>CM063260.1:11806451-13217701 GCA_032158295.1 Pycnopodia helianthoides
TTGATCCGATTCGCCTTTTACCCGTATAGCTACCTCGGTGCCGGGTTTAGTAACATGGTAACAGAATGACTAGAATAAACAGTGTCCGTCTCTTAAAGGTATTATACAGGATTGGTAGAGCTGACAAAATAGTCGCAGACAGTGTTCATGTTTTGTGTGATTCAACATATGCATGAAAAAAAAAACCTGTGAAAGTTTTAGCTCAATCGGTCATCGAGGTCACGAGAAAATATTGAAAAGAGACCTTATGTGTTTTCTGTTTTTTTCAAACATCAAGTTTTTATCACGCGTGATAAAAACTATTGTTTTACTCATTTCTCAGAAACGATAGCATTTTAGGCAGAAATATTTTAAGGAACCCTTTCTACCATTACTTACTTTAAATCATGTAAGTTATGTGTGAATCTGTGAACATTTATGTTTTTCGATCTTACCAATAGTGTACAGGGCCTTTAAAGTGACACTCAGTTCAAATCAATTTGATTTCACAAGTATGATTATTTCCAAACTTACCATTAAAAAAACTATAGGAGAAGGTAGGAAATGAGTACACAATAAAAGAGTGTGTTTTGATTTAAGTGCAACGGACTTGAATTAAGTGAAAATGGGTTGAACGAATCGAGTTCATTAACGAAAAGCGCATTGCGATTACCTAGAGCGGTTTATTGCCGTGGAGAAAAATGTATCCTGAATTCTGTATAATATCATTTAAAGGAACATTACAGAATTGGTAAGAAAAAACTTTTAAAATATTCTTTTGATCACAGATTTACATAAAACTTACACGGTCTAATGATGATGATAGTTGAAAATATCCCTTGAAATATTTCAGTCTGAAATGTCATACTTGATGAGAAATGGATAAACTAATTTTCCGATTGGATGGAGTTTATCGCTCAGTGAGCGTTTTATTAATTTGTTGAATCATGGAGGTACCTCCATGGTTGAATCTATATGATTTCATGCAAATGTGTAATCGGTTTTTCACTATTTTCTCGTGACCTAGATGGCCGATCGATCTCAAACTTCTACAGGTTTGTCAGTTTATGTATATGGTGGATTACATAAAGTGCTTACACTGTTTTGTTTTGTTAGCAAAAACCAATTCTGCAATGTTCCTTTAAATTCTCGCGCAGCAGCTGTATCGTTTTGACCCAAAGTTAACAATTTGACTCCCTTTGCAGACATCAGAGTCCTAGGCCCTTTTCGAATTCACGGCTTCGGCTCCAAAATCGGCTCAGGCTATAGCTAGGCTCCCTTAATTATTTCACCTTACGCACGTTTTGCGGTCAGGGCTTCAGACAAGAAAACTGGGCCCGAAGCCCAATCCGGAGCCGAAGCCGTGGGTTCGAAAAGGGCCATGTGATATGAAATACAAGAAAGACGAAACCAGAAAAGAGCATGGTGCGTGAGGTCTCGTGCGTAGTGGACACTTTTGTGAGAATCTAGAATTCCGATACATTTTGCTATAACTTGTGAATAAATCTTGATGAAAAAACACATTTGGGAAATTTAAAGGGACACAATTTCCGAGTAGTATATACGCATGAAGCTTGAACAGTATCATCTGTAAAACTGACATCCATTCGAGAAAAAAAAAAAAACACCAACCAAAATGCATGTGATGGAAGCGAGGCTGGCAGGGAAATACTGCAATGGGCACAGGCCCATTGTTATGCAAGAGTTGAAATCAATTTAGTCTTTGATCATGTCGCCACTACTGAGTTGATTGGTTTGTTCCTCGTTTGCAAGAGTAACAATGTGGACTTTTTTTACAATGGATTTGTGTATACTATAGGCATACTGAAAAAACTTTAGAGTGCTTTGCAGTTTACCGCCTTGATTTGTTTGCATTACTTTAATTGACTTATTATTGTTGTGTTCTTATTTTGTCGAACACTTTTGCAGTTCACATTCACGAGCGAAGGAATGATAAATCACTGGCCAATTCGGTAATTGCAATTTGTAACAATTTGGTTCTTGCCTGGTAGGATTATTGAGCAATCTACCATGAAAATGTCCTTGTAAAAAACCAGACTGAAACTTGCTTAATCCGTCTTCAAAAGGAGCTGTCACTTTTGAAGTGATCTTTTCAGCATACATGACTATGCACAACTGTCAACTGTACTATTTCCTCATTCAGATAACAATTCAAGTAGGAACCATAACAAGAAAACATTAACGCATCAATCATATCTGTTTTCACGGCTTTCACATCAAGATCCACTGCTGATTCTTTCACAAATCTAGTGCACAAAAAAAATAACTCCATGGAATGTTCAACCACGAATTCCTTTACATGCGAAAATCAGAGCCTCCACTCTCTCGGCGCAGTTTACCGGCTAACCTTTCCACCAGAAAGATTACTTAAAGATTACTTCGCTCTCACAGGGATTAAGGAAGCAGACTTTAGATTTTAATCCCCCCAGATTTGCGAAGTTTATCTCATTTCCAAACCGTTGACAGTCTGGCTGCCGGGGGGTATAATTACCTTGCAGTCTGTACACAGAGCAAAGGACCAAGCCACGTTGGTGCCACGGGCCGGTAAACTCCAAAGAATCTGATTGACACGCTCGAATGATCCGGACAAAAGCCCCGGCGCGTGCATTAACACAGGTACACCGCTAACAAACCAAGGCCCTAACACCTGTGCCGAGACAAACAACAAGGCATTGTTATAAAGCCATTGATAAACCCATGTCGCCACAAAAACCTTGGACGAATCAGATGCGGCGTTGCGGAACCACTTGGAGACACGCTAACAAGAGGCCTGATCGTAGAGTTATATTTAACTCTATACGGGCCTGATCCACTATCGGCCAATCACGAGGGGCGACGCTTGCACGTGCGGTTGAGACGGGACGTTTTTTTTTCTTTCTGTTTTTCGGCTGCTCTTGTTTCGGCCTTGCGTGTGGCCAAATCAGCCCTGATACCGTGAATGCGTAGGAATTCAGGTAGAGCGAAGCGTGGGAAAAGTCGTCAGCCTGACTTCACACGGGCAAGATTTGGAAAGACAGGGGCTTATGAAAGAACCTTTGGTTTTAGGGGAGGCCGTCGTGTGGGCCAACGGCACGCACTCTTTTATTCGCACCGCTCACCCGTGGTAGAACCTGTGGCCACATTCCGATACATGCGACAGGTGAACCACTTTCGAGTAAATAATACTCAGCAGAAATTATGTTTTGAGAACCGAGTGTTAATATTTATTCAGGGAAAAATCAACTAGATGACAACTCGTGGAGTTGAACGATGGCAGCGGACAAGACGTCGAAGAGTCAGGAAAAACGAAAGGTAACTTAAATCCTAATTCCGTTTCAACGACTAAAAACTACATTTTATATTTCGGTTTAGTTCGGGGGAGGGGGAGGGGGGGAGACAACAACTCAAATTTTTTCTGTAATCATTCAATCTGATCCCTAATCGTAGACTAGAATAGCCTATTATTACTTGGAAATTGTTTAATGTTAACGTGCAGATGAACGGAAATTGCACAGGACAACTTTTTTTTAACAGCTGCAGGTTGTTACAGACAGAGATGTAGACAGGCGTCAGTCGCGTGCTTGAAACACGAAATCATGTAGTACGAGATCCACTGAGTGATTTTTAAACAGTCTCAGCATTTTATTCCCAAAATGGCTTAACCCCTTAAGCCACTTGCATTTTGGTGAAAAGGGACCTTCCATCGGAAAGTTGGAAATTCCGTGAGGATATTTTCAGGGGCCTCCGAGTCCAAGGCCAACCCCAGGCAAGGCAACCGTGACAGGTATAAATGGCCTTCTGGGCCCGAACCTTATTCCATTTCGTAAGCTGGTGGGAACACCACTTGCTTCTTTCGAGTCACGTCAGTGAGCAACCCTATACCTAGAGAGTAAACGTCTTTGTTTTTGTAGACATTATTTTGTTGAGAGTTCAAGAACATTTCATTAAAAATTTGAGAAATAAGTTCACATATGACATTGTGATGTTTCAGAGTCGGAGTTCATTCGTCCCGCGTATTGCTTACTCTATGATAATATAAGCATATGTGTTGATTCATGTAAATTTGTGTAATAACTGATTTCCTTTGTCTGTTTTGTTTTTTGTAAGATTTTGTCTATTTTTTTATTTCAGTTTTTACTCATTAACTTGACACCTAATTTGTTGGGTGGTCTAAGGTCAGGGGTCAGGTTAATTTGAGGGGATTAGAATTACCTTTGTATCATGTTAAAACCATGGTTACACCGCTCCTTTAAAGACAGGCTAAGCTTTTGGGAATTTGCCAAAGACCAGTGCAGTATCCTCACTTGGTGTGTATCCCAACACATGCATGCAATAACAAAACTGTGTACAAATTTGGGCTCAACTGGTCATCGAAGTTGCAAGACAATAATGAAGGAAAAAACACACACTTGTTAGGCCAAGTAAAAAAACAAACATGTTTAGCGTCCCCGTCCGCCTCCTTTTTGGTCGCCGCCTCCTTTTTTTTTACTTTTTACTATTTTATTAAGAAAAAAAAAATACTAAAATGATACAAATCATTTGTTTTGTCATACATTGCATCAGTACACTAAAATAGCACAAAATCTGTGAATAAATATACCTTGACCAGCCATATTTAGCATGGCGGCCATCTTGGAAAAAATAGCCAAAAATAGTAAAATAGTAGCGCCCTGTCTCCTCCTCCTTTGAAAAAGTCCAACATGTTTCTTTTATGTATTGTGTGTTTGAACAGTAGAAAAAGCAATGGATATTTGAAATTTTAAAAAGAATGGCGGCCATCTTGAAATAAAAAATAAAAAGCCCCTCCTCCTTCCTTTTTTTTTTAGAAACCCGGACGCTAAACATGTTTCTTTTTTTACTCGGCCTTACATAGAAATTGTGAGCTTTCATAAGCCTGAGAAAAGCCTCATGCCTGAAGCCTTTCTCAGATTCACATTTCGGAGGTGACACATTTCCTTTCTCTAAAACTACATTACTTCAAAGGGGGGTTCGTCTCTAACAATGTTTTATAATATCAACAGTTCTCTAGTGCTCTTTACCAAGTAAGTATGGTCATTACAATGTGGAGTAATTACCAAAAGTACACTCTGCCTTTAAAAGTTTTTCCCCTCTCCGGAGGCGGCATGTGTCTGCTGAGCATAGAGCAAAGTCCCTGCTCTAATTGTCCGAGTTAATTGTGTTTATCTCCGTTCCTTTTGTTGCAGTCCTCCAAACCGTTGATGGAGAAAAGAAGACGGGCTCGCATCAACGAGTGCCTGTCAAAGCTTCAATCCATACTAGAGGTGGTCAACGGTCATACAGAGGTAATTGTGTTTAAATTATGCATGTATACCATAATTCAATGAATAGAGCTGTAACAACAGAGTACCTACCAGGGCCCAATTTCATGGGGCTGCTTAAGCACAAAAAGCAGCTAAGCAAAACAAAAGTATGCTTAACAGAATAAGGCTACCAGCCAAAATACCATGCCACCTGTTCAATCTGTGACTGGTATCCTGCTCATTTCGACCAAGCATAAAATTGTTAAGCAATGTTTGCTTAAGCAGCTGTATGAAATTGGTCCCAAGGCTAGAGCCACTTAAGCAGAAAATACTGTTTAACAATAATTGTCTGCTAAGCAAAAATGAGCTGGATACCAGTCACAGATGGTACATGTGAAATGCTACTTTGGCAGGTAATCTTAATCTTGTAAGCGTAGTTTTGTTGTGCTTTAGCTACTTTTTGTGCTTCAGCAGCTCTATAAAATTGGGCCCCAGGCCACAAAGACCTTGGCCCAGTTTCATAAAGAAGAAATCAACAAAGTTATTGGCTGAGCAAAAAACTCACTTATCTCATTAAACATCAAAGTTATGTAAACCATCAAAATGGATGGTTGTATTTACAATACTGCTTAGAAAATGTCTTTGCTAAGCAAAACAAAATGAGTTGGATACAAGTTGCAACAACCTAAACTTTATGACATTTTAGCCGGTAAACTATTTCTGTTATATTATGATAAGCAGATGTCTGAGTTTAGTGCAGGGTATCTTCACACTTTAAAAAGTCAAATCTAAGCCAAATCTAAAGACCATTTAAACGCTACCCTTAACACAATTTTAAGGCAAAAAGTAAGTGAATAAAACTGCTATACCCGCTCACACTTGATGTTACTTTGTTTACGCAATTCTGTTCTATACAAGCTGATAGGGAAATTCATTAGATGCTTCTTCCACTTTTTTAAATACTTTTTAGTGCTTCATACGGCCTTAAATTTGGATAGTTCATTTTAAGACCTTTTAATACACTGCAAAAACTAAGGTGTTAAAATTGACACCATGGGTGTTGTCACATATTAGTTGTCACTTATACCAAATAGAGAATCGAAATTGGGTGTTAAAATAACACCAATGTTTAAGTTATGGTGTTGGCAGAAATTAGTGTTATTTTTAACACCCTGTTATCTGATGAAATTGTTGATTCTTTTCTTGACATCTACATGTGACAACACCTAAGTGTCAATTTCAACACCCCAGTTTTTTTGCAGTGTACATTTGTTAAGGATTCGCAGAAACCATGTTAGCTTTGTTGTTCCTTACCACATTTTGAAGAATACCTTACGAAGTACACAATCACTTTAGCGTGTAGTCGTGTGGTTAACCTTTTACACGACATGTTGATATTATAGAGTTTCTGTTTCGGGTCATAACAAAAAAGTAACCACTTTAAAGTGGAGTCGTGTAGTTTATTCACCTTTATATACGGTATGTTGATTTTACACTTCACCTTATGGGGGCCACACATATCTCTCTCAGAAGACCATTCCACTGTTGTTGAAGTCAAGGCCCGGTTCATATAAGTCGATAACCCTTAACACGCGAGTTCACAGAGGGTGAACAAAGAGCCGATTTAATGATTCAAGATTACGATTTAGTTCAATTCTCCAGATACAGTTACCAAAAATGGATACAATTTTCAAAGCAAGAATATAAAATAACATGTAATTGAAATTGAGTAAAGGTGTGCCACGGGTGAAATCTGTCAATGACTGGGATTTGACAAATACATAACCATGGCATTGGAATTAACTATTATGGTGTTAGTTAAATATCTTCGCCAATACTGCGTGTCTAAAATCTGACCAAAGTGTTATTAGAACACCTTTAACTTTGTGCAGTTTTGTGATTTTATTTAATATTAGTTAATAAAATTGTGCTCGGAGAATCATGAGTTTTAGCTAACGGTTGGGAATAAACTTTCCAAATTAGCAGAGATGAAACCACTTGCAACTTCTAGAAAACCTTCTATAGATTTACAATGGTACTAATTGATAAATCAGCATTTCAGAGATTAGCATATTCATCTTTGCTTGAGGCCTAATTGGTTCATAGTGCACTATACCCTCATGATTTATTCATTACGTCTTTCTCAGACGCCTGGTGGCCATTCGAAAAGAGAGAAGGCAGAAATATTGGAGCAGACTGTTCAACTGGTGAAACATCTTCGACACCAAGAACAAGGAGGTACGTATTTTATTATCACAGTTGCCGTTTTAACTTTCTTTCAATGAAACACACATTGATGCTTAAAGACACTGGACACCTTCGGTAATTGTTAAAGACCAGTATTCCCACTTGGTGTATCTCAACATATGCACAAAATAACAAACCTGTGAAAATTTGAACTCAATTGGTCTTCAAAGTTGCGAGATAATAATGGAAGGAAAAAAAAACCCTTGTCACACGAAGATGTTTGCTTTCAGATGCTTGATTTCGAGACCTCACCGTGAGGTCTCAAAATCAATTCAAATAAATTACTTCTTTCTCAAAAACTACGTTACTTCAGAGGGAGCCGTTTCTCACAATGTTTTATACTATCAGCAGCTCTCCATTGCTCGTTACCAAGTAAGTTTTTATGCTAACAATTATTTTGAGTAATTGCCAATAGTGTCCAGTGCCTTTAAGCGGTTTTCTTTTTTGATTAAATATTAACCATCTTTACTTCTTATGAATATTGCAAGAACAATCATTACACGTTACTCATAGGCGCTACAAGTTGCTTTTTGATTTCAAGCATGTACATCATATTGGTAAGATTGAAAATATATTTGGTCATAGATTTGTCCAATAGTGTATGTGGTATAAAGATGGTCGTGGTGAAAAACTTCACGTGAAACATGTTTGCGTGAAATACTGTATTTTTTTTTTAAGAATTGGGTGAAATAGTTATTTTTTTGATCGTGCGAGTCCGAAATTCGGTTTTTGAAAACAGTATTTTTTGTCCTTCACTTTCACTATTTCTCGTGTGTCTGAAGACTGATTAAGCTGGAACTTTCACAGGTTTATTATTCAGTTTATATGTTGGGTCACACAAAGTGTGGATACTGTTGGACTATCACCAGTTTTGGCCGCATAGGGCACCAGTTTTGGCCGCATAAGGCACCAGTTTTGGCCGCATAAGGCACCAGTGTTGGCCGCATAAGGCATCAGTTTTGGCCGCATAAGGCACCAGTGTTGGCCGCATAAGGCATCAGTTTTGGCCGCATAAGGCACCAGTGTTGGCCGCATAAGGCACCAGTGTTGGCCGCATAAGGCATCAGTTTTGGCCGCATAAGGCATCAGTTTTGGCCGCATAAGGCACCAGTGTTGGCTGCATGCTTGAAGCAAGGTGTTTATCACCGACAATCCCATTTTAAAGACGTTGTGCATTCACGAACTACGGTGTAGTTTGGCTTGTGCTCTTGCCGGATTTGGCTAAATCTAAATCACGTACCCCCTCAAAATGACCAACACGAGCCTCGCAATACTATTAAACGACACTGGGATTTAACTGGTTTCATTAATCATGGATTGATCGAGGGGCCGTCGTTTTTGTTTGCCTAGCTTTCTTGATTACAAACCTTAAGTCCGGATTAGCAGATAACACAATGTTCTACATACCTGATAATGAAGATAGGCCCTAACTCTTAGCACGATTTGAGAACAAATCAGAGTCGTTGTGTAACTTCAGTTTGGATGTGGAACTTGTGGCACTTGTCTCTCTTAGTGCTTAGTGCAATTGCGTTTACTCTTTATTTCTAGCAGTGAATAATTTGTTAAAAGAATTGTAAAACCAAATGTTAGTTTGATCAATAGACGAAATGTGGTTTTCTTGGAGGGGTGGGGTGGGGCTGGACAATTCAACGTGTATGTTTGCACGTGTGATACTGTCGAACAATCCAACATCGATTAAAGTGATTAGATAATATCATTTTGTTCCCCTTCTTATCATTAATCTAGTACACGTGCCCTTACTTTGCAATACTTCTTTTATATTCTACTAAACGAATGGGTATAGGGTGGGGAAGAGGGCGTCACCACGTTTAATTTTAAATATGTTTTTATTTTAATTTGACACAGGGCACACACGTGAGGTCCTCCCAGTTGCACAGTACAGGGCTGGATTCAACGAGTGTCTCAACGAAGTGAGTCGATTTATGGACGTGAACGAGCGCGCCCTCAATGCCGAAACGCGAGCAGGGCTTCTCAACCACCTCGCCTCGTCAATGCAGACGCCGGCGTCGCCGAGCAGCGGTGTCGGCACGACGGGCAGCAGTGGATGGAGCACCGGACCGTTCGTGCAGAGTCCGAGGAAAGCTACACTACCAGAGGAACGGGCAGATGGCCGGGGCGTGCCGGTCGTGGACCGCCGTGGATGCACGGCGGTCCAACCGGTGAATCCCATGCCGCCACCTGCCCCCGTGACGCACTCACACGCAAGTGCTGCGTCGGCACCAAACTTTCCTACGAGAATCGCTTCTGCGGTGAGTATAAACGCAACGTCACCGCCCACGCAACAACCTCTCGGGATGGTCCCACCGCAGACATCACCCGTTATCATACCTGCAACTGCCTCACACGGGGTGGCACTACCGATAAATCTACAGTCGCCACCAGCGGGTCACGTCGCTGTCGTCCTACCGGCGCACTTATTGGGTTCATTCGTCGGTGGGCAGGTCGCCACTGGTCAACTTATTCCCTTATATCAGCAACAGGGTAGCACCCCCGTCGCCAGTCAACGAGCACCGAGCTCAGAGTCGGTGACCATTCCGCAAGGGTCAAGTGCAATGTTCGTTCCTACGCCCGGGATCAATCGCGTTGTAAATCACGTCGATCACCCCGTCGGCTCTTCCTCAGACAACAGGGGAGGTCGCATATTCATAGCGCCCAGCCCAGTTCCCGGATGTTCTCCCAACATGGGTTCAACTAGTGTAAGAATTGAGTCCTCGTCCACAGCGAACCCAGAGAGACGGGTACCAGCTTCAAATCCACCGACTGCGCCACCGAGAGTGGACACCATGGACATATCGGCCACCAAAGGCCCACCCGAGCACGGCGTCATTTACGCTCCGGCATCACTACCTATGCAGTTCTACGTTGCACCCCCTGCTTACGCAGGGGTAAGTGGCCCATTCCCGAATGGGCTCGCCTTGGCGACTCCACCGTCTTTGGCTTTGGATGCCATTGGAGCTCATTGGAGGCCGTGGGGCTTAGAGCAGAATCAAAGATAAACGAGGTGGTTGAGGAAAAAATTAAGAACACGAATAGATTCCAAATTTGAAATCAGTCTATAATCCGTCCAATTAAGCCGATTATTTCAAATTTACAGAGTAAGGCAATGCCCAAAAATTCCACATTATGAAATATAAACTGATTCAGTTTTCATAATTTTATGTTAAAATATGCCGAGGTATGTTAAAGGAGACCTGGAAACTATCAACATTTTAGAGATTATTTTTATCATAAAATCCTGTGTCTAAAAACTTTCGTTTCAAATGGAGATTGGCTTCAGATAAATCTGGTTTCTGGACAACAAATTCGCCAATTCCGAGGGAAGAAAGTGGGTATATTATAATTACATAGTTTGAAAATTAATGCAGTTTTGTTTGCTTCCTTGTTAAAAAGTTACTCGTTTCCAATTTATACATTATTTTCGATATGAAAATTGTAATAATTAATGCAGCACATTCCGCCGTCTCTGCAATTCCAATGTTTGTAAAAGCGATTAGGGTTAAATAAACACAAATTTCCCTTTGTTCCAAAGGTTCAATTCGACCAGTGCTGAAGACACACACACAAACAGTGGTGAAATTCCCATGTTTGGAAGTAAAACTGTCAACAGAGGGCGTTTCCTAAACAACCGGCTCATAGCTGTTTATTTGAGACAGTTGCGATTAGAAGCCCTTTTTCGGTCAAAACAAATGCATGTGCGCGCACAGGGTGCCAGACTAGACTGCACATTGGGCTGTGCTACATTTGGACCAAAAGTAGCGTCTAGTAACCACGTGACCAACAAAAATCTAGTCTCTCTATGTCGCAACTCTTCCAATACACCCAAACATGGAGCTATTTGTAACTTTATGGACTCGACCGACTTTACGCACGAAAACACACACAAAACATCTACAATTTCACTTGCATAACTTTTACGGTAAATTTACAATTAACTTTTCCTTCCTATTTCTTTTCATATATAGGGCCTAATTCCAAGAATTGAATGTACACTAATTAAGTAATTAAACTAAATTAATCGAACGTTGGTTTTAAAATGGCGTTTGAAAACGAAAAACGCCCTCTCTATGTCAGGTGGTCAGAATGATTGTTCCGAGGCTTGCTGTGGTTGACTGAAGTGCAGTGAAATGTTTTTCTTTTTTTTTATCAAATCTATATAACTTTACGCAACTCAGTTACTTCTATTTCAGATAATTTATCAGATCGTTCTATTTTTTTCTGTAATAGCATATCATTATAAAAAGAGAATACTAACAAACGAAAAAAATATAAATAAAACTTATATACAAATCAGAAGAGCCGTGTAGTTTTGTTTCAGTAATTTGCGTTTTATACATGTACATGTACATGCAATGCCATTGTCATAGGACATTATTTTGTCCCCGGATGCAAATTTATTTTCTGCAGCACACGTCGGCTACACGGAGTCAACAGTTAATGATATGGAAGAACAGCCTATCTCTTAACTATTGACTGTATTGAGGAAGTATGCTGCAGAAAAAAAAAATCGCTCCCCGGATGAAGGGAATTGATAAAAAAAAAAAGAGGGAGCCATCAGACGAAATTTCTGCACAAATCGCCATACGGGGGGACGGGATCTCCGGAGGAACATGATCCCCTGCAACCCCGTGTATAGCTCGGTAACAATAGGGTTACAATAACTTGGTGCAAATTACCCCCCCCCCCCTCCTCACCAAGACAATGAATAGCAGAGAGGGGCTTCTCGAATGATTTCAACCTGCATGCTCCAATGAAGCTGTTTTCCCCATCAGTGTAAAATGGTTTCTTCTGTGGAAGGGGAGGGGGAAGCTAGTGAGTGGTGACGACAGGGAATGCAAAAACAATTTCCATATTTGGCTAATCGAAGATCACAACAACAACAAAATCATAAGACACATCATCCAACCTATGATCCATTGACACTCCAACCCAAAGTGCTATTCTAACAAGTTTTTCTTCCTCCCCCCCCCCCAAACCAACCCTAACATAACAACCCAGCCAGCACGACTACTACTCACAAGGTAACTCTTACATCCAGCACGTGTTTTGTTAAAGCTGCAATTTTGGTTGCCCGAACTTTGTTTCTATATTACTGTGACGAGTTCTCCCGCCAAACGAGCCGCTGCCCCCGCTGTGCTTAGCCTTTCCCTTGCCCCACCCCCTTTCCACTACCGCGCGCCCCCATTGTACCCGTCCCTTCCCACGCCGAATTCCGTTACATCGTCGCAAATCAGACCCATCGACCTCTCGCTGTTTTTACAATAAAGGGACCTCCTCTTTCCAGGGTGTTACGCTTGTAAACTCCATAGATGATGAACCAGGTTCTATCAAAGGATCACCAATCAATGATGCTTGTATCTCGCTCTTTGATAGTGCAAACCCCCCTTTTCCGGGGGATTGTCTTTCGGGTGTTACCCAACGGCCCACCATCTTCTCACAGCAAGCCTCTCTCGTTTGAACGTACGTGTATCCTTTATTCCTTGCCCAGAAAAAATCGTTTTTTGATGTAGCTGATAAGAGGGGCTTAAGGATGAGTCAAGATGCAATTCAGGTTGCTTCCATTTCCAGAGGGTTGATGACAAAATGTTTAATTCTTACAGCGTTCGGCTGTCCATATTTGATTTAAAGGGAAGGTTACACGATTGGTAATCACTCTAAATATTAATGGTAATAAAAACCGACTTGGCTTGAAATACAGCAACTTTCGATAAGATAAAGCATTTTGAGAAATATTTCAAACCAAAATAATGTAAGTTTTTATTCCCCCAAATTTGAATCTGAGAAACGTTTCTGTCAAAAACGTTGAGATACACCAAGTGAGAAGACTGGTCTTTGACAATACCAAAGGTGTCCAGTGTCTTTAAGGAAGCTTTGAGGTCAACTCAAAGAAATACAGAAAACTTACAGAGAGTTGTTTTTAATTGTATAATTTAATTTTTTGTTGATACCAGCCAAGATCATTCTGTTTTTTGGGGAGAGACTGTCGGGAAAAGTCAAGTTACGCCTTTGCTATTTAGGTAGGCCTAACACCTATAGATGGATTGCAATACGCGTCATTGACCACCATCTTTGATGAATTGTGAACGCGTGAAGAGCTATCATTGGCTGAGAGTCGTGCGTAGCGCGTACACGCGTGCACTTTTCCATTGTTTTACATCAAAGATGGCGGTCCATGACGCGTATTGCAATCCATCTATTGGAGTTTATTTTGAAATGTTCATTATTAAAACATAATCGCTTATTGACACGTGAATAATTTCAGCAGGGGGGGGGCACGATGTTTTCATAATTAAAATGAAAATGTTTACTGTCGTCATTATTACGATTATAAACATTGTTCTCCCTTTGCAATGGTCCGCCGGCCAAATGCCACTTAAAACACCCGAGGACCATTCTGAATTCTGTCCAACTATAGTCCTGCTAGTGGATAGTTTATTGCCGAAGTCCCATCACTACATGTAAACCACTTCTTATTAGTTCAAATTAAAGGTCCCCTATACCAATGACAACGTGACACATGGAGGAAACATATAGAGGTTGAAAGAAAACCATCAAATGTGGACCAGTGAAAAAGCTGGCGTACCAGTGAAACGACAAGCTGGTCCTGCTGGCTAGTTACTGAAAAAAGTTAAAGACACTAGACACTATTGGTAATTGTCAAAGACCAGTCTTCTCACTTGGTGTATCTCAACATGTGCATAAAATAACAAACCTGTGAAAATTTGAGCTCAATAATGGTTGTCGAAGTTGCGAGATAATAGTGAAAGAAAAAACACCCTTGTCACACGAAGTTGTGTGCTTTCAGATGCTTGATTTCGAGACCTCAAAATCTAATTCTGAGGTCTCGAAATCAAATTCGTGGAAAATTACTTCTTTCTCAAAAACTACGTTACTTCAGAGGGAGCCGTTTCTCACAATGTTTTATACTGTCAACCTCTCCCCATTACTCGTTACCCGAAGTAAGGTTTTATGCTAATAATTATTTGGAGTAATTCCCAATAGTGTCCACTGCCTTTAAGGGCAAATGATGTGATTATTATAGAAAAGAGTTATCTAGTCAATTTACGTATTACAGCTGCCAGAGTTACCCACTGGATTGGTAACGGCAGTGAGAATACCACTCTTATTCATGGTTAATTGTAAATAATTAAGTAGACGAGAGCTTGCATTCAAACTGGATTGGTCGAACAAGATGTTAGTCTCATTCAAGACATGTACACCCAATTCACCGACCACTAACCGCAACAAGTACACTTTCCGGCTTGGAGAAATTTATCCCCAGTCCCCGTTAATCGGTAAGGGGAAAAGGGGGGTAAGCCTGCAATTAAAGGGAAATGGGGGTATACAGAGCTCCCCCACCACCCTCCGATGAGAACAAATGTTATTTTTGGCACATAAAATAATTTATTTTGGGGAACACTGAGGAAGGACAAAGAAGTTTCGCAAAATCCACGTGTTGTTGTTGTTTAGTTAATTGTTTTTAAAAAGAAACTCTTGCTCCTTTTTATGGTACTTAAAAAGTAAAGTGGAATGGACATTCTCCTTCCCAAGTCCCAAATGCAATTAGGCCCCACTGTATGTGTGTAAGGAACCTTCCAATTTGGGACAGTGTACTTATATGGGGATTTCTATGCCTATTGTTTTGCCCTTCACCTGTACGAAGCCCCGAACTAATCTTGTAATCGAACAAGATATCGGTCTAAGTCCGGCCTTATTGGCAAAACAAAGCCCTCGGGCAGACCAGCCGATCGAACCCGAGACTAAAGACAAAATTGACTCGTTTGGGCGGGAGAGTGGACATCCGCCGCGGGCGGCAACATTTCCCACCGTTTTTTTCCCGCTTAAAAAAAACCTGTTTGATCACATTGCATTGCTGCCAAATTTACATCTTGCACTCATAGATATTTTTTTACAACACAATCAGGGAGATATTTAGAATTAATACATTCAGCACAATGGGTGAAAAGTTTCTACGATAAGGGATATTTTCAAATTTTGTTCATCAGAACATGGAAAAATTGGTTTACTTGGGGGGAACTTTCTGCAGAATCAGGGAGAGTTTGGCAGCTCTGACATTGGGATGCCTCCATGTTGATTTGTTCAACGATGGACACAAAGCATCACAATAGTGAAACAGTTTGTGCATTAAGCAGAGCCTATCCGGGAGCTGCTGAGAACATAACATGGGTAATGGCAAAGTAGAACAAATATCAGAACAAAATGAAGAATGAAAATGAAATAACTTCAGATGACTTTGTGTCATTTTCAACAA
Source organism: Pycnopodia helianthoides (assembly GCA_032158295.1). Taxonomy (NCBI): domain Eukaryota; kingdom Metazoa; phylum Echinodermata; class Asteroidea; order Forcipulatida; family Asteriidae; genus Pycnopodia; species Pycnopodia helianthoides. The sequence goes on from CM063260.1 coordinate 11,822,229, forward strand.
GATATCTTGATACAAAGTGTACTTTATAGGGGGGGGGGGTCACACACCCAAAAATATATACAATGGACAGATACTCTCGATTTTCTTTGTGTATAATTGTTTTATTTTAAATGTCAAGTAATGAACCACAAGGGAAACTGACTGGGTGAATTTCAAATAGTATGGGGTTGAACGAAGAAAAATTGACTAAAGCGGGATTTGAAACAACGACCTCCGGAGACGTATACCGGCGCTCTACCAACGAAGCTATCTAGCCCTATGTTGTTGTTGTTGTTGTTGTTTTATTTTAATGATGAGTGAAAATTCTTACTAGTGTGTTATTAAACAGCGAGAATACCCCCCCCCCCCCCCTTTAGGCCTGGAATTTCATCTTTGAGAGGGCAAGGCCATTTTCATTTTGCAAAGGGCACTTCCATTGGAAACTCTTAAACAAATTATGGGAAAATTCTGAAGGGGGCACCGAGGCCAAGACCAGGGGCCACGGAGGCCATGGCCTCCGTGTAATTTTAGTCATGCATGCCCTTTCTAACAAAAAGTACCAGCCAATAGTGTTGATCAACAAAAACACAAACCAAATCATTTTAGTTAACTTTAACAATGTGCTCCAAGTATACTCCAATTTACACATCGATGTTTTGTGAACATTCTATGTATGTTTTGTGGACATTCTATGTATTGTTTTGATTAAAGGAACATTACAGATTTGGTAACAAAAAAACTTGTAAAATATACTTTTGATCACAGATTTACATAAAACTTACACGGTCTAATGATGATGATAGTAGAAAACATCCATTGAAATATTTCTGTCTGAAATGCCATATTTGATGAGAAATGAATAAACTAATTTTCCGATTGGAGTTTATCGCTTAGTGAGCGTTTTATTCATTTGTTGAACTATATGATTTCGTGCAAATGTGTAATCTGTTTTTCACTATTTTCTCGTGACCCAGATGGCCGATCGATTTCAAACTTCTACAGGTTTGTCAGTTTATGTACATGATGGATTACATAAAGTGCTTACACTGCCAGCAACTGTTTTGTTAGCAAAAAACAATTCTGTAGTGTTCCTTTAATACAGCTCGACCCGTAACAAAACTCGTATATATGTAAAATTCTATTTAAGCACCCAAACACTTCACTCTGAGGTTTATGCTGTTCCCCATAGCTCCAATTAAACCAACTTCATTCACATGTGAAGAAGCACTTTGATCGTTGCGGTTCTCATTTATCCTATACTTCGCTCCTCTATTGTGACCCATTAGCAATAAAATGAAAACGTCTTCAATTTCATGTAATCAGCCCTGATAAAGACACAATCAGATTAATTGGGGGACGTCTTGTAATTCCGTCTTCCTTGGAGTCCCATCCCACAAATGCTTCTCTTCTTTAGCCCTCTTGATTCCCCTGAAGTCTTAATAGACGATAGATGTTGCTGCACTTTAAAGGATGTTCGTACATCCTTTAATCAATGAGGATTATGAGATGGGGGACTTGGGATTAAGTCAATCCTGCCCAATTTATGGGTATGCCTAATCTGTTGATACAGTTGGGTTTTTTCTTCTCTCTCTCTCTCTCTCTCTCTCTCTCTCTCTCTCTCTCTCTCTCTCTCTCTCTCTCTCTCTCTCTCTCTCTCTCTCTCTCTCTCTCCCTCCCTCTCTCTCCCTCTCTCTCTCCCTCTCTCTCTCTCTCTCTCTCTCTCTCAAGGTTCGAGTTGTTGGGACTAAGTTTGGCTTTGCTGAAACCATTAAAAGTCAACAGCTTGCGGGTGACAGTCTTGCAAACTTGTTACTTTGTTATCCAATTCAAAACTTCGAATCTGAATAATGATAGTGAAAAATACAGATGTCAATCGCTCTATAAATCCAATGGTCTCGCAACGCCACTAAAGAATAAGAAAGATTCAGTGGCTGTGTTGGAATGTCTTTAAAAAAAAAATGAACATTTGATCAGTCGGCATTTTCAATTCAATTACGAATAAATGAATGAATGACTTCCATGTTGGCAATTACATATTTATAGCTGTTTCAAATTGATAACATAGTTATTTAATTAGAGTTTCGAAACACGACATGTAGCATGGCCAACGTGGATGAAAACGTTAAGTAAACTTTGTACACTTTCCTCCTAGAACTGACAAAGAAAAACACTTGATTCTAATTGGCAAATAAAACACCAAATTAGAACAAGGTTATCCGTACTAAAGATTCTGTCCATAAATGTTAGTTTTCCTTAAAGGCATAGTACACGTTTGGTATGACTCTGAAAACTAATGGCGATCAAAACTTACTTGGTAAGAAGTACAGCAGCCTTGGTATAGTATAATGAATTTTGAGAAACTTTTAACTTCGAAGTACTACGGTTATGGACAATATATCACTTTTTATTCCCCAAAATTTGAATCTGAGAAGCGTTTCTGTCAATGCTTCTCAGACTGTGTATTCCTATGGGGAATATTCTTCCTGCGTGGAAATATTCGCTCCGGTTTTTCGGTGATATCTCAAAAACGTCACCACCTCTTGAAGTGAAATTTTCACAGGTTAGTTTTATTGTATGTACCTAACATTTATATAGGATTAACACAATCAGTAGGCTCCAATTACCAAACGTGTAACTGTGCCTTTAAAGCACACAAATTTAACTAAAAATGTTTGTTGATTTTTACCATGGAGGAAGGTTTTGACATTTGAATACAGTTGGGTTCCGTGCTACGTGCAGATTTTTTTGAAACAGTGGATAATTATTGGGCGGCAAGACAAGTTGAGTAACTAGCTTCCAATGCACTATCCAAAAGAAAACACTTGTGCTACGCCCCTGCATATAAATTATGTCATCGTTTTGGCTGGTAATTTTAACGAAAATCGTTAAGAAAGTATCAATCGAAGCCGGGTACCAATACCATGATAAATATTGTTATACAGTGAAATGCGGTGATAGACATAAGGCCATAAGCAACATAGATAATCACTTTCAAAAAGTACAGCTTTTTCGAGAAAGTTAGAGCGCATTGTATTCAATGAAATTTCCGCTGATGATGGGTTAATGGTCTTTAGTGTGAACGGCCTACACCTACACAGGAATAGAGTCCTGTAAAATACATAAAATTAGGCCTATAAATATGAACAAATTCTTCAAAATTTTGTAGACATGAGAAGATCAAGTATAGATAAAAACAGTCCGAAATTGTGTTCAATAATGCCACCATAAATACTGCAGCCTTCGGAATATCGATGTAATGAGTTAAGCCACAGGTGTGAACGGTCTACACCTACACAAGAATGGAGTCCTGTAAAATACATACATTTAGTTCTACATATGAACAAATTCTTCAATATTTTGTAGACGTGAGAAGATCAAAGTATAGATAAAAAAACAGTCCGAAATTGTGTTCAATAATGCCACCATAAATATTGCAGCCTTCGGAATATCGATGTAACGAGTTAAGCCACAGGTGCCGGGTTTTTAATCCTATAGACCCGTGACTACAACCGGTCAATCAAGGGCTTTGAAAGTTAGTTCGATCCGTGTGCCTGCCCGCGGCCTTGTTTTGGGGCCCCTAAAATGAACATGTTGTAACCACAACATAATCCTTTACAAAGGAGACAGTTTTACTTCGATTATAGTAGGAGGGGGAACGGGACGACGCGATACCATCATTGTTTTCTACTTCGAGATAAAGCATAAGGGGGTAGGTGTGTCCAGGGTTTAAAAAAAAAGGGGGGGTAACACATATAACGGAAAGAAGGGGACGATGCAATGGAAAGTGTGGATTTTCGAGGGGAAATTGGCAAACGTTTTCAGTCAAAACGATGCACCCAACCGTCTATTGTTTTAGTTTCGTCAGATGACAGCTATTATTCATAATCAAACGACATAGTTTGGAAGTTTGAAGCATGTGAACAACCGATACTGGAGTCTGTTACAAAAGATAGTGCACTACTTTTGAGGTAGGCCTATGGTGGACGCTGTAGGAGTGCACTGTTTGGTTTGGGGTCAATCATGGGTGTGTACGGACAAAATATCCCCAAACTATAGTACTAGCTATAGTACCATTAGCTCAAAATGGCGTACAGACGCCATCTTTACAGGCATCTTGGGTTTGGCTTTGAGCTGCGTGAAGCGTTCTAACTTGTCTACGCCGCAGCCAAGTGGTTCACCGACCAATCATGCAAGGACATTTAGAGACAAAAAATCCCGCGTACCGCCCGCGGTATTAACGCAAAACGCGTAGTTTTTATGGCTTTAAAAAGTGATTGACTTGACCATAAAGATGGCCGACTTTACACTTTGTTTGACATCACTGGGAACTATATCTGTAACTAACGCAATAGTAAACGAATTTATGCATTCGTGTTGAATTTTCTGAAACCTTTTTTTTATGGGATGGGTTTATCACCAGCCATTCTTTATCTCGACCCTGGGCGAGGTCTTCAATAAGGAAGCACATGCTAAATTCTTCGGGCGGTAAAACTAGAGCCCACGGGGGATTTGGGCGGACAATTAAGTTCACATGCCCTATCAGATCACAGAGACAATTTGAAGACAGTGCAGGTTGTTAGGTTTGAACTAAAGGAAAGGTAAAGACTACACTGCGTTTGGTCGACTACACTGCGTTTGGTCGACTACACTGCGTTTGGTCGACTACACTGCGTTTGGTCGACTACACTGCGTTTGGTCGACTACACTGCGTTTGGTCGACTACACTGCGTTTGGTCGACTACACTGCGTTTGGTCGACTACACTGCGTTTGGTCGACAGGGAATAATAGGCAAGGACTTATTGTTTCGAATTTACAACATCATGACTGTACCTTATCTTGATTCATGCAGATATGCTCTATAAGGGTTAATAACCATTAGCATTTACAACCAGAAACAATTTAAACAAAAATCATTTATGTTTTTGCCCCAAATCTCAAACGGTAAAACTGCGCTTCTCAATCAAATCAAATAATGTTGATATTTTGAATCAAAGAATATGAGAGCACAGATGATGAACACAGTGAAGCGTTTGCCAATCGTGTGTAGACTTTGTGCCTTGTCTTGATTCAAAGAAAGCAAGACCAGTGGCAGTCGTTTGGCAACATTACCAATGCTGAGGGCCAGTTTCATTTAGAGCTGCTTAATTGCAGAAAAATGTTGCTGAACAAATTTCTGCTGAGCGCAATTTAGCAGGAAACCGGTCACAAATTGTACATGTGAAATGACATTTTTGGCTGGCAACCTATTTCTGGTAACCAACCTGACTAAAATTGTGCTGAGCTACTTGTTGTCCTTAAGCAGCTAGTGGGCCCTGAACTTGACTTGATTCAAAGCAAGTCTGCACACCAGTTTTGCCATTGTTAAAAAGGTACATGTTTCTTGAAGGTAAAACAATGTGTCACGTCGAAATAAATACGAATTTAATTTGTAATTTTCTACATCCAACCATTGAGAGTCCTTTCCCTATGATCCAAAACCAACTACCTCCATGATATTTCTACCTCCATGATCCAACCAACCAAACACTGCTTAGTATAAATGGTCACACGCAAGGTCTTCTAAGCTGAGACCGAGCCCTGAATTTTGTTCCCTCTTCCCCATGACGTATCCTTTGTTCCCCCGGAAGATGGCACCGGTCCAACACACGCGAAGACGGATTAAGACGACAGGTAGATCAAAGGATCCTTTGGAGTTTGATCCACGTGAGAACATATCCGTGATGAATGGGGATTATTGATCGCCGTGAATGGGGGACACATGGATCGATTCGGCCTCATTAATATTGACAAGTTGTAGATACACAACAAGGCTGACTTCGTTCATTCCTGCCGGCAGCGCAGGGGGATATACCTTGTTTTTCTCACCATGGGGAAAAGCCTATTTTTACCGTCTTAACGCTTGAAATCCTAGGTATATTTTGTGAGGGACACAGCTGATCGAAATAATTGTCATGAAGAAAAGTTATGTTTTTTTTAAACTAGGAAGTATTAAAGGAACATTACAGAATTGGTAATTGTAAAATATACTTTTGATCACAGATTTACATAAAACTTACACGGTCTAATGAGGATGATAGTAGAAAACATCCCTTGAAATATTTCTGTCTGAAATGTCATATTTGATGAGAAATGAATAAACTAATTTTCCGATTGGAGTTTATCGCTCAGTGAGCGTTTTATTCATTTGTTGAACCTATATGATTTCATGCAAATGTGTAATCGGCTTTTCACTATTTTCTCGTGACCCAGATGGCCGATCGACCTCAAACTTCTACAGGTTTGTCAGTTTATGTATATGATCGATTACATAAAGTGCTGACACTGCCAGCAACTGTTTGTTAGCAAAAACCAATTCTGTAATGTTCCTTTAACTTTCATTCGCATATTATGCTTGTTTGTTTATTATGACCTCCCCAACAAAGGTGCTCGGCAAAGCTCCCATCATAAGGTAATACAAACACCAAGCTGGTCTGTAAAGAAGCTATTCAACCGGGCAAGGCAGCGTTGTTTTTAAGTAAGAACAACAAGTTTTGATGAGAATTATCCCAAATTGTTCTTTGATTTCGTTTTGTTGTTATACTTAAAAGAATAATGGTATCCATTTGGCAGGCAAGTGGATTAAGAATCCCAATTATTTGTCAGGTGCGGCAGAGGCCTGTTATTATTGGGTGGGGGGTGGGCAGAGTCCCATCGGGATACGAGCGGCAACAATACCAACAGAAAGGGCGCCACCAGTCGTCCACTTTAATAATGTACGTGTACCTCAGCAGCAGATTCAATCTGCTGTCGAAGTAGATTGTGTACATGTCGTTGCTTGGAAACAAACGTGACTACAGGTGTAATGTCACCGGCCGGTTTTCTTGCTAGAAATATCTTAGCTGCTACCAAAATTAAGGCTAAACAGGTTGAAGATATATATTTGTTTGTTTGGGGTTTTTTTTTTGGGGGGGGGGGGGCATTATTAACACAGCGGCCATGATGCAAGTCTCTAGTCCAAGTCTGATTGAAAGCCAAAGAAGCTCTTACAACAAAGAAAGTCGAATCATACATACGAGTCAATCCCCAGTTAAATAAACCCTCAATTAAATATATGACTTGTGATAATCACTACAAAACAGACAAAAGATTGATAAAGAAAACATCTCTCGTTAATTTTCACTTTTCTATTTTATTTCAAGAACTGTACCCGTCGACCAGCGACGAGCCCTTCTCTCACACGCAATTCAAGCGGTAAAGTCACACCAAAAACATTGTCATACAAAAATATCTGTTATTAGAATACAAATTTACATTACGTTGAAAAAATAATATCAGCGAAGCAGAGGTTAAGGTCAGAGAATGTTTGTGTTAACTCGTCTATACTCAAGTAATTTACGGGAAGAGCGAGCAGAGGAAAAATTTGCAGAAGGAGACCCGATGTTATTTTGTGATAAGCAAGCTTACTGAAAAAGAGAATCATTTCTTTTATGTAACGGTACTAATTTTATGATTTGTAAGAACAGTTTGAAAAAAGTAGTGATTAAACCTTTTCAACTTATACATCATTTGGGGAAAACATTACTTAATGAACACAAATTGGCAAAATAGATTTTAAAGTTCGAGGAAAACGGAGCACCAATATAAATCTGAGAAACTGAAAGTCTACCAGGGCCGCCACACGTTCTCCTGTGCAACTGCACGCTGGCTGACGACTTTGTGACGTCTGCATGATGCGGCAATGGCCGACTTGGCTTTTGGTTTGTACTGATGTGACATAACCGGAGATGGCAGCCGGGTGTTTTGCTTCTGCTCAACGGGGGACGGTGGGGGCGTTGGGAAGATGATAGAAGAATGGGTGCTGGATTGGCTAAGAAGGGATGGGTTGGTATGGGCAACAAAGTCAGATGGGATGCACAACATCAGTTGCTTCTGTTGTTGCTGGGCTGAAATGTACGTGCTGCAGGTCGTCGCCTTGGGAACGGGGCTGACAGCAGGTGATGTGACAGTTGGTTTGAGTGCTTCAGAGTTCGGTTGTTGGCAGGTTGGGACAGCAGTGTGGTGGTAACTGTAGCTACCTTGAGGTGCTGCTGGGACAGGCTCGTTCAGGCTGCTGCAGCGGTCAGCCAAGTGGTTCATGATTCTCAATCGGGTCTCCAGGTCAATTGTTTCGCAGTTGGAGAGGAAGCTGGAAGCCTCGCCAAGACACTCGCTGTATCCAGCGTGGTATTGGCTGATCTGTGCGGATGGGGAGGTTCGTCCGTCTGTGGGAGTTGACTGGACCTCTTTCAGATACCGAACGGTCATCTCGAGAATGTCTGCCTTTTCCATTTTGGGTTGGCGGGAAATCTGTGATAAGACAAAACAAAAACGAGAGAAATTAAGTACAAACTCAAAAATGTTGAAGTGGAATAACATTCAAGGGTGAATAAACACAATCGGGTAACAAAAACAGGGCATTTTAAACAGGATTTAGATATCAAGGCCCAAGTGATGATCCCGGCAAGGGTTATTACAAAGGGCTTCCCAAACTTTCCCACGATCGTCTGTCATTATATCCCCATAGACGCTATTGTGTTGCAACCAGAAGTCGTTAGCACGTCGACTTGCCAACAATAAAGCGCGGTGCTGTTTCACTGCTCGCATTCAGCGTGGGTTTGCTGCGTGAACAACAGATCACTCGCGCGCCCTTCACCAAAGCCCCTTTGACAATCGCTGAGGCTCATGCGGTTTGGTTATGTCCATAAGCCTATTAACCCAGCTGGGTGTCCCATTCAGGGGGACCGTGGGAATGCCTTGGGATCCTGGAGTGAGGAAGCCTAGCCGAACAATGGGGGGAATACCTCAAAATAATGGGTTCGACACGAACGAGGGCGGATGAACTGACACACTTCCCTGTTGACAGTTTGCTTGGTATGTCAGTGAAAAACTCAACATGTACACTGACCTTGTTTTAGCTTTTTTGTTTTCACTTTTAAGAGTTTGATTGTAAAAGGGCAAAAATGAGTCCACAAAATCGTAAAATTAAAGGCAACACGCAATGGCTGGAATATTAGCATAACCAGATCATAAACATTAAATACATTTTTACAAAAAAAACATTTTTTTCGTTCCAATTCTATTCTGAGATTTTAAACCTTTATGAGGAATCCAGCAAATTTTGGGTGGCAGTGTAACAAAAAAAAAAGTACGTTTGAATGCGTCCAATTGCGGTACATACCTCTTTGCGAATGGCAGGGAAGACCAGGCTCTTCAATTGCAACAGGCTGTCGTTGATACGAGCTCTTCTTTTACGCTCCATCATGTGTTTTGACGTCTGTTGAAAGAAAATGATCAAGAACAGTTTTAATTTGTGAATAATAACACAGGCTAGTAATGAATCAGCTAGTAGTGAAGTACACAACCAAAAATGATCTGAATCTGAAATGGTTTGAATTTTTAACCTTTGTTATAAAAAAACAAACAGTTCATGCTTATTGAGATAAAATTAAATTTTATGTAAGTCCATGTTTGGTCAACGAAACTTAATGTTATGGTTCAAATCTGAACAAGATGTGACTATAAAGCAAGGACTTTAATTTGACAGTCAAATATAGACAGATTGTGGGTGAAATACTATCAACGTTGAATGAGTTATGTGTATCAATAACGTACCTTAGGCCTGTCAATGGCTGATGTGGGATCGTGCATCATTGCGTTGGCAAACATCTTGAACTTCACAAAATGCTGACGAAAAATGTTTCCAAAGATAAAATTGTAGACTTGTGATCGTGGGAAACGTCTCTGTGGAAGGTCGGGTTTAGAATGATCTGATCTACCACACGAGAGTTCTATTTATCCGTCACACGTGCCGGTCAGAGGGGAGTGCCCTCGGCCGTCCATTCAAGTGTGAAATTCCCTCACAACCGGCCAATCCTCGCACGCGTTTCATTGTGCCCACTGCAGCCCGCCACGCGAGTAAGTGGTGCCCAGTCATTGGCCGAAATGCATTACCTCATCTCAATACGCGGCTCTGATTGGTTCGCGCAGTCGTGAATTAGCATAAACCGTGATGTTGCTGGCTTTCAAGATGCCAAACAACCCGTGTACGCGTCAGGGTTGTATTGTCCGCGTCTATTGACTGTAGTCGTTAGGGCCGCTAATCGGCACTCAACACGTGCGTGGCCCGTTGTTCCCGGCGACCGGTGCAGGGACCGAAAGCGGTGGGAAAACTCCACCCCTTGGCTTCTTCGTGTGAGGGTAAACAATTGGCATTTGGTGGGCCAACATTCACCAACCAGCTGGCCCTTCCAACCCCCATGATAGTTGCCACACACTGCCAACCAGCAATTTAATAGCGCGGGGAACGTGCTCAAATCCTAATCTTTCACGTGACGCATGTTTGGCACGCGCTGATTCTTCAGGGCGGCAATTGTTCCCAAAACTGGAACATTGTTTGGGGTCCACAATAATTTCGGTTGGATAGAAATTTTATTTTTCAAAGTTTTTAACTGAGACTTATTTGTATATATACACGTGACACATTCGCGTGTCGGCAGGTGCCCATGTACCGACACTGCTAATTAAGTGACCACCTTTCTGAGCCATCTCTACAATCGAAAGGCGAAAGGGATCATTGCATTTTAATACTACCTGGCTATGTATCATTTTTGAGAAAGTTTCAAAGAGGTAACCTTTTGAGTTGAATGGCAACAATCTTCGATTAACAAACTTTAAAAATACGAATGTTTTCATATTTGCGTTTCTACAATATTAGAGTTTTGGAGTCATCTTTTTCAAAAATTAGAAATTCATAATTTTCCAAAGAAATAAGCTACTTATTTTAAACTTCATTTGAAAATAAATACATTACAAGAGGTCTCGTTAATTAAAAAATGACTTTAAGATCACTGCTAACGGTGTTTCAGAAACACGAAAAAGGTGAAGATTTTTGATTACTCTTTTCCTGTTTTTTGTTTTGTTTTGCAATAATATGCAATGAATGTACCGACCGCAAGGTGACTGTAATTTATTTTCACAATCTATTTTATTCGGGATTATTTTTATCTGCTTTAATTACTTAGAACTATTCGTCGGTCTGAAGAAAAAAATATCACCTTCAACGAAGTGTTGGCCTAAAGTGTTGCTAATATTGCACTCAAACCCAGGAAAATTGAGATATGACAACTTTAGTACACTAATCAGAGCTCGATTGTTTTGTTTTTTTACGGGCCCTTCTCTTAATTTGTTTGTTTTTTTGTTTTGTTTATTGATTCCATCTAATAGCAATAAATTATCAGAAATGTTTATTTCTATGACGCGTTAACATTCAAAGTGAGGAGGTAAAGGGAAAGTTGCAAATTTTAGAAATGCCCCTACTTTGTTTATTTAAATTTTCATCAAGGGACACTAAGTATGTAGTTACTTTTTTAATAATAAGTTTTTTAAATAGTTTAGATTAAAATGTGTGTTTTTTTTCAAAGTCTAATGGGAATACCACGAAAAATGGAATTGTAGTAGAAAAACTAACACATACACTCCATGATAAAGTAAATAGCCGATTAAGCAATCCCTTCTTGTTGAAGTGCATCATTGTAAAAGTTGTTAAAAAGTTCGGTTTTTCTTTCCTCGCATGAAAATGTAATTAAAACAAGCGGCAAAAAATAAACAATTGAACAAACACAACTTCTGAACAACAGAGGGTGCCAATACATTTTGAAATAATACGAAGTAGTTTTAGAATTGTAGCTGTCTTTTTTCTTCAGAAAGAAGGAAATGTTATTAGCGAAATTTATTGTGAAATCGAAACCATTATTTTGAAAGATAAAAAAAACCAAAACCATAATGAGCCATCGCCACAAGTTCCCTAGGACCGCGATCCCAGGCCGTGGGAACGGTGCTATGACGCTGTCAGCTTATGCTTAGCCCCGGGGGTTATTACCGGCTCAGCGCGTTCAGGCGCAACACTTCCTTTTGTCTGCCGTATTTTTCCCACGACCACGTTGAATGGAACTTGGACAATTAACTGCGCGCGATATTACACCGATTGTTTAGTAGGGGCTGTGATGGTGTGTACTAGGTATGGGCATGGGCAAGAGAGACCCCCCCCCCCAACCAACACAAAAGCTGCAGGCATGCCTTTCGTTCACACATGGTTTAAAACTATTAAGCACCTTGTTCAAATTATTATTAGACCGACAAGAGGGGAAGGCATAAGGGGGTTTATTTTCGTGCTATGCGTGAAGACTCTGTTTTGGAACGGACTCTATTATTTGCCAATGGGGGCTCGATGTTTGTTCACTTGTAGCAAGTCTGCCTGCCTGAGCGTGAAATATCGGGCGGGTTTGACCTGTGCGTGCATAGTAACCAACTGGTGCGGATATTTTTTTCCATATAAACAAATGCAGATCGTTCCTGTTAGAAAAAAAAAATCACACATTGATCATAGCAGAACTTTAGCGCTGTGTACATCAATCCACACATAGCTTTTTTTTTTGGGGGGGGGGGGGTAATCATGTATAAGTAATAATATAATATCGCAATACTGATAACAAATGCTCTAAAAGCAAAGGGAGGCCTAAGGAATAGTCAATCATTCCATGGATGCATGAGAAGAGTCCACTCAATTAAAAAAAAAAGTAAATATGAAATGAAAAAAAATCCCACCTTTTGTTTACACCATAGGACCTATGTCAATTTGGTTGGAATTAGCTTGCAAAAGCCACATTCTATTTTCTCAAATAAAAAGAAGAAACAAGTAGGCCTACAGTGCAGCAAATCATCACAGGATCGAAGGCTGTGAAATTTGTTAGGGGAAAAAAAGGGTGCAACATGCTGAATCGAGATCATAAAAAAGCTCTAAATTAGGGAACCGAATAAAAAAAAAAAAACAATGTATTCATATTCGATGGCTTGTCGATGCTGCTGCCGAAAGAAACAGTGTGATAGCCGGGGGAGGGGAAAGCCCTTCATTGCCAAAAAAGCAACACAAACATCCAGTTACACAATTCGGGTCTTCTCAAAGCCACCGCAACCCTGGCTAGACATAAACTTTATAAATAATGGCAAGCTACTACCACAAACTTGGATATATACAATATTAGTTAAGCACTCACTGTAATTAATGTAAATTGTGCCAAGCCCTGGCTGCGGTCGACTCACGGGCCAATTCCGATAAAGCCTCGGCTACCATAAACCAACAAACTTAATAACTTGTGTAAATGTTTCAGATAATGCAGATTATAAAAAACTATGTTCTATTTACAGTTTGTTAGTTCATTATTATTGGCTGACTCCTCACCAGCTGTCGTATACACCATTATGATCTGATTAAAGTGCAGTTTCTCACGCTGAAAGTTTAGACTTTGGCCTTTATGTTTAGGGTTTGGAAAAAATGCATGATACACCATCGGTCTTCAGCAGAGACAATGTTCAAGCCAAAATCGTCTAGTTTTCAATTAACACACAGCAACTTTTCCTACCAGAATAATGTTACCAGCCAAAATACCATATCACATGTGCCATTTCTGACCGGTGTCCTGCTTATTTAGCTGAGCAGAAAATGTTTAAGCATTTTTTATCTACTTAAAGACAGGGTATACTTTTGGTAATTGTCAAAGGCTATAGCCAATATCCTCACTTGGTGTATCCCAGAATAAAATAACACACATAAACAAAATTGGCTCAATTAGTTACGGAAGTTGCTTAAAAAATGAAGGAAAAAACACCCTTGTTGCATAGAAATGTGTGCTTTCAAATTCCTGGGAAAGGCTTCATGTATGAATCCTTTCTCAGATTCATTATAGTAGTGAAAAATTATATCTTTCTCAAAAAAAAAACCATTACTTCAGAGGGAGTCGTTTCTCACAATGTTTTATACTATGCTCTCAGGTGCTCCTCACCAAACTTTACGTAACTTCCCGTTTAAAAAAAATCGATCATTTCCAATCAAGTGGGCCTATCCCACATTTTGTAACAAAACATCGCTACGTACGTCCGGCAGCGATTGACGCGTGCGCAGTCTATTCATTAATTCAAAGGGATGATCGAATCGATTTCAACGTCAAGTTGCTCTTTTTCGACCCATTTCGAAGATGTGGAAACATAAAGCAAGGAACCCAAAGTCCAACAAATCATCAGGAACCAATTTCATAGAGCTGCTTAAGCAGGAAATATTGCTTAACAATTTTCTGCTAAGCGCAAATGAACGGGATACCAGTCATGGTGCATGTGACATGGTATTTTGTCTGGTAACCTTATTCTGGTAAGCACAATTTTGTTATGCTTTAATAGCTACTTTTTGTGCTTAAGCAGCTGTATGAAATTGTGCCCTGTTTGATGTTTATTAACTAAGCACTACTGCTGGAGATCACTAATGGCACAATAGTCAATTTGAAAACTCAACTTCGGTGTAATAATAAAGAGTCATGTACTGGTCATTTCATCGTTAAGATATTAGCACTTGGGCCAAAAGGTAAGGCTTTTGTCAAAGTAATGGTGCTGATGTAAAGGCCACATTATCAAGAACGTAACAATAAAAGTCACATGTGAAGGTGTCAGCTGAATACAGTGTCCACTTGTTGAGAATACAGAACAAAACTGTCACTGTATACTTTCATCAAACACGTGCGAATCCGTCCACGTCCAGGGAGGTGACAGCGGGTACCAACAGCATCTCTGGCCGCAGTATTCACACACAAACGGACACCACGGAAATTTGAATCTCCAAAACTCGCCTCGAGGTTCAAAACTGTCGACATGCTTCATTGATTACTATACAACGGGGACATTTCAGAAGAAATACTTTCGCAGGATGCTTACAACCATTACCATCTTTACAACAAGGAGGCTTTCGGGTAGAAATTACACAAACATTTGTCGGGGTCATTACTAAAGTATGACCCTACCTTTAAGATATTACCACATAGAGGGCGTACTTTGAAGTACAGACCATCCATTATCTACATATCACCTTACTATAGTACAGCAGAATTGTGCAACTTTTATAGATAAAAACTTTGGGTTAAAAAAAAGGTGTATGCCAGAGCCCAATATGTTATGATTTTTTTTTTTTTTTGGAAGTTTATTATTACCATTAGTTTTTATGATTTTTTATTATTATGGTAGCCCGGAGTGAAAGTAGGCACACGGCATAAATAGCATATGGTTAATACATACGCATGATGGTTAATGGGTACTTAGTCTGAACGACAACGCTTATGGAAGAGGACACCCTCCAATTTCGTGAAAGGATTTGCGCGTGGGCACAGCCGAGCCACTCGCGGTACCGGGGAAAATTGAGCGATTGAAGTACACCAGGTCACGCGAGTGGCGTTTGTAGTGCCATGTGTCACACAACAGCAGGTTTTTCCGGTGGCACGCTCCACGTATGTTGAGGTCACGCGCGCCCCGGTCTACTTTGCCCCCCGGTCGCCTTGTTGTTTCCTGACCAGAAGTATATAACAATGACTGCACTGGATCCAGTTTCACCGCAAGTTAATAAGCTGGATGTGACGCGGTGTGCCGTATGGCTATTTCAGCCGACCCAAAATGGGGTGGCGGTGAGTGGGCAGTGGCCCTCCGATTTCAGTTGTTGAATCATTAATATGCATCTCGCTACATTTCGTTGTCTAAAAAAGACACCAACAAAATCGGAGCTTCAAACAAGCGAAAGACTAAGTGCCGATGAAACAAGGTACCAGAAGAATGTTTAACATCAAGCCACCCTGTACTTTCCCCCCTATAGTAACAACTTCACTTTTGTCACCCAACTTGTGTAATATGTTATGGAAACAACCCGTTTCACTTTAGATGAAAGCTCTTTCGATACAACACCCGCACCCAAACACTTTAATATTATAGACATTATGCACCTGACGTCATTTCAGTAGGGCGCCCTCGCCTAGAAGTTGAGAGGAGGTTGCTCATTGGCACATTCTTTGGCAATTCTCATTGTTTCGTCATCGGTTTTACCTTTAAGATTGCGGCTGGGCGACGTCAATGTATCAGGACTATGAATGTTAATGAAAACTTATGAACAAAATTGATTAATGGCAGTTCGTCTTTTATAGGGTATATTACTTTTAGATGGATAGTACATCATTTGGAAGAGTAACTTAGTTCATCCTCTTATTTTAAATAAACAGACCACAGAATCCTTCACCATTATCGCCGTGTCACGTTTTCGCGAAAACGGTTCAGATTTGTCAGCGATATTGCACACGTTCATACTGGATGTATTTCGATTTCGGCAATTGAAATAAGCAACGGTGATTTGTGTGGTCTTTCGATGCCATTTTCCTCAATTTTGACCGTGTTTCAGAAACCATTATCTGAACTATTGGAGTGCAAGGTAGTATAGTTAATTTATTTGTGGTGTCTCGTGGCCGGTTTACTTCATCGGTCTGAAGTTCTGATGTTTGAATCAGCGGAGTGTGGGTCCAAATCCCGATCATGACATTCACCATAATTGCTTCTCTCAACCCAGGTGTATAAATGGTGACCTGATGGGGCCGAGACAGAATTGTATTGGATTAACACCTATAATTTAAGCAGCTTGGGTTGTGTGCTCCTTAGGGGGTTGAGAAAGTTAGAGGAGTGTGGTCTAAAAGTATCCGATGAACAGGATGATACTGTAAAGCACCTTGATCTATAGTATAGCTTTCGTGCGCTATTTAAGAACCAATTAGGCCTACTATTATTATTATCGAAGTGTGCTTTTCCCAATCCCTTGGTTTGTCTCTGCGACTATAACTCAAGTTGCCCCTTTTGTTATCTCAATAAAAGGGTCTCAGCGGGTTTTCCCACGGTGTGAACTACAACACAACACAACGGCGTACCGGTAATAGACGGCCTGATTAACACTCATCCCTCCTTCAATAGGCGAGCAGTGTTTATTACAGGCAAGCGAAAAGGCTTCTTTTTTTTAAGTAAAAAAAAAACACTCGCGCTAAAATGTACCCATATTTCTCTTTGCGAAAATGTGCATCTATCTTACAACAAGACCATGAGGTAAAACAGTCTCTGAGGTGACTATAAGTGCTTTTAAGTATGTTTTATACCATGTCCTTCTGGTTGGAAAGCAGCTTGCAACAAGTAACAGCTAGCTAATTACATTTTCTCAATGCTAATTGAATCACAGCCACAACTATGTGTAAGCGTTGAATTATTACAAACAAACAAGAATGAAAAGTCCTTTATATAGTCTATATATCTAGTGATGATCGCGGGGGTGGGGTTCAATGAGAAAACATTTAATAAACTCGATATCGGTGGTTATTGTCATGACAAATTAATCACCGCCTAAAATATTGCTGTTTACGAGACCGTCCAAGTATCAAAGACACTGGACACCTTTGGTAATTGTCAAAGACCAGTCTTCTCACTTGGTGTATCTCAACATATGCACAAAATAACAAGCCTGTGCAAATTTGAACTCAATTGGTCGTCGAAGTTGCGAGATAATAATGGAAGAAAAAACACCCTTGTCACACGAAGTTGTGTGCTTTCAGATGCTTGATTTCGAGACCTCACGCGTGAGGTCTCAAAATCAATTCAAATATTTTACTGAGAAATTACTTCTTTCTCAAAAACTACGTTACTTCAGAGGGAGCCGTTTCTTACAATGTGTTATACTATCAACAGCTCTCCATTGCTCGTTACCAAGTAAGTTGTTATGCTAACAACTGTTTTGAGTAATTACCAATAGTGTCCAGTGCCTTTAAAGCTTGGTTATTTTGTCGAGCGCGGAGGTACGGTGTACGATGTTTACGAGTCTGAATTGATCTTTAGGCCGACGTTTGCAACAAATCCTAGGCTGAGAAACCATGTCTTCGGCTGCTCCGATGCGGAACCACAATTGTTGATGAGTTATCGGTTTTGTAAATATTGATGTGTCCCCCAAACCAACGATGTACCCGAAATATGAATACCTTTTCAAACGGAGTGGGGGTCGGTTTCGCTTGGTAGCAAGTGAACACGAATAATAAGAGCTTGCTTAAATGAGGATTCTTGTTCCATTGTATAGCCATTGTTATTGTAACTATTAATCAATATGTTGGCGTTGCATTTTGACAATTATAAATAGCACTTTTTGTCAGGCAACTGCTCAACATGTCTGTGGCGTACATGTTGCATGTTCTTTGTAACAAGACATTAACAATGACAAAGTGTTTACATAAGTGTAAAGAAAAGAACGTGTCAGTTTCTGTGGCTTGTGACTGGAACCAACGGAGACACATTAGTAACTAATGGGTCTATAATTATTATCTCATTGAAACATTAGTTATCAAGTCAATTATGATGAATAGAGCCATGCTTCAATATTGCCTCTGCCTAATTGTTTAGAGTGGTTGGAGGGGGTTATCATAATGGGTTGACTTAGTCAAGTCTATGCTGATGCCAACCACCAGCAGCTGTGTCAGTGACCGTTTCTGACAATGGCACAGTCAAACAAAAGTGCGCCACCAACGGTATAGTTGTTGTTGTTTACTCCTTACAGCTCTTCGGGCTAAAAGCCTGCGAGGAGAACTTGTCTTGATCATTCCAACAATTAGGAGTCTAGGTCCAACCATGGTCCAATGGAACAAACCAAGTCTAACAATTTGGTTTGAAATAACACTATCATTTGCGTCCAAGTTATTTAATAGTTCTTTGTATTCTGTTTGCTCAACCAAAGATCTAAAGGTACGATTGAGTACCCGTGTTGCTTCTAAATGTTTTTTTTTTTTTTTTTTTTTTTTTTGGGGGGGGGGGGTTTGCAGACACACGCATCTGTTGTTGTTTACCCCATTATTATGCATCATTTAATAAACAATGTCTTTGCCTGCTCCTGATATAGTTTGATATTTATGTTACAGCAACATCCTCTCTTCAGATTAATATACCATACATTTATGTACAGTAAATTATGCAGTAAACACTCAACTATTATGTACAAATGTATGCAGGGACCTGTGTACTAGCAGTTTATACTGTTTTGGGCATACCCTGTGTAATGAAATTTAACCAAATAAATCAATAATAACATAATTCCTTGGTATTAAAGGTAGGTCATACTATTGCCATGTGTGGGGAGGTAGATGGAGGAGATCCACAACTTGACAAGTTGTATCTTCTTAATAATTAATGTAGGCTAGCCATGTTACTTGTTAGTGCCACTTCTACCAGTCTCCACAGAGCAAAGCCCAAATCATATGACTCTTTTCACAGCCATAGCTCTTCCAAAGAAGATGGTAGCCCAATGTAGCACAATTGTTGTGGCGTGTCATGGCCGAGCGGTCTAGTTCACTGGACCCAAGCTCTGGTGTTGCCAGCAGCAGAGTGTGGGTTCGAATCCCGGTCAAGACATTTGTGCCTTTGAGCAAGGCACTTAACCATGGCATAATTGAAGGGGCACTGTCATCATGATCAATGCAGGCATGTGGCTGTACTATAAACTCTCACCCAGTTACTCTCTCATATCATCTTATATATTACTATGATGTATGCATGAGGGCAACAGCCACAGGTCTTTTTTGAAATGATCATGACGTACACGTACGCAGGGTACGAGTCGACTGTTGATAAATCAGATAGTGCCCCTTTTATCTTTAATTAAAACCAAATATAAAAACTTCCATAAAAGCAAACAAATGTTGTAAAACTATTTCTCACCAAGTTTGTTGTAAAGTGTAGTCTTCAGACAAAGTTGTTCTTGAGTTTGGACATCACATAAATGATAGTACGTCCGAAGTACGATAGGAATTCTGCGCACCGACCGCGGAGTTAAATGTATTCCATACCTGCCGATTGTCGATTCAGAAACCCCGACCGAGAAGTTCAGACCAACACCCAGACGAGTTGGCTCAGCCCGTACGTAATCAATTTGTGTTCATCCTGCAACGTTTTTCAATGCAATTTCCCTACAAATGACAGTTTCTTGAAGAGTTTTTAAAACTTAATAAGGCATAGTTAATGTAATTGTAAAAAAGGTTTGACTTACTCTCGAAAACTTCCCTTAAAGTTACACATCCTTGGCTCAAAATTGTCTGCTTCCATTTTTGCAGCACCGCCTTTTTTTGAAAATTAACCTCTTTCCCATATAGGCGTTTGAACCCACGTGCTATGCTACATTCCCACAAATTCTTGTCTGGGGGAGGCGATACGCCGTCCTGATCATGGGCACGAGGCTGATCGCATAAGTTCATAAAGACTGGTACCCAAAAGAAAATTTTTTAAGAACAAATATTACATAAGAATGGTACCAGACCATTTCATTACTACTTAATTAAGTACAAAAAGTAGCTAAGCACAACAAAATTATGCTTACCAGAAAAAGGTTACCAACCAAAACACAGTCATACCATCTGTGACTGGTATCTTGCTCATTTTTGCGTTATTTTGACTCGATAGAGCAGCTAAAGAAAATATATTTGCACTTCAGCTTACCAGAATATTAAAAACCAAAATACCACATGTTTCCTGCTTATGTTTTTGCTAAGCAGTAAAATGTTTGTCGTTGGTTTTTCACTTGAATTTTGTTAAAAAACAGTGCTCCCTTCGCAACCCGATTCCTAATCAGAGAAAAGGACTAAATTAGTAAATAGAAAAGGTAGGCAGACAATCACAGATGATTTTAAACGCAGAGCATTCACAGTTTCCATGATCTGCTTACCGCAAAACTATGCGCTTATCGACATTACATTTAGGAGCTTTACAGGGCACCAAGAGTAGAAGGGCTCGATCTACTCCATGCAAAGAAGAAAACAAATCTGTCTTTGACAACAAATTCCGATTCAATACCCCCAGCTCAAGGGTATCACAAAATTTAAGTACTATTTTATTTTATTTGTATATTTATAAACATTTTTTTTTATAAAACTGTCTGAATATTTCCACCACATTATATATAAATAAAAACAATCCAGGAAGAATCCAATTTATAATAACAAATAATGTTTTGATTAATTACAAATAACATCTTTATAATGGGCAAATAAGCAACATTTCAGGATATTCTCAATTAAACTAATGTTGAACAGGGATAGTCGTACAGCATTGAAAAAACAACAAATTAAAAATAATAACAAATCAAACAAAGTTCAATTTAAGTTCAGTTCGTGTGAGCCTAGGAGAGTCTCAACCATAAAATACCCATCTGCAAGAAAAAAAGAGGGGCAGTACCGTGGTTTCCACAAACTAAGGGTCATGTGCCATTTGCATTTGTCATTTTGATGATTTTCAAATCATTTTGACGATAGTTCCCTTTCTCCTTGAAAACTTGATGGTGGGAAATTTGAATTTTTAGCGTCCTTGAAATCAAAACGTTGCACCATCCCTTTATTGCGTGGCGAAACTTCATGTAACTAGTAACGGGGGGGGGGAGGGGGGGGTAAGCGAGGGAAAATACATAATTGGGGGGGGGGGTAGTTAATGTATCGTACCATTAATTTATGCATTCTTTCGATCTCATTTGAGGGAAAAGGATTTTTGAGCAGGGTGAGGCTCAAGCCCCCACCCCCCTCCACAGACATTATATGCCCCTCTGAAAATCTTGTAAAGTCTACAAAACAGCATTTAAAGAACCCTAAAATCATCATTGTTTAAAGGTATTGTACACTTTTGGTAACAACTCAAAATCAGTGTCCACATTTTGTGTGATTAAACATATGCATGAACAAACAAAACTGTGAAAGTTTGAGCTCAATTGGTCATCCAGGTCATGAGAAAATAGTGAAAAGAGATCTTATGTGTTTTCTGTTTTTTCAAATTATCGCGCGCGATAATCACTATTTACCCGTTTCTCAGAAACGATAGCATTTTAGGCAGAAATATTTTAAGGAACACCTTACTTTAAATCGTGTAAGTTATGTGTGAATCTGTGAACATTGTGTTTTTCGATCTTACCAAAAATGTACATGGCCTTTAAAGCCAAA
Organism: Pycnopodia helianthoides; assembly: GCA_032158295.1. Lineage (NCBI taxonomy): Eukaryota > Metazoa > Echinodermata > Asteroidea > Forcipulatida > Asteriidae > Pycnopodia > Pycnopodia helianthoides. The sequence continues at coordinate 11,844,078 of CM063260.1, forward strand.
CATGAACTTGCACAAAACCTTTTTTTTTTTTTTTCTTCTTCTTCTTTTCTACTTTTTCTCTAAAACATGACCATCGAGTTTGATTACATTTTCAGTTTCTTTTTTTCTTTGTTCTACCGGATAGGAATGAATTTACTCTTTCCCAAAACAAATTCTTGATCAGTTCCAGGGCATGTATTGCTGACCCCAAAGACAGCAGGTCAAATTTTGAACCCCCCAAAAAAGAAAGAAATTAACAAAAATATATAAATAAATACATTTGTTTAAAAAAAAAAGCATCTCGCACTGAGAAACCAGAAAAATACCTTACGAATACAGGTTTATATCAAACAAATATTTTCCTTTAAAAAAGTAGGGACAACTTCTTACTTATGTATAACAAATAGCCGTTTTAAATTCATCCACTATATCACTTCACTTGCCTGTTAGAAAATAGCTATGCACATAGTATACACGTACTGTCAACATCATATAAATATTTTTACAAACCAATTTTTGTAATGCACCTTACACCTAAGGGACCCTTTTTGCTAAATACAAGATCCTTTACAGGGTATGGGGACATATTCCCAACTTCACCCTAAACTGTTTTACACAATTCTTTTTGGGAACAATCCCCTTCCTGTTTTACAAATCTCCTTGGTAAAAAAAAGAAAAAGCCCCCAAAAAGTCAATCGGCAGCCCCAGCCACCATCCCCCATTCCCAACCTTGGTCTCGCGACTGCAACCCAATTATGTTAAGTTTAGCGACTGTGCTCTATGTAGCTGAGCAGGTTTCATTATTATATAAGAACAATTTTCTGCGGATTGAGAAGCAGTTAGTTTAGACAATCAGAACTATTAATCACATGTTTCAATTCATCATAATAACAGATTTAGTATCACTCATCAATGGCTTTCAACTATTTTCCTCGTCAACAAAACCGGGAGCTTCCTCGAAGCAATAAAAATGACTTAATCCACCTCGTACATGAGCGCGCAGCAAACTATAATGTACAAACCATTGTGTGAATGATTCACACAGGTTGGCCACATCTCAACATCGGTGAATCGACCCAGCAAGGTACGACATGGACTTTCTCTCGGCATTCATATCGGAAGATTCAGAGTGGTTGAATGCACCTTTACCTGGGTGAATCATTCGGCACATTGTTTTGGTTGTCAAATTTCTCTCAGTCTTATGCATTTTTGTGCGATAGTGGAACGAGGCATCAAGCTCCACCCTTAATGCGCGGTCCAATAACAACTGCAACTGCATGCTAAAAAGTCCAGTTCAAATCCCGTTTACAAAATGTAAACAGGCTGCAGCCATTTTGAGTTTACAATGTACATTACTTTCCTCAAACGAGACTGTATGCTTTTTCCCCTGTGGGCGCTGTTGATAGATAGTTGTTACAAATGGCGGCACTTGATAAATCGGCTTACAGAGCTGCCAACAACTGCCTCTGGCAATCAGGGAGGTATTTCGAATTACATTCGACGTAATCGGGCAAAAAGTTTCCATAGTCGGGGAGTTTTTTTTCCCGATTTCTTCATCAGAAAATAGAGAGAGTGGTTTGTGTTCTGCAGTATCAGGGAGAGTTGGCAGCTCTGGGTTTATTGAACCCAAGTTGATCTCGTTTACCCCGAATACAATGAAATCTTCTTGGTGATGGCTTTCCTACAGATGGGGCAATGCTTGAGGGGCTTGGAACATTTCTTACACGTGCTGTGTCCGCAGAGGAATGCGGTATCCTTCTTCTTCTCCATGCAGATGTTGCACAGCTGGGCCTCCTCCAGCTCCTGCATTTTCTGCCTCAGCTCCTGGATCTCCTTGCTGGAGGGAGGAAGCGCGGACGATGACGGATCCGATGTAGCACCTAAGATGGAAAGATAATCACATTGTGTGCATAAAGAGATGGATCTAATGCACTGGAAATACATCTTTACTTTTTTAAAAATAATTGTCTTGATTTTTCCTCGATACAGTGCCCACTTTGATATGGCTGATTTCGACCATAAAATTTGTCTTCACATTTGTAGAACCGACTCCTTCTAGCTGCAACTTTGCTTGTAGAAGGAAGTGATTGGAGAACAATCCATAATCAATAGACCGTATCACATTCTTACAAAAAGAGTACCCTTGGATGGTCCAAGGATATTCCTGGCCTGCTTGTCGATCATAAAGATCATAAAGTTTTAAAATTTAACAAAAAAATAGCATCAAGAAAGCTGAACAAATTAAGAAGTGTGGTCCCTTTTTAAATATCTAAAAGTGACAAGAATAGTACACTGCCATGTAAGATGTTATATTTCCTTTATTTTCATTGTCTGCTTCCGTAAGTGTTAATTTTTCACTTACAACAGTAAGCAAAGCCATGAAAAAAATGACTTAATGAAACATTGACAATGACTTGCTTAGTCACAAGTTATCACTTAAATTTCAATTCCTCAGACTATAGAGACAGTTGCTATATATGTCACATGATTCGGGGCAAGCTTTTGCTTAGTTACGTGCTGAGACGGCGAACACCCATACATAATTTTGAATGAATGTGTTTGGCACAATGGTACAAGGATTTGCTCATCTGGAGGTTGCTTAACAAAAGCTTGCCCTGATCCATTTGACACAGCAACTGTCTTTATACTCTAAGGAATTCAAGTTTAATCAGTAACTTGTGACGAGGCAAGTCACTGTACCAGGCATTATTTAAATCTAACTTGTAAATGGCTGATTGTGCCCTGGTCTAGATCACACGTTACCGTGCACTCTCATACCACCATGGAACCAATTATAAAGCTAAACAGACAAGCGCTAGTTTTATTTTAAAATCAAAATTGTACATGTTCTCTGTATAACGTCTCAAGCAAGAAACACCGCACACACAAACTTCCTTCAGAAACACTCGTCAGCAGTCACACACAGAGAAAAAATTTAAGACACGTCACGGCACCTTTGCGCTTGGTCTTCAAAGGTGGGGTTCCCTTCTGGGCGACGGCAGGCGCCACAGCGGCGGTCACCCCTCTAGGAGTGACTTGATGTCCGTCTTTGGCGGGCGAGGCGGCGGGCAAGGCGTGGTGGAAAAACATGCAGGGTGAGATGGAGGAGGATGATACAAGGGTGCAATGTGCAATGGGTGGATGAATCAGGGCATAATCACAGAGAGGAAACAAAAACAGAAGGGAAGAAACACTGGGTCAGATTAGGGGTGTCTGAAAAGTTTGCACATTTGTGACCCGATCGGTCGAATTGAGGTATATATCGTCCCCTTAAGTAAATTGAGTTGTGCATACCGTGTTTAACAAGTAACTCAATGGCTTTCCAGCAGTACCATTATTATTTCCGTAGCTTACTCCAGTCCAAAGTTATTGGGAAATGAAGAAAGTCTACGAGACAAGGCCACTTCCATTTTTTTTACGAGTTTTTAATTAACTTTGAAGAGTATTAATTGTGTACAGACATGCTCAAGAAAACGTACTTTTTGTGGGTTTATTCATCTTTTCAATTAAAGGTAAGACCACGACAAGAAAAGTCAAGTTTTGATTTAACTTACCTAATACCACCGAAAATAGCGGAATTGTTTTTTTTGGTAGTGTTTTTCATGATTTTCGAATGTGACCAACTTTGGTATGGCGAATTACACACAATACGTCCTGTCTGACACATTCCTCATTTCGACATATCAGGTCACATTTGTTTTTCTATAAAGGTATTTTATACAGGATTGGTAGAGCCGACAAAATAGTCGCAGACGGTGTTCATGTTTTGTGTGATCACCATATACATGAAATAACAAACCTGTGAAAATTTGGGCTTAATCCCCTGTGTGAATCAAGTGAAAATAGTGAAAAGACATGCACAATTTTTCAGCATGCGGATTGGTCAATGGCTAGTCTCACATTGTCATTTTTTTTTAAAGTGGTGTGTGCATTTAAAGGGAAGGTATACCTTTGGTAACTTCTCAGAAAATTAAATGCCATAAAAACTTACTTGGTAAGAATTGGTTACAGATACTTGTAGCATCATATAATTCTTTTTAATAACAGTATTATTGTTATTAAGTGTTTGTTTGTTTGTGTTGGCGGTGTTGGTGGTAACAGTGAATTTCAGGTCGGGGTGACGGTTATACAACAGGGCCCAATTTCATAGAGCTGCTTAACGGCTGATTCTGTGCTTACTGCACGATTTTCTATTTCATAGCGCTGCTAACCCTAAGCACATGAAAAGGCATGCTAACCTCCCGGTGCTTACTGCACGAAAATGAATGACGTAAAAATGCAACTACATGGTGAACGCGCAAGATGACCGCCTTATTTTCTTGCTAACCTGTGAAATACGCTTATGCTTAAGCAAATTTTTCTGCTACAGTTAGCACAAATATTTGCTTAGCGTTTAGCAGCGCTATGGAATTGGGCCTAGGTAATAGGTAAGAATCAGACACAGTTTAAAGTCAACTTGAAAGTTAGAATCGTAGTATCTGAATTGGCGGCTACAGCTATAGCTACGACTGTGGCTAAGGGCGTTGCTAAGGGCGTTGTAAGGACGTCCTATACTTCAACACATGAAGACGCAGAAATCTAGCCGTAGCCATAGCCGCCAGTTCGGACACAGCCTTAGTTATACTGGGCTTAGGTCAACAGTGAATTGGTAATGGTTGGAAATACACATTCAATGACAGCCAAACAGTGAGTCAACACAGCAAAACACACAAAGGAGAAGAGTGAATTTTGGGTATCCTAGAGTTTTGAATACATTTATCAAACGATTTGAAAAACACAAAACTGAAAATCGAATCTGTTACTCACCTTTTCCTAATTTTTCTTCGATGGTTCGGCGGCAAACAGTACATTCTTTGATGTTCACTGAACACTCTACGAAAAGGAAAAAATAGAGAATCAAATTAATGTAGAAGAAAACCCACTTTTTGTTTGTACGCTCATTTTAGGGAAGAGTCAAGTTCATGCCAAGTCTAGGCACTTGAAGCAGAAATAATTTCATGCATTACTAAAGACACTTCCACCACGTAGTTTCAACAGCACTGAATATTAAAGTCTCTGCACTTGAATAAGAAACCATTCTTCATCTGCAAGCTGTAGGGTGTTTCCGAGCAATACTGGCCGAGCGATCAAGTCCACTGGACTCAATTTCTGATGGTTGAGTCATCAGACTTTAGGGTTTGAATTCCGGTATTTGTACCCAGGAGCGAGACACTTCTCTTTAGTTACTCCTCCATACCCAAGAGTATCTGAGAAGGTTTAAAGAACAACAAGAACTCACTCCCGGCAGTGCAGTTAATTACGAGAAGTCCCCCCGATCCACAAAGCTAAAGTAGTAGTCCAGGCCGATTTCCTACCTCCCGCCCAGGTAGTAGTTAATAAGCAGGACAGTTCTTTTTAGAACTGAGAAGTCTCCCAAATTCCGAAAATCTACTCCGCGGTAGTAGAAAAAATAGCAAGAACAAGTTCTCTAAAGAACAAAATCTACACAGCAAAGTAGATATTTACAACATGGTGTTACCGCAAACCAAATATACATTGATACCTCGCCATGCAATGCCTCAAAAACCATAGGTTTAGATTGTTACGGTGATTGATTAGCTACTTGTGCACCGATTTCCGGGGCTGCATACTCCTAGGGAGCTGAGATGGTTTGAGAAATGTGTTTGGCCCAAGGGTAGTGCAAGGCACCTTGATCCTTGGTTCAGAAGCCCCTATTAGCTTTTACCTGTGCAGACAACTTTGTGTCCACAAGGCCGGAAGGTGATATCTGCACTCCTAGCGTTGCAGTTGGAACACTTTGTGGTCCCTTCCACTCTCTCCACCTCCTTCACAGATACCTGTGTTAATAAACAATGAAAGAATCAATCAAACAGTTCAACTGTCTTAGGGTACACAACTTCGGCCTTAACAGGGCTCGAAATTAACACTGGACCGCAGGCCCGAGGCCAGTGATTAGAGAATCGGGCCAGTAAACTCACAACTGGACAAGTCTGGCAGTCTTGTATTTTTGTTCAAATGTTGACTCTCTGTCTGATAAATGCATTTCAGGTCTGTTGAGTATTGGAGCACATTTACTCATAATACAAATGAGAGCATTCTTCTTTTAGTGCTTGTTCAAGTAGAAACAGTTCAAATGTTAAACTGTAGGGGGTTTTTTGTTGCCTTTTTTTCTCTTCTCATTTCAAGTTTGGTCTTGTAAAAACAATTCTGGTCCAGTAAACAATTTGAGCTACAAGCCCCCCACGGTCTTGTGGATGTCTCCTCCAATTTTGAGCCCTGCTTAAGAGTAAGCCGTTTTGGGGGCATAACAGAAGGAAGAGGAAGACCGCCAAAAACTCTTACGCATGTATCTCGAAAAATAAAAGAGGAGCAACACTTTCCATTTTAAACTCAACATTTCCCTTCAGCAAACCAACATAATTCAATTCTAAACTCCTATTTTGCATTTCACTTCAATATCGGAAAGGTCTTCGCAACAAATTGGCATGAGGGTTGTGAAAACAGATATTTCATTTACATACATGTAGGGGTGCTTAAGTTAAAGTAGCTGGTCAGAAAAAAAACTTGAAATATAATAAATAAAAATTTAACTCATGCAAATCCTCAACACCAAATGCTAAATCATTTTACACTTTAACACCAATGAGATTGAATACACCGACTTCTATTACTACAAAAATTAAACCAAAATAGCATACAAATGTTACAATATGTCACTGTACACATTAATAAATAAACACTTAAGCACAACCAGGGGGGAAAAAAGCAGTCTATTTACTAATAATGGAACCTCTTTCAGGGTTCTGCCCACAGTGGTCGGTGCCGGAAAACCCGCCCGGCACTCAGGATTCCCCAACCACCACTGGCAGAATTTTTTCTGTTTCCAACCACCACACATTTAAAAATTTCTAAAACTACACTTGCATTTTCCTTTCAAAGGTTTTCAATGAAATGTGAAACTGGGTATTTACCAGTAAAAATGGTACCCAAAGCCATACATTTTGAGTACTTCTTTGATTTGTGTCTATTTATATGATCTACCGTGTAACTGATCCACCTTGCAATGGTTTCCAGGGCAAACATTTTTCCACCACTAAAGAAATCCAGGGCAGAACCCTGCTCTTTAGATGTGAGCTGGGGGAATTTATTTATTTTTATGAAAATACACATCCAACATCACAATGAGCCCCAATAACAGGATGACTAGGAAACGAGAAGAAATGTTCAGTTTCAGATGTGGAGTGGTGAGAGGCGAGCCTTTACACACTAGCCACCCATGCCTTAAAGGGAACGTATACCTTTGGTTTTTGGAACGTTCGATTGTTTTAATCCTGTATAAATGTAGATATATACAATAAAACTAACCCATGGAAATATCATTTCAAAAGGTGGTAGCGTTTTTGAGATATCCCTGAAAATCCGGAGCTGTTATGTCCACGCAAGAAGAATAGTCCGCAATTGGAATACACAATCTGAGAACTTTCTCTGAGAAACGTTTCTGACTGAAGCGCTTCTCAGATTCAAATTTTTTTCTGATAAAAAATGATATATTTTTCCATAACCACATTACTCCGAAGTGAAATGATTCTCAAAATGCTTTATACTATCAAAAGCTGCTGTACTTCAAAACCAAGTAAGTTTTTATTGCCATAACTTTTAGGTGATTACCAAACGTATACCTTCCCTTTAAACCCATGCCTTGCAATGTACGTAAGAAAAATAATCACAACAGTTAAACTAAACACTGAAATTATAAACCAAAGCTTTGCATGCAACACAAACTACATCTGTAAAGTTTCCCATTGAGTGTCTTACCTCAAGATCAACCTTAGAGTTCAAGAAGCAAAGAATAGAAAAGATAATGTAGACAACAAAAACATTTGATACAACTTGTAATAATAATTATAATTATAATAGGGGAATTTATGTCAAGTTACTTCCCCAAAAGGTAAGTTTTAAGAGCTTTCTTGAAGACATTGAGAATTTGAGTCAGGGGATTGTCTACTTGGAAGCTGGTTCTCAAGCTGAGCTGTGACTGGCTCGAAAGGTTTTAAAATCATGTTTGAAAACCTGGGCCCAATTTCATAGAGTTGCTTCAGCAGAAAATATTGCTTATTAATTTTCTGCTACTCAGAAAAGAGCAGGATACCAGTCACTAAACGTACTTGTGACATGGTAGTTTGGCCGGTAACCTTTATTCTGGTAAGCATAATTTTGTTGTGCTTAGCTATTTTTGGTTGTGCTTAGCTACTCTATGAAATTGGGCCCTGAAACTGTTTACCGGTGAGCAAATTTTTGTGCTTACTGTAGCAGAAAAACATGCGTTAAGCATAAGTGTATTTCATAAACGATCGAGAAGATTTGACAGCGCGATGTGGGTTTCGCAATGGATTTGCAATGTTGCTTACAAGAACCGCCGCAAGCTAGCGTGCCTTTTGCTTCGGTAAGCAGTGTTTATGAAATAGAAGTAAGCTGGGCGATATCGCTTTTTCTCAGCCACGATATATCGTCGAGAATATATCGCGATATTCGATATAATCGCGATTATTATTTTATGACGTCAATCTACTACAAATCTCACGGTGGGAGTTGTGGCTATGATTGACCTATCATTTCTATCGTTATTCCAATCACTATTCTTCGGGTTTTACTCTAAACCTATGGTATGAAAACCTGGGCCTATTACTTACACACATTTAATGTGTTAACTGCGCATGACAGACTGTTCTTTATGTGTGCATAGCTAATTAGATCACGTCACTCGCACGTCCGCAACACGCACGTGATAATGCACGTGATAACACCCATCTGTGTGGGACTGCCTGACCGCTAAGGCTTTGATGTTGTTTTTTTCCGAAGACTAAACCCCGTCGGATCGGATCTGTTTGGGAATCTTGAGGTTGCGGTCTGTGACTTGCAACTCTTTGTTGCAGCAAATCATCTCGACAAGGAGATTTATTGTTGCAATATCGTCTCGACAAGGAGATTTATTGTTGCAAGATCGTCTCAGCTAGGAAATACATCGCGATACTTAACGATATCGCGATACTTAACGATATCACGATAAAAAAAAAACGTGACCCGATATTGTAATCGTTTCAGAACTAGTATCGCGATATTCGATAATATCGTGGTATCGCCCAAGCTTAATAGAAGTTCCGCTAATGGCCACCCCGAAAGCAGAAAACTCCTGCTTACAGCTTTATGAAATTGGGGCCTGGCCTCATTAGCTTCTACTCCAATAACTCCTGCATTAGCAAATTTCCAAACAATTACCAGACAACCTTGTCAATAATTCAAAATATTGGATTGAAAACGCCAGTGCATCGCGATCTAGCATTAGAAGGCTTAGTCATTGGTCGTTTTCAAACGCAAACATCATCCAAGCGTGTTTAGTGTTTCTAAAGTCATAACTGGCAACACAGGCCATTTTCAATGACAATGTTTGCAGCAGTTGTCTTGAACTATGACAGGGGGCACACAGTGCCGCCCATAGATCAAAGGAATTGAAACTCAAATTAAAATCAAGGCCTTCTCCCTTAACAGTGGTCCACTGGCCAAATGCCAGTTAAAACACCCGAGGACCAGTCAAAATTCTCTCCAAGTGGTCCTGCTGGCTAGTTCAGTATTAAAAGGCATCCCTACTTCGTTTGAAATATGGACTAGTGAAAAAGGTGACAGACCAGTGAAATGACAAGTTTAACTGGTCCTGCTGGCCAGTCACTGAAAAAGTTAAGGGCAAACCCTGTTCTGAATCGTCCGTTATCTACATACCTTGCATATGAAGCATTTCTGAAACAGCTTAGCACAGTCCATACAAACAACCTGGTGCCCACAAGGTTTGAAGCGACCGTTGGCAGGCTTCTGGCACATCTGACACTGGGTCATGATGGCATGGAGGTTGCCACCATCGGTCTGGGCCGCGCCGGGCGCTGGTGGTGCCCTGCTGACTGTATTATTGTCCCTGGACGAAGAAGTGATCGCAGAGGTGTGCGCCTGGCTACGCTGGGGTTTTTGTTTGGTGGAAGGTTGAGAGGAGTTGCCTTCTTTCGATGACTCCCGTAGCCTTTGTCTGTTTGACAAAAATAGAACAATGGACCTTTATTGCAAATAGTCCTTTGTAATGGTGAAGCTATCCCATTCTCAAACTGATGGAGCCTTAGCCAGATCACAACCTGAAGCTGTGATTTCAAAAATTAAATTTTGACTGTGATGTGGCCAAAAGGTCTAGCACACTGGACACAAGTTCTGGTGTTGTCAGAGTGTGGATTGGAGTCAAGGTCACGGCATTTGGGTCCTTCGGCACGTCATTCAACCATAATTGCTTTGTGTTGTGTAAAGCATGTAAAAGAACCCAGTACACTTATTGCTCAGGGAAGAAGTTTTCCCCTGGTGATTCTAGCTTGTAAATCCTCAAGGTTCTATAGATGTATATATTCGGTTTGCGGTAACACCATGTGTATAAATATCTACTTTGCTGTGTAGATTTTGTTCTTTAGAGAACTTGTCTTGCTATTTATTCTGCTACCGTGGAGTAGATTTTCGGAATTCAGGAGACTCTTCAGTTCTGAAAAGAACTGTCCTGCTTATTAACTACTACCTGGGCGGGAGGATAGGAAATCGGCCTGGACTACTACTTTAGCTTTGTGGATCGGGGGGGACTTCTCGCAATTAACTGCACTGCCGCGGAGTGAGTTCTTTTTTCTTTTATTCTGTTCTATAGATAGTTTTCGATAGATATGGGTAACTTGGGTTTGGGCTTTGAGGTGCTTGAAGCGCTTCAACTTTGCTGCGTACGCAGCTAAGCAGTTCAGAGACCATTCATGCAAGGAGTTTGATAAAAACTCCTGCGTGCCACACACGGAATTTACACATAGCGTATAACTGTGCATTAAAAAAAATTACTTATTCGCCCCCTCAAAGATGGCCGACTTTACGCTCTGCAATTGGGAACTATCCATACAAATCGCTCTCACAACTCAAACATTTTAAAAATTCTTTCTACTCACTGCCGGAGGTCTGCACATTGCTGCAGAAGACTGTCCATCTTGAGAGCTGCGGCAAGAAACAACGGCGTCTTGCCCTGCGCGTTCCGCTGATTCAGGTTAGCGCCCTCTATGGTTAGGTAGCAAGCAACAGCTGGCCCTGTGCCAATGTTGTTGTTGCTTGGCGGTAAGGAAGAACGGATCTGTGGACAAAAAAATACACAAAGAGTAGCTAAGCACAACAAAATAGTGCTACCCAAAATAAGGTTACCGGCCCATATACCATTCCACATGTACCATCTGTGACTGGTATCCTGCTCATTTTAGCTCAGCAGAAAATTGTTCAGCACTATTTGCTGCTCAAGCAGCTCTATAAAATTGGGCCCTGGTCATTGGGACTTGCAGCCTCGGTTTTAGATTACATTGATTGAATAGGAGAAAAAAAAATTTAAAAAATGACTTCATAAAAGTCTCTCTCTTTCTACCTTGGACAGAATGGGAGTACTGTCGGCGGTTGCATAGACACTCTGCCTCATCAAGGCGAGGTGAAGGCAGGTATCGCCGTCCTCGTCCACCGCGTTGACGCCACCCCCCTTGGAGACGAGGAGCTCGATGACATTGGTGTGACCCTGGCCGACCGAGAGGAGCAGCGGCGTCTGCTTGCGGTTATTCTGAATGTCAATGTCCGCCTGACCCTACGAGGGTTAAATAGAACATTACAGAATTGGTAAGAAAAAAACTTGTGAAATATACTTTTTGATCACAGATTTACATAAAGCTTACACGGTCTAATGATGATGATAGTAGAAAACATCCCTTTAAATATTTCTGTCTGAAATGCCATATTTGATGAGAAATGAATAAACTAATTTTCGCTCAGTGAGCGTTTTAATTATTTGTTGAATCTATATGATTTCATGCAAATATGTAATCGGTTTTTCACTATTTTCTCGTGACCCAGATGGCCGATCGATCTCAAACTTCTACAGGTTTGCAGTTTATGTATATGGTGGATTACAAAAGTGCTTACACTGCCAGCAACTGTTTTGTCAGCAAAAACCAATTCTGTAATGTTCCTTTAAGAAACAAAACAAATAGTAGTTCAGCGGTTAAGATATCCTACTCTAGAATGCAGGAGTCATGGGTTCAATCTCACCTGAAAAGAATGCCTGTGGAACTTTATTTGTTTCCAATGCGTATACAGTACAGTAAAATCAAAAAATATTTCAGGCCTTGAATTTCATCTTTGAGTGGGCAAGGCCGTTTTCATTTTGTAATGGGCACTTCGCATGTTTGACCTCGTTTGACCTCGCAATGGCGGCCTATGCAAGAGGCCTATACCCCACTTGACAGAATGTCTGTCAAGCTTCTCTTCAAACTCAAGAGACAATTAGGGAACCGAACACCCCGAAGCAAAATTGTTCATCACAAACCTTTGTGATGAGGACCTCTGCAACTTCCCTGTGGCCGTTCAGCGCCGATAGATGGAGGGCCGAGAAGCCGTCGTCTTTCTTCAGGTTGACCAGCTGTCTGGCTCGCGTGACCAGCTTCTCAATTGCACTGAAGTTGCAAGTGAAAGTGAAAGAAAATAAAAAATGAATATCCTTCACACAGTGCCAGAAAAACATTGAATCTGAGCAACCCAAGAACTCCAGGGTCAAGTTTTATTGTACTATTTCGCCAGCAAAGAAATGTAGCGAATGTACGTTCGTGTACTTAACCCTGTTAATTGTGTAATAGCAGGCATGGCACTCATTTACAATTCTCATTTCAGAATGAATTTCATGATGACTGGACCAATAAACCATTTGCGAGTTAGATTTGAATAATGTCTGGTACAGTGACTTGCTTAAACTTGAACTCCCAAGACTAAAGGCAGTTTCTATGTCACTTGGCCTTGAGGCAAGCTTTTTGTAGTTCTGTAAAGGATGGTGAACACCAATCAACAATGGTACCAGGGGTCGATTTCACAAAGCACTGAGATTCATCTTTAAGATGAGTTATCAGTATTACCATAGTGATTTGCATTGTGACATCACTCTTCGCTAAGCAACTGCGATGGATTTGCAGTTACGATCAGTCTGAACTCTTTGTGAAATCAAGCCCAGGCGTTGCCCATCTGGAAGTTGCTACACAAAAGCTTGCCCCGAACCACGTGCACAGCAGCACTGCACTTAGTCTGGGGAATCCAACTTGAGTGTTAACTTGTGACCAATCAAGTCAATGTACCAGACATCATTCAAAATCTAACTCGCAAAGGGCTTTTATTATCGGAATGCCGAAAGACCATAAATTTACTTGGCTAAAACAGATTACCAGCCAAAACAGCCTGCATGTGTAATAGTTTAGAGTGGTTCCCTTCTGTCTTTTGCCTAGCAGTCGTATGAGATTGGAAACCTGTCTGATCAACGGCCGTTTCCTCAACACCCACGGATACTCACTAATGGTTTCCTTTTAAGGCAGCATGGTGTAGTACGTTGAATCCTCGTTGATTTCTTAGCGTGAAATCGGCTCCACTGGCCTCTACCAGCATGTCTATTATATCTTTACAGTTCTTGGCTATTGCGTCGTGTAGGGCCGTGTCTCCGTACGAATCCTTCAGTTAGGGGGAAAATACCGGAGCAGAAAACGGTTAACGGCCTGACGTTGCGACCCTAGCAGAGTCTTTGACACAACACAAATAGACAGGTGTTCTGGTGTAACAGAAGCAGTCAAGTGGAAGGAGATGAGAAAAGAGAGAGAGGCAGAAAGCACACAGAAAAAGCCAGGGATAATCATAATCATAATCATAATCATAATTATCAGGCATTTGTAGAGCGCCCTCATTCTAGTTGCCTATTCCGAGGAGCTGAGCAAAGTGAAGTATTTTCCTGCAAGGTATTTGTGGAGCTATGTTTTTGAAGTATGAGACCTGTTCCTTTCATAGCACCATGTTATGGTTTACAAGGTGCTGTGGCGCAATATGCCGCCAATCAAACCAGGAACACCGGGGCGAACCCCTTCTCTTTTTCGATAAGTGCGCTGGGTTCTTTTTTACGTGCATTACACAACACACCGGACAACGGCTTTACGTCCCATCCGAAGGACGCAGCAATAATGGTCAAGTGTCTTGCTTAAGGACACAAGTGTCACGACCGGACTCGAACCCACACTCTGCTGAACAGAAACACCAGCGCGCTCGAGTCCAGTGCTCTTATCCGCTCGGCCATGACACGCCAACGAAGAAGGAGACAAAGGGGAGTGGGGGGAGGTAGAGGCAAGGGGCTGGTTTGACCACAAGAGGTTAGAAACACAAAAGGCAAATCAAAGGTAGGAAAAGGGAGAAATACCAGGGTTGGGAATTTGAGCATTTCATATCCGAAATCAAAAATGTCTTGCTTAGCCAGGAAAAACACATCTCAAGACATTTCCGAACCCTTCAATGGGATATAAAATGACCCCCCCCCCCAATCCCCCGAAGACGAACTTCTTACCTGTAGGTTCGTGTTGCATTTGTGCCTGAGAAGCACTCGCACACAGGCCGAGAAGCTCTTGTTGACTGCGACATGGAGACTGCTGCACTGGCCGTTGTTGACGGCGTCGATCTTGGCCTTCTTCTTCAGGAGGTACTCTGCTACATCCGGCTGATTCCTAAAGGGCAACGTAACGGACAGATATGTGCGATTAGTTGAACCCTCCATTAACGATACTTTACGATTTGCAATCATTTGCGGTGCCCATTTTCCCTTCAAGTATCTTCAGGCCTACCTATAGTAATAGAAAACTGCCTTGCAACAAAACTTGTTCATCATTATTATTATTACGTTTTATCACAGCATGCAAAAGAAGGATCACATTTTCCTTTGTGCCGGTAACTCCTCGAGTCGGGCAACGCCCCATAGCCTAAGATCTCAAGGGTCTTTCTCAGGATCCTCGCTATTCCCAAAAGACCTGCTTTCTGTAACAGACCAGCCCTCACAGTTGTACCTACTATTATTGTTACCATTATAGGTCAGCCTTGGAAAGGAAAACCCCCAAAATTGAAAAGCGTACCCGAAGACGGCATAATGCAGAGCAGTATCCCCTTCCTGATCTTGTATCTCCAGGCTGGCCTTGTTCATCAGCAGCACTTTGATGACCTCTAGGTGACCTTGGTGGCTCGCGACCTGGAGCGCGGTCTTCCCAGAGTTCTTGGAGTTGACCTACACGTTAAGTGGGAGAGTCATAGTGGGGTCATTCTCAAGTACTGTACTCTTGATAAATCTACACTTAATCCACTTAATCCACTTAATCCACTTAATCCTACAACTCAATCAGCAGAAGTGAAGTGAAGGAAAGTCCTTTCGATCCACTAAGCGAAAAGTAGTAGTCCCGGCCGATTCCCTAACCTCCCGACCCAGGTAGTAGTTAAAAAGCAGGACAGTTCTTTTCAGAACTAAGTAGTCTCCCAAATTCCTGAAACCTACGCCGCGGCAGTAGAATAAATAGCAAGACAAAGTCTCAAAAGAATAAATCTACACTGCTAAGAATCTATATACACATGCAAATTCCGAAACCTACGCAGTGGCAGTAGAACAAATAGCAAGACAAGTTCTCAAGAATAAATCTACAAAGCAGAGTATACACATGCTGTTACCGCAAACTTAATATTTTTATTTGTTTATACTTTATTGATTTATTGCTAACCAACAGCGGTTGACGGCCACTAACAGGTATCACCAAATAAAAAATAATCAAAAAGAAATAAGAAAGCACTGAAAATATAAAATAAAATAAATAGAATTAACTTATTTTTTTGAATATACAAGTCATTCGTACCCAGTCTGGATGCTTGACTAGTAGTTCAGCAACTCCACCTTTGTTGCCTTGTGCTGCTTCACTGACTAACTTGGCAGGGGCGTCGCTGTTTGGCGGATGAGAGATGATTTGGTCCAGTAACAAACGAAGATGACCTTCAAGAATGAAAAACCAACATATATAAAAACTATATCAAGTTTTCAGTATACACAAAATGTGTGACACAAGATGAGATATTCTATGGAAATCTTGCACAAGTTGTCCGGGTTTTTTTGTCAGAAAATGTAGCTTAACAACAACAAGAGATCCAACCCACTCCCTCAGAATACATTTGAGGCAAACCCCTAATTCCTCAGTGCCATACCCTGCAGACCCCCCAAAAATATGTGGGGAATAAAATCATTCAACTAAACTTAGTGTGAATCTTAAAGGAACATTACAGAGTTGGTTTTGCTAACAAAACAGTTACTGGCAGTGTAAGCACTTTATGTAATCCACCATATACATAAACTGACAAACCTGTAGATGTTTGAGATCAGTCGGCCATCTGGGTCACGATATGAATAAACTAATATTCCGATTGGAGTTTATTGCTCAGTGAGCGTTTCATTCGTTTTGTTGAATCTATATGATTTCATGCAAATGTGTAATCGGTTTTTCACTATTTTCTCGTGACGACCCAGATGGCCGATCGATCTCAAACTTCTACAGGTTTGTCAGTTTATGTATATGGTGGATTACATAAAGTGCTTACACTGCCAGCAACTGTTTTGTTAGCAAAAACCAATGCGCCGTATTTTTTACAGCGTGAGGGCGCTCTCAAAAACATTTTTATCACTTCCGGGGGTATAACTTATCGTCTGCTCAGCTACCTGTGTACAGTTTAGCATCGGCGTTCTGTCACTTCTGTGCGCAAGAGAGTTTAGTCAGTGCTTCTAGAATCTAAGGTAATAA
This sequence comes from Pycnopodia helianthoides, assembly GCA_032158295.1. Lineage (NCBI taxonomy): Eukaryota > Metazoa > Echinodermata > Asteroidea > Forcipulatida > Asteriidae > Pycnopodia > Pycnopodia helianthoides. The sequence continues at coordinate 11,860,772 of CM063260.1, forward strand.
CGGCTCCTTTAAAGGTCTTATTTTTTTTCCGTGATGGATATAACGTCTAGGAGTAATGTGTTTCAGTCCTTAACTGTCTGGAGGAAGTATTCTGGTATTTGAAGCAGTTTTTTTTGCGGAGAACAGTTGTTTCTATAGTATAAGTATAAGATATTTTTAAGATAAGATGCAGGGCTCTGTATTTCTTTAAAGGAGCCGTTATTAATCCACCTTAGATTCTAGAAGCACTGACTAAACTCTCTCGCGCACAGAAGTGACAGAACGCCGACGTTAAAACTGTACACAGCTACCTGAGCAGACGACCCCCGGAAGTGATACAATTATTTTTGAGAGCGCCCTCACGCGGTCAAAAATACGGCGCATTCTGTAATGCTCCTTTAAGACACTTACCTGACTGCTCCTCGTCTCGCTCCGAGACCAGGGTGTTGTTCAGATCGGGGGCGTTGGGCCCAACTTGCGTGATGCTGGATGGATTGAAGGTCCAGGCGTGATCCTCGATTGAGATTCTCAGGTCCCCGTCTGGGTAAACTTTGAGGACCTTTCCAGTTTTGCCTAGAGTCTGCAAAAGAAATAACATCTAGAGATTAAACGATTGGGCTATTTCAGACTAAAGTTTGGGATGTTTTGTATTAGTCACAGAATCATACGCTCCTTGAAATCAAGGAAAAGACGATGACAAAATGTGACACTTGCGATGAGGGAGGAAAACCCAAGATCTGGAGGAAATACTCATGATCATCATTCTTTGCTTAAAAGGGTTAATTCAAAGTTGCTGTGCTGGTTGTAAAGCCAGGAATTCTAGGTCACGCAAAGGACTCACACAGACAGCACTGATTTCTCAAGCCAGCTTAACAGTTCCAAATCCTCCACAATCCTATTCCAGAAGTTGTCTAACTTTGTAGATTATGGTACTGCAGGCCCAAATAGCAATTGCTTAGAATTGGAACGGGCATACCTATCTTATCCAAGTCCAAACATGTGGGTGTTGAGTTACCATAGAGTGAAGCATTTTGATGGATTTGGTACTGTACCTCCAAACCACGCACTCTTAAAATGAGGCCAGGCATATCAATCTCATCCAAGTCAAAACATTTGGGTGTCGAGTTGTTTTTTTTATGAGATATCGCCTAACTCACAAGGCCGAAGAACGGCCACTTCAAGGTGAGGGCTACACTTGACCCAAATCAACTGACACCAGGGGCACGTTGCCACCTACTCCTGGGCCTGAAACAGGGTTACCCCCTGCAAAGTCCGTAAGGATGTAGGCATCAGTATCATCCACTAGGAGCCTGGCTGGTAGAGCAGAATGCACTACCTTCCCAAGAGTGGGATGTTTTGGAGGATACGGAGAGGTCTCTCACCAAAGACACTAAGGGGTTCAGGGCAATATCCAAGTAATACATTTTTTTATACATGCTTTAAAACTTCTTCAAGTATATGCACGAAATCCTTCCTTACAGCTGAGCCAATGAAAGGGTCAATTTACGACGGAAGTGTTCACAACTCTACTTACTACTTGCATATTGTCGCTCCATTCTCCATGACCGACTTGTAGTTTCTTTACCTTGGTGATGTCCGAGCTAACTCGTACCTTATCACCCTGAGCGAAACAATCCACCTGTAAACCGTGGATTCGAGAAAAGATTGTTCAGTTTTGTTTTACAAACTAATGAGTAGCAATTGCCAGGATGTGGATGCAGTTTTAAACGTTCGGTTTAAAATTGACAAGATTTGGAGGTGCGATTTTGTGGTGTGTCGTTGCCGAGCGGTCCAGTGCACCAGACTCTAGCTCTGTGTTTCAGGGCCCAATTTCATAGAGCTGCTAAGCACGAAAATATGCTTAGCATGAAATTTCTTCCTTGATAAAAACAGGATTACCAACCAAATTTCCAATGGTATTCAGCTGTTGTTTGCTTATCCTGAAAATCACGTGGAAATTTGGCTGGTAATCCTGTTTTTATCGAGGCAAAAATTTCATGTTAAGCAAATTTTTGTGCTTAGCAGCTCTATGAAATTGGGCCCTGATCAGCAGAGTGTGGTTCTGAGTCACGGTTATGACACTTGGTGTCCTTAAGTAGGACACTTAACCATAATTGCTTTGTCCTTCGGTTGGGACGTAAAGGTATAGCTCCTGTGAGTTGTGTAATGCGTGTTAAAGAATCCAGTTACAATTATCGTTAAAAGATGGGCGGCAGATTGAGCCACATCACCAAGTAAACCCCTTCAAGATGCTACACAAATTGATCTCGTAATTCAAACTTAGTATACCTGTCTTAAACCTGTGCTTTGAGGCTCCCCTAAATAAAGTGCTATATAAGAACTGAGTGCCATTACATAATGCAAAAAGTTAGTAGCACACCCAGATCTCCACAAGAGTCATGGCAGGGGGTCAAAATAACATAAAAATGCTACTAGCCAGCAAGGACATTTGGCCCCAATACAATCTTGTAGTTTAAAATTGTTCAGCATCAGTTTTGGAGTCTTCGGTGGCGAAGATATTTTTCATCGTCTCGGGCCAGCGGGCCACCATTAATTTTTACCCCTACACGGTCATGACACTGGGTGTTATTTAAGTGTTCTAATCTTCACCTTATTCAATGAACCCGGATGGAAGGTCCACCTGATGTTATTCGTTGGATACTGCACTCGGATATCGCCTCGTTCCGTTACTCTGTGCACAAAGCCCAACTTGCCGATGTACTGTGAAAACAGATAAAGTAAGATGAATTCATGATGCATTTAATGTACGCTCGAGCTCATGAAGTCCTGTTTAAGAAGAGCTAAGATTGATAAGATGTCCATCAGTCGTCATTGCTAAGTAAGTGTTATGTCACAATACAAATCACCACGGTAATATTGACAATCATCTTAAGATGAATGGCAGAGCTCATGAAGTCCTGTGGTTGATTTCAAGATGAGCTAAGATTGATAAGATGTCCATCAGTCGTCATTGCTAAGAAAGTGTTATGTCACAATACAAATCACCACGGTAATATTGACAACTCATCTTAAGATGAATGGCAGAGCTCATGAAGTCCTGTGGTTGATTTCAAGATGAGCTAAGATTGATAAGATGTCCATCAGTCTTCATTGATAAGTAAGTGTTATGTCACAATTCCAATCACCATGGTAATATTGACAACTCATCTTAAGATGAATCATAGTGTTTTTTTGAAATCAAGTCCGGGGGCTGATTTCATAAAGAGCTCAGACTGATCTTTAAACCCTGAAAAAAAGGGTACGCTGTCGGCAAATGCTGAGATATTTTAATATTTCCATTGTCTTAACCACATCGTGCAACATTGGTCAGCCCATATGCAATGTTATCCAAAGTTGGACCATGCCACACGTCCTAGAGGGGGTGTCAATCAACATGGGTCAGTGATTTGGTTAGAAAGGGGGCAGGACGAAACTCTGCCAGCATCCTTTTTGCACAAAATTGGTCTGTCAATTGTAGATGGTAGATAAAACCAACTTATAGATTAATTAATTAAACAAACAAATAAGATTAAATTAACCCAGGCAATACAAGGACAGATTAACAAACACTGGAATTTCACCTTTGAGACAGCAAGGGGCAAGTCCATTGTTGTGCCCTTTTGCAAAGGAAAATTGGAAAATACATGGGACACTTGGGCCACCACGGCCAAGACCAGGGGCAATAGAGGCCATGGCCTCCGTGTAACTCCAGGCCTGTTACATGCAAGGTGTCTACACCATTTTAGATGGGTCCAAACTGTGAACTTTTAGGGCACTGTTCGCAAATAATAAACAGCGTGTTCTGACGAGGAACAGGGCCCAATTTCATGTAGCTGCTAAGCACAAAAATTTGCTTAGCATGAAATTTCTTCCTTGATAAAAAACAGGGGTACCAACCAAATTTCCATGTGTTGCATATTGCCTGTTACTGGTATTCAGCTGTTGTTTGCTTATCCTGAAAATCACAAGGAAATTTGGTTGGTAATCCTGTTTTTATCAATGAAGCAATTTCACGCTAAGCAAATTTTTGTGCTTAGAAGCTCTATGAAATTGGGTCCCGGTTATACCTCTGCCATCTTGGGGTTCCATCCTCCGTGTCCCTCTTGCATGGCCTTGAGCACCTCCTCCTCCAGGATGACCTTCACCTTATCGCCGACGCTGAATGTCATCAGAACCCTCCCGTCCTGCATGGGTAGCGTCTCCAGGTTGTCACCTTGGGAGGGAAAAAAGAGTCAGAACAATCAGAATAAATAACTGTTTTACAAATTTTAAAAACTACATGTGACTTATCACATCAGTTTCTGCAAAAATTGAACGCCTAATACATTTGCATATCTCCTCAAAAGTTTCTTCTTAACCCTGATGAGTCCCATATGGCATATTTCCCCCCCCCCCCCAAAAAAAAATAAAAAATAAAAAATTCACACAAAATTGATAAAAAAAAAAATTCTGCATAAAATAGACCCACCAAGACCCACACTGACATCTGGCTTTTGGGCTACATTTCAGGACATGAGTTCCATTTCGCAAGTCACAACACTGCTGTCGGTGACACAGGGGGTGTGTTATGTGTACACGCGTAACATTCACAAATCACCACCAGGAAGGGAATGTCCAACACTGGAGCACCGAGTGGAATGATGTGCACATATGCTAACAACATTGAAACAGTGACGTGTCCTTAAGTCCGCACTGACACATAGAACAGGAAATTACCGAGGAAACATTAGTCATCTACCGAGGGAGTTTGAATTTTGCCTCGAACAAATATTGTTTGTCATAACAACAACAATTCTTCGCGGGGGTTAGGGTTAATCATGTGAAGGGGGAAATATAATTTAAGATCTATGTTGTAAGCGCCACAAAAATTGCTAAGCACAGAACAATCTTGCTTAGCAGAAACAGGTAACCGGCCAAAATTCCATGAAGTTTACAGCGTTACAACTGGCGCCCCACTTACTTGTTGCTTAGCAAAGAAATTTGCTAAGCACAGAACAATCTTGCTTAGCAGAAAATGGGTTACCAGCCAAAATTCCATGAAGTTTACAGCGTTACATCTGGTGCCCCACTCATTTGTTGCTTGGCAAAGAAATTTGGTGAGCCGCGTTTTTCTGCTTAACAGCTTTATGTATTTGGGCCCCGTTTGTTGAAGTTATGTTACCATGAGGGGAAGGGAAGGGGTTTAGAGGTGGAGAGTACGAGAGGGAGGGGGAGGGAAGGGATGGGGGTCAAGGCATAGGGACCTTAAAAGTATTTCAAGTGACGCACTTATGAGGGCCACACCCTGGTGACACCTTGTTGCCAACATGATTACAGTGTAGCGACACCGTTATAAAACTGTGGTGACATCATGGCGACACTTTGAGGACACCTTGGTGATATCATGATAACCACTACAGCGACACATTGTAGAAACTGTGGTGACACCATCGTAACACCAAAGTGACATCATGGTGACACTGTAATTACACCATGGTGACACCTTGATGACATCATGATAACACTACAGCGGCACCATTGTAAAAACTGTGGTGACACCATGGTGACACCAAGGTGACAACGTGGTGACACTGTGATTACACTACGGTGACACCAAGGTGGCATCTTGGTGACACTGTGATTACACTATGGTGACACTGTGATTACACCTACCTAACTTTGGCAGACTCTCCTTGTAGTAATATCCCCCGGTGGCATCCTGGGTGTACTTTAGGTCTACTTTGCCCTTGTGGCCGACCCTGTATACGTTGGTTCCTCCACCTGACCACAAGACATTGGCTACACTCCGGCCAGACTCCACGTCCCATCCCCTGATGTCTGTGATCTTCCCCATTTTACCTTCACCACCTATGAACAAAAAATATTGAAATTAAAGACACTGGACACCTTTGGTAATTGTCAAAGACCAGTCTTGTCACTTGGTGTATCTCAACATATGCACAAAAAAACAAACCTGTGAAAATTTGAACTCAATTGGTCGTCGAAGTTGCCAGATAATAATGTAAGAAAAAACACCCTTGTCACACGAAGTTGTGTGCTTTCAGATGCCTGATTTCGAGACCTCACGCGTGAGGTCTCAAAATCAATTCAATATTTTACTGAGAAATTACTTCTTTCTCAAAAACTATGTTACTTCAGAGGGAGCCGTTTCTCACAATGTTTTATACTATCAACAGCTCTCCATTGCTCGTTACCAAGTAAGTTTTTATGCTAACAATTATTTTGAGTAATTACCAATAGTGTCCAGTGCCTTATAGAAATATAAACGGCAAGCTTTTAAAGGCAGTGGATACTTTTGGTAATTACTCAAGAAACACATTACCATAACAAATCTTCCTTGGTAAGGAGCACCTGAGAGCTGCAGATAGTATACAAAATTGTGAGAAACGACTCCCTCTGAAGTAAAGTAGTTTTTTGAGAAAGAAGTACTTTCTCACTAAAATATTTGAATCTGAGAAAGGCTTCAGGCATGAGGTCTTTCTCAGGCATTTGAAAGCACACAATTCTGTGCAACAATGGTGGATTTTTTTGCTTTCATTATTTTCTTGCAACTTCGATGACCAAATTGAGCCCAGATTTTCACAGGTTTGCTAATTGGTAGCAACCACCCTTCTCGCCAAAGTTTCAATTTGAAAAAATTGCCGCAGCGACATCTGGCCTTGTAGACTTACCATCCTGATTGGCCCAGTCCCAGTCCGGCCCCCTGACGACCTTTGCCCCTGGAAACAACCCTCTCAGGGCGATCTTGGTAGACTTCTGCCGCTTCGAGACTCTCACTCTGATGAAGATGGAAGAGGCAAAACAACCAACACTTTTTCAATTAGTTCTCTTTATTTGTTACCCTGGCAAGCTGAGCGTTACTCCAGGGCTCAAATTTTACACTGGACCGCTGGCCCGAGGCCAGTGATTTTAGCCTCGGGCCAGTCAACTCGGGACTGGACAAGTCCTATGTTTTTTAATTGAATAAATAATACCTCTCTTATCGTAAATTGACAAAAAAGTAATGTTCAAATGTTGACTTTGAGTCCGGTAATATCTCTAAATTCTGCGAGTATCAAAGTTTACTCACTCGTAAGGCTAAGATCAATCTTCCCTTAGTGCTTGGACACATAAAACAGTTCACATGTTACACTTTGTCGAAAGTTCTTTCTCGTTTAGATTCTGGTCATTTGCAAAATAAATTCTGGTCCGGTAAAAAAATCTGAGCTACAAACCCTGCGGTCTTGTGGAATCTTACCCCGAATTCAAGCCCAGGGCCCAATTTCATAGAGCTGCTAAGCACAACAATTTGTTTAGCATGAAATTTCTTCCTTGATAAAAACAGGGTTACCAACCAAATTTCCACGTTTTGCGTATTGCTTGTTACTGGCATTCAGCTGTTGTTTGCTTATCCTGAAAATCACGTGGAAATTTGGTTGGTAATCCTGTTTTTATCAATGAAGAAATTTCATGCTAAGCAAATTGTCTGTGCTTAGCAGCTAGTTCTATAGGCCATGTCCGAAAAACAACCATATCAACGTGTGCATGGAAGAAGGTCGCAAGACTGTACGTCCTTTTTCCAGGCACACAGAAGTATAACTTTTGCTGACAGCCGAAGGTCACAAGCAATAAACTGGCTCTTTCGAAAGAAATCAGGGCATGACTGTTGCTTATTAAATGCTATAGAACTACTTCCGAGACACATTTTTTTTTTATTCCCATGTGGAATTTTACTTTCCTGCAACGACAAGCACCCTTGTCTACAGGTTTCATCCGGCTTTCAAGTTACAGTGATTAAGTTCACCTTTGAGGCATCCTTGAGTTTCATTACCAGAAATTAATAACAATAACAACCAATTCGTTCATAGTTATCATAATGTCGACGTGACCAGACTTTTTGCCGGGGGCGGGGGTGGACACACAAAAACTCACCCTATTGAGCTCTGAGATACAAATCTCATGAAAGAATGACTCAACTCGATGTTTGTCGCTCATGTAGCAGATTGTACAAAGATCGTAGTCATGGCAGTCGATACATTTCCACCTCATGCCCTTGATACCGTGGCGTTTGCAGGCATCACAAATGATGTTGGGGTGTTTAACACCTGAAGAAAAAATAGCGAAATAAACAAAATTAGGGTTGTGCATAGATCTACGTTTATTTTTTTTTTTTTCGATTAACGGAACGCGTGTCTTCCGGTTCAACCATTTATAACCATAGTGTTAGCCAGAGGGGTGTCTGGGTGTCTTTTGGACACCCTGTTTTTCAAATTTGGACACCCTGTTTTATCTGTCATTTACAATTGTAAATGTATTGACAATTCATGAACAATTTGGACACCCAGTTTTTAAATTTCCAGCAAATGTGGACACCCTTTCACCCAAATCCTGGCTAACACCTTTGTTCCAGGCACACACCGAATGAATTGTATGCCTGTGGAATTTTGTTTTTCTGCAGAACTCTGGAGGCACAATTTGGACACCCAGTTTTTAAATTTCCAGCAACTTCGGACACCTTTTTACCAAATCCTGGCTATAAAACCTTGTCGACCAATTCCATTCAGTCCACATGTGAAAGGAGCAGGTGTCGACACACTTTCCAGGATGGGTCAGGATTAAATATAGAACACTACATGTATACCCAGTCTTCAGGAAGGAAGCATTTTCATTATTTTGTTAAACTTTCGCCTTGTTTAACTGTTCAGGGAATTTGGAAATGGATTTCAAGGTCTTTTTGCAGTTAAACATTTAACCCAGATCCCAATCCAAAATACTCTCTCCGTTCAAAAAAAAAAGGCATGCACTCTCATGACACCAGCAGATTCCACAGTTCTGGCCACATAGGTTGCTGTCACAATCAGCCGCTCTTTTCTTTTTTTTTTATCATGCACGAGTCTTGTATTTGTCAGGGCAGCACATAACAAGTGCTTCCTTATATTGTGGGTTCCCCCGCAGTCACAGTGTGTAAGTTGGCTCCAGGTTGGGTCATAATTAACAATCAGAATAAACTGGCACCTGTAACTTATAAGAACTGTTCTGAGTAATTTAAAAGTTCATGTACATCATTATTTACATGTATGTATTTGGTCTTTTGAAAAAGTAATTTACCGGTTCTTTTAGAATATTGTGACACAACAGAAAATGTCCATGGTTCACTTAACATTTTTTTTTTATCTCAATGCATTTGCATGTCATTAGGGACAATTGCCTACAAGCTTTGTTTCCTAAATGGATCCCTCTGCAGTGTCACATTATGTTTTTACAGTTTGTTCTTTTTAAAACCTATGTTGTGAAATATTTACTTTGCATTTTGTAATGATTACTTTTGATGTATATTGCCTTTTGCTTTTTGACACTGGGGAAATAAATGAACTTTGAACCTAGAACTTTGAAATCTGATTCTGAACCATCCCTCTCATTTCCTATTTGAAAATCTACAATGTAGTTCACACGCCGCCCCCCCCCCACCCACCTCCTCCCCGATACATTTACATACCTACTACAGCATTATCGTATAGTGCAAGATCATGCGCTCCCTGGTACCCCGTCCTATAGTTCGTCCTGGTTCCGCTGTCCCACTGGACAACAACCGTCTTGTCCGGGGATGAAGTGCTCCCCGCTTTACCGATTTCAACGACGGTTCCTACGTGGCCCTCCCCGTCATCCTGATTGGACCATTTCCAGTCCGGACCACGGACTACCCGCAGGCCAACCTCCATGGCCACTGTGTCCCACTCGGATATTTAAAAAATTGTCTTTTTGCAATCACTGTTCTGTAACACAAAGAAAGAGAGGATTCAGAAATTTGATCATTTTTGCGTCTGTCCGCAACATGGCTTTTAATTAACTACCACTATCACTGGCAGATTTTTGTTGTGCAATACTGTACCTTAAAAATGAATGCTTTTATCTTTCATATAAAGCACATCTCAAATTTCGGGGGTCAAATTGGCCAAAAATCTGACCTCTTATCTTTAACATGGCCTTAACATGGCCCAATTTCATACAGCTGCTTTAAAAGCACGTAAAGTAGCTAAACACAAACAAAATTTGCTTATCAGACCAAGGCTACCAGCTAAAATACAATGTCACATGTACAATCTGTGATGGTATCCTGCTAAGTTTTGCTCAGCAGTAAAATATATAAGCGACATTTTCTCCTTTAAAGCATCTCTACGAAACTGGGCCCAGCTTAATTACTTTACAGCATACACAAGATTCCCTGGTGGTCATTTACTTCCAGTACATATACCTGTGTACTTTATTGATTTCCAATAATATACACATTCTCAGTCTGGTGGTAAAGGCAGACTAATTAGTTTAAACATCTGGACCATGGTACACTGGGCAATTTCCTGGGTTAGTAGCAACTGGGTTACTACTACATTTCCCTGATGAAATGACAAACCAGTCCACTGTATATAAATGTACATCATGTACCAGCTGCTTGTACATGTATCTCAGTTGATGAGGTTGTGGTCTGGGGTGAAGGGGAAGGGGTTTACCCAGAAAGGGGGAGCATGTTAACCTCATTATGATGCAATGATATTGTCTACTCAGTTTGTGCGATCTTTTTGTTTTTTCTTCCACTCAAATTGATGTAGAACTTGTAATTTTGCACCATAGAACACTAAGAAGAGGTTTCCAGAACACTATACAGGCCTTGCGCTTGAGCTTTTTTGTAAAGTAGCCCACCGGGCCAGTAAACTGTGTATTTTACTTGCCAGGGCTAGAATTTGGGGGAAAAACCCACAAGACCGCAGGGCTTGTAGTTCAAATCATTTACTGGACCGAAATTCCGAGTACAAGACCAGAATTGAAGTGAGAAGATAAAATGCCTACAAGGGTTAATAATTGAACTGTTTGAATTTGGGAAAAGCCCTAAGGAAAGATTTATCTCATTTGTATATTATGGGTAAGTAGTCTTCAATAATTAACAGAATTGTATTTATCAGACTGAAAGTCAACATTTGAACACAAACACTAGACTGCCGGACTTGTCCGGACATGAGTTTACTGGCCCGGTGCTAAAATCACTGGCCTCGGGCCAGCGGTCCAGTGTAAAATTCGAGCCCTGCTTGCCCCTCGGAAGTTTTAGTAGCCCAGATTTTAAACAGGAATTTCCATAAATGTAATGTTTTGATGTGTTAATGTTAACGATCACAACCAGTTTAATGATCAAATGAGTTTATATCCATACACTCAATAACGATTAACACATTTTATACATTAATTATTCACATCTGAAAAGGAAGAAATGAGCATTTTAAACAAGTAGGTTGCACAGTTTTTAGTAGCCCACAGGGCAAGTTTAGAAGTGGTGTTTACTAGCCCATGGCATTTTTTACGAGACAATGTACGCCGGGCTAGTGTTAAGGGCGAGCCCTGCTATAGGAAAAAACCTGACTATTTGCCACATACAGTCGTTCGACCAGTTCTGGATCACTTTTTGAATTCCTGTTGCTTCTGTTGCAATCTCTTAAACAAAAAAGTTGACCAGTTTACCTGAACATGTCATAAAACTAACTAAGTAGGCCTATCCATCGACAAAAATGATAAATACTTTTGAAGACGCTTTGGGAAAAGTATCGTCACCTGTCTGACCAGTTCAGGATCGGTTGATTCCATTACGAATCAATAGCATGCCCTCTATTGCAAACCCATATTTCCATTCATAAAACTGTCTCCCAAGGCAAAACATTTCAGAAAACTATGCTGGCATGGCCGTGGACTTCCTTTCTCCAGCAAATGTCATGAAATGGTCTTCAATTCAACAGCAGCGCAGAAACCCGCAAAAAAACTCAAACCCGCAAAAACCCGCAAAAAAACACAAAACAAAGGGCAGTCAAATGAAAAAGTGAAGTGCAAATATACAAACTAACAATAGATATTTGTGTCAAAGTTGTATTTGACACAAATATCTATTCTATACACAGTCACAACTCCCTCCTCCAAGTTTCATTTTCTCACCAAAAACAATATTACTACGACGAGAATTTGTTGAAGTATTGTATCTTACAAGAAAAAAGCAATTTATAACTAAACTTTCTACAGCAGCTGTATGATTTTGCCTAACTCAACTGAGTACACCACCATTTCACACAGCATGATGTTGAGTGAGTGATCCCCAACAACTGGTCTACGATGCCCCAAAAAAACGAATTTGATCTATCTCCTTAAAAACCGAGACGACAGCGCAGTATTGAAGTGAAATTTTTCTACACATTCTTAATAAGAATTTTACAAAAACGTTATTGGCCCTGGCATTCAAGTTTGACAGGTGAGACAGGAAGTTGTTTTAACAGCGTTTTTTCAACTAACATTTATTTTATTTTATAAACTATCGCAGACAAACTTCAGAAAAAATTGCCATAATTTATTTGTCGATAATGTTTGGCACCTTATTTAGGGTTTGTTGGTTTATTGGACGTTATTCTTACACATTGTATCAACATAAATTGGTAATGTGTGTAGTAATTTAGTTATGTGGTTATTGCAAAGTTGAGGTGATCCGGAACTGGTCAAACATCTGACTGTAAAACAAAAAGTAAGTAAAGTTGGTACGCACCTTCTCTTGTTGGCTTTACATTGATCGTTTTTTAAAAAAAAGGTCCTCTGACCAATTTATAATTAAACCTTTCAACCAAAACAATTCTTGCCACCTTTTTTTCTGAAACATCTGTGATCAACAATGATGAACTACCACTTTGTCATCCGTGTTCCGGAGAGTAAATTGACTGGGGTGTGTTGACACATTTTTATCTCAGTGCATCCATATTTCTCATTAATAAACATACCTTACACTGTGGTAGTAAAAACCAGTGTGTGGTGTAGTGTACATTGAGATGTTCCGATATGAGTCAGACTCCCTTTTCATTGTTAAGTTTTCACACAACCGAGAGGTACGGGAAACCAGACTACTCATCCGCTGCTCCCGAACAACTACCCGTTTGGTTTCAACTATGGTGCCGGATACCGGCAAAAAAAACCCATAAACTTCCGGGTATTTTGTTAAACTTGCGAAAGTCGTTTTAACTCTCTCTTTTCAGTCAGCTGCTGCCGATGTCACAGGGAATTCGGTCCCCCCGCACGACAGAGTCCCCTAGGGGAATGTGTCCCCGGCTAGGGTTTTCTGTCCGCCAGGGAAATTTGTCCCCCTCTGATTTTAGAATGAAATTCAATGTAGTTATATTTTGATATCCTTATTTGTTTCAATTCATCTGCTGCGGGGGGGGGGGGGGGGGCATGACAGGCACCAACTACACTGAGTGATACTTGTGACGGGCGGGACGAAACAGTTCTAAGTCAATTCTCTTGGAGAGAGAAAGCGCTAGAATCTTTTTGTGTTCCCCATATTATCCGCAGATATAATGTATTTAATAGTAAAACTTTTTAAAATGATATTCGCGCCAGGACTGTGTTACATTCCAAATTAGGGCTTATGCACGTGTGCGCGTAGTTGCGATAATCGTAACCCTCCATCCTCCCGACGGTCGGGAGGATGGAGGGTTACAATTATCGCAACTAGTGTGCGCGCAGTATGTGCAGCTGCTGCCTTGCATATTTCTTGGTTAATGGTTGTTTTCTTGCTTGGGTGCTACGCATAAAAACACTGAAAATTGAATTCAGCAACTGGACACTGTAGGCCTACTGGCAATGTGTAAAAAAGCTTATTTAAAACGGATTGTAAATTTCGACTCGGTAATTAAACGCTAGATCGACCGCGTAATATTAATAACTCTCGTCAGAAATAAGGGCGCCCTCTTGTGAAGCAAAACACAAAAACAACAACCATGGCAGGGCCCATCAAACTTTTCGAAGGAGTTGTTCACGCGAGTTTGTACCAGAAGTTTCGCCCCACCGTACCTCAGTCAGTTTTCAAGAGAATATTGTCTCATTTGCAAGAGAAGGTGAGCGTTGAAAACGTATGGAATGTTTGATCAATTATTACTTTGAACTGAACCACATGACCAGGATGACCGCATAATTTACCAGATGGAGTTTGCACAGTACTAAGTAGTACTAGTAGCGAACAGTTACTCGATGATTGTTTGTTTACTTTTTAACAATAAGTTCCATTTTGACCCTGGTCATTGATGTTTACTGATCAATACTTTGTTTTCCTAAGATATTCCAATATTTTATTAAATTCTTTTCCAGAAATCACAGCCCTTCAAGCTTGCAGTCGATGTAGGATGTGGGTCAGGCCAAATAACACGACCTCTAGCCTCACATTTTGAAAGGGTCATCGGTATTGATGTGAGTGAATCCCAGTTGGAAACTGCAAGGCAGATAAGTAGTTCAGCCAATGTAGAATACAGGTTAGTACGCAGCTCTCTGGAAGTGGCATTCAACATATTGAGATCCTGAGATAATTTCACTGCGGGATGGCTTCATAACAAAAGATGACGACATCTTCAGATGGTTTATCTCTGGATGACGACATCCTGAAGTAAATTGTGGAGGAGGTTGATCGTGTGTGGCGCCCTCAGGGTTGCTTAGCCATCATTGCCTATGTTTTATATTAGGATGTTGTCATCATGAAAGTAAGATGTCGACATCTCAAGATAAATTATCTTGGGTTGTCCTCATCCTGAACTTGCCCTATTCTTTGATTGGCCCCCTTGCACGACGTGCAGCGCATTTACATGCGCCTCTCCTGTCCACCATTTTGGAAGTCAAAATGTATGCAAAGGAATTGACGCCCAAAATGGCGGAAATGGTAGACGCGCATTGTGCCGAGGTGTGTTCGGCGTCGGGCAAACTAGTATAAGTTTCCTGAAAAACAATGTATTGTTAAATGTTTGTCATTGAAATTGCTGTCTTTGAATGATTGACAGGATAGGAGTTGCTGAGAAGATTCCAGCCGTGGACGGTGCCGTTGATCTTGTCGCGTGCTGCCAGGCTGTCCACTGGTTCGACTATGCAGCATTCTTGAAGGAGGTCGATCGGGTGTTGCGCCCTCAGGGTTGCTTAGCCATCATTGGCTACGGAAATCGTGTGCCACAGACAAATAGTAGGGAGCAGGACAGGTCAAAAGATGAGAAACTGGAGAGACTTTTCACAAATGTGAGTGTCACAAAGTAAGGGGGAACATCGACTTCAACGTGACAAAGTTTTATCAAGTTGAAGTTCATGTTGAGACAATGCCTACGATTACTGGAAATGCCTATTGACTTACCAGCAGGGCATTCAGTTCGGCTCAGTGGTTTCTTTCCCTGCCTTTCACTTCTGTGGACCCTGGTTATAATCCCATATTGGGGCCTTACATATGAATTATGTTTGCCATCCCTACCTAGGTTTTCCCTCTAGTAGAGATTTTCCTCCCACATCTTCCTTCTTTTCCTTCTTAAGCACAAAAAGAGCTCAGCAAAACAAAATAATGCTTACCAAGATAAGGCTACCTGCCAAAATACCATGTCTTATGTACAATCTGTGACTGGTATCCTGCTCACTTTTGCTAAGCAGAAGTAATTTAAGCAATATTTTCTGCTTACGCAGCTCTATAAGTGAAATTGGGCACATCAGGCATGGGGGTCACATTGCTAGTTGCTTTTGAGGGTCCCACAGCACAACATCTGTAAGCGAAACTGTCTACTTAAGCAGTTCTATGAGAATTGGGCCCTGGTGGGAACAATAATTTCCCTGAATGGGAACTGCGGACACGCATGCTCCTTTTGGGAATCGAATCACGCCCAGCTTTGAGACTCTCCCTAGCCCAATGATGACCTCAAATTCAAATTCAAAGTAACATTTATTTCCACATTAACATTTGTAATAAGAAGATACAATGGCTTATAGATAATGCGGAGGCATGTCCCGAAAAAGCAGGGCTTATCGAGGGAACAGCCTTAAGACAGAAAAACAAGAACTAACTATAAACAACAACTAGACAAAGGTGACCAAACAATGTGTATACACGTACATGGTTGCACAAAGCAATATTATTGGAAATTGAATAGTTAATGAGGACACAACATTAGAGATCGTTTAAGCTTCTGTTTAAAAAGAGCAATAGATTTACAAGCAGAAAGCGACAACGGGAGGCTGTTCCAGTGTTTAGGACCAGAGAACGTAATACAATGTTGAGATGAAGTGGTTTTAACAAGAGGTATGTGGACTTTCAAAGCAGATCTGGTATAATGACAATGTACAGACCTATTTAACTTGAACATATTATAAAGCGTAGGCGGGAGTAAGTTATTATTGAATTTAAACATAAAGACATTTTGTTGAAGCAAGTTTATATTAGTCAACCGTTATTGTTTAATCGTTTAGTTTTACGAGAGATCAGCTCTGGCCCCGTATTGGAGTGACCGCCGGAAGCACATCGACAACTTGTATTCCGACTTCACCATACCCTACGTCGGGAGTGTAAGGTGAGACCCGGGCCCAATTTTCATATAGAGCTGCTCAAGCAGGAAATATTGCCTAACAATTTCTTGCTTAGCAGAAATGAGCAGGATACCAGTCACAAAATGGTACATGTGACATGGTATTTTGGCTGGTAACCTTCTTGGTTTTTAGTGCTTAGCTACTTTTTGTGCTTAGGCAGCTGTATGAAATCAGGCCGTGGTTTTGATCAGAATGGGAAGGGGGATATACTCATAATGCTTTAAAGGAACATTACAGAATTGGTAAGAAAAAAATTTGTAAAATATACCTTTTGATCACAGATTTACATAAAACTTGAGGAGGATAGTAGAAAACATCCCTTGAAATATTTCTGTCTGAAATGCCATATTTGATGAGAAATGAATAAACTAATTTTCCGATTGGAGTTTATCGCTCGGTGAGCGTTTTATTCGTTTGTTGAACCTATATGATTTCATGCAAATTTGTAATCGGTTTTTCACTATTTTCTCGTGACCCAGATGGCCGATCGATCTCAAACTTCTACAGGTTTGTCAGTTTATGTATATGGTGGATTACATAAAGTGCTTACACTGCCAGCAACTGTTTTGTTAGCAAAAACCAATTCTGTAATGTTCCTTTAAATTACTTGTATATAGCTCCTATAGAATCAACCCCGCCCCCCCCCCCCATATTGTGTCGTTATTGTGTTCTTGGAATCTCAGGAATTCTTTAGAGGATTAGGAAAAGAGTGTGTTGAAAGTATGGAAACATTTGGGTTGGACACCCTCTGCCACATATTAGGCATGGTACACTCGGCCAGGGCTCTCAACAAACGTTTTATAATAATTTGTTTTTGGTTTGAATGTTTTACAGAGATGATACCATTGAAATGACTGAAGAAGTGACCGTGGCTTCATTTATTGGATATATTCGTACCTGGTCGGCGTATCGTACATTCTTAGAACAGAACCCAGAGGCCCCTGATCCCTTGATTGAGTTTTACGAAAGGTAGGCAGGACATACTTCTTTAACCCTTGTAGTAGTCTTGACTCAAGACATTGTTGCTCATTTCCAACTTTTCTTCGTTCAACCCAAAATTATTTGTTTTAAACTCATTTTTTTTTCAATACAGTCCTAACATTTCTGAAACGGTAAAGATTCCCTTGGAGTATGGATAAGAACCTGCTGGTTATCAAAGACATAACTTGTATTTCTTGTCAAACTTTTGATCACAGATTCATGGAAGTCCTTGGTGTGGACAAGAAAGAAGATCAAACGATCATACAATTGAAAGCTCCCATCGTTTTACTTCTCGGGAGGAAACCGCCTTCATAAAACAGACAAAATATGACACGACTCATGGCTGTGCATCGACATGGGTTTGGTTTACAGTACATTACATCATGCAAGTCATGACAAATCAAAGATATCAAAGAGTGTGTCGAGGAGACGAAATGGAGATGGACAGGGCACCTAGCAAGAAGGCAAGACAGCAGATGGACCAAGAGACTCGGAGAGTGGCAACCGAGGACAGGCAGGGGAAGAAGAGGAAGACAAACAAGGAGATAGAGAGATGAAATCACCACATGAAGGCGGCAAAAATGGAGTAGAATGACAAGTAACAGAAGAGAATGGAAAATGCTGGAGGAGGGCTTCATCCAACTACGATGAAAACTAGTGGAGTAAAACCAGAAATTGTCATTGTGGGGGCGGGCGGCAAGTTTGGGCAAAGACCTAATACAATCTGACGATGATGATGACATCATGAATGCAATCTCGATGCCATCACCAGGCCTGGAATTACACCGAGGCCATTGCCTCTGTTGCCCCTGGTCTTGGCCTTGGTGCCCCGCCAAGATTTTCCAGTAGACTTAAAGATTTCCCAATGGAAGTTCCTTTTACAAAATGAAAATGACCTTGCCCTCTCAAAGATGAAATTCCAGGCCTGTATCTCTTGAGAACTGTTATCAGCTATTGCTCTTACAAGAACAGTACAGACACAGCACCAGATGGACAATTTTTTACCAAATTTCTTTTCAGTATAGACTCGTCTCTAAAAAAAACTTAAATCAGAATCGGGTATATTTTTTAATTAAAGAAAAAAAGAGTGTAGAAAAGTTATGTTTTTTTAAGTTTGTATCTCGGGCATTGTTTTCTCAAAGATTGAATGCACTTTAGGCATAAATACATCTCAGGTTTTTGTATAATTCATAAAAACTTAACAAGACTGCTTTCAAGTACTTATCAAGTTTTAAAATTGTGTATTTCTCAAAGATTAAAAGCAATTGAGCATAAACACATCTCAGGTTTTTGTATAGTTCATTAAAATTTACAAGACTGCTTTCAAGTACTTACTCAGTAATTTGTTTAATGATACTAATAATAAATCGTTCGTTTAAAGCCCATTCCGTCCATGGCAATCAATGCCAGTGATAATAAGAGACTGTAATGTATTAAGACTAGCTCAACATAATAATAAAAAGCAGTTCTTATACAGCGTTTTATCACACCTGATGGACGTCTTAAAGTACTCTGTATTTGTTCCTGCAAGGTATGCGGAGATACGTTTTTGAAGTATGAGACCTTTTTCCTTTACATAGCACCATGTAATGGTTTACAAGGTGCTGTGGCGCAATATGCTGCCAGTCAAACCAGGAACACCGGGGCGAACCCCTTCTCTTTTTGATAGGTGCACTGGGTTCGTTTACGTGCATTACACAATTAACTCACAGGACCTACGGCTTTAACGTCCCATCCGAAAGACAAAGTAATAATGGTGGAGTGTCTTGCTTAAGAACACAAGTGTCACGACCGGGAACTAGAACCCCACACTCTGCTGATCAGAAACACCAGAGCTCGAGTCCAGTGGTCTTTTTAATATCCGCTCGGCCACGAGTACTCTGACTGGTGTTTGCAGGAGGTACAACAAACCATATAGAAAGCTTTGTATGTTGAACACCCCCTAGCCTTACTCAAGGCGGTCGCAGTTTTCACTCTGAAAAAGACGCCACAACCAAACACCGGTATACATGCACTGCACTATAGCAATGTGCGTACACACTGAGCACGACACCCGTACTGCTACTGTGCGTAGTTCATCTCCACGATTATTACTTTCCACATACGGTGGCCATTGGTTTAGAGGGTGAACGTACTACTGTATACAGCTCAAACCACGCACGCACGCACGCACGCACACGCATGCTGTACAGTGCAGTGTACATGTACACACACCGGACATCTAGACATGCACACAGCTAGCTCAGATGGGTAGCGAGGCGCCAAGAAAAAAATAATAATGAAAACAAAACTCCAACGCCTTGGTCAAGGATAAACACCCAGAAAACCCTCAACAAACAAAAACCACCAAAAGACAAGGCATGAATTCTGTACAGAAAACAATTCCAGTAGTATATTTAATGCAGCCACTTGTAAAATCCCCACATGGTTTGTTGGTTTTTAATCATTCAATTGAAATACGATGGTTTCACAACAACAAGTTAATTCTTTATACAAAAAAAAACCGAAAACACACAGACCGAATGTTTCCCATGATACACAAGACAACAATCACTTTTGCATAATTTTTTTTTTTTTCTGTGGTTAAATACATAGAGAATGAGACAAACTGGTCATTAAAATATTCCAAGAACAATTATGAAATCACACATTTTTTTTCGTTTTGTTTAAATAGCTTACATAATAGTATATCAATATTGCCATGACAGCTAATGTGAATCAAGTCTACTTACAAAAATGACTTGATAGCTAAAACATCGGCCTATTTAAAACTGCATAGTAGGGTTTGGGGGTCTGGTAAGCAAGTCTGGTAAACAAATAATGGACCTATATTCATAATCCTGCTTAGCGACAAGGTATAGCTTAGCAAACATCTTTCAAACGGAGGCAGGCCCTTGTTTTTGAATTTTCGTTCTGCTTACCTTCTAGTTATTGCCAGCAAATGAATGTCAACTGTGCCCAATTTCATGAAGCTGTTGTGAGCAGAAAATACTGCTTAGCCAATTTCTTTGCTAAGCCAAAAAAACCTAGTGGGACACCAGTGGCAACAGTGCAAACTTCATGAAATTTTGGCTGGTGACCCATTCCTTCTAAGCAATACTTGTGTGTGCCTATCAGGTTTTTTTGTGCTTAAATACTTTGTGAAATTGGGCCCTGTTGACTTGTTTCCAAACATCGTCGGATAATTCTTGTAAATGTGGGTCCTGGTGTATAAACATGCGTGTTGGCCCTAATTAATGGGAAAATGTGAGATGGTATACCAACAAAAAATTGATCACTTGCACAGCGCGGAACGCATCTTCAAAGTGCGTTTTCCATTTCTGCAATTTTGGGAGTCGATTCCTTTGTGTACATTTTGACTCCCAAAATGGCGGGTGTAAGTGCGCTGCGCATCGTGCAGGGGGTCAATACAGACCTTGACTAGCCCGATACTCCAGCACTACTACTATAATTTCCAGGAACTTAACCTTTGACCTTAAAGGTGCTGCGAGTCCCCCCCCCCCGACACAAACTGAACAATTTAATGCTACGGTTCGTTGCCTCCGACACTTGCTAGAACTTGCTGCATATCTAATGAGCTGTTTAAACAATCACAAAGGCACGCTCGCTTCGCAAGTGAATTGTCCAGTGTTTTTCTCCCCCGAGGCAACCGTTTTTTTTTCATTGTCATGGTCACAGTTCATATTCAGGGCCCAATTTCATAGAGCTGCTAAGCACAACAATTTGCTTAGCATGAAATTTCTTCCTCGATCAAAACAGGGTTACCGAACAAATGTCCATGCGTTGCATATTGATTGTTACTGGTATTCAGCTGTTGTTTGCTCATCCTGAAAATCACGTGGAAATTCCTGTTTTTATCAATGAAGAAAGTTCACGCTACGCAAATTGTTGTGCTTAGCAGCTCTATGAAATTGGGCCCAGTAGTGTCACCTCAGTTCTAAAGCTACTTCATCGTGGGTGGTTTCTTATTTTTTTTATTTTTTATTTTTACAAAATATTATAATAAATATATAAACCTATTGTGTACATAATCGAAATAGAGACAAACAATACCTACGTGTACCTATGGCTGAAAATGCTAACTTTTAGATAAAACAAACATCAGTAGGACTGTACAAGTCTGGACAAATTGGTGCATTATTCTTTATACGTTTAAAGGGGGAAGGTATACCTTTGGTAATTACTCAAAAAATTTGTGACCATCAAAACTTACTCGGTAAAGAACACTGGAGAGCTGTTTGTTAGAAACGACACTCTTTAAAGCAGTGTGGTTTTAGAGAGGTAATGTTTCAGTAAACAAATTGAAATCTGAGAAAGGCTTTCTCGGTCATTTGAAAGCACACAATTCTGTGCAACAAGTGTGTTGTTCTTTTCTTTCATTATTTTCTTGCAACTTTGACGACCAACTGAGCCCAGATTTTTTGATATTTTACGCATATGTTGGGATACACCAAGTGAGGATACTGGTCTTGGACGACTACCAAAAGTATACCATGCCCTTTTTGGTGGAACATTAACAATAATAAAACTATTTATTTCTGCAATTTACCCGTTCAATAACCCACTTCTTGGGGACCAATGGTGCCATGGTCATGAGCCGTGCCAACCTGTTGTAAATGTTGACGTAAAAAAAAGCTCTAAGAGTTCAAATTATTTTCACATCCCACTGTCGATAACAAGCAGGAAATGCAAAGAATAAATGACAATAAAAACGATTTATTATATATGATATTTAAAGAGTCGTACTGTACAATCGTGTAAAAGAGGTTTTTGTTTTGCAACTGTTTTTTTTTTTAAGTGACAAAAAAAAAGGTATCCAAAAGAACTGCATGATTCAGTTGATTTGGTTTCGTCGATAGCAAAAGAAGTTGATTTCAAATGAACAAAAAGAAGATGAAAAAAAACAATGAAGCGTAACCGATATTTTTTTAATGAGGCCACATCTTAAGAGGTAACTCTTACTCAAAAAAAAAAATTCAATCACATAACAAATTATTTGTAGTTATTAAAAAACAAGGAATAGATTTTTTTTTTTTTTTTTTTTACTATTGCTTGTGTAGGTGAAAATAATACTGCATGAAAACCAACACAGTTTCCAAACACTCAAACCAAAATCAAACTATTTATTTTGTGGAACAGTCACTCCTATTTTTGCAAAGAAACAAAAAATCATTGGTTAAAACAACTACTCAAAAATTTTTAAGATTTGTGTAAAAAATGGATAACGATTTTAAAAAGAACATTTTTCAATTATACAAGTTATACAAAGGTTTTTTAAAACCATTCAGAAATTATTTGATTTTGTGGTTTTCTGAACAGTAGCTCAAATTTGTGTGAAAGAAAAATGTTTTATTATATTACCAATGCGTGGAAAAAAAACCCACATCATTGGTTAAAACAACCGTTTAAAAATATTAAAAATAATAATTAGTAAAAAAAAACCAGCAGTACAGTTTTAAAAAAGAAGCAAGTTCAACTGTTGTAATCAAGTTTTTATAAACCTATTAATTGTGACATAACAATGTAATACAGCATTCTTTTAAACAATTAGACAAGACCAATTAAGCACCAAAAGTCATGAATTAAATACAAATGATTATAATAATTTAAGAGCTTGAAATAGTTTTCCCCTTTTGGTTTACTTGGTCGCGGTGAGTCCGACAAGACGTAAACTCAACGGCAGTCACTCTAGCCTTTAGTCAAGGCGCACACGACACACCGGATGGCACACACAACCCCAAAAATGTAACGCACGGAAAAAAGGCTAGCGCTAGTCTTTTTTCGTGCGTGAAATCTCGGGGCTGCTACCGCGTGCGCCTTGACTAAAGGCTACAGTCACTCCGGAGGAGCAACCGAACCACAACGTGTTCAAGCTAGAATTCAAAAACCCAGGCTGGGGAATGTACAATATATATCCTCACCAGCCCAACTGAAACAAAATGTGACCTGTAAACACAAACTGCAAGTAAAATTGGCTCTCTTTCTTTCCTCCTTTGGTAGCTGGGACTTAATTCATCGCTGGGAAAAGAAAAAGAAAAAAGCTTTCCAGCGAAATCTGCAATGAGGGGGTGCAAATATCACTAAAAATATGCTGGCGTCTCGGAATGTCAAATCCACTTTGCCGAACGAATTAGGTTTTGACCTTTAGGAAAGTCAGTTCCGTTAACTTCTCGAGCTTAATCTTGTGGGGCGCAGGTCACATTTTAATCGTGTCGTCTATACACATTGGTCAATATAAAATAAGTCAACATAAATAATCTAAGTTGTGAAATAAAGTGCACCATTCAAATTCGTTCAACATCCCATGCGCTGCAAATCCAGCCCTCTTAACTTGTGGCATATTTTACATCGTTTTGAGTGCAGGCTTTTAAACTTCCAACAATAAAACCTCTGTCAAATTTGTGGCTATCTTGGTCAGGCTCCTGGAATCACCGGAGGAGAGATGCCTCTCAATCATCACACAGCACCAGACTTGTTTTTTTTTTCTTCCCGTTTCCAGCCTCAGGCCGTTTCCGAAACCACCACTGAGGCTTTGGCTCCAGCTTAGGGCTGGATCCGAGTTGGCTACTACAGCTATGGCTACAACTGTTGCTAAGGGTGTTGCTACGTACGTACTACACACGATGACGTGGAAATCTAGCCGTAGCTGCAGCCGCCAATTCGGGCACAGCTTTAGTCATCATCCACCTGTTTGAAGTCCCGTATCGAAGTCCCGTATCGAAGTCGCGATTTTGAAAATGGACTCGGTCTAGTATAAACATGGGCTTGGATTGACCGAAAAAACAAGATGGCTGCTATGGACTTTGTTGACTGTTCCTCTAAATCTCACAGTTCTAATGATGTATTCCATGTAGGGGGGGGGGGGGTAGTTCCCATAACTTCCTCCAACTCTTTTGGGGGGTTCCGCCCCCCTTCCCCCACCATCTTTAGCCCCCATTGGTTTTGATATACACCTACACCCATAGACTGTTCACCAAGTCCCCTCAATGCAAAGAGTCTATCCCTGGGTCTGGCTTACGATCGATGGACTTACATAGTTGTCCGATTCCCACGCTAGCTTCAGTTTCATATCATGTATATACATAAGAAGTAACGTCACTGGTGAACTGAGATACCAATATTAACGTTCCAATATCTGATTAGGTTTGTGCACTCTCAACAAATGCGCAAAGTGGAAGAGAAAGATTAATTGAGTGCGCGGGAGTCTTCTTCACTCGACAGGAACACTTTCCCCCCGACACCATTCTTGAGAGGGCGAAATTCACCTGGCCCTCGAGGTGGATCGGGGGAAAATGTGGTGGGTTTGTGATGGTTGAAAGGCTTCAGAGTTGACAAGGTGGAAGTCAAAACAAACCAGGTTGACGTACAAGACCGACGTTTTTTTGCAACCGTGCACGTTCTATATACATTAAAGCTGTTCTTAAAATTGGATTTTCTGGAGGAGAGGGAAGTTTCTGGGAGTGCGAGGGGGAGGAGGAAATGCACGGTTAGTTTAAAAATCCTCTCACCCTAAACCGACTAAGCGGCAACAAGGTGAAGCAGATAAATGGAATGTGACCATTTCATTTATTTGATGCTCATGTGGTGACATCAACCAATCACAAAGCTCGTAGATGACCGAAAAGTATTCAAGCAATGAGATTGGCCAATAATCAGGACGGTTTAAAAAAATTCTTAAATGCAAGAGCAATTCAAGGGATATGAACTTCAAAAAAATACCATGAAAATAGGTCACACTTCTGCTACCTCGTTGTGATTTTTGAGTGGAAGAGATCGAGGCTTGGTGTTGAATTACCTTGGCTCCACTTCTGCGACCACAATTCTTTTGCAACTTCACCCTTCTCCCCCCCCCCCTTTACTACAAATAACTCCTCCCCCTTCTCATGATAAGTCTATGTGTTATGCGCCTGGGTAGCCGCAGAACGCTGAAGGCCTTTCTTCTCTTGCGTCGTCGTATAGATGTAGACTATTTTCCTCGAGTTCAACGTCAGCTATGCAGCCCACAAAGGCTCGTCTGAAGTCAAACGGCACGTTAGATTGAAGATTTGAATGTCCACCTGTCAAACGAGAAATTGACAAAGAATAAATTTGGGGGTGGACCAAAGAAAAATTGACTAGAGTAGGACTTGAGCATGTGACCTCCAGATCAATAGTTTTTCAAAAGCAAGATGTCAACGTAACCAAAGGGACCCATGTTATCCTCATCGGGAAAAGCGGGTTCCATTTGATCCCGTATGGGATCGATTGGGTGAAAAAGACCTTTGTGCTCAACCAAGAGTTTGCTACTTGACACCCTTATTGGGTGAAGAGGGTTTCAATCGCAGTTGGGATGAATCAGTGACCCATCATATCCCATACTACTTCAGGTGCTTTGGTCCAGATTCCCAAGGACTTGTTAAAGTCCTCGGAGAAACAAAAAGGGCTCATAACCAGGTACATACTGTACACTCTAAACTGGACTAATTTAAGTTGTTGGACAGTGTCCCCCTTTCGCTCGTCCCCAGCGCCTTGCCTTAAAACCAAAGGCGCTGGGATGGGCAAACGTATCGTTAACGTTAATGCTCAGTCCCATGCTCAGTCCCATCATGCATCACACTCACACTGCAAGCACTGCACGCATGACGTACTTCCTGAACAAGAATCTGTGCAAGCTGATTAGCCCATCCCAGCGGTCCTGGATAGGCCGCTGGGGCCGAGCGAATGTCCCCCTATGACCCTATCTTGACAAAAACTTAGCATATCACAGAAATTAGCTCGGGGCTCCTTCATTTTCCCTTACTTAATGTTTGGAGGGGGGAAGTGTATAATACACTGTATATTAATTTGTGATGCCCTCAAACTACCTCCCTCTGAACTGTACTTACCAATCCACATGATGCCATCTGTGTTTAAGAATGACGCCCCTGGCTTGGAGGCTGCCAATGAGGGCTCTTCATCATCTACTTGAATACTGCCCTCACGCTGAGCTCTGAAACAAAAAAAACACACGCCACAAAAAAATGTTTATGACAACTGTCAGAAGTTATAAAAGCATTGAGGTGTGTTTTGGCAACAAGTTGTGCTCCGAGACCTCATTCAAGTTTGGCCAAAACTTGCAAAAGTCGGGGTCCAAAATGCCTCACAGTTTTGTTTAAAAAAAAATCTTGGAGAGAAACCAATGTTCAAGATACAAACTCAGGGGCTACTTAAAAGACAAGACAATCATGTTGCCAATAAGCAGTTTTTTTTTCAAAGTTGGGAAGGTGGTGCATTCTGCTCTACCAGCCAGGCTCCCAGTGGATGATACCCATGCCTACATCCTTACGGACTGTGAAGGGGGTAACCCTGTTTCAGCCCCAGGAGTAGGTGGCAACGTGCCTCTGGTGTCAGTTGATTTGGGTCAACAGCCCAAATCAGTTAAGTGTAGCCCTCACCTTCAGTGGCCGTTCGGCCTTGTGAGTTAGGCGATATCTCATAACTATTTTTTTTTTTTTAATTAAACAGACAAATGAGTGAAAAATCTGAGAGTGCTTCCTTATAATATGGCTTGTTGTGGCCAAACAGTGAAGAGCACCGGACTCAAGTTCTGGTGTTTCTGATCAGCAGAGTGTGGGCTCGAGTTCCAGACTCGAAGCAGACTCAAGCAAGGCACTTATACCCTATATTGCTTCGTCCTTTGGATGGGACATCAAAAGAACCCAGTTACCCTTATCGCTTAAGGAGTTCCCCCCCTTGGTGTTTCTGGCAGTGGCTGCAGAGAGTGCCACAGCACCTTGTAAAACCTTATAAGGTGCTACATAAATTGGTCACATAATTTTAAAACAAAATTCAAAAACGTTTCTTAAAATGTTTCTACCATTGGTCAGTACGTGCGCTATATGAGATTAAACATTCAATTAATTATACACAGCTTCCTTTGCCTTCTCCTATCCACCTACCTGGATATGGTGACTGTGTGCCATTCGTCGTCGCTGACTGTACCGGGCGATCTTATTCTCTTAACACCACTTCCTAAGTTATAACCCAACTCTACGCCGCCATCCACGACGGCCACGGCGATGAAGTCGCCGCTCGCTTGGTTGATGCTGTTGTAGAGCAGCAGACCGGACTGCTGCGTCGTCTGGAAACGTAGCTTGATAATGTTGGTCCGCTGAGCTTTTTTACTGAAAGACAAAGTGGGGGGGAGACAGAGAGAGAGAGAGAGGGAGGGAACAAATTGAGACTTTGTCCTCATCGACCTCTTCTTAGATCTCGGCACCCATTCACTTGGCAACCAATACACCCATGGTGGAAAGTAAACGCTTGAGGCGTTGACTTTGTGTCCTACAGTTATCTTCCCTAGCAATATGCCAATTTATTGGCTCTGCTTATCAGAGCCAAAACAATTGCTTAGCGTAAGCGCATTTTCACAGGTTAGCATGGAATTTTTTTTTGGTCAACATTAATAAACATACATCTCTGTTAAAAATCAACATATAGAATTTTGCCCTTGGAGTAAATGCTTACATTTTTGTAGCTGTGTTTGGATAACTAAAGTAACTTCTTCCGTCAAAGGACACTGGAGCATTGGTGTCTGGCCGTTCAGTGACTGGCTGAAGAGCAACATCATCTGCAAAACGAAATGAAATCAGAATACAGTGAAATGTCTCAAAACTTTCAGAGGATATCATCTCTTTCAGTCCTTGACTTATTTCATCTTGATATTTTCTTCTTTAGCCTTACAAGAGTGCAATTGTCCTTCACACGTTTTCAAGAGGAAATATCAATTCCTACTATCAGCTCCTCTGACTTATTTTCATCTTGAATATTTTTCTTCTTGTAGCCCTTACCAAGAGTGGCAAATTGTCCTTCACACCGTTTTCAAGAGGAATTCAATTCTACTATCAGCTCCTCTGACTTATTTTCATCTTGAATATTTTTCTTCTTGTAGCCCCTTACCAAGAGTGGCAAATTGTCCTTCACAACCGTTTTCAAGAGGAATATCAATTCCTACTTTCAGCTCCTCTGACTTATTTTCATCTTGAATATTTTTCTTCTTGTAGCCCCTTACCAAGAGTGGCAAATTGTCCTTCAACCGTTTTCAAGAGGAAATATCAATTCCTACTTTCAGCTCCTCTGACTTATTTCATTTGAATATTTTTCTTCTTGTAGCCCCTTACCAAGAGCGGCAAATTGCTCTTCATAACCCTTTTCTAGAGGAATATAAATTCCTTCTATCAGCTCCCCGACTTATTTAAAATATTATTTTCTTGTAGCCCTTACCAAGAATTGCTTTTAGCCTTGTTTGAGGGCAAACTTGCAATAATAAAAAAAGAAATTAACAAAGCGTACCTTCGATGGCTGTTGATGTTTCCATCGATACACACTCGTTTCCTAGTATCTGATTTCCAGGAAGGCATTCACACGTGTATCTTTCCCCATCAGGAACACAGAGGAATGTGTCCATGCACGGTCTGCCGACGCACGGGTGCTCCAGGAACGTCTCGATGTTGACTTGGTTCAGGGCGGCTTGGATCAGGTCTGGAATTTCCTCACGGTCGATGGCAAACTACGACACGAGGGCGAACACAGACAGATTAGATGAAGGGGGAGAATTTTGGGTCGCCATTGCCTGTTTGTAGAAATTTCTCAACTCCCTTGCAGACATTAGATAGTTCCCAGTAGACGCCATCTTTACGGGCAAATTGCATTTTGGCTTGCAGGTGCGTCAAACGCTCAACTTTTAACGCAGCCGCGTTGTTCACTAACCAATCCTGCAATGAGTTTCGTGAAATGCGCGCGTGTTGCACGCCGTTCTCACACGAAGCGCACGACTGTTTGTTCTAAACTGCCCGTAAAGATGGCCAATTTACGTCACACTGCAACCTATCTGTATCAATTCTAAAAAGACTACTGTCCGGCAATAATTATAGTGTTTGACCCACCACTCAAATGTTTTCACTGGGTGCTGAGAAGTTAATAACACATTACAAATGTTGTACATTCATTCATTCAGATTTACTTCAATGTCGTCATTATGGGTCTTTAATACCAGGCTTGATATTTGATCCTGAAAAAAAATTTCAAATATTTTTCATCAATACAGCCTGTGCTGCCATGTACGAAGCTGCACCAAGTTATAAAATCAATCACACACTGCTAAAAATGGTATTCTTGAACTAAGAAAAAAAATGTCATTTCAAGAAAATCATTCTTGTGTCACTCCCTAGAAAAATTTTTGCTATTAAGATTTTTGGGAGTGACACAAGAAAAAATTCCTTGAAATAAGATTTGTCAAATTTATAGAATACCATTTTAGCAGTGCAAGAACCATCTCTGCCCTCACAGGTACCCATTTACCCTCGGATAAGAACCAGGTAGGGTCTGACTTATGCAATAATTGAAACTAATGTTACATCCATCAGAGGGTCTCCTCTCTGGCTGAGACACTTTAAGATTCAGAGCTGCACTCCTTACCATTTTGATGCCTCCAACAAAGCCGTCTGTGATGCCAGCCTTCCTGGACAGGTGGGAGTAGTTATCGGTTCCGCCGATGAAGAGACTCTTCTTGAGATTAAGTTGTTTCGCTGATCCCTGTCAAATCATCAATCGAACAACCGAAATACTAAAACGACTCAATTTCACTCAACAAAGTCAACACAACTAATGGAATCTGAAAAGTTTTATTTATTTAACGTCAGGCCACAAACTATTTTAACATTTATACCATATTCTTTTGGTTTGTAAGCAGTTTACAACAGCTAATTTTATTTTATTTTATTTTTTCCCATTAATAAACTATTGGCCCTCATCGTCTAAAAAGTCTCCCATAGCAAACGTTTATGCAACCGTAATTATGGGTTTTTTTTGCTTATCGTTTGGCCATTACAATCGGGCCTAGTCGTCTGGGAAGTGGAATTTGAGCTTACCAATGATTCTCCCATAGCAACCATGATGCCATCGATATACAGCATTCCGTCAATCTTCATTCTGTGGCTTCAACAATATGCCACTCATTTAGACTCACTTTTTCTGGGCTCCTGTTCAGAACAAATCAAACAACACCAAATCCTTAATAGTGAGTCTGTCATCAAATAGCACTCCACCCTAAGGACGTCACTTTCTACTCAAAAATACCTGTATGTCATCAGACAAACATTCCACCACCTACAATTCCGGCCAAAATGCTTGGGCCACCCTTCCTAACGTTACAATAACCATACAATAACCATTCCCTGTCTCAAATAAACATTCTCTCCCCCGTTCCCGTCCCCCGCTCAATGTTGACTGGAACGGAGAAGACCGTGCAACAATGTGATTCAACATTGAAAGGGGCAGGGGGGCCCAACGAGATATGGCCGGGATTGCAGCTCTCACGCGATCACCGCATCGGCGCGCCAGACCGCAGTAGTTACAATCAGTACACACGAGTAATATCCGCTTGGACATGTGCGCATGCATTAGAGACAACGCTTAAAATGTTTTCAAATGTTATAACAGCCTTAGATTTGTTCTTTCTACCTTATTAAGTCAAAGCAAACGTCCACAGAATTAAAGTGTCACTTCCAATTCAAACTCTGCTGATAAAATGTACATTAAGCTTTCAAACCAAAACACCAAACTGCTGGGGGAAGAATGGCGTAAGGTAAAAATGTAAAGGATGAAGAACACAACAATGGTTTTCTTTTCATTCCTTTGGGGTGGACAGCGGGAAATAAACACTCAAAGTTAACAATGCAGTTAACAATAATAATATAATAGTGGCTTCTTATATAGCGCTCATATCCGTCACTCAGTGACGCTCAAGGCGCTTCGACATATTCATTATTTTTCCTGCAAGATATTGTGGAGCTACGTTTTTGAAAGTATGAGACCTATTCCTTTACATAGCACCATGTAATGGTTTACAAGGTGCTGTGGCGCAATATGCTGCCATTCAAACTAGGAACACCGGGGCGAACCCCTTCTCTTTCGATAAGTGCACTGGGTTCTCTTACGTGCATTACACAACACACAAACCAACGGCTTTACGCCCATCCAAAATTTCAAATGCACCCAAAATAGACCCCTTGCACCGTCGCCATCGCAGAGGTAAAAAAATGGAAACACGCACAAACTACAAAAAAAATGGAAAGGGCTTCCTTTGACCTCAGTGAGGCGCTATTTGAGCGTGTGACGTCACATGCAAGGGGAACATGCTCTTTGCCGCTGTGGGTTTTAAAACTTTCTAGATTCGGACCGGTTCAAGGTTGGAATCTGATGTAGGGAAAAGCACAATGAGATAAAAAAACCTTGTTGTCATGCAGCCAACCGACACAACAAACGAGTTTCAAAACAAGGCACTTTGACGGCACACACCAATACCTTAACAAATGCAGCTCGCTGTCCCGTATATAGTTAGGACTAACAGACAGGATGAGAAGGTGTGATGAAGGATACAATTTTTTAGACAGAAAAGAAGAAGAAATGTTAGTAAGATGAAACACATAAATGATAAATGCAATGATCTTGTTAAATATATAGACAGAGAAAGAAATTCTGCGATCTAAACATTTCAACTTTATTTCTCCTTTGTTTTGATTGGAAGTCGCCAATCACAAGGCCCTTAAACAGGCCGCCTAAGGCGAGAGCTAAAAGGGGAGAAGGGGATAAGAAAAAAAGGAAAAAGCGAAAAGTAGAAGGATGACCATTGATACTTCGATTGAATTGGAACAGGTTGTAAGAGGCAGGGAACCAGGATACAGGTAGTGAATACCAAAGTAAGGCAATACGTGGAAAGAAGTTTGTTGAGTACCAGTGAGTATTAAGCTTTGGGGACAGCTACAATAATAAGGGTGTGAATGGGCAGAGATACGTGTTGTTAGGTGGAACAACCAGTGAGAGGCCATTGGAGCACCTACTCTGGAAAGAATCATATTCGATCACAATTAGTGGATTGATACAGGTGCGCACAACGGCACAATTGTGCACAATGGCACAGTTGTGCACAATGGCACAGTTGTGCTGTTGTGTAACACTCGGAATCCAGGAAGGAGTAGACTTCAACAACATGATGAAAGAAAAAGAAGTGGTAAACAGATTGGAGACAAGCGTTGGTTCTGAGAAGAGGGCCATACCGGTTCTTCTCAGAACCAATCCTTCTCCCTAAAGAGTTTTATACACGGTTTTACCAGCAAGATTACTTATAAAAGTGGTAAACAAAAAGGAGTCTACAAGTTTGAAGCTTTGCATGGTGAGGATCATAGGAAAAACTATAATAGTAAACTTGTGGGTACAACCATCGGTATAAAACTATTTTGGGGGGACAAGCATTGGTTCTGAGAAGAGACCATACCAGCTCTTCTCAGAACCAAAACTTCTCCCTAAAGAGTTTCATACACGGTTGTACCCGCAAGATCACTACTATAGTTTTTCAATACAAATGTTTTGTTTTTATTTTTTCCTCAAGACGCCATCTGTCCTACCTGATTTCAGCAGTCCCCGAGCCCAAGTTATAGCGGAATTCCAAATATCCGTCGACCAAGTTGAGAGAGATGAAATCCCCGTTGCCGTCGGTGCTCTGCCCGTTGTAGAAGATCATTCCATTGGGCTTGGTGGCGAGGAATTCCACCTCGATCGTGATGCTGGTGGGAGCGCTCAGTCCCGGCAACGCAATGAAGGAGTTTCCGTTGAAGCCGGGGACGAAGGGTCTCGCTGGTTCAAGAACTATTTCTGTGGGGAAAAAACATTTTTAGGTTAGAAAAGATAATTTTACTAGAGCAGGACTTGAACCTGCCACCTGGTTCAAGAACTATTTCTGTGGGGAAAAAACATTTTTAGGTTAGAAAAGATAATTTTACTAGAGCGGGACTTGAACCTGCGACCTCCGGATTATAACGTGCCGACGCTCTACCAGCCGAGCTATCTACAGTGGCGGTCTCCCTATTTTATCATAATCTTTGTTCAGGGGTGCCAGTCAGAAGCCATTCAACCTGCAACTGCCAGGGATCACACCAAAAATTACGATACAACCTGGGAAAAGGGGCAGCAGAGGTATCACATTAAGGGGGATGTGACTTTTTATTTCAAATATCAAGTAATAAACCACAAGGAAATATGAATTCTATGATGCATTGCATTCTTAGACAATCAGACCTGCCAACCTTTCCTTTTTTTTTTTTGAGTACCAACAAAATTGTCTGTTCGTGCTGCAGTTTTAAAACACCGTGATATAGATTTTGCGTTTTTTGTGCACTTTCTGCATAATATATCGTACCACCGTACTCGGATGTGAAAATGCGTACATGGTACGCAAAATGCGTACAGGTTGGCAGGTCTGGACAATCGTTCTGCCAAAGGGGGACTGTTTTGTTTTTTTGGCGGGGGGGGGGGGGGTGGGCTTCCACTGCTCCCTTGTTCCACCAACCAAGCTGTTATTGGAATAGTATTCTTACCTCTATCGCACATGTCACCCTTCCATCCGGTTGGACAATCACACCTGTAGCCTCCCTCTGGCAGTGGTGTACACGTCGATCCAGTGTAACACATGTTGCCCTCGCATGGATCGACAAATACATCGCCACAGAGAGGACCTAGAGAAGTCCAATTGAAAAAAAAAAAAACAGTGTCACAGTCATGTAATTTTCAAGTAATAAACCACAAGGGAAACTGACTGGGTAAAATCAAAACAAAAAAAATTGGGTTGAACACAGACAAATTTACTGGAGTGGGACTTGAACATGCGACCTCCGGATTAACGTGCCGGCGCTCTACCAACTGAGCTATCTAGCCCTATGTTGGCGGTCGAACAACAACAGCTGCTTTGTCTAAAACAAGGTTTTTGTTTGTAGCTTTATTAAACTGTCTCTCTGTAAAATATGTGACCTGATATGTCGAAATGAGGAATATGTCAGACAGAACGTATTGCTTGTAACTCGCCATACCAAAGTTGGTCACAATCAAAAATTATGAAAAAAACACAACGAAAAACGGTTAAATAAAACTTGATCTTTTTGTCTTGGTCTTACCTTTAATTGAAAAGATTAATAAATCCACAAAAAGTACGTTTTCTTGAGCATGTTCGTACACAATTAATATTCTTCAAAGTTAATTAAAAACGATTATCTAAACAAACATGTCGTAAAAAAATGGAAGTGGCCTTGTCTTGTAGACTTTCTTCATTTCCCGATAACTTCAGACTGGAATAAGCTACGGAAATAATAATGGTATTGCTGGAAAGCCATTGAGTTACTTGTTAAACACGGTATGCACAACTCAATTTCATTAAGGGGTCGATATATTCCTCATTTCGATAGATCGGGTCACATATCTGGAGTACATACCGACAAATCCTTCCACGCATTCACAGCTGAACTGCTCGGCTGTGGTGGGTGTGCACGTAGCGTTGTTCAGGCACGGTTGCACGAGACAGGGATCGTTCCCGCATTCACCAACGTTGGCTCCGTACAAGATGTCTCCGGCGGGATGGTAGACGTCCAGGGGCTTGCCGTTGACCTCCAGGTAGCCGATACATCCCACGAAACCCTTTGTGGTGCCAGCTACTTTGTAAATCCTACAGTTGAAAGACAGAAACACATTCCTTCATTCATTCATTCAAAAATGTTAACTGTAGAAATAGTTTTTAAAATATACAGCAAGAGGATATGTTACCGAAGAAATGACGGAGCATTACAAATATACAATACATGTTTAAAAATACTAAAAAGGATCATTTGAAGATTGCAATGGAACTGGCAGACAGTTTAAAATGCTTTTTGCCTCGGTTAAAAGTAAGCAATGGTTTATGGAATACAAATACTGCTGAAGGACCATGCCATTAGCATAAACTATCGGATGATGACAGGCCCTCTCAATGATGAAATGCCTGTAAATAACACGCCTGGATTTACACAGATGGAGGTCGTGGTCTCTGTTGCCCTGGTCTTGGCCTTGTTGCCCCTTTGCCCCTAGAGAAGCTCGCTACAGACTTTAAGAATCTTCAATGAATGTCCAAATGTTGTCCTTCAAACCTTCAAATGAGCCTTTTTTCGAATTTTAAAACATGTATTGTATATTTGTTGTGCTCCGTCACTGCTTCGGTAACAAATTCTCTTGCTGTATTTTTGTTTTCTTCTAATGTGTAATTTTCTGTAATGATGACAGGCCCCTGCTTGTTTTTTTGAGCTGAGGTTAACTAAGGTTATCCATGTTTTGCTAGAACTTTCTCAAACTGCAGTAGAATCAGCAGAAGAATCTTTGGAATTGAGATTGTGGGTAGTCGAGGTAAAACTTTGTTCAGGAAATAAAAAATCAAACCACTTACGCTTCTTTGTCTTGGGGTACATCGCCAACGAAGAGGTCGTTGGTAAGGGTCAGCCCCGATGACCTGGCGTTGCTGTATCCCTTGACCGGTGTCTCTCCGTCCACGCTGAGGCTGCCGTCGCGCTTCTTGCGGCTCACGCGCACCGTGTACCAGTGAAGCGGCTGGATGGTGACCATGCTCCGGATGACCACGGCGTCATTCGAGCCCAGGTCAAACCTCATGGAGGAAAGAGCGGAATCACAATTAGGGTTTAAACAAAAAATCAGAAACTAAAATTTAAGAAAAAACAGCTGGATGATGGAGTATAGTTTGCTTTGGATGTCATGTTGTTGGTGTGTATGCAACACAATGTGAGGGGATGCGCCAAGTAGCAACGGATACAAATCATGAAGTTTGAGGTAATGGTCAAAGAACTACAACAATAAATGGGACTACTCTACGACTTCTGTTTGTCTAAGAATGGTACTGACTGAAAGTTGGAATACATGCACTGTCAACAAAAGCATGAATCAAAGATGTGACCAAGACCTGTTTCCTCTTAAGATGGTCAGCCGATGAATCAATCTTCATTTCTAAGTAGCATGTGATGTTTGCGTACAAGTCGCTTTACTGTAAAGCATGAGGTCCACATAGTGAAACGTGATCAAAGATGATCAAAGATAATTGCAGTGGTGTCTGAAGCTTTGCATGGTGTGGAAAATAAGAATAACTACAAATAGTGAACTTGCAGGGTTTACAACCAAGAGTAAGAATCCCTTTTGGGAGAAGTGTTGGCTCTGAAAAGAGCCGGTGTGGTCTCGACATTTCGAGCAGTACACTCTGCTAGTCTTCAGGAGAAATGATAATTGCGTTTTCATCTCCTAACACAGCAGCACAGTGCGGAGTTTTAGCAGAAATGATTTCTCAAACTTGACTCCAAGATAAACAAGTTAGTAAAGACCTTTGCATATGACGCCAACTGAGTAAGGCGCCCTCACGCAGGTAAATAGGAGGCTGCTCATTGGCCCGTCCTGTGCGCTGTGCGTACAAATCTGCACATTTTCATTGTTTCATCATCAAATTACCTCAAAAATGGCGGCGGGATGACGTCAATGCATAAGGTCCATTGTAAGTCTGACATTGTGCATGCATTTAGAGAGATGCAAGGAAGAAATTCAAACGTCGAACAAATGATCGTAAGATCAGCATGTGTTGTTTCCATACAGATCTTTCATGGGAATTCTAACTGCCAAATTCTTTTTAGAGTAAACCTGTGTCCGATTTGGTGGGTGCAGCTGCAGCAGTTGCTAATGGTTTTGCTCTGGGCCTCCTAAACTTTAGTGCAGGTTAACACAGCTTAAGTTTGAAAAGTAATGGAATCTGAACTGGTTAGAGTGTTTCTGAAGAGTAATTTTCAATCAGTAAAGCAAATTTCAAGCTGTGTGAATGAAACTTAATCAAGTTACATTTTTAGACAGTCAAATTGCTCCTCATTCCTTATGGAAAACATGAAACCTCTCTGGTGAAGAACTAAATAAGAAATTGGCGTTCAAACCTTGGGGAAAAAATGTTTTAAAAAACTATACGGGCATGCAAACAAAAAAAGGTTAAAAGACAAGTGTTATAGACGATTTATTACAAGCAGGCGTCTTGTTTTTCTGCCCTTTGAATCAATATAGTCAAACTGAGTTTGGATTGGTACATTAGTCTATAGTCTGGCCCCTTCCAAGTATAAATCTTCAGTGTTAATTATTGTTACTGCATACAGGGAACAAGACATGTCCACAGTGCGATAGAGGCGTAGAGTCATATATCAGAACTAGGGCATACAAAACCATGCGCAATGCCCACCATATAGAGCATTTTTGCCCCTTGAGAAAATGGTGCTGACCAATCATATCATACTTGGTCACCCATCATCAGGTTACGCAGCAAACATTTCCCAAGGTAGGGATTTTCGCCCACAGCGGGTGTGCAAGAGTTCCGTGCGTGACATAGCGAGTGCTCCTTCTAGTTCTTAAATATATAACTCTATTGATAAGAGGTCTATGGGCAAGCTGGGGGAACAGGGCAAAGATGGTGCTGTGATGTGTGCAGAGACAAGCCATGCAAACTGTGCTTGTTGTTATTCAGAACCATTAAGCCCTACAATGCCCGGATAAACAGGATTTGATCTTCTCACATTGCTTTCCTCAGTGTTGGATTCTTTTTGAAAGCTCTTTCCCCCAAACACCTTTGATTGAAATTTTTTAAAGCAGACTTTACTCTTCCTTCATGGCACCAAAGTGACCAAAATAACAATTCCAGGCCTGAAATCACATGGAGGCCGTGGCCTCTGTTGCCCCTAGTCTTGGCCTTGGTGCCCCTTGAAAAGTTGTTGCATAGACTTTAAGATTTCTCAATGGAAGTGCCCTTTGCCAAATGAAAACGGCCTTGCCCTCTTTTTTTTCTTTTTTTTCTTTTGCTTTTAGCTTCAACTCAGGCTATGTCCGTGGCTGTTTTTTTCGCGGGTCTGAAGCCAACTTTTACAGCACAGGTCTTTAAGATGGAAGGGAACCCCCTAAGCTGGAACTGTGTCCAAAGACCTGGAACTGACTAAGAACCTAGGCTGACTTAATAGTTCTGAACCAATGTTAATAGCAACATGTTAGCAAACTGAAAAGGTTTACCTTGCGGTTAATACCGGGGGGTAGATAAGTAGGCGTTTTAGATTAGCTCTCTAGTTGCAGAGGCAAGAAGAAGGAGTAGGAGGGCGCGTCATGCATCGTCATCTCTCAGCAAATCACAACAACAAAAATTTCAATACTCACTCGGGTGCAACATTGTACCTTAGCTCCACAGAACCGTTGACGATCGCCAGCGAGATGTAGTCCCCACTCTCGACGTCGTCCTGGCCGTTGAAGAGGAGCAGGCCCTCGGCCTCCTCCGTCTGGAACTCCAGGGTGATATCCACACTGAAGAAGGCTCGCATCTTGGGGAAGGCGAGGTAAGAGAGCTCGGACAGAGATGGAGTCATGAAGGTCACCGCTGAATAAAGTAAGAATGTTCACGCCATTTTAACATGATTCTACAAAGGCAGGGGCCTCTTTTTTCAATTCAATTCAATTCAATTCAATTTGACATCCCTTTCCACATTGGTGAAAAAGAAAGAAAAATAAACAAATTTAGAACAATTATTTAAATCAAAGACAATCAAGAACTGATTCAAAAAAATTTTTTTTAAATGTCCCCCCAAAAAGCCCTGAAAAAGACAAGTTATTAAATACGAGTAGAATTGCAAAACAGAACAACTTAAACGCAGGATATACTTTTGGTAATTGTCAAAGACTAGAGGGAGTGGTTTCTCATAATGTTTTATACTATCAGCAGCTCTCAGGTGCTCCTTACCAAGTAAGTTTATGGTAATGAAAATTCTTGGGTAATACCAAAAGTATCCACTGCCTTTTAACGATTGTTCAAAAAAATGAAGTACAAAAGACCTGCAAACCACAATGAAGGACATAAGCGCCAAGTGAGAAATACAACTTGACTTCTACTTTACTCTCAGTCAAGATATCATTGTGGCCGTACCTTCCTCGCAGACGGGGCCACCCCATCCGATGGGGCAGACGCACATGTAACCCTGGGGCGATGCTTCTTTCTCAAGACAGGTTCCTCCATGAAGGCAGGCTACTCTATCACAAATGAGCAGAGGGGCAGGCTCCGTCGCTGGTGGGGGAAAAAAACCAAAGCAAAATAATTCAACACCTGCGGAGGAAAATGTTTGCGCTGAGAAGTCTCTCATAAGCACATTGAATAGTCACCAATGTTTACGTTGAGTACATTTTGATGTGCAAACCATTCTTTCTTTCTTTCCAAAACACTTTTTTTCACAGGACTCAGGAACTAGTACTGTGCTTTACATACATCGGTGCTGCCACAGAGCCGGAACTTCTGGGCAGGCACGAGGTTCACACAGCTCGATGGAAGAAAAACCCATTAAATCTGATATTTTATGGAGATTACACTGTTTGTTTTTTATCAACTTTTGATATGAAGAAAGAGGGCACATCGCAAAACTTTGTTCAGCTGTAACTTTTACAACACTTTATATTACATGGAAATTAAGATACAAAAGGCAAAATTTCCCGTAGGGCCAGTCAGTATCTTGCCTGCCAGAAAGGCCCTGGAATGTATAAGGTCACCCTTTTTGCAAACAAAGGTTACATGGTCTATAAATACAGAAATAACTTAATGTGATGATGACAACTTAATAAAGGGACTACCACAAAAAAAACTGCAACTTTTATAGACAAGATTTAGGTTTCAATCCCGTCAGGGTAAAATGGTAAACGAGCGGCTGGCCAACTTCAGTGCAACTTACTTTGTACTGGTGGTAGTTGTGTGGTCAGTTCGGGCACAATCTGCGTTGTTGACAAAGGTGTGACGGTTGTTGGATCCATACGAC
Source organism: Pycnopodia helianthoides (assembly GCA_032158295.1). NCBI lineage: Eukaryota > Metazoa > Echinodermata > Asteroidea > Forcipulatida > Asteriidae > Pycnopodia > Pycnopodia helianthoides. Next base: position 11,900,791 of record CM063260.1, read on the forward strand.
TGGTGCGAAAAAACGATGTCAAGGTGTCCGTCTGAGGCACCGTGGGCGCTTCCGTTCCAAGCTCCATGGTCTTAGCCGAGGTTGTCATTGTGGCTGTCATCATGGGTGTAGAGGGGAGCGATGTTAGAGGAAGACTTTCACTGGGCGGGGAAGACATACCTGGCATGGTCTGAGAGTTTGAACGGGAAGCCATTGTTTGGGAAGTCATACTTGTACCGGAAGTCATTGTAGTACCGGAAGTCATTGTAGTACCGGAAGTCATTGTAGTACCGGAAGTCATTCTAGTACCGGAAGTCATTCTAGTACCGGAAGTCATTCTAGTACCGGAAGTCATGCTGGTCTTGGAAGTTGGTAGGCTCGTCTCGTCCACCACTCGCACGGTCGTCTGTGAGGGATTCGTGCTTGTCTGTGACAACGGGAAGTTGTACTTTGTGGATCCGTCGTTGGTCTTGGACTCGTTGCCGTCGACGGCGTCAGACGTGCTGTCGCTCATCACGACGGTCCCGGGCGCCGTCTGACTCGCGATTAGCGGCTGGGTTATGGTGGGGTCGTCCGAAGGTGGAGACTGAATGGTTGTCGCATCGGGAGGCATTTCAGTGGCTGGGGAAGAGGCCATGGTCGGTCTCGACGTCGATTTGGTTGTGGACATGGTGGGCACAATTTTAGCAGCTGTGAAACAAAACGACAGGGGAAACTATCAGAATGCTGTTATGCAGTGTACTGCACTATATTATCTTATACACTGAAACTACAGTACTTTCAACATCAGGGTCTGCCCTTTACTTTTTTTTAGTGACTGGCCAGGTTGACCAGTTAGCTTGTCACTTCACTTGTCCATCGGCTTTTTCACTAGTCTGTAACTCAAGAAATAGGAATGCTTTTCAACAGTGAACTAGCCAGCCGGACCACTTGGAGTGAATTTTGGACATGCCTTCAGGTGTTCTAAACTGGCATTTGGCCAGAGGACCACTGCTAAGGGAGAATGCTGAACATCACGATCAAACTTGGGTAAGAATATTTTCTGAGTTTTTAAAAGTGGACAATTACTCACTTGTCATGCCCGGCAGTAGAGGGCAACCTTCTCCTTCTGGGTTGGTCTTGAGAGTTTCCTCATCATCGCAGCAACCAAACTCGGCCTCAAGACACTCCAAAGATACAGTCATCGGCGTCATGACAACACCTAAAATACCCATAACAGGAAAATACAATTTTTTAAACAGTGATGCTAAAAACCTCATAAAGCTACTAGGCACCAATATTTTTCTGAAAACAGCAAAGTTTTTACCACACAGCAAATTATTTTGCTTTTTAAAGTTTTACTTAATTCCAATTATGTGACCCCTATTTTCCAGAGAGCCGTTCCTCAAATAAATTTGAACATTAAATAGTTTGACACAGAAAGGTCAGGTAACCAGCCGAAATCCTGTGCAATTTACACAAGTAAAGCTGATTCCATGCAAATTTTGGCTCAGCAAATACATTGGTATAAATGCTTTTAAATTTGGCTCCGCAGGTTCGAGAATTGGCTTGTTTTAAGTCCATTTCCGATGGAGTTCTTTGAGAATTCAAACCAATTCCTTTGAACAACATTATTGTCAAAAATGTCTATATAAGTTCATGAGCTTGTACGTGATTCTAAATGTAATCAGAAGCCAGTGGGAGTGTTCTTTGGTTTGTGGCTCTGTGCCACACTCACACCAACAAACGAGACTCGGACTTACTCTCACAGACACCCCTGGCGTACAATCGAAGATCTCTTTGCAGCCGGCAAGCGAAGACCTTCATCTGGCACTCATTGCCGTACGTCTGTCCGTCCGTGCCGCACACCGGCTCGAATAGCGCCGGGCAGTCTGAGGGACAGATGCAGGTGGCTAGGCCGTCCATGAAGGTGCAGGCGGCGTGGAAACGACAGTTGAGTTGCTCGCAGAGATTGGACGTGTCCTCCACTTTAGTCACAACTAGATTTGAATATAAGGAAATGACGGTTTACGACAATGGCAGCAAGCTGAATCTGAAACTCTGACTTTGCCAATACCATTTTTAGCTGAATTTTACCGAAGGAAAAATAATAACAGACTTTAATGCCTGTAACAAATGTGCTATCGTATACATGGGTGTGATCCCTGGCTATACGACAGTTACAGGTTGAATGACTTCTGACTGAGGCACCCCGAACAAAGATATTGACATTGTTGTCAGTTCATTTGGGTTCCCTGTAACTATTTAAAAAAAAATTATCTAGCAGTAGACTTGGCAGCAGACTTTGTTAATTTCCATTCTAGCCCTGTGCTAGAAATTAACGCTTAACAAATTTCTAATGAGCAAAAATTTACAGGAAACCAGTCACAAATGGTACATCGGGTATTTTGGCGGGTAACCTATTTCTGGTAAGCACACTTGTTTTGTTTTCTGCTAATTTTTGGTCCTCAAGCAGCTCTATGACATTTGGGGCCTGGTTTGATTTATGGCTGCCCAGTGTTGAAGGCCTATGATGTAGTGTGGCGTGTCGTGGCCGAGTGGTCTAGTTTCACCGGACCCAAGCTCTGGTGTTGTCAGCAGCACAGTGTGGGTTTGGATCCCAGTCATGACACTTGTGCCCTTGTGAGCAAGGCACTTAACCATAATTGCTTCGTAAAAAGTTGGGAAGGTGGTGCATTCTGCTCTACCAGCCAGGCTCCTAGTGGATGATACCCATGCCTACATCCTTACGGACTGTGAAGGGGGTAACCCTGTTTCAGCCCCAGGAGTAGGTGGCAACGTGCCTCTGGTGTTGGTTGATTTGGGTCAACAGCCCAAATCAGTTAAGTGTAGCCCTCACCTTGAAGTGGCTGTTCGGCCTTGTGAGTTAGGCGATATCTCATATTCATAAATACCTGGGACAGTTTATCCATTCTGATTGGACGAGAGGACGTCACGTGGGGGTGTTTAAACGGACGATATAACACCGGCTAGAAGTGTTTAAACACACCTGTGGCGCGCAAGGTTACACGCAGGCGCTAATTTACGCGAAACGCAATCAACACATATTGGTATTCAATCTAAAAACATGTTAGTGTTATGACGCGCACGTACGCACAACTGTTGAGCCTGGCATGTATATCCTTCGCGAAACAGGGCTTGAGGACGTGACAGGAAATGAAAGTTAACAGAAAAGAGTGAGATTTTTCCAACAATATTACGCTTTTTAACAAAAAGGGCATTTATGAATGGGAATAAAAGAGTAGTGACTTGGTCTTAACCGGCCGTTTAAAACCTTGCAGGGCCGTGGCCGTGCGATAAAGGACCTCGCCTTCGGCACGGTCCTTTATCACACGGCCACGACCCTGCCGGTTTTAAACGGCCGGTTAAGACCGCGTCACTACCCTTTTATTCCCTTATTTATATATTAAAAAAAAAAAAAAAAAAAAAAAAAAGAGTGTACCTACCTTCCTCACAGCCAGTGGCTGTCATGGACATTCCCTTGGGGCACATGTTGCACTTGAGACCCATGGCTTTGCCCTTGCACATGCACGTTCCCATCATCTGCTCACAGTCATCGCGAGCCGAGCCTCCCTTGGAACAACCGCACGCTGCAAACCAATCATCACCAAGTCAAAAATTAGTTATTATTCAACAATTTGACCTGTTATGATCCCCCTTATGTTTTTTGGGTTATTGTTGTTGTTTTGGGGTTTTTTTTTCTTCAAATAATACTCTCTTGGAATGCAAACAACATGATGATTCACAGCGTTTGTATGGCACCATATATCAGAAACATTCAAAAGCACGAAACATTCAGTATTTTCCTGCAAGGTATTGTGGAGCTACGTTTTTGAAGTATTAGACCTATTCCTTTACATAGCACCATAAATAAACAAAAACAAGCCCTGCTCATAATGTGAAGTCACTGCTGGAACAAGTAGCTCCACCAAATGCCTTAATTTCGAAAGCTACCAGACATGCACCCCCCACTTGGAAAACTCTTTTCAAAAAAACTTCTTAACAATGTGGGGCGACTCCATGTGGACACCAACCTTGTCCACCATGACACAACCTTGCCTCATTTGGACTATATGGGTGGGGAACAACAATAAGTATGAGAACAACGCTACAAGGCCTCCAATAGTTATCCATATTGGACGAGCGCCTGTCCGATATGAAATTTTGGAGTGTCGTGGCACTAAATACATGGCGAAATAATGGATGGCATGTGATGCGTGTTACACCGACCAAAATGAATGACAAGAATCTGTGCGTGTGGTATATAAAAATCAATCACCCAGTTTAAACAAAATGTTAGCCTTTGAGAAAAGGCTCTGCTTGGGTCGAAAACATCAGGCCACTAACTATTTCTTGCATCAAGTTAAAATTCCATACAGTTGAAAGACAAGGAAATGTTTATGCCCTGACTCCTTGATCCCCAATTTTAAACTTTAAAACATGTTCGTTTGTTTGAAAACAAAAACTTACGCCTGCAGCCGATGTTGCCTGTCTGTATCTCGCGGAAGTCCCAGAATCCTGGCTCGCAGCGGTCGCACTTCTTGCCCCCGACGCCCGGCTTGCACGGACACTGCTTGTTGCTAGGGGTACAGACTGGCGAATAGGAGCCCAGCTCATTGCAGTCACAATGACCTGTACATGAACGAGAGTAAAGCAGCGCCGTCAACAATGAAGATTTGAAAAAATTATCTTTGAAGCTTCACCCTGACAAAAAAGTACTGGGTTTCAAATATACAACCAGTGCAAAAAGATCAAAATATGATTTCGTTGAAATACGGTTTCCATTCAACTCTGCTTCGCCTCGGTTGTACGGAACATTCCACATTTCAACTCATAAAAATGTTCTCACCATTACACTCATAAACATTCATTGTTTGAGTATTCTCTCCTAATTTGAAACCCCCCCCCCACCCACTTACTTGGACAGCCAGCCTCGTTGAAACCTTGAGCTGCGGTGATGCCGTCTGGGCAACAACCGTACATTCCGTCCTCACAACTTGGCGGGGATGTTTGCTCTATGGGGTACAAGGTGGTTAAAATGTCACATTTTTTACATATACAGACATGAGTTAACAAACAAGCATTTACAACCTCTTTCATGTTTTTCCCTCTACCCCGTACTATGCGCAACAAGCAGAATATCAGTACTTATCCAGCTGAACCCGAAACAAACATTTTTCAGAAATCTAGGAAACCGTGAACCCCCTGCCCCTGATAAAAAATATAATCTATTAATAAGCACCAAAAGAACATGTAAAAGATTGTACATGAAGATTGATTCAAATTCTGTTGAAAAGGTTACAGCATTGATCTTTTGGGACAAAGAAAACAATCTTTTAAATCTTTCTGGATAGCTGACGACAAAATCAGCCCTACAAATTGTGATGTTCTTTTTTTCAGATTCTGAAAATAACTTTTTCTCTAACTTTCAAGTCCTCCTCTTTCCAATCGAAGTACTTGTCCCTTGAACCACAAAAGATTCGGGATTTTACCCCCCAAAATTGTCACCATACAGGTCAAAAACTTATTTGGGTTCTCTATAAGAAAATAGTTTGGTTCCCTGGATTTCAAAAAAGTTCTTTCCCTTGTACCCCCACCGTAGATACCAGCAGCACCAATGCAAAATGATGTTGTATTTGAAAAAGCCACCAGCGAGACAATGAAATAAAATGCATATACTTTGCAGCACTTAAGACAAACTCGACCACTCTGGGAATACATATTGCATTTTGATAAAAAACAGAACAAGGAGGGTACAAGTCCATCAAGAGGGGGAGCACTGCGGGTTTCACAAAACACCACAGGCGCTTGCTTTGCTATCAACTTTCATTCTCCAAATTCCACTCAAAAAAACTTATCTTAAAAAAGGAGAATCTAGGAAATCTTAACTGCGTCAGTCAAAATCGTAAGAGTTAGCAGCTAGATTTGTTGGCAGCTTTTGTTTTTAGTTTTTTTTTTTAATGTTAAGTTAGGTATTATATAAAAAATGCTTGAAGGTGTTTGGTGGAAATAGGAATAGGATCTGAAACTTTGCATGGAAGGATTGGTCTAGTGTTTTTCTTTCCTTTTCTGTTAGGTATTTCAATGAACACTTGAAGGTGTTTGTTGGATATAAAACTGGTACAGGTAGGATTTGAAACTTTGCATGGTAGAGACACAATCTAGAACATCTAGAAAACTGGTTTCCAAATAAAAAAGGGGTGGTCTTTTGTGATTATTTGATAATTTTAAGGAGGGGGAGGTTTGACAAAAGCACTACAGAGCAGGTACATGTTGCAACTTTAGTGACAGACTCCTGCCGACATTCACCAACCCGGCCGGTTGAACTTTGCTTTTTTGCAGCCACACAAACACAACACCATTGGTTATCTAAGAGCATGGTCCAAGTATGGTTACACTCCATGACCCAGCCATGGAAGCCCCCTTTTGGTTATATTCAGTCACCATTGCAAAGGTTTTGGGGGCTACCTTTATCGTTTTGTTTTAATAGCCATTATGCATGACACAGTAGGGTCTACGGAAGGAAATAAGCATAACGAATTTGACTGAACAAACTAACAAAACCTTTGAAGACCATAGCAAAGAAGCTTGTACCAAAATGCCCATAGCTGCCGCAAACAGCCCCAAGGTTTGACCTTCTTCATAACTCAACCGAAAAGGTCAAATTAAAGGTCAGCCCTGAACTGAAATTGTCCAATTGACAAAGTATCTTTATTTTTTAAGCAAACCTTCTATTTTGTATTACCGTTTTTCTGATATTTTAACAATATTATATTTTGACAATATTAGCGATATCAGGGCATATGATGATGGTTATATAGAAATGATTGGTCACTATAAAAAAAATGGGTTAAGAAATCATTTTCTGATCCTGAAATGTTAGTTTGCCTTGCGTGTCCTCATGTTCTGATTAACGACAGTCAGTGGACGCTCTACCCGCCATGCATAATGGCCATTCACCAATGAGCCACTACTCTAACAAAAAAACAAATGCCATTTCTACAAAAAGCCAACGCAAACGTTAATTTCTACACCACGCACACAACACAAGATGAATGCAACAATGAAGGATAATTGAATGATGATACACTGAGTTAAACACAACGTAATGCAACACATAAATGAATTAACGATCGCAAAATGGAAACTTGTGCTAAGGTTTTCTCCCCCCCCCCTTGAACTTCGTCTATCGGAAAGAAACTGATGAAGTGTTTCACTTATCATCTTAACCTAACTTGTACCCAGGGAGATCTTCAAAAAAGTATTGATGAAAAAGCACTCCACACTAATGCTAAATATAGAAGCTCAATATGGTGGCGTCACGCAAGTACCCGATCCCGGACATCGTGTCAAATTTCACTGACATGGGCGACCGTACTTATAAAAGCTGTTGTCAGTGTTTTATGTTTACTGGCGTGTACTGTACTGCTGCTTTCTGGCGCGCCGATGCGGTGAAACGCAAGTAATGGAAAGTTTGTCTGACATTTGGGTATTTTTGAGCAAAAGTGAGGTCATTAGCGCGGAGTACTATGCAAATTTTCATGACAAATTTTATGTGCTTTTTCTATTCCACTAAACGCCATCTTTATTAGGCAACGTAGGTGTCTGCGTCAAGCGTTCTAATTTTAATCTTTTCTACGCACCCAAGTGATTCACCAGATCTTGCAAGGGTCAACTACCCCCAAAAAATTTTAAAAAACAAACAAACAAACAAAAACAACCACACCCTATAAAATGTAAACACCAAAGCATGTTTCCTTTTAGTACCCTTTACCAAGAGTGGCTTTTAGCCTTGTTTTTGGCGAAATTGCATATAAAAAAAATATTAATAAAAAAATAAAAAATAAAAAAATAAAAAAATTGAAAATGAATTTTAAAAATTGCATAAGTTTCCATTTTGGATCAAGTTGTAAGACAAACCTCTGGTAACTATGTAAACAACAATAAGAACAAGGGTCGGCCAACGGTGTGATAACATTCCAATGATGTGATGGATGCAATATACGACACACAAAATGTCCACAGATAATAAGAGAGAGAGAGAGAGAAAAAAACAAAGAAATGGGAGAAATCATTAAGATTAATTTTCGGGTTAGTTCATCGAGTTATTGATAGTATTTCTGGATGTCTCTACGCGGTATTCATTCCATGGAGTGGTGGGGGGTGGGGGGAGGGGGGAGGGAGGGGGGCGCATTAATGGCGTTAAGAGATTCTGACATTTGGAGGAACTTGGCGGGTTGCAATGCTTTTAAGATATTGCATTACATCTGAAGCCATTTGGCGACAGACAAGTCTTTTTTCGGTTACTAAGTAATACCTCAATGAGGAGCGTTTTGTCAAGGTTTATAAAATTCATACTTTAACTTTGTGTTTCTTTGGGTTTTTTTGGGGGGGGGGGGGTACAGCAATTGGTACAACAAAATATATTCATTTCTGGTTTCTTTGGTTTTAGGTTTCCCCGATGGGATTTTGGCGCAATTGAAAAATTTGGTAAATGGTATTTGGTCGGGATTCAACTGTGACGGTATACATTCTTCATGTACATGACAGACCGTAAGATTAAAAAACTTGGAAATCGGAGAGTAAAAGTTTAGGGTGGTATCGTTCTGGGCGTCTTCGATACAAAGTTCACACAGCAATCAAAGTATACAACAAATGATGTACATGTAATAAAAAAAAAAACACACATAGGATGTACAATGTGTGCTGTGCTGTGCAGTCGAGTGCAAAACGCACTACACACCATTGGCCTCAAGTCCACTTCGAAGTATCACATATAAAATCAAAATCAAATACAGAGAAAAAAAACTTTAAAAGTTAAAAAAATACATCCGAAAATGTGTGAGTCACTCAATCAAAGAAACACTCTTTTGTGGCGTCGGACAAGGTGATCAAATATGCAAAATCAAAGAAAAGAAAACAAGTTGAGACAATCATAGTAAGACATTTTTTATCTTTTGTAAACGTATACTGGCGTGAAGCTGTCTGCAAGAAGCTCTTTTTTTGGAAGACTTAGGGCAACAAGAGTGATTTTTTTTAGGGCTCTGTGTTTCCCAGGCATGCAATTGTAACTTCACCAAAAAAGAGGAAATTACAAAATCTCAAGGATTTTGTACAGTATTTTTCAAATTTGAATGGTCAAACTGAGAATTAAAAAAGAGGAAATCAGCTGATCGAGGAAAAGTTGCATGCCTGGTTTCCATAACAATAGTTTCCCTTACAGTCCTCAAATACTGCTTTTACTGTCCAAGATCAGGGGGGCGAATTGTGCCAAGGCATTTCTGAAACCAGTGATGCCTAGAAAAGACCCAAACTTTCTATTCTGATTCCTTTAAAAATTTAAGTTTGAATGTCGTATTGAGGAAACCAAAGTGTTTCTTTTATCACCTTTTCTCGGTTTCGTCTTCAGTTGAGTCTGGAAAAAAGTCTTTGATTAAAAAATGTTCAAGGTTTAACTTCCGTGCATATACGGACTTAAGCGGAAAGCCTGAGTTTTCCCGTCATTGCTGCAGTTGTACCACCATGGCACTCATTATATGCAGACTTTTAAAAAGCATCACTGGATGAAGAGCACAGAGATTTTTTAAATAACGGTTGCTTGATGCAGTATTTTGAATTGCAATGACCAGGGCCCATTTTTATAGAGCACCAAAGTAGCCAAGCATGGAAAAATCGTGCTCACCAGAATAAAGTTACCAGCCAAAATAGCATGTCACATGTACAATCTGTGACTGGTATCCTGCTTACTTTTGCTCAGCAGAAAAAAAATGTTAAGCACTATTTTCTGCTTAAGTGGCTCTATGAAATTGGAACCCAGCAGAGGTTGATAAATAGATTTAGGCCAGATCTGATAGTTTGTGCATAAGGCCAAAACTCTTGTCTCCCTTGATGCCCTTGGTAGTGGGAGGGTTGGTGGATGGATGATTTTTGCACAAAGTTACATGTACGGGGATGAACCAAGACTAGATTAATAATGTTGGTTAAGACTTTAGAGTGTTGAATAAATTGTAAGAATTGTTATCTTTCTCATTTTTGTCTCGAGGTCGCCAGTTTATCATGATCCAATCACAACAAAAAACCCCTCCACCTGTTCGAGTTGGAGTCGGGAACCACCTTACCTGGGCAGCAAACGGCAAACTTCCTGAGGGGGTGGATGTGACAGTAGCTACCGGAGGGGCATTCTTCCCCTTCCTCTGTGCAGGTATACTCCTCTTGGGTGTTGGGAATGATGAGGGGGCTGTCGCCGTCGCACGGCTCCATCTCAACATCTTCAACAATTATAAAATGAGAAGAATGTGTTCTCGTGAACTTTGCTTTCTCCACTCATAGGCCCGAACCAAAGCACATGCACAGTGAATACCACAGGCTACATAAAAAATTCATTAAAATAGTGTCTCGAAGCTGAATTCCGGCTACAGCGTGTTCGAGCCGCAACCACGCAGGGTGCGCCTTTGGCAGCCAGCCACATTGACCCATGACCACGGAGCACAGCACGAAATCAAAAGTGTTTGTTTTTTCGAGAGGCAGGAAAACCAGAGAGCCTGCAGAAAAACCCTCGCGGCATAGGAGAGAACCAACGCACAACTCTACTCACATATGCCCATAGCCAGGAATCGAACCGGGGCCACAGTGGTAAGAGGCAAGCGTTTTTACCATGCCAAACTACTTTGATTTACGCTGGTAAAGACGATATGTAACCACAGCTTAAAGAAATGTTTTCAAACTCAGCAAAGCACAAAACTCCTGCTTGAAAAACAAGAGTTTGAAATGGTATTGTTGGATACGCCGTATGTTTAAACAATAGAGTTTGAAATGGTATTGTTGGATACAAGACACAAATAAATGGTCTTACCTTCGCATGATCCCTGGCTCTCCACGTAGATCGGCGCCTGCTGCTCGCACGATGCCTCTCTCAGTAGACACTCGCTGCCGTACGTCACCTGGTTGGAGCCACACACCGGTAACCGCGTGGCGGGGCAGTTCATGATGCAGGAGCAGTACGAGTTACCGTTGGGCATGTACTCGCAGGTACCGCCGTACTGGCAGAGGGCTTCGTCGCATTCCCTTGAGTAGTCGATCTTGTCGTCCCCGTCCTCTTGATCGACGTCGGTGTCATTGCCCTCACCAGATCCAGACATTTCTGCAATACAAAAAGAATTTCAAGTCCATTATAAACAACATCTTAAGGAAGCTCTGTACAGGTTTTCAAAACTTAAGTAAGCTCCATACAGGTTTTTAAAATCTTAAGAAAGCTCCATACAGATTTTCAAAATCTTAAGAAAGCTTCATACAGGTTTCCAAAGTCTTAAGAAAGCTCTACACAGGTTTACAAAATCATAAGAAAGTTCCATACAGGTTTTTTTTCTTCAAAATCTTAAGAAAGCTCCGTACAAGTTTTTTAAATATTAAGAAAGCTCCACACAGGTTTTTAGAAAATCTTAAGAAAGCTCCATACAGGTTTTCAAAGTCTTTGCCCGCGAAAACAGTAGGTTGTTTCAAGCAAGCATGGGTTTGTAGGAAAGTGTTTTCCCAAGCTAGACTAGAGACGGTGTTAATTTGTATAAGTGCATCTAAAACAAAAGTATATGGTGAAAATAAATGTCTAATACATATCAAATTTGCAAAAAGATTATTATTAGTTTTACCCATACACGATGTGTGTAAAGCACTGTATACTCAGTACTTCCCATAGTCCTGTGAAAAAAAAATCCACAGGCATTTTACTCGTGTGGGATTCGAACCCACGACCTTTGCCGTTCTAGAGGAGATGTCTTACCACTAGACCACCGAGACTGCACGGTAGCTTAGAGACACTGCCTCTAGCTACTGGGCAATCTCGGTGGTCTAGTGGTAAGACGTCCGCTCGAGAAACAAAATATCTCTTTTTCAGTGCCTCACAGTGACAAGCTTGGACCAATCCCATGGAGCTGTACAAACACAGATTTGCTACACTCAGCAAAAGAGCAATTACCACCAAAATAAAGACTAATATTCCCCAGTGGTTCCCAGCCCACTTTGCTCAGCCCTTTTTTTTATTATCTTACTAGTAGCTCTTTGAAAATTAGGCCATAGTTTGTCACCACTGGGCGAGCTCAGTCATCGACTGGTTGAAGACATCTGCCCTGGAATGTGGAAAAAAAGTTTCAGCTCCGATTCCCACTGGAGTCTTCCAGACATTCTTTGTCCTGCTGGACTTGAAGTATTCAATGCTTAACCCTTCAGAGACCATTCATTTCTGTTTAATCAACACCATAAGCCCAGACTGTTTTCTAGATTTTTTTCTTCTTTTTGACACTCTTTTTTCTGGTAAAAGTGTATGGACAAAATAACAAGAAACAGAAATTTGGGTTTTGTTTTAGAAGCATAGATACAATGTTAACATGGAAAGCATTGGAAAATGTCAACTTTGACCTTTCCGTTTGAGTGGAAGAAGGTCAGATCATGCAGCAGTTTGCAGCCGCTGTTGGCATTTTGGTACAAGCTGTTTCCGGCCGCCAAGGTCTCTATGTTATGTATCCGTTAAAAAGCACAACTTAAACAAACTATCAACAAATCAGAACACCTCTTCCCACTTAACATTAAAGTGAGTTTGTTGAACTTTCTGTACATGCAGCAGATTAAATTAGGTAAATCCCAGGGTACTTCAGAAATGAAAAGTTTCGGCATTCATCACGAATTGAATAAGAAGAATAATGCAAGGTTAGTCTTCAGTAGTTTCTTGGTCGGGTTGGCACAGTGGTACCTTTCCTCGCCTTCCACCTCCCAGAACCCCAATTCGAAATCCTGCCGGGGGCACTATGTTGATTGGGTTTTCAGTCTCTATCTGATTGGAGTGGGTTTTCCCTGGAATAACTCTCTAGGTTTTGTTTTTCCTCCCTCATCTAAAACTGAAACTATCTTTCCTTGTCCTCTCTCCGTGGGGTTCTTGGCTAGTAAAGTGATTAAGTTCGCTTTAGAGGCTTCATATCCAGAATTAAAAAATTATTGTTTAGACAGAGCTTTGATAAACGACCGGACCTCACCATTATTATCACAGGGTCCTTCGAATGCCTGAGCAATCCTGATCCTCTCGGTGCACATCTCTGCGCGGAGATGACACAAGCTCTGATACGTGACTTGATTAGTGCCGCACACCGGCTGGTTGATGTTGGCGCAGGTCGGGCAGGTGCACTGACCTCGGTTGCAGATGGACCCATACTCGCATTTCACTCCCTCGCACTCAGCTGTTGGGCAGAAGACGATCGGGTTTACTTAAAGGGGGGGTGGTGGTGGTGTGGGCGTTACAGTAATCAAGTTAGTTAAAACCTAAAATCGCTTGATGCAAAGTACATCCACTATCACTAAAAGAAATCAGTGGTTCACTCTACCACATTTGACCTGTAAATAATCTTCGCTGTAAAACTCAAATTTCAATGTGAGCAGAATATCATAAAGGGCTCAAATTTAAGGGGAAATCCACAAGACCGCAAGGACTTGTAGCTCAAAATATTTACTGGACAAGACATTTTTTTTTAACAAGACCAGATTCAAAGTGAGAAAAATTACTTGCTGACACAGTTTAACATGCATTTAACTGATTTTCTATGAACAAACACTTCAGAAATGTAAGAGAAGATTTATCTTGTTTGTCTTCATGGTATTAGGTTTACTTTATTACTCATAGAATTGAAAGGTATTTTATCAGATCCTAAGTCAACATTTGGACATAATTTGTTTTTGTTCATGGATATTACACAGTGAGGTATTGTTATTCAATTGAAAAACACAAGACTGTCGGACTTGTCTGGTCTTTAGTTCACTGGCCGAAAGTAAAATCACTGGCCTCGGCCATCTTTGTAATTGTTGAAAAGGAAAGAAAAATGCCCATCATTTTGTACAGTGTTTTTCAGTTGTACAAGACGTTAAAAAAAAAAGGATGAAATTGACGACTGGGTGATCAGCTGAGGCGATCCATGCCCGATTTCCACTGAATGACTTACTGCACTCTCCCTGGGACTCCACGGTGATCACCTCCTGCTTGCGGCACGCCTGTACGTTCAGCTCACACTCGTTGGGGTAGACGTTGTCGTCCGACCCGCAGATGGGCGAGTCAAACTTCACGCACTCCTCTGGGCAGACGCACTTCGGGCCTTTCACGCTCATCTCACAGATGGCGCCAAACTCGCATGAGAAGGAGTCGCAACCGTCTGTTGGAGGGGGGGGGGGGAGTAATTGAAATCCTTATAAAAACCACTCAATTAACTGATGCAGGTAGTTCCGTGGTTTGGAGTTAACACATACTTTTACAAAGCTGCTAAGGCAGAAAATATTCCTAAATATTTTTCTGCCAAGCAAAAATTAGCAAGATACCAGTCACAGATTGTACATGAGAAATGGTATTTTGGCGGGTCACCATGTTCTGGTAAGTATAATTTTTTTTTTGTGCTAAGCTCCTTTTTGTGCTTGAGCAGCTCTATGAAATCGGGTCCATGAGCCAGTTTCATGCAGCCCAATCTAGAAACAAAGCTAGAGAACCCAGGGCAAACCCCTTCTCTTAGCAATAAATGTAATTGGAAAAACTATAAATAAATAATAGTAAACTTGCGGGTACTACCATGTGTAAATCTCTTTTGTTTGAGTGTTGGCTCTGAGAAGAGCCGGTTTGGAAAGAAATGTAATTGGGTTGTTTTATGTGTATTACACAACATGCGGGACCTAAGGCTTCATGTCCCATCCAAAGGACGAAGCAATAATGGTTAAGTGCCTTGCCCAAGGACACAAGAGTCAAATGCGGAACTCGAACCCACACTCTGCTGAAAAGAATCGCCAGAGCTTGATTCCGGTGCGCTTGACCGCTCGGGCCGTGACGCACCCATATAAACTACGACACTTACTGCAGAGGCCCTCTAACTCCACTTGGATGTCCTTCTGTTGTTCGCACGCCGACTGTTTCAGCAGACACGCGTTCCCGTAGGTGTTCTTGTCTGTACCACATACCGGGGCGTCTTCATTGGTGCACATCATATCACACGAACAGGTCGGGCTGCCATTGACCTCTACACACATGGCACCGTAGCCACAGCGTATGGTGCTGCACAACCCCTCTGATTGGTTCACTGGGGAAAGAAAAAGTTATTGTTTTTTTTTTGTCATTTGTGAATTTAACGATTGATACAAATACCTCTTCATGGCCCTTTGGTTTTTTTTTTAACAGACGACTGCTCTACCCTTAGCTTCCATTTTGAAGTTTTGTGCCTTTGGCAGAAACTGCAAAACTTGACTTAGACCCAAGCCAAAGTTGTGGTAAAAAAAGAAGAAAAAAAAAAACAGCACATGAATTGGTATGATTTGCGTACTTTATAATAAAACAGTAACATTTGGTGACATCAGATTGATTGGTTTGTTTTACACAACCACTAGCCACAGTGAAAACAATGTACTGTTAAATATTCAAGTAATAAAAAACAAGGGAAACTGACCAGGTACATTTTAAACAATTTGGGGTTGAACAAAGACAAATTGACTAAAGCAGGACTTGAACCAGCGACCTCGGGATTAACATGCCAGCACTGTACCAACTGAGCTCACTAGCCCTAGTTTTCTTTTTCTTTAGTAGATCTGCCAAACCTTGCCCAAGGCTTTTAAGAAAAAAAATATTGGAGAACAAACTATAACAAAGAATAACAATCCCTTGCTAGTTTAAAGGCATGCCCTAAAATAACCTTCAGAACGTAAGTTTATTTTAAAAAAACAATTTCAAAAATAGTCACTTGTTTCAATCTACTGTACAATGACCTCCATTTTCAACCCTTGCAAATGGCTCGACCCAAATACCCCCCTTCAAAAAAAGACTGTTCCAAAATAAATAAGAACAGTGTTCTTGGGTTGAATCGCAAAGGTTTTGACAGCCCAATTTGAGTTAATGCTTCTAAGGTCACGATGAGGTTAACCTTTTCAAGTGGGGGTTTGAAATTTGTTTCTTTCTCTGAAGTGGGTTCAAGCAAGGTGGCATGCCGATACATGTCAATGCCATTTGTAGAAGTTTAAAGTGAAAGTACATGTAATAATAAAAAAAAATTACTTTGTTTTGTCATGAATGTATTTCTAAATTCTATCAAATTTTATAACCTTGATTTTTTTTTCAGGAGGCTAAATGCTTGAGGGCAAAAGTGACTCAGTTCACTTTTGTTAGTTCCTGACTTTAGTTAGTGTCTCTTGTATTGCACATTTCTTATTTTGTGTTTCTCATGTGTATGATGACAAATAAATATAAGAGCACATTAATCCAAGAGGTTGAAGGTTCCAAACCCACTCTAGTAATTTTCATTTCTTCAACTCAAAATTTATTTAAAATTTACCCAGTCAGTTTTCCCTGTGGTTTATTACGTGTTACTTATCAAGTTAAATCATTTTGACCGATTTGTTTTATTCAAAACATTCTGGAACATAATAGTTCACTCGGCAACAACACACATTGCTTCACTACTAAAAATTGTATTCTTGAAATAAGAACAAAAATCTTGTTTTCAAGCAAAACTTTTCTGGTGTCGCTCCAAAAAAATCTTAACAGAACAATTATCTAGGGAGTGACACAAGAATTTATTTTCTTGCAAATAAGAAATTTGTTTTCAGTCAAGAACACTATTTTTAGCTGCGTTCTGTAAGTGTGTATGCTTAGGAATGTGTGACCTCACACAGATATGTCCAAAAACAATACAAATTGGCCATCAAACTACGACACATGAACACTTTTGGGAATAAATTTGCGACCACTCAAAGGCTTTGCTCCCAGCGAACCTAGCTTTTAAAAATACCACCTTTTCACGAAAAATTCTGGAAGCAAGCCACACTACTGCATTGTCAAGTACACTCATGTACAGAAAAAGTTTCAAATCTGTATGAATTTTTCCTGTGGGAAAAAGAAAATGCTACTTTTTAACAAGTGCACGTTTCTTTTGTTTCTATTAAACCATTTTCAACTCTTTTATATATTTATATCTTTGGATTAGAACACAACAAATATGTGTATTAAAAACGATGATCAATTTCTCCTGAAAGGTATTCCCATTTAAAGGCACATTACAGAATTGGTAATTGTAAAATATACTTTTTGATCACAGATTTACATAAAACTTACACGGTCTAATGATGATGATGGTAGAAAACATCCCTAGAAATATTTCTGGCTGAAATGCCATATTTGATGAGAAATAAATCAAACTAATTTCCGATTGGAGTTTATATCGCTCATGAGCGATTTTATTCATGCATTGTATAACACATGCAAATTTGTAATCGGTTTTGCACTATTTTCTTGTGACCCAGATGGCCGATCGATCTCAAACTTCTACAGGTTTTGTGCTTACACTGCCAGCAACTGTTTTGTTAGCAAAAACCAATTCTGTAATGTTCCTTTAAGAGGACACGATTTATGTCCAATCATTTCCAAATCATTTAAGAGTTTAACAAAAAACACCGGTTCCATTTCTGATGGTTAAGTACCCATAAAAACCATGTACACGTATTCACAGGGGAGTGGCAAGTGAAACCACAATTTCTCCACTTTTTTACAACACTCTGGAGACGTAGAAACACAATCCTTTCAACAGGAACACCGAAGTACAGGATGTTGACCCACTGGGGAAGTCAAACAGGGTCACCGGGGTCACCGGGGTCGGTCAACGAGGGTCAACTTACAACTATCGTTTGACATCTGTGTTGGCAAATTAAACACCTCTTCAGTGTAGATAAATATTGATTTGGTTGAGGTTGGGGTTTGGGTTTTTTTTTTTAAGGGGATGGGTGGTAATAAATTTACTTTGAATAAACATTTAAAGTAGGGCAAACCACAATATACTATTGCCCTCATGGGGAAAGTCAAGAATTCTGATATTTGATCCAAATTTGTCCGAATGCACATGTGCTGGTCTTATCAATTAAAGTTGCCATGCCACTAAAATAAAAAAATAAAATTAAAAAACCACATTTAAACCAAATAAAAAACATCTGTAGAAGGTGAATTGTAAAATTAAGACAAACCATCCAGGCCTGGAATTCATTCTTGAGAGAGCAGGCGTTTTCATTTTGCAAAGGGCACTTCTAGCTGGGAAAGAAATCTTAAAAGTCTATGGGAAACTTTTGAAGGGGCACCAAGGCCAAGGCACATTGCAGACTGAGTTTCACCAGTAAATTCTTCCTTCTCCATACTGAATTTGGTCCCATTGACTCCCTAAAATACTGCTGTGCCTATTAATTTACATAATTTTGTTGATAATTCCTGTTGAAACTTAAGTCAGTTTTTAAAAATTGCACATTACAATGTCATTGTTTTTGCACAATTTATTGTATTTTGAATTTTATGTGCAGTTCAAGTCTCGCTCTAGTAAATTTGTCTTTGTTCAACCCAAATTATTTTAAGATTTTCCTGGGCCAGTTACCCTTGTGGTTTAATGCTTGACATTTGCAATTATTTGCTACATTTTTTTAAACGAATAATTCAGTTCTTTTCTTTGTTGTTTTAACTTTGTGACGTGGAAAGCGTTTGTTGTCTTTCTGTTTTTTTAAATAATTGTTGTAGCTAAATGTTATTTATTATTTAATTTGGCCCTTGGAGCACAATCTGTGATTATAATTAAAAAAAAACTCAGACGTCAAGATGGACAGAAGGAGCAATGCAAGGAAGGATGCAAGATGGACAAGGAAGGAAAGTCTTGGCCACTTACAGCAGGGGCCGTTGGAGACGACTTGGATTGCCTTCTTGCCGGTGCATTGTTCCCTCTGCAGGTGACACACACTGTGATACGAGACGCCGTCCGTGCCGCACACCGGCACATACACATCCGGACAGCTGCTGATGCACAGGCAGGTCGGGTTGCTTTCCAAGTCCAAGATACATTTCCCGAACTCACACTGGAAACTCTGGCACGGGGCTATCGATTTTTTTAAAAAACGGGGTTAAAAAAGAAATTCAAGTCACGTACAATACACCATTGAAATCAAATATCGACTGGGAAAATTTTGTTGAACGGCCATATGACAAAGATTTGTTAGGAGTGTGCTGTGGACATGTCAAACAAAGATGGGTTCAATTCAAGCGCAACGGTTCAACACTGAAACCAAATATCCGAGGAAAGTGTATAAAAAGTGACTGCTATAAATAAGACACATATCTGTCAACGCAGTTGGTGAAAACAGAAAGTTCACAGCCAGGGCCAGTTTCATAGAGCTGCTTAAAGCCCAAAAAGATGCTATGCACATAACAATTATGTTTACCAGACTAAGGTTACCAGCCAAACTACCATGTCACATGTACCGTTTTGTGACTGGTATCCTGCTCATTTCTGCTTAGCAAAAAAAAAATGTTAAGTAATATTTGCGGCGTAAGCAGTTCTATGAAATTGGCCCCAGGCAAGCAGGCTCATAGCTCAGGGGTTAGAGTCATTCCTTAAAAAAAAAAGCCTAAAACTATGATCTAAATTTTCAGAGGCATATTGAAACGATGGCATTTCCACCTTTTGGCAACCCCTGAAGTTCAATGATTTCGAAGAGCTTCTGGGAACAGTATCCTCAGTTCTAGATAAGTTGATCTCAGGATTTATTTATATCGGAAGAAAGCAACAGCTATTTCTGTCAACAAGCAGATACAAAATAAGACTGAGTTCAGATTAAAAGTCATAAATCTTTCATCCCTGATGATAGCTGAAACTAAATATCATAGAAAACGATTTCTGTGTTGAGCGAGCACCACAAAGAAAATATTGTGAGCCGTGTTGAGGTGAAAGGGCGAAGTTTCAAACAAATTTCTTATTTTTGAAACTAAATATCTCAGAAGGATCTCAAGAGGTAGTTGTAAAAACAAATCGATTGTACATGTTGGGATGGAGAAGGAAATAGCAACCCAAAAAAAGGAACAAATTTGGATTTGTTTGCAACTGAAACCAAATCGAGAATTGTTCCTCAAAACGCTATTAAAAAAACCAACAATTCATATGACTCAATAGGACTGGTCAGCTCTTAATATAACAATGGAACTCAAATCATGAGGTTGATACTGAACACAAAGATGAAGAAAAACTGTCGATTGTGTTACTGATACAGCCCGGCCCTGTGCAGCAGGGAATTTTTCCAGCTTGGAAATTGAATACCACGGTTCTCCGCACTCTCCATTTAAAAGGCAAAGTACACCTTTGGTTTTTGGAACTGTTTTGATACTATAGGCCTATAAATGTAGGTATATACAATAAAACTAACCTGTGAAAATTTAATTTCAAATGGTAGTAGCGTTTTTGGAAATATCGCTAAAAAATCTGTAGCGATTATGTCAACGCAGGAAGAATAATTTGTAATTGGAATACACAATCTGAGAAACGTTTCGTTGAATCCCTCTCTCTACAACCACATTCCTTTAAAGGGGAATCATTTCTCAAAATGTTATACATCTATCAACAGCTGCAGTGCGCCTTACCAAGTGAGTATTTATGGTCGTAAATTTTTGGAGTAATTACCAAAGGTTTACCCTCCCTTTAAAAAAAGCATCAAAAGTGCAAAAGACACAGGGCTCTGGTTTTGAGGTTTTGAGAAATGCGGTTAATCGGAATGAAACTCAGAGGAATGTGGTTTTATCAATTCCCCAAGGTGAAAAAAATACCACGATGCTTTAAAGGCAGGGCATACTTTTGGTAATTGTCAAAGACTAGTATCCTCACTTGGTGTATCCCCAAAATAGATATAAAATAGAGTAGATATGCACATGGTGTTACCACAAACTGAACATACATTGATACCTCAATGCCTCAAAACCCATACGTACAGTGCTTATCACACATCAATGTACAGGCGTACCGGTAAAACCAACATAGCATGTTGTTTTTTATCTCCAATTACTTTTAGTTAAAGGAACATTACAGAATTGGTTTTTGCTAACAAAACAGTTGCTGGCAGTAAGCACTTTATGTAATCCACCATATACATAAACTGACAAACCTGTAGAAGTTTGAGATCGATCGGCCATCTGGGTCACGAGGAAATAGTGAAAAACCGATTACACATTTGCAATAGGTTCAACAAATGAATAATACGCTCACTGAGCGATAAACTCCAATCGGAAAATTAGTTTATTCATTTCTCATCAAATCTGGCATTTCAGACAGAAATATTTCAAGGGATGTTTTCTACTATCATCATCATTAGACCGTGTAAGTTTTATGTAAATCTGTGATCAAAAGTATATTTTACAATTACCGATTCTGTAATGTTCCTTTCCAACATTTCCATTTAATTTTCAAATCCAATGAAGAATTGATTTAGAAAAAAAAATTGTATACTGCAGTGATGAAACTTACATGTTTCTGGTTTACAGAAACTTTCCTCATGCGCGAAGAGCTCAAACCGCGACTGGCAGGCAACCCGCTTCATCAGGCACTCCGTGTCGTACATTTGTCCGTCCGAGGCGCAGACGGGGTCGCTCGGTAACCCTTCACAGTCGAAGACGCAGCCGGCGATTGGCTGGCGCTCTCTGTTTAACTGGCAGACGGCATCACTGTCCAAGTTGGCCGTCAAGCAGGGATCTATAATGGGTGTGAATTTTGGCTGTGTTAGATAACGGGGCAAGGACAGTTGTGGTATGAGGGCTGGGGCCATTGTTTTTTTCTTCTGCTCATTTGTGACCCATCTGTCGAAATGAGGAATATATCGACCCCTTCATAAAATTGGGTTGTGCATACCCTGTTAACAAGTAACTCACTGGCTTTCCAGCAATACTATTATTTTTTCCGTAGCTTATTCCAGTCCAAAGTTATCGGGAAATGAAGAAAGTCTACAAGACAAGGCCACTTCCATTTTTTTACGACGCTTTGTTTAGATACTCGTTTTAATTAATTTTGAAGAGAATCAATTGTGTACAAACATGCTCAAGAAAACGTACTTTTTGTGGATTTATTCATCTTTTCAATTAAAGGTAAGACCACGACAAGAAAGATCAAGTTTTATTTAACCTAATACCACCGAAATCGCGGAATCGTTTTTTGTAGTTTTTTTCATGATTTTCGATTGTGACCAACTTTACACGCAAATTACACGCAATACGTTCTGTCTGACACATTCCTCATTTCGACAGATCAGGTCACATTCAGAAGTGAGGTTTTCCCACCTCCTGATCTTCTGTAGCAACCTCATTCATTATTGAAGAACCAGTATCACCGTTCTGCCGAAAAGATTGCCTGTCACACATTTGATGGTGGATACTTACAAAAGGAAAAAAAAAACCACAAACAAACAAAAGGGAATTCTCACACTGCTTGAATTAAATCACAATTTCTGATTTAACTTTTCATGGCCCGATTCAATGGTTTTTTTTTTCTGGGTTTGCAGAACTCAGAACTGAGAATCACTCCCGTGCGGGCCGCAAAGTACAATTGTTACTTCATTTGCTTCGAGCAAACAGTTCAAATTTGGACTGGCATCGGGAATCCAACAAGAAATGCCACAATGTGACCTCACTTGACCCCCATTCAGTGACTCATTATAAAAAGAGAAACTGTAAGGGAATAATGAAAGAGTGCAAGGTGAAACATAGTACTCTTTGTGTTCCCATTTACTGTTCAATGTATAATAATGGCGGATTGAGTGAGTCATTATTTCATTTCTTATAAACCAGCACAATGAACAAGCGAATCCCACGGCTTATGAACTAAGCCACGATGGTGAAGCTCAGGCACTGTCAAAATTCTCTCCCAATATCACTTATTTTTTCTACATACAATTTTTTTTTCAGGCACTGTCAAAATTCTCTCCCGATATCATTTATTTTTTCTACATAAATTTTTGTTTTCAGGCACTGTCAAAATTCTCTCCAGATATCACTTTTTTTTTCTACATAAAATGTTTTTGTTTTTTAAAATCATTCTTAAGATCAAAAGAGAGAACTTCTTGTTACTTTTATTGAGGCAAATTGAAGCATCGATAGTGGCATCAATGATTATTGCGATTACTTCAAGTTGCTGAGCCCATTCAGATTGCTACTCAGTTAAAGAGAGGCTCCAAGGTCAAAATAAATTTTGTGATGCACTCATTTTCCAATAGATAGAGTCCCATGAAAGTGGGGGAAAAATTACAAGTCTCTAACCTCACCTTAAAAAGGTGTAAAAATTTCATTTTATTTGATACTCTTCCAGAGCGAAATTTTCAACATGAAACACGGACAGCAAAATTCCAAAGAGAAATTGCTTGCCTTGCAGCAGTCAAAAGGTCAAATTACTGCAATTCAATGATATTTTGATTGAATATTATCAAAATTCAGGAAGGAACTGAAAATTCTCTGTGTACAGTCCAGATATATTTGAAATGTGACAAAAATAAACTTTTTAAAATTTTTTTTACAAAAATTGCACTTGAAGGGTATCAAAAAGACATTTGCATTTGACACCATTTTAGCGTGAGACTAGAGACTTGCAATATTTGTTTCCCACTTTAAGTCAAGACTAAGAGGCGAGGCCATCTTGTGTTTTATTTGGCAAGGGAGACATTGCTTGCCTTGCTTGAAACCAGGAGCAAAATTTCTGGGGAAAAAAACCTCCCTATGTACAGCAGAAAGGGCTCATTTCATGAGTCATCAATTTGACAGTATGTCTGATATCCCCAGAATAAAGCGGTCGTGTAAAAATTAATCTACATATCACATCTACCCATTCCAGCGAGCCGACTATCGTCGGCTGTTTTCTGTTTCGCAGGAAACGAGAATTCTCAATTGCAAATGCTCGACTTGTCTGCTCTATTGAATGTTTGGGTACACACCAATTGAAATTGCTGTACCTTTTTGGCTTTTGGCCGCACTCATTGTTAGGCTTGTAAATCGTTTTTTAGTTAGAAACAAACAGTTAGGAAGGGTGGTGAAAAATTAAAGGGGAATCTAGACTGTGTTTTTTATTTCTAAATATGGGGTTTTTTTTTAAAAGAAAGACAGAGAGACTAACTAAGAAAGTATAACGAAGACACTACTCACTGCATACTCCCTTGTAGATGAGTTTGAGATCCCGTCGCTGAAGGCAGCTCACTCGCCTCATTCACACTCATTAGCATAGTCCAACCCATCGCTCCCGCACACAGGGTCATACTCCATCTCCTCGCACTCCTGCGAGCACACACATTTGGCCGTCACGCCGTCCGGCGTGACCATGCACTCGGCGCCGAAGGGGCACTCCTTGTCCTGGCAGAGGCTCGTGGTATCTAGATTCAAAAGACAGAGGGCCGTGAAAACACTTGCTGCTAGAGTTTCCATAGTTACTAGAATGTCGACGAGCGATATATAAAGAATGGGTAGTTGTTAAGATACTTGGTGAGTCATGTGGGGGAGGAATATTTTCTCCACCCTGCAAACACCGCACTCCTACAGCTTGCTAAACCATGCACGAAGATCAGTACGTAAATGCGTAGTCTGGCCTCCGCCCCGATTTAAAGATCAGACGTAAAGCAGTCGATATCAAAATGAGCTTATGTTACGTAAAAGTCTTATTGTTACAAGTCTTCATAAACTTCTGGAGCGAAGACTAAGTGCCAGCCGAAGAACTGGATCATTAGATTTTATCACACAGAAACTAATCACGCAATCAACGCTTTTTTTTTTATGGTCGGCGAATGAGCACAGATAACATTACAGAAGAATGACGGTACCACAGGTAATATATTCAAATGTTCATCTTCACGACAATCACAAATCCCTGAGCGAAACCTGTCATGCATCCATTCGACACCGCACCTGTGTCTTCACCATGCGGCGGGGGAAAAAAGAAGAAGGAAAAAAAATAAAATGTCTCACAGAACGCTACAGGGCACAGTATAATAAACTCCCTCTAGAATCTCCACGTATCGCTGGCTACGGATCGATGTTGACAGATATCGTACAAGGCAACGTCCTTCCTGATCTCGTCAATGAGGCGAGGCTCCGTAAGCGAGGACAAGACGGATCTTGTGGGTGCAGCACACCCGGGCTCCCTGGTGGGGTGGAAGGAACCCACTCTCCACCCCAGACAAAACGGTTTCGGTTACAGGGCTATTAATCCTGTGAACCTGGTTGAAGGCTGCACATACGATCTTAACAGATGCTCCTGTCTCCAAACTGGCGATATCTCCGAGAGATTCCGAACAAATCAGTTCCAATCGAAAATGGAAATCTCGCCAAAAGGTACTCGTATTGAAAAGCAGTTATTGGAAAGTAGATAATTGTTCAATTTCCGAATGGGGGAAGAAAAAAAAAACACCTGACAGTGCAGTATGAGAGAGGACCCATGCAGTGTTATTTATGCATTTTTGGGGGGAGCAGTATTCACTACAATCACTGAGACAGCAAATGTACAGCGTTTTTTTTAAGTACTTTGAAGTAGTGGATATCCAGCAGGTGCACCTAAGCATTCAAAGTTTAATGCTTCTACTGCACGTGGTACAACACAAAATATAACCACCACAGACTTCAAGAGAAGCAAGGTCCAATTGCGCCGTTATTTTTTTATTTATTTTTTGACGCAGTCAAACTTGAACCTTTACCGGCGTCAACCGCTTGTCATCGACTGCGTATCAGTGGAACAAAAGGCCTGGCAGGACAGGGCAGTAGAGGCGTGCTCTATCCAAAAACACACAAATCCTGCTGCAAATTATTTAGGTTAATAATCACTGTTCAAACAAATGACTGAAAACTTTAAACTTGTTCATCAGACAGAGCGAGGGCGGAATCTCTTAAATGCATTTACTGACCAAAAAAAAAAATTAATTTAGAAAAAATTCCAGTGAGAAGTCACACAGATAAAATCTTTGTCCAAGACTTGTGAAACCACATCAAATAGGTGGAAACACTGGGTCAAAATGTTTCTGGTGGAAAGCCTGAATTGATGAAGGCGAAAAAAAAACGTTTTTTGGATAACAAAAACGTATTGTTTTAAATGCAGAAGTCAATTCTTTGATCAGAACTTAGAAAATGGGTTCACTGTTATTTCAACACTGTAGAGGAACACTGAAGTAATAATCGACACAGACAGACAGACTTTTTCATCCATGCAGCGTCAGTCGATTTCGCACGCAGATTTTAACGACACCGATTTTCCAAGACCGTCCGATATCATCACCGATTTGTGAAACATATCCAAACGGACTGAAACCAAATGCCACAGAAGCTTCTCGACGACTCCTAATGACAATTCCAAATGTATAAAAAAAAAAATGAGCGTCCTCCGTATCCGAGCCGGCCTCGTATGTTTCAAGTTAGGCTCTGGAGAAGATCAGAAATCCAGGATGTGGTTACGGGTAACGTTTTCTGCTCGCCTCACTGAGCAGAATTATGTCCCGGAATCCGCCGGCTTAGTACGAGGTTGACGGTTCATACGGCTCCTTTCAACACCCCGCCAAGTTCATATTTAAGTTCATATTCCTATCTGCTCGCCTTGATGTGAAAAACACTCGTCCGTGTTGGGGTCCCCCTTAAAAAGTTCAGCAAAGAGGATCAGGCGCTGATGAGAAAACCTTCTCGTTGTTGGACTTGTAGATCTGTGAAATAAAGTCACTGCCACAGACTGTATGTGTGTGTGCTTTCCACTAAAACCGAAAGTAGACTCCCTTTACCGCACAGTGGTGACAAATAAAGCAGTTTAACGTCAAAGTAAAGGGGGGGGATTGCTGGTACACGTTAACCTGTTGTATGCTCGGGTTTCTGAATTATGAAAACACTTCAGCGTTTTCCTATTCACTTACCGAAATCAAAAACGCAAATCGTCCGAACAATGGAACGGCACACCGGCAATATGGTCGGCAACAATTGGCCCCCCTACAGATCGGGAAAGTGTAAAACGTCGACGATCAGGCCGCCATCCAAAACTTCTTTCTTGGCACCCATAAGTGCTTTCTCTTGTTACAGGTGTGTAACAATACCGCCTGTGGTTTGGTCATTGTCGAGGCGGCAGCGGTACCCAGTGGTACCCAGTGGTCCGTAGCCGCTAATTCAAATGACCATGGTTAGTGTTTCATCACCATCAAAGCCACCTTTGGCACCCGTGTATTATGCCCGAAAATCAATAAGACACCCCAGAGGCCCCCCTATTCTCTGCTCTGTGTACGCCCGCCCACACCTCAAACAAAGATAAGGGAGCAATTTCTCCACCAATTCTGGCCGAATGCCACAAAGCTTCCGGAGGAAGAAAAGGTGTTAGAATTCTTTTAGAGTTTTTTTTTAAATTTTTTCCCCACTTAAATTTTTCTGAAATATATTTAAAAAATTAGTCATAACTTACAATCAATCGACGAAAAAAGCTCAAGAGAAAGGGAAAAGTATGAGTTGCTATAATTCTAGCACCCCAAGAGAAATTTCCAATACAATTTGTACTTTTGTACAAGGTAAACTTTTTTAATACTGAAGTATTTTTCAATCATGTTTGGAATTTGTACATATGTGTTGTACAGTGTATTTACTGTATACAATGGCACAACCTCTTTTACTGCAAGAAATGCAAGAATCACTTTTTGGAGGGAGTTAGAGAAAGAACTTCTGACACAATGGGACCTTTTGATGGTATGCCTGAATGAATTAGTCGGCATATAAAAGCCCCTCGATTAACTGAAAAACTAACCCCCTTTTTGAGAAATTGGGAAAGTCTAACCCCCTCGAAAAAAAAAAAAATCTTTCGGAAGCCATCAGGCAAAAAGAACATTGGCACAAAGAAACCTCAAAATGAGTTGAACTTTTCAAGCAGAGTATGGGTGGGTGACTGTGTCACACAAAAAAAACATCAAAGCAGACCTTCAGCGTAATGGGAAATATCCAGCTCAACAGAAGTTTGTTCGTTCGTCATGCTCAAAAACACACACCTGAAAAACATGCTCCAAAGTCCCGCTGTATGTTAATGCATCACTGAATATTTAAGAGAAAAAAATCACATTCAATGGTACATGTGTATTGTCGTGCGAACATGGGTAATTAGCAATAGCATGGCTTGAAGTGACACCCCCCACGCAATTTGGCTGGGGAAAAAAAATAATGAAAAATCGTGCAAAATCCCATCACATGAAATGTTAACTAGAACTCAAAAGCTATGAACTCTGACGAGATTGATGGAGATGGTAGATACAGCCACAATTATCCGACATCAAGAAACACTGCCCTGAAGCACACAAGAGCTAGAGGAGCTGCAGAGGGACGTCATCCCCACCACCCCCATGAATTGAATTATAATCTGCCCCCCCCCCCCCCGATACATGAATGTAAACTAGAACTCAAAAGCTATGGACTCTGACGAGATTGATGGTAGATACAGCCACAATTATCCGACATCAAGAAACACTGCCCTGAAGCACACAAAAGCTAGATGAGCTGCAGAGGTGTTGGGAAGGGGTGTTACCCCCCCCCCCACAACCTCCTAACATGAACACAGTCGACTGTTTGTCTGCACTTTACCAAGCAGCCAACAAAATGTCAGACGTTCAAACTCTGTGAACTTTAAGCTTTTGTCATTCAAAAAACTACTCATAGTGATAGGTGTTGATCCTGTCACCACTATGGAGTGTTTTAAACCAGTCTGTGCTCGACCACGCTCCAACCTTTAAAGGAACATTACATAATTGGTTTTTGCTTACAAAACAGTTGCTGGCAGTGTAAGCACTTTATGTAATCCACCATATACATAAACTGACAAACCTGTAGAAGTTTGAGATCGATCGACCATCTGGGTCACAAGAAAACAGTGAAAAACCGATTACACATTTGCATTAAATCATACAGATTCAAAAATTGAATAAAACGCTCACTGAGCGATAAACTCCAATCGGAAAATTAGTTTATTCGTTTCTCATCAAATATGGCATTTCAGACAGAAATATTTCAAGGGATGTTTTCTACTATCATCATCATTAGACCGTGTAAGTTTTATGTAAATCTGTGATCAAAAACTATATTTTACAAGTTTTTTTCTTACCAATTCTGTAATGTTCCTTTAAGGGCAGGATATATACTTTTGGTAATTGTCAAAAACCAGTATCCTCACTTGGTGTATCCCCAACATATGCATAAAGTAACAAACCTGTGAAAGTTTGGGCTCAGTTGGTCATCGAAGTTGCAAGAAAATAATGAAAGGAAAAAACACCCTGTGCTAGAATTGTGTGCTTTCAGATGCCTGAGAAAGGCTTCAGAGATTCAAATATTTTAGTGAGAAATGCCCTCTTTCTCAAAAACTACGTAACTTCAGAGGGAGTCGTTTCTCACAATGTTTTACACTATCAGCAGCTCTCAGGTGCTCCTTACCAAGTAAGTTTCTTATGGCAATGTATTTCTTGAGTATTAATTACCAAAAGTATCCAGTCCACGGCTTTAAAATATTTCTACTGTTGGGGTGGTTTGTCCCAAAAGACAACTAGGCACAATAGCTTTTAGAAATCTTTTCTTGTCGCTAAATCCAACTGTCTGTTTTTTTTTATATATTATAATCAACATCAATTTGCACAAATTTCATCATACATGATCTTTCCCTCTCTAGCCAACATGTTTTTCTGCTATTTCATCGGCTGAAAGTTGCCTCGCGGACAATTTATGCAGGCATTTTAGGGGTGCAATGTGTTTTTGTTTATAGAGGTTTTACAGTCACGTGATGTTATCACGTGACTGTGTGTTTGAGACGCCATATTGCCGGTCAATGACCAGAGGCAAGATCAAAGTTCATTACCGTAACCATGACCGGTAAGATGGCTGCTGTTGCGGTAGTCGGAGCCAGTGACGTCAGCTGAAAAACCTCTATTGTGTGTAAATGGTGGCAATATTTCCAGGGTGATTGACAGTTCGCATATTTTTTTATAGCTTTTTCCATTTCAGTGCGCTTTATTAAAAAAACACTGGCCTGTTTCACCTGCATTGATTCTGAACAGTGGTGTAACCAGCCCCCCCCCCCACCACTCAGAACCCTTTCCCATCCTCTTGATCCCCCCCCCCCCACTCCCAAATAAGGTCCAAGAAAATTCACAAATGAATGGTCTGATACATTAAAGACACTGGACACCTTTGGTAATTGTCAAACACCAGTCTTCTCACTTGGTGTATCTCAACATATGCACAAAATAACCAAACCTGTGAAAATTTGAACTCAATTGGTCGTCGAAGTTGCGAGATAATAATGGACGAAAAAACACCCTTGTCACACAAAGTTGTGTGCTTTCAGATGCTTGATTTCGAGACCTCACGCGTGAGGTCTCAAAATCAAACTGAGAAATTACTTCTTTCTCAAAAACTACGTTACTTCAGAGGGAGCCGTTTCTCACAATGTTTTATAACTGTCAACAGCTCTCCATTGCTCGTTACCAAGTAAGTTTTTATGCTAACAATTATGTTTGAGTAATTACCAATAGTGTCCAGTGCCTTTAAAGGTAGGGTGTACCTAACTAATGACCACAAAAACTTACTTAGTAAGAAGCACTGTACAGCTGTTGATAATGTATGACATGTAGAGAAACGATTTCCCTTCAAACGAATGTGGTTTTAGAGGGGAAAAAATCAATCTGAGAAATGGCTCATGCATGAAACGTTTCTCAAATTGTGTATTCCAATTACGGGTTATTCTTCTGTGACGACATAATCGCTCCGGATTTTTGGCAATATCTCAAAAACGCTACTTCCTTTTGAAATGAAATTTTCACAGGTTAGTTTTATTGTAAACAATCTACATTTATATAGGAATCATAACATCCAAACGTTCCAAAAACCAAGGTATTACTTTGCCTTTAAATAGCCTGCCCCCCTCGACCTCCCAATTGTGTCTTTGCCCCCCCCCCCACCCCCACATCCCAAATGAAAAAGTCTGATTATGCCACTGGTTCTGAACATCCTGAAGAATTTCTCTCTCTGAAATCCCTGAGAACACTTTCAATTCCATCTCTATTTCTCTTGGCACAGATAGCAACAATGCGGCACACTTTTTTCTTTAAAGTGTCACCACCCATTCCAGAGTCCATTTTCACTAAACACGGCTCGGCGAAAAACTTTCCTTGAAACGTTGACAGTTTTGATAAAACGTCCTCTTCCAAACAAACCTTGTCCTCCCCTCAAAAAAAAATCCTCCAGACAGAGCTTAAGTTTGACAAGAGCAGAAACGACAGAATGCACGGAATTTTTATTTTCCATCTTTTTAACCTCTAGACAAAGTCCTTAAGCTGTTTTCTTTTTGTCCCGTTCAGAAGAAAAAAAATTGACAGTTTTTCTTTCCTCAAAATCCCCCTCTCTGGTGGGGGGGGGGGGGAGTTTTCCTCAAGACTGGCGACCTTGGCCAAATGGCTCTCTAATCTCCCATTTACCTTCGCTAAGTTCAATGGACAAGAAATTAAGTGGATTATTTTAACACTATCAAAATACTATTAAGTTATGCGCCAAGGGCAAAGGTGTGATTGCATTTTGACAGGGGGAATTTTCGCTAACAAAAATGTCAATCATGACTGAGAGGGCCCATGTACATACACATGTCTATGGTAGACTTTACAGCCTTCACGTGGTGTATACTCATTGTGAAGTTTCTTGAATAAATAGACTGTGAAAGTTTTGTGTCCATATTCCAACGCTTGGTCCTGTCGTGTTGACGTGGACTGCATTCAAACATTGGGGGGCCCTGTTTTTTCAGAGTGCAGTTTTTCGAACGTTGGGCTCCGTTATAAATGCCTGATATTCGAACTTTGCACTCCGTTAGGACTGCACGATGGGGCTCCGTTAAAGTCAGACATGCAACTGCAGTTTCCCCCCCCCCCAAAAAAAAGGAAAGAGCCAGGAAAAGCAAGATTTTGACAAGGTTTTTCAATTTTCAACGGCACAGCTCGGAGACCAAATATGAGGAAATCTGCTGAAAAGTTGCTTGCCCATAAAGTGCATGATTTGCATCCTGCTACACCAGTCAATGAACGTAGGAATCCAAGGACCACCTACACACAGAGGCAATTTTTAAGGGCAACTCTGGGGCATCGACTGCGTCCACTGCATTCAGAATGAACACTGCTTCAACAAGAGGCATATTTGTTCTAACTATTTTTCACTGTCCAAGACATAAAAATGTGTGAATATTGACTTTTAAAGAGGGGCTCAAAGGTCAAATTCAGTTTAAATATACGGAAGATCTGACTTTGATTTGTGATCCAAAGTTACGATTTACTGACTCTAGTAATTCATTCTTTAAAAAGTCAAATATGACTCCCCCTGCAAGTTAAAATGAACAGTTCCATTCAACTCCAGGTAAAAAAAAAAGAGAAATACTTAAAATGCCAGTGGCTTATTTATTAGAAAAGTTATGTGTCAATGTCCCAAAGGCCAACTGACCACACAAACCTGACCACAGGAATACAAACATTTAAAGTGTAATATAAAGGGATAATAAAGAAACAATTTTCGAACACAAGAAAGGGAAAAACAATTGTCCCATTATGAAAAATGCTGTTTCTTTGAAGGTTTGTACAAAATTATTCCCGCTAGTTGAAGCTGTGAAGTTAAAGTAGAGTCATATTTTGGTAATGACCTCGAAGGAAAAAAAAAATGTAGTTTCTATCCGAAAGCATATTTGTTATAAAGATTGCAATGGTAGTCAGGCATTCTTCGAAACTATTTCACCTGAAATGCCCCCGTTCATTAGAGTTCCATAAAAAAAAATTGAATCTGAGAAATGAATCATGCATGGGCTGGACCATCCTGCCAATGTGTGATTAACAATATTATACTAATTTGCATCAAGTTTAATACTGGCGTTTTGGGGTTTTTTTTTGCGTTTTTTTGTTGATATTTTATTAAAAACAAACAAATCGTAGCCCGAGGGCCAAATTGAATGCGTTCTTACAAAAATATTTAAAAGGTACAAAAAAGTGGTTACAAGAAAAACATGAATTGTAGGAATAAAACGTTGGAACTATTATACAAATAGTTATAAAAATATAATATATATTTCTATAGCACTTCAACCTAGGAGTCAGGGTTTCGATATAGCCAGCAGGACCAGTTAGCTTGTAAATTCACTTAGTCCGTCAGCTTCTTCGCAAGTCCGTAATTTCGATTAAATAGGGGATGTTTGTCAACACTGAACAAGCCAGCCGAGAAGTTCGAAGAGAATTTTGACTGGTCCTCAGGTCTTTAAACTAGCATTTGGCCTGCGGACCACTGTCAAGGGACGATGCTGTGAGTCAGTAGAGGTAGTTTGATAGCCATGAAGAGGAAGATCGGTCCACAGCGATGGTGTGGCTGCAGTGAAAGCACGTTGGCCACAGCGAGTGCAAGTACATGGATCATTACCTTCCGCCCAGAAAGTAGTTAATAAGCAGGACAGTTCTTTTCAGAACTGAGAAGTCTCCCGAATTCTGAAAAATCTACTCTGTGGTAGTAGAACAAACGGCAAGACAAGTTCTCTAAAGAACAAAAATCTACACAGCAAAGTAGATATATGTACACATGGTGTTACCGCAAACCGAATATACAATCGATCATTAGCAAGTTGAAATTATTGAGAATTGTATGACGACCGTAAATTGAAGAAAGACAACGGAACTTTTGAGGAAATTAAACCCTGAAAATATGTAGAATCACAGATATTAACTGTAAGGTAAGTGAGAAGTAGAATCACAGACGTTAACTGTAAGGCAAGTGAGAAGTAGAATCTATATTTGATGCGTGAGTGACCAGGAGCCAGTGGTGAACGGAAAAAGCCCAGTAATGTGTTCCTAATGTTTGACCTGGTAGAAGTCGACAACAAATTTCACATCATTGGTTTTAAATCTGCACAAAAATAAAGGCATGCCTGCCACTGCAGCTTTCTGATACAATGAGTCTACATCAAGTGTTTTGAGAAAAGAAAAAAAAATGGAAACTTACCACAAGGTCCCGACGAAGCGACAGTTATCTTCCTGCGTAGCCTACAGGCGGACGCCCGCAGGTAGCAATTGTTGTTGTACGTGACACTGTCGTCCCCGCACACCGGCGAGAAAATGTCCGGACAGTCCTCGGGACAGAAGCATTCTGCTTGGCTATCACTCGTCTCTCTGCAAACGGACCCGTAGGCGCACAGAATCGTGGCGCAGGGACCTACAACGTGTAAAGAAGAGGAGACTCCATTTATTACACAAAAGTGGCACTATACGATCATTGATGAGAACCGTCATTCACACATATCGGTTGATTTTGGAGGGTTGAGGAAGGTTCCTCCATCAATGAACATCAGGGGGGATTGTGTTTTAATCTAATCTAACGTTTTAGATACTTGATCCTGAAACCAAATACCATGAGAAACTTTTACGCCTAAAATGTGTCCCCATAAAAAAACAACTATGTGACACACTTTCAACGCATTCAAAACTTTAAAGGTATTATACAGGACTGGTAAGGATTTAAAAAAAAAAAAACTTTTTAAATCTAGTTTGAAAGCTCACTGATTATGAAGTTCATACTAGAACAATTTTTTCTGTGAAATATGTCCCTTTGAAATGAAGTCATATAGTTGAGAAAACTGTATATGAAAACCTAAATAAAAAACATGCAACTTCTTATTTCAGTTGTTACAACTAAAGTTAAGGACAATGTGTTTAACATGCTGAAAATTGTGAATGGTTTTTATTTTCACTATTTTCTCCTGACTCCACAACGAATAAAGCCAAAATTTTCACAGGTTTGTTACTTCATGTATATGGTTGATCACACGAAACATGAACACTGTCTGCGACTATTTTGTCAGCTCCACCAATCCTGTATACAAAACTTTACAGCTGGTTATGCACAGCATTGGTAACATCGAACTATTAATGGTTTTTCACTATTTTCTCCTGACTCACACAACGAATAAAGCCAAATTTTCACAGGTTTGTTACTTCATGTATATGGCTGATCACACAAAACATGAACACTGTCAGCTCTATACCATCCTGTATAAAAACTTTCACAGCGTTTGGTCATGCACAGCATTGGAAACATCGAACTACTAATGGTTTTCACTATTTTCTCCTGACTCACACAATGGATTAAGCCCCAATTCTCACAGGTTTGGTATTTCATGTATATGGCTGATCACACAAAACATGAACACTGTCTGCGTCTATTTTGTCAGCTCTTCCAATCCTGTATAACACCTTTAAGGGTTTTAAATGTTTTGGAGGGGGTCATACGAAGTCCCTGCTTTCCATTTTTCACCAAATGCACTGAAAACTGGGTTTGAATTAATCACTCAGGGAAAAATAACCCCAATAATGACTTCCCTCCTTTATGTCAACTGTGAAATCGAGACGCTCTAGAGGGTAGGGCTGTTGTTCCGTAAAGAAAAAAGCTGAGAAAATGGGAACAATTTCCACAAAAGTTTTATTGTAAGTCAGACTCGGATCCGGTCCCTGGCTGAACTTTATAGGTTCAAACTGATGTCAGTGTTCTGGTGGTGGAGTATTCTTTGAAGAGGTTACGAGTTGCCGGGGTTGTTGTGATACCGATACGACAACAAACGTTTATGGGTGTACCAAAAGGTCGCAGTATATACCCTAGGCTCTTTTATAATCCAATGCGTGTCGAGCCTACAATAGATATTTTATTCAAAAAAAAATCAGACTAAATATGAGCCAAATATGGTTACGTCGACGTGCAATTTGGCAGACTACACTCTTGTGACGCAGTGAGAAGTTTTGTTTAACATAGTGTTTGCTTGGAATCACTATGTAGAAAGCAAGGTTTTAGCCAGGATTTGGTAAAAGGGTGTCCAAAATGTTAACTTACATACAATACATTTACATGTAAATGGTAGAAAAACAGTCTGATGTCCACATTAAAACAGGATGTCCAAAAGACACCCAGACACCCCTCTGGCTATATGTGTACAAGTAATTATAATGATAATAATACTAGTGTAAATTTATAGTGCACCATGCTGTCACAAATGACACTCCTGGCGCCGAATTGTCAAATCTGGTGGAGCTTTTTAAGAATAATTCTGTGGGATCGGGATGAAGCAACCCTAACACAACACCTTGAAATGGATACAAGGTGAAGTGGCACATATTGCTGCCAGACCATACCAGAAACACCTTCTCTTTACGATGAGTGTTCTGGGTTCTTATGTGCATATATTACACAACACAGGACCAACAGCTTTCTGTCCCATCCGAAGGACAAAGCAGTAATGTTTAAGTGTCTTGCTTGAGGACACAAGCATCACGACCGTGACTCAAACCCACACTCTGCTGATCAAAAACCACAGTGCTTGAGTCTGTTGCTCTGAACCACTAGGCCACGACACGCCAGTACATGTAGGCATATAAATTAATAACCACACTGTTGTAATTTCTGCTTCAGTTACTTGAAAGTTTATCGACAAATAAACCACATCAATTTTGCTTTTATTTTTTTCTGCGAATAGTTCTCCGAAACATTTCCATGCATGAAGTTCACTCAATTATTCTGCAGTGAGAACTTCTACCCGTTGCAAGATGGAGAAAGAAAACTTTCAGTATGAAACAATAATCATCCAGCAGAGCAAGGGAGAGTGGGAAAAAACTATCGATTGGATTGTGGAATTTATGAGAGAGAAAAAGTCAAAAAGAGGAGATTGTTCCACAACAAAAGACAACTTAAGGGGTCAGAAAGGAAAGAAAGAAAATCAACCGTGCAATTTATTTTCTCTCTACTCCGAGTCCGAACATCCAGTTGCCTTTGACTGTTTATGAAGCAGAGCCTTTACAAGACCAGAACTAATTATTTCAGCTCCACGACCCTCTCAAAGCACCAACCTTTTCAAATCAAACCAGGTGTGTAAATTACCCCTTTGATTTGAAAGCGGCCGCAGACCTGCCCAAAAACCTTTTCAAAACGGAGCTTTTACGTGGCACCTTTCCCCCCCTCCCTTCCCATTAGCCATGTTCCTTTTTTTTTTCTTTTTTTTTTTTAAAGGGTGTGGATCCTGCACGTGAAGTCATGAAAGGAACTCGGGAGGCAGCGACGGGGGCCCGAGACTTTCTCCCTCTTGCATCAGAGGTCAGTTTGTCAACGGGCTTGACGCTTGACTTGTGTATTGTACCGAGCCGTATTGACTTAAACTGATTTCTCAGGATTTGTCAGCACCTCGGCAGGGTGCCCCCCCATCGCTGTGCTAACCCAATCGTGAAAGTCGGCTTTCTGATTCGGGGAACGCAAGAAAAACAACCTTTCTCTTTTTTTTTTTCATCGGCCCTTTTTCTTTTGAGAAAAGAAACTTCACCACGGGGAAACTTCTCTCACCGACACTTGCCAGACAAGTTTGCCAATGTGAAACTGATACTTGTTCACACCTAGGAGTGTTTAGTTTAGGCAGGAAGGATATACCTCATTCTACAATGACTAAAAAACATACGTCCGGACAATAATGGGTGGGGTAGACAATGAATACTGGTTCGATATCCTTTTCCCAGCAGGAGCAACTTGACCCACTTATATTCAGTCGCTCGGAAGAAAAATATTTCTGAAAAGTATGATACCTCGTTGGTTTTTTTCGGAAGAGCAAATTCATTCCAGTCATCTAATTTTCAATAAAAGAAACCATTGCATGACCAACCTGTGATATTCGCAAGTGTGATAAAATCTTGTTTCTTTGATAAAACACAAAGTATCTATGTTTTGTCAGGGGTTTTGTGCAAGTTCATATGTGTCTATTTCTTATTGGAACAACAAAAAATAGAAGGCTGGTGATTTTTTTTTCTTGCACATTTCAGACTGAAATATTTCTCAGGGCAATAAGCCAGCTGTGAGTTGGGGCGCGTCTGAATTAAGCCACTTTGGCTACAGCTATGGACGTAAGCTGCAGGGACAATGCTAGGCCTATTCAGCGATACGGCCATAGCCACTTTCGCCACATAGACACTGCACCAAACGTAGGTCTTCTTTCATCACTTTAAAGCAAGCAGACAACATTGGTAATTGTCAAAGACCAGTATCCACACTTTATGTGACCCGTCATGTGACGAAACAACAAACTTGAGAAAGTTTAAGCCTAATCAGTCATCGGAGTCACAGGATAGTGGAACAAAATTATGAAATGTTTTTACAGTTTTTAAACATCAGGTTTCCAAGATCAAGTCAATAGTTTTACTCATTTCTCTTCACCCAGGGGTATGAATGGGTACCTGCGAGGGTAGAGGTTGGTATTTTGTTTGAAAAAATCTTCAGAGCGCCATGGCAGCCCGAGGCTGTATATAAAAGCCACTCTTGGTAAAGGGCTACAAGAAGAAAATACTTAAGATGAAAATAACTCAGGAGAGCTGAAGGTAGGAATTGATATTCCTCTTGAAACAGTCTAGATTGTAGGATGGAGGGAAACATGCACCAAGGCAAGGAGTTCCAAACAGATGCAGTACGTGGAATCAAGCTGTTTTGGAATGGCTCTTTGTTTTACATCTCACCAAAGCAAGTGTATGGGTGAGAACAAGCAGAAAGCCTGGTTTCACACTCAAACATCCTGATAAGAGGAACCACTGGTCAGACACACTGGTGGCACATTTACCATGAAAATCACTGTATTCATTTTCAAATTTACAAACAGTTGCAAATTCTACATCATTACTGTATTCTCTTTCAGTTTTTTTTTTTTATATAGAGTACCATGTCTGAAACGTAAAAAATATCTCGCATGCCGACATACATGAGCCAACTGTCAAGTATTCACAAACGCTGTACTTTGAACCCACTCCGGGGAGAATTATTTTCCATGTCGTGAATTGTTGGGCCCCATAACATGTTGAGTTTGCCGAGGCAACCTCGGCATGTAGGAGCCAGCCTGATCCAGGTCGAATCACTTCAAGTTCTGTTGATTTTGGGGCATCATGCATGGACCGCGAAGGGCTGATGGCGTAACAAACTTTTTTGGGGGGGGGGGGACACACAGCTGTGGGACTTTTACGGGAAATCAATTTTTATTATTATTAAGGGATTGGTAGAGCTGACAAAATAGTCGCAGACAGTCGTCGTGTTTTGTGTGATCAACCATATACATGAAATAACAAACCTGTGAAAATTGGGGCTTAATCCGTTGTGCGCGACAGGTAAAATAGTGGAAAACCATGCACAATTTTCAGCATGAAAATCACATTGTCCTTAATTTTTGTTGTGACAACCGAAATCGGCTGTTGTGTTTCTTTTAGGGTTTTCAGATAGTTTTCTAAAATATGACTCAATTTCAGAGGTAGATACTTCACAGGAAAAAAAGTATAAAATTCATTATCAGCACGATTTCAGACTGAAATTTCACAATGATGTTTCTTCACAATACCAATCCTGCAAAACACCTTTTTTAGAGCCGGTGTGGTCTCCATGTTTCAACTGGTATACTCTGCTTGTAAATTAGGAGAAGACAAACAGAGCTAACTGTTTGAAACGACGAGACCCCATCAGCTGTTCTCAGAGCTAACACCTCTCCCAAAAGAGTCTTATACAGGTTGTAGGCCTACCCGCAAGTTTACTAGTTACAGTTTTTCTTATGGTCCACATCATGCAAAGCTTCAAACATCACTTAGTATAACACCCATTTTAAATTTAAAATACTTTGAGACTATACATGCATAAACAAGAATCCCACCCGAGTGATTTGCCTGTGGATTTTTTTTTCACAGAGCTCTGGAAAGTACTGAGTATACAGTGCTTAATACACATCGGTGTAAGGGTAAAACCAAATTAAATTCTTTATCCCCGATGCAAAAAATTAACATCTATGAACAAGATACACATTGTAAGATATTTCATTCAAAATAAGGCAGTGTTAAAATGTTCTCTTCTTCCCCCAAAAGCCCACGTTCTCCTTCGGGTTGTGTTAAAGAAGCGACCCTGATCACAAATGGCAGGTTTTTCCATCAACCGATGGAGACATTAAAGTGCCTGAAATTCTTGATTAGTAAGTCAGAAGAAGCTGACATTCTGGGAGCTCATTACAAGGTACTATCCTTAAAGGGAAGGTATACGTTTGGTAATCACTCTTAAAAATTGATGGCAATAAAAACTTACTTGGTTAGAAGTACAGCAGCTTTTGATAGTTTAAAGCATTTTGAGAATCATTTCACTTCGGAGTAATGTAGTTATGGAAAAAATATATCAGTTTTTATCAGAAAAAAAAATTGAACCTGAGAAACGTTTCTCAGATTGTACATTCCAAATGCGGATTATTCTTCATGTGTGGACATAACCGCTCTGGATTTTCGGCGATATCTCAAAAATGCTACCACCATTCGAAATGATATTTTCACAGGTTAGTTTTATTGTATATATCTACATTTATATAGGATTAAAGCAAAAACCAAAGGTACACTTTCCCTTTAAAGGCGTTACAACATGTAACATGCCAGAAGAGTAAAGTCATTCAGTAAGCCATACTGTGAGTTGGATTTGAATAATGTCTGGTACTATGACTTCCTCAGTCACAAGTTACCGCTTAAAGTTTTAATACCTCAGACTAAAAAGAGACAGTTGCTATGTCACATGATTCAGAGCAAGCTTATTGTGTAGAATGAGACAGCGATAAACCACACACAATTTTGAATGAACGTGTTTGGCACACCAGCACCAGGGCTTGCTCATCGAGAGGTTGCTATAAAAAACGCTTGCCCCGATCCATTTGACATAGCAACTGTCTCTATAGTCCGAGGAATTTTAAATTTTAAGCGATAACTTGTGACTTGACACTAATCATGCGTACCTGTCGCAATTCACGCGTAACAGCAAGCCATTCGCGCATATCGGCCCCAAGACGCTAGCTTGTGCATAGGCAGAACCCCACACCTTTAATAACAGTTTTGTCATCTGTAGCAGGTACGTTATCCTAGATTTGGTCGGCAGTCACAACCTGCGAAACCTTTTCCCCCTTGCACTCTATCTGTCCCTCACCGTTTCTACAGATGGCATTCCGATGTTGTCATTATTAAGTTAAGGTATTTTCTCCCGCCCCAAATGTCTACAGCCCCCCCCCCCCCCCCGAAGTAAATCAAGTAACGTTCACCGGCTTCATGGAAGTCTCAAGTGGAATAAAATGTCAGACCTGGGCCCAATTTCATAGAGCTGCTTAAGCAGAAAATATTGCTTAACAATTTTCTGCTCACAATTGTACATGTGACATGGTACTTTGGTTGGTAACCTTAATCTGGTAAGCAAAATATTGTTGTGCTAAGCTTATTGTTGTGCTTAGCTACTCTTTGTGCTTAAGCAGCTCTATGAAATTGGGCCCTGGGGGCAGGCGGGGATCACGGGGATTGGACCCTCTCCCTATCCCTCATCTTGTCAGGCAATTTATTTTCTTTCACATTGTCTCTTGGATAAAGTTGTGGTGTCGACAAGTCCGCAGTCCGACCCCTGGACCTTAAGTTGTCACAAAAACACTGAATGTTCCTGCATGTACATGCGCTGATTAGGCCCACTACAAAAAAATGCATTGGTTAGCGTCTTGTTTTACCCCGGTTTTTTCTCACATGGTTATTTAGGAGTTTTGCAATTTTTTGTATTTTTAGATGTATTTCTTTTTTGGGGGCCTCAGGTTCGACATCCACTCATGCCCCAGTCACTTTTTTCTTTGTTCACCCAAAAATTTATTTAAAAGTACCCACACAGATTCCCTTGTGGTTAATTACTTGAAATATTACAAGTAAGGCATTGAGTTTTACAACTAAGTTGCGTGTATCCTGTGAAATATCCTTAAATTTGATTTTGCAAAGAGGAAAAAATCCAGCATGGATTTTCAAAAAAATGTTATTCAGTACGTAGACAAATATGTGTGCACTGTGGGGTGGGGGAAAGGGGCAAGTTTTGGGACTTGTGTGGCATGCAGTTTGGACTAGTAATATTACACGCAGGAATTTGTTTTTGTTTAGCGTGTTTTGTGAGTGTAGGTCGTTGGAGGTGAGATATTTTTCTGTAGTAGAATTTCTGCTACGGTAACCAGAGCCATGACATTGTGCCCAGAATTCAATAACATTTTTCAAGTCAGGTTTATGATGAACCTTTCCTGAAAACTCTCAAAATATTGAATTAAAAAGAGAAATCCAAACTTGGGTCCGATTGTTAATAATGCAAGACTTGCAGGCAGGGTATACCTTTGGTAATTGTCAAAAACCAGTATCCTCACTTGGTGTATCCCAACATATGCATAAAATAACAAAAATGTGAAAATCTAGGCTTATTAATATTGGTCATCGAAGTTGCAAGAAAATACTGAAAGAGAAAAAAACACACTTGTTGCATGGAATTGTGTGCTATCAGATGCCTGAGAAAGACTTTAGGCCTGAAGGTTTTCTCAAATTCAAATATTTTTAATGAGAAAATCACCTCTTCCTCAAAAACTACATTACTTCAGAGGGAGTCGTTTCTCACAATGTTTTATACTATCAGCAGCTCTCAGGTGCTCCTTACCAAGTAATGTTTGTGTGGTAATATATTTTCTTGAGTATTAACCAAAAAGTATCCACTGCCTTTAAACGCCAACCATTTATTAGTTTTGTCATGGCCTCACTGGACTTTTGTTGCATGAGAAAGCCCGGAATAGAAAAGACAAATTGATCACATCGGAGTGAAGTCCAGGTCACACGGAGAGTCAATGCGTTCATTCCAAAGTTTAAATGCCTTAAAAAACTAGAAAAGATTAATGTGGCAAAGAGAGGGCTGGCAAATTACAAAGTACAGCTCAACCTTTGACGGCATGCTGTCAAAAAAGCTCCCAGGTGTGTGTGTGTGTGTGTGCGTGTGTGGATCAAGAAGAGCATTTTTCACGATGGCAGAGTTTGGCAACCTTGCAATTTATGAGACCTAAAACAAAGGCATGAAGTAGTTTTATTTTGGTAACTGTTGAATGTTTCAGCTCGAACTTTAACATTGGGTGTCCAAATTTATTGCAACTCGACCAAGCAGGGTGTCTTAATGGCTTAATAGCAACGCGAACACCAGGCCATCAATTAGGATAAACCCACGCTACAATTACATGCACATGTAAATATGTGTGATGCTCTTTCCTAAAAAACCAAGCACTTCCCGCCAAAACTCAAATTAGGGTTGATTTTCTCGGAATAACAGGTTTAAGATAGCACCTAATTAGGGCCTATAAGGTGAGCACCTCTCAATATAGAGACCTCACATCACGTTGACATAAATCATTGTTGTCTGTAATTTGCCACAATTTCGAAGAACTTCCTGATTTTGGAGGAGGGGGCTTCACATTTGGTTCAGAAAGTTCCTCTGTAGTTGCACTACTTAAATTTAAATGGGTTTGACAATTTTGAAAAATTAGCATAAGCTCCCAAAAATGTTGTTAAAGCCTCACATCTTGTTCTTGTTCTTTTTTTTCTTTTTTTTTTAGTGATAATCTATTGATCAGTTTTATGGAATAGGCAGTAAATCTACTATCGTCGCCGACAAAAAGGGGTGCAAATCATCCAAAAGAACAAACTGCATTGTATCATGGAGGTGATTGTACCATGCTCATAAAATTATTTTTTTCTATTTCGCTTTTATAAGTATACACATTGTCTAAAAGTCACATCTGCGTGTCGTGATCGAGCGGTTAAGAGCACCAGGCTCAAGCTCTGGTGTTTCTGATCCGCAGAGTGTGGGGGGGGGGGGTTCGAGCCCCGGTCGTGGCACTTTAAAGTCCTGGAGTAAGAACCCTTACCATAATTGCTTTGTTCTTTAGATGGGACATTAAGCAGTAGAACCCAGAACACTTATCATGGAAGAGTATAGGGGTTAACCCCAGTGTTTCCAGTTCACACAGCAAGCCCTTTTTTGTTTGCAGGTTTCCTCAGGCTTGCAAGCTAAAGTGATTTAGTTCACGTATGAGGTATCCTTGATTTCATTACCAGAAATAACAATAATAACAACAAAAGTATAAATGCTTTTTTTATGATGTATTTTCTCTTGTAATTTTATGTGCCTTTGTAGGTTGTTTTTTTGTCTGGATCGCCTTTAGATAGTGATTTTTTTTCTTCACTTTTTGGTTATCCGCTGGTTTGTTCTCTGCAGTCCTTTGTTATTTCTCTGTATGTACTGTTTGTGTGCTGACTGGAACTGAATAAATAAATGAAAATGTTGACAATTTTGCTAAATTTTAAGAGTCCAGTGAGTTCAAGCCGATTGAACAGGACTGTGTGCCTTCTGTATGCACGCTCTGTTGAAATCTTTTTAAGGACGACAATTTTTGGCCATAAAAATAAGTTTAATAGAAACTTTACGCCAAGCACTTAAAAATTTTGGTATTCACCTCAACTGCTTTTTTTTAAAAGAAAACGTTTGATTTTTGTTCACAAAGGGACAGACTCTATTACACAGTGGACAGTGCGGACAATTTTTTATGTTTCACTGCAAATCAGAAGTTTGTTTGTTCCTGTCTGGATTATACCCACACCACAAAAAAACCTTTAAATTTTATCGAGTGTTTATCATAAATGCTGAGGAGGTTGACTAAAAACCTCACAGCCAAGTCATTTGGCTCAAAGTTGCATCTCCAATTTTCTGCTTAAAGACCAAGAAATTTAGAGTTCTTTGTCTGAACAAATCTTGACAGATGCTGTCGCTTTAAATGAAAAAAAAAATCAAAAAAAAAATACTTTCGCATCTCAAAAGTTACCCCTTTCATTTAGTTATCAATTTGAAAACAAGACGATAACAATTGTTTATTGTTTAGAACAGACATGTAAACAAATGGATGCTCAAGTAGCAAA
Organism: Pycnopodia helianthoides; assembly: GCA_032158295.1. Taxonomy (NCBI): domain Eukaryota; kingdom Metazoa; phylum Echinodermata; class Asteroidea; order Forcipulatida; family Asteriidae; genus Pycnopodia; species Pycnopodia helianthoides. Next base: position 11,945,416 of record CM063260.1, read on the forward strand.
CACATTTTACACTGGACACATTTTTCAACTCCCAACAATGTTCACAGTCACGACTAGAATGTTGATTTGAAAACCACCGTGAGAAATATCATCTTAGAGAGAACAAAGGGCTAACAAAAGCAGTAGATGTAAGGGTTTGCGGTAACACCATGTAATCATCTCTGCAGGAGTTGTGGGGGGACCTGAAAAGAATCTGTGGTTTGAGGACACGCTTCGATCAGTGTGCGCCGATCGCATCCTTCTGAAGACGAACAGAGCGTACTAAACGAAACTTTGAGTTGTCAACCAACCCATTCTTTTCAGAACCACATCAACCCAGAAAAAAGATTATTGAATGGTGTTACAGCAAACCTTACCGGATTGTATTCCCACCGTGCAAAGCTTCAAATCCCACTGATGTAATAAATGTACTGTTTGTCCACAGTATATGATTTTTTTGAGGAACAAGTTCACAAAAAGATGATTTGATATCAATAAGGTCTTACCTTCCGTTATAGGCTCTCTAGTCACATAAGGAACATCTGCAAGAAACAAAAATATAAACCAGAAAATAAATTTTACAAATTGTTTACCAACATTTTTGTTCACAGTATTTATGGTCACCGTAAGTAAGTGCTGCAAAACAAATCTGACACAAGTTCCTAATGGGGGGTCTCCATCATGTTTGGGCAGGTTTTTAAATTAGTATCTCTGTGCAGAAATAAAACAACTTAAGTCACTGACCATTTTTTTTTTTTTTTTACCCGCAAGCAAAATTGAACAAATCGTTTTGGGGTGTTTTTTTTCATGACGGAAGCAGCCTAAAGGGCTGATTTTAAGTCTGAATTGCAGACCGAACCAGAGCAGCACTGGTTGCTTGATGAATCACCTCGATGCCAACATGAACAGATTATTGCCATACTTCAAAGACAAATCAACGTTCTCCCTTGACATGGTCCGCTGGCCAAATGCAAGTTAACCAACTAAGGACCAGTCGAAAATTCTCTCCAAGTGGTCCGGCTGGCTAGTTCAGTGTTGAAAAGCATCCCTATTTAGGATGAAATATGGACTGGTGAAAAAAAAAAAAGCTGACAGACTAATGGAAAGACAAGCTAACTGGTCCTGCTGGCCAGTCACTGAGAAATAAAAAAGGCAAACCCTGCAAATAATTTGATCTGGTTCTTTCCACAGTGATTTCAAACATTCTACATTTTGTGTACCTCAACAATCCTTCATACAAGTTAACCAAATGGGACTGCTCCACATTCTTGCCTAATCTGTCTATAAACTTCCAAACAAAAACAGAAACCTAAATTTACAAACTCGGTTTATCCATTATTCTACAGCCAGTGTCACACCTTTTTTAAATTATTTTTTAGAAAGCAAACAACAGGTCAAAGATACATACAGTAAAAAGGCTGGCAATGTTGTACAAAACTACTTTTCTATCCCTCAATAGGAAGACCTACAGACCAAAAAAACATCACAGCAAATTTATTTTGAAAAATACGAGGTTGTTTAACTCCATTACAAAAAAATATTGAAAAGAGCTTCTGTTTATTTTCATTTATCTCACAGAGGATTCTCCCGATCCAAAATTCAAATTTAGCGTTTATTCATTTGTTTTCCCTTAAAAGGAAGCAAATCTGACATGTTTTTTTTAAAAATCCTAACCCATATCCGCCCGATTGGTCACAGTACGTAAACATCATTCCGCCGAAAGCCCACGAAGTGCTCATCGCTGCATTACAAAAAAACCTTCATTATTTACTGCTTTGCAAATAATCATACACAACAAAAGAACACCTCATTCTCTTTAAATGTGGTATACATTTTTGCCATGACTCCCATTTCATATCACTAAGTACTGAGAGTACAATGAAAGACACTACCTTCTTGTTCATCTATGGGTTTTCCCATAGTTAGTCACTTAACCGCGTTTGTTTGTTCTATGAGAAATCTTGTAGTTAGGCAGATTCGAGTTCAGACATCTTCTGAACAGATGATCTGGCCGTAGAGCGATTTTGAAATTTAACTCCCCCCCAAAAAAAATCATAAACTTTTTATTTTTTTTTTTTTTATTTTTTTTTTTTTAAATCATATCTCTTAAGCAAATTTACAGAGAGGGGGGAATGAAAGAATAAAAGTACACAAACATACATCTGATAAGTGCAACCAGCGAGAATACGACACAGACGAAGGCTACGGCTAACACCAGAATATGAATCCGTTTAGGTCCTCGTCGTCGACGCTGAAAAATCGTTACAGTTTCGCATTTTATCTTCTCCATTGTCCGGGCTGGGTCTTCTGGGATGTGGTGAACCGCTGGGGTGCTGGATTTTGACCGACAACTACCATCCAGAGACATTTCAAACGTGCCGGGTTTTCCATGGTAGAGCGTGTATAATTCCTGGCCGTACTGAGTTACCCTCGGATAACACTGTGTGGGTTTCCATTGCAAGTTCACATACGACTATTGACTCAATGGATGGGATGAAGCACAAAAAAAGTTGGCAGCGGTTGTTCCGGCTCGGGCTAGCTAGAGCTCTCTGGAATCAAGGCAAGGGCTGTACCATTCCACCCAACGGGGGAGTCTCAAAAAGTCAATGACACCCTGGGAAATGGGCAGTGCTTTTCAAACCGATCTCCCCACTCTAACTCAATACAAAAGAAGAATGCCTAATGACCGAAATTAAATTACTTAATCACCTCTCACAGTGCCAACCCCTATTTTCTTTCACAGATTCAAGTATTTAAAATTCCCAAGGTACAATTGTCCTGGTATTGACGGAGGAGACATCTAGTATTACAGTGCAAATAAATGGGACCGGCAATTCCCCATTTCAATGCCATGTACATGTAGGACTAAAGCGGGCAGTGGATTTAAACAGGGGGGACAAAGCAAGTTCAGGCAGAGCGCCACGCACCTATTGACAATTCTCCAGTGGTGATTTCCATAAAGAGCACTAGGGCCAGTTACTAAAAAAAGGGAATTGCACTGCACAACGAAATCGACATCCATCAGCAGTCCCATGAATAGGCTCTATAATAACCCATCATGGCCACTTTTTTTTTTTTTCTCTCTCTCTCTCTTCTTTTTCTCTGCGTAAAGGGTCTATTTTGCCTTTTCAATGGATTCTTTTATTTCCGATCGAACTTGATCTTGGCTCCAGGCACCCTCGGTGAAGTGTGGGAACCCATCGGGTATTCCACAAAAAAGTCATTGTCAACTCTCTCAGCCGAGTTCAGCCTTTACTTTGATTCTTAAGCCGTCAAAAAAAAAAAAAAAAAAAAAAAAAAGTGAACGGGAAACTCGGCTGGTAGGGGGGAAAGTTAAGGGATTTTGGCGGAGCTCAGGCGCGGTAGGTGTCGACTCCGATTCGTCAGCGTGCCTTTCCTTTTGTGGGTGTGACGGCGCTGGCAAGAGTTCGTGAGAAACTTTTTGAGTTATGGTTAGATGCTGGGTTTCCTGTGTGCGGGGGAAAAGTCAGGGAAACTTTCATTTTTGTTGAAGAGGAGAATGGCGTTTTTTTTTTTAATCAAATGGAAAGTACGTTGCAATCAGAATGCGAACGAGGACGTTAACAAATCCCATCTGTCTTCCCCTTCTGTTTAGAGAAATAAATGATTTTGAATTTCCTTTGCCTCTTTGCGAATGAAAACCCGAATCAGCAAACTTTGTACTCGGGTCCCAATTTCATACTCTGCTGAACCATAAAATATTGCTTCAAAATTTTCTGCTAAAGCAAAAACAGGGTACCAGTCACAGATGGTACACGTTCCGTGGTACTTTGGGCTGGTAACCTTATTCCGGTAACCGTTGTGCTCAGCTACTTTTTCGTTAATAAAGCAGCTCTATGAAATTGTACTCGTGTGATGCAATACATCTAATGATGAGAAACTGAAGTTGATTGCACTTAAAACAAGCTTTAAATTCACTCTATTTTCCTTAGGGTGAGGGTGGGACACATGGGCCCAATTTCATAGAGCTGCTCAGCACAAAAATTTGCTTAGCATGAAATTTTTGCCTTGATAAAAACAGGATTACCAGCCAAATTTCCACATGATTTTCAGGATAAGCAAACAACAGCTGAATACCATTAACAAGCAATATGCAACAAATGGAAATTTGGTCGGTAACCCTGTTTTTATCAAGGAAGAAATTTCATGCTAAGCACATTTTTGTGCTTAGCAGCTCTATGAAATTGGGCCCAGGTGTGGTGAGGGTGGGGTACATGATGTGGTATAGGGTGTACAGTTAATTACTGATAAACGAAGTTCCGTCAATACCTGGAAGCCAAGATCACTCACCCACAAATCAGGGGAGCCTGATTACAGTGGTTCCAAGATTGTGGTCAGCACACAATACTTCCCCCCCCCCCCCGCGCATTGTAACCCCAACAATGCAGTCAAAATCAACTGGTATAAAGAACTCTTTCACTTTCACTTTCTGACTCAACAAATGAATTTGTAACTATTTTGAGTTTTAAAAAAAGCTGGCACTGTTCTGCCTTAGTAAAGAAACAGAATTAAAAAATTATGAAATAACTGGTTTTTATTAAGATAACAAAAAGGGGTTATTTTTTGTGATGCCTGGCACAGAAATTGGCTTCCCCGCCGAACAAACTCGGCCCTCTTGGGTCGAAATATTAAAAGCAGTAGCGTCGTTTGCAAGCACACCCTTTAACTCAGGCCTTACTTAAAAGTGTGGACTACGCCTTGGGCAACAGACATGGAGTGTTTGTCTTTCTCCCACTGCTTGAGTCAACATTGTATAATAGCATCAAGTGTGAATTACACGCTGTTTGTATTAGCTCTGCTCAAAATATACTACTTCCATTTATTTGTTGAAACATTTATTTTGGGGGGTCATAGCCCGGGGGGGCAATCTTCTCTTTCGGTCTCAAACAGCCACATTATTTAATTTTGTGCATATGTTAAGTACCAGTTACAACCACATTAACGTGGTCGAAAGCTACGGAATTAAAGTCTATCTCAATTGTCTTTTGTAAATCTGCACCTGTCTTTGACTTGTCTTCTGTGTGTATCTTCGAATATTGATTCTATTATTATACTAAAATGGGACCAGACTATTTTCATCAGTTTTGAGTTGGGCTGCGTCCGAGTCGAGCGACTTTGGCTCCGAAAATGTTGGCAGTGATCTGGCCAAAGCCACTGCAGAAGCTGTTAATTCGGACCCAGCCTAACCAGGTCCAGTTAACATAATCCATAGGTAATAGGCACCAGTGTTCCGTAGGCCCTAGGCACCGGTGTTCCGTAGGCCCTAGGCACCAGTGTTCACCAGGTCCTAGGCACCAGTGTTCCATCTGCCCTATAGTCTTAGCATCAGTGTTCACTAAACCCTAAGCACCAATGTTCCATAGGTCCTAGGCACCAATGTTCTATAGGCCCCAGGCATCGGTGTCCCGTAGGCCCCTTGGCTCCATGGCCAATTTTATGATAACTTTAAGTGCTGGATTTAAAGTACAAAGTACAAATTATTACATGCACTGAGGTACCCTCCTCTGTTACATTCTCAGAGGCTTTGTATTTTCAAGTACAGGCCCCAATTTTTTTCCGAGGCCCTAGGCAGAGTGCCAATTGCTGCATATGTGTGTTCGATAATCAGGCCCTGGGCGTAACATAGAACGAATGTGGAAAAAAGATACAAAGGCTGCACTGTGCTTAAAAGTCTGTACAAGATACGTAGATAATACTGCCCTGGAATTGTGTGATTTAAATGTGCAATTATATGGCACTGAGTGTGAGTTCCTTCCAGGGGTTATTGATGAGAGAGATTCGATGTGCTCGCCCATGGTAGCGAGGTTGTGTATTGTCCTCTCTGCAAGTGGTTACATTTTTTTTTTTTTCTATTTTTTTTTTCAAGCAAAATACTTTCTGAATCATTGTAATTTTTTAATAGAATTATAACTATACTATGGAATGTTGGGCTATACTGTATCTACCTCATAGATTGTATTATCTGCTCAAAATAGACAGTTGAAAAAAAATGGCATTCCAACTACACAGAACAAAAAACCAACAACAGAAGATACAAACATTTCGCTTGCATAAGTAAATCATTTTGTGTATAAAAGAAGACAAGGTCCAAAAACTTCTTCAACAAATCAAAACTTTTTACATCTGAAAACACGAGGTGGCAGCATTTGACTAGATCAGGGATGCATTATTGTACTGAAACTAAATAATCTCTACACGACCACAAGAGGGCGCTATTGCCCCTCATCACTAAATTCCTTTATGCCAACTGAAGGCCCCTTTACTGTAAAAAATAACTTGCCGATTTTTTAATGTGGAATCAAAGTTGTCCAGCAAAGAGTTTCCATAGTTAAGAGAATAAATTGACTTGTTCTTATTAACCCTCTTGCTGTCTGACCATTCAATACCATTCACTGTGGTTTTGAATGATAGATAAACTATGCCAGCCTGCAATATGATACCATGAGGGAATGCATGTACACAGTACACAGTTAGTTCTGTGCACAGTTGTGCCACCGTACACAACCTTGGCAGTCGAATGGTTTCAAATGGTTGGTCAACTCACTGGAAAATGTTGCCATGAGTCACTGAGAGTAGGAGGGTTAATCCACAAAGAGACACCAATAAATCAAAAAAGTCAAAAATTATGTCGTCCGATCATAAAAATTATTTTCCCAGTGAGTTAACTATGTGGAGTTGCCGTTTACGGTTTATAAAAATAGATAATCAATTTAAGATACAGATGGAATCATCCCTCTGGTTTTTCAACAGCCAAATTTGATGTATACTTTATTGAAAAGAAAGACACAGAGTTGTTTGAGATGGCCTCTATTCTCTTCATTTCAAAGGAAAAGTACGCCAAGAATTATGACACAAGAATTATGGTTTCAGAAATTGTGATCTTTCCCGAGAAGTTACAGACTATCAAGCACTCTATAATGCTGTCGAAAACACATACAAAATGCAATATTTGTTCCCTTTTAATGAGGGTTTATATAATCATTGTGGGGCTCCATTACCCAACAATATTGGTCCCCTGCAAGTTTCGCCTGACAAATAAATTATACACACTTTCTTTTTCGGACTTGCATTTATCTTTAAACTATGGTAAGTAATTAATTCATGGACCCAGTCTGTACAGTCAAGCATGGTACCGGATGATGACACCACAATACCGAAGTCACACAGTGCACACGCTCGGGTGTATGCTCGGGTGTACAATATGTCATGTGTGCTGTACACAACGTAACCCCAAAGGAATTTATTTTTATTTTCGGCATTAATCCCAAAACCACACAAACCTACTTGCATCAGTGCATAATCTACTACATACAGTATGTACATGTCCACCCACACACACCCAAGTTGCAATTATTAAAGGGAGACAGGGGGAGCTCGGTCGGCAACTGGAATTTATCTCTGGGTTGTTTTGTTTAAAGTCTGCTAACCTTGCATAGCTTTGAATGTACGTTTACCGATTGTATTGTTTTGTTGTTGTTGTTGTTTTATCCATATTGAAACCTGTCTGAGTATGTCTATTGCCATGTTGCAAAATAATTTAAATCATTTCAAGAATTCATCTCCCCCACCCTGTTTTGTCTTATCTGGTACAAATGTAACCAGGTTTTAATGTCATTTGAAGTTTTTGTTCCGATAATATTTTGAATTTACTTCAAGATAAAGTACTGGATTGGTTTGTTTTAGGGACCAATTTTTAAGTTCCAATTTTGATGATTTGTAAAGTTAAAACCATTACCAATCCCCAATAGAAATATCCATCTAATACTCTAAAGCAAGAAAATAACCATTTGAAGACACCCCCCCCCCCCACAAAAATCACCAGCGCCTATTTTGATTGCCACAATCAGAATAAGCACTATCTAAACGTGCAGAAAATCCCGACCACACATACACATTTGTGGGTTGTTTGCTGAAACGGGATCACCCTCAATTTTGATGAATTTTTGCACAGATTGGTTAAAGGGTGTGTTTACTGAAAACTTCTTTTGAAAAAATAAGGGTCTGAAAATAGGATAGCAGTCGACCTTTAGGTCACAACTGGACTTAAATATTTCAAGAACCTTCTGAGAACAGCATCCTCAGCACTGAAGAGCAGGGTTTATTTGTATCTCAAGCAAATAACAGGCAAATGTAACATCCAAATTCAAATAAAAGTCTGCCATCCCCGAAACTACAGCACTCTTCAAAAAAAAAAAAAAAAGAATGTATAATTTCCCCTTTAAGCTCAACAGACTGTAATAGGAAGCAAGATAGCTCAAGTAAACAGGATCAAGCCCAGCTATAAAGCAGATTACTACATTATCATAACAAATGTGCCAATTTAAAGAGATAAAGTCTGCTTCGATTGTCCGTCCCCCCAGTGCTGAAAAGAGTTTTTCGTACTTGACCAAATTCACCTGACATCGTGGTCGCACCATTTTTTTGAGTCAGTGTCCCTGTGTGTTATACAGTGTAGTGCACATTTTAGATGATGCAGCGTTTACGCCTTCGCCATTGACTATTAAAACAGGGAGTGTGGCAGACAGAAGCCGCGTGTGTCGTTGCTGCGAGGGCGTCAACACAAAAAAGGTTACTGTTTTGGAACGGAGGGCTGTTAAAGGCAGTGGATACTTTTCGTAATGACTTAAGAACTACATTACCATAAAAGCTTTTTTAGTAAGGAGCACCCAAGAGCTGCTGATAGTACAAAACATTGTGAGAAACGACTCCCTCTGAAGTAATGTAGTTTTTGAGAAAGAGGCTATTTCTCACTAAAATATTTAAATCTGAGAAAGGGTTCAGAGGTGAAGCATTTGCTGGATAGAAGTCGGGTGGAAAAATGATCACAAGAGCTACCTCCCACGATAGTATGGCTGATTTAGCCGATTCCTGCAACCAGTATAATTGGTTTACTTTGTAAATATGAAATTACTACCCAAGAGATTAAGTTGATAACTTAATTTGGTAGAATTGTAGATATTCTGGGAAATTATTTTTCACTTTCACTTATACTTTCGCTTTCTAGAAAAGAGATGGGTTTTTTTGCAGTCAAAACCTTTTTGACTTGTTGGTTTGGTAGAATGCTGCCCTCTATTGTCCAGTATTCACTAACTTTTATATACCAATATGAACTGCAGTCAGCTTTACGTTGCACACCCTATTGTGGTGTCCGGGACTACCCTGAGGCCATGTCCAAATTGGCGGCTACGGCTACGGCTGGATCACCGCATCATCATGCAATGAGGTATAGGACATCCTTGGCAACACCCTTTAGCAACAGTCAAAGCCGTAGCTATAGCCACCAATTCGGATACCGCCTAACTCTAAAAGAATTCGCACAAACAAATGCTGGTTACACTGACCTCAGAATTTATCCAATGTTGGTACAATCACAAATGAACCCAAGCAATGTTCTGCATAAACATGTTTTCCCACCCAAGCCCAATTCATGCCAAATTAAAAAAAGCAGCCTGCCGGGCAACTGTGTTTCAATTTAAGAACAGAATAAACACCCACTGTGGAGAAGTTTGAACCCTCAATTTTGATGTGTCTTGAAAACTAGACGAATGGACTGAGTTCACCCCCTTCCCCCAAAAAACCAATGTTGTTAACTTCCTTTTCATCATGCTTCTGAATGAAAATCAAATTCATTCATAGTTTGCATCATAAAGAGGTGGTGCCGTGGTGCCAGCATGCTACCACCATGAAAAACATCTCCCATCGGAGTTTACTTCTGTCATCCGACTCTATTTATATAAACAAACCATTTGTTCCTTTCAGAGCGGGAAAACATCTTTCATAACTCATGGGGGTGGGGGGGGGAGTAAAATTGAGCGACCCAGAGGCCTCTTCAGCGTCCACTACGTGAAAGCTTTGACAAACATCAAACAAAATTGCCACGATCAGTCCCACACTGTACATATATAATGACATGTCAAACAGTAAATTACCCACAGTCACCCACATGTTCGGGTGAATACACGTGCTCACTATAAATACCTTTACAATACCGGCTCGTCCTTAACGCTTTGCTAAGCATGTGGAGTGGGGCTCCATTATTCAACAATATTTGTCCCCCATGGGTTTCGCATAACAATAATGCAAACATTCAACAAGCCAGAGTGCCATTAGTCCCCGTAGTAGTTTTCAGTCGTCTAAACAAAGTTGCAAGGAAAGCCACCAAAAAAAAAAATGGGCGCTCGGAGAATAGCCGCTGTGGGAAGAAAAAACGTGTGCCATACATATACACTGAGTCAATATTTGTACTGCTGGTGAAAAATAGCACTGCCTGCTAATGATTTAAGTCACTATGCTTGTTTAGTTCTGTAGAGCTGGAAAGACAAGATTCCTGCATAGTAAAGTCCTTATAAACGATCCATCATCTCTTTTTCATAAGTCCCTGCAAACATTTTTCATTGCCTGTGTTTAGAAGACAAATAAGAACGAGCGTTTTGCTGGTACGACGACCGTACTTGTAAGGACAGCAAAAGAACCTTCCTTTGACGATTTTAATGCTTGGAGGTGGTGGACAAAAAACTCGCAGGCAAATACTAGACAGACAGACAAACAATTAGAGCTCAAGTCGTGTAGGTCGTCAAACATTACACTTTGGTCATAACAGGAGCTCTTCCTTGTTAGAAGACATGTTATAGGAACCCTAAAGGCCAGCAGAAAAACCCGCACACCTATTACATTTACAGAAAGACAAGTCACGACAAGTCACAACTGACAACAAAAGACAAAACAAATTCTTTGGGGAATGAACCATCCTGCCATCTTATTTCTCTTGCCAATACAACAGAAATAAGCACATTGTTGTAAAGTACAACAAATGATTTGTTTTATTTTGCCGCTTATCCGCTTATTATTGTTATTTTATCGTGTTATTTCAGTAATAATTTTACCGTCAGCTTCTAAATGGAACAAAAATTGCCAGTGTTGAAACATGAGGCCGTTTACAATCATTCTGTATTTATACCACAGGTCATTTCGGTTGGTAACCAGTTTGCAGCCGCTACGTCCTTCATTTTTTTTGTTGATGAATGTACTTATCTCTTGGCACATCTCAGTAAAACACTCAATTTTCCCGAGGATGCATAAGGAGTAAACAAATAAATAAATAAATAAACAGCACATTGTCTTTGGGCCTTTGTTTCCATGAAATTATCATTGGCAAGTCCACCCTTGAAAACAACCCTGTTCGGATGATGTACTCCTCAAGAAACCATCGCTGTACATTTTAATTGTTTCACTTGGTTTTAATCGAAAGCCAGTGAGCGTTGGGTGAAACTTTCCCATCATTCATTAGCATCATCTTGTAAAGTAGACTGTCATCACCATCAATTAAAATAACTACTTAATTGCTTGCACTGAGCCGACTGTGATTAGTTGGTCCGTCGAGGTAAATGAATTATCTTATAATGACAAGAAAAAGCATTTGTGATATTGGCGAGACTGCGTGGGACTGTAACTGCCATTGAATGAGGCCGAATATAATCGCCAATTGTGAAAGGCCAGTCACGAAGCTCGGCAGTCGCTACCAAAGTCTACCAAACTTTTTACCGCCAACATCAGGGCTAGATAGCTCAATCTGAAGGTAACAGTTCTGTTTTAAGAGTTACATTTATTCAACAACAACACCGAAAGAAAAATGTGGTTCTTAGGGGAAAACCCGAGGGAGTATACCGCTGTGCCTCATAGCTCAGTTTGGTAGAGCATCTGCCCGGAGTGTCAGGGGTCTTGGGTTCAAATCCCGATGAGGACCATTTGATTTTTCTCTCACCCCATATTTATTCAACAAGCAAATAAGGTTTCTTTTGTTGAGCGAAGCACTGTTTTGTAATGGTCTATCCTTGTTTTTTTGGAGAGTTACATTTATTCAACAAACCTAGTTTTAAAGGAAAATATATCAAGACTTTTTGGGGGGGAAAATAGTGTATTTCAAATGAAGCTTGAGAAACGACCCATTTTTTTATATTTTTAATTCATGACCTTTTAAAACACTGTAGAGTTACACCTCAGGAATTCTACCCAATAAAAATATCCAAACATTTAACCTACTCTACCTGCCGAAACCCACCGTAGGAATTCCCTCAAATTAAGACTTCCCCCGGCAGCCTATTAAACATCAAACACTTTCTGTTCAAAGGTGACGGGGTCAAGAAGTGAAGTATACCGATAGGGTGAGGATACAATCGGCATCAAATAAAAAACATCATGGGTGCCCCATGAGCTTGCACCTCTCTCCGATATGATATTCCCCGGTACCTGTATTATATCTGTCACTTGCGGCGTGTGGTGTAATCTACACAGGGACTGAGAAGTAGAGCTTTGTGGACAATTATTGGGTTACTCTGGGTTCAAGTCAAGGTCCCATGGGGTGAAATGGGGATAAGGCGTACCGCTAAGTGGGATACCAAAACCCCACCTATCATCACCAACTGAAATTTATATCGGAAAATATATTTATATCGGAAAATATATCGAAGATTTGAAAAGTATGATCGAAAAGTCTTCATGAATAAATCCTGACACTGTTATAAAGAATAAGGTGCATTTACAAACATTGTTAATACACATGTGCTGGGAAAATTTTTTTTACATAAATATCATTAGGCCTAAATTGTACTATTGGTACTAGTAATGCTTGAACCAAGATAACTTAAAACACTTCTTTCTGGCGTTTCTAAAACCTGAAGCACCCAAGAGTGCAAGTCTTAAACCTATAGCGACCACAAGCGGTTTGTACCGAAATGTCCATGGTGGCCGCAAACAGCCGCAAGATTTGACCTACTTTCATTCACCCAAGAAGTAAAAGTCCAGAAATGAAATTTGTCCAATGTTTCATATGTTAACACAGTATTTTCCAAATTCTAAAAACAAAACAACTTTTCTCTTTCATGTTATTTTTGTTTATATTTTTACTAGGGGGAAAAAAAATGATTGAAAAAAATGAACATTATTAACGATGTCTGGGCGTAAGGATTAATCCAAAGGTATACTTTGCCTTTGGTGTCCTAGAAGCAAGATAAATTTGTTGAATTATAATAATCGCATTTGTATAGCTTTTAATATTGGAGTTTCTATGGCACTTCAACCTATGAGTCAGTAGGGGTAGTTTGATAGGCACGAAGAGGAAGATCGGTCCACAGCGATGGTGTGGCTGCAGTGACAATGACAGCACGTTGGCCCCAGCGAGTGCAAGTACATGGATCGTTAGCAAGTTGAAAATAAGAACTGTATGACGACCGTAAACTGAAGGAAGGCATTAGAAGAATCAAGACAAGGTACAGATTTTTAATAATGGCACAACTATGCCGCTTTGCTTACTGCCCTAACTACTTTTAAACAAAATGAGTTTTTGAAATGTGACAAAAATTGCTACTACTCGATCCCTCACTCGAGTCAAAATCCAGCACTACTACCGGAGGATGTTCACACTCTTTGAATCAATGTAAAGTACAACAAATTGTCTGAATTCGTAGGACTTAAAGCTGACAGCAGTTAAGGTTTCCTATAGTAAACGCTGATACAATTGCAGCTTGACAACTTTTTAAGTTTGACCCTGAATCATATACACCGATATCCAATATGCCACAATCATTGCTCTGCCATCTCTAGAGAACAGGACAGTGTGAAAATACACAAATACAATGACTTCAAAATATTGGTGTTGACAATGTGACGGTGACGAGAGACTACTTTTCACTTGACCTGCCTGTTGCCTGTTTTCATTCTCGCGTATTGATGTGCTGGCAAAACTCATTCATAAAAGAAATCGATCTCGGCCTGTAATCCTTTTCAACTCGTACAAAATTCTCCAACAAAAGGCGCTTAAAACCTGTATATCCCACTTCATCAATCATTCAATACCAGGCACTATCTCCGTATTGATCCGACAACTCGCCCAAACAAAAGATAAGCCGGCCTAGAGAAAGGCTCGTGACTATCAATCTATAATCGGAAATCGTACAGACAGTGGCTTATTCTATGGTCGAGGGTTAGGACAGGGGCAACGAACGAGGCTGGCCGCCATATTGATTCTGGCAGTCGTCTATAGTACGGCATTCACCCTATGTAATCAGTGTGGTAATTTCAAGCCAATAAATGCCTGTGATCAAAAAGCCACAGTGAGGCCGTTTCCGAATTGCCGGCTTCGGCTACGGCTAGATATTCTGCGTTGAAGTATATAGTATGTCCTTCGCCCTTAGCAACAGTCATAGCCATAGCTGTAGCAGGCATCACTCTATGTAATCAGTTTGATAACTTCAAGCCAATCATGCCTCCGAATTGGCTACGGCTACGGCTAGATACCCGCGTCATCATGCCTTGAAGTATAGCATGTCCTTGGCCCTTAGCAACAGCCGTAGCTGTAGCAGCCGATTCGGGTACGGCCTTAGAAAAGAACTGCACAACTTGGCACAAACTCTCATCACATCTTCTGGGCTTTCAAGAAATATCCACTATTAACAAAAACATCGGGTGATCAACTGCAAAGAAACTGCCTGTGGCAAAAACTGCTACTACTAACTCGATCCCTTCCCGGAATCAAGATTCAGCACTACTACTGGAGGATGTTTACTCTCTTTGAATCAATGTAAAGTACAAACAAATTTGTCGGAATTTGTAGACTTTAAAGCTGACAGCATTTCAGATTTCCTAGTAAATGCTGATACAATTGCAGCTTAACCTTACAAGTTTGACATTTACAACAGTAGGCAGCCAATTCAATTTTGGGTGAACAAAGAAATGTTGACTGGAGCGGATTTGAACCAGAGCCCCTCCGAATTTACGTTCCTGTGCTGCACCATCAATTGTGTTTGGGGAGGGGGGTTGGGTGGCAGGCAAAAGTCATTCAAACAGATACTGCCCTTTAGCCAGGGATCCCACCCAGTTTACGATACAACCTGAGAGGTTTTATCGGTCAAAGGTCCGAGGATTTTGAGGAAAAGAACTAAAAAGAGTTGAAGCTTTGGAAAAAAAAATACAGAAAGTCCACGTTCATATTTTCACTTAACTACATACAGTTTTTAACATTTTCTACCCCCATTTCTTGTGGCCAGATCACAATTTGTCCCAAAATTTATTCACCATCATCTTTAATATTGAGAATGAAACTTTCACATCGCCATTCAGTTCAACGAACCCACTCAAAAATAACCCAAAGTTCAAGAAGAAAAAAACGTTCATTAGCAGACTTTATTAGAGGAGGGGAAGAAAGAGAGAGAGAGAGAAGGAAAAAAAATGGGGCTCAGGAAATTTTTTTTATTACAAACCCCGACGAGAAACCCCTCTGTGACCCACAGACTGGACCGTGAAAGATACCTTAAAACGACAGCCCAAAGGACTAGACTTATCAAATGAACAAGAAAGGGCCTGCAACCACCTGAACAAAACAACCCCAACGGTACTTAAGAGTCAGGGGGGGGATATACACACAGGTGAGCACTCTGGTGGAGGCAGTGAATACAGGCCCTAAATACAAAAAAAAAAAAAACAGTTCAGAAGAACTGTCAGTCTTTGGACAATTCCAGAGAGTAGGGGCAGACGGCTAATCTCTCTTCGGTGCGCTTAAGATGTGGTTTCCCTATTCTTAAGACCTCACCTTCCAAAGGGCTTAAGTTTTTTCTCGTCGCGATGAGAAAGAGTCTAAGAATGATGATGTAATGAAAAGAGAGACCTTGGGGTGGCAAATGACCCGAAAAAAAAAGAAGAAGCTTGTATTATTGTGATAAAAGTACGTTAAACATTCAAGAACACCGTCGCGGCGAGTCAACTAACGCTCTCGTAATCGTACGCTTTTTTTCAAAGAGACGGTTCAATCTCGACGAACAGCATAATTATCCGATTGTTATCTCAGAACTTTCTTTGTACGAAAAACGGCCATCATCCTGAGAAATTCCCTTCCGGCTTTTGATTTTTCAAAAGTCTCATTTGGGGAGAGAGGAACAACTTCTTACAGTTGATATCAAAAGCCAACAAAAGTTGATTCCCACAGTGGGGTGTCCCCTTTGTTGTCGATATGTAAATAACCCTTTCATCACAAGTGCTCACCCCCCCCCCCCCACCCTTGATGGGAAATGAGCCAAACGGCGCAACAACATTTCGCTACTTAACATGAGTGGGGATTCAACGCCTACAGAAGCTGACAATTTTGTGCTAAAGTAAGCAATTCTGCAACGGTTCGCAACTCGTGGCAATACATTATTCGACTGAGTTTATAACTCAGCAGTCCTTACTTAATACACAACTTAAAGGGAGGGCCATAGATTGGTACCAACCGCATCTCTGGTCGCACCATTTGCGTGTGGACACCAACCCTCAGAAATCTGAGAAACAATGCGTGTATAAATCTCTTCTGATATTCAAATGTTTTGGGGTGAAAAATTCAAGTCCAAACCATATTACTTCGAAGGGAATCCTTTCTCAAAATAGTTTATACTGGTTTTTATTGCATTTTTTAAGGCACCCCAAACACTTGTATTTATATATTTGTATATTTATTTATTTATTTATTTATTTATTCTGGTTGTGAAACCAAAGATAACTCAATCACTATACTAGCCGAAAACTCCATAGAGAGAAGACAAGAAAGAGGTTTTGGTTTCAGATGTGGGAGGAAAACCTGAGATATTATTCTGAAGAAAACCCTCGCAGACGGGTAGGGACTGAAAACCCAATCCACATAGTATCCCCAGCAGGATTCAAACCGGGGTCCTAGAGGTGGAAGGCGAAGACAGAATGGAAAACGCCAAAACCTGACTGCCAGTTGGAGCTACCAACATCTATAACTACTTTCACACTCTAGCTTAGTATCCACCGACCACTATGTACTGACATTGCATTTAAGTACTTGACCATTGAAAAGGAAAAAAAGGACCTGTGGCAACACCCGAGCAGCAGGGTACCGGCCAAGTCAACGTTTTGAGTTTCTCTACTCAATGCTAACACCCAAAATATATTTAAAAAAAAAAAAAAAAAAAAAACACCGAAACAATAGAAAAGCAACCTTGACTGGACGTCTAGCGCCGAGTGTGTTTTCCCAAAAAATTGAGTAACGCTATGTATTTCCTATTAAATATTACATGTTGCCGACACCTGTTTAACATCAGAGGGACCTGTTAAGGCTGGCAACGTGATACCTCTCTCCCCTTCAAACCTGCTGGCCCATCAATTAGCGTTAATTGAGAAAGTATGGTCAAACTGCGGTTTACACAAACAAAGGATGCTGATTCTGAACCTGGACCACCAGAAGAAAGAGAAGAAAAAAAATTCAAGCCAAATAAAACAATTTCATTTTTTTGTCGGTAAGACAAACGAAAACATAATTTGACATTGAACAAAAAAGACCCCTGAGCTATGGTTTACATCAACATGTATCACTGCGTTAGTTCATTTAAAAATACAACACCTTGACATTTGTGTAAAATAGTGTCCGCCTCACTTACATTTATTTTAAATTTTATCTTCCATAAATAGAATAGTATTCAATTTAAAAAAATAATCAATTTGGCGTCAACTCATGAGTTCAATGACACAACTTGTAAGAAATTTAGATTTTTTTATGGATCCATGTTTTTGTGTGCATACTTTTGATTTATTCCTAAGTTGTATATTTTAGTCTGTACCACCCCACCCAGTACCAGTTCCTTTTTCAATGAAAACACTGGTAATACAACAAATTGTACATTTTAGTCTTTACCACCCTCCTCAGTACCCAGTTCCTTATTCAATGAAAACACTGGTAATACATTCGTGCCTAATTTTGATTTATTCCTTAACTGTACATTTTAGTCTTTACTACCCCACCCAGTACCTAGTTCCTTATTCAATTAAAACACTGCTAATACATACATGCAATTTACACAACACAACAGCATGCAAGGAAAACAATTTAAACCATCCCTAATTGTTGTTGTGTGTAAAAGAAAACAAATCAAATCCGTCATTAAAGAACACATGTAAACAATTTAACCAGCACACTTTCTTTATGTCAATCATTTTTCCATTTACAAAAAACGTGTACATCTGCTCTCTTCTTGGTGGTGTGGATATTTCATGCCCAAACACATGTTCACTAACACAGTGTCAAACTGTCCCAGCAAGACTTTTTTACAACATTCAATCCGGCTAAAAAACAAAACTCCATTAATTAGCCTGACCTTTCTTCAGAGCAAGAAAAACATCGCGCTTCCGTTTTTTTCCGCGGGGCCTATTAAATCAAACAGCAAGGCAGCAATTTAATTAATGAACTGTATCTTCTTAATTACACGGCTCATGAGAGATGCAGAGACTCAGCACACAGGGGACAGAGCTTAAAAGAAAAGCAATAAACGCGGACAGGGTAGAAGAATTCAATTAAAATTGCAAGCAATTACGACGCTAAAGGGAAAAGCACATAACTTTTTTTTTCTCCTTCTTTTCAAGGTAGGGTCATCGTTTGGTTTTTAGTCAACATAATGCTGACTTATAGGCATTATGTTGACACAAAAAAAGTCACCTGTGAAAGTTTCAGTTGAACACAGTGTCTACTTGTTTAGAAAACAAAACAAACACAACTGTCACTTTATTTTCATAAAGATCGTCAGATCCATTCATGTTTTGGCGGGTACCAACCGCATCTCTGGCCGTAGCATTCACAAATGGACACCATGGAAACTAGAAACTCAGAAAGTTGACTTAATGCGATCTTTGGAGATTCAAATTTTTTAAGAAAATATATGGCTTCGACTCCAGCTTAAAGGTGTTATACAGGATTGGTAATGATATAAAACATTGTTTAATTTTAGTTTGAAAGTTTACTGATTATGAAGTTCATACTAGAACAATTTTTCTGTGATATATTTCCCTCTGAAATGAAGTCATTTTCAAGAAAACTGTATCCGAAAGCCTTTCAAAAAAAAAAAAAAATAGCTGATTTCCAAACCAAAATTAAGGACAGTGTGTTTACATGCTATTTTCTCCTGACTCACACCAGACTCACACAACGGATTGAGGCAAAATTTTCACAGGTTTGGTATAACATAAATACACAAAAGATGGACACTGTCTGTGACAATTAATTGTCAGCTCTACCAATTCTGTATAATACCTCTAAGCACCGTCTGCCTGTTTGAAGTCTTGTAAAGAAAGTGCAAGATTGTTTTGTTTTTTAAAACTGAAGAAGCCGAATCAACAACTGAAGCCATGCTTTTGAAAAGAGCCTGTCAACTGTGTTTCCTTGATCATTTAGACACTCTACCTCTTTGGGCACTGGACAGAAACTGCCCAATCCATCAAAGAGCTAGATATCCCCCTATAATCTTTCTGCAATTCTTCTACCTCAAGTCCCTCACTTTCTTTTATAGAAACTGTCCTGGAATAAAAACAACAAAATTTCAGCCCCGACAAAAATGTAGCGTTTCTTTTTAAAAACAAACCCTAGAGCATACACTTCGGGTGTGTATTTTTTCAAGCAGCTCAACATTGATTTAGGACAGCCCGGTGGACCAATGCAGCTTTTTTGCTTTTTTTTTTTTGGACATCAGACGGGTCCCGGTCAGATGGTGGGGGTCCGTGATTTGCAGTCGCCCAGACGTTAAGACCTGCCCCGACTGATTTAATTGATCCCCTGCCTGGCTAAATATTTACTGTGCCCGCTTGAAAATGGATTTATACAAAACTCGCCGGCATAGCTAACTTGGGGTTGCCAATGAAAATACTGGCAAGGTCACTTGGAGGTCACCACACAATAAATATGTGTGTCTTAAAATGACAGCGATGAATCTATCTTATAAGGTTTTTTTTATAATCACAAAGTTCCTTTTCTTCCTTGATTGGTTTTGAATGTGTAAATCAAGCCCTGAGCGGTCACTTTCATAGAAGCAGAACAGCTAAGAAAAGAAATTTGCTAAGCTCAAAAAATAATCGCTAAGCAAAAGCTGGTGACCAACCCCCCCCCCCCCAAAAAAAAAACATGGTGTAGGCCTACAGTTTGTGACTGGTAGGCAAATTTGTTGAGCAATATTGAGCAGTTCCAAAAGAACTGGCCAAGAGCCAAAATTCACAGAGCCTCAAAGCAGAAAACTTTGCTTAATAAATGTGCGTACTGGTGAAAATTGAACAGGGGACCGGTCACAACCTGTGTACTGTATATGTCATTTTGGCTGGTAACCCATGTCACCGCAGCAAGATTTCACCGCGCCCTGGACGTGTCGCCTGTGTGTTAGTAATAGAGCCATATCTTGTCTAGACGCCCCTCCTACTTTCAGGTGCTCTTGCCCCTTATTACAGACTGGCCCCTGATGAGATCCGCCCTTCCTTCACCCTGCCTTCACCCTGCCTTCAAATTGTCTTCAAATTCTTGAGGAAGATGGTTTCATTTTGTTTCCCTCCTGACAAAAAAAACCTACTTGAACATCTGCCCATAGTTACAGTGTACGGGCTGTCTGTATGTACATGTACATGTATGTATGTATGAATGCACAGTCAAGGCCAAGTAGAAAATTGTATAATTGGCTACCATGCTACTGACTTCCACATTGTGAGGGAACCGGTTATTGTAATGTATTTAACAGTCTGGTCAGAAGTTAATGTCATAATGGCTTTTTTAAAAACTAAACACGTTACAAAAAGAGATTTAATGTAGTACAAATACAGCTGTCTCGTAGGTATTCAAGGAATGAATCAATTTCTATGACAAGTTGGGTAGACCACATCACTGAAACTCGAAAATCATTTCACATATTATATCGTTCACCTTTCAGCTTTCTCGAACGATTGTGGGCAAAACCACCAATTCCTTTCCCAAGGGCCTTTTCCAAACCTAGGGCTTGAGCTTGGGCTCCGGCTAGCAGTGCACATTTTGCATGGAGCTCCAACATTAAATGCTAAAACTACTGGACACCGGAAAGTGTGCCAGTGGATATTTCACGCCCTACATTAAAGCTCTTTGAACAAAAAAAAATGAAGATCTTCTGAATTCTGGGCACTGTACATCATTGAACAATTGAGGGAGCTGTGACTATGAAGTAAAAGTTTGGCTGGCGTCACTTGACCTGCAGGCCATGGTTTTACATGCAAGAACTTGGCTTCCTCGCTGCCACACACCAATATCAGAGTCACATTTTCACAGAGGCCTCTGCTAGAGACTGGCACATTTCCAGCACAAGAGGGATCCCACAGCGAGCACCGGATATGGACGGCACACCAGTGATCATATCTTCTGGCCTTCTGGTGCACCAATTAATTTTGACAGAAGAAAAGAGAATAAGAATAAAATCCCCAATTTTGTTTCATTTGATTGAAACCTCAATGCCTAGTTCACAATAGGAGAGCGAAACTTTGTTCACTGGAGTTTCCCCGACCCCCCCCCCCCACCCCCCACCCCCACATTCTGCCATCCTCATCAAGCCACATACTACATCCCTTTATGAGCCATTCATGATGTGGGATTAAAATATGACTCAATCCCTTTCATTTTCGACAAGAAAAACCCCCCTTGAAATGCGTTTTTTTTACAACTGTAATTACCAATGGGTGAAAACCCCACGGAGATTTTTCTTTTTCAGCGGAAAGGATTCATCCCTTTCCTTTTATACATCTTTTTCCTTTTCACAACTGAAGAGGTTTGTCCTTTGTGCTGGAAGTGCCGGACACCAGACCATGTACCCCTGCAGCAAGGTCGAGTGGCTTGTTTGATAATAATGGCTCAGATTGTCACAGGACTCCAGCAGGAATATAAAGACATCATTTTTCATTAAATTGGAGCAGGGGAAAAAAAGCGCCTCTGGCAGTCTTGGCATTGTAACACCTTCATGTTCCGATCCTTTGACTGTAAAAAAAAAAAAAAGGTGCAGATCCGTAATTGTACACAGTATATATTGTGCCCGACTGAAGTTCTTTTCAGTGGTCACATGACACCTCCGGTCATTAAACCCAGGACTGGTCGTCTCCCCCCCCCCTCGTCTGTAGACTTTGTGTAATTGCAATACAAATCACCAAACATGTTTTCCAATGACCGCCTCACCTTCAGCAAACACACACAAGGCCCGTGAGCTTTGTGCAGATTTTTTGAGTGTAACTATGGATGAAGCCTCAAGGGATTCCTTTCTTGGTAGAGGAAGTAACACCAAACCATGGAGGTAGAATATAAAAAAAAAAAACAATGACGGCAACAAAAACGAATATAGTATTAAGAACCGCGCGGGGGATCAGATTGGTTCAGTTGTTTCGTCGGGCCCTGCCTATCACCTCTGTGGACCCCAGTTCGAATCCCCCCTCAGACCTGGAGCCTTGCCTCTGGATTGGGTTTTCACTCAGTCCTAAATGCGTGAGGCTTTTCCTCCAGCAAGTAAACATGTCATCTCGTTTCCCCACTTGCTGTACTTGTGCTATTGGATGTGTAATAAATAAATACATTTTCGGAAAAACAAGAAACCCAAGCTCGGCAAGTTTTACATCAGAACAGACCGCTTGCATATGATGTCAAAAGCCTAAAACAGCCCCCTCACTGAGGTCAATGAAGAGCTATCATTGGCTGAGAGCCATGCACAGCGCGTACACATGTGCTTGTTTCCATTGTTTGACATCAAAGATGGCGGCCAATACAAAGGGTATACAGTGATACACTCCAAAATCAACCAGTTTGTGTATATTGGCATTCTCCAGACTCAAACCTTAAAAAACAAAAAGTTAGTATTATGTGCATCCATTAGGCCAAGTAAAAATGAATACCAGTTTCTTTCAAAAAGGAGGATGAGGGCCTTTTTATTTTTTATTTCTTTCGAAGGTGGCCGCCAAGCATTTTAATTCAAACTGGCCACCAATTCTTCAATTTAACTTCACCACTTACTTTCTGTAGTTACAAGTTCTAAATTTTAATAAAAAATACACAAAAAATGTATCTTTTTGAAGAAAAAAAAGTAAAATGAAAAATAATAATAAAAAGGATGCGGCCTCAAAAAAGGATGAGGGAGGGGACGATCAAATGGTTTTTTTTTTTATTTGGCCTTTATTAATTCATAAACCTTCCTCAATGCTAAAAATCAAATAAAAATCCAGATCCACCATCAGGAGGGTTAGGGTTAAACCATGGAGGTAGAATTGTTAAACCCAAACCTCAATCCCCTGATTACCTGGATGATTACACTGATAAACAGTGACTGCTTTGATAAACACAAGTCTAGACTAATCTTTTCTTGTCTTATCTCTGCACCCTGACTACCTACTACCCTAGTGACCTTGAAATCCCACCCACATTATAGGAACCACAAGATCCAACGAACGCAATCTGCAATCTACAATCCGATTACATCTTGTGGCCAAAAAAGATGCTCCAAAACGATTGAGTTTTTTAAAGTCACCTGGCGTCGTCACCACAATGGATCTTGATGGCGCCATTTTGGGAGTGTGTTTCCCTGTTTGTTATAGTGTAGCCAACATTTTTTAGCAGCACGCTCGCATTGTACACATTTGCCACATTTACACTGTTGTTTATTTATTACTTATGTATTTATTTTTTTCTTATTTAACCAGTGTAGCCCCATCAGTTTTCAATTAACTGTATGAAAAATACACAAGACTAACATACACAAGCAGCTAAGAATTACCTACAAGAACACAATAAAGAAAAAAGAAAAAAATTATAAAACATTAAAACACTGATACAAATTGTCACGTAACGACTAGACTGAGGCCAATGCAGTTCTGGCCGGCTTGCCGAATGCATCCAAATCCAGACTTCAGAGAATCCTGCACAATGCCGTTCGAGTTCTGACCCCAAAAAACCAAGAGGCACAAACGAACACTTCACCCCTTTCCTTTAAGAACTCCACTGGCTCCGAGTACCAAAACGAATTGAATACAACTTAAGGTCCTCACATTTGTCTTTAAGGCACTCCACCACTCTGCACCCGGCTACATCAAAAATCTTCTTCAAATGAGGCACTGCCATGGTCATTGCAATAGTCAGACCCCAAGCGTACAAGAAGAAAACCACAAATCTTAACAGCTAAATGCTTAGCTAATCGCTAAGCCAGTACTTATCTGTACTAGCATAAATCTTAACCTGCCACTAATAAGAAAATGATTGCACCCTCACTATCAAAGCCCTCACTCCCCACCCACCCCAATCTCAGATACCGCTGTTTCATACCCCTACCAAAAAAACAAAATCCTGACAACAAGATAACAGATTCCAGAGCAGATTCCCCAATTTAGGCAGCTCCCATTTACTCATAATACCAGGGTTTGCCCTTAACTTTTTGTGTGTGTGACTGGCCAGCAGGACCAGTTAGCTTGTCATTTCACAAGTCAATCAGCTTTTCCACTAGTCCGTATTCAAGAAACAGGCACTGAACGAGCCAGCCGGACCAATTGGAGTGAATTTTGACTGGTCCTCCGGTTTTTAGCTGGGCATTTGTCCAACGGAAACCACTGTCAAAAGGAACCCTGAATACATCGACAACATGATGAATTATAAATATCACTTCCAGCCTGACTTTTGTGACTAGACACATTATACAAGAACTCAGTAGATTTTTGAAAATCAAAACAAACAAGTTCTCCTCGTGGACAAGTGTCTCTTTCTTAAAACTCAAACCATCATTTTTTATCAAAACAGTTCCGTTTCCCTTTGCAATGTATGCTTACTCCAAGTCTCATCAAATAAAGCCAGGAAACCTGTTCCGAAGACCGAGATTTCTGATCCGGAACTTGCCCATTTAACAAAGACAGAAGCCCGACAGAAGTTGTCAAAACAGCTCCAACCGACTTGTCATGTTTAGAATACAGTGGCCTTGAGACGGCAACGCCTGGATTCAGTGTACATGACCTCCGTCAAGGAGTCACTGAAACACATTTCATGGTTCGATGATGTATCCTTCAACAGCCACAGGTAAAAAGTGTCATTTAAAAACAGAAAAGACACTGCACACACCACCAAATCAAAAACGGAAGAGGTTTTATCAAAACTTAAACAGATGTCTATAGCCTAATCATTCCGAATATATGATGATTGTTTCATAGTTTGACATTACAATTTGCATCATTTAAAATTAGAAATGATTTTTATTTAATGGGTAAAACATAAGAATCGAACTGCCTCTAGCTACCGACAATCTCAGTGGTGTAGTGGTCAGACATCTGCTCTAGAAGGGGGTGGGTTCGAAGCCCACCCAGTGGGTATGCCTGTGGATTTTTTTTCACAGGACTGAGTATAGAGTGCTTTACACACATCAGTGTATTGGTAAAACCAAAATGTCTTTATCCCAATACAAATTTAAATCTGTTAAAGGGTAAAACATTATTTCCACATAAATTCAGTAGTTTAAAAAACAACAGGTTTTGTTCGAGATATGTGCCTCCTTTCTTCATATTATTATTACTTTTATTATTATTATCAAAAGTTGACACAAATCACAGTGTAACCTCCATAAAATATTACAATATTTGACGTGTTCTTCCAAAGGGTTTGTACAAAAATCATGCCTTCAGGAAATCCAGGCTCTGTGGCTCTCTTACAAACATGTGATGTCACAGGTTACGTGGTCCATACATATTACACATAAAAAAACTTCATTAATTCTTTATCGATCACAGGTTTACTTTAATTCTCCACCACGCTGTGTTTAGCATAAAACGGAACCGCACCGCACCAAAGATGTGCTACGTCTCGCCACATCGCCGGCTTTCATCAACACATCGTGCATGACTTGCATAATAAAATGAATCACATTCCGATATGCCAGTGTTTTTATTACTGAGGTATTAAGAACCCAACAGGATTACTGTCATTTCAATGATGTGTGGATGGGGGGGGGCAATTTCAGTGTCTTATGGCTCGCTCCCGTAAAATTCTCCTTGATCGATCGATGGGAGAAGAGTATTTATAAGGCAAATAAATTTTAAAACATGTTTAGGTCCCCGCCTGCTTCCTTTTTAGAGGCCGCCTCCTTTTTTTTTTTTTTTTCCTTTTTTTTTTAAATTATCAATTTTAACGATTCTCAAATAAATAAACATCTTATCTTTTACTATAACACATGAAAAAAAACACAGAATAAAGCAGGCAACCATCTTTAAAAACAGCCCGGCCGGTATGTCTTGAAGAATGTGTCGGGCGGCCATTTAAAAAAAATTTTTTTAAAGGGCCCGCCTCCTCTCTTTTTCAAAAAGGCAGGACGCTAAACATGTTTTTAATTTTATTTTGCCTAAACCGAGGTGCATTTTACTCGCTGCACAGTGAGTGTGCTCCCCCGTAAAAAAGAAAAAAAAAAAAAAGGTTTAATAACCACGAAGGTCGAGGTTTAATCAAATTACGGGCTACTGTTTTTATCTGGACAAGTAAATATTTAGATAAAATTTAAATGGATCTTCCCATCAGGGGGGAACTGGGCAACCTTCGGCAGCATCTTCAGAGGAGGATGGATGTTGAACTGCCGCGTTAGCAACACCCAATCTCTTTCATACAAACATTGGTTTAAACGTTGTGATAATAAAAAACAGCACTGGGCCCCTACTTTACTAAATACGACATTCAGCAACTGTTTTATCAGCGCTCTGTAAAGGCGGTCAAGCCTGTGGTTTGAACCCGCGGTGATTAAAAAGCGTTGCGGCTTGTGGGTTGGGTCCAAATTTCAGGGCTTATAATGTTTTTTTGGACTGACTATCATAAAAAGTGCTTATCATTTTTATTTTTTCATTTTATTTATTAATTCTGGTTGTGAAGTCAAGGACTCTCAGAAAAGCGAACTTAATCACTATACTAGCCAAGAACCCCGTGGAGAGAAGACAAAAAAGGAAGTTTCAGTTTTAGATGTGGGAGGAAAACCTAGAGAATTAGTAGAGGGCAAACCCATGCTATCAGGTAGAGATTCGAACCCAGGTCCTAGAGGTAGAAGGCGAGGAAAGATACCACTACGCCAACCCGATCACACATCGATGCAGAGTGAAAACCCAAACAATGATCTTCATCCATGATGCAGTTTATTGCATCTATTAATTGTTGCAATAGGCCTACCTGTTGCTATATAACAGGATTCGAACTAGCCTCTTGTCACTGGTCACACCAGGTGGTCTAGTGGTAAGGCATCTGCTCTAGAATGCAGGGGTCGTAGGTTCAAATCCTACCGAGTAATATGCCTATAGTTTTTTTTTTTTTTTTTTTTTTTTTTTTTCGCAGGACTCACGAAGCACTAAGCACACAGTGCTTATCACTAATCATTGTAGAGTAAAAATCTTCAAAATAATAGTCTTTATCCCCGATGAAATTACCACATCTATTAAAGATTATCATTGCTCATTCACAATTCAAAGTGCCGTCATGATCAAAGCAGGCCTGTGGCTGTACATGGAAACATGAACTCTCACCCCATTCCTGCGTGCGCGCTGCGCTCTCCAGAGATTTGATACGGAGCGAGAGGGGGCGCACGAGTGAGGTAACTTTGTGAGAATTCATAATTCCATGTACAGCCACAGGCCTGCTTTAATCATGACGACACAGCCCCTTTAATTAAGAAAGGCCTTCACTATTTTGGCAAAGCCTCTACTGAATTTTTTTTTATACAGTATACAAGCATAGTCATCACGTTCACATACACGATGATAATTTATGCAAACAAACGACAAAGTCCTCTCATTTCCAGTACACCTTTTACCCACACATGCACATGCAAATTGCATGCATACCTGCACTTTCAAGAGCAATTGCAACGGAAATTTCATAAGCTTCACAAACTTCCTATCACGTGAAAAATTTCTTAGCGATTGCTCCTGCCGGCCTAGTGAATATGCGTAGTAGCTCTACAGGTAAGTAGAGTGGCGCAGACCACAGTATGTACATACATGTAATCTCAAGCAAACTTGAATCCTCAATTCTGATTGGTCGATCCATAGCAACGACAGTGTGATATTAACTCACATTGCACGCTCCACATCACACCCTGCGTATTGCGCTGTTTTAAGCTGTGCGTCGAGTTTGCTGTAAGATAAGTTTGTTATCACAAGCGTGCTCGTGGAGTACGGGAAAATGTAGCACGTCTGTGTTTGAAACTTGACCTTTGGCCTCATTGGGTGTTGGACGCAGATGCCCTATATTTGTGCCACGCTTGTCTCAAAGCTAGTAGTATACTGCCATTCAGTAAATCCGTGTTTGTTTAGTGTCGCTGTTTTAATAAGACATGTATTGCTCATTTTTGTCTTTAATGCTTGTTTTAAAAAAATTGAGAATTCAAGTTTGCTTGAAGATGAAGGGCCAAATTTTCCAGCAACATATATTTCAAAAGAAAATTTACTCTCACAATGTAGGTTTTCAGTAGAAGTATCCAGTGTTTACGTATGCACATTTTTTTTTAATGGGTTGACATAACTCTGTATCTCTTTGTGTGTATAAAAGAAACCTAGTTTACACACCCAGTGCACAAGTTCAGCGCTTTATAACCTTGCTCGCAGTTAACGGTGACTGTGCGGTTGAATGCAGCAGTAACCAGCATGGCAACATTAGACCCAGCTGTACCACTCCCCCCCCCAACCATAAAGCTGTTCTCACTTTAGCGTGAGAACTTAGTAGTAACTGATAAGTGGAGCTTGACATTGGCTATCTGGGTTACTCCATAAACAGTTACTACACTTCTTTGCCTAGCATTACATAATTGTCCCCCTTGAACAAATGTTCACCCATGTTTAATAGTTGTGTAACCACTGTATAGGACAGTATATAACCGCAAGGAAAGCACTATATCCTGATTTGTGTGGTTGTTAGGAAGGTTTTATTTCTATAGCTCATTAAAAAGGACAAGATTTCAGACGTGTTTTGGAGAATAGGAGTAAGTCCATAGTCAAGCAAGGTCTTTTTTATAATTTTGGGGAGGGCTGGGATTGGATTGGGAGACTTATTTCAGACAAGTACATTAGACAATTTCATGGACACTGGTACATTCTTCCTAATGAACTGTATTTTAAAGAATTTTTTTTTTTTTTTTTTTTTTTACTTTTCTGAATGGTTCCTTACACTTCAGGGTAAAACTATGAAACAATGGACAACGCACATCTTGTCAGCTTGCACACAATGAGCCAATGAGCATCCTTCTTTTGACCTCCAGCAGAGAGCACCCAACTCAAACGACGTCATGTGCATAAAGCACATCACGTGCATTATTTTAATAAAGATATGTATAATAATGCATTGTTGTTTGCCTCTCTTTTTTGCTATAAATGGGTATGTTTTTCGTTGGTGCTTGTTTATGCCTCTGACGAAGATCCGGGTTTGGATCGAAAGCTAAGGCCATCTACCCTACAAATTTTATAATAATGCATTATGTATAATAAAGAAAGACCTCCCACTTCCTTTTCCCCCGCCCCCTTCCCACAACCAACCCAACCCAATCAAAAAACATGTCAAATGGCCGGTTCATTTTTTTTCTACCAGCTGCTGATAATCCCACGGAACAGAATCTCCAGCCAAATCTAAGTGCCGAAACCTGTTTGCATTTTCCCCCTCCACTCGACCTACGCCATGTGAAT
Organism: Pycnopodia helianthoides; assembly: GCA_032158295.1. Classification (NCBI taxonomy): domain Eukaryota; kingdom Metazoa; phylum Echinodermata; class Asteroidea; order Forcipulatida; family Asteriidae; genus Pycnopodia; species Pycnopodia helianthoides. The sequence continues at coordinate 11,974,891 of CM063260.1, forward strand.
TCACAGGTGTAATCTCAACAGTTAAGGGGGGGGTTTGGATTGCAGACAGCCAAGTCTCACCACTGCTTGAAAGCTTTTAACTGGCTTGAATGATTAACCAAGCAAGACATTTTGTAATCAAATTGAGCAGAAAAAAAAGCGCAACCATTTTTTAGTCAGGGTTACAGAGTAAATTCAATCATAAACGTACGAGAACTCATCTTAAAAGTGTTGGAAGTACAAATTGAAATAAGAGTTTTTACGGCGTGGTACACAATTTCTTTACAAAAGAGTGCACTTAAATTTTGGAATAAAAAATTAAATAAGTGTTTTTTTACAGGGTTGGTACACCATTGCTTTACAAAAGAGCGCATTTGCAAAAACCACACATAAAATTAAACTAACTAAACTACAACAATTGCACCCTCCAGTAAACGACACATTAATGGAAACTACCACATTAAGAAACTAGGCTATAAATCCCAAGATTGTTTGTTGTACCATGTCTGTTACATGTTCTTGCAAAGCCTTTTTTTTTCACAGATTGAAAATGTCAGTTCCAACGTGTCCAAGTTCAAGCCCAAATTGACACAGTTGATTCATGGCTCAAGCCCCCTCGCTCCCCGTCATTATTTTCAACCCCGATTCCACAAACACCACTCAATTATCTCCACTTTTTTTCTCTTCTCTTTCTCTCTCCACACACTTTCCACAGTCCAGGGCACAGATAATTTGTCTACCATAACTTTAAAATGGTCCACATGCTACCCAGCTGTTCCCCGTGAAAAGTCCTGTCACATCCAAGGAAGTTGTCAGAAATCAGGCGGGCCAGCTCCGCAGATGTTGACAGGGCCTGCCGATGATATAAAGTCACTTGGACACCAGCCACATGGTAACCGGTACCCGGGGCAACAAGATGGAGTCATTTTTCCCTCGAGGTGGGGTCATTCGAATGTCACATAACTAAGTCCTCCCCTTAAATCCATACAGCAACAAGTTGTTTTTGTGTGTGTTTTTTTCAACCTTCGAGTAATATCAGGCAGTCTGTCTCAATAAAGTTTAGATTACATCAAAATCTTTTCATTCACAAGCTGCGCGTAGGTATCAGTGGAGTCAAGCGAATTAGAATGATAAACAAAGACAGATAAGAGCTTATAATTTCATTACAGTGTGTTTCCATCTTGCGGACGACATCTCGCTTTCTTCCACATTTTTCCATCACAGAAAAACACATACATTTTCCAATGCTGTTCGTGTAACCATACTCTATAAAAGTGCAACAAAGCCCCCCCACCCTCAAGTTGTATTAATAGACAGATCACAAAATTTAGTTCTTCCAGGCAACCAACCCCACATTTCTGATGACAAGTGTGCCCTCCAAACCCGTGAACCCCCCCCCCCCCTTTGCCACCCCTTTCCTTCCGCAGGCCCAAGCACCAGTGATTTTAGCATCGGGCCACACGACCGAGTGCTTGTGTTCAAATGTTGCCTTTCAGTCTGATAAACATAATTCTGTTGATTATTGAAAAATAATAATAATACAAAATGAGACAAATGTTTCTATTGCTTTTTCAAGCTCAAACAGTTGAATTCTTAAACTGTGTAGGCCTGGTTTTGTACACAAAATGCTCGTCCTGTAAATATTTTGAGCTACAAGTCTTGTAGATTCTTCCCCCAAATCCAAGCCCTGAAAATCAATCAAAGATGAATCTTTGATTGATTTTGTTTATGAATTCATAAACAAAATCAGAGCGAGTCCACAATTGTAAAAAAAATTATACCAAGAAATTCATTTACTGTCCAAGAAGCAAAATAATCCCAAGATATATTTCTTCTTAGCCTGCAACGGTTTGCCCCGATGAAGATAGAAATCACTGTTGTGACATTCCGTTTCCTGCCTTGATCAATTGCTTGTTTTGCTAGAGTTTGGGACATATGAACAAAAAACGGGGGATGGAGCACACATGCTCATTGGTGTTGACGCTTCTCACCGATCGGGTCGCCGATTGATTGCCTGCCCACGGTTGACTGCCTCGCATGATCACACACACACACACGGGGATGAATACCAGCAAAGAAAGACAAAATGGACTCCCATAATTTTTAAAAGGGTCGATCCCCAGGGCAGATTTTTCTTATAATTAACCCCCTCGGAAATCTGAATTGAATGGAGTCAAATAAATTATGTGATCACTCGATGTAAAATGTCAATTCAATCAGTGACATTTATTGTCAGGGAGTGCAACAGTTGACTGATTGAGAGTGTCATCTCTTGGGTTTCAACTGGTTATTTAGGGTGCAACCTAAACTCTCTCTCTCTCTCTCTCTCTCTCTCTCTCTTCCTGGTGAAGTGGGACACAATGACAGCACACGCTTGCTGCTCCTTGTATATGGGCAATATTTCATTCTAGTGCTGCTGTTTTTTCCAGCACACGCTTGCTGCTCGTTGTGTATGTGCAATATTTCATTCTAGTGCTGCTGTTTTTCGAAGATGAAATGAAACCTGGACAAAAAATGTCTAGGTTCTCAAGATTTGAGGAACACGATGACAGCACACGCTTGCTGCTCGTTGTATATGGTCAATAGTTCATTCTAGTGCTCTGTTTTTTACAAAGATGAAATGAAACCTGGACAAAAATGTCTAGGTTCTCTAAAGATTTGAGGAACATAATGACAGCACACGCTTGCTGCTCGTTGTATATGGTCAATAGTTCATTCTAGTGCTCTGTTTTTTACAAAGATGAAATGAAACCTGGACAAAAATGTCTAGGTTCTCTAAAGATTTGAGGAACATAATGACAGCACACGCTTGCTGCTCGTTGTATATGGTCAATAGTTCATTCTAGTGCCTGTTTTTTACAAAGATGAAATGAAACCTGGACAAAAATGTCTAGGTTCTCTAAAGATTTGAGGAACATAATGACAGCACACGCTTGCTGCTCGTTGTATATGGGCAATAGTTCATTCTAGTGCTCTGTTTTTTACAAAGATGAAATGAAACCTGGAAAAAAAATGTCTAGGTTCTCAAGATTTGAGGAACACAATGACAGCACACGCTTGCTGCTCGTTGTATATGGCAATAGTTCATTCTAGTGCTCTGTTTTTTACAAAGATGAAATGAAACCTGGACAAAAATGTCTAGGTTCTCTAAGATTTGAGGAACATAATGACAGCACATGCTTGCTGCTCGTTGTATATGGGCAATATTGCCATATATATTCTAGTACTGCTGTTTTTTACAAAGATGAAATGAATCCTGGAAAAAAAATGTCTAGGTTCTCAAGATTTGAGGAACACAATGACAGCACACGCTTGCTGCTCGTTGTATATGTCAATATTTCATTCTAGTGCTCTGTTTTTTACAAAGATGAAATGAAACCTGGACAAAAATGTCTAGGTTCTCTAAAGATTTGAGGAACATAATGACAGCACACGCTTGCTGCTCGTTGTAATATGGTCAATAGTTCATTCTAGTGCTCTGTTTTTTACAAAGATGAAATGAAACCTGGACAAAAATGTCTAGGTTCTCAAGATTTGAGGAACAAGACGAAAGCACACGCTTGCTGCTCGTTGTATATGTGCAATATATTCATTCTAGTACTGCTGTTTTTTACAAAGATGAAATGAAACCTGGACAAAAAATGTCTAGGTTCTCAAGATTTGAGGAACTTTAAACAGGAAATCATGATATAGGAACGTATATCATGTGTTCCTCTTATAACTCTGGCAAACCTTGAGAACCTATTGTTCCTGTTATACGTTCCTGAATATTGAGAACCTACATTGTGTGTTCCTGTTATAATCCTGCTCGTCATATTAAGGGCAATACAACTACAACAACATTTTACACTATTTTACCGTGAGGCTAGAGGCTCGTAAATTTTTTTCCCCTACTTTCCTTACGGCTTTAATCTATTGGAAAATAAGTACACCATCAAAACTGAATTTGACCTTGGAGCTCCTCTCTTTAAGAATCTTATTTGTCTTGTATTAAATCAAGACATGTTTCAGCAAGCAGCTTGATCTGCCTGATATGTGTGTACATGTGCTCAGCAAATCTGCGTGTTTTTAACAGCTGCATAAAATTGCAAACATCCATGAGAAATGTTTCTTCTTGAATGGCTCTTTTCTTTTTAAAAAGGACGGCTGAATATGCTAAATTCATCAAATTGCACGCAAAGGCAGAGTGCGCCTACATTTATCTTAGAGTACTTTTACTGTCAAACAAGATCATGTGTTCTAGTTTTAAGTCAACCTATATCACGTGTTCTGTTATAACAAGTTTCTCAAATTTTTAGAACCTACATCATGTGTTCCTAATATAAGTTTCTCAAACTTTGAGAACCTATATCATGTGTTCCTATTTATAAGTTTCTTCAGATTTTTAAACCCTATAAATTATCATGTGTTCCTGTTATAAGTTTCTCAAATTTTGTGTTCCTCTTATTATATAATAATAAATAATAATAATTTATTTTTAATATAGCGTTTTACATTTTAAAAAAATCTCAAAACGCTGTACAGACAGTTTTTACATATTAACATCAAGCTAAAAAGAGATAAGCAAAAATACAGCTAGATTACATTATTGTACAAAAAGACCGACACAAAAACAAACAATAAGTTAAAACAACAACACATCAATGAGATAAAACAATAAGAGTCAATCAACACTAACACACCACAGGAAAAAGCAATACATAAAAAAGATTCAAAGGTAATGCCTTTGGAAAACCTTGAGAACCTGTTGTTCCTGTTAGTGTTATAAGTTCCTGAGATTTTGAGAACCTATATCATGATTTCATGTTTAAGTTCCTCAAATCTTGAGAACCTATACAGTGTTGTGGTGAAATTTTTTTTCCAGGTTTCACCCCATCTCTGAAAAACAGAGCACTCGACTGAAATCAGTCCTCAGAATGTCAATATCAGTTTGCGCATTCCTTTTCACTATCACAGCGTAATCACAGTTCAATCTGTGACATTGTGTGCATTCTCAGTGATTTATCCGAAATGTACACAAAATTGCAGAAATGAAGACTGTGCCTATGTGGGTATAAAAGCATGTCAACACATGTCCAAGTTTATCAACCAAAGCCATTATGTACTGTGTATGTATATCGTGGTCCCGTACAAAATATAGCAGGCTTTGAAGTAAAAATTTAGTTTCTCAGCATAATACGAAAGGTTTAACATTAAACTGAAACATTGAATAAATAAGTTCAAGCTCATGGACAGTTTGTGGTTTGATAACTGACCGAGCAGTCCTGCTAGGTTTTCTTCGCAAAGTTTGTAATTCTGTATGGGAAAGGGGGAGGAGGGAATACCATGGACTTATATCAAGGATATTTGAGGAAAAGAAATATTTCGGATCGGCTGTAGAACTCATTGGATACCGCTGTGTAAAGTTAAAGGTGCTGTTCACTTCCAATGAAATTAACTGATCCGTCAGTGTATAGTGAAAATGAAGGAGTTACTCATGTTTAGGGCCTATTCTTCCTCTCTTCCTTAGCTACTTTAATCTGGTCTTTTTTTTGTTCTTACTTGTAAAATAACTACTAAAAAAGAAATCTGTAAAATAAATTTGTGCAAAGTTGTGAGAAATCATATGGCCCTGACCCACTATGAACAAATCAGAAGAAACACTGACACTAACATGTAACCTACTCCTTGTGTTTTTCTTCAAGAGCATCTTTTAGATGAACTTTTGCAGATTCTACTCTTATAATTCGTACACTCTTCTCAGAATCAGTGTTGTACCTAGGCATAGTTTTTTTTACCATACCTTTAAAAGGACAGAGTGGGAGGAAGAGGGAGGGGGGGCTGCACAGAATTCCAGACTGGTTTGGTCACTTCCAATTTTTCATCCTGGTATAATATTAATGTTGTGTGTGTGTACGTGTATGTCACAACATTTTTACTGCAATGCATCTGATGCGATGGGGATCCAACATTATTAAAGACAAAATCCCCCTAGGTGTATTTGTATTTTCCTGGAGAAAATGTGCCCCACAGGAAAATCTGGCGATTTCATTTTTTTAAAGGGTTTGTACAACATTGGTAAGATTAAAAATACAAATGTTTACAGATTTGCTCATAACTTACATGGTATATTTAGATGGTCATGGTGGTAAACTTCCCTTGAAATGGTTTTGCCTGAAATTTTATAGTTTTTAGGAAATGAGTAAAACAATTAGTCTTTATCGCGCAGTGAAAACATATAATGGGGTTTTTCACTGTTATCTCATGACTCCGAAGACCAATTGAGCTTTTCATTTCACAGCTTATATTATTTGGTTTTACCCATACACCAATGTGTGTAAAGCACTGTAAACTCAGTACTTTCCTGAGTCCTGTTAAAAAGAATCCATTCTGGAGCAGATCTCTTACCAACTAGACCACGAGCAAAGGTTGTGGGTTCGAATCCCACCCTACGACCTCCAGATTGACATGCCAGCACTCTACCCAACTGAGCTATCTAACCCTATGTTGGAGTTGGTGATATCCCTATTTTGTCAATGGCACCCCCCCCCTCCCCCTCCGAACAAAGGCCCTGTTGAAATTATAATGAGTGTGTTTTGGATCACTACCTCTTTACAACGTCAATAAAATCTAAAACAAATCCCAAAATATTTTTGTTACATCCATGAGCTGTGTACTAAACCAGTTTAACTCCCAAACTTGGTGTGGGACTTAACCCTCCCAGCTCAGTCATCCAAAGCCCGGTGATATACGGCACCAGACTCACATTGTGACATACATCCAAAATTCCAAATGTCTTCGGTGCATAACCACAAAAAAATACAACTGACAAGGGGGGGGCATAAAAAATGTGCAAAGGGCAAATCACAATTGCCCTCTAAGAACCGCACAAGGTGAGAGATCAACCCGCGCAACATTTATAAACAAAACTCCATGTGTACGTTGTTAGGTGTTCCCCACACGCAGATAGCATTTTAAACACACAGGAGTTATATCATTTCAAAGATAGGGCCAAGAAGATTAACTACACTATTTCTTCCAGGGAGTTGACCGACCGTTTGAAACCATTCAACTGCACGGGTTGTGTACGGTGGATAAACTATCCACAGAATTAGAAGTGCAGAGAGAGCTTTGTATCTGTGTAGGAGAAGCCTTCACCACATGGTGTCATATCGCACGCCGGCAAAAGTTTATCAATGAATTCAGAAATGTAGTGGATGGTACTGAATGGGCAAGACAGTTAAGGGGTTTAACGAAATGCTGATGAGAGGGAAAAAGGGGCTTTATTTGTTGCAGAAGTTTGTACAAGTTCTGGTCCAAATCATCGTAAAGATATTACCCCAATGAAGATACTAACCAATGAAGATACTAACCCAATGAAGATAATACCCCAATGAAGATAATACCCCAAAGAAGGTATTACCCCCATGATGATACTAACCCAATGAAGATAATATCCTCATGAAGATAATACCCCAATGAAGACACTAACCCAATGAAGATAATACCCCAATGAAGATACTAACCCAATGAAGATAATACCCCAATGAAGCAAATACCCCCATGAAGATAATACCCCAATGAAGATACTAACCCAATGAAGATACTACCCCCATGAAGATATTGCTGCCATTTTGGACACAGCCTCAAATTTCTCTCTTCCCTGACAACTTTTTTTGCCAGAACATAAGGTTACACATCACCATAAAGTCATAAACATGACAGAAATTGAGGGCGGAGACTGGAGAGAAAGTATTTGTCAAAGATATGACTTTTCAGGGAGGTAAAAAAAAACAAGAACTGCGTGTACAGCCTAAAACCGCAAGCTGCCGGTCGTGTCACTACTCGACCTACGTGATACATTAACCCTCTGTCCCACCCTAAGTAGGCCTTAATACCACCAAAGAATCTCAAACTACATGATAAGAGATCAACATAATCCCTTCAGAGCAATAATAAGTATGCGAGCCTTCTCTCCAAAATCCCCCATGGATGAGAGAGATAATCCCCCCACTGTTAGCTTCCAGGGTGCTACTGATCCTGAGATCATAGACAAAAAGAACGGACTGACCCAAGGTATGGAGCCCTGACTGCCGATTTATAAATGTAGGTCTGATTCTTAACCTCCAGGATGTTGCTTTAATGATGAACAAAAAAAAATTCAACGCCAACGATGATCCAAACATTTTTCTGAAACTTTTACTTTCTAATCAATTCAAAAAACAAAGTCCTAAATCAGCTGCATTCAGAGAAATATGACAGCGCCAAAACTAGGGTAAAGTTTTAAGAGACACAAAGGGATTATATGCCAACCAAAAAATATTTTGCAATGGAGTCAGGAGCTTAGTCAAACAATCGTGACTATTTCTCAGACAACGAGTCCAGTTGTGAATTCTACTCGTCGCACAGGCCAATTTCATAGAGCTGCTTAAGCACAAAAAGTAGCTAAGCACGACAAAATTATGCTTACTAGAATAAGGTTACCGGCCAAACTACCATGTCACAATTGTACAATTTGTGACTGGTATCCTGCTCATTCCTGCTTAGCGGACAATTGTTAAGCAGTATTTTCTGCTTAATTGGGCCCTAGTTGTAGGCAAAAGACATAAATGCTTAGCAGTAACAGATTACCAGCCAAAAAGGCTGCGATAAGAATGTTGTTAAGAAACCAGTTCCCTGCTCATTTCTAAGTAGCACCAGCTCTCTGAGCCTCAATTTGAACATTGGGAAATTGGGGAAAAAACCAATATGGCCACACCGTGACAGTCTCTTTCTGAAGGTCAGCCAGTTCATTTGTCTTTCATCCAGGTGTGTCCACGCACGGTGGCTCCCCCCCCCCCCCGACAAAAGATACATCCGGAAAATTATTCGAGCTTAACGAGGCTTTATCCGTGCAATCTGTGATGGGGCACGATTCACACAATGAAACTTAAAGGTCTGTGGCACAAGAACTGCAACAGTCGGCATATGTGTGGCCCAAAAAAAAAGGGGGGGAAACCAACGACGGGTGAAAATAAATAAATAAATAAACAAAAAGCATCTATTTTGTTTTTGCCATTGTGCGTATTAAACAGACAAGGGATTACCTTTAACCGTGAGAATTTGTCCAGGCATGAGCTCTGTCGCTGCGTAAAAATTTGTTTTCAAAATAGGTATTATTGAGTTCGTACAGGCTCGAAACCCTAGGCATGCAACTGACAAGATTCTTGATGGCTAGGGTGTGTGAGTCTTTGTACTAAACTTGTACCAGTGAGGTGTGCGCGGCTGCAGTGAAACTCAGCACCGCTTGGGAGTATGACATCATAATAACTTTGACCTTTTGAAAAGTGCATACGAGAAATTTTTTCAGTGCAGCTCCTCATCACTTGTAGTTATCACTTACATGAAAACACCGAACACAGTCTGTGAAGAGTGTGTAAGTAATGCACAATTGAACTCCTGGTACTATGTACATCATGCAGAGGATCTGAAAGCACTGTACAATCAGATCTAATTGTTTTACATGTAATTGTCTAATTCTCTAACTAAATCCTTCAGATTATAGACCATTCATATTGTCACCGTTTTCACGAATGTGTCAAAACTCACAAAGTTTGGTGAAACGATTTTCATACAAATTCTTGATGTTACTCATTGAACATTTTCAGCAAGTTTCAGGACCTAACACATAACACCTTCGTATGACACTATAGTTAGCATGACTGACGGATCACTAGATTTGCCATTTTGCATTTTTTTCACAAAGTGACAAATCACATATTGACTTTATCCATTGAAATACATGTGCGTAGTGCTGGCAAGGTGCCAAACATGCATGGTACAACTTTTGCATTTTTTTTTCATGAATCTACGAATCTGTTGACCTTTTTTAAGTTCAGCCATTTCATGAACCGATGGATTTGGTTTTTGTACACAGCGCTCTGCAGGCCGTTTCCATTTTGGTTTCACTTTTCCAAAATGATGAATGTGTTTAGGAAATAATTACTCCTCAAAACAGGGTTGACAACATCTTGACAGTTCTGTATGATTGAAGAAGTCAGCTTCATTTTTGTAGTAAAACTTAAGAGAAAAGAAAAAAATTACGCAGTCCCCGAAACAGCAGTTTGCAAAATAGTTCAAACACGGATCTTTTGATGTGGTGCAGATTAACGACTTTGCGAAAAAACAGTGACGATCTATGAATAATTATGATTTTGATTCTACCCTTTATCTGTGAAAACCTTTTTTTAAATGATACACAACAAAGAAGGGAGATGGCCAACATAGGCCCTTTTCGAATTCACGGCTTCGGCTCCAAAATCGGCTCAAGCTGGCTAGGCTCCCTCAATTATTTTAACCTACGCATGCTTTGCGGTCAGGGTTTCAGACAAGAAAACTGGGCCTGAAGCCCAATCCCGAGACGAAGCCATGGATTCGAAGAGGGCCATAGGGCTAGACAGCTCAGTTGGTAGAGCACCGGCACGTTAAACCGAAGGTCGCAGTCTCAAGTCCCGTTCTAGTCAATTTGTCTTTGTCAACCCAAAACAGTTTAAAATTTACCCGGTCAGTTTCCCTTGTGGTTTATTACTCGACAACAGAATTGGGGTTTTTTTTGTCATGAAAAGTCCTCAGTTACACCAAGTAATATTATTTCATAAGTTTTAAATATGAAAATATTACTTTTTTATGACTCGTGGGCCAGCAGTGCAGGTTATCACTTCAAAATATTCTAAAGAGGTTTTTTCCTGCCCCCTGGGGGGCCCTGCGCCACCATCTCGGCTAATGTCTTGGCCATCGTTTTAAGCCACGGATAGCACTTATAATAACACTTGAAACGAGGAGAGTATGATCTCACTGAATATTGGATGTGGACAATGCCAAGCTGCGACGCTACCCCAGCAGACAAGCTCCGCGAAGCAGACGGGGGGAAGAAGAAGAAGGAAAAAATGAGAAATCGGGCTGCAACCTAATTTTGTATTTTTTCCCCCGGAGGGAGATTTAATAATTTGAAGAATAAATCTAATATGCATCAAGATCAAACTATTTTCGCACGACATTTTTTTTAAAGGTGGAGTAATTTTGTGATAGATTTGTTGTGCCGTTCCGTCTTCCTTGTGCAGGGCATGTTGACCCGAACTTGACGTTTGATTACAACAGGCTCGCAGCTGCAGTCTGTCAACAACAACAAAAAGAGGAAAGTGCCAGGCACAGCGAGACTTTTATGATGTGTTTTTGAAGCTTTCAATGACACAGCTGAGAAATCTAAAATAAGGAAATCAGCTGATCAGTTGCATTTCAAAAATATCATCCTACCTGAAAAATCTATCAAAATTCAAAAGCAAGAAAGACCAAGGCGTGGGTCTGGAAGACAGCGAGCGTGTACGTTTGTAGGTGGGGGGCAGGTCGGATACGTCATGGAGGCAACTAGCTGTTGCCACTGGTCATTGCCTTCGTGCCCCTATAATGCTCTAATAGCAGACCTGGGTTTGAACTGGAGGCCATGGCCTTATAGATGCCCTGGTCTTGGCCTTGTTTCCCCCTTCAAAAGTTTCCCATAGACTTTAAGATTTTCCAATGAAGTGCCCTCTGCAAAATGAAAATGGCCCTGCCCTCTCAAGATGAAATTCCATTCCTGCAATAGCAATTTCCTCGTCCGATGTTCCCTTTACCAATGAGAAAAAAAACCTTGGTGCCCTTGCCCTCCAAAAATGAAGCACCTGACCTATGGGGAATAAATCTACATTATTGCCCTGACTAAAGAGTCATCAAATCTTCTTTTTTCATTGGCCCCAACTGTGAATTTGTCCAAAACAATATAACAAGTTAGAAAGATCTGCTATTCCCTTAAGAAATAAAGTTGCCTATAGCAGAATAGCATTGCCTACCAAAAATTCACGCACTTCATCGTTTGTGAGTGATTCTTGCTAAATTCTCAGGGTGTGCCCTTAACTTTTTCAGTGACTAGCCAGGGGACCAGCTAGCTTGTCGGTTCATGAGTCTGCCAAGCTTTTTCACCGGTCCATATTTCATGGTTGGTTCCCTTTCAACACTGTGGGACTACGAACAGAATTTTGACTGGTCCTCGGCTGTTTAACTGGCATTTGGCCAGCCACCACCAGGGAGAAGGCTTATTCATTTCCAAGGCAAGTTTTTCAACTCTCTGAAACAGATTAACACAATTTTGGCCCAGGTAGTCAGGTACTGCCTAAACACAGATCCTCTGAGGAATGGGGATGAGTGTACTAATAATTATAGTCTGACCACAGACTCTCCACAATGGAACCACTGGTGTGAACATAAAATGCAGGGGGTGAGGCTAACCTCCAGTGTGGGGGTGAGGTGACTCAGTGCACTCACCAAGGGGGTCTGTGGTTTACTTACAAACCCAAAGTACCAGCCAATTGTTTGTGATCCTTTGCCAACCACATTACATCAGATCCCACTTAATGTCTCCCAACGCACCTCAATGGCTGTGAATGAATACCTCAATCTATAGCCCAATACTCAATGGAGACCCAGAGCTTCTTGTTTTTCTTGGTTGATTTCATCAACGCTGATCTGATTAGCTGTGCAGGATTGGGGAAAAGCTTTTGTTGTTTTTTAATAGCGTTGCATCTTCAGGCATTAGCACCTCATTAGAAATTCAATAAAAAGCCCTTCTGTTATAAAATAAGCGCTGTGTTTTGGGCCTTGGAACTGGTTGTCCAGATTGTATACCAGAGGATTGTTGGAGACTTTGGACGGTGGATATTGTTTACTTGGAATTAAAGGGTACATGCACTATCCATGCACAATTTACTAATTGAGCGCTGCAAATTAGAGACAAGGGCCCACTTTCATGGTACATGTACTTCTTTAACACACGCATTGTGTGGCAACCATTTTCTGTCTGGTACAATAGCAAGCCGGCAAGGCCTGATCCGTCCTTCTTGAAAAGGGCAGAGCAGTTTTCTCTTTGGTCAAAAGGTACTCCAGGAAGAAAGGACATGAAGTTCTACTGAAAACAATTTCAAAAGGGAACCGAGGTAATGACCAGAAGCGAGGACGCAACTGTTTCTATTGCCTCTTTTTTGACTCGTAACAGACCTGTAGAAAATGAGAGAATTCAGGACACCCATGGCAATTGCCCCTCGCTTCTGTCCCCTCCAGTATTTGCATTTTCCCCCCACAGAAGAGAAAACCTTTGCCAAGCTCCTTTATTAACAAGGTCCACAGTCTATTAGAGGCCGAGCTGAGTTTTCCTCCATGTTCTTACAAGATTTACAAGGTGCTGCCACTCACTGCCAGAAACATCTGGACAAACCCTTCTCGTAGCAATAATGTGACTGGTTTCTTTTAGATGCATTACACAACACACCAGAACCTATGGCTTCATGTCACATCCAAAGGACAAATCAATAAAGGTTAGGTGTCTTGTTTAAGGTCACACGTGTCAAGACCAGGACTGGAACACTCTGCTGATCGGAAACACCAGAGCTTGAGTCCGGTGCGCTTGACCGCTCGACCCCTTCGGCCTATATGGATGTAAAACTTGTAGTTAAGTCGTTCAACTATTTCCTACTTAGGAGTGTAATAGATTTGTATTTTTGGTTAACCGTGGTTAACTTTACACGAATGTGTGATAAGCACCGTATACTAGGTGCTTTCCCCCAAGACCTGCGAAACAAAATCCACAGGAAAACTAATACTCTGGTTGGATTCAAACCCCTGACCCCCACATTCTAGAGACCAATTTCATGGCTCTGCTTATCGCCGAATTCTGCGCTTGCGATTACCAGTCTCCGCTTACTGTGGCAAGCGCCAAATTTCTGCGCTAGCTGTGTAAGCGAAGAATGCCTAGTAACAAGGAGTACCCCCCCCCCCCCCCGCACAGGCAAAAAATTCCCTGCTAACCCGTGGAATACGCTTGGCATAAGTGTGGAATTCCCTGCTTCCGTATTAAGTGCCAATTCTTTGCTTACAGAGGTGAACAGAGCCATAAAGTTGGGCCAAGGCATCTTAACCGCGTGACCACGAAGAGGGGGTGATGTGAGTCCGGTTCGAATCCTGCAATTAGCAGCGATCACCACAAACAATGTAACACATGCATCCGGGATAACGAATAGTTATTCCAATTTAAATCACACACCAAAATGTGATAAGGAGGTTGTTGTGAATTGCTTTTGATACTTAAAAAGTACAAGTGGCATCCAGTGCCGAAAGTGCTCTGCCTGCTGCACAGATTCATCCAGTCAGTAGACCCGAAATATTGTATTACACGATATCAATGCATTTGTTTGGGTCTCAGAGCAGATTTCCTTCACATTCAGAAAACATTGTTATTTTTTTTCTTTTTTTTCCCGTTCCAAAGGTCAACAGATTAAATACACAGGGCCCCCAAACCATCCGGTATCCTAACCACAAAAATCGCAAATCCTTGCCTTCCTAAAGCCTGAGAGCAAACTGACTCTCTGGTACTGTTGTTCCAACTGATCTCGGTGTACCACGCAGCAGCAGCAGCATCATACCCCAGCCCTCGTGCAAGCTCGGTTAGCCGCCCCCCCCCCCCCTCCATAAAATACTCCGATCCAGATTGGATTTCTCAAATTCTATTGTATTCTTTGGCACGGCCGATCAGTTGATAGCTCAACACAGGCGAGGGGTCAGCGAAAGTTCCTCCGACAGCGAACAGAGAAAAGGAAAAAAAAGGAACTGGAAAGAAAAATTCTCCAATACAATGAAAATATGCCTTCTGGACCAAGAGAATGTCAATATTTTGGCTTGGCACACACCGGCTTTGGCTGATAAATTGGGTAAGCCAGACGGGGCGTGAATGCCAGAGTCAATAGTACAGCATGGGGTCCATTTCCAAGCACAGATCATATGTCCCTCCGTGTTGACCAAAAGTTAAAAAAAAAACATTGTGGAGCGGATTATTCGGTTACAACTTGGAGGAAATGGTCATTAAAAAACCAGTTGGAAATAAAGTTTACTTAAGTTTATGGTACCACATTAATAGCTGATGACGATGAACAACCCAACCGTAACTTGCAATGATCATGGGCGTATTTTTGTACTTTCTCTGTCCGATTTGTTAACTGGCACTGTGCCCGAAGTTTCCCCACTGTCTTGCCCAAATTAGGGAAGCAGTCACCTCCCCTGGGTCAGACGCCTACGGCAATGACAAGCTGTTTAATTTATACCACTGATGGTGCATACATATATGACAGTAAAACGATGGCCCAGTTACACACCAGTGCAATCACAACAGGACACCCACTGCCTTAGAATATCTGCAATTAAGCACATAAGAAAGCTTTACCCCTGACCCCCCCCCCAAAAAAAAAATAATAATAATAAAAATAACAAAAAAAACATGCACATTATTTGGAATTACTGGCTGACCAGTAAGTCACCAAAGCTCGCAATTTTCTGCTGAAAATCATAATTTATTTTGGTTATTTCTTTATTTTAATTTTTTTTTTTTTGAAAATGAATCACCCATCAGAACTTGAGACTGATACACTAGGCTGCCCAACCATGACAAACCATAAATTGCAGTCTTTCAAGGTTCAATAACCAAATTATTTACTTGTTTCCATTCTAAACTATCAAAAGACTGACACCCAAAAGTAATGACTCAAATGCACCCAGAGCTAAGGTTACACACTTCCCGTTTCCACAACGGAGCCAAGAAGAAACTGGAAGGAGGAGATCAGTCACCTCCAACAAGATAACTTCCTTCAAAAAATTCAACTGTAAATAGTTTGTAGAAAAAAGAACGCCTTAAAGGCACTGGACACTAGTGGTAATTACTCAAAATAATTGTTAGCATAAAAACTTACTTGGTAACAAGCAGTGGAGAGCTATTGATAGTATAAAACATTGTGAGAAACAGCTCCCTCTGAAGTAACGTAGTTTTTGAGAAAGAAGTAATTTCTCAGTAAAATATTTGAATTGATTTTGAGACCTCACGCGTGAGGTCTCGAAATCAAGCATCTGAAAGCCCACAACTTCGTGTGGCAAGGGTGTTTTTTTTCTTCCATTATTATCTCGCAACTTCGACGACCAATTGAGTTCAAATTTTCACAGGTTTGTTATTTTGTGCATATGTTGAGATACACCAAGTGAGAAGACTGGTCTTTGACAATTACCAAAGGTGTCCAGTGTCTCTAAACTGTTATAGTGTCATTGTAGAACCATGGAATGGTAGAACCGAATACCATCCATGGTGAAGCCATGTACTGTCACAGTGAAAGTAGGGATAGACTTAAGTTTTGACAATAGCTACAGCCTATCTTGATCCCCCCCACCCACCACATGGGACGTTGTCATGTACAATGTCTATGTAGCAATCTCTAGAAGAGGCAATGAGAGCAAAGTGGTTGTGAGAGCAGCCCGGTGCGATGAAAAGAAAGGTCTCCTAAACAAGTATACAAATACCAATTTTCTCCCGATACAGAGCTGAAGATGGAACAAAAAGGGCTCCCTTTGGTAGCAGACAAACCCCTAAATGGTGAAAACTCCCACCTCATTGTGGGGACGTGGATTCACTTTGGGTTGCACCCCCTGGCGGTTCATGCTAATTCCCCCACTTTCTAAAGAGCTCTACTTCCTCTCAAACAGAAGATATTGTGAGTTAGGCTAAATGGCTGATTTAGGCTTGCATTGTTAAAAAAAAAAAAAAAAAAAAAAAAGTGTCCCATTTTGGATCGCATGCCTGGAAGGGACGGGGGGATATTATGCCAAGAGACCAGTTGGTTGCTGTATGAAGAGAGGTCTTGTTCGAGGTAGTATTTATGGGTAGCCCCGAGTGGTACACGGCGCTAGAAATTAAATCCTGACTTAGCGGGCCTGCAGTGGGCATGGAGCACCATAGGGCCACCAGGCAGCCATTGTTGTAACAACTGAACTCGATAGCCAAACTGCCACATTTAGACATTCCAGGAATGCAACCAAACTGTCTTCTGTTTTTAAACGGGCGGATACATTCAAAGTTCACACTCAAAATAAAATACGACCACACTCTCACCTTCTGAACCTTATAGACTTTTATTTTTAAAAAAACATAAATTCATCAAAATTCTGTTAGAAATCCGTGTGGGGGAAAAATTGTTTTCCACTTTTTTAAATCATGTTGAGCCACAAGGTTGTGAACTCAAAAAAATGTAAAGAAAAAATTTGAAACATGATCAAAATATTTGTGTAGTGTCGTGTTTACAACCGAGTATGTTACATTTACATTGTTGGGCGGTTACACCTCGCCACAATCAACTTGTCAACCTGCACAATATTACAGGCCATGGTACGTTAGATTTTCCCCCACGCCGGCACTTGATGTTTGCAACAACAAAAAACACTAATCAAAAACGTTTCATAGGTTTCCACCTATGTATCCTGTTTGCACACAATTTCCGTGAGCCACCAACAACCCTCACCTGTAGCAGGTTTTTTTTTATGAGTTGGGAGCTCAACAATCACGATTGGGTACCTGTAGAATTTCACACCAGACGCTCGCCGACGTTCAAAGAATGAGGCTTCCCCCCATTGTGCGCCGCAGACTTCTTGAAAAGAACGCTCAGGGTCATTCGTCAATACGGGTTTCATTCACAATTGGTTTTTTTACATATAAGATGGGAAAGTGCACACGTTTGTGTGTGTGTCAACGGGAAGCCAAAGTTGGCTTATACCATGCCTGTCGTTTTGTCGTAACACACACATGCAACGGGGCTAAATTGTTATATATACTTTGATAATGCATTTGTATACAACGACAAAAAACGCTGTGTGACTGTGTCAATATTATTAACTGCTCTTTACTTGATTTATAATTTTACTGATTCGCCATTAACAGGCATGCAACTGCAGTTTTAGGGTTTGCCCTTAACTTTCTTAATAGTGACTGGCCAGCAGGACCAGCTGGCTTGTCATTTCACTTGTCCACCAGCTTTTTCTAAGTCCAAATTTCAAATGAAACAGAGATGCTTTTAGAACACTGAACTAGCCTGCCAGGGGTCGATTTCACAAAACTCTTCCTAACTTACATGTAGGACTAGTCCTAGGCGATGCTACTCTTAGCATTGCCTAGGACTAGTCCTAAGTTAGGAAGAGTTTTGTGAAATCGACCCCAGACCACTTGGAGTAAAGTTTGACTGGTCCTCAGGTGTTTTAACTGGTATCTGGTCGACGGACCACTGTTTAAGGGAGAATGCCGAGTTGGTATTTTTTATAAAGGGCCAGGCACAGCAAGACTTTGTACTGTGGTTTTCAATGTTTAATGGCACAGCTTAGAAAGCAAAAGCAGGGAAGTCGGCCGATTGGCTGAAAAATTGTATGCCTGCAATGGAGTTGCTTCTCTGCAGGTTCTTTGATCTAAATATTCATTATGGAAAAAATTGATAAAAAAAGGTAAAGTCTGTCCTGAGCCAGTTTGGCTCATCAGGCCAGTGTTTATATTTTGTTTTTATTGGCATTAAACCAGGGAGAATAATGTAAAGAAAAAATGTAAACATGATCAAAATATTTGTTTAGTGTCGTGTTTACAACCGGAGTATGTTACATTTACATTGTTGGGTGGTTACACCTCGCCACAATCAACTTGTCAACCTGCACAATATTACAGGCATGGTACGTTAGATTTTCCCCGTGCCGGCACTTGATGTTTGCAACAAAAAACCACAAGCGAAACGTTTCATAGGTTTCCACCTATGTGTCCTGTTTGCACACAATTCATTGCAGTATACTTCCCAGCTCTCGCCGGTACCCATTTGTATTCCGGAGTGGAGAAAAGCAATTAAACGATAAAGTGCCTTGCTCAACGACAAAAGTGTTGCCACTGACCAGACCAGGATTCGAACCCACATTCTGTAAATTACAGGACTTGAGTCCAACGCCCTAGACCGCTTAGCAAAGACAGTCCACATATAATGGATGCCAATTTGTTATTGTTATATTCAACAGAAAATAAACTTTAAATAAATGGGGAAAAAAACCTACTGTTGTGCTATTTTTAGCCTGGACTTCTTGAGTAATGTTTCACTGCCTCTGTTTTTGTGTGATATTCTTAAGCATACAAAAAAACAGTATTGGGATTTTGAATTGATTGAAACCATATGCAGGTTTATTGGGCATACTCCTGTGGTTGCGTTCTAAGAATATGCCCCCTTGCTGTTGTTTTGGCGCCATTTTCATTTTGTGGTTTGGTTTTGTTTTCCACCGCACTAGTGGACCAACCATAAGGCACTGGTGGACCAACCATAACAAATAAACTATCAGATATCCACACTGATAAATTGTCTTTGGCTGTCACTGTGTGTGATTACACAATCACTATGGCATGCAGGGGGAACCCATCTTGCCTTGGGTGGCTCAGAGCATCCAGTAGATTCATTCCCATCCTCCAGTTTTCAATAAACACACTATGCAACCAGAGCCAGTTTGTTACACTCCTGATAAACTTTTCAGACAAGTCCATACAAGTCCTTCCTTCCTTCGTGGTCTAATACCACAAACTTGAGTTTCCAAAAAACCTGCCTTACTTTTCCATTTGCTCACTGCCAACCAACAGGTCAACGAAACATTTTTCTACAAAATGCTTTCAGCATACAGTTAACACAGGTAGACAATATCTGACCTACTTTTCACAATAAAGTTTACGAAAAACCACAAACTCCTGCACTCGGGTATGATTGTGGGGGTTTGGGGCTTATAAAAGTCAATGAGGGTTGGGCTTGAGAAGTCAATGCGGTTTGGCCACACAGAGTTCGCCTCCCAAAATTGAACAAGCGTACGTCACATAAAAGTGCAACCCTGTCTTGAAAGTACAATGTACTCAAAAACTTATTTCCGTCCATCATGTCGGTTTTAAGGCCGTTGTCTAGTCTGTTCTGGGTTGGCCTGCTTTCTCCCTATGGCTCTCCTCCACTTGGCCCTGTCCGTCGCATCCCTTGCATTGACTCCAAGCAGTTGCATGTCATTTGACACAGAGCTCTGCCACGTCTTGCGCGGTCCTCGGCCAACGGGTGTGGGCCCACCCACAATTACGTTGGTACACCTCTTGACCCAGTTGACATCCTCCTTTTCTCTCCACATGACCAAACCACCTCAGCCTGCGCCTCCTCCTCAATACCACCATCAGAAATAGCACAATGCTCTGTTGTCAACAGACGAGAACACTAAATCTAATTACAGCACAGAGACCGACATGGCCAGATTTTTCCCTGAAAAGTATTACGTAAACAAGTGTCCATGAGCAAACCAAGAGGAATGTATTCTTCAAGACTGTGGAAGTTAAATATTTACCCCCTTGGGAAGATTTGTCACCACTTGGTGTCTTCCACAAAGCGTTCTGATTTTATCACTTTATCAAGTTTCCCTTTAAAAAATTATTAAGAAGGACACCACCCTAGGGAGGATGACATGTAATCTCAGGAATTCACAAATTGTTATCTGTTTAGGAGTCACATGGTGGGGAAGCCATTAAAATAACTGGACTACCAGTTATCAAGTCCTGAAAACCATTCATAAAACCAGAGTGTTCAGTACATCATGAGTGTAGCAGAGACAAGAGGCCCAGTTCCAAGCAACTCTGGCACAGAACTGGGCCCAATTTCATGGCTATGCTTACCGCCGAATTCTGCGCTTGCGATCACCAGTCTTTGCTCAGGGGCAAGCACCAATTTTCTGCGCTAGCTGTGTAAGCGAAGAATGCCTAGTAGTAGCTATGAGTAAACTCGTGCACAAGTAAAATTTCACTCCTGTCCTGTGGAATACGCTTGGCGTAAGCGCAGAATTCCCTGCTTCTGTAAGCGTTGAGTCTTTGCTTACGGTAAGCAGAGCCATGAAATTGGGCCCTGCTGGCTCTCAATTTTCTGCTATCAGTATGGTCTGATGTTTGTTGCAATTGTCTCAGTTATCTCGCTTCCTCCGTCATCTCTTGCTTGTTTAACAACAAACCCAAATTCTTTCCCTGTTTTGTTTTCTTCAACTACACAGGTTATGTAGATGATAGATGTAGGTTATGTAGATGAAAGGTGCTTGTCCTTGAGACTGCAGGTTGAGGGCATTTGCCCACATGACCACACAAGAAAGTGCAAATTCCCAAGGAAGACGACTCAAACCTGATATTCGGCCTCAAACTACACAGAGGCCAATTTGCTTCTGTTTGCCCCGGTCTTGGCCTTGGTGCCCCCTTCAAAAGTTTCCAATAGTTTTTTTTAAAGATTTTCCAGTGGAAGTGTCCTTTGGAAAACGAAAATTGGCCTTGCCCTCTCAAAGATGAAACTCAAGGCCTGTGAACCAGGTCCAGGACGCATGGAGAAACGCGAGCAAGCCAGGCCGACATAACCACGAATACATCCAACCCTCGACTATAGAGGACACAAGCATGTTAAACAACAAGTAGTAATCATGGTAGATATCAACAAGAAAGCTCATGATAATTACAATGTGCACATCTTTATAGGGGTAGTTGAAAATTTTGAAAAATACCTTCATTAATGTTTGAGCCGTTTCGAGACGGTTTTAGAGAAATATTTAATGTAACTGTAGGGGGCACACAAAGGAACCGCAACGTCTGTCCCAGGCATTGGGTCCGTGCATGTTGTTCTTTTTCTTCGAGTTCCGAGTGCGGAGTTCGAAAAATTCAAGTTCATTTGGAACTGGAAGAGAGAAGAAACCCCTGCATGCTAATCGGTCCAGAGACAAAACTTCATACCGACCGTTTGTAATCAAAATCCATCACTTTATGGGCTCTGCAAACTACGGTTCGCTTTCCGTTCAAACAGTTATTTCCTTTCATTTGCGATTTGCAGAACAGAATAGGAACTTCCGCTATCCCTGTGCACAATTACAAATTGTCAATTTCTTTCCCTAACAGGCCGTAAAAAAAGACATAAAATAACCTCAAATGGCAGGCACAAGGCAGTATATACAAATTACCAAAACGTAAATGATCCATTAAATGTATTAGATGTATTTTCAGAAAAAAGGCTTGTTATTATACTACATTTACAAATTATTTCAAGTGGTCATGTTTGTTGGGTAGAGTTCACAACGTGCACTATTTTTTTCACGCTAGTTTGTTTGTTTGGTGTATTTCCATTTGCAAAACTTGTAAATACATAAAATAACAACTGTTATAATAGTAATACAAAATATGTCATTAAAAAAAAGTACAAATGGAGGTAAACATCCAGAGGCCTACATTACAGTTGGTTGGGGTTAAATTGTAGGCCTACATTAGTTGGTTGGGGTTAAATTGTAGGCCTACATTAGTTGGTTGGGGTTAAATTGTTTAAAATTTGAGAAAATAAATTCTTATGAGTCTTCAGAAAAATTTGAACTTGGAGTGAGTTTGATCAATCCATAGAGCAAGGACCAACTGTAGCCACTGCCAACAAGCTGTCATTTTGGACACAATTTGGATACTAGCCACTCTCAAAGATGAAATACTACACCTGGGATTTAATCACAGACATTTGACCACACTCTTTTTAAAGGGAGGGTATACCTTCGGTAATTACTCCAAAAATTAATGACCATAAAAACTTGGTAAGAGGCACTGCAGCTGTTGATAATGAATAACATTCCTGAGAAACAATTTCCTTCAAAGGAATGTGGTTTTAGAGAGAGAGGGATTCAAAAACATGTCAATCTTAGAAACGTTTCTCAATTGTGTATTTCCAATAACGGATTATTCTTCCTGCGTGGACATAACCGCTCAATGCTTTTGGCTGTGTCTCAAAAATGCCAGGCCTAGAATTTTACGGAGGCCACAGAGGCCATGGCCTCTGTTGCCCCCGGCCTTGGTGTCCCTTCAAAAGTTTCCCATAAACTTTAAGATATTTTCCAATGGAAGTGCCCTTTGCAAAATGAAATTGGCCTTGCCCTCTCAAAGATGAAATTCCAGGCCTGAAACGCTATACCACCTTTTGAAAACAGTCTGACGGTTAAAAAACAAAAAAACAAAGGCATACTTTGCCTTTAAGATGTAAGGCAGCAAATATCCCTCTTTGTCATTATTCCCATAAGAATGCCCTGTCTGGACACGTCTGGACTTGAAAGATTCCTTGAGCAGGTGGGCATATAAACAAACTTCTCAAGAATTTCAAGTTTTTTTTTAAACTGCCCTTAAAAATTTAAAATCAGAGTAGAAAGGTAAAGCTATACAGCTCGTCTGTATGCTGGACAAAAAACACTGTCAGTCATACAAGTCTGCACTCTCCCTTATAACAGTGGTTGGCTGGCCAAATGCCAGTTAAAACCCGAGGACCAGTCAAAATTCCCTCCAAGTGGTCCAGCTGGTTCAGTGTTGAAAAGCATCACTATTTCCTGAAAAAAAAAATGACTACAGCAAAAGCTGGCGGACTAGTGGAATGACAAGCTCACTGGTCCTGCTGGCTATAGTCACTGAAAATGTGAAGGGCAAAGTCCTGCAAGTAAAGAACTCTGCAGCAGCAATGTTGCAGTTTTTTTTTTCTTATTGTATCAACTTCAGCGTGTTATGTCTACATCCAAATCAAATTCAGCTCAACACTACCCAAACATGTAGAGCTTCTCAAATATCTTAATGAAAGCAAATTGTTCTTGGCAGCTTTCACAACCTGCCCGGAATAATTCCAGAGACCGAGAAACAGCCCCTGCTTAAAACCAAAAACAATCCCAAAACCAGAAGGAAGTTACACATCATCATCATTATAAAGCAGAGAGGTCCAACTTTGCATCTTTTTTACTACCCCCCCCCCCTCCTTTAAGAAACCAAATCACCCCTCAGGGACCCCAAAAAAGAGACCTCATAATAAGCTCTTATACCATTGTGATGATGGATTTGCAAGGATGTCATCACTGAATGGGTCTGGAGCAGTTTCGTTCTCATGGTTAAGAATAATCCAAGGTTTCTACGGCATTCTTTTCTGGTGATGGGCCCCCCCCCCTCTCGCCCCCCCCCCCCATGAACCAATTGTCTCCTGGCAATATCTGGGAGATTTCCATCTCTTTTGACGGATTGTCCATGAAAGAGAAAGTGGCAAGTGTTTTGTAAGGCATCTGTTTCAGACACTCCGGCACAATAGCCTGGGCCCCACATGATTACTCTTTTTTGGGGGTAGCCTATACATGTGCAATGTACAGTCCACACTGTATAGAGAACAAACATACACAATGGCCTGCAAAATTTCAATCATGACTACTAACTGAGGTTAAAGAACAAATTTTCCTAAATTGGATGGGGGAGACCGCACTGCTTCAGTCCCATTCTTAAGGTTCACTGCCCTGTTGATTATCCCCAAGAGATTGCAAGGCCCCGGTTCCTCAAAAAAACATCTAAGCACATTTAACAATTTTGCCGACATGCATTGTTTACCTTTGTGGTTTGTTACTTGATATTTGAAATAAAAAAGTTGCATCCCCTTAAGGTGGTCCCTCTCCTGCCGCTTCCCAGGTTGTATCGTAAAACTTTGGGTGGGATCCCTGGCTACACCAGCAGCTGCAGGTTGAATGGCTTTCTTGACTGGCATCCCCCAAACAAAGATGTTGACAAAATACATAGTTCAAGTCCCGCTCTAGTAAATTTTTCTTTGCTCAACCCAAATCAAATGCATTGTTTTTCTTCGAACATTTTCCCACACTAGTTTCACATTTTGGCCTTTTACAACTAACAATTTATTTTAAAAAAGACCTTGAAAATTCACATCCATTGCAAGGGAGCAGTTTTTTTTTATTATTTGAAAACAGGCTGTTCTTATAAATAACCGACTGTCTGAGGAGCTTCCAAAAATTCAAGTCCTTTATCTGAGAATAAATAATGAAGGAATTTGGGTACATCTAAAAGAATGCAGTGTCTTGGGTGTCACTGTTTGGAATACATACGTAACTGAGTCTACATTAACCAAAGTCTGCTGTCACTGTATTGAGGCATTATACATGTACATGTACATGAGGGTCACTGGGAGGACAGTGAGCTCTCGGAGGCAACATGAGACAGCAAGCGGCTGCCTGCAAGCAGTTTTTTAAGGTCTCACTTGATGTACGTCTACTAATGGAGGCTGGAGAGAGATAAACGAAAGATAATTTGAACACGCCAATCCATCTGAGCAACAACTTCTTCCAAATGTAATACTTCGGTGCGAACAAACCTCAAGCGTTACTAGGTTTTGTGCAATCTTTCAAAATACATACTTTTAGAGTCAACATTTCTACGCATTTAAAAAGAAAGATCTGTTGAAGTGCTCATTGTTTTAAGGTCTCACTTGATGTACGTCTACTAATGGAGGCTGCTGGAGAGAGATAAACGAAGACGATCTGAAGACGCCAATCCATCCGAACAACAACTTCTTCCAAATATAATACTTCGGTGCGAACAAACCTCAAACATGACTAAGTTATGTGTAATCTTTCAAAGTAATTAATGTACTTTAAAGTCAAGATTTCTTGAATTTAAAGATCAAAGAAGCCAGAACATGGTCTACACAGTTAAAGGGACAAGACAACTTTTCCTAGGTAAAATTTAAATATCCCATGGAACATTTCAAGGGGCACCAAGGAAAAACGACCGAGGGAGGGCTTAGAGGCAATTGCCTCCGTGCTTAGCGGCAATTGCCTCCGTGCTTAGCGGCAATTGCCTCCGTGCTTAGCGGCAATTGCCTCCGTGAAACTCCTCAATATTATTCTGACAATTTTGTCATAAAATTCAGACAATTTTTGTTTTTGGTCATTCGATGTTTCTATTTGTTTAACGAATTAAAAACTCGACGAAATAAATTGCCATCCCAGCCGAGGCAACCAAAAGTGACCTTTGTAACCGGGCCATCCAGTGTGCATTCGGTTGATTAGATACGTAGATGAAGTGGTGTTAATTAAGCGATATCAAGGATGAGCATTTTTTTATGCCCGCTTGCCCAAGTGATCAAGTGTGACATCATTAATTGTGACGGGCGTGTTGTCCTGGGCCTAGGTATCGATGTTGTAGAAAAAAAAAAGGGGAAACCAATGGGCCTTGGGTTTCTATCAAGACATCTATCTCTACTAGACTTAAATAGCCCGTGGGTTTGAAATCTTAAGTGTGGCATTCCTGAAAATTAATCCTTGTTTTGACCCTGATGTGTGTGTGACATGTAGTCTTAATCCAGCAGTTTAATCAGCTAAAGTACAACTGATAAGGGGTCTTTTATAGGTCATACATCTATCATCAAGACTGGTAAAGAGACTATAAAAAAAAGACCAGACGAACAATTTTTTTACCAAATTTTTGTCTGGTAAAATTATCCAACAGCGTAGTCACAAAAAACTGCGTTTGCATCCCTGCGAAGTATTGCTCATCGTAAATATGTTGTTCTGTGGTGATAAAACAAAATGCTTTCAAGAATAGACCTGATGCACATCACGTCATTTGACTAGGGCGCCCTCGCATAGAGTTCAAAAGGAGGTTGGCCAATCATGTGCGCAGCGCGTACAAATCCGTGCATTTCCATTGTTTCATCATCGTTTCATCTCGAAGCCGGAAGAAGAGAGATCACCAGAAAAAGTTGTTTTTTTAAACTAAACTCCTTCAATGAAGCCAGTAACTTTTGTCTCCCAAAAACAACCCTGTCCCTTTAAACGGAGACAGCCACCAAATCCTTCACAAATAATGCCTTCATTATGATTCAAGATCAGACAGAATTTCCTGCTCAGAATACCCCCTGAAATCAATACCATTGTGCCTCATCGCCACACTGGCTCTAATAAGAGCTAACATTTACTGAAAATTGTATGCAGAATACAGGAGTACCTCGGGGGGCATAGAAAATGTGGCATGATTCTGTAAGAAAATGCTCCGATCCAATTTCAGGCGTCCTGATACTTCCTGGAGACCATTGCCTCCGTGCCACGCCTCCGTGCAATGCTTCCATCGTGCCCCTGGTCGTTGCCTTGATGCCCCCATTGAAATGTTCCAGCAGAAATTCACATTCCACTCATTGAATTGAGGTGCCCTTCACTAAGGAAAGTCTGCCTTGCTCTTACAAGAACAAAGTATCGGGGAAAACAGCCAAAAAAATCATGTTTTTTTCTTTCACAAGAACGTCAAATCTATCCAAGTTTAGCGAGGTGACAGGGGATACCAACCGCATCTCTGGACGCAGCATTCGCGAACTGACACCAACCCTCAGAAATCTGAGAAAGGCTTCATGCGTGAATCATTTCTCAGATTCGTTCAACAGGGGCATTTCAGGCAAAATAATTTCACAGGATGCTTATTATCATTACCATCTTCATAACAAGTAAGGCTTCGATTAGAAAATCACACAATTTTTTTTTCTCGGGGTCATCACGACTCTACCTTCAAGAGAAATAAGCTCAATCTTAAAACACATTTTCTTGAAGACCCCACAGAAAAAAATCTCCCTAAAATGGTCCACACTTTATGTGCATGCGTAGGACACTCACCTGGCATGCAAACATGATTTAAGTGCACACGCTGAGCAGACAGGTGGAGTATTTTCGAGACTCCGTAAGGGTTTTACATCTTGTCATAATGTGTGGTGATTGACCACCACAAGCACTGGCTGAGCCCTAAACTGGACAAACATAAACTATTTGCAGGGAGAACAACAACAAATGGAGTAATAACCTGTTGATATTGAGGGGGCTCATTCGGGCAATCTACACCTTGGACCAAATCTGTTTTACAAGTCGACCTAAAATATGTATACCGTGCCCCATATGGGGCAGAGGGTATCCTCCCCCCCCCCCTCCCACTGTTCTTTACTTTAACCATGGCACACTATTTTCCACTTACAGAATTAGAAGTACTCCTTAAAATCCTCTAAAGAATTCCTGAGATTCCAAGCACACAATGAAGACACAATAGGGGGGGGTACACCATGCCTCATATTGAGCACCAAATTAATACTTGCCCTTTTTTTAGTGCAAGAGGCACTGTGGCACAATTTGCTGCCACGACCAGAAACACTGGGGCAAGATATTTGTGTCCTTTGAAGATAAACTGCTCAAGGACGCAGGGGGCTGCCAGCTAGCTACCAGTAACCAAACCAGGACCCGAAGCCACACTTCGGCAACACAAGAACCGGAGTCCACTGCATCGGACCCCCTCAGCCAAGACACTCAAAATATTCACAAAGCTATTACCCGTAAACATTCTCAATTCCCAGTTACTTCATTTCCCTGGCTTGGCGCATTCATAACATGAGTTGTTTGTCCCCCACAGGCAACAGGCAATCCACACAAGTTTTTTTGTTCAACACTTAACGGTTAGTCAACTTTACCATCCTGAACGTGCTGCTGCCACCGTTTTCTACTGTCCCAAATATGTGAAGGCAATTAGAGATTCTCAATCATTTCAGAAAGAGGCCGGACAATAATCACCATCCAGTATCCAGCCCTCATTTTGTAATATTGCAGCTTTTTGGAGGAAGTGTGTACACATGCAATCTACAGGTGTTCTGATTTTAAACAGTCGCACACTTTCATTAGGAACTGGGACGGCAAAATGGGACCAGGTCTCCAGCAGGACGTTCTCAGTATTAAGTTCAGTCCCACTCCCTCTTAAGAAAGAAAAAAGGAAATAATTGTACTCTGGAAGCAATGGGGATGTCATTAATTATTGAAAACTGTGAAGTGTTTCGGTCAGCTGGACGTGGACACAGCTCAATATAACTTCCTCTGTGGCGGGTGGGTGCAGGGCAACCGGCTGTCAAGCCCTATGGATTCGGAGTTCCCCCTGCCGAGACTTGTAGCGGGGAGCCACAAACGCTCACAATGGCTCTAGTTATAAACTAAACAGAACATAAAAGCGGCAATTGATTTCAAATAATTGAAGGGCAGTGAAAAAAAAAGCCACATGTGCTTAAGTCATTGGCTACTTTTATTAGTGGTTGGGCAGTCAGAGTGAAGATAGTCAAAGCCGAGAACCAGAAGTTTCCCGATTTTGAAAATTGAACTTATTTTTGAAACTGATTAGGCTTTACATAATTATGATCATTTGCAAAGAGGGGTATTCTGTTGTCTTGCCGATACACTGCTCTGATTAGGGACATATTGTGACAAATCCAAACGAGAAGGTCTTACACCAAGGCCAGGCTTAGACCAGTAACCTTACAATTGACAACGCCCTGCTAGTGTGTTTCCAAACACACATATTCTTACCAAGTATTTACGAACGTACTTCAAACTTTTCAATTTCAAACCAACTCCTAAAAGTTCATCATACACAACAAGGACAGAAATGCTCTAGGTCTTGTAGAACCAGACGGTGAGAGCCATTGCTGACAAAAAAAAGTATGAAAATAGGATCCAACTTTTAGGAGGTATGTTAAAAATGATGGCATTTCCACCTTTTGGTCACCCCTAGAGCAGTATAGATTTCAAGGAGCTTCTGGGAACAGTACCCTGAGCACTAGAGACTGAGATCAAAGAGCATGATTTCTTTGTACATGAAGAACATGAACAGCTGCTTTTCTTTTTCACCGGGAAAATGTAGAAAAAGTATGACGTCAGAATCTCTTTAAAACATCTTGTCCAGTAAAGGTGCCAGGTAGAAATTATCTTGAAGTGTGAGCTCCACTGTTTTTCAGTTTCCAACAAACCTGATTACCCCCATTTGACGCATAATATTCACAAGTTTTTTAACACCACCGACAAAATAGCTGAGGCTTACTGAAAAATAACTTTCCACTATGGTTCTACAAAATATTTCAGTCAAATTAAAGTGTGTGTACACCTTTGACCTGCCTTTCTGATCAAATTAAATGTCACTGCTAAACCTGAAGAACATTTTCCACGAGTCACAACAAATTAATTTCTGCCAATTGTTTTGTTGGCCTTTAAGCGCTGAATATTTTTTGGCAGACTATACCCACAGTCTGATGAGATATCATCGCTAAATTGACAAGACCTATACTCGTATTGTGCTGTCCAAATGGTAGAGTAAAGATCTCGCGCTGTGATAACAAACAACGACAATGAGTTGGACTGGGTCATTTCCTACGGGGGAATTCCATACAAACGACAAAGTGTGACTTAAAACCCCGGCAATGATCAGCCCTCTATACTGATTTCCAAAGCTGTATGTTTTAAGGTTTTAGCTTCAAAGTCCAACTTGCAATATGTATGTACTCAGCACACAAAGTTAAACCAAGCACTGAACACAAAAGGAAAGAAAGAAAAAGAAATCACACAATAATTTTTTTCCGGTCTTCCTTTTTTTCCCATTTGTGTAGACCGAACATGTCTGTAGACTTGTGAAACTGCATTGGAATTTGGAATGTGGTTAATACTCGCCCGAAGCCATAAATCAGTGCTTTTTACTGATTCTAAACGTCTGTGTTTTGTTCTCGACTAGGATTTGAAAGAAAAAAAGGTCTGCAGCCATAAGTTGACTTTTGTGGGTCTACTGACAACAAATTGTGTACCCAAACCCGGTGAATAACTTAGCACACAAAGCATGTTAAAGGTAGCAGATAGTTGTACCATGTACATTACATTATTACACGGAGAATACGCGTATATTTTGCAGAACTCAGAGGAAATTTTCCTAAAGGATATTAACTCTGTATAGCAAAGATTTAAAGTGACTTAAAGGGCTGGTTCTAAAGTTTATGTAGGAAACCCCTTAACTAAATCACTGGGTACGTAAACGAACAGCTGACAACTGTTAAAACAACAATTTATGAATTTTCATTCGACTTGTTGTAAATTTGACTCAACCACACGCAGGGTCAGGTCGTCTGACTGAGTCAATGGTCGATGAATGCACATAGGTTTCATGCTTAAAGGGTGTGTACGATATTGGTAAAATTGAAAATATAAATGTTCACAGATTTGAACATAACTTACATGGTATAAAGATGGTCATGGTGGTAAGCTTCCCTAAAATAGTTTTGTTTGAAAAGATAGTTTTTAGGAAAGGAGTAAAAAATTAGTCTTTCATAGCGAGTGTCCAAAACCCGGATACTAATCTTTGAAAATTACCAATGTTGTACATGTGCTTTAAAGGCAGGGTGTACTTTTGGTAGTATGTAATTGTAATATGTATCTGTGCCACTTTTGATGGCTATGTTACTAAATGGCTTTCTAATCGTTCTTGGCTTGTAATGTTATCTTTTGACTCCACTTCTTGATCTGTCTTAACCTTTGATCACACTAAATGTCACTTTTTCCCTTTTTTGACATACTGTATGCTGTCAAGTACTTTTTTAAATGGATTGTATCGTTAATAAGTATTTTTGCAATACAATGTATTTTAATTTGTATTCACGTAAATTTAGACGCAATTCAATCTTCTGGAAGATTTATGTAAAACTGGAATACTAAATTGCAAACCCAAATATCTTGAGATTGGTGTTGTTAACAATTTAAACTTTCCAACAAAATGTGTACATCAAGCAACAATTCTGAACAAGAATGACATCGTGGGTACTGGGGTAAAATGTCACAAAGGAAAGCAACGCGACTTTTAATACGATAAACATTTAATAGTGCCCTACAAGAATATGTTTCCACTACGTCTAGGTGTAATTTACAGCTGATTCGTACCATCATGTGGGGGGTGTCGCCCAAGAGTAGACCCTATACGTCAATTTGCATTCCTATTCCCAAGTAAGAGAAGATCGGCGTCACTGTCACTGCCCAAAGCACTCAAAGAGTCAAGCACTACACAGCTCTGGCCCATGAACTCCGGGTATGATTGAAACTTACAAGAGTTTTGCCTGTTGATATAAATTGATTTATGTCTAGACCACAGGACTCAGTTCTAGTACAGAAACTGGGGTTCACGCCACGTTCACTTTCGACGACGTCTTCAGAAGAAATTTACAAAACAATTTTGTGTTTTAGGAGGGGAAGAAATGACCTGGGGGGAATGAGGACTAATGTGACAGTATGTATGTAGCTTTTAGTGTTATCATGGCAGTATAAATGTCAAGATTGTTTTTTTTGTGGAAGATTTTTAAACGAGCTTCAAGTGGTAGACAAGACTTAGAGATAAGGCTAAATAGCTTGAAGTGAATTCCAAGAATCACTTGAAGATGTACACGTAGAAAATCACATTTTATAAGTGAATTCAACAACCTTGAACTATTTAAATGAAATTATTTAGGCAGGGGATATTTTGCTAGCACTGAACATGCGCAGTGGCTGCATGGGTTTTTTTTGGGGGGGGGGGTGGCACAGAAATGTTAATCTGGTACAGCATCAACATCGTCGTTGTGATTTCATATTCACAAGATAGGAATTAGACCATTTCAGACTTAATTTCCTTTTTAAACAACAAATCTTTTTGAGGCACAAATCAGATAAAGAAAAGATAATACCGGTACTATCCAAATTAATAAAGAATGTTCTTATTTTGGGGGATAACAATAATAATTCAATGTTAGTGCAGATCATCAAACCCTCAGTTGGGACTGGCCTAACTTAAGTTAGTATTTTTAAGTTAGTGTTGCCATGGCATGGAGGATTGTTGCCCTGGTTGAGCCAGACCCAACTGGGAATTATTCAATTTGGGGGTAGGCCTACTTGAGTAATTAGCTTACCGGATATAGCGGCCTGGGCACGATCCAAGTTTCCCAAGGTGATGCGGACAAGACTGGAATTCAGTTTGAGATGGCGTCCCCCATCCGTCCCGAGGAGCAAAATACGAACATCTCCAACGTGGGCCCGGCTATCGCAAATCGTAGGGTCGCCGAACCCCGTCACCATGACCTGGTTGTTCTCCGTATCCATGGGTGGGGAGATCTCGTGGTGCAGGGCGTCCTCGCCCTTGTAAACCCGGACAACTTGCACCTCGCAGACGTACTGTAAAGTTCTCGGTTTCCTCATCACTTTCCCGACGAAGCCGGAGAGCACAATATTGGCGATCTCTTCGCGTTGTTCGAGGGGCTGCTCGTTGTTGCAGCTTCCTCCTCGACTGCTGCCGGCGCCCAGCGGCTGCGAGCCCGCCGGCGCGACGACAGCGAGGAGCGCTGCGGTCAGCAACACGATCAGCGTGCCCGTTGTTGTTATTGCCATCATTCCGCTCGACTTCGAGGGGTGAAATCAGCTTCTAAAAACGGTTCCAATCACGACAGGCTAATGCCAAAACTAAAAGCAGTTCAGCAGGGTTTAGGTAGCTAAGCTTTTAACACAGATCGGTGTTTTTATTTGATTTTTACAGACGGTACAAGACGAAAGGGTCCGCCTACAGCGACTTCGGTGTTGTGGGTCGACGACGGCCTCCTCGTAACCCCAAAGTTTACCGGTGCAATGCTCTCTACCCACGTCTGAAGTGTCGCGCCTCTGTGTGTTGTGCACAGGTGCATCGAACTGGTACCCGGTCACCAGCTGTGTTGTTCAACGATGAAGGTGTGCAGTCATATGCGAGGTTGGCGATCGGGACCACCCACAAGATTTGCAAAGAAAACTTTAAAAACGCGGTCCGGTAATTCTTTTGCTACGCCCTCTGTCGTATTGTTATGCAATCACAATAAAACGGCACAGAGAGCAGTTCTCTCAGTTTTTATGGGATTAGACAACTTGATTTACATCTGAAAAGAAGTTCAGTCTATGGTCTAAGCTTCCTCCAATGGCCTAGGCAAAGATCTGATTCTCATGAGATTAGATTGAAAGCAAACGACCGAATAAAGCTACAGTTGATTAGTCTTGGTTCGGGTCGTGGCGGATGCTTTATCGAGACTTACTAGACTTACAAACAGAGGGCGCAAACTTAAGTAGCGTTTTGAATTATTCGAGTGGCTCGCGGACTTCTACTAGCTGGATAATTGAAAAACTGTCATTATCATTTTAAAATGGGGTATTTCTGATAATAATAACTCATCGTTTTATGAGGCCATAGCGTCCATCAGTGATTAATACCCCAAATTAAAATCTCTTGGACCTTTCTCTATGCTTGGACTAACTCAAAATGGACTACTCCTTCATCCAAGCCTAAGCACGTGCTTGTTATTATTATTATTATTTATTCAGCCATTTCAACAATACATGACAATACAAAAAATACTTCCAGATGGGCTAGGAGAAACAAAAGCAAAATAATTACTGTGGTCCATAGACCTGCCCCACATCTGGTTGTAATACAAGTAATAAAACGAGCAATAAAATATGTATAAAGCAATACATGTACAAAAAGAAAGGAAAGTTAACTATAAATAAAACATGTCTATGTACATCAAAATTTGGCAACTGAAACAAAAAATAATATAAAGCATGGACTATTTGAGATAGAACAGTTTTAGGAGTGAACAATTTGAGAAACTTGTGAGTGGGCAAAAGAGCATGGACCGTAAGATAAGCTCTTCAGTTTCAGTTTTAGGCTGGAAGCTCTTTGGGCGTTGATCAACTCACAAGTTTACCATATTCGAACAATATTTCCAGTAATTAGCAAGCCTGAGTAGGAAGGAAATGGTGGACCCACGCTAGTCGTGTTCAGTTTGATTGGTTGGGGTTCAACAGCTGGACTCATGACGTCACCGGCGCCATCGTTCTCAATGAGGTTGGAAGTTCGACCAAAATGTGTTTTTGAAGTACTGTTCTCCTGAACACCAGCATAGCAGGGTATATTGATCGAAACGTCGAGACCGCCACAAACGGCTCTTTTCAGAGCCAACACTTAATGAAATAGATTCATGTTTTACCAGCACGTTCGCTAATAATACCTACTTCTTGGAATGGCCCCCAAAAAGTTCGACTCGAGAGTAACAACTTCTCTGCACAAAGGGTCGATTCCCTCTTTGATGTTTTAAGTTTAGTATTCTGGCTGTAAACTGCACCTATAAACTTGTTGCAAAGTTCCACGGTCCCACAGAGTACTAATCATTCAGGAAATAATTGAGAGAGGAGTGCCAGTGGAATGGTTTCCGGACAAGCTGAGAAATCCCGCCCGAATGGGAAATCTGTGTGTCCATTAGGAAGTTGGGAATTGAGACGTGCTGCTCAGTCAGCCGCCCCCGGTGGAATTACTGACGATGACAGATGTAGACCGGTTTCATTTTGGGTTATGATGCCAAGCATAAGTACTGTACAGGCTGAACACTGAAAATGAAACAGTTTAGGCATCAGAAGTTTGTATTAAACTTGTGTGTTTATAAAAAATGTAATCCTTTTTGCAATGACGTTTTCGTAAGTTTTTTTTTATAAAGTTTCCCTCTACACCCAAGTGATGAATATAAAGCACACAGTTTTGAAATAGTTCCCCAATGTGCGCCCATTTCTTAGCAGAACCTTCGCCGACAAAAACGTATGAAACTTAGAACATTTTACGAGGCATGTTGAAATAATGGCATTTCCACATTATGGAGTTTTAGATTCATATAGGGGCGTCTGGGATCCTCAGAACAGAACTAGAGAAGTAGATAAACGAGCATGATTTCTTAATAAATCTGAAGAAAATAACAGCTACCCTTTTTACAGACAGACATAAAAAGAGTCTAAAATCAGATAAAATGTTGTCTTTCTTTCAAAAACTGCACTGTGATAACTGCTAGTTCGACATAATCTTACACTAGAATTTGAGTTTTGGTTTTTATAAATAAAACAACATCCAAAAGGTCAATCTCCGTTTTAATAATGAGGCATCATAATAAACTTTGTAATAGTTATTCACTTTTGTTTTATTTCAAAAGGGCAGCTTACAAAAATCTGAACCAATAACTATCAGCTGAGAGGTCTGGTGCATTACTCTTCCTCAAATGCTGAAGTAAAACCTAGACTACAATAATGGAAGAACACAGTCTTTGTTGTATCCTTTTTTTGTCAAAGTCTGTGAGAGTCTATCACTGAGCTTTCTGACTTGTAATGAATTGAATGAGATTTGTCCATCCTTGCTTAAAAGAACATTACAGAATTGGTTTTTGCTAACAAAACAGTTGCTTGCAGTGTAAGCAATTCATGTATTCCACCATTATACATAAACTGACAAACCTGTAGAAGTTTGAGATCGATCGGCTATCTGGGTCACGAGAAAATAGTGAAAAAACCGATTACACACATGCATGAAATCACATAGTTTCAACAAATGAATAAAACGCTCACTGAGCGATAAACTCCAATCGGAAAATTAGTTTGTTCATTTCTCATCAAATATGGCTTTTCAGACATAAATATTTCAAGGGACGTTTTCTACTATCATCATCATTATAAATATGTGATCAAAAAGTATATTTTACAAGTTTTTTCTTACCAATTCTGTAATGTTCCTTTAAGGTATCATGCATTCTGTCAGATATTCTACACACCCATATTCAACAACAGTCAATTATTATATAAAGGTATGGTACGTGATTGATACCATTATTCGATTAAACAAATGAATAAGTTTCTAATCTGAGAGGTTACTTTCCATGAATATAGGTTGACTATCTTTCTAACTAGATACTGCTGTGTCAAGGCACCAGACTTGAGTTATGTTGGCAAATTCATCAGTGTGAAAAGGTTTTAATCCTGGTCATGACACTTGTACCCTTCAGCAAGCCAGTTCAGTATAATTGCTTCTCTTCACCTGCGGGTAAATGGGTACCTGTGAGGGCAGAGATGGTTCTTGTGATTGATTTTTAGCTTGATGGCTAGGCTTGCATACTCCCCAGGGAGTTGAGATGGTTTAAGGAATGAAATAGTTGAGCCCAGCTAGTGACCACGGCAATAATAATCGTGCATCAAGATCGTCAAATACCAGCTCTATATAAAATGCCCTTTATTAACATAATGAATATTTTGTGAAATACTGCTAAATATTACAAAACTTCACAACTCTTCGCATCAAATAAACACAATGCAGCAATAGCAACAAGATTTTGAAGTTTCACTCCTGGATAGATGAAATTATTTGCTGGTATCCGAGAGAAAATAATTTTGTATTTTGTTACAATAAAAACTCAGCAGTTACCAAACATATACAAAGCCGGACTCTCCTCTATGTCACTGTCCGATACCTTTTTACATGGCAATATAAGTAAACCTTTATTAATAATTTATGTACAATAAATAAACAGAAATTGTTCAGATTCAATATCTCTTTAAGAGTCTTTATAGACCTTTTGTATTGGCGTCATCAAACCGCCATCTTAGAGGTAACTGATGATGAAACAATAGAAACGAAAAAATTTGTCATTGGCCAATGAGCAGCCTGTTTTTTGACCTCCAGGCGAGGGCGCCCTACTCAAATGACATCATGTGCATTAGGTCTTTTACATAAAACTGAGCATGCAATAGCGAATGCATGCACGAGAGAACACAATATTTAGTTACAAACAACACATCATTCTACACTCATTAAATTGAGGCCTCCGTTGCCCCGACCTTGGCCTTGGTGCCCCTTCAAAAGTTTCCCAAAGACTTTAAGATTTTCCAATGGAAGTGCCCTTTGCAGAATGAAAACAGCCTTGCCCTCTCAATGATGAAATTCCAGGCCTGTGGTCTCTGACCAAATGAGGGACTTTGGGGCAATATTAAGCAGCAGAAAGAGCACATTTTGGGTAAATATTTGAGTTTTTTGTATTTTTGAGTTTACTTTGGGAATACTGGCTTTTGAAGAAAGGAATACTTTGTTTAGAAAAAAAATCCACTATATATTAATTACTCTTGCTGGAAACATCAGACGTTTCTACTTTGAACAGTTCCGTGTTTCTGGCGGGAACAAACAAAGGTTATTTTATGTGGCGTGTTTTGTAATATTTGTTAAGAACCCAAATCCATAGTAAAAGGGGCTTTTCCTGGTGTGGTCTGGGCCCAATTTCATAGAGCTGCTTAAGCACAAAAAGTAGCTAAGCACAACCAAAATTATGCTTACCAGAATAAGATTACCAGCCACATACCGTGTCACAAGTACACTTTGTGACGGGTATCCTGCTCACTTCTGCTTAGCAGAAAAATGTTAAGCAATATTTTCTGCTTAAGCAGCTCTATGAAATTGGGCCCTGGTAGCAGTATCTGCCACCTCACCTTGTATCTCTTTCAAGGTGTTCAAATCTTAAAAGATTTGAACTTAAAACTTAAAAGTTGAACTATTCCAGAAGACACTATGGTTAGCGTGATTTTTATCAGTAGTATCTGCCACTGCCTTGCTGGTGCTGGGTCTGTGACGTTGGGTAGCTGCCGTGCCGCTGAGCTTGCTGGGGACTTTGATAGCTGGTCTGAAAAAATCAAGACAGTGAAAGAGAGAAATTTTATTGTAAAGTTGCTGGGTTTTTATGGAAGATACTTCTACTGAGCTTGCTGGGGACTTTGATAGATGGTCTGAAACATCAAGACAGTGAAATAGAGAAATTCATTGTAAAGTTGCTAGTTGTAAAGTTGAGACCACTCACCGCATGTTGCTGTGGTTGAGCCTGTTGGTGTTGCTGAGTGGGCTTCTTGTGTTGATATATCAAGGATTCTGGCTTCCTCTTTGGAGGATAGTTAGATGACATACTGGGCTGTTGAAAGACAAAAACCACAAAATTACCAACAGAAGAAGGGCAGCGAAGGTGAGCACGTTTGGAGAGTGCATATCTGTCAGAAAGACACTCCTGGCCCATAGAAAATAGAACTCTGCTAATGACCGCACTTAAAGCCAAGACTGAACAAGGGGTTTTGAAGTTGGTTTCGAGGTTGGAGAGAGTGTCTACTAGTCCGAGGTTCAGTGGAAGAGCATTCCAAACAGAATGATCTAGCATGTGAAAAAGAACGGTCTACTCACAGCCAGGACCCAATTTTATGGAGCTGCTCCAGCGCCATAAGTAGCTAAGCACAACAAAACTATAGTTCCAAGAATAAGATTACCAACCAAAATATCATGTCATGTTTACCGTCTTTGATGGTACCCTGCTAATTTCTGCTTAGCTGAAAACTGTAAGCAATCATTTCTGCTTAAGCAGCATTTCTCTTCTGGGCCCAATTTCATAAAGCTAACAACAACAAAATTTGCTGATTTTCCCTTCCTGTGTACTGCACATATGTCACTCTGCCTGTCCATTTTCTCATCATTGTTCTACCTCTAAGATGGCGGCGTGATGATGTTGATGCACAATGTCTATATTGCTTACACAGCCCTGAACAACGCCAGAAATATGAAGCCTGCCGCCACCAAACATGATGCGATTCCAAAGTGTTGTTCTTATCAACTCACCTTTCCCTGTTGTGCTTGTAAGTGAACCTGGGGCTGAACCTGCGACTGGGAGAGTAACGCCTGCTGTGCGTGGATAGACTGGGGATGAGCACTGCCTATCTGTCTGACATGCTGAAAAAGAAGCACAACACAAGTCAAAATGGATGGGACACATGCTCAACTTCTCGTGGAGTCCTAATTTATGAACTGCTTAATCCATATCTGCCAACTACGTGATTTCCGTGGAACAGGTAACTGCCTACCACGGGAATACCCTGTAGATGAACAATAAGTTAGTATCTCTCTTTGAGCACAATAAACTAGACGCAACTTACACTGGATAACTACTATTTATAAAAGGAAACCCTTTGATAACCCTGATCTTAATCCAATGACACATGCACTTCAAATACACGAATGAAGATGTACCGTAACTCCAGAGCAAGCGTGGTGTCTACATTCGTTAAAAGACAACAGGCAAAATACTTGGCTCATCTAAAAAGATCTACAGATAGGAATGCATCAAAGCAATTGCTCTTCACCCCGGACAAGTACACAAAGAGGGGACGACCGCCACTGACACTACTGACACAAGTCTGATGCACTGTTTGAAGACGCGAAAGAACCAAGATTGTAGCTCGGCTTATGTCATCCAATATCTGGTCAATTACTGGATGGGTTAAACTCTATGTATGTATGCTTCTTAGTGAATGTGTATTGTGATGCAGCAATAGGCACTACACGGGCTTAGGCAACGAAAATTGGGTCGATTAACACTACTACTAGGGTTAAAAATGAAGCTTCTGCCTCGGCTTGGTTGAGTAACTTACCTGCCCCTGCAGCTTGTGTTGGTAATGACCCTGATCCTCTGCATAGGCCCCTTGCTTCACGGACTGTTCCACTGTTTGCTGGGGGTGTACGGCAATACTCCCTGCCGAGGCTGGCTGGCCACTGTGAAGATAACCTACGCAATCAAATTGATGGGAGGCGACATTCAAATGTGAAACCTCTCTGGAGCAACCTTACTTGCCAAACTACTGTGCCGCGCATTATGCCCAGGGTATGGCTAAGATTTCACAAAGAGCCAAGATTGATCTTAAGATGAGTTGTCAATATCACCATAGCGGTTTGAATTGTGACATCACACTTTGGTTAGCAATTAAGATTGATTCGCACTTAAGATCAAGCTCAGCTCTTTGTGAAATCAGGAGCCAATGTCATGAAGTACTACAATTCGTCTTCGGATTTGGACAGCTACAGTGCGCATCACTGCACCAACTAAGGTCAGAGAAAGCCTGCCAGCCATAAAACAATAAGAGGGATGGAGCTTCAAATGTCTCTCATGACAAATTGAAAATATCACCATCTTATAAGCGCAATCTTGACAGCACACAGGCACAGAGCACAAATGGATTTTGCAACCCACCCTCTCCAGGACAGCAGCACTTGTAGGAGAGTACAACAATGCAAGATGCAAGGTGTCTAAGTCCTAGCCAAAGCCTAAGCTGAGCTTTCAGGGATGGCCTGAGAATCTCCCTTTCCAAGGACGGCTTTTCAAATTGAAGTTGAACTTACGCTGTTGTTGGACCTGATAACCCTGGGGGTAAGACTCCGCTATTCCCTTCTGCTGGACGGGTACGTTGAACCCAGGGTAGGAACTGAACGCCGAATCCCTCCCCTGTTGGTACTTGCCGGGGTTGGTTTGGCTGCCGGCTGCGTACCCCGCATGCACTGGCTGCTGGCCGGGTGGATAGCCGGATGCCGACTGGTTGACGTAGGTGGAACTGGCTTGAGATGAGGTGTACCCTTGATGGCCTTGGTAGAAAAAGAAGCGAGAATAACATGTTTTTTAATACATTACCATTTCCTGCGATGATCAAATCAATAATTTCATTAGGGTTTAGTGTACACAGCAAGGTAAATGCTCCATTACAGGGCTCAAATTTACACTGAACTGCTGGCCCGAGGCCAGTGATTCTAGCATCGGGCCAGTAAACTCATGTCCGGACAAGTCCGCGGACTTGTGTTTGTGTTTAAATGTTGACTTTCAGTCTGATAAATACAGTTCTGTTGATTATTGAAGACTACTTACCCATAATTTACAAATAAATCTTCACTTAGTGTTTTTTCAAATTCAAACAGTTCAACTATTAACCTGTGTAGGCATTTTTTCTTCTCACTTCAATTCTGGGCTTGTACTGAAAATTCCGGTCCAGTAAATTTTTGAGCTACAAGCCCTGCTGTCTTGTGGGTTTTCCCCCCAAATTCTAGCCCTGCATTTAACTGTGTGCCTCACCCAAACCCTTCTTTCAGCTTCCCCTTACTAACCCTTACCCTCCCATTCGCTCGGCCCCAGCGGCCTATCCAGGACCGCTGGGATGGGCTAATCAGCTTGCACAGATTCTTGTTCAGGAAGTACGTCATGCGTGCAGTGCTTGCAGTGCTTGCAGTGTGAGTGTGATGCATAATGGGACTGAGCATGGGACTGAGCATTAACATTAACGATACGTTTGCCCATCCCAGCGCCTTTGGTTTTAAGGCAAGGCGCTGGGGACAAGCGAAACCCTCCCAAATCCTCCTCTATTCTCATTGCCGAAATGAAGGATTCAGAAGGACTGAGGGCTGAATGGCCAGGATAACAATTACTTATCACTGGGTCAGGCACTCCAATGTAATCCAAGTCCAAACGATTTGGTGCGGAGTGACATAGGAGAGGAGGACATAGACTGTGCACGCCTCGCAATCAGGTAGGAACTGAAAACCCAATCCACAAAGTGCTCCCGGCGGGATTCGAACCGGTGTCCTAGAGGTGGAAGGCGTGGAATAGACACCACTACGCCAACCCGACCGCCCTTTCTTCACTATTGTGGGCGCTACGTTGCAGCTAGCTCTTTACTTACCTTGCCTGTACGGGCCGTGGGCACCTTGTGTCTGCCCGTAAGGACCCTGAGCATACGGACCTTGTTGAACAGGGTGTTGAGGGTAGAGCTCAACGACCGGCGGCGACGGACTGCGAGTCCTCTTCACGCCCTAAAACCAATCCAATAAAAGGATCTGATAACTGAGTATACCCGACAACATGAACCATAAATCTTTTTTCTTGTTTACATTTTGATATGTTAAAACTCTGTACAATCGAAAGCAAAACTTCCCTCTTCAAATTACAACAACAAAATCATTGCAAAAAAAAAACAGGATACCAATCACAGATGGTGTGAATGGTATTTTTGTTGATAAACCTTAATCTGGTAAGCAGAATTAGCTACTTTTCTGCTTAGGCAGCTCTATGAAATTGGGCCCAGGTGCTGCTGACTACTTACATGGACTCCTTGTGCAGCACCCTGTGGAGCAGCGGATGTTCTGTACATATGGCTCTTATCCAGCATGGCCGGCCTGGTTTGCATATGGGCACCTGACGGCCAGTATGGCAAAGAAGAAAGAAAAAACATTACCAGCTAGGACCAGGTCAGAAACAACCGCTTAGACTGCAATACCGTTGTATGTAACGGAATCCAAAACAAAGACACTGACAAAATCGGAAGACCGCCAACATTAGGGCTAGATAGCTCAGTTGGGTAGAGCGCCGGTACGTTAAACCGGAGGTCGCTGGTCCAAGTCCCGCTCTAGTAAATTGTAAATTTGTCTTTAGTGCAAAAACGTTGTATGCTCTTAGATAGCACTTGTATTAATCTGACCAACTCACCCTGTACAATCATGTGAGGTCCTGGCATATGTATGGCAGGGTGATACTGCAGTCCCATGGCAACAATTCGGTCACTGAAAGGTAAAGGTTAATATTGCATAATCAAAGGAAATCAATGCATGGCAGGTGATACTGCAGTCCATGGCAACAATCCGTCACTGAAAGGTTAAGGTTAAATTTGCATGTTAAAGGAAATCAATGCATGGCAGTGATACTGCAGTCCCATGGCAACAATTCCGGTCACTGAAAGGTTAAAGGTTAATATTTGCATAATTAAAAGGAAATCAATGCATGGCAGGGTGATACTGCAGTCCCATGGCAACAATCCGGTCACTGAAAGGTTAAAGGTTAATATTTGCATAATTAAAAGGAAATCAATGCATGGCAGGGTGATACTACAGTCCCATGGCAACAATCCGGTCACTGAAAGGTTAAAG
The DNA here is from genome assembly GCA_032158295.1 of Pycnopodia helianthoides. Lineage (NCBI taxonomy): Eukaryota > Metazoa > Echinodermata > Asteroidea > Forcipulatida > Asteriidae > Pycnopodia > Pycnopodia helianthoides. Next base: position 12,018,017 of record CM063260.1, read on the forward strand.
GTTAATATTTGCATAGTTAAAGGAAATCAATGCATGGCAGTGATACTGCAGTCCCATGGCAACAATTCGGTCACTGAAAGGTTAAAGGTTAATATTTGCATAATTAAAAGGAAATCAATGCATGGCAGGGTGATACTGCAGTCCCATGGCCACAATTCGGTCACTGAAAGGTTAAAGGTTAATGTTTGCATAATTAAAAGGAAATCAATGCACTTGATGTCATCATTTCTCTGGGTCTTCCTCCCACACCTAAAACTGAAACTTCCTTCATTGTCTTCTCTCCACGGGGTTCTTGGCTAGGATAGTGATCAATAACGCTCTCTGAGAGTCCTTGGCTTCACAACCAGAATTAATAAATGAAATGAAAAAAAAATTAAATTCTGGGCGTAAATAAAATGGAACTCATTTTTGGCAATCTTGAAATGGCTAAAAATAAAAAAATAAAAACCTGTTTTCTTACTTTTTTTCCTTCATCATCTGTCGTCGTCTGTTGTCATCCTCATTGAGTACTTTCTTGAGTTGCAGGAAAAGCTCATGCTTGTCTGCTTGCAACGACTTCAGTTTGTCCTCCATGGACTTAATCTGGACATAAGAAGAAGCAAAGATGGAACACATTTAGCTATACTGTTTGGATGACACCTTTTCTCTTAAAGGGGCTGTGTCGTCAAGCAGGCTTATGTGGCTAGTACGCAGACGCACATTTGTCTGTATTACTTGTTTGTTGGATATGTACGCAAACGCTATTCTTCGTATTCTACTTGCGTTGTGTGATGGTACGCAGACGCGTTAATTTTTGATTCTAAACGCATTTGTGGATAGGTATGCAGACGCACTAATTTCTGTATTCGATCCATTGTGTGGATATGGTATGCAGACCACTATATTTTCTGTATTCTACTGTTTGTGTGGATATGGTATGCAGACGCGCTATATTCTTCTGTATTCTACTCGCGTTTGTGTGGATATGGTACGCAGACGCGCTATATTTTTCTGTATTCGACTCGCTTTGTGTGGATATGGTATGCAGACGCGCTATATTTTTCTGTATTCTACTTGATTTGTGTGGATACGGGACTCGGAGGCGCTATATTTTTTGGTTGATGGTAGAATTCAGCAATTCTCAACGAGTTTTACCTGTTCCTTTGTTTCCTCCAGTGACAACGACTCGGCCTCGGCCTTCTTCCGCAGCCGTTCCTGCTCCTCGCGTTTCCTCTCAATCGCTTTATCTGCCTCTTCCTCCTCTGAGAGTCAAACACCGACAAAAGAAAAGTTTCAGGAAAAAAAAAATAAAGTTTCCCCTTGAACACTGTCTTCAACAACACAGATAGAAAACTAGCCCCTGCTACGAACTTATACCAAAAATATCACTAACAAGAAGTAAAAATATATGTGCGTAGCCACAATCATGGGTCACTTTTTGTAACAAAGACACCAAATGAACGACACATAAATATTGAGTAACTCTTTGCAGGTCTTATATTCGACAAGCTCAAGTACTTTCTACTCTTCATTCACACACTGCTGGTTAATCACTTTACAAAAAACATTGAAATAACTGTTACATCACTGGTTTTCAAAGTGTTGTTCATAACATGAAAACAAATGTGTACCCATGATTGTGGCTGTGCACTTATATCATTGTTACTCACACAAGCAAGAGTGGAATACAGAAAGATATAACAGGCCTGCATACCACATCCAACTAGGCCTTCTGACACGTTGGAGGTGGGACGCAGCAGTGCTTTAATTTTCCGTATTTCACGAGTGCGTGTGTGATAACGAATTCGTCTTCATGCAAACTTGATGCGTATAGAAGAGGGTTTGGTATGGGCCATGCAATATCGATTAATATCGTACTCTTGTTGCTATGGATCGACCAATCAGAATCCAGGATTACAGTTTGCTTGAAGATAAAAAGCATTTATAATCATCGATCGATCTAGTTCACAACATGCCGCTTTATAATGAGCGGCTTTCAGATTGAGAACAATAATTTGTTAGTCCTTGAAAAGATTAACATATCCAGTACTGTGTCTTCATAAAAATTTACAGGATTCCATTTTAGGAAAAATCCCAAAGGGATTGGAGCAAATTTGCTGTACAGGCAGAACCAATATTCAGGGTTTTCCTTAAACTTTTTTAGTGACTGGCCAGCAGGACCAGTTTGAGTTAGCTTGTCTTTTCACTAGTTCATCACCATTTTCACTCGTCCATATTTCTAATGAACTACAGAAGCTTTTCAACACTGAACGAGCCAGCCGGACCACATGGAGAGAAGTTTGACTGGTCCTCAGGTGTTTTAACTGATGGCATTTGGCTACTCCTAGAATTATGAGGTTCGATCCGCTAACGGCTCCATGAACCTCATAGAGGTCCATGTACAAACTACAATACAAAACTTTTTTTCATTTACGTTTCTGCACCTGGAGTTCTCATTTGAAATCGGATCTCGCCAAAATTAGGCTCTACGTGTTCCTTGGAATCTCATTGAGCGTTGCATGGGTCAAGAAAATCCACTCCGCAAATTTAAAATTGTTAAAAAGCAATAAATTCTTACCATAATTCCGTTCACAATCATGACGCTGGAGTCGCATGATTTGTGTACAAAACCATGTGTCTTGGTTCAAGACGTTCTTGTTGAGTCACTCAACACTACACACGACGCGACTATTCCACCGATAGTCATGCGCGGCAGCGGAGCGCGCTAAATCGCGATAGTTGGGTGATAATGAACAACAACGTCTTGCACCAAGACTAATGCGTGCGCTGCTGTGAAATGTTTTTTCCAACAAACTGGTACTCCGCGCGCAGCAACGCTGGTCCCGGCAACTTTGTGTTGGTTTTGTACACACATCATGCGACTCCAGCGCCATACACTCACACTGTTTGAATAGGACTCGGAATGACGGTAGGGATTTATTGCTTTTTTAACAATTTTAAATTTGCGGAGTGGATTTTCTTGACCCATGCAACGCTCAATGAGATTCCAAGGAACACGTAGAGCCTAATTTTGGCGAGATCCGATTTCAAATGAGAACTCCAGGTGCAGAAACGTAAATGAAAAAAAGTTTTGTATTGTAGTTTGTACATGGACCTCTATGAGGTTCATGAAGCCGTTAGCGGATCGAACCTCATAATTCTAGGAGTAGCATTTGGCCAGCAGACCACTGTTAAGGGAGAGTGCTGATGATATTTACCTTGACGTTTGCGCTCCCGCTCCTTCAGTATGTGATGTTTGAGTGCGGCAGCCATCGCCTGTGTCAGTTTGGGCCGGTCCAAAAGGCCTGGCATGGTGCTCTGTTCCAAACGTAGTCAAGCAACTTGTTGGGACCTGAAAACTGAATAAGAAATCCACAGAAGATTTGTATTACATGTTTTTGTTAGTCAGGCCTGGAAATACATGGAGGCCATGTCCTCAGTTGCCCTCCATCCACTTCAAAAGTTTCCCATCACTCCTCAGACAGTGATCAATTTCTTTTAAACAGACTTTCTATTCTACAAAAATTAAGAAAAGGTTTTCCAAATCCAATGGAATTGTAAGTGCCCTTTGTTGAAAAATGAAGACTGCAAACAGTACAATTAATTTATATAAGTTCTAATTCAATTTTATTTATTTCAAACCTAAGCGAAATCGTTATTCTAAAACAGTTAACAAAAAACACTATTTCAAATTTGTATTTCCTTTAATTTATCACGAAATAGATGAAGTGCAACTGCAGACATAACAAACTCTCAAAACAAGAGCAACGAAGGCTGAAAAAAGCAGAAGAAATCTACCTTATTTTATAAAACCTTCAATATAGAAACAGCATAGTCACAAAGGAAAACACACACAGTTTGAATAAATCTGTGAGAATTCGACAATTTCTTACCAAAGAGTGGTAATCTTCTCATAAAGATTTGCATTTACAGATTGATTGCTCGCAGTTCCCAGTTAACTTGTCAGGCAGCCATCTTGTTCACGAAAAGTTATAGAGCTTCGGTAAGATTCGGCCATATCCGTGTTTTGCAAAATTTATTAAATTTTAAACTTTTACACACATTCATTAAATGTTTTTTAAATAAAATATAATAAACAAAAAATTAACAAGTTAACAAGTATTTTTACTTAGTTTATAGAAAAATTGAATTTAATGTAAGAAAGTAAAGTGAAAATACCAACCTTCGGGTATTTTCGGATCGGCGTAGAATCGGGGTCGGGAACCATCGTCCTTTTTTTACTGCATTAGTGAACGAAATGCCTGCGGTAAGTCACACTTGGAAACATATCGAAAATTTAGGAGTGTTGACAAATCCTGATAAATTGAAACTGAAACAGATGAATTTTTTTATTCCAAGTTAACATTTAATTTACTACAATTTCAAAATGCTATTTTGAAAAGCGTGAAATTGTAGTTTAAATTGGTGTAGCATGTGTCGAATTTCGCAACGTGTATCCGCATGCGGTGAAGTGCGCCCTCATTGGGCATTGACCACGTTTATAGCCGATAATCGGTGTAATTTTAGCATTATTTGTGATAAATTTTAGATATTAAACTTTATTTTAACTCTATCTACGCATGCATCCGTGTCCCTTCTTTGTTTGTTTGTCCCAGCCACACCCTAAAAAGCCAGAGTCACTTTGGAGTCTGACTTTGACTGTGTCTGAACTGAGTAATTTGAAATTGTGGCTGGCTCACCTTCTTCAAAATTTAAACTTTGCTTCAGCTTCCTTCTTTACAGAATCACAAGTCACAACTTAAATTCCGGGCACTTATTTACTTACAACAGTTTACACAAATTGTGAATGTCAACCTAGGCCCAATTTTATAGAGCTGCTTTTAAGCACAAACACTAAACAGTAGCTCAGCACAACAATTTAACAAAGTTATGCTTATCACAGTAGCAGTACTGTAGCACTCAGAATAAGGTTACCAGCTGAAACACCATGTCACATTTACAATTTGTAATTGGTATCCTGCTCGGTTTTGCTTAGCAGAAAATTGCTCAAGTTAATCAGTATTTTCTGTTTAAGTAGCTCTAGTTAATAGGACCCTGATCCTAAGATTTCATTGAAGGATTTTAAGCCATTCTGATGGATTGCTAACTTAAGTTTTGTGGACTGGAAATTTATCTTCTTCTTTTTTGAGAAAATGTTTTGTATGCAACTCACAAGTTGACGCCCTTCGCATAGCTGTCATGGCCACCGCCACGCTATGTTGTTATTTGGTTCCCTGTTCAGTATACACATTTTGCACCGAACAGTTGATTCATTTAGTTATTTATGTTTGCTTGATGATTTTTCTGTAGACAACAAAGAAAGCAGTCAAGCCTAAGGGCAAGGCCCAGCCAAGCAAGGGGGGGAAAAAGAAGAAGCAGATCCGTCACTTCACCATCGACTGCACCCTGCCAGTAGAAGATGGCATCATGGATGCTGCAAACTTTGTAAGTAAACGTAAAGTAATCCGCCCCCCCCAAAAAAAAAAACACAAAAAAAAACCCCCAAACAAACAAACAAACAAACAAAACTCCCAAAACCACACACAACAAAAACTTTAACGCAAAACAAAACATTTGGACCTTCCTTTTCTTCAGAGTGTTATCCCGAAAGGTTTCAGGCACTTGTCAGATATCTTCCGATCGATGCAGTTTAAATGCTTTTCCAAAATATGCCCAAACTCCAATCTGTGTTCAATTAATTCATAGGTTTATATTTGCATGAATGAATTAATTTCATAGAGAATAAAAAAGGTAAACGCACTAACAGTTTTTTTTTTGGGCTAGGGCTCCACTTCCCTAGTCCAATCTAGGGACACCTTCCCTAAAGAAGGCACTCGCTTGAGTGTAGGGGTTAGGGTTATCTTCCCTAACCTCTCTTGTGTTTTTGCCCCCGTGTGAACAACCCCCTCTACAGGAGACGTTCTTGCAGGATCGAATCAAGGTGGAGGGCAAGACCAAGAACTTTGGCAGCAGTGTCAGCATCGAGCGCAAGAAGAGCAAGATCACTGTGACCTCTGACATTGCCTTCTCTAAGAGGTGTGTACTATTTCGAAGATGCGTGTCAACTTTTCCATTAACCTAAGCACTGGCAGGTGATTTCTCAGGATTGTCTCAAGCCTTCTTGAGCCTTCAAATTTTTCTTGAACGAGATAAAGCAGTCACCACAGGGAGAGAAAAAAAAAGTGTATGGCTTTTGAGGCATTGCATGGAGAGGTATCAATGTAAATCAGTTTGCGGTAACACCATGTATATATATCTACTTTGCTGTGTAGATTTTTGTTCTTAAGAGATACTGTCTTGCTATTTGTTCTACTACCGCGGAGTAGATTTTCAGAGTTCAAGAGTTCCGAAAATCTACTCCGTGGTAGTGGAACAAATACCAAGACAAGTTCTCTAAAGAACAAAAATCTAAACAGCAAAGTAGATATACACACGGTGTTGTTACCGCAAACTGAAAAAAGGAATCGTCATAATTTTAAGGTCAGGTGGTTTGTTGTAACCAATAGAAATGCAGTATAACTAGGGCCAATTTAATCAGCCCTACAAATACACATTCAAAAAATTGGGCAATACTGGGATACTGCAAAAATGAGCTCCCTTGGTATTCTGGCGAGGCACTGTCGCAAGTCTATTTAAGTGCTCCATTCTATGGTGTAGAATTCAACACCAAAATCTTTGGGGCCTCGGGATGGTATAGAGTGGGTGACTTACGAGTTCAGCACCATATCCATCAAATTCAAAATTGAGCAAAATCATGAGCTTGGTTTTGGAGGATTTGGGGTGGTTGGGGTTTGTCCAGGGCCCATTTTGTAAAGCTGTTTGGATGAGGGGAGAATTTCTCGGGAAACTTATCTTGAGAGCATTTTGTGTTATTATCGTCTTGTACTGTGTCTTCCTCTACAATCAGGTACCTGAAATACCTCACCAAGAAGTACCTGAAGAAGAACAACCTTCGCGATTGGCTGCGGGTCGTCGCCTCCGACAAAGACACCTACGACCTCCGCTACTTCCAGATCAACCAGGAAGAAGAAGACGAAGAAGATGAGGATTAAGCCGTCGTCGAGGAACCCAGATCCAAGTGCCACGCCCAATCCTCCTTCTGTGCATATTATTTACAAAAAGATAAAAAACTGCCGGCATTGGTTTGAAAATGTCACTCGAGAAAAGACTTGTGTGAGTCTCATCAAACAATGATCGATGATTTTCCATAAGTACTTTGATTTTGATATTGTTTTGAAACATTACAATTGGGCATTATGAACGCTTTGTACAAGCAATTCCAAATGTTGTGTTATCAAGATAGTAGTTTATCTTTCTTTTTGGGGGAGGATGGTTCCGTACTGGTTTCTGGGGGTTTCCAACTCAAAATGAGATCGTTATCGCAATTTTGGGGTTAATCTGTCAAGTTATTGAGCATGACTGTTACTAGCACCTTTGCAGGACTGAATATTGGAGATCACAATAAATTACAATTGGCAGTGCTATTAAATGTTTGTTTGCTTGATTTTATTTATTGATGATTGTTTCTATTTAGGGAGTTAATGCAGTTAAATCCAAAACTTGGACTACATTTAACTTAAAAAAAGCTTTTTCATGTGAGATTTTGAACTTCGTAATGATATTTGTAATGAGGGAATTTTTACAGCACTCTTACACCACAAGAATTTTCAAAAAGCTGAAACGGGAATGAAAAATAATCTGTGATGAGTAAGCAGGTTTTAAGCAGTGACTTGAATTAGTAAAAAGGTAGGGTTGTAGATTGGTAAACCAAAATAATGACCTTAAAAACTGACTTGGTGAGAAGCACTGCAACTGTTGATTGTATAAACTATTATTGAGAAAGGATTCCCTTCGAAGTGAAATGGTTTGGATGATTTCTTACCAAAGACATTTGGATCTGAGAAACGATTCATGCATAAATTGTTTCTGAGAGTTGGTACAGGATTTCATATTTCTAAATGTGGATTGATTCAACGTTCTTGTGAAAACACTCTGACTGTTTTTTGCTGTTTTCTTAGCTGAAACTTACACATGTGACTTTCATTGTATTTTTCTTAATAATTTTGCCAATAAATCAGCATTTCTTTGACAAAAAACAGTGACCCTACCTAGTTTAAACAACATGAAAATTTATGTTAATTAATATTGGTCAGAATAAAAGTGTAAAGTAAAAAACAAACAACGCCTTGGCAATAACAGGGCAAGTGCATACCAAATGGTATGTTTTTAATCAATGTTCTTCTTAGGACATGGCATCCTAGAAGAAAAACAATGATTTGAAGGGGAATGGTGGTGGGTGGAAGGGGGTGTGCCTTATAGCAAACCTCACCCCAACGACCCTGATAAGTTGGATAGACTTCCGTAGGCTAACATCAATGAGGTCAAACAATGGAAATGTGTATGTGCCATGCACACAACTTTCCACCAATGGCAGGTCTTCTTTTTGACCTTGGTGAGGCCGCTATTTGAGCGAGCTTGTGCAATGGGTCTAAAGCTTGTTTTTAACTACCCCCACCCCCACCCCAACTTTTCAAAAGTGTTAATCAAAGATTTAAAGGTCATGACTTTTAGGGATTGTTCGGAATAGTTATGCATCGTTGTCTTCTGGGGTTGTCGACCTTCAATTTGTTGCGTTTCAGTTATACTAGTCCCAGAAAACCCAAATTACTTTGCACAAAAGGTAAGACTTTTTTCTTGTTCATAAGCAGGGGGGGGGGCGTTTTAATTTTGGATGGGCATAGCTCAAAAATTCTTTGGCTGGCTCCCGAAAATGGAAAAGTAAAAGGAAGTTTAAATGTCGGCAAATTTGTTTGATTTGACTTCAAGAGCCTAATAATAGCCATAGATTTTAAAGCAATTGTTTTTGAATAAGCATCAATAGTGTGTGTGGTGCCCGTACACCACCCACCACCGTTAAAATGAAAGCCCGACCTCTGTTGACTATTTGAGGTCAGTCAATTAACCTCCAGTGCGCAGCTGCAGTGCAAAGAGATGTCGATCGACCCCGCGCGCGATCGAACGAGATTGAGCGAGAAGCTGTCAAGCGGGAAAATTTCACCACCATGGCGACTGCCCTATACCTGGAACAGTACTTAGACAGTAAGCAAAAATGTGTTTATATTTGAATAGTGGTCTTAATTTGCATACACGTGCATAGCTTAGATATTGTAGAGTGCATACAAACTGAAATTTGTGGGTGGTACTTTGATTTGGTTGTATAAATCCTCGATGAAAAATACCTAATTACGTATTCAATTTCATTTCGTAGATGAAATAACGTTACACACATGCCAGCACAGCTCCCACAGCAGCATGCACTGATGACTGGTGTACGGTACGCCGGCCCGTGCGTGCAGGATTATGTCCCCCAAGTCAATATATTAAGAATGATATTCTGTCCCCTTCGACCTGAATTACCTAGAATGGTCTAGAACTAGGTATGAGTAGGAAATTATGTCCCCAAGCAGTGGCGTAGCTAATGTTTGTTAGCTGGAGTTGTACATCATTGGGCTGGAGTTGAGTGGAGAGGATCGGTGGGGGGGGGGGGGGGAGACATAATTTTTTTAAAATTTTTACTTTTATATAAGTGAACAATTACCAACTATAGTATTAGTGCATTTTTTAATCTGTTAATTTGTGTTTGTCTGGAGCTTGACATGGAACAATTCATTTGCGCAGATACAAACAAATTATTTCTGATTTTGTGTGTATCTGTATGGACAGGTGGAGGGTGGGGGAGCAAGAGGTGGAGGGTGGGGGGCCGAGGGAGCAAGAGGAAGGCAGCCTAGCCACTGCCTCTCCCCCTGGCTTGAAATTTACACTTGTGCAGCGCAGGCCCAAGGCCAATAATGATTTATTTAGCAGTGTATGTGAGACCAAAGTGGAACCAAAAATATTGGAATACATACAAGACTGTGACTGTTTATTAGTTAGAGAAGGAACTGGGACTGTGTATAGGTTTAGTATGAAATAAAACAAATCAGAGTCCAGAACTTCAACTTGAAATCCACGGTACATTTAAACAACTCATAGCCAAGACCTGCCTCAGACAATGTGTAGAATGAACCCCACCGAACATGCTACAGTCGGCGGTGAAAGGTTTTTGATAGTGGGCCAAAATATGCTCTCGATCTAGCAATGCACCAAAATAGTTGCAATTAACACATCTAAAATCCATGGAAAAATTACTTTGAGAATGAAGAGAACTTTGATGTTGATAACTTCTTTGGCCGACAGGTATAGAGAACCTACCGTTTGAGCTGCAAAGGAACTTCACTTTGATGCGAGATCTGGACCAGCGTGCACAAGGTTGGTATTTGAAATTGGTCTGGAGTTTTGGTTTGGAAATGTTAAGAAGAGTTTTCCTCGCTTAGTGCTTGAGAGCATGCTTGAACCCCAGCAGTTAAATCCAGGCGTGGAACTTCATCCTTAAAAGGGCAAGGCCATTTTCATTTCGCAATTGGAAAATCTTAAACTCTGCGGAAACTTTTAAAGATTTTGTTTGTTTATTAAACGGGAGACCAAATAGACAGAAATCTTGAAAGGAGACAATGCAACTGTTTTTCTCCATTTTTCTTCCATAAGATCTGTCTCAAGACATTGATAAAGAGACGGGTTTGTACATCAGCAACGTCAAGACGTGGACACCAGACGAAAGGGTCGAAGCTCTCAAGAAGATCGAGAAGGCGTTCGCTAAGAGCAGGGAGTTCAACGATGACAAGGTGCAGCTTGCGATGCAGACCTATGAAATGGTACATGTTTTTTCTTCTCCTTGAACCCTAACCAGCCCAAGCTCATCAAAATAAGGGCTGGGACGTTCAACCCTTTAACCTAATAACCGTTTAATCTAATAACCGTTTAACCTGTGAACTGTTTAACCAGTTAACCGTTTAACCGGTTAACCGTAAACAAACGGTGAAATCCATTTTCAAATTTCCTGAACGGTGACAGTAAAATGACCAACTAATGTCCCGGGCCCAATTTCGTAGAGCTGCTGTTAAGCACAAAAAGTATCTAAGCACAACAAAATTATGCTTACCGGAATGAGGTTACCGGCCAAACTACCATGTCACATGTACAATTTGTGACTGGTGTCCTGCTAATTTCTGCTTGGCAGAAAATTGTGAAGCAATATTGAAAAAAAATTGGGATAGGAATGACTGTTCTCTGGTCTGTCGTAACTTTAAGAAAACATGCAGAAATTTTCTGTTCAACATTAAGTTGGGGAAACGCACCGCTAAATTTGTACTACACTTCTTGTAACTTGTATTCGTGATTGTATAATCCCATCAGGTTGATAAGCACATACGAAGGCTCGATGCGGACCTCGCTCGGTTTGAGCAAGAGCTGAAGGAGAGGAACATCGAGCAGTCTACAGACTATGACAGCTCGTCTGGGCGGGACAACAAGAAGAAAGGGCGAGGCCGGACAGCCGAGAAATCCGTCAAGAAGAGTCTGAAGAAAGGCAGAGCGTCGGACGATGAGACGCCGAAACAATCCAGGAAGAAGTTGAAGACCTCAACGGCAGGCCAGTAAGTAGGATTTATGACAGGTTTCTCCACAAGTTGACGCCAGCGATTAAACTTAACAATTTAAAACCAAGCTGTTTAATTCCAGGCCTGGAATTTCATCTTGGAGAGGGCAAGACCATTTTCATTTTGAAAAGGGCACTTCCAGGAAAATCTTAATGTCTATGGGGAACTTTTGAAGGGGCACCAAGGCCAAGACCAGGGCAACAGAGGCCAAAGCCTCCGTGGCCTTCGTGTAATTCCAGGCCTGCAATTCTAGTATAGCCTCTTGAACGCTCATTATCCCATACTCCCCAGGCCTTTTGCCTACAGGTGACCGCAATCCTCCAATATCCTCCTCTCCTATGTCATTCCACACCAAATTGTCTTCATATCAAATCCCACTCTAGTAATTTGTTCTTTGTTCAACCCCAAATTATAAAAAAAAAATTACCAAGTCAGTTTCCCTTGTGGTTTATTACTTGACAAATTGTTTAGACTTAAGATGATATTGGAATGCCTGACCCTGTGTGATAAGCAATTGTTGTTTGGGTCTACATCCCTTGCAGTCTTAATCCTTCATCATACCTCAGTCTTAATCCTTCATTTAACCCTCCTACAGTTCGCAAGATTTTCAAGTGAGTTGACCAACCGTTTGAAACCATTCAACTGCCACAGTTGTGTATGGTGGCACAACTGTGCACAGAACTAACTGTGTACTGTGTAGATGCATTCCCTCATGGTATCATATTGCAGGCTGGCATAGCTTACCTATCATTCAAAACCACAGTGAATGGTATTGAATGGTCAGACAGCAGGAGGATTAAGCAAAGAAGCTCTAGAAGGATTTGGGATATTGGTAAGGGTCTAGTCTAGTTCTAGGCAGATGTTAGGAGAATGTTTTTTTTACGATGGATTTAAAGTGGACATATTTTTCTTCTGCAGGGTTGTAGCTCCGATTTTAACTCTGCCGACCGTGATGAATTCACCGTCCGATGTATTAGACATGCCAGTGGATCCAAATGAACCCACGTACTGTCTGTGCCACCAAGTGTCCTATGGAGAGATGATTGGATGCGATAACCAAGATGTAAGTGTTGAACGGGTGTTTACTGTAATAAGCAATGACCAAGATTTAAGTGTTAAATGGGTGTTGACCGTAATAAGCAATGACCAAGATTTAAGTGATAAATGGGTGTTAACCCTAATAAGCATAAAACAAGATTTAAGTGTTGAATGGGTGTTGACCGCAATAAGCAATGACCAAGATTTAAGTGTTGAAACGGTGTTTAAGCAACAACCAAGATTAAAGTGTTATGGTTGTGTAACAGGCCAGATACTTAATTCTTGTAAGGGCATGGAATGTTTTTTTTCCTTTTCGAAGGGCACCTCTTTAAGAGAAATTTTAGTTTCTACTGAAACATTTCAAGGGGCAACAAGGCAATTGCCTCCGTTGCCTCCATCAGACCTGGTATTGCCCAAATGGACAGTTAAAAAGATGTCAGCTTTTAAAGGGTGTCACCCAAGTCGGTAATAAATTATACCTAACGGTTGAATTGAAGACTTGGCTGATGAAACACTTTTCCAATATCCCAGAAATGCCATAATGTTAAAGCACTGAGATCTTTACTCTGTCCTATTTTGTATGGTTAACCAGAGCCTAGCTGTTGCACACTTTATTGGTGGTGTGCCTTGGTAAGTGTAGTATTAAGCCCAACACAAAAACAATTCCTGTTGTTAAACTCTTTTAGGTTTGTGGTGATTTCCAAAGATTCAAAGGGCGAGTCTATTATATAAAAAATGTGAACAACATGCAAAATGTACTTGAGAACTAAAGAACTCACTCTGGGGCAGTGCAGTTAAAGGTCCCCTCGATCCACTAAGCGAAAGTAGTAGTCCCGGCGATTTCCTACCTTCCGCCCAGGTAGTAGTTAATAAGCAGAACAGTTCTTTTCAGAACTGAAAAGTCTCCCAAATTCCGAAAATCTACTCCGCGGTAGTAGAACAGATAGCAAGACAAGTTCTCTATAGAATAAAATCTGCACAGCAAAGTAGATATACAAATGGTGTTACCGCAAACTGAATAAAAACTAAGGTCTTATTATCGTTTAATTGACAGTGCCCAATTGAGTGGTTCCACTTTGCTTGCGTCGGGCTGACCACGAAGCCAAAAGGAAAATGGTGAGTAGACTGCTCTCATGTCTCAGTCAGACTAGGTCTGTATCCGAATTGGCAGCTACTGCTACGGCTACGACTGTTGCTAAGGACATACTATACTTCAATGCAGGATGACGCGGCTATCCAGCTGTAGCCGTAGCCGTAGCTGCCAATATAGACACAACCCAATAGCTGTTCAGCCCAAAATGTGACAATCAGGCAGGGACATGCTTGTAAAGATCAAGGGGTTTATCGCGATTTATACCTCAGGCAAATCAAAATGCAAAATGCATTTTGTTGTCACAATTCTCTTGGCATTCGCACTCGCATGAAGTATGAACGGGGCTTTGTACAATGTTGTAGTAATGCTTAAAGGAACGTTACAGAATTGGTTTTTGCTAACAAAACAGTTGCTGGCAGTGTAATCACTTTATGTAATCCACCATATACATAAACTGATAAACCTGTAGAAGTTTGAGATCGATCGGCCATCTAGGTCACGAGAAAATAGTGAAAAACCGATTACACATTTGCATGAAATCATATAGATTCAACAAAATGAATGAAACGCTCACTGAGCGATAAACTCCAATCGGAATATTAGTTTATTCCTATCGTGACCCACCACTAAAGAAATCCTGGGCAGAACCCTGAACAACGAAGCAGAATAGCCAAAGAAAAGTTGGGTAAAAGTCACAAAGGAAAAGATAACACAACTAAAACACCAGAAGGGGAATGTTCTTTAAAGAAAAATACAAAAGATAATGGGATGGGTTATCAGCACATGGACCTTTAGCTGAGATCATCAGCATCTGGCCATATGTACAGCCAAAAGAACTTGTGTTCAAAAAGTACATTGTCATTATGAAAATAAAGTGTTGTTTTTTAAAATTGTATTGAATATTTATTCATTTCCTCGCAGGTTTTGTCCAAGATGTACCCCTGACAAGAAGAAGAAATGACCAACAAGAGAGTGGCTCCGTTAGGCAACAGTTTGAAAGTCTTTCCATTTCATGGTTTAATGAGCCTTCAATGGCCAACAATTAGTCATCATCATTATCATCATGGCTGTAGGGGTGGCTAAGGAATCAACTAGCCAATCAACTTGTCAATCCAAATTGTGAGTGATGTTTGGAGGGTGTGGTTAAGGAAATGGCTGTACCTTATTGGTCAATCCACATTGTGTTTGACATTTGGAATTGTAATGCGGGCGTGGCATCAAAAGTTGCTTTATGTCATTGGTTGCGATTGACATTTGGAGTCTTATTGTAGGTGTGGCTTCAAAAATGGCTTTACCTTATTGGTCAGTCTATCTTGTGGATGATGTTGAGAATGATACGCCGCGTCCGTTTTTTCAGGAATTTCCACATTCTTCAAATTGCATCCCTGAAGTCAAGGGCACCTCTATGAGGAAAATGTAAATTTCTACTGGAACAATTCAAGGGGCACCAAGGCAAGGATTAGGGGCAAGCAACCTCCGATCTTTGTATCGGACATTATTCAATTCTAACCTTGCAGATGGCTTATTCAAACTGGCCTTGCCAATGCGTTTTTTAAGAGTTTTGTTTTGTTTTTGTTTTAAACGTCAGTAATTTAGAATTCGTTTGAATTGTCTTCTCACAAATTTGAGTTTTATTGTTAACTGTAAATATATCATTGACAAAAACTATTTTTTTAATATGCCAGATGAACAAAGGGCGTGCCACTTGTTCCGATTCAAAATTAATATTTCATACTGTTGTAAATAGTGTAAGAAACAAGATTATTTTTTAGTTATTAACGAGTGTAACATTTAAGTCAATTTGTCACGAGTTCATTTGCATTCAAAAGGGAAGGTACAGTTTCATTTAGTGACTTCTGTATAATTAAAAACGAGTATTCAATTAAAAAGTCACTGGTCGCAGTACGTAAACACTGTTCCTGCCAAAAGCCCATGTAGCGACCGTTGCTGTACTGCAAGAAGCAGTCATTGTTTACTTCATCACAAATAAACATCACAACAAACTGTATACTATTATTTGGTTTTGCCTTTTCCCCGAGTTCTGTGAAAAAAATCAACAGGCATATTACCCGGGGTGAGATTCAAACCCATTACCTTTAGTATTTACACTTGTTTGCGTGTTCTGCGGAAATTCGCATAGCTAGGCAGATGTTGGTTAAAGATATGGTCTTAGATTGGTTTTTGTCAACGTAATGCTGATTTATAGGCACAATTATCAAGAAAGACACAATAGAAGTCACATGTAAAAGTTTCAGCTGAATACAGTGTCTACTTGCTGAGAAAACAGCAAAAGTCTGTCACTGTTTTATCATGAGACAACAGCTGCAGTTCTTCTCACCCAAGCAAGTTTTTATGGTCATTAACTTTTGGAATAATACAAATCTATGATCCTACCTTTCAATCTTGTGATAATACATCAGTGGTTTTCAAACTGTTGTTTATAACATGGACACCATGAAAATGTGTACCAAGGATTATGACCGTGGACTTCAGTTTACTTTTTTCTTAAAGGTAGGGTCATGCTCTGGTAATCCTGAAAAAAACAAAACACTGTAATTTCTATCCAAAAGCTTACTTGTTATGAAGATGGTAATGGTGTTTAGTTTTAAGCACCCTTGAAACTATTTCGCGGAAAATGGCCCCGCCGATTAGAAATGAATAAAAGTACATCAACAAATTTGAAACTCCAAAGCTCACCTCAAGGCGAGTTTTGGGTTAGACGTTCTTGTGAAAATACAATGACAGTTTTTGTTGCTGTTTTCTCAACAAATAGCACTGTATTTAGCTGAATAGACTTACATTGTATCTTTTATTGACAATTAGGACCGTAAATCAGCATTGACCCTCTTACTGTCTGACCATTCAATACCATTCACTGTGGTTTTGAATGATAAATAAACTATGCCATCCTGCAATATGATGCCATGAGGGAATGCATATGTACACAGTACACAGTTAGTTCTGTGCACAGTTGTGCCACCGTACACAACCTTGGCAGTCGAATGGTTTCAAATGGTTGGTCAACTCACTGGAAAATGTTGCCAAGAGTCACTGACAGTAGGAGGGTTATGTTGACAATAACCAATAGTTGACCCCACTAAAAACTGCAATTATCACTCTTCACAAATATTTGATTGTACCTTTCCTTCCTGATAAGTTTGAAGTCCTGTACTTGTAGTTCGTAATCTTGATAGGTTGATGTTGTATTCCTGAAATTTTTTAAGTGGATCAAAAACATTCAAACAGTATACATAGATATTTCACTTTTGTACGTAAGAATCGAAAGTTTGCCTGGTGGGAATACAATCTAGAATCCAAGTGTTTTGTGGTAACATCTTGGAAAAAAAACAACTTCATCCTACTTTAATCTGATTTACGATTTGCCCTCAGAAAAATCAGCAAAAATGTTATTAAATAGCCTGAAAAATCTATAAAAGCCTGTACTATATGTACATATAGGTCAGCTTTTGTACTCAACTGAATGTCCATCTCCCCCCTTTCTTTTCTTTACTTTACTTTCTTAGTTAATTTTGTTTTAGGGGGGAAGACTTCATCTGTATCCAGGAAAGGGTTGTAGGGTAGATAAATGCGTAGTTTTCTTTTTTCGGTTTAAATGTCAAATAATGAACCACAAGGGAAACTGACTGGGGAAAAAGTCGCATCCCCTCAAGGTGATCCTGTGGCTGCTGCTTCCCAGGTTGTATCGTAAACTTGGGTGTGATCCCTGGCTACACGGCAGTTAACGGTTGTATGGCTTCTGACTGGCACCCCCGAACAAAGATATTGACAAAATAGGGAGACCGCCAACATAGGGCTAGATAGCTCAGTTGGTAGAGCGCCGGTACGTTAATCCGGAGGTCGTTGGTTCAAATCCCGCTCTAGTCAATTTTTCTTTGTTCAACCCCACACTGTTTTCTTTTTTCCTTATCAATACAATTATGGCCGTAAAAGGAAACCTGTTGTATATACGAACAGACAATTATTTGGATAACTATTTAATGGGAGGGTATACTTATGGTAATTACTCCAAGAATGAATGGCTATAAAAACTTACTTGGTAAGAAGCACTGCAGATGTTGATGATCTATAACATTTTGAGAAAGTATTCCCTTCAAAGGAATGTGGCTTTAGAGAGAGAGGGATTTAAAGATATTTCAAACTTGAAACATTTCTCAGATTGTGTACTCCAATTACGGATTGTTCTTCCTGCGTGGACATAACTGTCCAGATTTTTGGCGAAATCTCAAAAAGGCTACCACCTTTTGAAATGAAATTTTCACCGGTTAGTTTGATTGTATTTATCGACATTTATGTAAGATTAAACAATCGATCGGATATGGGCCCAATTTCATAGAGCTGCTAAGCACAAAAATTTGCTTAGCATGAAATTTCTTCCTTGATAAAAACAGGGTTACCAACCAAATTTCCATGTGTTGAATATTGCTTGTTACTGGTATTCAGCTGTTGTTTGCTTATCCTAAAAATCACGTGGAAATTTGGTTGGTAATCCTGTTTTTATCAATGAAGGAATTTCATGCTAAGCAATTTTTTGTGCTTAGCAGCTCTATGAAATTGGGCCCAGGAAAACCCAAAGGTATACTTTGCCTTTAAGAAAGGAAAAAGGGTTTACCCAAAAATTACAGAAATGGAGGGAAATTTTGCAGTGGTTTTATGTCGGCTTCATGTCGATCCAATAGGTGAATATGCAAGAATTGAAAACAAACCAACTTCACGATTTGTGTTTAGAAAGACTGGCATGAAATTGACATGAGGTTATATGCTGGGGAAAAAATGTGAGAAAATTTGTTTTTCATGGTTCTGGTTATGACTGCAGAATTCTGCGCTTGCAGTTGGCATTTTCCGCTTAAAGGTGTAAGCGCCGAATATCTGAGCTAGCTGTCAAAGCCAAAATGCAACATGTCCTTGCTAACCTGTGAAATACGCTTTCGTTAAGCACATATTGCTATGCTTATGGTAAGCAGAGCCATGAAATTGGACCTAGATCAACTAATATTCAAAATTTAATGATGTTTTCAAGTGTCAGTTTATGTTTTATGATAATTTTTTTGTATAAACAAATTGTGTTTCTTTGAATGAGTGATTGTCCAGCATGTTTTGCAACAGAGATGAGAATGAACTTGGAATGGGTGCAATAAAAAAAAAGAATAATTTGTTTTTATAATTTTGGTGTTGACTTCAGTTTTTGTCTCTAGTTTCTAAAGTGTTTCAATTTTTTTTAAACTTCTGGTCATTCTGTACACTAGTTTTACTTTTAAGCTAGCCATAGAATAGGATTGTAAATAGAAAGCCTATAGTAAAATAAAACAAAATCTCCCAGAGTATTGAAAATAAACATTTAAAAGAATTCTGCAAAATCTCGGGAAAATGAAAGGTCACAGAAAATGAGATAAAAAAATTGTACACAGGGCCTGTCCGGGAATTGAACCCGGGACCTCTCGCACCCAAAGCGAGAATCATGCCTCTAGACCAACAGGCCGATATGTAACCGGGAATCTATTACTATATATTCGTTTTAAAAAAAAACCCTAGAACAACTTGGACTCTTCCATTATCTTAAAAGGAGATGCCAGACTACATTAGTTCTTGGGGTCAATTGTTATACGCAATTTGGATTACTTAAGTCCATATGATATTCAATTTTTACTTATTTTATTATGTTTATTTGTTTTTAAAGTAAATTTAAAAAGCAAATTTTATAAAAATGCTTCTGCACATTCAGTTTTCGAGTTGAACAATAATCAATTAGTCCAAAAGGTTAACCAATCAATTATGCGAGTTTGTCCTGGGATAAACTTCCATATTCATGTTTTACAAACCTTACTTTTCATTGGTTCTACTGACACATATGCAAATCATTAAAGAAAATGGCGACTTGTCAGATAACATGGCGACAACAGTAAGGAGAAGGTTTCACGTCCGACACGGAAATCTTATTTCACTGACTAATAACAACAGGACGGCTAGTAGAAATGAGCCGAGGCAGGAATTTAATAACGGTCTCGTGATAAGTAAAACCGTTTTGAAAGATAACGAGATATTTGAAGTCAGTATCGATAAAAAGGTAAGTGAATGAACGTTTTGCTTTTGTAATTTGAGTTTTGGTTTGGTTGTGCCTAGAATTACGCTGAATTGGTCTGCACCGCACTGATGCAGCGTTGCTAATCACTGACTGTCAGTGACACTCAGTGATAAGTGACAGTAAACACTGACAAGTGACAGATCCAACTGTCCAGAACACGGTTAAGCATTGGAACGGTAACCACACAACCCAGGAAGTCCTGTAGTCTAGATTTTTTTCAAGCACCGAAGTTGAAAGAATAGCAGACAAACATTTCAGCTAAATTCTAATGTTTTACGTATGGTATTGCGGTAGTCCCAAAATAACTAACATTAATGATTAACAACATAAAAAAGAAAGAAAAGAGTACACTTTTGAATTTCTTATTTACTTATTGCAGTTTGTACTGGCAGTGGATATTTTGCCGGCACAGCCACAGGCTTTCTTTAGTCATGTTAGTTAAATGATATTAAAGCCGGAATAGCACTGACTATGTGAAGTGGCTGGTTTTTGGGACAAGGACAACATTGTCTGGTTCTGTGCTAGCCCTGGTGGTAAGGACGGTCGTCTCCGTTGCACTACACTGAAATTAAATTGCAGGTCCTCTCTTCTGTTGTCATGTATTGATTGACATGAGAGCCACGTGTGTGCATGCCCAAAATATGCAGCAACTCGACCAATTTTCACTTCAACTGAGGCAAAACATTTGATATTACATTATTTGTTGTATAAAGTGAATGTGTTAATACTGTACTTGGTGATTAGTATCAAATTCAATTGTAAATAATATGCATCAGTAAGTTACTGAGCTTGAAGCAGGAACAGGCATGACGAACTTGCTACGATTACGAATATTGTGGGCGCACATGCCCGCAAGTTTGCACAAACGGAGTCAGTACAGAAAGTTACAACTGAGATGTCAATTTTCATTTTATTTTTCAAAAGTATTGTCACCCAAGGATAAAATTATCAGTTCTGAAAAAGCAGACTTGGATTTTTGACTTTTTGAGAAGCTTCAGCTTCCTCCATCAGGGATGAATACAAAAATATTCTGTTATAAAATTATGTTATAAAAAATCGCTTCCTCTGTGTAACAGTTATTAACACTTCAATTAGCCTTTTTAAAAGGTATGGTGGAACACTAGCTAGTGGACACTGTAGGAGTGCACTGTTTGTTTGGGTGTACACAGAACAAATTTACCTAATAATAATAATAAACTAGTTCTTGTATAGCGCATTTCACAATAACGTATCAATGCGCTTTACATTAGTGCCTCATTGGGCCAATAGCAATCCTGTATCTTTCTCAGCTCCCTGGGGAGTATACATCCTGTGCTGCCTTGGCGAAAGCTTTCAACACAAATAAGGCTTTATACACCCTGGGTGAAGAGAAGCAACTATAGTAAAGTATCTCGCTCGAAGGACACAAGTGTCATGACTAGGATTCGAACCCACACCATGATAACACAAACTTGAATGATTAAACACTCGAGACACCCAACAAACCAAATAGTGTCATAGTATTTGTGTCCACCATACCTCAAAATGGCTTATTGCTTTTGATTGTCTTCTGATCTGTCTGGTTGTGAAAAAACTTTACTTCAATAAAGAAGTTCAAACAATTATATACAACAAGAACACAATACATTTGTATTTATTATCTGTTTAAACAAAAGGTTGAAACATGGAGTGGATCAATTGAAGTCGGCATAACCTCACTGGATCCAGGAAACTTAGAGTTTCCAACCAGCGCCACTGGACTCTGTGAGGGAGCATGGATCCTATCAGGCTCTACAGTACTTCACAATGGTATGAGGCAAATATCTTACTGAAGGCAAAGCAGAATAATCAATGTTTACAAAAATTTCAATTTTTTTTTTGAATTTGTTCTGATCCACCCGTCCCCGAATTTTGATTTTGTCAGACTAGATTCAGATACACATTCTCATTTCAAATAACTTCTAATGTAAAGCAAAAATAACAAGAAGTAGCAATAGGCAGTAAAAATGTAAAAATATAGTATGGGGCTGTTTTGATAAGCAGAACTTTTAGAAAACAGCCATTTTATAACAGACTATTTTATATACCCTAACACTGAAGAAAAAAGTAAAAATGCCTCATAATGAAGCAGATATTTTAGATCAATGCTCTCCAAGCTCAGGAGTTCTCAATGGTTTTCCTGGCTTCCGGCATGCAACTTTGTTGTTGAAACATAAAGAGGACATTTTTGCCATCTCCTCATCAGCATTGAGGTTGGCTATCGAAACAAGGTTGACCGATAACAATGGACAGCACAGACATAACGGACATGACAGACGATCTATGCTTTACACAGGATCAGGCATACCACCATGATTAGAGTCAAACAGTTTGGGTATCACTGTCAAATTAACCATTATGAGAGTTGGTAACTTGTTAGAGTGAGGAAGGTCCTAGTATCACTCCCTGTGAAGTTATTGATATTTTGTTTTTTTTTTGTTTTGTCCAGGTGAAGCTATTCTTGACGAGTATGCCTGTGATCTGGACTCGTGCTGCATCGGAGACCGCATTGGTATTCAAAGGACGCAGAACGGAGAGCTCCATATATTCCACAACGGCGTCGACAGGGGTGTAGCAGCATCCGACCTGCCGTCCAGGGTGTACGCCGTGGTTGACCTGTACGGCAAATGCACACAAGTGACACTGATTCACACTGCAAGTACGTTTTGCTTGTTGTGGTAGCAGCATTCTCCGCTATTAGTGGTCCGCTGGCCAAATGCTAGTTAAAACACCCGAGGACCAGTCAAAATTCTCTCCAAGTGGTCCGGCTGGCTAGCTCAGCTGATTGAAAAACGCCCTATTTAATATGAATTATGGATTTTTTAACAACTAGACCAAGTTAACTGGGCCCAATTTCATAGAGCTGCTAAGCACAAAAATTTGCTTAGCATGAAATTTCTTCATTGATAAAAACAGGGTTACCAACCAAATTTCCAAGTGATTTTCAGGATAAGCAAACAACAGCTGAATACCAGTAACAAGCAATATGCAACACATGGAAATTTGGTTGGTAACCTGTTTTTATCAAGTAGAAATTTCATGCTTAGCAAATTGTTGTGCTTAGCAGCTCTATGAAATTGGGCCCTGGTCCTGCTGGCCAGTCACTGAAAAAACTAAGGGCAAACCCTGGGTAGGAAACTGAACTGAACTGTACTTATAAACTATGATGATTTTAGTCCTGAGTAGTGTGTGTTGACTTGTAACTGATTTAGGTTTTGCTGTCACCCATGTATGGTTAAAGGTAGGGTTATAGATAGTTTTTTTTGCCAACGTAATGCTGACTTATAGGCAAAATTATCAAGAAAGATACATTAAAAGTCACCTGTGAAAGTTTCAGCTGAATACAGGGTCTACTTAATGAGAAAACAGCAAAAAACTGCCACAGTATTTTTAACAAGAACGTCGAATCCATTCACGTTTAGTGAGGTGACAGTGAGTACCAATCGCATCTCTGGTCGCAGCATTTATGAAGGGACACCATGGCTTGGTCATCAGAGGGTGGGCTCCAATCCTTGGTCCTGACACTTGTGTCCTCGGGCAAGACACTTGTATTATAATGGCTTCTCATCACACAGGAGTAGTGATACTGCAAGGGTAGAGATTGTTGATGTGGTTAGTTAGCAAACTGTGCACCAATTTGGCTAATGGTTCTGCATATTCCAAAGGAGTTGAGATAGTTAGAAGAATGCTTAAAGCCTAATGAACCGAGGTGGTAATTGCGTTAGGGGCTTTGATACAACGTTTAATAAAAGCACCTGGTAAATGCCTATTTTTGTGTACTCTTCTTCTAGATATGTTCCACAACAACAATGAGGACTCGTCATCTAGCGAGGCAGAAAGCGACGATAACCACGGCAACAGAGACGAGGATGAAGATAACCACGGCAACAGAGACGAGGATGAAGATACGGAGGTGGAAGAGGTTGAGGATCTGGTCGTGGCCGTGGACAACGCGTCGGTGTCGCTGCCCTCCAATGATGCACTCCTGTTCCACAGACGTCACGGCACCCTCATCACGATCCTCAACGAGGGCAGGACGGCGGAGCGGGGCAACGCCAGGGATGAGTTCAACAATGGCGTCGTCATGACAAACAGGCTCTTGAGGAGTAACGAGCTATTTGAGGTGAGTCAAAAAGTCCGCGGGAATACTCACCCAAGTGAGCTTGAGCGATGTGTTGGTATTTTCAGCTCACACTCTGGCCCATCACTATGGAACGAACTCCCCCCCCAATCTCCAACAAGTCACTACTTAGACCAGCTTCATAACTCATTTGAAAACTATTTTGTGCTTAAAATTTCATTTTATTTACTCATTGTAGACCTTTTTCCATCTCTCCGGCCAGGAGTGTCTTTTTATACAGGCATGACGCATTATAAATGGCCACTATTATTATTATTATTATATGTTTGATTGTTTGATTGCAGATCAGAATAGACAAGCTGATTGATAAGTGGTCGGGTTCTAATTGAAATCGGCGTCACC
Source organism: Pycnopodia helianthoides (assembly GCA_032158295.1). Classification (NCBI taxonomy): domain Eukaryota; kingdom Metazoa; phylum Echinodermata; class Asteroidea; order Forcipulatida; family Asteriidae; genus Pycnopodia; species Pycnopodia helianthoides. Next base: position 12,042,262 of record CM063260.1, read on the forward strand.
ACTCATAATCCAGAGACGCTAGACTTCCCGTCCACCATGACGAATCTCCGATCAGGTTGGTTCAGAAAAATATCTGTAGTTCTAGAGAGGTCTTAGTAGCATTGCGAGAGGTGTGTTGATTGTGAAAAGACATGGGGCCAAAATTTCATAGAGCTGCTTAGCAGCCGATTTTGTGCTTACTGTGCGAGTTTCCATTTCACAGCGCTGCTAACGGTTAGCGCACGAAATGGCACGCTAACCTTCCATTGCTTACTGTATGAAAATGTAAGTGACTCAGCAATGCAAATCCATGGTGAACGCGCAAGCTGGCCATCTAATTTTCTTTCTAACCTGTGAAAAGTTGTTCTGCTACAGTAAGCACGAAAATGTGCTTACGTTACGCAGCGCTATGAAATTGGCCCCTGGTGTCGTATTAACTGACAACCTTTGTTGTAGAATTATCTGACTATTGACCCCTTGACCTCACACACGACTACGTCTGTCCTTGGTCGGCCATTTTGCGCTTGACCACTCAGCCAAGGCACGCCACGTCTTGAGGGTGTTGCTTTAAGAGTTGCAGTTCGGTTCCTTACAGGTACTATTATGATGAGTGGATGTGGGATTCTGACGAATGGCAAGGGCACCACCAGGGAGTATGGAGAATTTGACCTCGATGACCTTGCAGTAAGTCGTAAAAGCCTTTGGGGATTTCCAAATTCTCAATAACACTCTTGTTGTTTGTATCCTCTGTTGATGTATTTTTTATTTGTGATTGTTGAAAGTTGTATACAATGTTGAAAATGAAAAAAAATTGCTATGTTTACAGTTTACACAAGTGTACTTCCCCTTTTTACCCAAACAACGCTGAAGCCCCTTTCAAACAAGATCCATGCTTGGCGGTAGTTTTATGGCTTCTCAGATTACAGCATTGCACATAAATAACTAGTTCTTATGTAGCACATTTTAAAATAGCGTATCAATGTGCTTCACATTAGTGCCCTGGTCATTGGGCCAATAGCATTCCTGTAATCTTTCTCAGCTTCCTGGGGAGCTGCCGTGGCGCTCCAAAGGCTTTTTCAAACACAATATCAACCTCTACCCTCGCAGGTACCCATTTATACCCTGGGTGAAGAGAAGGCAATTATCTGCTCAAGCACAAATTCACTATAAACTTAAAGCGCCCATGCCTACACCACCTTATTGTTTTGTAAGATCGAAAAACACATCAATGATTCACACATAACTTACATGATTTAAAGTAAGTAATGGTAGAAAGGGTTCCTTAAAATATTTCTGCCTAAAATGCTATCGTTTCTGAGAAACGAGTAAAACAATAGTAATTATCGCGCGCGATAATTTGAAAAACAGAAAACACATAAGATCTCTTTTTACTATTTTCTCGTGACCTCGATGACCAATATTGAGCTCAAACTACCACAGATTTGTTTGTTCATGCATATGTTTAATCACACAAAATGTGGACACTGATTTTGAGCTGTTACCAAAAAGTGTACAACACCTTTAACTGACTGTCTCCAATCTCTTTCAGGAAGGGGATCGTATCGGGGTCATGCGCAAGGCCAACGGAGACCTTCATTTCTTCATCAACGGGCGTGACCAGGGACGAGCCGCCTCCAATGCCCCCCACATCATATTCGGCGTCGTCGACCTGTACGGGATGGCCGTTAAGGTGACCATACTGGAGTGGATCCCACCCGCCGCCCACGCCATGGCTAGCTTCATCGATCATCGTGTCCCGCGTCTCAGCTACCTCAGATCGTTAGCTCAACAGGAACTACCAAACGTCTTTGAAGGTAAAGAGAACAGCCATGTCAAAAAAGATCTTTTGGAAGGAGTGTCGGCTCTGAGAAGAGCCGTTTGGTTTGTTCTCAAAGGTTCGACTAGCTTTCGCTGAAATTTTCGGAGTATTCCCAGCTGATGTTTGCTCATATTTATGCATGATGTAATGGTTCCTTTCAATAGACCATGCAACGTGATATCCTGTGTTGAATGCATCTACTCATTTCCAGGCCCGATACTACAATCTTGTGACGGCAAGTCATGTCTTCCCTCAGTAAAGGGCACCTGTATGTGGAACATTTCCAGGGGCTCAAGGCAAAGACTGTTGCCACATATCCACATGGTCAGTTCGGTCTTAATACACAACCTGCGCAGTAAAGTTGTTTCAAATGGTTGATCGACTCGCTGGAAACAAGAGTAGGAGGGTTAACTATTAGCGTATGTCTATTTTGTCGACAGCTGGTGCGTGGGAGTGGACAGATAAGCCTCACTTCCATGATATGTGTGGTATTCACGCCCAGGTGATCAACAGCGGACTGACGGCCCATCGACCAAAGTGAGTTCAGTAGATAATAATTAAGAAGAAGAATCAGTTCTTATGCAGTGCGTTATCTACGGACTTCTCAAAGCACTTGTTATGGTTTTTGTTTTAAAGGCCCTGTACACTATTGGTAAGATCGAAAAACACAATGTTCACAGATTCACACATAACTTACATGATTTAAAGTAAGTAATGGTAGAAAGGGTTTCTTAAAATATTTCTGCCTAAAATGCTATCGTTTCTGAGAAACGAGTAAAACAATTAGTAATTATCGCGCGCGATAATTTGAAAAAACAGAAAACACATAAGATCTCTTTTCACTATTTTCTCGTGACCTCGACGACCAATTGAGCTCAAACTTTCACAGGTTTGTTTGTTCATGCATATGTTTAATCACACAAAATGTGGACACTGATTTTGAGCTGTTACCAAAAGTGTACAATGCCTTTAAACACTGGTTTGTAAGTTATTGAATAATGAAAGCCATTCACAGAGCACGTTTTAAGCGTTTACAAGGTGATGTGGCGCAATGTGCAGCCAATTTGGCCATTAATGTTAGCTAACAGCAACTGATGCTGATCGTCTCTAACATCATCGTAGTTATACTCGGGCGGTAAACAATCGGCGACTGATATGTTCCCGGCAGTCTTAGCTCGGGTGCAGCATAATCCTGACTGTTTTTGTGTGTCACCGCAAGGTCGACCTTGGGGCGCTTTAAAAGAGCCCAGTAGCCAATTTTGCAAAACTTTACGCAGGTCTACTTGCCCAAGATTTATTGTGCTAGTGGTGCACAACGTGCGCAATAAATGTTTTGAGAAATCAGCGACAGGACACCTATCAGTGTTACTGGTTCCCTCAGGCTTCTGAGTTACATTACCAGAAATCAATAATAATGATATAGACCTTTCTATTGCAACGTCACAGCCCGAGTTTTTGCCAACCGAGGTCGGAAAACTATGGAAAGCCATAAATGCAAAACAAAAACAGATCGCCCGAGTTTTTAACATTGTTACACAAATTTTTTTTAAATAGTGTTGAATTTGTTGGAAACAAAGCAACCAATCATGAGAGGTACTTCACTTAGTTGAAAGTTTGCAGAAAATGTTAAAATTTTGTTGAAACATCTATTAACACGATTGAGTGTTTTGCTAACATTTGGCCTTCCATGCCAACCAGCGCGGTTTGTTTATCAACAATGGAAAGGTCTATTGAAAACAATGTGAAAATGTTGTTTGCCTCTTCTGAATCCCCCAGTGCAATGGATGACTTCAACAATGCAGTGGTGCTGACAAACCGTCCCATACAGACAGACGAGATGTTTGAGATACGCATCGACCGAATAGTAGACAAGTGGGCGGGCTCCATTGAGATTGGCCTCACAAAACACGCACCCCAGGAACTAGGTAGGCGAAGTTTGAAATGATGACTTGTCGATTTCATTGAGTCCTCTTTTGAAGGTAGTTTCATGGTGAAGGTCTTTCACTCGTTGTCCCCCTTCTGTAAGCATCTTCACTCATAGCACCCGCTTTGCAACATCTTCTCACCCCTTCACTGTATCTGTTCAAAAAGGCCAATACTGTGAGATATTCTGCTGGCTTTTCCCCTCGTACTGCTGCACTTTGGAACTCCCTACCTGCATCTTGTTTTCCACCATCTTGCAATCTATCCCAGATTAAATTTGGTTTTACCCTTACACCGATGTGTATTAAGCACTGTATACTCAGTACTTTCCCGAGCTCTGTGAAAAAAAAATCCACATGCAAATCACTCGGCTGGGATTCGAGCCCACGACCTTTGCATTGCTAGAGCAGATGTCTTACCACTAGACCACCGAGCTAGCCGATGGCTAGAGGTAGTTCAAATCCTTAATTTAATCATTTATCCCCGATGCCAAAAATAAACATCTATTAAATCTATCCCAGCTTAAGAGGAATGTGAACAAATACCTTCTTTCTCTTTAAATTGTCTTTTTTTTCCTTGTAGCCTTCACCTTAGAATTGCCATTTGGCCTTGTGTATAGTGACTTTTTATTTAAAAAAAATATATATGCATATATAGATCAATGTCTGCTTTCAAAATCTTTGCAGATAGTTGGGGAAAAAAGAGGAATGGAGGGCAACTGTTTTTTCTTCTGAGCTCTTTCTCAAAAAAGTTAAAATGCATGACATCAAAACTCTTGATTTATTTTACCTTTGACATAATTGGTGTGCTTGCCCTGTTTTTTTTTGATGAAGATTTTCCGTCCACGATGACGAACATCCGCAGCGGGACGTGGATGATGACTGGGAATGGTATCATGCACAACGGCAGTCCCATCGTGGATGAGTATGGCCTCAACCTGGACAGACTCAGGGTGAGAGAAGTGAGCCTTGTGGCCGACCGCAAGAGGGCGCTATTTGGGGGTTAGCTTGGGGTGTAACAGAAGTGATTAGGCTCAGGGTGAGAGAAGTGAGCCTTGTGGCCGACCGCAAGAGGGCGCTATTTGGGGGTTAGCTTGGGGTGTAACAGAAGTGATTAGGCTCAGGGTGAGAGAAGTGAGCCTTGTGGCCGACCGCAAGAGGGCGCTATTTGGGGGTTAGCTTGGGGTGTAACAGAAGTAATTAGGCTCAGGGTGAGAGAAGTGAGCCTTGTGGCCGACCGCAAGAGGGCGCTATTTGGGGGTTAGCTTGGGGTGTAACAGAAGTGATTAGGCTCAGGGTGAGAGAAGTGAGCCTTGTGGCCGACCGCAAGAGGGCGCTATTTTGGGGTTAGCTTGGGGTGTAACAGAAGTAATTAGGCTCAGGGTAAGAGAAGTCAGCCTTGTGCTCTACCGCAAGTGGGCGCTATTTTGGGGTTAAATGATGTCATTAACTCAGACTGCAAACAATTTGAGCATTCCGATTTCTGACAAGAGACAATAAATTCAAAAGTTCTTGGGAAAAAAAGGTGTTATTTGCCATGAATAAATCTGTGCCTGTGCAGAAAAAAAGAGGGCACATGAAATGTTGTTAAGTGTCCACAGATTGTTATAAATGCACCCTTTTGCATGAAAGCAAGCATTATTTTGCCTCATAAAATGAGTAAAGCTTTCTGAAATAATGTTAACCTCTACCAAAGAGGACAGGGTTTTTGTTTAAAGTTGTGGTTGATAACTATTTTTACACAAAATCTATTTTTAAGGGAGACCGCCAACTTAAGGGCTAGATAACTCAATTGGTAGGTTCAAGTCCCGCTCTTGTCATTTTTTCTTTGTTTTAATTTTGGTGCATTAACTTATTAATTGGTGTTTTTGAACTAGGAGAGGGATAGAATTGGCGTCATGAGGAAACGTAACGGTGACCTCCATTTCTACATTAACGGGGTGGATCAAGGCATCGCTGCAACCCATGTCCCATCCAATCTCTTTGCTGTGGTGGACCTGTATGGGCAGGCAACGCAAGCAACTATTGTGCAGCCTGGTGGTAAGTAGGAATTTAGTAAACCGTACCAGACAAGACTGGCCTTGTTGAAACTAGATGAACTGTGATCCATCTTGATTTAACTGGTTTTAACCAGACACACGGCAGTCTTGACAAGACTGGCCTGGTTGAAACTAGATGAACTGTGATCCATCTTGATTTAACTGGTTTTAACCAGATACACGGCAGTCTTGACAAGACTGGCCTGGTTGAAACTAGATGAACTGTGATCCGTCTTGTTCAAACCGGTCCTAACCAGATACAAGGCAGTCTAGAGGTCACCATACCAGACAAGACTAGCCTGGTTAAAACTAGATGAAAAGTGATCCATCTTGTGCAGACCGGTCCTAACCAGATACAAGGCAGGCTAGAGGTCGGTGTGAAATGAGGTCACCATACCAAACAAGACTGGCTTGGTTAAATTTTTTTCTGTGAAAATCGGGCCATACAACTTTAATGAAAAGGATCCATAAGAGACCAGAAGGACTCACTCCGCGGCAGTGCAGTTAATTTTGAGAGGCCCACTCGATCCACTAAGCGAAAGTAGTAGTCCCAGCCAATTTCCTACCTCCCGCTCAGGTAGTAAATCTACTCCGAGGCAGTAGAGTAAATAGCAAGACAAGTTCTCTAAAGAACAAAAATCTACACAGCAAGGTAGATACACACATGGTGTTACCGCAAACCGAATATACATTGATACCTCACCATGCAATGCCTCAAAAACCATATACATTTTCTTAGCATACAAATTTTAGAAGAGAAAAAATTCCACATCCGACTGAGTCTTCTTTTCAGACTACCCGGTGGAATCTCCCGGCGTGCGCATACCGACAGACGATGGCACCCTCCGCTTCTACCACCTCCACGGACGCAACGTCAAGATCAGCAACAACGGCGTGAGGGCGCTCCGGCCCAGTGCCACCGGGGAGTTCAACGACGCCATCATCATGAGCAACAGACCCCTGAGGGACGGAGAGAGGTTCGAGATCGTGATCGAGAAGATGGTGGACAGATGGTCCGGCTCTATTGAAGCAGGTCAGTGTTAGATCATTTATCTGAGCAGGATTCGAACCCACACTCCATCAGGAATACATTTCAACTTAAAACATATCTAGTAAAATATTCGACCAGGATTCGAACCCACACTCCATCAGAAACAAATTTGATCAAACTTTTCAGCAGAAAACATATCTAGTAAAATATCCGACCAGGATTTAAACCCACCCTCCATCATAGGGCTTTAAAATTCACTCTCGACCATAGGCCTGATACTAGTGGTTTAAGCATCGGCCAGTAAATTTTTTTCTGCTTTCGGAAAATTAACAGGAAATTAGTCATAATTAATATTGCATAGTATTATTGCTGGTGTGGTCTGTTTATATCCACCAAGACGATTTCATTTTCACTACCTTATGGAGACCGAGAACAAAACAGAAAAGGGATAACAAAGGGTCTCCATAGGGAAATTCTAAAGACTGGGTTACTCCACAAGGAATTTTGTGTACAAAGTCTATGGGAGATTCTTAACTACAGGGACAAAGGAAAGAACAAAAGATGTCTCCATAGGGATGCAAAAATTAGAATGTGTGTTCTGTGCAAAATGTTGTCCTTAGCAAATTTGAGCTCAGTCTGAAACATCCCTCAAGATGATTTATACTAAGGCCGTGTCGAAATTAGTGGCTGTGGCTTGATTGCCACTTAAACATGCATTGAAGCATGCAAGACCCCTCGGCAACACCCTTAGAAACAGCCGGAGCCGCAGCCGGCAATTTGGACATGGCCTGAGTCCCCATTATTTGACTTCCCTCAGTAGGAGTTACAACTATATCACCTGAGGAGCTTGACTTCCCGAGTACGATGACTGACCTGGACCATGATACGTGGATGTTAAGGTAAAGAATAAGACCTTTACTCATGGTGAAGCCATCTGGGTTTATTTTCTTTTTGCCATTCAAATACTGAGAGGGCGGTCGGGTTGGTGAAGTGGTTTCTTTCCCCGACTTCCACCTCTACGACCCCGGCTGGAATCCTGACTGGGGCACTGTATGTGGATTGGGTTTTCAGTCCCTACCTGATTGCGTGTGTTTCCCCCTGAAAAATTCTCTGGGGTTTTCCTCCCACACCTAAAACTTAAACTTCCTTCCTTGTCTTCTCTCTATGGGGTTCTCGGCTAGTCTAGTGATTAAGCTTGATTTTCTGATAATCCTTGGCTTCACAACCAGAATCAGTAAATAAATAAATGAATACTGTGGCCCTTTTCAAAACTACGACTTCAGTTTAAACTGCGGCTTAGGCTAGGTCAGTCATTTTGAAGACAAACACTTTCTGTATGGGACTTCATTCAGGGGAACGGTGCCCGAGCCAGAGTGTTAAGCTGTGGTTTCGAAAATGGTCTGTGCAACCAAACTGAGGCTTGAAGGAAGAATGGTCAGGCTTCTTATTGCTTTGATGAGAACAAGTGCTCATCGGTGTTGATGCAGACAGGGAACATGACCACTGGCTGAAGTGTGATCAAGTTTAATAGACCTTTCTTTTGTTTATAAACAAACCGCGCTGGTGGGCTGGTTGGCATGGACAGCCGAATGTTGGCAACACACTCAGTCGTGTTAACAGACAATGTGACCAAATTCATCACTTTTTTCACTTTGTTATTTGACACAAATACATCCCATGGCTAGTTGCTTTGCTTCCAACAAATTCAACAGTATTTTTGAATTTTTGTGTAACATTGTTACAAACTGTGGCTATCTTTTTTGCTTAGCATTTATGGCTTTCCATAGTTTTCCAACCTTGGTTGGCAAAAACTCGGGCTGTGATGATGCAATAGAAAGGTTTATACAGGAGCTGGAGGGAATTGGGTTTCTCAAAATTCTTGCAGTAGGATGGGAGGGTTCTGAGAGGGGAAGTTGTGTTAGACTATTATTTGCTTGAACTAAACTGCCTTGCCTCCCCTGTTTTCGCAGTGGAGCAGGCGTGATGAAAGACGGTCTAATGTTGAACAATTCCTATGGGTTGGACCTGGACACTCTACATGAGGGGAGCAGAATTGGCATTGTCCGTCTGGACGACAACACACTTCACTTCTTTCTGAACGGACAGGACATGGGAATCGCATGTACAGATGTACCATCTGGTAAGCTAGAGGGAAAAAGAAAACAAATAGAATGACCTGAGAACAGATCTGTGATACCTTATTTTAGTTTGTTTTAACCCTCTTGCTGTCTGACCATTGAATACCATTCACTGTGGTTTTGAATGATAGATAAACTATACCAGCCTGCAATATGATACCATGAGGGAATGCATGTACACAGTACACAGTTAGTTCTGTGCACAGTTGTGCCACCGTACACAACCTTGGCAGTCGAATGGTTTCAAACGGTTGGTCAGCTCACTGGAAAATGTTGCCAAGAGTCACTGAGAGTAGGAGGGTTAATTGCCCTGCATGTTGAAGCCGTGTTGGCAGAGGCATCTTTAAGCACGATGCTTCGTTTTGAAAAAGGGCAAGGGCACCAAGGCGTTTTCTCCTTGGTGAAGGACACCTCCACGAGGAGATTGTAAATTTCTATTTGAATATTTCAAAGGGTACCAAGGCAATGACCTGGGGTCGATTTCACAAAACTCTTCCTAACTTAGGACTAGTCCTAGGCAATGCTAAGAGATAGGACGAGTCCTTAGTACTGGTCCTAACTTAGGACTAGTCCTATCTCTTAGCATTGCCTAGGACTAGTCCTAAGTTAGGAAGAGTTTTGTGAAATCGACCCTAGGGGCAACGGAGGAAATTGCCTCCGTGAAGTATAAGGCCTGCATGTTTGTGTACAAAAAAAAAGCTTGAAATCTTGTACAGCTGTTGTTCACTTGTATTCTTTTCTGTTCGGTAAAGAATCTATCAATTGAATGCCGAATCACTGTTTGCACGTACTTTTATTGTGTAATGCATACCGGCGTGTGCATGTGCTTCAGTTTCAATCAGCACAAACATAAGTTCGTTAAAATTAATTATTTTTCGTCAGTCATTCACAAGCCTCAAACGTGCCCATTTCCAGGAATCTTTGAAAAAAATGTGTGCATGTGGAGTCGGGAAGTCAGCGCTTTAGTCCATGTATAGCTGTATGGTTTTAAACAGACTCAGTAGTTACAAGGTATCGGTCTCCTCATTTCGACTCACTGTATTCTTCCACAGCAAAACTTATCCTTTAAAAAAAAATATATACATTTTTGTGTCTGTTTTTTGTAGATGTGTACGCAGTGATGACTTGTACGGTCAGTGTGCCCAAGTATCATTGGTCCCTCCGACTGAGCTGGACAACCATTTACAGCACATGAACTCCAGGACAGATTCACATGGGTCGGTCATAGCAGGTGAGTCAAGGAGTGGTAGAATCTGCTCAGATTTAGAATAAATGATGGGTTGCTGAAATTGGTCGCTTTGGTTTGCCATGTACGTATAAAACATATTGAAATGTTACCAGGCAACCTATTTAGTCTCTGTTGCTCTATCCATTGGTAAAAGAGTGCATCATAAACTGTTGTCCAGTTGGCAGTTGTAAGAGTTAAGTGCAAATATTCCGTTGATTACCATTTGGAACATTGTTCATCATGCATGAAGTGCTTGGCTTTATAGCCCTAGCTATTGTCGTTTTCAGTGCCAGGTCTTCTCCATAAGTTCCACACAGTATGTGGATCCAACATACATCTGTCGGAAGACCTTGCTGTGGCTAGCCGGGTGAGAACCTTCGATCATGCCGTCACCTTCAGCAGTAAGCCGCTCCGATCTGAAGAACTGTTCGAGGTACAGTCATACTGAGTTTATATGATGATGTAATATCTGTACCAGCTTGATGTATTAAGTGTAATCATTTCGATTTATAAAACAGTCTCAAAAATAGTTTGAAACATTGAGTCTGTTTGAATCAATGACTTTTTATTTCTGTATATATTGACCACAGGTCAAAGTTGAAAAGGTTGCCAGCCAGTGGTCCGGTACCCTTCACATCGGTTTGACGACCCTCAACCCTGACGACATCTCCGAGGGTCAGATGTCATTGCCGGTCACCGCGAACTCCTCAAGTCGAAGGACACGTGGATTGTCCAGGGGTCGCAGGTCAAGCACAACGGGCAAATCGTGAAGGACAACTACTCATCCGCCCTGGAGAGACTGGAGGTGATGTAACCTTTTTCTTAGTGGGTAACATATGCTACATTCACCGTCACCTCATGAACTCATGTTACAAGTGTAACTCTTCCAATGTCACGATAGCAGCCTTGCGTTACCAATGACATTTTATGAATGTAACGATACCGGCGTGATGCTACGTTTATGAATCTTCATCAGTGTAACGCAATGGATGTGACACCACCACTGTGACATTAACAAATGTAAACAGCGCAATAATTTCAGTGTTACGTTATGTTACCAGCATTCCTTTTTCCAATGTAACATTTTTAAATTGACATTATTCTTTTGGTCTACTCACCAATGTCACGTTACATGACATTACCAATGGTGACATGTACACATTTTCGGCAATGTCCGTGGCTGAGGGGTCTAGTTCACTGGACCCAAGCTCTGGTGTTGTCCGCAACAGAGTGTGGGTTCGAATCCCGGACTTTGAAGAGGGTAACCCTGCCCAGGAGTAGGTGGCAACATGCCCCTGGTGTCAGTTGATTTGGATCTACAGCCGAAATCAGTAAAGTGTAGCCCTCACCTTGAAGTGGCCGTCCGGCCCTGTGAGTTAGGCGAAATCTCATAAAAAATATTTTAAAAATGTCATAAAACTGTTGTATCCACCATTAGGTTCGGAGAACTGTAGGAGTGAAGCGTTACCCGGATGGCTCAATGCATGTCTTTCTAAATGGAGAGAATCTGGGTGTGGCTGCCTGGATATACCAAAGGTACAGTCTTTTCCTTGTCACTTTCATTTTAATCAGTGCTGTGATTTTTCAGGTTTTTCATGATGTCAGGATTTTCTCAAAACCTCCTTGATTCAAATTGCTGTACACTATGAAGCAGTCAAAAAGCAAAGTAAAGATTCCACATTGACTTCAGACTTGAGTTAGTATGGTGAGTAAGGTCTTAAAATATTATGCCTAAATCTAGGTTCTGCTTAAAAAGGGAACCAGAAACATATTTTCAGGCCATATTAAACTCGATTGTTTGATGTCACAGCAGACACATCAAGTCCTTTTCATCTAATTTGCTGTGACACTGAACTAATTGAGCCAATGTAAGGTTTTTATTCCTCTGTTTGTAACCACAAAACATGAAGTCTCACTGTGTCATCTCAATCCTATAATACATTTAAAGTGCGCCAGGTTGTTTCCTTTATGCGTTAAAGCAATGTTTCGTAAACTCTAGATTGACGGCTTATGGTCTGTATTGTGAGGCGTGAATGTAATAGGCAGATTTTCATGAAAGGCTAATTACAAAGTAGCCAATATTTGTTTACTGCATTCAGAAAGCTTGTTTTTGTGTTTGTTGCAGACGATACACGCTATTGTGGATATTTACGGCATAGTAGAAGCTGTGGGTATAACCAGCTCGGCGGTCGTGTCACTGGAGAGCATTAAACCACCGTCCATTTCATCAAGCAGTGAAGAAGATTCAGACAAAGAGGTCAGACTTCAAAGTTAATCATTCATTCATTCATTCATTTATTCATTTTATTTCCACATCAATGCTAAAAATAAGAAGCAGAGGTACATAAATAATAATCGGTTTTTATATAGCGCTTTATACACCCGAAGGGCGTCTCAAAGCGCTTCCAACATTATTATCCCTGGTACATTCTTTAAATACCTAAACAAGTAGATGAGACTAAACAAAGATGTGGAGGGGATTCGCAAGAAGCAAGCTTGTCGAGTGCGAACCCCCTCATTCATATTATTTGCGCTCCGAGTGAAATCTACTTAAAGTCGCAAATAACAAAAACAAACATTTTAAGTTATTGAAATGAGTATAAATATCAGTGAACAAAATACAATGAATTAAAAATTACTATGACATATCAGGAGGTTCAGAAGGCACAATGTAGTGGGTTTAATCCCATGTGGGGGGGGGGGGGCACCTGTGGATGCGTGCAGGGCTTCTGCGCAGGCCCGAGGCCAGTGATTTTTTAGCGTCGCGCCGGTAAACTCACGCTCCTAGAGAAAGCTATTTGTAAGACGCCAATTGGGAAGAAGAGCAAGAGTTTGCATATCGTTGTGTCAGTGCAAATGTTGTATCTCCTTAAAATAGTACGTACGTTATGCACAGTGTTTGAAATTTATAAAACGTATCTCACTTAAAGGGTGTGACAACATTGGTAAGACTAAAAATATAAATGTTCACAGATTTGCACATAACTTACATGGTATGAAGATGGTCATGGTGGAAAACTTCCCTTGAAATAGTTTGGCTTGAAATGCTATAGTTTTTGAGAAATTAGTAAAACAATCAGTTTTTATCACGGTGATCAAATCCGATGTTTGAAAACATATAAAGGGGTCTTTTACTGTTTTCTTGTGACTCTGATGACCGATTGAGCTTAAATTTTCACAGGTTTGTTATTTCATGGATATGTTGGGTTACACAAAGTGTGGATACTGGTAGTTGACAATTGCCAATGTTGTACACATGCTTTAAAATAGCCCAGATGTACACACAAAACAAGTATGCCCCGAGATACAATGTTTTTGCACGGAGCATTTTTGCGTGGAGCTTTTTCATGCGAGAAACAATGTTTTTTGCAAAATTGAGATACAATGTTTTGCACTGCTGTGATGATATCAACTTATCGTCAGCGGACAGAGCCCTTCTGACTTTCTTCCTGCCCGTTTTTCTGTCGTACAGGGAGAATCCACGTGTTCCATTCCCATCCAGCCGATCCACTTCCACAACAACCACGGTAAAAACATCGGTCTGTGCAGCGAAAACATGACGGCCAGTCGGACGGCAAGCTACAACCAGGCAGTGGTCATCAGTGACTGCCCCTTGCCAAGGAGACAGCTGTTTGAGGTTAGGCGAACAAAAGATTATTCAAGCATGGTTTGAGTTGGCGCAGGAGCCCAAAAAGTTGTTATGGGTTGTGTTCTCTCAGGGCCCAATTTCATAGAGCTGCTTAAGCAGAAATTATTTCATAACAATAACCTGCTATAAGAAATGAGCAGGATACTAGTCACAAATTTCACATGTGGTATGGTAGTTTGGCTGGTAACCTTATTCTGGTAAGCATAATTTTGTTGTGCTTAGCTACTTTTTGTGCTCAAGCAGCTCTCTGAAGTTGGGCCCGGGTAGCTGCAGGGAAGGTTTGGAATGGTCTACCACATTCCCCTCACAGCCATCCAGACAACAGACAGTTTCAACACATCTTTTTAACCCTCTTGCTGTCTGACCATTGAATACCATTCACTGTGGTTTTGAATGATAGATAAACTATGCCAGCCTGCAATACGATACTATGAGGGAATGCATGTACACAGTTAGTTCTGTAACAGTTAGTCTGTACACAGTTAGTTCTGTGCACAGTTGTGCCATCGTACACAACCTTGACAGTCGAATGGTTTCAAATGGTTGGTCAACTCACTGGAAAATGTTGCCAAGAGTCACTGAGAGTAGGAGGGTTAATGAATAATTCACTTAGTTTCCTGTGCTCTTTAGGTCAAACTTGAGAAGGTGACGGATGAGTGGACGTCCTCCGTTAAGATCGGCGTGACCAGTCATTCCCCAGACAGGTTGGGTTTTCCCGGCATCGGCGTCCAACATCAAGCGAGGGACGTGGATTGTGCAGGGAGACGCAGTGTTTCAAAACGGCAACAAGGTAAGAACATGTATAGACCTTTCCATTGTTGATAAAGGTAAGAACATGTATAGATTCCCTTTCCATTGTTGATAAAGGTAGAGAACATGTTATAGACCTTTCCATTGTTGATAAAGGTAAGAACATGTATAGACCTTTCCATTGTTGATAAAGAGAAGAGACCTGGATAGGTCATAGACCTTTCCATTGTTGATAAACAAACCGCGCTGGTTGGCATGGCCGGCCGAATGTTGGCAAAACAATCAATCGTGTTAAAAGAAAATGTGACCAAATTCGACATTTTCTGTAAAGATTCATGAGCTGAAATAGCTCTTATGATTGGTTGATTTGTTTCCAACAAATTCAACATAGTTTAAAATATTTGTGTAACATTGCTGAAAACTATGGCTATCTGTTTTTTATTTGCATTTATGGCTTTCTATATTTTTCGAACCTCGGTTGGCAAAAACTCGGGCTGTGACGTTGCAATAGAAAGGTCTATATTGTAGGGTGTCATGGCCGAGTGGTTGAGAGCATCGGATTCAAGCTCTGGTGGTCGAGTCATCGGGGTTTGGGTTCGAATCCTCGGTCATGACACTTGTGTCCTTGAGCGAGATGCTTTACTATAATTGCTTCTCTTCACCCAGGGGTATAGATGGGTACCTGCGAGGGTAGAGGTTGATATTGTGTATGAAAAAGCCTTTGGAGCGCCACGGCAGCACAGGGCTGTATACTCCCCAGGGAGCTGAGAAAGATTACAGGAATGCTTTCGGCCCAATGACCAGGGCACTAATGTAAAGTGCATTGATACGCTATTGTGAAATGCGCTATATAAGAACAAGTTATTATTTCGTTTGCAGTAGCATCATGTGTTTATCTACTTTGCTGTGTAGATTTTTGTTCTTTAGATAACTTGTCTTGCTATTTATTCTACTACCACGGTGTAGATTTTTTCGGAATTAGGGAGACTTCTCAGTTCTGATAAGAACTGTCCTGCTTCAGAGTGTTTAGTTAGATCGTCTGAATTTGGTTTTCATAAGTATAATTGCCTCTCTTCACCTAGGGGTAAATGGGTACCTGTGAGGGCAGAGTCTGTTATTGTAATTGATTTAGCTTGATGCGTTACATCTTTGGCAGTACAGGGGTAAGAGTGTTGGAGCGCCTTGAGCGTCACTGAGTGACGGATTTTAGCGCTATATAAGAAACAACTGTTATTAACTATTAACTGTTGATCACGGCGAGATTAAATCTGTTTCCCTGTGACTGCAGGTGAGAACCTTCAATGGACCCAACCTAGACCAGCTAAAGGAAGGAGACACAGTGGGCATCATGGTGGATGGCCAGAGTAATCTTCACCTGTATGTGTACGGCAGAGACTGCGGCATTGTCGCTGATCACATACCCAACCCCTGCTATGCACTGGTCGACCTCTATGGACAGTGCGTTGAGGTAAGCAACACCGAGAATCCCCTGTTACATAGTAGAGCAAGTTCGGGTGCTAAACCCTTAGTCAATTTGCAGTTTAAATCTGACCGCAGGCCCGAGGCCAGTGATTTTAGTACTGGGCAGTAAACTCATGACGGACAAGTCCGTGGTCTGTTTTTTCAATCAATAACACATTTATGTAACTCACTCTATAATATCTTGGGAACAGAAACAAATTATGTCAAATGTGACTTTGAGTAATGATTAGAAATATAGTAAGGCCTAATACCCTAAAAGACAAATAGGTAAATCTCTCTTATATGTCTTAGTGCTTGTTCAATTAATGCAAGTTAAACTGTGCAAGAAGTTTTTCTCAGTTGAATTTGGTCTTGTAAAATTATTTCTGGTCCAGTAAACATTTTGAGACACAATCCCTGTGGTCTGTGGATTTCCCCCCCAAATTCGAGCCCTGCCCTAGATCTCTGGTAATTTCAGAACTATCTGTTTATGCAGGTTTCCATAGTAACGGAAGAACTGGGTGCAGCCGGCGTGCAAGAAGAGAAAGAGAAAGCTCCTTTGAAAATGGTGAGATCTTCTAGACTCTGATATTTTATCTTTGAGATGGCGAGGCTATCTTGCAAAGGGCACTTCCATTGGAAATTTCTTAAAGTCTATGGGAAATGTTTGCAGGGGCACCAAGGCCAAGACCAGGGCAACAGAGACCAGGCCTTCGTGTTTTCTGTGTAATTCCAGGCGCCAGGGCCCAATTTCTCAGCTCTGCTTATACCAAGGTATTAAAATGCTCATTCATTTATGTTATAAATATAACTAATACATGCCCACCTCTACTTTTGGGTTTGTTATAGAAATGTAGATACAATGTTCATAGTGTAGGGAACTGGAAAATGTCATATGAGGACATGACCTCTACTTTGAGCTTTTTTTTTGCTCAAATCTTGCGTCTGTTTGTGGCCGCCATGAGCATTTTGGTGCAAGCTGCTTGCTGCAGCTAGAGCCACTAAAGGGTTTGGAATTCGCAGATGATTTGACTTCTAAACAGGCTGAGGTGAAGTCAGTAGGACAGGCTTCAGAATGGGTAGCAAGCCTGATGGGTAGTACTATGAGGGAATTGAATTGTATGGTTTATCTTTGTATACAGGTTTGAAGGAGAACACTCCGCGGTCCCTGTTCCCCATCGGTGGAAACGGACGGGTGTGTGAATACCAGAATCTCTGTATCCGCTTCAAAGCCACTCTAGGCTTACCCGGTGAGTTCAATAATATCAGATGTAACTTAAAAGTAGGGTCGTAGATTCATTTGTGTCAACGTAATGCTGATTTATAGGCAAAGCTATCAAGAAAGATACAATAAAAGTCGCTTGTGAAAGTTTCAGCTGAATACAGTGTCTACTTGCCGGGAAAACGGCAAAAGGCTGTCACCGTATTTTGGTTTGTTAACACATGTGACCTCGGCACTGTGAACTTCTCCCGTGTTTTCTCCGACACCCAATTTCAAACAAGGTGAATTAACGGCGGGTAAAAAAAACCTTGTCCTGGACTAATTTTGACAAGGTCCTAAACCGTGTGACATACCTGAGCGACATGAGGCATTCAGGTTGGCTGATCGGTGCTGTGTCGGCCTTTCACCTCTGTGGACCTCTGATTTCCGATTTGTTCGCCCTTGGAAATCAGATTGAATAGCCTGAAAAGTCTAGTAGAGCCTGCACCATTATGTACATGTAGGTCAGCCCTTGTACTCGATAAAACGTTGATTTTTCCCAAGGGACAAAATATCATACAGAGCCATGAAACAGGGGTTGATTGCACAAAACTCTTCCTAACTTAGGACTAGTCCTGGGCAATGCTAAGAGATACAACTTACTGGTCCCAACTTAAGACTAGTCCTATCTCTTAGCATTGCCTAGGACTAGTCCTAAGTTAGGAAGAGTTTTGTGAAATCGACCCCTGGGCCCTGATTTGTATTTATTTTTTGTTGTGTGTGTCAATTTTCAGCTACAGTCAATGTTCTTTTTAACACCTTTTTAACAGATGCTTACTTTGAAACGAATCCAAAGTTCAACAAGTGCTACTGTGATCCATGTCGAAAGTACCAGGGCACCAGTGAGTATGGGGACCAGGGAGATCCGCTGCAACGTTACACCCGCCCGTTTGGATGGTGCAAATTTGCAATCAAGTGAGTTGTGTTTTAATGTTTTTTTTTTCACTTTCTTTTGTTTAATCTCACTTTTCAGATTCAGTTGCGAAATGCTTGTCCATGCTTTTGGAATTTGTTTACATAATTAAAATAATTTTGCGTTGATTTTGGGTTGATAAGAACCTGCGACATCCAGATTAACGTGCCGTGTGTAAAATACGGGTTTAGACTGAGCAAGCCATTTTTCAGGAGCTTTCACTGTCGTCCGATCTCATCCTGTGGTTAGAAAAAACTCCTTCCCCAAGCTGGATAATTTGAAATGCTCCTTGTTTTGTTTCAGGCTACACTGCAGAGCGGAGACTCTGAATGTATTTGATATGTGGCATATGGCATACCACGGAACGGTGCTAGGAGCCGTTAGGAAAATCCTCGACAGCGGGATGCTCCTTCTACCTGGTAAGATAATCATAATCATAATCATAGGACACAAGGTGTCGTGACCGGGATTCGAACCCACATACTGCTTAACAGAAACACCAGAGCTTGAGTCCGGTGCTCTTATAAGCTCGACCACGACATGCCACAGCTTACTCCTAAGCTCTGTAAAGACTTGACTCCAGACTCACACTCATGTCAAATTGTGGTGGCTCGATTGACTTGTTCTGGGACCTGACTATCATGACTCGGACTTGACGCTGAGGACTACTGACACGCGGGTCTCAATATTTGTTTCCGTTGTTGTGGAGTAACATGTTAAACTGACAGCCGCCGTATGATTCTGTGCATGGGATTGTTTGCTTTAGCTCCTTGCCTATCCAGCAGGGGACCATTTGCATCCATGTACATTACATATCATTTTGGCTGGTAACCTGTTTTTGCTAAGCACGACATATCTTCACTGAGTGGATTTCTTTATAATGATAGGTGAATGCAGATTGTGTTTTAGGAAGAAGTAATATTTGTACATTTTCTGTGATCATTTGTGTCTTTATTTTCCAATAAACCAAAATAAAAACCAAAACATAATTTTTTTTTCAATTTAGGTGATATTACGCTCGGTGGAGGTTCACTGACGGAACAAGCCAACCAATTCAACGACACCCGCAAACCCAAAGACTTTGACACCAAACAGATCTTTGTTTCCCCATCCATGAAATACGCTGGCTGTAACGTCTACTCCAGAAAACAACAGTATGTCGGATATTTCTTTCTTTTGTTTGTTTTGGGGTTATCATGGGAACCTGAGAGGGCTGAGACAGTATTCTCCGGTCGATGTCAAAAATGATTTCTAAGACCATAATTGCTTCTCTTAACCCAGGTGTACAAATGGGAACCTGAGAGTTCTGAGACAGTGTTCTCCAGTGGATATTTAAAAATGATTTCTAAGACGATTTTTCTCCTTTTCTCTCACCCTCAGGTTCACCGACCCTAAGACGAAGCATGTATGCACCGTCAGCGTAGCCTTCCAGGTGAGGGCCCGCCCCAACAGCTACACCATGGGTCCCCAGACGATAGGGGTCAACCACAGTATCGACCCGTACATCGAGAACAGCAAAATAGAGTGGTTCACAAAGGAGAGATCGGCCATTGTACCGTGCGCATTGCTAATTAGAGTAGAGTGACACTGTCCCCCCTTGGTTATGGTGCTATTTATTTGTTCATATGTATATATTATATATTGTACATTTGGTTTCTTTGATGGGGGAATTTGATGTTGTAGGGTTCTACAGAGCGGCATAATTTATGGCAATAGGTTATTAATATTATTATGATTATTATTGGTTTATTGAAATCATTCAAAAATACATTATCCATCGCGGCCAGGGTACGAATTAGGGGAAAAAATTAACAAAGAAAAACAGGAGGTAAAATTTGAATTTTTTTTCAAAACGATACAAATTAGAAATTGAAAAAAAAAAGAAAAGAGATTACAAATTTTAACTTTCCTAGGTTAGGAAAGTTCATGACACGGTGTGTCTGAATCAAAGAAAATACCTTGATTTCTTTCTTTATTTCTTTTCCCTAGAGACAAAATTACAAAACAAGTGAAATTAAAGGTGTCCTCTTCATAAATAATACACACAATTGGCGACCAGAGTCACATTGGCTCAAAGCGGGTGGTACAATGTAAACGAATCAAGCAAGCGACTCGCAGTGTGCACGGAAAAGCACGGCTGCTTCCAAGTGCTGCTGCCGTAAGGTAGAAGGCAGCCGCACGTACACTGCGTGTCGCTTGGTTTGTTTACCTTGTACAGCCACTGTGAATCACGTGACTCCAGTTCGTCGGCTCAGTGCTAAAGGTCGTTAATTGCTTTTTCATTTCCGTAATGATCAAAAGGTCGTTAAATGAAAATTGAGTATAAATTTTGGAAATAAAACTTAAAATCTGCGAATAATTGTTTTACTTATAAAATCATTGTTTCTTTTTTCGAAATAATTACTTTGCAGACCACTCTTGATCAATAAACTCCATTTACCAAGAGCTCCAAAGTGTGCAAAACGATCTATATGAAAACCATACTAACTGCACTAACGACCTTATAGTACTGAGGTGACGAGTTGTAGATCGTGTCTATCAGATTGTATCAGAGATATCAGTTGGTTGCACATAAGTGCACAGCAACCCTGCTTCATTATTTATGGTGATGTTCCTCTGTACTTTCGGTGAAACCAAAGCACATTATGATTGAGAACACCTGAAGCGAAATCACTTATCCCCGATACTTAGAATGTCAACTAATTTCAAAGCGGACTGCGTCTCACTGAGGTATTTTAAAGTTACGGTTGTTGTGAACTATCGTTTGAATGTCCAGTTAAACCACTGGGACAATTGGAACTCTCTACAGGCATTAAGGAAGTGTAATATGTAAATAATTGGTGTAGCATTTTATTACTTACAAAGATAATTATACCCCCTCTATTGACCAAAATGTGGGACTGCAGCTGTAGTTGTTTAATGTTGAGCTAATAGGTTAAATACTCGGAGGTAACTTGGGGCACAGAGAGAAGGGTTTATTATTTATTAAGCACCGAGCAGACACTTGCTAAGCACAGAGAAATCTTGCTTAGCAGAAATAGGTTACCAGCCAACATGCAATGTAGGGTTAAGCTCTAGTTTTTAAATAGGATTTCCAAAGTTGCTGTAAATTGTAAAATAAGGCGTCAAAGTTTGCTAACTTGAAAACACTTTTCTATGTTTAAATTGGATATATGGTAAAAAAGGCATTCAAAACAGCAAGGGTATCAAGAGAGTTATATATAGACCTTTCTATTGCAACGTCACAGCCCGAGTTTTTTGGCAACCAAGGTTGGAAAACTATGGCAAGCCATAAATGCAAAGCAAAAAACAGATAGACACAGTTTGTAACAATGTTACACAAATACTCAAAAAATACTGTTGAGTTTGTTGGAAACAAAAAAACTAACCATGGGATGTAGTTGTTTGATATAAAAGTTTGCAGAAGTGTTGAATTTGGTCATATCTGTTTAACACGATTGAATGTTTCGCTAACATTCGGCTGTCCATGCCAACCTGCACGGTTTGCGATTTTTTTTTCTGCAGCTAACGTCGGCTATGGAGTCAACAGTTAATGGATAGGCTGTTCTTCCCTATCCCTTAACTGTTGACTCCATAGCCGACGTGTGCTGCAGAACATAAATTTGCGCACGGTTTGTCTATCAACAATGGAGAGGTCTATAATTGTTGATACCCAAACTGCGGGTACCAGGGGCTCCCTAAGTTAGTACACATTTTGGTGGGTAATGAGTGGTTAGTTGGTAGCCGGGATATCAAGAGAATAGTACAGTGTACTATCCAGCCACAGGGTAGCTTGGACTTTCAAGAGAATGGTTTACTCGGTATTTATTCGGCTGTGAGTAGTAACCCAGGGTCTAGTTAAGGTCACTTAGAACTCAAAGAACTTTAAGTGGGTGCAATCGGAATGAGTATCAAGCCAGAGTTTTGTAAGGATATAAGCATTTTTAGTCACTTTATATATTTATAGCATCCAATAACCCCATACCCACCCATCAGGGCCGACCGACTTTTATTATTTAGTTATAAATTCATTTTGTTTAAGGGAGAAAACTTAAAGGGTATTGCTACTTAAAAGCACATGTACAACATTGGTAATTTTCAAAGACTAGTATCTGCACTTTATTTAACCCAACATATACATGAAATAACAAACCTGTGAAATATTTAGCTCAATCGGTCTTCAGAGTCATGAGAAAACAGTGATAAACCCCTGTTATATGTTTTCACTGTTTTCAAACATCGGGTTTTGGACACGCACGATAAAGACTAATTGTTTGACTAATTTCCTAAAGCAAAACTACGTCAATGGAAAGTTTTCCACCATGACCATCTTTATACCATGTAAGTTATGTGCAAATCTGTGAACATTTATGTTTTCATTGGGTTGGGGGCGGGGTTTTGGCACACCCTAAAAGCGTCAGCACAACAGTAAATCTTGGTTGCGCCGATTCGGGGGTCGGTTTCCCTGTGTGTGACTGTGCAATCCACGTGTTACCGAGCTCACAATATCATTACATGTCATTTTTAAACTCTCCCACAAGGGCAGACCGGTGATGGCAGCAGAGTAGCCGCGTGCGACGTCGTCGGTGCAACGAGTCGGTTAGACGCATTGCATAGTATGCAGCCATTGCCGGGGTCAGGCGCACGTGTGTACGCGCTACGCACAACTATCGGCCAATGAGAATTGTTTTCTTCTCAGTTTGTGGGCTTCATGAGCTCCTGACGTCATATGCAACGGGTTTTTATTTCATTTTAATAACCCTCCCCCTCCCCCCCAAGATACTTTCTGGGTGTGCCACTGCTGGTTTTGGTGATCGTACTTACAACCTATTTAATGATAAACTATAATAAGATCTGCATCAAATTCTACATAGTTGTAACCGAGAATAGTATTGTCAAAATGCTCCATTATCTAATAATAACAACCTGTTTTTTTTAATAAAAACTAATTAAATAGACACAGTCGACGACTAGTGGGTCACGTCATTCATGGTACAATGTAAACAAACCAAGCGAGCGATGCGCAGTGTGCGTGGGAAAGCATGACTGCTTCCACCATTCGGCAGCAGCCATGCTTTTCCATGCACACTGCGCGTCGCTTGCCAGGTACTTTGTTTGCATTGTATAGACGATGTGACCTGTGACATCACATGTTTACAAAAGAGCCACAGAGCCTGTACACAGCTCAATGGAAGAATACAACAACTGTTTTATGGAGATCGCACTGTCTGATTTTCCCTGTGATATGAAGAAAGGGGGGACATCTCAAAAGCTGTACACCTGTTGCTTTTGTAAATTTCGAATTTATGGGAAAATTATGACACAAAATATAAATTTTACCATTGAGCCTGTGTAGCATCTTGCCCATCAGGAATATCATTATAATGTACGAGGTCACCACTCTGTAAACAAATGTAACATGGCCAACTATATGAGTCACGTGACTCCGGTCACCGATTGTGTGTAATATTACAGGGGGTAATTCTTTGATTATGACCCGTAAAAAAGTGATAATGTGATCACATAATGTGAAATAATCATAGTCCGATTTGAAGTGTAGCTAAGGTTCTGCAGAAATTGTAAAACAAAAAATCAATTTTGAAGAAATTCAAAAAATTAAATGCCGAAAACGGATATTGTTTGAAAGATTTAAAACTCATGTGTTTCATTTTAAGGGAGTTTAAGTTTGAATTTTTTTACAGCCTATGGAGTTTTTCCATTTACTGATTCCCATGCACGAATTCATCTGGAACTAGCATTATGGTTTTCAGTTTGGAATTCGATCAGTCCTAAAAACAGACGTGATAATATAAAGGTTTGAGACCTTTTCCTTCATGAATCATTCTCAAGGTAGTTGTAACCATGTCACTTTTCATTCTGAACATATTACTTTTTAAACGGTCGATAAAAAACCGGCAGCTCCAGCTCTATATTTACCAGCCGTTCTATACCGGGTAACAGACCGATCCATTAAGCCCCACCCTTTAGCATATTGACCAATCACAGCATTGGCTGCCTCACCACTGCCCACGTGGGCAGCACATGTGCGGTTCTCCAATGCAACACTCGCGACATGAACGGGCGCGCTTTTAAGTACGCGCGCACGCATGTTTAATTTTCTAATGGGATTTATAGCGTGTCGGACTTTCGGTGGCGTAGCCAAGGTGGTGATTGGTCAACACGTGAGGGGGTGGAGCTTAATGGATCTGTCTATTATGGTCATGTGATCACCTTCCAACCAACTGGACCGCCTTCCACACAGCACCGGCAGCAGAACCTTTTGGCAACAGATTTTCGTATTGGTAGGACCAATAGTGTGAAGGAGAAGAATATTTTGCCACTAATTAATACCCGGCCTCAACAAAAATTACAACAGATAGCAAAAATATATTGAACCGTTTGTCTATTGTCCCCAAATATTGTGAAACAAATAGTTATTTTAACAATACCACCCCTAAAAAAAACCACTTAAAATATATCATTTGGAAAATAAAACCAGGCTTATAAATTAAACAAAATTAGTTAAGAGTGAATGGAATTTTAAGCAATGTTATTGGAATTTTTTATACGACAATTGTTTGTACTGTAAATTAATGACAAAACTTATTGAAACTTTCTACCAACAGCACCTGGATACTGTTTGTGCAAGAGATACTGATAAGAGCTCATCTTGGACAGTGTCTTGGCAATAGACCTAACTGTTGTTGATCAACAAACCGTGCTGGTTCTGATGGAGGGCCGAATATTAGTAAAACATTCGATCGCGAGTTCAGATGTTGTGACCAAATTCAACATTTCTGCAAACTTTCAACACAAAAAATATACATCTTATAAATGATTGCTTTGTTTTCAACAAATTCAACACTATTTTGGGATATTTGTGTAACATTGTTACAAGCTGTGGTCATCCGTTTTTGCTTTGCATTTATGGCTTTCCATAGTTTTCAAACTTTGGGTGGCAAAAGCGCGGGCTGTGACATTGCAATTGAAATTTCTGCGGACAATTTGTTTTGGCGATAGGAATCGCCCATACAGGCGCTTCTGTTGGTCTGGTCTGTATGCCGCCTCTTGTGCAGCTACTCCTTAACACGTATGGATGAATGGAGACCATGCTACTTGTAAGCTCAATTGGCGCCCATCTTATCGTGTGTGGCGCCCTGCTAATCATACCGTCACGAAAGAGTCATGGCTACCAAGTCGTCCCAAATACCGACAGAGTTGACCACCAACGTCAATATCAAGACAAACTTGCATGGACATTTTGGATTTACCTTCATTGAAGACTATAAATCACTGGCCTATTAGTGTTGGGTGTTCGTTGTCACTCGCTTATCCGAAGCTGCGTGGGGCCATGGCTCATCTATTCGTGCCGCACGTCTAGTTGCTAGGGCTTCACTGCAGAGTCTGCCTCCGTCATGGTGACCGGATGGGGCTTCGGACGTCTCGTCGTCACTGTTGCTTTAAACAAGGATAAAGTATCGTTTAACAACACCAAGATGGTACTTAAAATCCTTGATGGCCACCTCATTCATTGTTAATCCCTGGTTGGACGCAGCGAATGGCTACACAACTAGTACCGTGATCTTCGTGGTCCTCTGGTTGATATATGCTGGTGAAAATGCTCCTGGGATCGGACCAAATGCTACGGATGGACTGGATTTCTCTCTGGAAACTTAAGGATTTTTGCCGGATTTGTTCCCGGTAAGACAAATTAAAAGCCCGTTTTCAACATAGAGTACCGGTAGGCATGTATACCTTTTACCTATAAAATTCCATCATGAATGACTGGATCAATTGTGCCGAAGTTCAAAGCTCTACAAGTAGTTCTTAAGAAATGCATAGACATGTTTTACCAAACAATGCTTGTGTGTTTTCATAAACAACCAGTTGGCGGCCATCTTTGTTTTGAGATGGAATGAAAAGGCCATCCATGCATGACTGTCTTGACGCGAATCATAAATTCTTGGGAAAGATGTCGAATTTGACCACCATTTTTCATTATTGTGCTCCTATATGAAATTGGACCCCTGGGCCCAGTTTCAAAATATTGCTTAACATGATTTAAGCTAAGCAAATATGAGCAGGGTAGCAGTAAAACTTTCTTACCAGAATAAGGTATCGAGCCAAAGTACCATGTCACATGCACGTTTTTTTGACTGGTATCCTCCTGAGTTTTGCTTAGCACAAAATTGTGAAGCAAAATAATTGTCTATTAAGCAGCTTTATGAAATTTGGCTCAGGGTACAAAAGGTAGCCAAGCAACAACATTGTGTTTATCAGAGTAAAGTTACCAGCCAAAATACCATGCCACATGTACCATCTTTTAATGCTACCCTGCTCATATTTGCTTAGCTGAAATATGTTAAGCAACATTTTGGAACTTGGCCCAGGGCCCAATTTCATAGAGCTGCTTAAGCACACACACACAAATGTCTTCCCAGAATAAGGTTACCAGCCAAAGTACCATGTCACATGCACAATGTTTGACTGGTACCCTGCTGAGTTTTGCCTAGCAACAAAATTGTGAAGCAAAATTGGGGGCCCAGTTTCATAGAGCTGCATAAGCAGACAATATTGCTTGAAAATTTTCCGCAAAGAAAAATTAAGCATGATACCAGCCACGGATTGTACTTGTGACATGGTATTTTGGCTGGTAACCTTACTCTGGTAAGCATAATTTTGTTTTGCTTAGCTACTTTTTTGTGCTTAAGCAGCTCTATGAAATTGGGCCCTGGTTCTGGTCACAATGAGTGATGGTTGAATGCAACATCTTTTCCACCATTGTCTCTATTGCTTTTGTTCCCAACAGAACATGACAAAGAAGGATAATGGCAGCATGACATGGTTGTTATTGTTGGGTGATACAATCTAAAGCATATTCAGTTTTCTTTGATCCTTGTGTATGTCTAAGGGTTCCTTTAAAATATGAACCCTGACGTAGGCAAAACTAATAAGTTACACTCTCCTTTTTGATTTGGTTTTAAAATTCGCTTTCAGTGTATTCAGTTTATTGAGTTCATTAATTTTCATCCCTGATTGTATTTCCAAAGAAATGTGTCCCTAGATTCACCTCATCGTACAATAGCCTTTTTGAGACTGGCTAGTGCAGTGTTGAAAAGCATCAGCTATTTGATGTAAAACATGGAACAGTGAAAAAGCTGGCGGGCTACAGTAAAATGACAAGCTACCTGGTTTGGCTGGCTAGTCACTAAAAAAATGTCAAGGGCAAACTCTGACAAACCATCTAGAACTTTTTTATCAGCAACGGCTCTCACCCCATATTAAAATACAAAACTCCATTGGTGAGGTCATAGCGAGCAGCCTTTGATTTCAAGACTTCTCAGACCGGTGATGAGTTTTTATTTTCATCCACTACAATTAAGAACGTGTAATGCCTCAGATAGAGGGCGCTATAACACATCCAATCATGATAACTTTGACATTTTTAAAAGTAAATCTTTTAACTTGACACTCCACCCATTTTCCCCAAGGAAACTAAGATTGGGGTTTTTCTTTCTCAATACAGGCTTGATTTACGATGGGTAAGATGGCTACGATGTTGCCTTTGTCGCCATGGGGATGTTCAAGGTTCCATGACCTGTGATATTACTTCTCATACAAACACTCATCTGCCGGGACCGTTTATAAGGTACAGTAACATAATACGAGTTATAAAAAAACAGCCACGTTGTCGTTGCGTCCAGGCTGGGCCAATCTAAAGAAATTGGAAAAGCCACACTACAGACCTTTCTATTGCAAAGTAAATGTCCGAGGTTTTTTGTCAACCAAGGTTGGACAACTATGGTAAGCCATAAAATATGCAAAGCAACAGCATTTAACCACAGTTTGCAACAATATTCATAAATATTCAAAAAATATAGTGTTGAACTTTTTTTAAACAAAGCAACCGATCATGGGATGCATTTTTTTAAATTCAAGGTTTGAAGAAATGTTTAATTTGGTTACATCATCTGTTAACACGATTTGATTTTTTGCTAACGATTGGCCGTCCGTGCTCACCAGCGCGGTTTGTTTATCAACAATAGAAAGGTCTATACACTGTAGTTGGAATGAGATTGACCATTTTCAGGTATTTAAAGGCCCTGTACACTATTGGTAAGATCGAAAAACACAATGTTCACAGATTCACACATAACTTACATGAATTAAAGTAAGTAATGGTAGAAAGGGTTCCTTAAAATATTTCTGCCTAAAATGCTATCGTTTCTGAGAAACGAGTAAAACAATAGTAATTATCGCGCGCGATAATTTGAAAAAAACCCAGAAAACACATAAGATCTCTTTTCACTATTTTCTCGTGACCTGGATGACCAATTGAGCTCAAACTTTCACAGGTTTGTTTGTTCATGCATATGTTTAATCACACAAAATGTGGACACTGATTTTGAGCTGTTACCAAAAGTGTACAATACCTTTAAAGGTATTAAGCAGGAATGGTAGAGCTGACAAAATAGTCGCAGACAGTGTTCATGTTTTGTGTGATCAACCATTATAGATGAAGTAACAAACCTGTGGAAATTTGGACTGAATTCGTTGTATGAGTCGGGAGAAAATAGTGAAAAACCATGCACAATTTTCAGCATGTGAACACTTTGTCCTTAATTGTGGTTGTAACAAAAAAACAACTGTTTCGGTTGTTGTTGTTGTTGTTGTTGTTTTTTTTTTTTTGGGGGGGGCGGTATTCAGATACAATTTTCTCAAAAATAACGTCATTTCAGGGGGTTCACAGAAAAACAGTTGTTCCAAGATGAACTTCATAATCAGTAAGTCTTCAGAATAAAATTGAACAGTGATGTTTTTATCCTTACCAATCCTATGTAATACCTTTAATGTAGCAACGTGATTTCAATATCAGGTAAGCGTTTTACCTGGATCTTCTGGAAATATTACTGTTTTCAGAATTAAGGATACGAAGAGGCACAAACAACACATGACGGACTTTGTGTTCACCACATTCACTTGAAAGTTGGTTTATTCTTAATAACATATACAGTTGACACGGTTTTTTATTCTTTAAAAATAAATATTCTTTAGAGGAAAATTAATTACACATATATTTTTGTCATAACTTGCGTTTAGTCTGGGAAACGGACAAGTTGGTACGTTTGTATCCAATCATAAATAATACATGTTTTTCAACAGACTTGCTCAATACCTTGCACATGCAATAATTTCAACTCTAATGTACTTGTTGTAAGACTTAAGGTATAAACTTAACGAGTTTTTAGTTGGCCAAAGAATAGACAATTGTTTATAAAAACAGAAAAGGTTTCCATGTTGTAATTGCTAACCGCTCTAGATTGTATTTCCACAAGTGTCAAATTAATTCCACTCTGCTACAGCGTCGCTTGTTGCAGATATTTGAAAAGCTTTTCAAAGCCATTTCCCTCTTTCACTCGGTCAGTGCCTCACCACTTTCTCGTTTGTACATACACAGTGCCCCATTCTATCAACTTAAAAACCGAAAACTGTAGTGTTGTGACTTGATGTAGGCCTACGCTCTGCGGGACTCGCTCGCGTTTTAGTCCCAATGATTTCATCAAGCTAAAACTATCTTGTTCGTAATTGTGACGTAGCTCCATTTTTATGCCACGCCCACTTCGCGCACAAACTATGGCCGCAATGATTACCAGAAGCTGCAAAGTAACTGCTTCGAGCAACGGTTTCTTTGAGAGTTAAATGTATTCAAAACATTGTTTTTTTTTTAAACTTGCATTTCGCTTACGTTTTGCAGAGTCTCAAGGTCTTGTCAGAATTATCAGTGGTTGTCGCAAGAAAAGCCTCCTTTGAACAACGAAATTAGTGTTTTTTGGGGTAAAAATTACACACAAACGTTGGAGCAGGAAGTAGCCCAAACATTGTACGTACAGTGGATGCAAGCGCCTGTGACGTAACGACTAACCGGCAGGATAAACAGATGTTTCCTGTAACTGGTTACGCGACACACTCCCATGCAATGTCTGCCATAAAATACTAATAACTGGTTCGCTCCTCTAAGTTTTGCTTCGGTCTGCATTTTGTTTAAGCACTCTTAATACATGTTTATCAGGTTGCTTTGCAAAAACTTGTCACTGGCGTGAACGGATGGGCCACTTTTTATCGTGGCAGCCTGTTCAGCTTTTATCTCACAGGGTTTTGTGATTAACACAGGGAACAGTATGGACATTGGTGGTTGTATGTGTTAACGCTAAGCATGCTGTAACCTGTACCACGAGTGCCCGTGATTAACACTATTAATGCATATTGGAGGACTTTTAAAGGCCGTGTTCAAATACCACACAGGCAAACTCTTGGTGGCGCACTATATTTTGATTGTCCGAATTGGTGACTACGGCTATGCTCAACCAGGGCACGGTCCTCCTGCGCAAAAAAGAAAAAGCAATTCACCCAAGAGCAAACACACCCAACTCAATTTCAATCGTTTTCTCACTCTCACACAAACTCACACAGTTAGTAGCTGGTGGCAATAAATACTCAGGAGTGTCCTGTTCCCATAAGAGAGCAAACTACTGCAGACCATTTCTGTCAGGCGTGGCCCCCATCCCACTAGGGCCATGTTGTAACGGATGTAGGCCTACACTTCGGAAACGTACTTCTTCAAGATACAGTGTTTTTTAGTGATAGTAGTTTTCATTATCATGTGCAAGAGTGTTGAATATCACTGGAAAGCTGTTTACAGACGGAGGCTTCTTATTATAATATCATTTCTGAAAAAAGTCATCTTATTGAGTGAGCAGTGGCATGACCTTATGCACATGACGTCATTTGAGTAGGGCGCCCTCGGCTAGAGGTCAAAAGAAGATTGCTCATTGGCTCATCCTCTGCGTCGCGCGTACAAGATGCGCGTTTTCCATTGTTTCGTCATCGTTTTACCTCTAAGATGGCGGCGTGATGACGTCAATGCATAAGGTCTATTGTCATGGACTCCTAAACAAATGGCTGTCTATGGTGATTAGTGATTGGTTTGGGCGGGGAGAGGCTGTTGGGAGTCATGATAGTCCATGAACCCCAAAATGGCAACCTATAAAAGAACGTGTGGCTCCCATAGCTTTGACCCAGTTTCAAGATCCACATTTCGCAATATGCGAAAGGTGATCTTACTCTGTCCGGGAAAAAAGTACTGTTTATTGACCTTTGTACAAAACTACGACCCGGTCCCAAGCAGAACCAGCCCAGATTCTAATTGAGAACGCGTGAAGTAACGTATAACGTAATGCAGTGTAGTGACTGGGAGCTATTTATTTACACGTAAAGTAAAGCATCGTAACGTAAAGTAACGCAATGCAGTGTAATGGCTTGGTATTTACAGTTTTTAACTGATCAAAGCCAACATCATGTGCGAATGCCACGAGTGTTCTTAATATATAAACAATCGTGACACCGTAGCAGGAACAAACAAAAAACATTGTTGCGCAAAATTCATAACAAAATTTATCTTTTAAAGCGGCGTCAGATTGCTGGACATAAGTAACACAGATATTTAAGATCAAAGAAGCATTTCTTATCACTTTTAACCGGAGAAAAACATCTGTATCGAGTTTGATGTAAAACGATTAACTATTTAGCTAAACAAAGCGATTGTTTTGTCAGCTTGCCGAAAGGAAATTGCTCAGCCAAAAAAAGTCACACTTTAGTTCATGTTCGAAACGCCCACCAACAGATTGATAAATACTATACAAGTATCGGAATTACTTTCTGTCATAAATACATGTACATGTAATAATGCTTTACTTTATTTTGATTCAGTTATATGAGGTGAAGATTGTTCTTGCATCCTGACATCCTGGTTCTGTTAAAAGAACAGCAGAGGACGCGACCAGACTAGTTTAAGTAATTAATTTACGTCGACCGTTCAAAGGTGAATGCACCTGTATATTATTCTGATCAACAGCAATCCGCTCAGACGGAATTATGGCATTCTTGAAGTCGAAACCATGGTCAAAGTTGTATTTTATATTTTAAATCACATTCTAACAGGTTGCACAACTAAATGCATACATGGTTTTGGGTTGTGAAGGCCTAAAATCACAAACTCCGCTAACGACTCAAGAGTGCTTCTCTGCTATGCGTACAGAGCAAACAAAACAGCCTTAGGTCATGCTTTGACCACTATGATAGCTTTCTGTCAATGTGCCTAGAAGTGTTAAGGTTTATATCTGGAATTTGTTAGTGAAACAACCCAATCGTAAACGTTGGTATTCTGCTGTTGATAAACAGTTCCTTGGAGGACTCTGTCTGCCATAATCCATGGGTACGTCACGTGCTACTGTATTGAACGATGGCCAATGATGTCATCGAGTCACGCCAGTTCATCTGTAAAACACCAGTTCCTATTCGAGATGGGTTTGTCCTAGGAGTCATCGCCCTCTGCTGTAGTGTCTCGTTTCTCTTCAAATCCACTTGACACCAAACTGTAACTCGGATCACTCTTTTTGTTGAACCCACTGTTGAGGTTGGTGAGCCGGCTCGACCCTGCAAAGAGAGAGCGGCTTCGCTTGTCTTCCAATCCTTCCCAGGCATCTTGCACTTGGTCGCTCCTCTTGTGGAATCCACTCCCTAAATGGGTCAGCCCATTCGATCCTGATAATGAAGAGCGCCCTCTCTTTTCTTCGTCCCCTTGCCATGCTTCTGCACCATCGTCGCTTCGTTTATGGAACCCGCTTCCTAAATGGGTCAGACCACTCGACCCTGATAATGAAGAGCGCCCTCTCTTTTCTTCGTTCTCTTGCCATGCATCTGCACCATCGTCGTTTCTTTTATGGAACCCGCTTCCCAAATGGGTCAACCCACTCGAACCTGATAATGAAGAGCGCCCTCTCTTTTCTTCGACCCCTTGCCATGCCTCTGCACCATCGTCACTTCGTTTGTTGAACCCGCTTCCTAAATGGGTCAACCCACTCGACCCTGATAATGAAGAGCGCCCTCTCTTTTCTTCGACCCCTTGCCATGCCTCTGCACCATCATCGCTTCGTTTGTGAAACCCGCTTCCTAAATGGGTCAATCCACTCGAGCCTGAAAATGAAGAGCGCCCTCTCTTTTCTTCATCCCCTTGCCATGCGTCTGCACCATCGTCACTTCGTTTGTGGAACCCGCTTCCTAAATGGGTCAACCCACTCGCGCCTGAAAACGAAGAGCGCCCTCTCTTTTCTTCATTCCCTTGCCATGCTTCTGCACCGATGTCACTTCGTTTGTTGAACCCGCTTCCTAAATTGGTCAACCCACTTGACCCTGATAATGAAGAGCGCCCTCTCTTTTCTTCATTCTCCAGCCATGCGTCAGCACCATCGTCGCTTCGCTTATGGAATCCGCTACTTAAATGGGTCAAACCACTCGACCCTGATAATGAAGAACGCCCTCTCTTGGCTTCGTTTTCTTCCCATAAGCTCAGGTCTCCGTCGCTTCTCTTATTGAAGCCACTGCCGAGGTTTGTCAGACCCCTCGAACCTGAAAAAGAAGAGCGCCCTCTCTTGGCTTCATTTGCATACCAATCTTCTGCGAAATCGCCTCTCTTGTGGAAGCCACTTCCAAGACTCGTCAGCCCGCTCAAACCGGAAAAGGAAGAGCGCCCCTCTTGACGGCTTCTTCTCTCTTATTGAAGCCACTTCCTAAATAGGTCAAACCGTTTGAGCCGCCGAATGCCGAGCGACCTCTTTTATTTAAGTTGTCATCCCATAGGTCTGCGTCTCCGTCTCTCTTGTGAAAACCACTGGCTACGTTAGTAAGTCGGCTTGAACCCGCGAATGCAGAGCGCCCTCTTTTGTCCTCATTGTCCAACCATACTTCAGGATCACTCTTCTTCATGAAACCACTTCCGAGATTAGTTAGTCGGCTGGAACCTGAAAAAGCCGAACGTCCACGTTTCATCTCAGCATCGTCTAAAAGTTCATCCAACGCATCTGCACTCTTCTTGTTGAAATTGTCCTCTGTATTGGCGTCTACGAGATCTGGTTCTGTGCGTTTCGAGTTGAAACCACTTTTCAGGTTGGTGAGTCCGCTGTGGAAGTTGACAGAACCCCTCTTGCTGAAGTCCTCGCCGTCAGTCTGAGACCGTTTGTTGAATCCGCTGCTTAGTCGTGATAGTTGCGAGGACCCATACAGGCTGCTTCGCCCCCTCTTAGAGCGCCACCCAGAGTTGAGATTTGTCAAGCTGTTGTGAAACGGATCGCGTCCTCCGAGAAGACCCTTTTCCACCTCATCCTGAAGCTCCTGAAGAAGCTCTTCAAAAACTGCATCCCTCAGATCTTCCAGCAGTATCTCATTTGTTTCAATATCTTCGCTCTCCGGATCGAGGGGCTGTAACACACAAAGAGAAGGGAAAAGAACGGAAATGAAAATGAGTTTGGGGAATTTCTTCAATTTTGCCATGATCTTGTATCCTCCAAATGACTACAAATTTTATAATAGGTGAAGAGAAATGACCACGGGAACCTTATTGAATAGCTTTCTGTATCCCCCCATAAAAAAGGCCGAGCGGATAAGAGCATCGGACTAAAGCTCTTGTGTTTCTGATCATCAGCAGAGTGTGGTTCGAGTCCCGGCCAAGGCACTTGTGTCCTTTACCATAATTGCTGTGTCCTTTGAATGGGACATTAAGCCGCACTGGGATTGGTAGTGCACGTAAAATAACCCAGAACACGTATCGCGATCGTGGAAGAGTTAGGGGTTAACAGTTAACACACCGGTGTTTCTGGTTCACACGGCAAGCACTTTTGTTTTACAGGTGTCCCCAGGCTTGCGAGCTACAGTGATTAAGTTCACTTCTGATGAGGCATCCTTGGTTTCATTATACCAGACATATAAAATAATAAAAAAGACAGATCTGCAATCAACGAGCACTGTATATACATGAATAAATTAATGTCATACAAGTAAAAAGTCAAACGAATAAATCACTGTGTAGCCGAGTCTCTGTCGTCAAGATTATAAATATTATATGACAATCTCACAAGTGCCTCTACTGTCCAAAACCGACAGGTGGAAAATGACAGTCATCCCTGCAATAATAATGACGAGCTCAATTCTGTAAGGCTGTAGTAGGCCTACTAACATAAAGGCAAGACCACTCATTTTCAATATTTACGCGTATGGTTGTTTGCGTAGCTGATACGTGAGTGAGCTATAGAGGTGCTTGTCGAATGTCTACCGGTACTCGAAGCTGCCATCAGAGCACGGTAACTTGCTCTCATGGGAAAGTCAAGTTTTTAAAGGGTTTCCGGATTAGGTGAAACGAACCATATGGCTCAGTTTGATTTCCCGCCAAAAATAAGCCGCCAATTCAATCAAACTTTATGGCAGGAATCGCTTTTCAATTGTTGAACGCGGAAAATGCAACGAGTAAATCCACATGAAAATGCCCCTTCAAATGAATATCCGAACGAACTGGGGAAAAACGGAAGATTCATTCACAAAAGTAGTGATCTTGTATAATTGTCTACTAAAACCTACACGCGTGTGACGTTGCGCGTGACGTAACTAGAGTCACGGTCGTGTTTCTGATATGTTTGGGTTGCTATACACGGACTCGGGTCGCTTCCAAAATGAAATGGTCACACCAATTGTCAACACTATAATCACGTGGAAAAGGAACCAAGGCGGTAAAAATTTGACGGATTAATGGCTACACTCGTGGTGAAGAATAATAGGACCGAAAAAAACAACACACAGACACACATGTTTGTGAATCCCGTAAATCGAGGACTACTCTTTGTTCTCCCACTGTTTGGACTAAGCTTTTGTTAGCGACGTCCCCATTGGTTTTATACACGAAAGCGAAGCGAGGACGTCCTCGCTCTGTTTTTAATAAAACACCCGGATCCCTTTTGTTAAAGTCCTCGGTTTCGACTGGTAGACACGCTCACACACACAGACAAAAGGAAATGCTGACTAAATATCCCAAAGGGGCCGTTTGACTGGTTTATAACTGATGTCAAAAGGACACTTGCTATACCAAGCAAAATTCAGCATTTGAAAGCTAATGCTGATTGGAACCAAATTGTTATGTGAAGACTAAATCAAACAGAATGCGCGGACAAGTTTGCGATTCATAACGCGTGCGTAGGGTGGCCATAGGAACACCTATTTGCTTCCATGTCCATGCTTTACTCTTGACAAAGCTCATAACCCAAGATGTTCGGGTGAGTTTGCAGTATAAACATTCAGCCAGAAAAATCGTGGCATTTGACGGACTTGTATTTGCGCAAACAATTTTTTGGTAATGTTCCCCCCACTCTCCGTTTAGCACATTTTGTTCACAATTCTGCTGCCCTGCAAGGGAAGCATTTTCAGTGTGTGCAGTCCGTGGGCCATGCCCATACATCGACCCATTTTGCACTCACGGAAGAAGTAGAGAGAGAGACAGAGAGAGTGGGCTTCGATCGTTAGTCGGCCGGACTGCATTATACGGACCGCGAACTGTTACGTGTTTTGCAAGCCAGTGGGCTGACCACACCACTAGAGGACGGTTCTTCTCATTACGGACCGGTCGGTCTATCCCCATGGAAATCAACCCGTTGGTCAACCGATAACTAACGAGCTGTGAATGCCTCAAGTTAAAAACTCCCAGGAGAGACTGCCATGTCATCAATGCGCGGAAAGTTAAGTGCTTCATTGCCTGATAAATAACAACTAAACTCTCCACTGACGAATATCGAAAAGGTTGATATTTACATCTGGGGGAACAAACCAAAGGTGGCAATAAATACATATGCTACGCAAACGGCTTGACGACAGTTTAAGTTTGTGGTTAGTGTGAGGCACTTTTTTACAAACAGTGATCGCCAGCTACGCAGTGTATTGTCATCCTTGAAAACCGTGTATTACTTACTTAAAGTAGTATGCTAGTACTTGGCAAGCTTTTACCAACTTCCGGGTCAGAGTTGAACCGGTCCCGGGTGCCGTGGGGCCTGACCCATTTATGGGTCAATACGACTAGAAGTCTGTGACAACCTGACCTAGAAATGGTCAAGCTGACGCAGAATCTGAGTTAAAATCCCATCTTTAACAATTTGTCGGGTCAGCCTGACCTGAAATGGGTCAGGTCCTTGGGACCGGGAATCCGGGTCAATTCTGACCCTATGGAGTTTTTAGAGTGTAAACAAAACTTGACTAAAGACCGATTGCTACCTGGAAATTGGGCCGTTAATTACATGTTAAACCTAAAGGGTGTTTAAGAGTGATTAGGGCAAATTATTTGGTTTATGTCACGTTTTGCGGAAAAAACAAAAAAATGCGAGGAATTGTGAATTAATGAGTCTTCAAATGCTGTTGTCTCGACTTTGACACAACAGAACACAATTATTCAGACGGAAGATTTCACTGGGGAGTGGAGGTACTTGTAGGAACTTTATATAATCAGTCTGCGTCCTAATTGAAACTATTGTTGGGATACATTTGAAAACTCGGTGCTATAACCATGTTGCATTTGTTTACAGAGTGGTGACCCTGTACATTCTAATGCGTTTCGGGCAAGATACTACACAGGCCATATGGGAAAAGTTACATTTTGTATCATAATTTGCACATCAATTAAAGACTTACAAAAGCAACAGCTGTACAGCTTTTGAGATGTCCCCCCCTTTCTTCATATCAAAAGTTGAGAAAAATCAAACAGTGCAATCTCCATAGAACATAAGATTTGTTGTATTCTTCCATTGAGCTGTGCACAAGCTTTGCCTCTATATGAAGTCCATGCTCTGTGGCTCTTTTGTAAACATGTGATGTCACAGGTCACATGGTCTTGGTTCTTCAGAAAAGAAACAAGTAAGACACATAGCCGTTCTTATAATTTCCCCTTACCATATCGTTCATCCAAGTAATTTATTGATGGAATTTTTTGTCAGGAGGAAATTTGAAAAACCATCAATCACGAACGGTACATAAATAAATGGGCTTGGGGGCCGGGAGCATGCCCTGCTGAGATTCCACATTTCCCCCTTGACGTTTTCCAGTTGAGGGGGTGGGTCCAGCCAGCATTGTTTTTTGTTTTTATATTATACGTATTTTATCCATTCATTTATTTATGTATACACGTATTTTTTTTATTATATATATATTTATGCATTTATTTATGATATTTATTACGATGTTTTTGTTTTGGGGGTGATTATTTCAGTCCGGTCCGCTAGTTCTGCCAAAAACAAGTGCGCCCATCACCCCTTCGGGTATTTGTTGCTCTTCGAAAACATTGACCGCATTTTTGGGGGGAATTTGAAATGTTAACTTTATACGCGCTCGTCAAAGTAATTGGCTTTTTATAAACTGTATTTATTTCTTGGCATAATTATGCAGTCATCGTTCTTCGGATGAGCTGCTTTTGGTGTCAACAGTTTTCTGGGACAAGTTAGCTTCATTAAAACATCGGAATTGTCTACTTTGTACTTTGTAACTACATGACTGTTTTTTTCTGATTGAGCATTGCACGGACCACACTGCATTGTGCTGTATTTATTGTTTTTAACAAATAATATTTATTACTTCTGTTCACAGTTAAAGATATTAAATGCATTTAATTAATAATGCATTAGATTAACTGTTCTAATAATTTTCTTTGCTGAAGAGTCCACACATATCGGCTGCCTCCTCTTGTCTTAAAAAATACACTTTGCAAAATGCACATTTGAATCATAACAGAGAAAAATATATTGGTGTTTTTCTCCCCAGTGCGCTGAAATTGCTATTTTTCTTCCAAACGGAATTGACATATCATGCGGTATTGGCGCGCGTGGTAGCAAGACAAGGAACCTTCTTTGTCAATAAACTATACCCCAACTTCCTGGCCACATCTTCATTCGGCGCCGTAATTTGACAAGCGTTATGTTTCCACGATCGATAACCAGCACCAGGTATCCATGGCAACTATATATTACAGGCAACCTAATTTTGGAGTTTTATTATTTCGGCTCAAATTAGTCAGATACGATGGATGCTCGGCTGAAACGTTTACCAATAGCATCTTATTGTTATAGTCTTGGTCGTTGTTGAAGATGTTGTTGTTGTTTGGTTGTTTTGTTTTCCGGAAAGTGTTTGCGCTGCGGGTTTTTTCCCCCTAAGCCTTGTCGTGGTTTATCTGAATGTACGTCATGCATACTAATTATGAAGTAAGAAACGTATGACAATCTGTCAAGCTGCCATTTAGTGCCATACTTAGAGATTGACATGTGCGTTTGTTTACCTCATACTCAACCGTCTAAATTGACATCTCCCCCCAGTAAAGAAAAGAAAATGTTCCGCTACACACTTTGGATGCGATTCCCCATAAGATCACTCTCGTGGCATATGAAGACAGTATGAAGACTGTATGAAGACTGTATGAAGACTGGCAGCAATACTAGATTCTTATAATGAACCTTATGCATTGACGTCATCACTCCGTCATCTGGGAGGTAAAGTGACTAATGAAACAATAGTAAAGAACATCTTTGTACGCGTGGCGCACAGGATTGGGGCGAGAGGCAAACTATGACTGGTGACTGTTCCCCTGTCTTCATCCGAAAGAATACCGAGCTTCTAGTGTGACGTTTGGATGTTCGGGCTAGGAGCAACCTTCGTGTGACCTCTAGACGAGGGCGCCATACTCAACTGACGTCAGATGCATCGACTGATAAGTAAGGCTATATTATTTTAGTGAATATCAAATCGGCTGACATGGCCATTTGGGGAAGTTCGTTAAACTGGTTCCCGTAAATATTGCCCTAAGAACTGGCTGGCCACCTTCAAAGAAGTACCTCGGCGTGTAACTAATATCACCAGTTTGCCCTCAAACTATTTTGACTGTACTCGTCCTCAATCTCGACCCCCTTAAAATTCGAAGGTTACCTGTTTGAATGTTTTATGTCAGCCTGAACGCCAAGATCAAAACGGTCAAAAAGCAATGTAAAACATGTTACTGACAAACAAAAAAAACACTATAGGCCCCTGAACCCGGGAGCCTCCGGGTGTATCTTTTGTGAAGGGAAAACTTCATTCATATTCACTGACCATGACTAAACACATCGCAGAAATGCAAATTGTGCGTTCATTTGGGGAATCTTTTTCGGGGCTGCAAACGCATCGTCCTCTCTGCCATTGGAACACGTTGCTAGTATTATTCATGCTGCTTGAGTGCGCCGGGCGTACTCAAGACCAGCACTCGTTAGCGACCCCTCGGGCCGGGGGAGTTGAAGGCAACGGTAAAAAGATGAATAAGAGAGTCCGTATTTAAAAAAGAAAAGAAAAAAAACCCGAAAATTCCCTTAGGAGAAAGGTGACATATTCTACCGAGAGATTCTCCACCGACAAGTGGTCTTGTCTCTGATGCGAGGTGTGTAGGTCATGGTGAAAATATTTAGTTCTCTGCATGCCGCAAAAACCATCAAGTAGCGATGGGGTGCGTCTTAGCGGTTTGAACTGAAAAAAACCTGAAGACGAGCAGGGTATGCTGTTCGAAACGTCGAGACCATACCCAACGGGCTCTTCTCGGGGCCAAACACTCCTACCGAAAGAGATGCAGTTGTACCCACAAGTTCACTAACGGTGGCTTGTTAAACTGAGATTTGTTTCGGTCGTAGCTCAGAGCGTATGGTGAACTGCGTATGGTGAACTGCCCATACCGTACCCAATATGAGCGCAGAGCCCCTAATGTTCCCATACTTTAGCTCACTATTTTCCTTTCGTACAGAAATACCCCCCCCCAAATCCTCTAAAGAATTACTGAGATTCCAAGCACACAATGAAGACACAACGTAGAGGGGGGTACCGCCATGCCTCATACCGACCACAGAATGGATTTCCCTCCAAAATTAACTGGTCCTCGGGTTCCCCCCCCCCCTCTTGTCAGTTCGATCGGATGTACCAGACAATTCTTTTTGTGACTAAAGGGGCGCAATCTTTTTCGACGGAAGCCCCAATTTCAACACTGTCACATGTATGGGATAGAGGGGAAAACATGGAAAGGCTCAGTACAGTGACCATTTCCCCTAAACTGGCTAACTAATCATAGCTGATGGCTATGATAATTGTTACTTAAAATGCAGATGTTTAGCCCCAAACTCTATTCTAACAATGGGAATCAACCAATATTTTGAAATGCACATGCTACGTGGTTCATCTGCTGATGTTGCAAGGGTTTCAGGCGCGTGTATAGAGATACGAGTCGCTTTCGACTGATACACGGCAACTTACAATAATACAAAAAAAACCACGCAAAATACAAACGTCAGTTTTAGCATGATTGGAGCTAGTCCCACACATCACCACCACCCCTCCCCCCCACGAAACGTCAATAACAACGCCCGCGGCAATTAGACCACGGGTGACGTTTTCCGCGTACGACAGGTGCCAAAACGAATCAATACAAGTGTATTGATGTTACTTAGGGTTGGAAGTCAACTCACTCAATTGAATTACACCGTCCTTTTTGAAACGCCCATACATTTTACCCAAATTGCCCCCACGACTGAATTATACATTAACACGAGGATATTTTATCGCCAATTGTTTGTAATGGGGAGGTTCTTTCCTTCTCTCTTCTACTATGCTGGAGGTTGAAGTTTTAATTCTAAGAAGTCGGTCTAGACTGCACTTAAGACGTTGCGTACATTAAAGATGCACGTAAATTGTGCAAGCAATGGTAAAACGTTCATCGAAGTAACCGATTGGTCACGTATTGTAATTCTCGCCATCATGACACTTTAGAACAAGGTTTTTACAGGGTACAAAATGTCCGAAAGATTCTGTGTCATAACGTTGATTAATAACACTTAAAGGAACAATACAGAATTGGTAAGAACAAAACTCGTAAAATGTACTCTTTGATCACATATTATTTTACATAAATCTTACACGGTCTAATGATGATGATAGTAGAAAACATCGCTTGAAATATTTCTGTCTGAAATGCCATATTTGATGAGAAATGAATAAACTAATTTTCCGATTGGAGTTTATCGCTCAGTTTATCTTATTCATTTGTTGAATCTATATGATTTCATGCAATTAATGTGTAATCGGTTTTTTCACTATTTTTTCGTGACCCAGATGGCCGATTGATCTCAAACTTCTACAGGTTTGTCAGTTTGTGTATATGGTGGATTACATAGAGTGCTTACACTTCCAGCAACTGTTTTGTTAGCAAAAAACCAATTCTGTAATGTTCCTTTTAAAAGTAGATTGACAGTTTCGATCTCGTGCAAAAGTTCAAATGGCGAGCTGGCTCCCTGCAAAGCAAGCAACGACATTCGTCATTTATGACTGTGATAAACGATAGTGTTTAATAATATGAATAATATGAATATTTGTA
The DNA here is from genome assembly GCA_032158295.1 of Pycnopodia helianthoides. NCBI lineage: Eukaryota > Metazoa > Echinodermata > Asteroidea > Forcipulatida > Asteriidae > Pycnopodia > Pycnopodia helianthoides. The sequence goes on from CM063260.1 coordinate 12,084,707, forward strand.
ATGCGCCGGTATCCATCACTAAAGATGATTATGGCGCAGTAGACCAGAAAACATAACTGAAGGGAAAATAAACGTAATAATATCTAGCAACTACCTATGAGAACACCAAAATAGCGTTTAATAGCGTGCACACAGCTCCTTCTGTATAGTCCAATACGGTCAACTCAATACTAACGCCCGATTACCTTAGGGTGTTTGGCAATTCAAGACGGTTGATCTACGTTTAAATACAAAAGGTTACCAATCACAATGGTGAGGCATAACGTAACTTAAACCGTTGCCAACGTCACTCACAGATTGGTTCCAACGCGTTTTCGGAGCCTGTAGGGTTTTGCTTTTTTTTTCTTGTAGGATTTACGCAAAAAAAAACCCCATAAAAAACTAGAGTACCTTGGTATTGTCTGTCAAAGTACTGCTGAGACTCAATATTTCTTATCAAGTCTGTTTTACCCTAATAATTAATTGTGAACGATGACACGAGGGGGTTTAGGTCGTGTGAAAGGCCTGCACGGGGCACCGGTGTGCCAGCAGATGACGCAGTGATAGAACGTGGAACCGATGCGCTCGCTTACGGTGCAAGATGTTAAAGTATTGGTACAAACACAGTCAGAGGGACTAAAACAACTAAATATGTCTTTATGCCGACTTTGTACACAGAAGATAATGCCATACGCGTACAAGTTTCGCGCGGTCCATCCCCGGCTACACGAACTGATGACGACACAATGTAATGGACCATGTATTAAACCCATATCTCCATGACGTTTACCAGCGGTTCTTGACGTATGTTTTACTACCGTACTCTAGACTTCTAAAAGACGGCCGAAAAAAAACTTTCTAGAATCGAAGGCCTGCTCTTAAGCAGCTGAAAGAGGCAATTGCATCAAAGTCTTGACTCGGTTTCTAAAGACAAGAGTCGCTACTTCATCCTCGCACATGAAGCTCGGCAACAAAAAAATGGGGTCGACAGATGGACTGGCAAACGAAATCTACGCGGCATGAAAGGAACACGAAAGCCATAAACTACAATAGAGGCCAGCGGCGGAAGCGAGACTCCGAATGCTGGGTTAATGGAATCGGACTTTTCCCCTTAATGGGAAACGAAATGAAGGGATCTCTGTTAAAAATGCGAGGAACTATTGGCGTTTAACGAGTAAAGAAGCTTTTTTCTCTTTTTCTCGCCTCCACCTCCGAGTCTGTGGTTTTCATGCTATGGGGTGTATACAGTTTGATGCAGAATAGCTTAAAAGGCACTGGCGTCAACACTTAAAAAAATCGTGTACTTGCCTCTGGACGGGAAGCGCAATTGCTTTTTGGAGCAGTTTATACTGAAAGACTTATTTTTAGGAGCATTTTATACTGAGTGATAGACCAGGGACCCTTACTATACAACATTTCGCATCTGTTAAGTCATCTGCTTATAGGTGATCACACTATCTTGATTTATTGTATCCATTAACTTGTTTTTTGTCGACGGGGAGAGCTGCTGTGCGTTGCGGGGTCTCGAGTGGCGCTCACTGCCTGTGAAAATGATGTAGTTTATTGATTGTTTTTTCTTTTTTTGTATTTGTGAGGGGGGAGGGGTCGTACAGCGTTAATAAGAAATAGGAAAATTAGATTTTCAGGTAAGGAGATATTTTTTGTGATTACTAAACTGAATTTTATTGATACTTTTTTAAGGGGAATATTTTGTGGGTATTTTATCTGAACATGTTATCAATTTTTTTTACACAATGTAAAATATATTATACTCTTGTTTAAATTGGATAACTGTTATTTGGCCCATAACGACAGCTACACAGATCATAAAAATGTCCGTTCCCATCATAGTTTGCCTTGAATCCTTGAATCCTAATATAGCTAATTGGTCAATTATACGGCTGCCGGGCACTATTGCATTATAGCCATAGTCATTTATTATTTAGAATCGAGTTTGCGAAAAAAAAGGTCTTCTAAACACAATCGCTAAACATGTATAGGCCTACTATTCAATTTAGCGGCAATAAACGGCGAGCTGCGGTCATTTCATGAAATATTCAAGAGACGTACTCTCTCGAAAAGTATTATCCATTGCCGAGGTGACTGGAAACTCGAGGCAATTTTGACAAGTTTTTTTATAGATAGTGTAAAGGAAAAACGCATTCGTAAATTGAATTATTCATTTATAAACAAAACAATATTCACCTATAAGTTGTGGTCGTACAGCGAAGAGAGATGGAAATTGTTTGTAGAATGTATGACCATGGTAAGGCACACGATTGTTAATAATCAAACAAATAAATTAACGGTTTGTAAAAGTTGAAAGCTGACTTTGTTGCCACTTTCAAAAGTCCTCGGTCCATTTTAAATTAAATACTGCAATGGGCGACAAAATTTCCCAATCGAAATAAAATAATAATTATTCTAAAAGTAATAATCTATAAGGACATTGGAGGGTTTTTGAGTCTCTACCCAAAAGCTGTAAGAGGGCGTTAAAGTAGTACACTCAAAAATACAACAAACCTACAATATTACAGATCAAAGTGTTTTGAGCCGTTTTCGGTTATTTCTCGTTAGCAATAAACATGACCGCCTAAATTTAATTTGAAATGCTCACAGGTCGGTTGTAAGATTGTAACGCGCAATGATACTCCATGTTTTCAAATAGTTCACTAAATACACTAAATAGTTCACAGTGAAACAATCATTCACAGTGAAACAAGATATATAATTCACAGTGAAAAAATATATATAATTCACAGTGAAACAATAATTCACAGTGAAACAAGATATATATGATTCACAGTGAAACAATAATTCACAGTGAAACAATATATATAATTCACAGTGAAACAATAATTCACAGTGAAACAATAATTTACATTAAAACAAGATAAAATTCACAGTTAAACAAGATACATAACTCCCAGTGAAACAAGATGTATAATTCACAGTGAAACAAGAAGAAGTGTTGAGGAATGGTCAGCGGAGTTTGCTCACAGACCAAACATCTCTTTGTTCACATCTTCAGGTCAGCGAACAGCCGTACCATGTTTACACGTGTCATAACATGAATAAAACATTGCCAACTATTAAATTTCTTTATGTGACGTCAGTTGTGGACGGTTTGCACTTGGCGAAAGAAGCCCCAAGACTCACGGCGACGGCTATAACACGTCGTGTCCAGTTGACAGTTTCGCCAGCATGTTTATTAGGCATAGTGGCGTGTCGTGGCCGAGCGGATAAGGGCACCGGACTCAAGCTCTGGTGTTTCTGTTCAGCAGAGTGTGGGTTCGAGTCCCAGTCGTGACACTTGTGTCCTTAAGCAAGACACTTAACCATTATTGCTTCGTCCTTCGGATGGGACGTAAAGCCGTTGGTCCCGTGTGTTGTGTAATGCACGTAAAAGAACCCAGTGCACTTATCGAAAAGAGAAGGGGTTCGCCCCGGTGTTCCTGGTTTGATTGGCAGCATATTGCGCCACCGCACCTTGTAAACCATTACATTGTGCTATAAATGCATAGGTCTCATACTTCAAAACGTAGCTCCACATACATGGCAGGTAAAAATACTGAGCGCTTTGTATCCTTTGGCAAAAGGCGCTATATAAATACAGTTGTTATTATTATTATCATTAGAACACCGTACTGGGATTACGGACAATGCAGGCAATTAGCGACGTACATAACTTATGAGGAAACAAAAGTAGATTTGAAATCTGTAAATGCCAGCATTTATACACCAGTATGCGGTGTCGTACACAAATCTTGTTATCAGAACTGTATACACACTCACAGTGCGGGAAAAAAAGACCCGCAGGCGTATCGGGAGTTATTAGAACTCACGACGCTCTCGATAGAGCAGATACTGTTCGATCACCGAATTTGCCCGGTGAAGAGAGGCCAGTTCTGGCCACAAGGCCAATTTCATAGAGCGGCTGAAGCAGAAAAAGAAGCTAAGCACAACAATTATCATGCTTAGCAGATTCAGGTTATCAGCCAAAATACCATGACTGGTGTCCGGCTAATTTAGCAAAAACTATTAAGCAATGTTTTTATTTTTTATTTTGATACCATGAGGGAATGCATGTACACAGTACACAGTTAGTTCTGTGCACAGTTGTGCCACCGTACACAACCTTGGCAGTCGAATGGTTTCAAATGGTTGGTCAACTCACTGGAAAATGTTGCCAAGAGTCACTGACATTTACGCGTACGGTTCAGTAGTAGCTAGGGAAACTTTGAGTGGAGGCCTGAATCTGAAACCCTTTCCCGCCCATACCAGATTGATAATTGTTTGTCCGAGAAACACCCCATCCGGATGTCTACTTCACATCTACGCCGATAAGACCGGAAAGGATCGGATAACTGTTATTCATTTAACACAGACCTGCAGACAAATGTTACATAATTGTGTCAATAGCATCATAACGGCTCGGTATTGTAGGCCAAAGAAACCTCTTCAAGAAAAGCAGAAACTAATCATAATACTGCGGGCTCTTATCTTCTATAGTAATAAGAACCGGTCATGTTTCTCTATTACTTATAGCCGGTGCCAGCATGGATCACTCTGCGTACACTCTACAAACTCCCGGGTCAGAATTGACCCGGATTACGGGCCTCAAGGGGCTTGACCCATTTCTGGGTCAGGTTGACCTTGAAATTGGTTAAACAAAGGGGATTTTTACTCAGATTCTGCATCATTTTGATCCACTTCTTGGTCATTTTGCCACAGAATCCGGGGTCAGCGTGAACCAGAAAAGGGTTGGGCCCCATGGGATCTGGAATCTGGGTCAAATCTGACCCGGAAGTGTTTAGAGTGTGCGGCTTTCGCTGTCATTAGCGGGTTTGAAATCGTGTACTTTGAACACGGGACTTCGAAAAGGCTCGCGGAGCCTGCGGAGGAAATGAAGTCGAAGCCAGCGTTTCGAAAAGGCCGATATAAAGGGGCCGCCACTCAAGTTGGGTCTTCTTGTATCAACATTATTAATAAGATTTCTTTAAAAAAAAAATGACGTTATAACCTTTTGAGGTTGTCACGTAGGTTTATTCAAGGGCGAGATGGCCACAATAACATTGTCCAGGAATTCAGGTTCAATTTAGTTCTTTCCAACACACAGTCGCACTTATTGCACACGAACGTGTTTGATTTGTCACGACTGTCAGCAGGCGTGGAAGACTCAGTGCTAGGAATGGAGGTCATCATTCCACCACGTCACACACTCTAGTGGACTGAAAGGTCTTGACCGACACCGACAAAAGAGCCAGGTAATGTTACCGAGGTGAAACAATCCAACAAAAAACACTGCTTTGATTTACCCGCGCGAAAGGGTCTGAAGCCCTCCTCCGAGTTAGCGAGTGTGCAAATCGTGACGTCAGAAGGTGAGATGGGCGCGTGAATAATGGGCAACGGAAGCAGATAATCTGTGCAAGTCTCGCGAGTACGCCTACGTTTGCACGGTAAAGTGCGAGATTTTGTTGTACTCACAAGGTTCCCAGAAGTCTCCATGCAAATTGTAACTGTGTAAGTTATTGTCGGTTGCGGTACCCGACGAAGCAATGACCATACACCTTTATGACTATGTTTAATTCCAATCAGAAAGCAAGTTTCGTAATGTTTATACATGGACCTTTTCCTGCGTTTACTGCGTTTAAAATTAATGAACTGCGCGTGCGCATATTGAAATACGTTCGACATTTATGGCGTGATAAGTTAGTTTTGTACATTCCTTTTAACATGATCGGCTTAACACCTTATCATTCTGTACAATAAGTTGAGCCATAATCTTATAGACCATCGTGTTACCTATGGCACCACGGGTTTACAAAAAAGCCACAGAGCATGGACCTCACGCTGGTAGGTCAATTGGAGGAAACGTAAAGTGTACAGTCTTGCGAATTTGAATCAACCTTTGACATGAAGAAATGGGGACCGTTACCCTGTTTGATTGTACATGCACAATGTAAAATTTCTCGTAATACCATTATGTAGTATCTTGCCTGCCGGGAAAGGCCCTGGAATGTACATTGTCACTCTTAAATGCAAACAAATTGATAAATAGTCAATTTGCCATTGTCCTAAATGAATTGAAACAAACAACAAAAACAACATCACTTTAAAAAAACACAATAAAACAAAATAACACATCACATGACATCTTGGGCTGTTTTCACGTGAATATAAGCAACTGTTTAGAACTTTGGTTCTAAGATGTTTTGGTTATCAACCAACTTATTTTGTATAAAGATGCCCTTCCGAAATCGATAGTACTATACGATTTAAAAGTGGAGTACCGGAAGGCAGGCAGGTTTTTCAAGCACCAGCATTTTGCTTTCTCCCCCCCCCCCCCATCAGGTCTAGATAGGCTGTATTGTGTTGACCTACTCTCCATGGTACCCCCTCCGCCCGTATATAAGTTTGTCTGGGGACTCACAAGATCTCTTTGTCACCGTGCAGTGACCCCGGAGTTTATTTTATTCCACGGCTCTCTGCCCACTCACTACTACTGTTTCAATGAGCCAAGACGTTTAATCAGGCCCCTTCAGTTCTTGCCACTCGCAGGTATAAAACGGCTGTAGTGGTTTACCGTAGAGGGGCAGTTCAATAAAAATCCTTTTTTCGCTGAGAGATCTCAAGCAGAGGAGAAACGAACGTGATTGGATTTCGTTCGGGAGGAATTGGGGCTTTATACGTGCGGCAGACGTGCGCGCATTTTCTATAATGCCACACGCTCCATTTTGTTTTTGGACAATTGAAATTAGCACAACTAGGTCTATGTATGTTTAGTTCATCAACCTCGCTAGGGCGCTCGTAAACCAATTGGCTTAGATCATAATTATTGCAGTCGGGTTTATATACCCCTTGTTTAACTATTCAGTCGTTTTTTGAGTGAATAGAGAGGGGGCTCTATACAATGTTTCTTTCAATAAGCTTTTCGTTAAGTGACGGCTGTGACGTGAAACTCTTTCACGACGCCATCAGCGGTTTCCTTTAAATTTGTAATTAAATCACTTTTTGTGTGAATTCATGATGACTGTAGACGTGGTAGTCTTCGTGCTTAAAGTCGAAATTGTTCACTGTAGTGTTAGCGCAACTGGCCGATTGTCTTATTAATTACGATGTAATCTATTTTTTTCATGTGCCGATCAGTGAGCAGCCGTCACACAGTTAAGTGTATCAGGATACAGATTGGCCGAGTATAGGCCGACACCATCTTGGTCATGTTCCCTGTACCCGAAAACACTAATGAATGCTATTATTCATTGTACATGACGGAACCAGACTATTTTCTCTTTACAGCCTCGGTTCGGTTGCATTGATTTGAAGTGGGAGAAAATCAAGATGGTCGCGCCAAGATGAAGGTCTATGGACCTACATGTTCAGGGATAGTGGGTCTCTTCGTGTATTTAGTGGCCACGTCGACACTGGTAAATGATGCCTGTTTGCCCAGTGATCTGCTGACTGATACTTCCGTTTCTAAACATTATTGCCGGACAACAGATTCAAAACATGTTTCTTGTTTTTCCTCTTGTGGAAAGATTGCACCCTTTAAGCCATGTATCGCCGCGGAACACCTGGTGTCGTGCACACTTGACTTGTGAAATTACACTTCTAAACACCGTGTCAATGTGCGAGTCCTTGTCAAACGTTTGCCTTGCCACCTGAAATTGTCAACATCCCCTCTTTCATCGAACACACGTGGGCTCGAAGAAAGTCTCGAGTCTTTCTTTTTAACACCCCTCGCTAAAGAATAAAAAAGCCAAATGTCCCAACTCCTTTATAATGAGACAATTTTTGTGTGTGTGGCTCAGGTACGATCCTCATAGCAATCAACACGGTATTATTGTGTTTCACAGCCGGTGTCCCCAGCGAGGGAAAGAAATACTGGCGAACGATCGCAGGGAAAAAAAGGGGACAAAGATTATGACAAGTGTCTCCCTGGACGAAAACGGTGTCACAATTATTGGATGTAGAGTGCCGCCTCTTGGGAAATAAGCTTGTGATGCTGCCTTTGCCTGCATGCCAACAACCGTCGAAATCAGGGCTTGTTCTGACGATATATACCAGTGTCAATGCTATACGGTGCTGGATTGATTTGTTGTGTTCTTCTTCCAGCAGAGGGGCTCTGTGAAAATCTATTTCACAAACAAGGACCACAACAGATCACAGCCATCATAAACACGGCAGTATTTTTGTGCTATGATGAGTGTTGTCGATGCCCACACAAACACATTTTCCCCGTGCTTTGTCCGAGCCCGCCATTGCACTGATTTGATTGCGAGCGATGCGGTGGATTCTATCGGTGATATTGTAAACTGTGATTAGAGTTGATTGAACATGTTGAAGGCAGTCGTTTTTCAATATCAACGACTGTTACATTAGGTCTCGATCTCGAAATAATTAGAATCAATAATACTAGTTTGATGGTGAGACTAATTTGTGAGGCTAATCGTCCTTCACTCGCAGCTGAGTCTGAATTGCGAAGGACATGTCTACAACGTCGGGCTGGAGGCATGCAAGGGCGCCGTTGGCAGCAGGCCACATCAACCCATACATGACCACGGAGCACAGCCTGAGATCGAAAGTGTTTGATTTTTTCCCGGAGGGAGGGCCTAGTGAAAAAAAACCTCGTGGCATGGAGAGAACCAAGGCAAAAACTCTACTCACAAATGGCCCTAGTCGGGAGTCGAACCAGGCCCACACTAGTGAGAGTTTTACGCATTAGCCCACGCGTGCTACCCCAGAAAAAAAACTCCAAACTAATAATATCGAACAACTCAACTTAGAATAAAGAAACAAACACCCCAACACCATCAACAATCAGAAAGTAAAATAAATTAAAATAAATAATAATAGATAAATAAATAAATAAACAAATAAGTAAATGAATAGAATACAAACAAACAAATAAATTTAAAATTAAACCCCAAAACACTCCAGCAAACAATTACAGCAACAGGGTGATACAATCAATTAGGAAATTCACATTGAATGGAAATAATTAGGAATGAATAGTCAGGTGACATGAACTCATAGTCTTGTTTGCCCAAAAGTTTGCCAACATAAATTTTTGAGATTTTGCTCCATGTTTTGACTGACTGATTCAAGGATAATCTGCCTTGATCCGGATAACCTCCAGTCAAGTCAGACTCCTGTACCCCCAAGGGGATAATCCGGTACACAAGAGATGCATACCATTTCTTTAATCGCACAGGAATTCTCTAATCGGATTCGATATAGATCCGGATAAAGAATTAAGTTCCAATAATCTGAGGTAGTTATTCAGGCATCTTTGCTTTTATGCCATACTGCAGTTTATCACAGCGAGTATATACAAGGTTATTCTGAAAGACGTTCCATTTACCGTATATCAATAGATACGATATCTGTGAGCTCTATATTTTTATATATTTTTTAATGTGGACAATAAATGCTATATATCTATCCAACTCTGAATTTTATATCAACTAAACCAAAAAAGCAAACTCATCAACTAAGGGTCCGCCTGAACAATCCAGGGAACCCCCGGCTACAATCCCCACCGGGTTGTTTGCGAGAAATCAAAGGGATCGGAGAAGTTAGAAAATTACGACGGGAAACCCTGACAGCTACTGACACCGAATCGTAAGACAAAGAAGAGTGATCAAGGGGCATTCGATCACCAGTAAAGGCAAAATGAGCCTCCTTTAGGCTATACCGCATTAAAGGCACAGTACACGTTTGGTAATGACTCTGACAGTTAATGGCAAGAAAAACTTACTTGGTAAGAAGTACAGCAGCTTTGGGTAGTGACTTAGTAGTATAAAGAATTTTTTAAAAACTCTTAACTTCGAAGTACTACGGTTATGGAAAATTTATCACTTTGTATTCCCCCAAATTTGAATCTGAGAAGCGATTCTGTCTGAAACGCTTCTCAGACCTATGGGGGAATATTCTTCCAGCGTGGAAATAATTATTCGCTCCGGTTTTTCGGTGATATCTCACAAATGCGACCACCTTTCGAAGTGAAATTTCCACAGGTTAGTTGTATTGTATGTACCTATACATTTGTATAGGATTAACACAATCAGTAGGCTCCAATTACCAAACGTATGCAGCACCTTTAAAGGCAAATGAGGCTGCTTAGGCTATGAGCGCTGAATACACTGACTGCCAACGAGAGATCTTCAAACAGAATTGACCGGTCTGCTGCCCTGTTGGTTTCCTCCTCGTTCAAGTGCACCCCACAGAGGAGTTAGTTAAGAAACGGGGAATTTGAATGAAGAGCGAACTGCTTCAAAAACTGCACCCGAAGGTTAAATACACTACTACCGTCTGCCCAGAGTAAAGTATCCAAACCCGCCGACTATCACGCGTGAAGTAACGGTGTGACCCTATACGCAAAAAATGGATCGCGGGACTGAACAGCAATACCTAGTCCAACAAAAATAACAACAACGACGGCGTGTTTTTAAGAGATGCGATTATCAACAGTAGTAGCCACTGCAGTTGCACAAAATATACATTTTCATTCTTTTATATGATTTATTATGGGGGCGGGGCAATGATCCTTTGTTTGGAGGGGGCTTTTGATGTATCGAACTCTTATTATTTGTATGCAATTTGTTTTCAATCTCATTTGCGGAAGGGGGCAAGGGTTCTGAGCTGGGGCCCCTCTCCCTACCCCCCCCCCCCAATCCCCCACTGGCTAGGCTGCTGAGCCACCACATGGAACTTGGGTCCCGAATCGTAACTCCCAGTGAAGGCAGCTATATAAGCAAACATGATTTTGTAAAGTTGAGTGTTGATTTAGGCCTATCGTTGTCTTAGTGCATTTTTTTGCTAATACGCGTGATGCTTTTACCTTTTTACAGGACTGTAAACAAACATGTATGATCTGATCAAGTGGAAATTCAAGTTAAACAAAAATTAATACAAACCGTGAGTGTGTCGGGAAAGCAAAAGCTGTCGGCATTTAACCACCTATGAAAAGATATTTTCATGAGCAACTCTTTTGAAGAATAACAGTTTTTTTTTCCCAACAACATGTGAACTTCACAAAAACCTATACAGTATACCTTTTACGCGTGCGTACAGGTGAACTTTTGTCACACTTGTCTTCGGCCTCCCTTAAGTGTGTCTTGTTGTGAATAATTGTGCGGGCGCCCCGGTCGGCGCCTTTTAAACAAAAGAGGGACTGCAAACTGGAATATTATTTATGTACACATGTAAGGTCGCGATAATTACAACTTGGGTAAATATGAAACCGCCATGCGAAAATGTTATTACAAATTGACGTCCTTATGGGGTTGTGGAAGCGAGCAGAGCACCGCGCAAACTTAGTCCAATTAAAACGTCATTGCTCACCAGTGCGTTTTTAGAAAACACTGCCGGACGGCCTGTTTCATGCGCGCATCAATGAACGATAACTGTCTCTCATTGATTCTTGTTCAGACGCACTTTTTGGTGTGACACTGTAAGCTTGTTCATTTATTCACCATACTTCTAATGTATATACGTCTGTAAGAAGCAACACAGTAATTTAAAGCTAATAAAAAAACGACAACTAAAAAAAAAGAAAAGTGAAATCACCCCTGTTTGCTTGGCTGGACCATTTGGCCCAATTTCATATAGAGCTGCTGAAGCGGGAAATATTGCTTAACAACTTTCTGCTAAGCAGAAATGAGCAATGAACCAATGGTACAATGTGACGTGGTAGTTTGGCTGGTAACCTTATTCCGGTAAAAGTAATTTTGTTGTGCTAAGCTACTGTGTGTGCTTTGAGCAGCTTTACGAAATTTGGGCCCTGGTCGTTAAATAAAGTCTCGGAATTCCGTATTACATCTACTAGTACGTAACGCGGATACAAATCGACCCATGAGGAACAAGTTCCGCTACTTGGCTGACAGATCTTCCGAATAGTCTCAGAGAAAATGTTTACATACAGTGTGAAAACAGTGGTGTGGTTATTTTTGTGTGCAGAGACCCATTATGGGGGAAATTGGACATTGAATACAAAACTTTATAAAGTCAAAGGTGTAGCTGCTTGTAAAAACTTGTGTAATTATATTTAAGGTTCGCATTTTGGTGGTCATAACCAAACGTAATTTCTGTCGTTTGTTGTACTGTAAACAGTTCCTGCCAAACACTGTGCTCTGCTGCTATAATCACATGCTCCTACGACATCGTGACACTCAGAAGTAAAAGTAAACCATTGGACTGAAACTGATGGAATGAAGTTATCCAAATTAATGAAGCTATCCAAGTGTAACCTTCTTGTTAAGTCGTGACTTGTGAGTTGATATAAGTTTTTTTAATCTTATAATTATGGGTATATAAAGGTACACGTACTCCAAAGTTAAACCCACACGGTGTGGATGTGGATGTACACGCACACGTTCACTGTAATTAACAACACGAAGATTGGTCCATCGCTGATGACAACCCATTTGCTTGCACGTTGTGATTTCAGAGATTGGGTGTTATGTTGCATTAGTTCAAACAAGGCCTCTCGTGCAATCAATTATTACTTAATCAGTGCCGGGTCCGGTGTATTGTCGTTGTACCTGCTTAGGCCTACTAAAGGCGATCAACGACCAGTGATTGTGCCGAGGTTTGTTTGAGGGTTTTTGGTCACCAAACTCAGGGTTGTCTGTTTGTAATTCAGTCGTAAACTGATGTCTTTGATTAATGGACCATGCCACTCACCTTGAACCCTGAGATCTAAAGCCTGTAGATTGTTCAGCAATCAAACTTCACAGCGAATTACAAAACTTCATGGGTGATGTATAAACACGAGGCGATTCGGTTACGGGAGGAATTAAGTTGAATAAATAAGACTTATCACCGAACGAGTGGTTAACTCGGGGCTTACGATTGCAATTAGTCTTGGTTTTCGAGACGTTACCATCTTTGTTGTGTCGTGTTCATTAATACGCGGCTCGGCAATAACTCTCGTTTTAAGTTTTACCGACGAGAGTTGTCGTTTCTCATGCGATCGCCCTGTAGCAACAACTTCATCAGTGTAGCATACGAGGTTTGCAAACGGGAGTCATTTCCAAAATGGTTCTCGCACGATAGCGCCATCCAATGCCTGGCTGGCTATCAGGACTAATTAAGGATACAGGTCTGGGAAGTGGGTGAGGCTTCAGAGGAAGCACACCCCCATGCATCCATGGAATTGCCCCTGTTTATCTTCAAAGTTTAGTTCAGGAGTATACAACGGCTAGAAATCTGTGATCTTCACATAAATCCCTTCTGACTCCCCCAGTTAATATCAAAACCAAGTCGTATGGATCCCGCTCTTTCCAATATGCAGCAGTTCAGTCATGGAACAGTCTTCCAGAAGTTGTTAAACGGGCCGAGATATCAGAGCAATTCAAAACCCGGGTGAAAACACACCTGTTTACTTTGTACAATTGTTGATTTCCTTTACAGCGCACAGGGACCTCACGGTGATATGCGCTATTTAAAAATGGTTTTATTATTATTATTCTCGACGTTCTCACAGGTTGTGAAACTGCGTGGGGTGGCAACCCTAAGTTTCACCATGTCTGAGTATAAATAAAACGAATAGATCGTGGACTAAGTTTAGACTACTTTGACTGACAAAGTCCTTTGCGTTGTCCTTTAAAGGTATTATACAGGATTGGTGGAGCTGACAAAACAGTCGCAAACAAAGTTCATGTTTTGTGTGATTAACCATATACATGAAATAACAAACCTGTAAAAATTTGAGCTCAACTGGTCATCGAGGTCACGAGAAAATAGTGAAAAGAGACCTTATGTGTTTTCTGTTTTTCAAACATCGAGTTTATTATCGCGCGCGATAAAAACTAATGTTTTATCAATTTCTCAGAAACGATAGCATTTTAGGCAGAAATATTTTAAGGAACCCTTTCTACCATTACTTACTTTAAATCATGTAAGTTATGTGTGAGTCTGTGAACATTAGTGTTTTTCGATCTTACCAATAGTGTACAGGGCCTTTAAAGACATTGGTACACAATCCCAATAACGTTTTTCTTTGTGTACTGTTGTACCCCACGGAGAATTCTAAGAAAAAGTAAGCAGCGATGAAAGAAACCACCGAACTGCTTGAAGGTTGTGTGCTATAGGCACTAGAACACGGTATCAAAATTCAAGATCTTTCCAGTGTACACGAATAATAATAATACATAGGCCCGGTGGTTCGTTCGTTGTCAGGTCATGTTTGTTGGCAAACATTTGGTTCTGCTTACAAATAAACGTTAATGGTTAAAGGTGTTATACAGGACTGGTAAGGATAAAAAACGTTGTTACTTAGTTTTAGTGTGAAAGCTGACTGGTTATGAAGTTTATACTAGAACCATTTCCCCCGTGAAATAGTTCCCTCTGAAATGTAGTCAAATTCGAGAAAACTATATCTGAAAACCTAAAAAACAACCAAAATCAAGGACAATGTGTTTACATGCTGAAAATTGTGCATGGTGTTTCTATATTTCTCCTCACTCAACAACGGATTAAGCCAAAACCTTACACAGGTTTGTTATCTCATATGGTTGATCACACAGAAATTTAATTGATTGCTTGTTATTAAAGGAACATTACAGAATTGGTTTTTGCTAACAAAACAGTTGCTGGCAGTGTAAGCACTTTATGTAATCCACCATGTACATAAACTGACAAACCTGTAGAAGTTTGAGATCGATCGGCCATCTCGGTCACGAGAAAATAGTGAAAACCCGATTACACATTTGCATGAAATCATATAGGTTCAACAAATGAATAAAACGCTCACTGAGCGATAAACTCCAATCGGAAAATTAGTTTATTCATTTCTCATCAAATATGGCATTTCAGACAGAAATATTTCAAGGGATGTTTTCTACCATCATCATCATTAGACCGTGTAAGTTTTATGTAAATCTGTGATCAAAAGTATTTTGTACAAGTTTTTTTCTTACCAATTCTGTAATGTTCCTTTAAAGCTTGAGATACAATTTTAGTGTGAGCCGTTATCCGGGCTCGCACTGACCCGTAGTCCGGGGCAGTTTAATGTGATATCCTTGACTCATAATCTGAACATGTTGACGCGAAAACGGGTCAAGCTGACCCGGAAATGTTTGGACCCGTCTCGTGGTTTACTTGGACCCGAAACGGGTCACACAAATAGAATTGGAACCTCTTCTAAATAAGTAGGATTTTAAACTGGTGGTACTAAAAAAGAACCGGCGGTTCAACAAGTCGACGTTTCGATCAGTACGCTCTGATCGTCTTCAGGAGATCCGGTCATCTTCATTCTCCTGAAGACGATCGAGAGCAAACTGGTCGAGACGTCGAGATGTTTGAACCACCGGTTCTTTTCAGAAGCACCACAACTCATCGAGAGAGTTCATTATGTACATGGTGTCAATGCAAACCTCAGAAGACCTTCGAAATGAACGTTTAACTTACAACTTCCATAAAAAGTAAACAGTAAAAACCCAAACCGTCCATCTTTTCCCACAAAATACCAACTACTCCCATTCAGAAATGGACTTCGATATGGCACTCCCCTTTTAATACTTTGCTGCTGTAAGATATTATCTCGGGGAAGTAACGTTTTCTTAGGGGAACCCTTCGCTGAAAACGCAGGAAATTACCAAAATATTACCAACGGTGACTGACAGCGGCCGTGGCTTGATACCTGGAGAGCCCGTACGAGACGCGGTGGCCGTCAAAAGACAGTCGAGCGCACAGCCGCGTTGAACACAGGCAATTACTTCACCCTTTACACGAAACCTTTGTGTGCCACAAATTAATGGAGACCCGTTTTAATTAAACTAGTATTATTGCGCCTCTAACGCACAGTGTAAAAACTGTACGTGTAATTTATGGACCATTCATAATGAGGAAGTGAACAATTAAAAATATATTGTGCTTTTATTATTCACTTCAAACAATCGGTTTATGGGTTTTTTTCTAGGTTTTTTTTTCATTGGTTTGTCTGTTTATTTTTATTTCATTTATTAATTAATTTATTTATTCAAGCTTATAAACGTAAAGTCCTTTTCAGCCAATTAGAATCGTAATTTAATTCTACCACTACATTTATTTTCACGTGGCTCGGTGTTTTTTAGTAAGCAGTTACGAATCATACAGAATAAAATCATGAACTGATTTACCTTTTTAATAACCACTGCAAGTATGTACTATGGCTCGTCATGGATAACAAATAATTGGTTTTAATGGAGTGAATCTCTACGACTTGTTGAGATCATGAGAGAGTTGGCCAATCAACTCGGACATCACACAGAGAAAAAAAAACCTGCCATCCCTAGATGAATATCTTGCGATGTCAACATCCCCGAATGAGAAACAATCATGTCACAATTCAAGGCAAATAACCAAACAGACGTATGAAGCTCAACCACGAACGACAACCATGCACGGTCTATGGTAGCTGCCACTGGTTCCCTGTTTCTCAGCTGGTAACCCAATTATTTTGTTTTTAAAACCCTACCCCTAACTCTATAACCCTCCCCCGAACCCTAACTCTAAACCTATCTACCCGTACCCCTACCCCTACAGCTACCATAGAACGTGCACGATGGTTGTGGTTCGTGGTTTAGCTTCATATGGCTGATTGGTTTATCTCCACCATTCCATCTGAGATGAATGACATTGGGAAGTCGACACACATTCAAGATGACGTCATCCGGAGAGTTGCTCTCGGGAAAATGACATCATCCATCCATCCATCCAAACTCATATTGACCCTGGGAAGTCGACACTCTACTGTGACGAATGTCGTCATGCTGATATAATTTAATTCAGGATCTCGACAAGTAAGATGACTCTTTAAAGCATGTGTACAACGTTGGTAATTGTCAAATACCAGTATCCACACTTTATGTAGCCCAAATATTCATAAAATGACAAACCTGTGAAAATTTAAGCTCAATCGGTCATCAGAGTCACACAAAAACAGTAAAAGAACCCTTTATATGTTTTCACTATACTTGTTTTACTAATTTCTAAAAAACCATAGAATTTCAAGCAAAACTATTTCAAGGGAAGTTTTCCCACCATGACCATCTTCATACCATGTGCAAATCTGTGAACATTTATATTTTCAGTCTTACCAATGTTGTACACACCCTTTAAGAGCTTCGTAGGATTAATTTCTATCATGTGTTTCTAAATAAAGAAACCATGCATCAAACGTGAAGATTTCACCAAAGTCGGAGGTCACATTTGAGACCAAATACAAACAAATAACAGTCTACTCGCTGTAAGAGATTTGGTGCAAGATCAATTCGCTTATTTCAAATTTTTTTAATTATTTTAACAAATCGAAACAAGAAACGTGTCGTTTTGTACGCACAACGCATTATTTGTCATTGTGATGTGAGTCTTTCTTGGACGCTGGGTGGCAGCAGACTTTTAACCATGCAGGCAAATACATTGTTCACGGAAATGTGCGTATGCTCAGGACCAGGTGAGTAATTTGAGATTTTCCTTGTAGTGTGAATGCTGCTAATAAATAAAGTAAGTCTTCGGATTGGAAATCGCCTTTAAGTTTTCTTATATGGCGCTCATATCCGCCACTCAGTGACGCTCAAGGCGCTTCAACATTCAGTATTTTTCCTGCAAGGTATTGTGGAGCTACGTTTTGAAGTATTATACTTATTCCTTAACAAAGCACCATGTAATTGTTTACAATGTGCTGTGGTGCAATATGCTGCCAATCAAACCAGGAACACCAGGCGAACCCCTTCTCTTTTTCGATAATGCACTGGGTTCTTGTACGTGCATTACACAGCACACGGGACCTACGGCTTTAAGTCCCATCCGAAGGACGCAGCAATAAATGGTTCACATAGTGTCACGACCGGGACTCGAACCCACACTCTGCTGAACAGAAACCCCAAAGCTTGAGTCCGGTGCTCTTATCCGCTCGGCCACGACACGCCAGCCGGACTACTCAGCCACCGGAGCCACTGTGCTTGAAGTAATATTCTTTTAATCTAGACTGAGTGATGCTTAATAAGAATGAAATGGAGTTAGTTTGTTTTCAATGTTTTAACCTGACCAAATTGCACGAGCAGTGAGGTTATCTTTCGACACAATATGGGGAGTTCATTGAATTAAGTTGACATGCTGTTGTGTTAGGGAGGGCCTGCCTCCCTACAAGAGTTGATTTGAGAAACGAATGTCTCAAAAGTACATTCAAGCAGGCAGTGACATTCATAACGGAAACCCACCTGTTCCAAAGGGTCCTCAGCTCTAATTTCAATATTATTGCATCTCTTATCAATACAACTCCAGGAAAAGAAAGGTGAAAGGTGGAAAAAGGTTAAGACAAAAGAAAAGTGGTTTCTCCTTTTTCCATGTATTCATCAAGTGTTCTTTTTCACTTGTTAGCTACCCATTGGATCTCTATTTATAGATTCGTTTATGGACTTAAGTTTAATCACAAGTTCTCGATTATATTTAGATTGAGGTCTTAAGAATAATCCAGACAATGTTGCCGGAAGGCTGTAACTGCAAGCGTACGGAAAACATGAAATATCTTTTAAAATCAATTTTGATCGTGCGCTTATAGCCACTGATCTACATTGCATGCAATGTTCGTTGGGTTTCTCGTAGAAAGTAAAAACAAAACCTGCAAACACAGCACACACAACTTTGTATTGAGGAGGAGGATGAGGAGCAGTAGGGTGCCATCTGCTCACTACATACTACGACATTGCGCCCGGAGAAACAAACACCCTGTTCGAAACTTCGATATCAGAACCCAAACCCCCAACCTCCAATCACTTCTTCCAAACATTATTGCTCCTCAAAAACAATTTCTCTTAACTTTCACACCCCGTCAACATTTCCTAGGCTTGTTTTTCAAGGTATAGGCCACAGAAAGAATCCAATATGCATGAAGCTACATCGACAAAAAAACCCGTTTTCTGGAGAGTGCAATCTGACAACACCTGCTCGAGCCTGATTCACACCGGTGTTAGAGCACATCACAAACTTAATAACGTAATGTCGAAGCTGTTGTTGAAAACACGGAAACATCTTTGAGTTAAAGAAAAACCCACACATACATTGACGCCCACCAGCGTCTTGGTAATATGACTGGATCCGTGCATTACTCGTACTTGTATGGAAATGTTTATTGAGACGATTTTCGTCTGAACTGTCCCGTTTTAACCACTGCATGAGCTTCACAGCAATTTTTTTTTATATTAAACCTCGTTTTCTAGGTTATAAACGTGATGATTCAGTTCGTAGGGTGTGTGTGTGCGTGTGGGGGAGGGGGGTCTTTTTTTGTTGTATATACTGCAAGTAATTAATTACTGACTTTGGTTACGCACATTACTATCTTGATTTAGAATTGGAAAACATCATCCGTAAATGTTGCTACATTAAATGCTTCGGGTGTGCTTAATCTCTTTTTGAATTAATGTAGAGTACGTGGGGGGAATCTTTTGCGCGATGCACGCCTGTGCTTAATCTCTTTGAATCAAGATAAAGTACGTCGGGAATCTTTTACCGCGATGCACCCCCGCGCCAACATCCTTGCATAACAGCATGCGGTACGGTTTCGTAATAGCCCGGTATCATATTTCCGCGACCACGCGCTGATATTGCCGTCGCACCCACTACGGGAAGCATTGTGACCTCTGGCCCACCAGCCAGGAGTTTGCATATATTTAAATGCTTACCGTGCTAATTGATTCCCTTCCGTCGATCTCATAATGGTGGATTTCTCGTAATCCATTCCACGGGTTGAAAAATAGGATTTTTTTCCCAATCATTTTTGAGCTCAGTGCGGTACTGTACACGTTAAGATGTATACAGTAATACCCGTATCGTACGCCAATTAGCTCCCACCGTTAACCACACATCATGTTTGGAAAACACCTTAAATTGTGTGCCAAATTATTCATTGAAGTGCATTGAAACAATTATCCGGCGCACTGGTTTCCTACGGGGGAACCTTGGATTCTTAATGAAGAAGTGGGTTTAAAATAAATGACCGAACGTGGGGATTGTTACCTCTCGCTGAGATGATCAGCGCCGTGATACGAAGACTTAACACGGGGGCAAGGTCACTGTGGGGGGCTTCAGTGTACATGCATTGTGGCTATCGGTCATTTTGTTTAAAATTGACCACAGCCTAATTAAACTCTTTCCTTAATAGAGGCAGCACTGGACTGGTATTTGATATTAGTCTTGATAATTTGTTCTCCCGTCTGTGAGGCGACCTGCGTCGCTGTTTTTAATGAAGAAAAATACCCGGGTGCACTTTTTTGTTTGAACGAAGCTAGGTTGAATGGATAACAATGCTTGTAAATCGTACGGTTTAACCACTTGCTCTCATGGTTTAACCTACAATGTTCTGTCAGTGTTCCACCATCCCTCTCAATCGCGCCTGAATATCTAATACACAACAAACAGGGTCAATCTGAGAAGTACCTCACGTTTTGGTGGGTACACACACCCGCAGGCGGCGCCCCGTGTGCTCGGTTTACAAAGATAGCTGGTTTCCTAAAGGCGACGGTAAAGCTTAGAAAAAAAACTCCAAGGCCACTTTAAGGCCCCTACTCCAGTTAGGAATAATTGTGAATGACATGCGCTAGTTTCTTTCTTTGATAAAACAGAATGCTGGATGTTGTATCCCAAGTATACGGTGACCATGACGGACATGGCAACATCCGTTCTCCACCCATGCACCCCTGATGTGACCGTTAGTGGTCCCCCCCCCAAAAAAAATACACTGTCAGATCTCCATTGCGTAACCCAGTACAGGTATAGCTCTCGACAGACCCGTGCACGGCGGCCATTGCCCCGTGACTCCTCGTCGGTGCGCACAACGCTGATGAAAGAGAATTCACCCTCAGCCATTCTCAAGTGTTAATTAACAGTGCTCTTCTCTTCTCTGCGAAAGTGGCCTTTACTCCTCCAGGATTGAAACGCAAGGCCCTGAATATGCGTCTTTGAAACTTGAATTGCATTGAATGTATCTCGTTCAAATAAACAATGAAGTACCTTCTTGCAGCACGGCAACTTGTCCTTTTAAAGCACTACACAGAACAGGCCACTTAGGGTTTGGTGTAGATAAAGTTTTACAGAGAAACGTACACTATAAGCTCACACAAAACGTAAACACGGAACGGCTGTTTTGTCATTTAAAATACAGTACAGTCTACAAGCAACGCTATGTTGAACAACGTGAAAACATCCACCAGAATAAATTAACAAGTGCGTTCCATTAGGATTGCACAAAAGGCCCCCCTCCCGCAGTCACATAATTTGAGCTAAGTCATCCGAGAGGGAAGAGATTGGAGTGGTTTAGATCCCGAATGGGTTAAACTACTGCTGCAGTCTTTGTCAGGGATGAAATATGTACGTGGGATGGAAACATAATAGCGTTCTCATTAGAACCATCTCTATATGCGTGTAACTCGCTAAATTGTTGGTGCGTACAAACATACAAAGAGTGTAATTGTAGATCTGAATGCTTTACTAAAATAAGTATCACAATTACAAGCCTGACTGGGTTCAATTTCAGTCAGTTGTCCTTAAAAGGTTGGACTTGTTGTTGGATTAGTGGGTGTATCCATTCCAGCTAATTCATAATTGCTTAGGTGAACCGATATACCCAACATATCTCAAATTCCTGTGATGGGTGACACACTTTCGTTGTTGTCACGGTTCGTTTTGTTTTGCAAGAACTTTTGGCTTTTGCGTGCCACACGAAGAGCCACAAAGTTTACACACTACGCGCTGCACACAGACCACGATTGTACGCAGACAGCCTTGTGAAAACAATTACTCGTTAGTTAAACACGTTACGAACAAAATTTCAAAGCAGACTTGTGTTATTTGAGATCTCTACTTTCCCGATGTGTACAATTTCAAAGATTAAATGGCGAACAGCCTACGAACCCAGTCATTTCAAAAATAGTATAACTTCAAACGCGGTTTTCTCCTTCAAAAAGCTTTGACTGCAGGGGAATTTTTGGCACTTCGTGATGTCGCTGACGAACTGTCAATTTTGTCCAAAGTCAATCGAGAACCAACGTACCGCAAAAGTAGTTAGCAATTGCCATTTGAAACCTTTTGCCCTAAGGCTAAAAAGCATGAAACAAATGACTGATTATGCTTATTAACGACATTGCTAACACAAGTGTGTGGAGGCTAGCAGACACCGAATTCTCATCATATTGAACACCAAATGCGGAGGCAAATATTTTTTAGAGATTCGGTAGCTTGTATATAGTTCGTCTAAACTCAGATAGTTTGGTGTGTGTTGTGCTTCACGCAATCACGAACAGGTTTCTAGTGATAACAGTCTAGAAGCAACGCTATGTTCGAGCAACACGGAAAACATCCACCCAAATTAACACGCAAATATTTTTTTCAGAGATTGGGAAGCTTGTATATATAGTTCATCTTATAACTCAGATAGTTTGGTGTGTGTTGTGCTTCACGCAATCACGAACCGGTGATAACAGTACAGTCTAGAAGCAACGCTATGTTCGAGCAACACGGAAAACATCCACCCAAATATAAAGTTAACACGCAAATATTTGTCAGAGATTGGGAAGATTGAATACTAATCTTAACTCGGATAGTTAGGTGTGTTTCAGAAAATCTCAATATTAGTCAGTTAGGCAGAGCACAGTCTAGAAGCAACGCTATGTTTAAACAACACGGAAAACGCCCACCCAAAATAAGTTAAAGGAACATTACAGAATTGGTTTTTGCTAACAAAACAGTTGCTGGCAGTGTAAGCACTTTATGTAATCCACCATATACATAAACTGGCAAACCTGTAGAAGTTTGAGACCGATCGGCCATCTGGGTCACGAGAAAATAGTGAAAAACCGATTACACATTTGCATGAAATCATATAGACTCAACAAATGAATAAAACGCTCACTGAGCGATAAACTCCAATCGGAAAATTAGTTTATTAATTTCTCATCAAATATGGCATTTCAGACAGAAATATTTCAAGGGATGTTTTCTACTATCATCATCATTAGACCGTGTAAGTTTTATGTAAATCTGTGATCAAAAAGTATATTTTACAAGTTTTTTTTCTTACCAATTCTGTAATGTTCCTTTAACACGCATGCGTTATAGAAAGAACCGAAACTGGGCTAACGTACCCACCAATTGACAGGTGCCTAAAAGCATCTCTTGGAGACGTACTATACCGTAAATCAGACGGCCTCCTCTCAGATTTACGAGAACAAAAATTTCTCTCTCCCTCTCTTTTTCTCATGAGAAACAAGAAACGCGTCTCGACATTTTTCTTATTTCAATTTCAAAAGGAAATCGTTGTCTCAAGAAACCATCTGTTGGACTTGGTGACTCCGACGTGCAATCCCCCGCGGGGAAGAAATTCATGTCGAGTTTATGAAACATTGATGCCACTATAGAAAAAAACCCAATTGCGGTCACTTGACAACACCTTTTTTTTGACAACTGTTCGTTTCGTCTGTGTGTGGACCGGGAGGAAATGAATAAGGAGGAGCGGGTTACACTCAAGGGCATGTTTAATTATCAAATACAAAGTTTGATTTGTTACCTCCTCCCTCCCCCCGTCTGGATTTCCCTCTCGCCATTATTTCTAGTCACGTCTCTACGTGCCCACACGTTGGATTCAATTAGACGCAATACCTCCATGACAAAATGATGTAAAATTAAGTACGTGTCCTTAACAAAGTAAAGCCTGGGACCAGTCGCCTAAAGCCCACTTTCATGTGCACACTTTGCACGCAAATTGGCCGGCGAAATTAACTGAAAACGAGATCTCTCTCCATTTTAATCATTGACTGATCGCACAAAAGAGTCAATTTCAGTTTTTCTTAGATTTTTTTGAGACTTTTGTGTGTATCGGTTCCTCCGTGAGTGCACTGCTGCGGTATACGTCATTTTAGATTGAACAATCACAGAATGAATGCGTCTGTGTTCCGAGGAGATACCATTTCTAAAGGAAATAATCTTTCAGTTTTGTGCCGTTGCAAAGGAAGATCGTACGGCACTACTACTACAATCGATTTCCCCAACCCCGAGAGGCATTATCGATCGCCCTCACTTTGAACCGGTACCATTTCGCGAGCACGAATGCGAGTAAAATGATCGCCACACTTGACTGTCGCAGTATGAATGGCATCATGAATGACACTCCCCTTTGTTGGTGTTTTTTTGGATTTTTATTTTTTTATTTTTTAACATGGACCCGGTTCGAATCCCGCCGGGGGCATTATGTGTGAATTGGGTTTTCAGTCCCTACTTGATTGCATGGGTTTTCCCCTGGAATAATTCTCTGTGGTTCCCCCCCCCCCACCACAGTCGCACGAAAATGTACATGATTGTTAAAAAGCAATCATGGCTACGTCGTGTTGGGGAATGCCCAACTTTAATAGTGCACAATGGTGTGACTGAAATATATAAATGGTCACCCGTGGTTGGGTTGGCGTAGTGGTATCTTTCCTCCCGGTTCGAATCCCGCCGGGGGCATTATGTGTGGATTGGGTTTTCAGTCCCTACTTGATTGCATGGGTTTTCCCCTGGAATAATTCTCTGTGGTTTTCCCCCCACACCTAAAATTGAAAATTCCTTCCTTGTCTTCTGTCCACGGGGTTCTTGGCTAGTAGTAGTAGTAGTAGTATAGTAGTAGTAGTAGTAGTAGTAGTAGAGTACAGTGATTAAGTTCACTTTTCTGAGAGTGCTTGGCTTCGCAACCAGAATTAATAAATGAAAAACCAAAGCTTGAAATTGTATCGTTACTCATGCCAGAGCAACTGAGAAAATGAACAAGCATTAACAGATGCGTTCACAGGAAAAGCATAACAAAATGTTCTAATCATATAATTCTTATAGTGTTGTAATTGGCTATACTATATTATATGTCATTTTGTTGAGTGAAGATACCTGTATAGTATTGCACACCTATCTAACATTGTGAGAACATTTTTTTCCTCTCTCCATCTCTACCCATGTGTTGTCCTCTCTTCTTGTATCAAGGTTGGTTGTGTGACAGTGAGCACACACATACACGCGGAAGACATTAACACAGTCTGCCAGGTGGAAAATTAACCCGGGAGTTGAGAGATGAGCGCGGGAGTAAGAAGGAGAAACAGGTAGGTAGGATTGCGCTCTGAGTTTTTTTCTCAATGAAAGTTCAGTTAAAGGAGTTGAACAGGGACAGAGGTGGGGTTTTTTCATTAAAAAAAAAAATTATTTTACCCTTTTTTGTTTATTAATTTTTTTTATTGGTGAGGGAGTTCACGAGTTTAAACCATCAAGTGTTCAGTATGATTTGAAACTTTGCATGGTGGAAAATAAAGTGTAGGGTTTGTGGTGACAGCATGTACATGAGTTGGATTTGAAACTTTGCATGGTGGAGATACAATCTAGTAAGGTTTGCAGTAAAACCACGAGTAGGATTTGAAACTGATCTGAAACATTTGCATGGTGAAGATACAATCTAGTATCTAAAAAGTGTCTAAATCTAGTATCTACAATCGGTGGCTCTAAAAAAAGAACCAGTGGTTCTGAACAGAAGCCTTCCCCTGAAGACTATCAGAGCACAGTGATTGAAACGTCGAGTTGTTACACCACCGGTTCTTTTAAGAACCACCACAACTCATATGAGATATTTTAATGTACATGGTGTTACCGCAAACTCAGTTTTTGTGAAAATCATTGCAAAACTAGAAGTTGAACGTTACATTATAAAAGACACCTGAGATTCCGATAAAACAACATGTTTTTCTACAATGGCAATACTTTTTTGGTCTGTACATAAATACATAAATAAGCGTCAAAACATGGACATCGAGATTATATTCATGAATTCATATAGATCAGTTTTTATGAAGGACAGTTTATCAGGAAGACAGCAGCGGTATCAAGCAGCCATGTTAGATTAAAAACCTGGCGAATTTATCTTCCAGTCATGTGTTAACTAAGATTCCGATAAAACAACATGAATGGTGTTATGTTTTGATACAATATTGCAATACTTGTCGTTGTATGTACATTCATATTTATGAGCGTCAAAACATCAGCAGTAAGATTATAATCATGAATTCATATAGATCAGTTTTTTATGAAGGATAGATAATCAGGAAGACAGCAGCGGTATCAAGCAGATATGTTAGATTACAAACTTGGCGAATTAATCTTCCAGTCATGTGTAAGCCAATACCAAGTCGTAGACTGGAGATTTTTGCTCCGTTGTTTGTATTACAAAAACATATTAAGCAGTGTACCCGTGGACATAATGTTGGAAATCTGGTGATCAATTTGGTCACGTAACACGATGTATTTTTTACTTCTTGTCACAACCAATGCAGGCCTGTGTTATTTGCATCTGCTCCTGGTCTGAACGTTCCTTATTCGTCTTTAGTCATATAACTAAGACGAATAAGGAACTGAATACGAATAAAGAACTGAATACGAATAAGGAAATAAAGACGAATAAGGAACTAAAGACGAATAAGGAACATTTTCATGCGATCACCGCATCATGCAAGGTTGAGTTTTTTCTTTCCCCAACAACCATCATAACAACGTGCATTTTGCTTCACGGGTCACCTATCCACGATTTTAGATTGGTTTTTGATCAAACGCCATTCATACAAGAATATGGAACGCTTCTCGCCAACATCTATTGTTACATCTTCCTACACGAAATCATTATCGGCTTTCAAGACGCCAGTCTCTTTTCACCGGTGGAAATGACGAGCTGGCGACGACACAATGAAAACCGCGCAATTAAGTAACCCCTAAGTTCCGTGCACAATTCCCCATTACACCCCAAACCGATGGCAAGTCGAGCGTAACGGAGGCTGGACTGGCAACCAACTTTTACACTTGTTGTCACGTACGGTAAAAACGAAGGACACGTCTTTGGCCGTATGGTGCTATCGATTTTTTGTGAAGAACCGCGTTTTTTTCGCGGTTTGCAGCTAATTTTACATACAGTCTGAACGACAAGTTCGTGACAATGTTATTGTCTTCAACCGTTGAAGTATTTCACCAGCTAGAACAATGGTGATAGACTATACAAAAAAATGCCGAACCTGGAACGTGACTTCCATACATAATTTCTACCTCCATGAAACACTAACAGCACAGTTAACTCGGCTCAGAATTGTACACACAAAATCTATGCCGATGAAGGCTTTCGAAGTAAAAACAAAACAAAAAACACTTGAATGTGCTAGTTGTCGAGCTGATTATAGCCAGAAAACCTATGTTTGCCGAACTTGTGTTTACTTTCATTTTGATTTGTCTTACTAAGCTAGGAAAAAAAAACACTAAACATGCAGAGAGTCCGCATAGCAAACCATGTGTTCGTTACGCGCAGTCGTCTAACAAAACCTTTTATAGCACCGATTTCGATTAAATTTGAACATATTCGATTATGCGTGTAAACTGGTATAGTGCTAAATATTGTTTGAAGCTTTGCATGGTGTGGACAAATAGGAAAAAAACTATAAATAAATAACAGTAAACTTGCGGGTACGACCATGTGTAAATCTCTTTTGCTTGAGTGTTGGCTCTGAGAAGAGCCGGTTTGGTCTCGACGTTTCGAACAGTATACTCTGCTCGTCTTCAGGAGAATGTATAATGCTGCTTATTTTGCTTTACTTTTGAGCCATCTCAAAAAATTTTCTAATCCACTCGTCTGTTATTTTTGAATCCGCATAATAAGAACAAGGACAATATATATACATACAAATATATATACCTAAACATAATAAAAGGAACAGACGTAACATCTCGAAAAGCTGATTAAATTGCCCATGAATTATTAGAATGAACACAATATCTCTGTATATCGCCGAGTTTTGTGCAACGGTGCAACTTAAAGGCTCTGTACACTATTGGTAAGATCGAAAAACACAAATGTTCACAGATTCACACATAACTTACATGATTTCAAGTAAGTAATGGTAGAAAGGGTTCCTTAAAAAATTTCTGTCTAAAATGCTATCGTTTCTGAGAAAACAATAGTTTTTTATCACGCGTGATAAAAACTCGATGTTTGAAAAACAGAAAACACATAAGGTCTCTTTTCACTATTTTCTCGTGACTCCGATGACCAATTGAGCTCAAACTTCCACAGGTTTGTTTGTTCATGCATATGGTTAATCACACAAAACATGAACACTGTCTGCGACTATTTTGTCAGCTCTCCCAATCCTGTATAATACCTTTAAGTTTCGAAGATTGCATTCATTCCCAGAAAATTAGTTGTGAATCGGAATATCAAACATTGGTATATTGTGTATTTGTTACCTCGCACAGTTACTGTTGTTCCGTTCCTTAACTCTTCTGTGTTATCTGTAAAGCTACTTCAAGCCAAATTGTATTAGTGGCTTTCTTAGATAGCGCTCATATCCGTCACTCAGTGACGCTCAAGGCGCTTCAACATTCAGTATTTTCCTGCAAGGTATTGTGGAGCTACGGTTTTGAAGTATTAGACCTATTACTTCACATAGCACCATGTAATGGTTTACAATACAAGGTGCTGTTTAAGGAGAGAGTTAACTTGTGCAAGAATCAGTCAAGAAAAGAAAAAGTTTCAGATTCAATTTGGTTCAAATGATTTATCCCCCCATGAAATCATCAACTTCCACACCACGATTTAATCATAACACTTGCTAGTGAGGTTGAGGGTATATTGTCAACTTACCACATCGTTGGATTCAATCTCCGCTTGGCAGACGAACGAGAGTGCCAGGCAGAAGAAGAAGCCCACCAGACGCCACGTGCGCAGAGCCCGTGGAGGTTGCCCCCCACATCCAACCATCATTCCAATTGCAATCCTCTTGCGCCTCGACCAAAAGGAGAGAAAAAACCACTCTCGATGTCCCGCTGGCGAATAAAAAAACTGTTATCCTTTATCGAGCGACGACGTTTGTCACCCAAAAGCCTCCAAAGTTCTGCACCAGTTGAAAGTAAGTACGTGTCCGTCCGTGTACCTTGACTGTCGGTAGGAGAATGCCAGCTCTCTGCACTGCGCTCTTCTTTTTATGAAACCCCCTGCCCGTTGTGGATGTTGTCTGGTAGTTATACGCGCCAATGATTATACGAGAGAAGGCCCAGTCGATCTCACGCGAGCAATAACGTAAAAACCACTCGCAACACCCCCCCGGCCACTAAACACGCACTGTATACAGGCTTTAGAGTAAAATAATGTATTCTGATGTGTAGTGTGGGGAGGCAACGCAGGCCGGAATCATCTGCACTTAAAGTAAGACGCCACCACGTGGTCGCATTTTGGTTGGACCGACGAGTCTGTCTGGTGGTTTTTTTTTTGCGTAATTTATCCCGAGCGTAGAGAGCAGAGTCACCGGCGCTGTGTGATTGTCTTTATTAGCGGTTTAAGGAGTTTAATGTTCATGTCTGGTGTCGACTTGGGATAATGTGAATGATCTCAGAAAGCACGTAGCCCGTTGTGTGGAGTGTGCCCGTGTGCCACTCTGATGCAAACACCGCTGAGGATGACTGTTGCCCTATGGCGACATGATGCCGGGGACCCTGACGGCCAGTAATGCTTGGGCGGCTGTGTACTAGGGACCCGCCTATAAATACATGAATGAGTAGCAAACAAAAGGTGGATGGACAGAGAGTGGCCGTCCTTAAATCGCAGAGCAGGGCACAACACCCCCATTCAAACGGCACTCATGAACAAAACAAACATTCCTCGAGAATCTGGTAGTTTTACCTTATCACCGACTTACTTGGTAAAACGCAGACTGCGAAGAATGCCTACAATCCAGTTGAAATGTGATTTATTTAAAGCTTTCCTTGTGATTTGAAATGTGATTTTATTTAAAGCTTTCCTTGTGATATGCCCTCATGTAGTGGGACAAATAAATCGGCTTTTAAAATGTTAACTATAAAACTGGTACTGATATAAAAACAATCCTAAGAAATAGGTTTATTACCGTCTAAAATACAGTGCCGAAACTAATTTTAGGGGGCACAAAGGGCGGACCATTGTTTTTCTATCCGATTTCAATCCAATCGGTTTAAGCAAACCGTAACAATAACTCAGTATTTATTTATTTACTTAATGCCCCTTAAATCATTTTAAAAAGTCGCATCCCCCTCAAAGGCACTGGACACTATTGGTAATTACTCAAAATAATTGTTAGCACAAAAACTTACTTGGTAACGAGCAATGGAGATCTGTTGATAGTATAAAACATTGTGAGAAACGGCTCCCTCTAAAGTAACGTAGTTTTTGAGAAAGAGGTAATTTCTCAGTAAAATATTTGAATTGATTTTGAGACCTCACGCGTGAGGTCTCGAAATCAAGCATCTGAAAGCACACAACTTCGTGTGACAAGGGTGTTTTTTCTTCCATTATTGTCTTGCAACTTCGACGACCAATTGAATTCAAATTTTCACAGGTTTGTTATTTTGTGCATATTATGTTGAGATACACCAAGTGAGAAGACTGGTCTTTGACAATTACCAAAGGTGTCCAGTGTCTTTAAGGTGATCCCTCTTCTGCCGCTTCACAGGTTGTATCGTAAACTTGGGTGTGATTCCTGGCTACACGGCAGTTATCGGTTGTATGACTTCTGACTGGCACCCCGAACGAAGATAATTAAAGACAAAATAGGGAGACCGCCAACAAAGGGCTATAGCCGTTCAACTCCAAATTATTTAAACTATACCGAATAAGTTTCCCGTGTGGTTTACTACTTGATGTTTATTTGATTATTAGAGTTAATTATTAATTGTTTATTTACTTATTATAACATTGTTTTAGGGTGGCTGCCTTATTAAAAAAAATTAGTAATCTGATATCTCACTGCTGAGTTACTTCGAATCGGATTTTAAATAAGCAACAGGAGGATAATTCATTTAATATTTCTACGAAATATTTACTGTTTTGCCAAGAGTAGACCATGGCGGTCTTAGTCAACAGCATTAAAAACATATTTTATTAGGCTCTTTCCATTATTGTTTTTCGTTCGTGTGGAGTACAATGTGTACACCCACCATAAACCAACCACTAGTTTGACGGCTCCCGTTGTAGGCTAGCGTACGGCTGTAATTAAAGAACGCCGGATCGCGTTTCAAAATGTTATGCTTTTTTATTCATCATTGTTGCGCGGACAAAATTCAAATAGATTTTTAGAAGAACGTTGATGCTTTTAAAAACCGCGTGCCGTATATACGGAGAAAGCATTGACACCGTTTGAATGGAATCGAGTAAAACCACGAGTCCCACCGGACGATTTGTTCCTCAGATTGCGTAGGACAAGCCTCCGGCTGTTCAGCCACAGACGAAATATTGCCTCTCGAACAAAAATACAAAATTTCCATCAGAGCAATACACTACAATTATATCCTCGTAAAAAGATGTTTTCTCTGGACACAATATCAGGACGGTGGCTTATTGGAAAAGCCTTCTGTTTTTAAAGTTGACAATGTGTGTATTAAGCGATGGTAGGGATATTTACTCTTCGTTTTTTTAAGAGTGAGTTCCCGAGAAAAGTGTCAAAGAAGTAGAATCTTTGTGTCTTTCAAAGGCGATCATCAACAGAAAATACACCACTGTGTTTTTAGAGGTGGAGTATTTTTGTTTAAAGGAACATTACAGAATTGGTTTTTACTAACAAAACAGTTGCTGGCAGTGTAAGCACTTTATGTTATCCACCATATACGTAAACTGACAAACCTGTAGAAGTTTGAGATCGATCGGCCATCTGGGTCACGAGAAAATAGTGAAAAACCGATTACACATTGGCATGAAATCATTATAGATTCAACAACTTAATAAAACGCTCACTGAGCGATAAACTCCAATCGGAAAAATTAGTTTATTCATTTTTCATCAAATACGGCATTTCAGACAGAAATATTTCAAGGGATGTTTTCTACTATCATCATCATTAGACCGTGTAAGTTTTATGTTAATCTGTGATCAAAAAGTACATTTTACAGGTTTTTTTCTTACCAATTCTGTAATGTTCCTTTAACAATGTGTGTAAGCGACGGTAGGGATATTTACTCTTCATTTTACCTGAGTGAGCTCCCGAGAAAAGTGTCAAAGAAGTAGAATCTTTGTGTCTTTCAAAGGCGATCATTAAAAGAAAATAAACCACTGTGTTTTTAGAGGAGGAGTATTTTTGTTTTTAAAGTCTCCACGCCATACAAATAGTACGTGAAATTTTTTCGTCCAATTTTGTGGTCACGATTTGAGGATAAACAACGAAAATATGGTGTAATGTTTCTGGTGTTCTCGTGCATGTACCTGTGGACATATTTCGATGTAAGCGACACTCGAAATATGCAACGGTGTTTATATAAGTTTTCTTATTCTTCAAACTCCATTCTTTTATCGACTTTGATTATTCAAACCGTGTACACATTGTATGTATTATTTTCCATTGTGATACCAACTATGTACATATTGTTTTCCATTGTGGTATCAACCTATAGTACATAATTATTGTCCTCCATTTTGATATTAACCGAGTACATATTGTACTCCATTGTGATATCAACCGAGTACATATTGTCCTCCATTGTGATATCAACCGAGTACATATTGTCCTTCATTGTGATATCAACCACGTACATATTGTACTCCATTGCGATATCAACTGAGTACATATTGTCCTCCATTGTGATATCAACCGAGTACATATTGTACCCCATTGTGATATCAACCAAGTACATATTGTACCCCATTGTGATATCAACCGAGTACATATTGCACCTCATTGTGATATCAGCCAAGTATATAGTGTACCCCATTGTGATATCAACCGAGTACATAATGTACCTCATTGTGATATCAACCGAGTACATATTGGACCTACTTGTGATATCAACCAAGTATAAAGTGTACCCCATTTTGCTATCAACCGAGTACCCCATTTTGATATCAACCGAGTACATAGTTAGAGACTTGTAATTTCTCCCCAAATATCATGAGGACTATGTTGAAAAATAAATGCATCACAAAACTGAATTCGACATGGAAGCCCCTCTTTAAAATCTCTTTTGAAAGTGACGGAAGAGTGAAACACGCTGCTATGGGCTTTTTATACCGGCTTAATCAACCAACAAGGCCGGCCGTGCAAAGACACCCGTTCCCCTGCCATAACGATTTATCACATTGCACTTCATTAAACCGTTCATCAATTGGCGGTAAACTGTTATGATTGCTCTTTCCAGATTGGCATATCTATTACGAGTTAACCATTGGATAGGTTAAAATCACAAGCTTAATCTAATTGACCAACAATCAATGGTATTGATTCGTTGCAGAGAGGAAGCCGACACTGACGCTGAAAGTGCTGTTATACCCAAATGTACTCGCGATAAGACGGAAGGCTACTTCGTTGTCCATACATTATGGAAGCAGCACGCAGTGTTGCTCCTACATGTTGCTGACCAGTGCCCAATTTCATAGAGCTGCTTAAGCACAAAAAGAAGCTAAGCACAACCAAATCAATTTATTAAGCAACATTTTCTGCTTAAGCAGCTCTATAAAAGTGGGCCCAGTGCCCAAACTTAAGAAGCTGCTTAAGCAAGAAAATAAGAGCCAAACAAGTTTCTGCTGAGCAGAAATGATCAGGATACCAGCTATACTGATGGTACATGTGACATGATACTTTGGCTGGTAACCTTAGTCTGTCAATCACATTTTTGTCGTACTTACTTCTTTTTGTGCTTAAGTGGCTCTATGATATTCGGCCCAATTTCTTAGAGCTGCTGAAACACAAAATGTAGCAAACCAAAAAAAAAATAATGCTTGACAGAAGAAGGTTACCAGCCAAAAATACCATGTCATATGTACCATTGGTGACTGGCATCCTGCTCATTTTGGCTAAGTGGAAAAGTGTTAAGCAATATTTTCTGCTTAAGCTCTATGAAATAAAGCCCTGTGGTTTGTGTGCTGCGTTTTTTTTTAAACACATGTATTTCATGAGCT
Source organism: Pycnopodia helianthoides (assembly GCA_032158295.1). Taxonomy (NCBI): domain Eukaryota; kingdom Metazoa; phylum Echinodermata; class Asteroidea; order Forcipulatida; family Asteriidae; genus Pycnopodia; species Pycnopodia helianthoides. Next base: position 12,118,626 of record CM063260.1, read on the forward strand.
CGGGCTTTCATTCATTGTCATTAGTAGCCATGCACTTCATGCACAACAGCCCAATGAGAATAATTACGTAGTCACTGAGTGCGTAACAAGGAGCAATTATTGCACTAACGTACACTAATAAATTATGTTTGCATGACTGCTGCCACGTCCGCAGCAATTTATACATTTTTTCATAACGTTGATTTTCTCTTGACTAATGTTGAATTAAATATGAAACCCATAACATTTTTTTAATCTGGCTTAATCGCTGCTACTTCCCATGCTGGGAGGTAGTTGTAATTTCCCCCTTTCTTTCATCGTGCTTTCATTATGGATGCATTGTTACAGGCAGACCAGTAATTGTTTGGCATATACCGCACTAGTGTTTTGGGTCTGCACTTTGCTCTATCTGGGCAATTAAACTACTGGGATTTACCTGTTCATCCAAACCTTGCTGCTGTCTCTATACGTATTCCGTCTGAGTCTCTGATTAATTCCGTAAAATTAGGCCAATATCTGTTTGTTAAGCGCTTAAAGCTTTAAGTACATGTTAATAAAGACTATGGGCAGTCAGGTTGGCTCGGTGGTTGTCTTCCCTGCCTTTCACATTCTGTGTGGACCCCGGTTCGGTTTCCGGACCGAAGCCTTGCATGCAGATTATGTTTTTAGTCCCTTACCTGACTGCGTGGGCTTTCCCTCTTTGGGGGCTTTCCTCCCACGTCTAAAACTGAAATTTTATTCTTTGTCTTCTTTACAAAAGTGTCCATTGGGATGCCATGCAGACTATACAATTTAGATACAGAATTCAGATTCAGACTGTCACACAAGAGTTCGCAATAATAGCAAACACTTTTGCTTCATTCACGAATACCCCGGCACTATCACGTCCGCAACAACAACAACAGCTAATGTCATTTCCTCGACGAACTGAGAATTTTGTGAATGATTGTTAGCATTGTGAAAGGGCATTACGTCATTGTACACAGAGCGTCTGCTTGTAATCACGGCCTTACTTTAACCATGTGACTAGAATTTGCCGGAAGAGATTTCGTTTCGTGGCAATGGTGACTGAGCCAGTTTGACCAGATGCCCGCAGGGCAACCTGTTCATAATATTGTTTACTATTGTGAAAACCATCTAACCGTGTTTGTTACATTGTAGTAATGAACAGGTTCTTTTTTATCTATTACAGATATAACCTTTTGACACTGATTGATTTTTTTGATACTGTTATTTGAAAACTTCATGATATTATGACTGCATGTTCACTTAGAGATCACACAGTTTTATTCAACGACGAAGTGAAATGCATTCAACTTTCACAACTGTATTCCGGCCACCGTGTTCGTTTATGGGCCATACGGGTTTGGGTAAGCAGAATAAATCTAAATTGCAACGATGACTCTACCCTGCACCGATTCCATGAAACTGGTCCCAGGTGATAGTCCTCGCCATTTCCCGCCATACTTCAAATTGTGGCGATCGAACGCAGACTTAAAAAAAAAAAAAAAAAGAGAGAGAGGTCGGCCCTACATTTAGTTCGGTCTCATATGCATTGCAATCAGAAGCGACACTTACAAATAGTACGGTAATGTTCCCCGACGTAAATCATGAAACACTGCAAATCAAATCAATGCAGGCAAATCAGATTGTCTGATGTCCGACATGTATTGACGGCTGTGTGGTTTCGGCAGACTCTCAACTCGTTCAGGCTGCGTAATTGTTTCGAGGATGTCGTTACGAGTCTCCGTTTGTGGTTCCTTTCATGGCTCGGTCCACCCACGGATTTCTAATGCTGCGTTCGAATGGATCCAGGCGCGATTTTTTTCTCTCTTTGGGATGGAATGTGCGTGTTTGTGGGCAATGTCCGCGCATTCAAACCGGGGACTTTAACAAAAGGGATCCGGGGGAAATGACATACCTGGAACAGTCCTGGCTTTGCTTTCGTGTATACAAAACCAACGGGGATGTCGCTAAAAAAGAGAGATTAAGTTCAAACGATGGGAGAACAAACGGGGTGTCCTCGGTTTACACCATTTATAAACATGTGTTTAGCGGTTGGCTGGAAGAACGCCCAGTCAGTCTTTAATGGACTTGCTGGGAGCATCTTGGAGGCTATACCCATTGTAGGCGAATGTTTGACATTTAATACATGTATACATACTTACGCAAGTCAGTATTGACATGAACTGCAAGTAACGAAAACCATTGTTTCTGTTGGAGCATGTCCATGGTGTTTGGGGGTATCGTGGTGAGCTGATTTATACTGAGTTTTAGGCCTAGACTAATTAAGGCCGTGTCCGAATTGTCGGCTACAGCTACGGCTACGGCTGGATCGCCGCGTCATCATGCGTTGGAGTATAGGACGTCCTTAGCAACACCCCTTAGAAACAGTCTTAGCTATAGCTGTAGCCACCAATTTGGATACGCCCTAATATATAAGAGCAATGGGTTGAGTACAGTCATAGCAGGGTGCACAGGTATGGTGTATAGCATTGATAGTCTTACAGATAATGATTGGAATGTAGGCATATACCTTTACCTGCTAAGGCATATACCTTTACCTGGTAGGCATATACCTTTACCTGGTAGGCATATACCTTTACCTGGTAAGGCATATACCTTTACGTGGTAGGCATATACTTTTACCTGGTAGGCATATACCTTTACCTGGTAAGGCATATACCTTTACCTGGTAGGCATATACCCTTACCTGGTAAGACGTATACATTTACCTGGTAGGCATATACCTTTTATACCTGGTAAGGCATAAACCTTTACCTGGTAGGCCTGTAAAAAGTAGCAAACCTACATTTGCATCGTATTCTTACTTGCAGACTAAAACCGCGCGTAAATCTCAGCACTGAGAAAGTAAATATCCACAACAACTCACTTAATAGTGTCTTCTTGTCGCACGCAGGATGCTCGAGTAGATCACGAAAAACTGTACATGTATCTTTATGGTGAAAAAAAGAGGAAAATGCAGCTACCTTCTAACTACAAGAACCGACGTGTTATATATACAACACCGTGCCTTGGAAGTGCCAGCTATTGTTACTGCACCAGATTCGAGAGAAGAAAAAAAAAAATACAACCTCAAAGGTCAACCGTGGTATGTTTAAACTTGTTGTACGTGTTCTCATTTTCAAAGTGCGACCCAGTACAGATTGCTCCCTCTGGCATCATTCAGGGAGACGAAACTTCACACGATGCTTTCTATACAAACACTATTTGTGTCGTCCAAAAGTATAAGGCGCATGTAATGAGGATCCGAATCATGCGAATCCCATGTAACTGCCTTGTGCTGTTTCAGTCAGTCGGTGTAAACAACCGCTCTTTTTTGTTTGTATCGATCTAATGATATGCAAGGGCTATCTCATGGTCGCTTGTTAAAGGTATACCACCAAAAAACACCAATGAAAAATCTTCAATCTAGTGCTTACGCTCCATACAAATAACCTGATAAATATTTCCGGTTGAAATACTGTCATTTTGGGAGAGACTTGTTTTGGCAAATCTTACTTTCTATTTCGAGGTTCCAATCCGATTTGGGCACTTCATGAAATTGCATGCCATTTTTATTCTATTGCAAAACACTCCGTGAAATTGCATGCCGTTGTTATTCGATTGCAAAACAAAAACTCGTGTGTGTGTGTGTGTGTGTGTGAGTTTGTAGTGACATTCAAACCGTGGACTTACAACAAAAGGGACAATAGGTCCACGTTTGCTATCACAAAGGAAAACAATGGGGTCCACGTTTGTCAGGACAAAGAGTTGAACAAAGGAGGTTCCACGATTGCAGGTCATTACACACTTGTGTGTGTGTGTGTGTGTGTGTGTGTGTGTGTGGACACACAGAAGGGCATATGTGGGGTCCTGACAACAATGGAACAATGGACCCCACAAGGTCATTTCAATAGGAACAATTGGGCCCCACAAGGGAATTCTTCAGAAAAGGGAATAATAGAACAACAATAGCAGTACCCCACAAACCGGATCCGTAAGGATGTGTGTGTGTGTGTGTGTGTACACACAGAAGGGCATATGTGGGGTCCTGACAACAATGGAACAATGGACCCCACAAGGTCATTTCAATAGGAACAATTGGGCCCCACAAGGGAATTCTTCAGAAAAGGGAATAATAGAACAACAATAGCAGTACCCCACAAACCGGATCCGTAAGGATGTGTGAGTGTGTGTGTGTGTGTGTGTGTGTGTGTGTGTGTGTACACACAGAAGGGCATATGTGGGGTCCTGACAACAATGGAACAATGGACCCCACAAGGTCATTTCAATAGGAACAATTGGGCCCCACAAGGGAATTCTTCAGAAAAGGGAATAATAGAACAACAATAGCAGTACCCCACAAACCGGATCCGTAAGGATGTGTGTGTGTGTGTGTGTGTGTGTGTGTGTGTGTGTGTGCGCGTTCGCTGAAACGTTGCTTTAACCTGATGAGCTTGTTATTAAAGGAACATTACAGAATTGGTTTTTGCTAACAAAACAGTTGCTGGCAGTGTAAGCACTTTACGTAATCCACCATATACACATTAACTGACAAACCTGTAGAAGTTTTAGATCGATCGGCCATCTAGGTCACGAGAAAATAGTGAAAAACCGATTACACATTTGCATGAAATCATAAAGATTCAACAAATGAACAAAACGCTCACTGAGCGATAAACTCCAATCGGAAAATTAGTTTATTCATTTCTCATCAAATATGACATTTCAGACAGAAATATTTCAAGGGATGTTTTCTACTATCATCATCATTAGACCGTGTAAGTTTTGTGTAAATCTGTGATCAAAAGTATATTTTACAAGTTTTTTTCTTACCAATTCTGTAATGTTCCTTTAAAGGTTACTTGATTGATGTGTTTATTGCTAACTGAGGTCTGGATGAATGTGTGTATTAATTTTTCAAAAAACAAAAACAATGATGTGTTGCACCTTTAACGCACACGGACAACATCGATACTATCAATGTCATCATTATCCGCACTTTGTGTGAACCAACATTTGTAAAGTTTAAAAGAACATTACAGAATTGGTAAGAAAAAAAAACTTGTAAAATATACTTTTTGATCACAGATTTACATACAACTTACACTGTCTAATGATGATGATAGTAGAAAACATCCCTTTAAATATTTATGTCTGAAATGCCGTATTTGATGAGAAATGAATAAACTAATTTTACGATTGGAGTTTATCCCTCAGTGAGCATTTTATTCATTTGTTGAATCTATATGATTTCATGCAAATGTGTAATCGGTTTTTCACTATTTTCTCGCGACTCAGATGGCCGATCGATCTCAAACTTCTACAGGTTTGTCAGTTTATGTATATGGTGGATTACATAAAGTGCTTACACTGCATGCAACTGTTTTGCTAGCAAAAACCGATTCTGTAATGTTCCTTTAAGCTCAATCGCTCACCGGAGTCACCAGAAAATGGTGAAAACCTTTATCTGTTTCCACTTTGTTTTTAAACATCGGGTTTTGGGACTCGCGATATCAGAAGTTGTTGTTTTACGCATTTATCAAAAAAGCTATTTCATTTCAAGCAAAAATATTACAAGAGAAGTTTCACCCCACGACTCTCTTTACATCGCTTAGGTTTTTGCACATCTGTGAACATTTGTATTTGTGCACAAGCTCAATCATGAGTACACTTTTTGTTACAAAGACACCAAATGAACGACACACAAATATTGAGTAACTCTTGGCAGTTCTTGTATTTGACAAACTCAAGTACTTTCTACTCTTCATTCACACAGCGCTGGTTAATGAATTAACTGTTACATCCCTGGTTTTCAAACTATTGTTCATAACATGGACACGAACAAAGTGTGTACCCGTGATTGTGGCTGTGCACATTTTCAAATGTATCACTATTGTTTACATCCTTTCAACGGGAGGTGATTGTGGTGTTGAGAATAATTGGTTATCGCTTCTTCAATCGTTATATGTATGTTCTGTCATTGCACCTTTTGGTTTTTGTTTACGTTTTAATGCAGTGCGATTCGGCATCAGTTATTTGGTTACTAAACCACAAAGTGCTCGGTGTTGATCTTTTAACTTCGAATGCACTGCCAGCGGTTTCATTTTTCCTACAGGAGACTTTTGCATGCAGTGCGTTTTTCGTTTCTAGGGGCATTCGCTGTAATGGCGCCTCACCTGACATTTGTCTTAATGCGGTATAATATTTCGGAGGACCTTTTTTTTATGTAATGTGATATTTGTATGCACGCTTACGTGGGACATTGTTTTTATTTCCTTCGAAAGCTTTTCTTAATATCATTCGTCGTAATTTGACATGCATCTATCATTTCTGATTTTGTTTTCATGAAATCTGACCCGGACATCTCTACGTATGACTCCGGTCGTTTTTTTCTGGAGGCAATTCCCTAATTTACTTTGCAAACTAAATCCATTAGTCTACCCACATAATACCTAGCTCAGGCTAAAAGTGCAGGGTTCAGTGAGTTCATCTTAAAGTCGTAATGAATCTCTGATTTTCGGAAGGGCACATTTATTAAAATCATATAGAAGTCCATAGGTGCACCTTTCAAAAAACCTGTGTAAACGTCATCTAATTGGTTTATCCCATTTTGGAGAAGATTAATGTTTTTAAGGGATTTTGTACGCGTTCATACTACGTTACGGCAATTAAAATAAGTAACGGTGAATTTGGTAGTATTTTCTCGACTTGCAGTTTTGAGATTGAAACAATTTTCCGGAGATTTGAACATGAATTTAACTTTCAGATTGTAAAAAAAATTATGTTTTCGATAGTTACCAAATCTGTTCTACGTTTTTAATGGGAGATTTGTAAGGATAACATACACAATTTTTTAAATTTTATTCTGAAAGCTATACTGATTATAAAGTTCACACTAGAACCATTTTGGGTGTGAAATATTTCCTTCTCAAATAAAGTCATATTCGAGACAACTGTATCTGAAATCCTATAAAAAAAAAATACAATTAACCAACAACTGGTTTCGGTTGTTACAACCAAAATTAAGGACAATCTGTTTACATGCTGAAAGTTGTGCATGGCCACTCTTTCTCCTGACTCACATAAAGGATTAAGCCCCAATTCTCACTGGTTTGATATTTCATGTATTGATCACTCAAAACATGAACATTGTCTGCGATAATTTTTAGCTCTGCCAATCCGGTATTACACCTTTAATTTTTACTTTGATTTCATATTGTGATGTTGAGTTGAAATGCGTTGTTGCAACAACGACGACTACGCCCACCGATGACGGGACTGATGTTGTAGACTCGCGGTAGCGTATTTCCGGAACAGAACGCATGCATTAGAGGAAGTTCATGCGTTGACATACGTACACTATTATTATACCCTTCTGGCTTTAATGACGTCACAGTTTGGGATATGCGTTGAAGTACTTCCTCTGTTGTGAATTAATTTATCCGTCCCGCGTGTAAATGAAAACACAGAAACGATCATCTGCTAAAGACAGAGGAGACAATTTATAAAAAAGTACACATCCGATTGAATCTTCAGATGAGGCACTGAAGCTATCTTTAAACAGTTTCCAATAAAAAAAATGATTGGTTCTCTACGCACAGGAGTAGAAATATTATGCACGAGCAAGACACAAAAATGGATCAGAGTGTGTTGTGCTGTGACAATCTATACGCAGGCTGTGCAGTATTCTTCTCGTATGTTACCTCCACTTCTGTGAAATTAATATGAAAGGATGTAGTATTATTATATGCAATCGTTCCTCGATTCCTATAACAACGTGTCTATTATACCTATTCCCAAGTGTCCACTTAGCACATTGGCCAACAAAGATCACTTTCAGAGTATGCAGAGCCATGTAAAACACACTATTCTGCCCGCCCAATGAGCGAAAATGTTCGGTTTACATTAACAGCGCCGACGGGCATTATGGCGTGTCGTCGCGCTCTTCTGGGATCCTTGTTGAGTTAGCTTCGCTCCACACGATCTATACATTCTGTTGGGTTGTTCCTTCACCCTGCTTGGAACATTTCTCTGACTGAGGATATCAGTGGTGCCCAAATGGGAATATGCGTACCGCCATTACACTTAATTGGACTATGAATACCCGAATCGTGAATCTCTAGATTACCGAGTTGAATCACGTATTTTTTAAGCTCGTCAAAACGTTGGTTCGAATTCGAGTCAGGCTGCCATTGCGTCGTCAGCAATTAATCAAGGTTCAAAGATCAAGGTTCAAGGACCATGTTCAGTTAACTTCCAAAGTACCATAATATTACAAGACAAAGTATAAGCAATACACAGCCTTTAAGCAGACAGAAATAAAGTATAACATTTGTTAGATATCAAGTAATAAACTACAAAGGTTAAATAGGTACAATGAACCATTTCCCATAGTTGCTTCTCTCCACACAGGAGTGGAGATACATACGAGAAGAATACTGCATAGCCTGCATTTTTATAGAGTCGTTTGGCGTACCTGGAATGTGTTGTCACGGCACTACACACTCTGATACAATTTGTTTTTCTCGTGCATAATATTTCTACTCCTGTGCGGAGAGAACCAATTATGGGCAATGGTCCATGGTACATCTAACAACTGTTGGGTATCTGTTTGTGAGCTAAAAGCACAGGACCTTCAACATTCTGTTTTCATTTACTTTTATTGACCACAGGAACTTGACAGAAGTAGCTGGCGTCGAACTTACGTTCTACGAACTGGACTCTCACGGAAGTTCTTCTTTGACGAGTGAATCTGTCACTGTGAAGCGGGACATCCATGAGGTATTGGTAAATACAACTTTTCCTAAAAACCTGGCAATCATTCCCAAAGTAAACAACGGGGCACCATCCTACTTCAGCCGTGAATATTAAAAGTAACACAAACAGATACATGTGCGCAATTAAAATCGATGTGGACAGATGTCCATTTCGTAGAAACAGTGTACGGTCATCGACGGTTGTCAGTGAGTGTCGAGGACCTATGATGTCCGTCTCTATGGTGTTACGTAACGCTTATGGTTTCGGATTTGCATCACCGTATAGATCAAGGCTTCGTAATGACAACAGTTTAAAATTGGTTAATGAAGTATTACAGAGTGAGCCTAAATCGAAGTAATAAAACATTAGCTGTATACATTATACATGTCTAGTAATGAACCACAAGGGAAACCGTGGCTGCTGCTTCCAAGGTTGTATCGTAAACTTGGGTGTGATCCCTGGCTACACCGCAGTTAACGGTTGTATGGCTTCTGACTGGCAACATAGGGCTAGATAGCTCAGTTGGTAGAGAGCCGGTACGTTAATCCATAGGTCGTTGGTATAAATCCCGCTCTAGTAAATTGTTCTTTGTTCAACCCCAAACATATGTGTATATATATACATAATTATATGTATGTGTATAATATTCGGTTTGCGGTAACACCATGTGGAAATATCTGCTCTAAAAAATTCCCGGGTCAATGTGACCTGGAATTTGTGCCAAAATGACCCAGAAATGGGTCGAACTGACGTAGATTCCGCGCTTAAACCCAATTTTCAACCAGTTTCCGGGCTAGCTTGACCCAGAAATTGATCAGGCACCGGGACCCAGAATCCGGATCAAGTCTGACCCGTGAGTTTATTTTTAGAGTGTATCAAGCTGTACTGCCGTGGAGTAGATTTGGAATCGGGAGACTATCGTCAGCATTTGGGGCAACGGTTATAAAGAAAAACCTTATCCAGCGATTGACAAACAATGCAAAGTATGATACGTCCGTGATGTATTTTCTCCACTGTGCCACGTCATCATTGAATTATTCATGAGTTCGTACTTTTTCGATGATTCTGATTGGATTATTCGTGAAGGCTGATCAAAATTAGCTAAGTTAATATGGACCCTCTGCATTGACGCCATCACGCCGCCGTCTTAGAGGTAAAACGATGACGAGATCTATGTATGCGCGGCGCGCAGGATGAGCCAATGAGCATCCTTCTTCTGACCTCTAGCCGAGGGCGCCCTACTCAAAATGACGTCATGTGCATACGGTCCGAACCTGGTTGTTACTGAATAATGTCTGCGGAGTTATGATACATTGCCATCGGGATGGTTTCAGTCATAATGTCAATGCTTCCAGAGTGGTTCACGTTGAGCTTTTATGCACTTTGTAAAAAACATTCAAATAAGAAACACAAACGGTATAACAACAGCTCAACAAAGCAGTATACATCAGGATATCGTGTCTCGCGCGATTCGACGGGAACGTGGAGAAGGGATTATGTGATTTGATTTACTAGTTCCATGCTCTTCCCGAAGGGGGACGATTATGCGCTATTAAGTTTGAGAAAATATTGTAACTACATAAACGTCAGGGATAATCCCCGGCATAATGCAGGCCATTAAGCTGGATTACCCAACAGGAAATGTACAGTTCTTGTATTTCTTTGTTCATTATAAAAAAGTATGATTACGAGTGCGGTCCGAGGGAATTATTTTCAATAATTAATACCCTGGAGGTATATGGTCGGTTGATCTGCATTCGAAATAAACACAAGTTGTCATTCGATTTGCTGGTCACGTCCAGCAATAAGTGAATGAGATCATATTAAGGTATGGGCGATTTGAGATAATTAATGACATGAAGAAGGTCATACTGGGCTGGAGTTGCCTTTAGTCCACAACTTGCTCCCTTTAAATTTTTTTTTTTTTTTTTTAGAGCTCACTGGATAAGTGTAATAGCCCTATATAGTGGAATCAAGTAAGGGGAAATTGACTGTGTGTCTAAACCACGTTGATGTACATGATCAACTATACGAATGTAATCTCAAATTTATTATTGCGACATATGTACTGTATGATGTATCTCATTGGTTATTGTGACATATGTTCTGTATGATGGTATTATTTAGTTGAAACAGTCGGTGTGAGTGATGAGCAACAAATAAATAGACTAAGGTTCAGAGATCAAGGTTCACAGATCAAGGTTCAAGGATCAGTTAATTTCCAAAGTATCAACGTAGTATGTAATCATAATATTACAAGACTAAGTACAAGGAATAGGTACCTGTACAGGTAGGGTCATAGATCGGTTAATACAGAAGCACTGCAGCTGTTGATAGTATAAGCTATTTGGAGAATAACTTTCCTTCAAAGTGAAACGATTTGAATAATTTTTCACCCAAACCGAAAAACATTTGAATCTAAAGAAACGGTTCATGCATGAATCGTTTCTCAGATTTCTAAGGGTTGTTGTCCGCGTTCTCGACGGCCAGAGCATGCGGTTGGTACCCGCTGTCACCTCGCTAAACGCGGATGGTTTCGAAGTAAACAAAATACCGTGGCAGTTCTTCGCTGTTTTCTCAGCAAGTAGATACTGTATTCAGCTGAAACTCTCACACGTGACTCTTATTGTATCTTTCTTTATAACTATGCCTATAAACAGCATTACGTTTGACAAAAACCAATGTATGGCCTTCCCTTTAAAACAAATTTCTCCTCTGAGACATAGTTTGTTGCCTCAATAGTGACTCGAGAGAAGGACAAAATTAGGACGTGTCAAAAGAAAGACAAACCAAAAGACGTAAACCAGAGCTCGGTACACACGCCGTCAGCAACAACCGTTTTAGCGGTGGCACGCTCGCGTGAGACCGGACACCGGTGTTGCTTCAGCTCCAGATCCTCGTAACCCGATACATTTGAGGTTTCTACACAAAAAAGAAGAAGAAGACAATATTGAGGTAAAGGGAGGTAGAACCTAAAGCAAAGAAAGCACCAGGCCGCTTTCGGTGGACACGAGGACATTTACGGACGCATTTCGTCGATTTTTTGTGGATGGTCTCTTTCGGGGCGGAGTGCAAAAATGGGAGGGGCGGGGGGCAACAACTGCACGCCTCTCACAATTTGTCGTTTTTGTGTTTGGAATGAAGGTACGATTGCTAGTGGGCCTTCTGTATTTTACCGATTGAAAACCGTTTCTAATATCAACACTGTGTCTTACTTTAACCGTTAAAAAGCTGTCCCGAGTTGCATGCGGTATGTCCCCGCGGAGCTGTCTGTCCCATATTTCTGTCCCCTATAAATATGTTTCTATAAATATATGTATGCATGTAGATATTTTATATGTACTTATGAGCTTTGCAACATTACCATGCCCAATATGTGGCAGAGGGTGTCCCCCCCAAAAAACAAAACAAACAAGTACCCATACCTTAACACACTCTTTCCCTCTTGTACAGAAGTACCCCTCTAAAATACTCAAAATAATTCCTGAGATTCCCAAAACACAATGAAGACGGGTGTGTGTGTGTGGGGGGGGGGGGGGGTACAACATGATGAACACCGACTAATGGTTCATGGGTGGTTGTACTAACTCTATGCTGTTACAATTAACGGTCTAGCTGTACATTAAATGAACGTACGTATAAAGCGGCACAACACGCTGGTGTCTTGCACGCTGGGACACAGCTGCCCTTCTTCTTTTTTTTCTAACAATAGGTTCAAAGTTGCTCTTAAAAAACCGGTCTCTTTCATCTTGTAGTTCCCCTACCACGTCCCAATGTACATGAAAACAAACAGATGTCTCCGTTAATTAAAAGTAACTCCATGGGACATCGGCAGCTTACAAACACTGTACACAGGAGAGATTTATTTTTAATACTCGCCCCAAAATGGGTTATTGCTGAGCAATCCCAAACGCCGCATATTCATAATTATCAGTGCCCTATGGATCTTTGTCACGTTAATATAGCCAGGGGAAATATCTAGTGAAATGCATTTTGCCTTGGCACTCTATACAAAATGGCTGCGCCCGTAATGAAGAAATGTCACATCGGTTGTCACATTGGTGATGAAACCAATCGGAGGTTGACGCATTTATTGTAAGCACACATTCACGGGACGTGTGACCTTACACTGCGTCACCTACGCCATTGTCACCTACGCCACGGTGAGGGTTCGGTCACCCCCAAACTACCCCAATTCGGATATGCGATTCTGCTGTTATTGGGAGATACCTTTACACCGACTGAGGTGCTCTTCTCCCTAATATTGAGGATATCAGTGGTTCCCGATTGGGCAACCCCTTTGTTATAATAACAGTCATGTTATCCCAAATGGGAATTACTTTGACCCCGATCGGAACGTTTTTCCCCAATGATGGTATCACTATCAGTGCTTCCTTCTGTAAACCGTTAAGTGAGAATAATTCAAATTTGGATAAACCATTTATACCCCGATTTGAGCACTCGCCTCCTATCAACGGTCCAGGATAGGGACACCGTATAACTCGATTAAGGTATATGTTTACTTAGATTAGAACACTCTTCTCCTAATCAAGATATCACTGTTCCCGATCTGGACATGTCATGCCCTGATCAGATAGCAATCACATTGTCTCAATTTGGGGGATACAATCTTTACACTGATTGAAACACTTTCATCAAAAAAAAAAGGGATATCATCGTCTCCCAGTTAGAGAGAGTATTGCTTGTGGTAACAGTCAGTTTGCCTGAGTATCTAACGCTGTATCCAACTCGAAGTTTACCATTACCAATTCATGAAGTATATACACACAACCCTCTCATGTCAGAAGTAACACCTCGAGGTAATCTGATTCGAACTGCGAACGTTATTTCCTTCACATCCCTTATTGTGCGACCCCCCCACAGCTGGCCTGAAATTGACATTCTATTGGATTTCAATATCATCGTCAACGATGGTTTTTTTTTCTTCTTCGGTTTTTTTTTCCCTTCTCTTTTTTTTAATATCTCATGGTTAGTCGTGTAAGTGATGCTGACAATTAACTCATCAAGCCGTTGTAATCTGAGATGCAAGGTGTAATAATGACTTTCTGACAATGATGAAGAAGATCAAGAGTCGCCATTGACGAGCCAGTCTGGTGTTAGTATTGCCCTTTTGTAAAAGCCTATGACGTCATTTGAAAAAGGTTTCGCATTTTAACTTGACTTTAACTGAGCGTTTGAAGACTGATTTTTTTATTTATTTATTTATTTTTTTTTTTTTGGGGGGGGGGTGAATTTACAAACCGGAGCATCCACCCCACAGTTTGAAATTTGTATTTGATATTTCAAGCAGAGGTTTATGTGCCCACCGATATTCGTTTACTATTACCTTCCACAAAGTTTCCCCAATCCTTGCTTAGTTCGATGTAGCCTAGGTGTGACTGCTCCACGCCCGGGGACCAGGCAAACCAATCTAGCTCTCTACACAGCACAGCCCGGAGGTTTTTGGGTGTGAAGTTACCGTATGCTGTTTGATGTAAGTGGGTGAATTATGTCTCACATAAAGAGAAATTGCCCACTAGTCAGTGTAAGGCACATTCTGTATTGAGCTTCTAAGTATTCAAAATCAAAGTAATCGTCTGTTCAAACAAAGTTTAGGTGTCGATTTCACTTTGTTGCTGCTTCTGCAAGAAGAGATTTGCTTTGACGTCCGTCAAGGTGTGTCGAACACAGTTAGTCGGACGTAATGCCTTGTTGGAAATAACGGGTCGGACATAATGGTTTGTCGGACACAATGTGTCGGACATAGTGATTTTTTTTCAGCCGTAACAGGTTGGGCATACAGTGGCCCACATCGTTTGTCGAAAATAATGGCCAACGTCGAACATAATTATTTAGCCAGGTTTCGTTAAGCATGGTTAGAGTGTACGACTGCAATATAAAGCCGACCGTCCACGTCACCGTTCAGACGGGTTGGGTATGTAGAGGTTTGACCTTTGGTTACGCTTAAACATGAGGTAAAGAGTTCGCAATCGTCAAATTTCTATTCTTTATAAGCCTCACACAAATTCCATCTGTCATCATTAGATGTGGAAATAGACTACCAAAAACTGTAACAACACCAAAGCTGTTGGTTGTTTGTCTTTTTTTCCATTCGAAATTTTGCGGTAAGTACTGACGTTAAGTCGTCTTATTTTACCATTGTGGAATGCTGCTGTTATTCGTATCGATTAAAATGCTACTTAGAAAGATTGTGTTCAACGTGACAAAAACAAAAAATGCGCAAAGTGTGATGACGCCACGGCCACTAAAAAGTCATCGTTGCGCTAACTGTGCGCGCCAACGAAACCTCGCGCTCAAATGACCCGTAACCTACGACCAACGTACGAGTTAAGGAAAAAGGTGACGAAACAATTTGGAAATCGAAAAGATTCATTATTTCGGCAAACAGAAAGCAATGATCCATAACTAAGCACGTGTAAGGTGTGATGGGTAGGGAGGCGGGGAAGCTTCTGCCAAAGGTGTCTCCATTTAAAAAAAACGAAATACAAATTTATATGTGGACACTTTGTGGGGCCTACGTATAATGGCAGCTGTGACCGATAGACGTGCGTTCCAAACATCAAACCGCTATACCGGGTAGTACCGAAATTGAATCAAGCTTTCAATTTTTCTGTGTCGAGATAGGCGACCGTGTTTTGAGCTAGCTCTATGTAGGTGGTTTCATTGAAGTTGGGGGAAGATAATTTAATTTCGTACCCGAAAAAAATAAACAGCAGAAAATGTAGAAACAAATTATTGAAGCCTATAGTATTCAAAAATTATTCAATTGACTTACTATGTTTGAAACAAATCAGACACAGGCATGCAGAGTACTGTGGATGATTGGTGTTAATGTCAGTGTATGAAGAACGATATGGCTTAAAGGAACATTACAATTTTTTTTTTGCAAAACAGGGCCCAAGTTCATGAGCTCAAGCTCAGCAGGAACAAGTTACCAGCCAAAATACATTTCCTATTTAACATTGTTTGTGTGATTTGTTCCCTGCTGAATTTTTTTGCTTAGCAGAAGAACTTGCTGAGCAAGGTGTTGTGCTAAACAGCTGTATGAAATTTGGACCATGAGCCCATATTCAAAAAACAAACATATAAGTACAAACATTGTTTTGTTATAAAAACATACCAATTTGCTTATAGGAACATTACAGAATTGGTTTTCGCTAGCAAAACAGTTGCTGGCAGTGTAAGCACTTTATGTAATCCACCATATACATAAACTGACAAACCTGTAGAGGTTTGAGATCGATCGGCCATCTGGGTCACGAAAAAATAGTGAAAAACCGTTACACATTTGCATGAAATCATATAGATTCAACAAATTAATAAAACGCTCCCTGAGCGATAAACTCCAATCGGAAAGTTAGTTTATTCATTTCTCATCAAATATGGCATTTCAGACAGAAATATTTCAAGGGATGTTTTCTACTATCATCATCATTAGACCGTGTAAGTTTTTGTGTAAATCTGTGATCAAAAGTCTATTTTACAAGTTTTGTTCTTACCAATTCTGTAATGTTCCTTTAAGGTCCTCCCCTTTAGCTGGTGAAATACTCAAATGATTCTCAGTGCTATCCTAACTAAACCGTACACAGCCTTGCAATTAATCTCTATCATTTTTTTAAGGGACCATTGGGTTTTCCACGTACATTAACGTTTGAAGGAATCAAAATCGCGTAAGTTATCGTTTTTCAACGTCCGAACGCTCGCGAGAGACTTGAACGGCAGGGCATCGCTATATTGCAATGGTTTATTAGGCACTCATGCGCATGAGGGAAAAATCCATACACTGTTTTGTTGCGGGTGATTTTTTGGGGGTGACCTCTACATTGCTGAATCAATCTGAAGTCCATAATGTGTTCTTATAATTTGCGAGGTCTTTGCTCGTTCAGCGTGATGTTTTGTTTTGTTTTGCCCTTCCTCGATTGCACCTTTCTGAATTCCGTTGCGGGATTGAGGGGTGATGAGCTCCGGATCTTGGTGGAGTGGAAACACGCTCCGAGTAGTACGACACCTTCCATCATTTACTCCTCAAGCGTGGCGTAACACCGAGGACTAGCTATCGTTTCCCCCCTTCCCTTTCCCTGCCTGCAAGGGGTTAAACGCTATATGAAGCCCCGGGGTTCCGCTACTCGTGATGATGCAAACGATTCATAATGGTTTAGGGCGCTCTCTAAACCATGTCCCCCTCCATGCTTCCCCCCTCTCCCCCACATACTGCTGCAACTCCTGGCAGATTAACCCCTACGTTGCACTGCACCACCTGCTGCTTTGTCTTTGGTTGACAGTGATCGATTTGTTGCCGGGAGAACGGCGTGTTGACATACCCCCGCAGCCCAGGCGCAAAGGATAACGACACTTGGGCTCTCACTTGGGCGAAATTGCGTAGGACGTGATGCCGGACTATAGCCTGTCAAAAGACCCCCAAAACCCGCTAGTTTCAGTTACGTCTTGAAAATGTAAGATTTCGTTCTTTGTACAAACATTTACCTCACATATTTCCCCACTTTGTGTCTTCTTTGCCTTTTGAAAAGTGCGTTTGGTGCTGTACGCATGATTACCCCCCCTTCCCTCCACTCTCCCGATCCGGGCTCCAAGGTTCCAAGCTCAGTTCCCAGGTCAGCATAATGCCCGTTTTGGGTTATCCTATGGATTCTATCTGATAATACGTGTAGTCCTAAACTCAATATTAACGAGTTACAGAGACGAGCCTCATACAATATTAATTAAACGAAAACGGAGGACGTATGTCTAATCGTCTGTTATTGTTGTTATTATTGCTATCATTATATATTTTTGTTAATGAAACAAAGGACGACTCACCAGTTAACTTAATCACCGTAGCTCGCAAGCCTGAGGAAACCTGTAAACAAGGGTGTTTGCTACGTGAACCAGAAACACCGGGGTCGACCCCTACTCTTCCACGACAAGTGTTCTAAGTTCTTGTACATGCACTATACCAATCCTGGTACACGGGAGGTACGGCTTGGATCGATGAATGAAATGTCTTCATTAAAAAAAACATGTGAATAAATTGGTCATTAAACTCATCTTATTCTCATTACACCCGTTTGCTCCTGTGGGTTTATGCATAAACTTTGTTTTGTGTGTTGTACATACCGCTTTTTTAATACGTCGATGGCATAAATTGCCATCACGCGCTTCAAATAATTTGACAAAACATGGCGTGGTATGTTGAACGTTTTAATGAAAAGCTTGCTTATGGTTAACATTGTGGTTTGATTGGTTGTGCACCGAAGCATGTATGATTCCAATCTCAATAATAGCTATAAATTGCCATAAATTACGGTATAAATTGTTGTTGTTATACAATAACAAATAATAACTGATAGTTTGTATTGATTTTTCATTTCTGACCGTGTTTTTTTTTTTTATTCTATGGCCCTTTTCGAATCCACGGCTTCGGCTCCGGATTGGGCTTCAGGCCCAGTTTTCTTGTCTGAAGCCCTGACCGCAAAGCATGCGTGAGTTAAAACAATTTAGGGAGCTTAGCTAGCCTGAGCCGATTTTGGAGCCGAAGCCGTGAATTCGAAAAGGGCCTAGGTTGACAACACGTTTCATCCAATTTGGAAAAAGAAAATCTGCTGTTGGTACGATAGTTGTAAGACAGTTTCTGTCTTATATGCAAATTCAAACAATTATGCATGTCAATGACATTGATGTGATGTCATTATTGAGAATGTTCAACTCATCTGCGTAAATGTGTGCATCAAACTTGATCGGGACATGCAAATTCAAATAATTATGCATATCAATGACATTGACGTGATGTCATTATTGAGAATGTTCAACATCTGCGTAAATGTGTGCATCAAACTTGATCGGGACATGCAAATTCAAATAATTATGCATATCAATGACATTGACGTGATGTCATTATTGAGAATGTTCAACATCTGCGTAAATGTGTGCATCAAACTTGATCGGGACATGTAAATTCAAATAATTATGCATATCAATGACATTGACGTGATGTCATTATTGAGAATGTTCAACATCTGCGTAAATGTGTGCATCAAACTTGATCGGGACATGCAAATTCAAATAATTATGCATATCAATGACATTGACGTGATGTCATTATTGAGAATGTTCAACAACTGCGTAAATGTGTGCATCAAACTTGATCGGTTTTCCCCCTTTATTCCCTTTAATCAATAATTGTTTCATCAATGGCCAAGAAAACACATCACTCAGTCCTTTTTGTGATTATTATAACTACCAAATTAATGTAACTTGAGCGATTTCAGAGCTTGAAGTATCCTCTTCATTGTACGTTTGATGAACATGGGTAGTATTTTTTAGTAATCATTCCTCCTGACGTACTACTATGCAGATCACTGACTTATCGATCGACGGGGAAGAAAGTTGCCCATCGCCCGGGTGTCATACCCTCTCTAACGCCGCTCAACGCGCTCATCTGGAGGTGATACTCGATTGCACCGGACACTTCTAGTTGAAATCCATCCAGCGTGTTTTTTTTTTATAGCAAATACTACATGAGTAGAAAGCAGACGAGAGAGAGAGAGAGAGAGAGAGAGAGAGAGAGTGCGGCGGGCAATTGAGGCGGCAAAGAATAAAACGCTGACACGCCGGGACATGCAATAGCCGTGGGGCTTTTTTTTCCTTTTCTGCCTTTATACGTGTCATCCGCCATTACAGTTTGCCGCGGGCCACATTTTGGGCTGGAAAAAAACCCGTTTTGTGCTAACAAAGTTGTACTGCTGAATATAAATCGCATTTCCCGGATGAAGAACAAAATTCAATAGTAACCCTCTTTTGCGTATTAAGAAAAATTTGATACTTGTCGATGTCATCTTTGAGAGAGGCCGGTATAAAGTGCGTCCATTTTTTAGCACCTTTTCCTCCCGTACAAAAAAAACCCCACACGTATTGAAATCGGGGCTGCATGGCATCCCAAAGTAGTCTGGTTTCTTGAATTATAAACCAGCGCTATGATCATAGAGGGAACCGCATATAGGTTTCCAGTATAGCTTGATCAAAGCATATACCGGTACGTGTTCCAATGCTTTGACCATAATCATGGAACAAAGTACACACACACAAATGATTCATATTCACAAGGCGCCAATTGTTTCAGATCTTTACCAGGAGATTCTTTATTTTGCTCACAGGATCTTGTTACAAATGGATGCACATTAGCGTTAAAAAAACCCTCTCTTATCTCATCTAGGTCCACAAATTATTTCCCAGTGGAGAAAACACATGTCCCCCCCCCTCAAAAATTAGCGAGACGCCATTATACAATACAAGTGCAGGATACATGTCCGTATTAACGTTAACGAAGAATTCCTTGAATTGATTTCCTCAGTGCAAATACATTAACCAGAGGCCAGACTACGTTGATATTGGGTGCCTACAAGGTTCACAGTTTCCCCCATTATACACTCGGTGCGTGCGACGGCATGTGTGCGGCTGCCAGGGTGTCGGCACAAGGGGTGGGTGTGGGGCCCTACTATTTGGCGGTCAGCGTATCACACTCTCTGCCCATTGCGGAAGAATTGATTAACAAAAGTGTAATTAAATGAGAAATATCACCAATGGGAGTAATTGGACTCTGCGTCAGAGAGTTAATAGTTTGTGGCTTCTGCGCGGGGGCCTCACGCACAAAAGAAAAATCAATGGTCAGTTTCCGTGCGCGTTTCCGCGTTTTTAGCAGTCTGCGAACTGGCGGGCAACAGTCACGAAGCGCACTTCGCTCGTTCCCAGCGCCTCGTGCAGAGGTGCTGACGTGTGTTAATGCTCACTGGCCCGTTCCCCTGACCTAATAACACCCGGTCACCTCTTCCTGTTCACGAAAGGCTCGACTATCAATAATGATGTAGCAGTCCTCTTGCAACTTTTGTATAAGACGATCGTTTACATTTCATGGAGTCTCCATGCATTATCGTATCGTGTGTGAACATGTGCAAGTGAATGTGCTCATTGAGTCGATCAGCAAAAATACAGTCGTTCCCATCATGCGTCACCACATCCTGAACAAGAATGTGTACACAAGCTCATCAGCCCACCCAGCGGTCTTGGATGAGACCGGTGGGGCCGAGCAAAAAAGCGGAGATACCACAAATTATCCCGGGCTCCATTTAAACATTGTACATCGTAGTACACGATGTAGGTTTCATTGCATAGCAGCGCACATTTCGAACCAGTGAACAGATGTTCCTTTTCCCCCAAGGTGTGTGCAGGTGTGTAACGATTTTCCGTCAGCTGTAGGCAATCATGTGGATTACACATAATTAGTTAGAAAAAACCACTTTCTGCGGAAATATACAGGAAAAGCGTTGATAGCCCCAGAGGATGGATACAATATTATATGAAAAGAGAAATATGTTTTTTTTATATTTTTGACCCAGCAATGGGGTGGGGTCAAAGGCCAAAATACTTTCCGCGCTTCGTAAATATTGTGGCTTTGGCTCGATTTTACAAAACATTTAAGATCCAACTCATCTTCAGGCTGAAGATGAATTGTCTATATCACAATGGTGATTTGTATGGTAGAGCCTCACTCTTGTTTGGCAAAATGAGATTGGCACAAATCTTAAAATCAACCTTGGCTCTTTCTGAACTTGAGCCAAAATTTCAGAAAGATATGAATCCGAGAAGTTACTGCTGAGAAAAATTTAGTTGGTTAGTAAAATAAAAGCAGGATACCGTTCGGAAAGATGTAAATTGTAGTGCAATGTCATCTTTATCTGCTAAGCATGGTTTTGTGTGCTTAGCGCATTCTTGTGCTTTGATAAGATTTGTCCCAAACAGACATCATGCTCTCGATAGACTGTTTAAAAAAACTTCTCTTGCACTGGCGTTAAAACTAGACCGGCATCAAATCGGGTAACATTCACTGCATGTGTACTCCGATACCACACGCTGTTTTAAACTTAAGCCCCCCCCCCCGCTCCCCCTCCCCCCCCCCCGGTGCTTAAGCACAAAAACAAGCTGAGCACAAACAAATTATGCTTACAAAAAAAAAATTAACAGCTAAAATACCATTTCACAAGTAGGATTGTGACTGGTATCCTGCTTATTGATGATCAGCAGAATGTTTTTTTAAGCAATAATTTCTGCTTAAGCAGCTCTATGAAATTGGGCCCTGGCGAGCTTGGTATCAATCTTGAGGTTAAGACATCTGCCGTAGAATGCAAGAAGTACACCAGGCTCGAATCCCACCGTAGGCGCAGGTTTGGCACAGCACGTTCTATCCAATGACTAACGAAAGACAAACTACTGAGACAGAAACAAAAATATCCACATCAGGACAGCATTTTGTCAAGTGCTTATAATAACAGTATCGGCTGGGGGCGAATTTGATATCACATTGTGCTTATTCCTCGCATCAAATTCGTCATTTAAAAACATCATTGTAACTCATTTGGCGGTGTTTTGTTACTCATTCAGCAGAATTGTTGTGATTCTCCCTCAAATTGCCCTTCACCTATGCTCTTTTCAGCATTTCATCAATGGTCTTTTGACCGTTCACACGTACATAAAAAGATGGTGTCACCTTACCCTTTCCTCCTATAAAGAAATAGCCCCCGACATCGGGCTCAGACCCCGGGCCGGAAATTGCCGAAGATTTTTAATTAATTTCGGAAGATTGTCAAAATTGATTTCCAAACAGCCTGGTCATTCAAATACATATACATTAAATTCTATGCACTTTTCCCAGCATATCGGGTGTGAAAAAAACAAGCAAGAAAAGTGGCGACATATCATTTTTTTTTTCTTTTTAAAAACCCGAACCCCGCGGTTGCGTTATAATGACTTGTTCGACGTTAACGCCCACAGGTAAAGGTTCGATATGTACTGATCAAGCTGTTATAGCTGCATGCTCTGCGCGGTAACAATGAGGACAGGCCGTACATTTAGGATTCTGTCTGAAAAAGTTCAAATATTTTTTTTCTGAAAATGTTTGATAAAAAAAACCAAAATTTCCAGTGTGAGTCATTTAAAAAAAACCTACTTTCCGTCCGAAACATCTTTGGGGGAAAAACATGGAAACTGGCCTAAGTAAAAAGTGCATGAAACCGTTCGTACACTGTTTCCTGAAGACGCAGAGAGCGCAATGTACGAAACGTCGAGACTTATCTCACCGCTGGTTCTTTCAGAACCACCGCTTCTTCTTTGAGAGATTAATACCCGTAATATTGTTGTTTCATTACCAACTGGCTCCTCGAAAAGGACAGCCCTCAAGTAAGTTTGTTTTGACCACATAGGGCAAACGCGATGTCTCATGAAAAAGGGCCTGTAAGGTAAGCCCCTTCAAGGTTACACCCGTTTTAGGTCTCACTCCCTTTAAGTTACTTGAATGTAACATCCATTTGATGTTACACGCCTTTAGGGCTTTTTGCAATTAATGTTTTTAAAGTTACACCCCTACAATGTAACACCCTTACATGCAACACCCTTTCATGTAACACACCATTTCATGAAATCACCCCTTTCGTGTAACACTTTTGATAAAACACACCCTTTCATGTAACACACGTTTATGTCACCCCTTTCATGTAACACCCTTTTATGTAACGCACCCTTTCATGTAACACTATGGCATACGCCTGTAAGGTTACACCAGTTTAAGTTCACATCCCAGTTTAATGTTACACGCAATGAAAGTTACACGCCTTTAATACATCACCCCTGGTCAGTTACAGGAATATATGGTTGCAACCCTTTAAGTTTCAGTTACACCTCTTTGAGGTTACACGCTTTTAAGGTGATACCTTTACATAAAGGTCATGCCCTCCGAAGTCTATTCCACAGCACCGACTGGATGAGAAAACACCACACAGCGGTGGACATCAAAGGGCATGACGGGTGTGTCAACTGTCCTTTGGGCGATAAAATACACGGCAATTAAAACATGAAACTGTTTAATCGACGTTAGAGACATGTTGTCAGAGACGTGTTTTGAGGCTGGTCCCTTTTCTGTAGTTATCATGGAAAGGTCCCAGACTCTTTTGTTTGAAGAGAGTACACCATAAGTATTTGGGGGTTCAGTGGTCCACAGTCTGCAGCCGGGGATCGAAGGCACGCCCACTTCGTAATTTCAGATTTCAACAGTTGTAGCACATGCACACACACACAGACAGGCTCCGAACAAACTAAATCAGGCATCTGATTGTGTCACACGCCATCACGGTGCTCTATACATGCGAGAGACTTTTAATGCACAGACTGAAGGTGTCGCTTTCATTGAGAGGATTCCTGATTGAGACATTGATACCCCCATCGGCCGAGGAGGGGTTCTAAGTTAGACGGGAAAACATGCCCCGATTGGGGGTAGTTTGGATGAGTGTTACCCGTCTGAGCCATAAATGCTCAGGGTTGGAATGTAGTCACTGATCGGGGGGGGGGGTGTTACTGACATCTTGCCTGTAACGCGAAATTTACGGTAAAAGAGTGTAGTCTACCCCAATGAGGGTAGTTATTATAACTAAGTGTACCCCATGTGAGCTATACTGGCGCAGAGAATGGTATTCTCACCGAATGGGGGCCGTTTAATATCCTCTCTGAAACACACTGGTTAGTGTAGAACTATACCCCCATGGAGAGAGTATGGGTGATGTCTTCAACTTTTAGCAATACAAAGTTGATCATTCGTAACCATAGTCGAGACAAGTCAACACCTTCGAAGTACATGTAGTTATTTCAGCTGCGTCACTGTCTAGTAGGCCTTTACAACTCTTTATTAAGAGAGCATCAGGTCTAGTCGTTATCATACAAAATGGACCCCTGGTGTAGCCGTGAAATAGTTTAGAACCTTCTAATCATGTTGGGGGCCTGTGGTATACATCTTTCGACCCGACGATTCCTTTCCTTTGGTAATAATAATTATAATATTGCCATCTGCCCGAGTTTCGTCCCGAGGTTCCATAAAGAGCCATTGCCGTGGTAAAACATCATGGAGCCAAGGTACACTGTGCCGCGTTGGTATCATGATGGACCAGGGGTTGATTTCACAAAACTCTTCCTAACTTAGGACTAGTCCTAGGCAATGCTAAGACAGTAAGAGATAGGACTAGTCTTAAATTAGGACCAGTAAGTCCTATCTCTTAGCATTGCCTAGGACTAGTCCTAAGTTGGGAAGAGTTTTGTGAAATCGACCCCTGGGCTCGATATCACAAAGAGCTAAAGGTGATCTTGAGCCGTGTATCAATCTTAATTGCTATTAAGCAAAGTGTGATGTCGCAACACAAATCACTATGGAGATGGCAACTCATCTTAAGATGGATCTTATTCTTAGTGCTTTGTGAAATCAAGCCCATGGCCCGATTTCGTGGCACTTCTTACAGTGAAATGCTGAGCCGACGCCCCGCTATACGGACAAGAGAAGAAAGACAAAAACGCACTTTAGAGGGCGCCACAATGGCGAAGAATTCTTTGCCAAGGTATACATGAATGTCCCCGTGGTAGTACATTATGACCCACTTGTTATTATTTGGACTTCTTTGGCATACGAAGTTTTTTTTTACCAAAGTTTACATTTAGAACCATGTTGGTAGAACCATTTTGGTACCACATTTTAGATGCAGGTTAATACTCTGTGGTCTGCTTTGGCATACAACGTTTGTACCCAGGTTACATTTAGAACCGTGTTAATGGAACCATTTTGGTACCACTTTTTAGATGTATGGGATCTACTTTGGCATACGAACTTTATACTAAGATTACATCTAGACCCATGTTGGTAGAAACATTTTGGTACCACGTTTTACATGCAGATTACTCTGTGGTCTACTTTGGCATACGAAGTTTATACAAAGATACATCTAGAACCATGTTGGTAGAACCATTTTGGTACCACGTTTTACATGCAGATTACTTTGTGGCCTACTTTACGAAGTTTATGCAAAGGTTACATCTAGACCCATGTTGGTAGAACCATTTTGGTACCACGTTTTACATGCAGATTAATCTGTGGTCTACTTTACGAAGTTTATGCAAAGGTTACATCTAGAGCCATGTTGGTGGAACCACCACATTTTAGATGCATGTTAGTCTGTGGTCTACTTTGGCATCATCTAGAAACATGTTGGTAGAACCATTTTGGTACCACGTTTTACATGCAAATTACTCTGTGGTCTACTTTACGAACTTTATGCAAAGGTTACATCTAGAGCCATGTTGGTGGAACCACCACATGCATGTTAGTCTGTGGTCTACTTTGGCATAAGGAGTTAACCAAGGGTACATTTAAAATCATGTTGGCATAGCATTTTGATGCAGGCTACATTTTGGGCCGCTCAAAATAGCATTCGTCGCCATGTGAATTATCCACCATGAATCACTTTGATAAGACACAGTAGAAAATATGGACTTTTCCCTTCGAATGTTTTTTTTTCATGTAAAAGGCACTTAATTTCAAATAGTGCTTAATGTCTATAATGGTATCAAAAATTGCTATATCTTAATAGCCCAATGATTAAATTACCTTTTTTTGCCCATACGCCAGGCTGTTCTATGCAACGCTTCGATCTTTTGTGCCACCTTCTCCCTGTGCCGAATGTGACCAATAATATGAACAATTTCATCTATTTTCAGGTTATTCAACCCATCGCACCTGGGGGGGGGCTTGTTATTAGGGGCGGGGCTTCCGTTTTGCGGGATGCATTTACAACATACAACATTATCAAATGCAGGAACAAAAAACACCGGCACACACAGTTATGACGTAATTCCGGAACGAAACATGCCGTGTAGAAGATCGGGCTTCGGTAATAAGGCCCCTTGGAGCATTGGTTAAACAACTCGATGGCACAAGGAAAATATTAGCAGATATTTAAAAATATCATCCCCCCTGAGGTGACTGTGTGGAATGACAACACTCAGCCTGTCTTTGAAATGTGTTCGGGTTAGGATCTCGGTGTTCTTTTGCCAGTAATTTGTATATCAAGTTGGGGAAGCTTGTCACTTTACACGTGTGTACTTAGACCTACTGCAGTAATCAAGGACTCACTGTGTGTTACCCGTTGTTAAAGGGACACGTTGCCTTGGATTGGGTGCTTTGGGCGCCTTGGGCTATAAAAAAGCATTTGAAAGTGTTTGTTATGAAATGAACATGGTTGGAAAGGTGTTTTTAAAGTAGAATATAATGATCCACACAAAAAATGCGTCGAAACTGCGTGGTTTTCCTTTTACTTCGTGAACTATAACACGGGGTCCGCCATTTTGTGGAGTAAAAAATGTGGTTCTTCAAAATGGCGAACCGTGTTAGTTCACGAAGTAAAAGGTAAAACCACACAAATTAGAGGTATATTTGTGTGGACCATTATATTCTACTTTTGAAACATCTTTCCATTTATATTCATTTCATAACAAACGCTTTCAAACGCTTTTTATAGCCCAAAGCGCCCAATCCAAGGCAACGTGTCACTTTAAGAGATTTGAAACCTGTGGCAAGAACGTTGTTGGCTGCTTTGCAGTCATTTTACGTTTCTCCTATTCAAATATTATTATACACTTCTGGTAATGAAACCAACGATGCCTCATAGGTGAACTTCAATCACTGCAGCTCTCAAGCCCAGAGGAAAAAAAACCCTGTAAACAAGGGTGCCTGCTATGTGAACCAGAAACCCCTTGGTTAGTTAATTAACCCCTACTCTTCCTGGGTACTTGTACACTGTAAAAATGGCGTTTAGATTATAAGCACATTTCTAAACGCCTCGCTTGTACCCACTTTTTTAACACGTTTAGCCCTCAACATGTTTAGATTGCGCACTTCTGTGACATGTTTACCCCTCAACATGTTTAGATTGCGCACTTCTGTGACATGTTTACCCCTCAACATGTTTAGATTGCGCACTTCTGTGACATGTTACCCCGAGACACATTTAGCCTGTGACACGTTTAGATATAATGTGTTTAGGGCTCCAAAATAGTGAGTGCTAAACATGTTTAGGGTGCAAGACATGTTTCAGAGAATGTGCTTAGTTTTTAAACATCCGTCTCTTTTCTTTTAGTAAGAAAAAGTAAATGTTGAAAAGCTAAGAACACCTGTAAAATGCTCTGAAATCTCCTGGTATGCACCCTGTTTTCTGTAACAAATAAATAATAATAATAATAAACAAAATGGACTATTAATCGAATTTAATAAACGGCACGGTAATGAATTATCAACAGCAAGGTTCAATATTTATGTATCATTATTTATTCAATTCATTTAATTCAACATCAACGTTATATACAAACAGTAATACAACAGTTTTTTGCCTAAAGCCTAACACTCACCTTACTGGCGGCATTAGGCCCCCCCCAAAAAATGTTCTGTTTCCGGTTTCCCGACCGACCTTAATTTAACGCCGCGACCCTAAAGTTTTTATTTGGCTAAAAAAAATTATAAAAAAATAAAAAAATTGTGCGTGCACGACGGTGCGCAATTCCCAGATTGCGCAAAAGTGCCAAAGTTTGCCAAATTTGTGCGCAAATCTGTTAATTGCGCAAAAAATGGACAATCTTTTGGGCAATCTTGAATTTGCGCTCCACGGAGGAATTTAAAAAAAAAAGGCAAAAAAACAACAACATTCCGACCTGCCGACCCTATTTTAAAATGGCATGTAATCAGAAACAGAACATTTATTTTTTTGGCCTCAAGCAATATGGTACATGTGACCTGTGACATCACATGTTTACAAAAGAGCCACAGAGCCTGGACTTCCTGCAGGCACATTTGTACACAGCTCAATGGAAGAATACAACAAATCTTAAGTTTTATAGAGATTGAACTGTCTGATTTTTCTCAACTTTTGATATGAAGAAAAGGGGGACATCTCAAAAGCTATACCACTGTTGCTTTTGTGAATTTTTTAATTTTA
This sequence comes from Pycnopodia helianthoides, assembly GCA_032158295.1. Lineage (NCBI taxonomy): Eukaryota > Metazoa > Echinodermata > Asteroidea > Forcipulatida > Asteriidae > Pycnopodia > Pycnopodia helianthoides. The sequence continues at coordinate 12,147,236 of CM063260.1, forward strand.
AAATTATGACACAAAATGTAAATTTTCCCATATAGTCTGTGTAGTTTCTTGCCCGTCAGAAAATGCACTATAATGTACAATTTTACTACTCTGTAAACAAGGGTAACATGGTCTATAAACAAAGTTTATTTTGGATAGTATCTTCATTTTGACGAAGTTGGAAGAAAAGTGAGAGGTAACAATCTATCTAGCCTATAGTATACAAACAGTGATTGCTGTGAGTGATAATTGTAGACATACCCTGATATGGGGCGCCGTTTGTCAATTAATTGTTTAGAGTATTTTTGATGTGTTTTTACCATGGTTTATAATAATTATATGTAAACCATAGAAAGTGCTGTCAATTTATTTTGTGGTTTACATACCATAAAATTTACAATCAAAGCCTATAAACCATGGTTAATAAACCATGACAACTGAAGCGTCACAAAACCGTGGTTTATAAACCTTGCATAAACCATAACAAATTAAGCATCATAAAACATGGTTTACAAATTATGGTTTATAAACCATGAACAATTCAAGCACTTTCAAAACATGGTTTATAAACCATAAAAATGTAAGTATCATAAAACATGGTTTAAAAATTATTGTTTATAAACCATTAGCATTTAGGCATCTTAAAAACATGGTTTATAAATCATGGTTTATAAACCATGAAAAGTGAAGCATCTTAAAACATGGTTGATAAACCACAACAATTAAAGCATCATAAAACATGGTTTAAAAACCATGAAAAGCGTGTGTTCACAAATCATGGTTTATAAACCATTGAAAAAAATATCTTGGTTTATAAACCATGATTTGTAAACCATGTTTTATGATGCTTACATTTTGATGGTTTGTAAACCATGTTTTATGATGCTTAAATTTTCATTGTTTATAAACCATGTTTTATGATGCTTAAATTTTTATGGTTTATAAACCATGTTTGAAGTAAGCTTAGCTTGAAGGTGCTTAAATTTTCATGGTTTTTAAACCATGTTTTATGACGCTTCAGTTTTCATGGTTTATAAACCATGGTTAATCCATGTTATGATGATTCAATTTTCATGGTTTATAAACCATAACTTATAAGCTTTGATTGTAAATTTATGGTATGTAAACCACAAAATAAATCGACAGCACTTTCTTTGGTTTACATCTAATTATTACAAACCATGGTAAAAACACATCAAAAATACGCTAAACAATTAAATGACAAACGGCGCCCCATACTCTGAGTGCCCGAAATCCTCTGGTGGGATTTACAGGGATATCGGTAAATCCATCCTGATTGGATTTAACCGGGATGTTGCAAATTCAATTAAGGGTCATCATTCCGTGTCAAATCAACCAATATTCTTAAAATTGGTAAGGTTACCTCTCAGACTTGACTAAAATCAGTTCTAATATTCATCTATGGGTATAATGAACACAGGCTACCAAAAATCCAACTCCAGTGACCCTCCCTTGAGAGGGATGCCACGCCCACTTTAAGGGGCCTTTATTCCGAAACAACTGGTTAGTAAGCTCTTTTCCCCCATATGTTCATTATACCCAGAGATTAAAATTATAAAATAATTTTAGCCAAATCTGAGAGGTGACCTGGGTTGATTTGACACAGAATGACCAATACGAACAATTTCCATAATCAGGGATATTTTTAAATTTAGTCATCAGAACACGGAAAGATTGGTTTATTTTCAGGGAACTTTTCGCAGAATTAGGAAGATTTGGCATCTCTGGATGGTGTGCACACAACTTAATTAGCTCGGCCCATGAGAAAAAAAGAGTGAATTTTGCATGTCCCTTATTCACTTACTGTTCAATTTCAGTTTGTCGATCCACCACAGTTTCATATCTTTTTTCAAAATTCTTGAAGTTTGTGGACTTCAAAAATTTGTTTTCCTTGTCAGTGAAAACCCACTCCTGAATGAAGCCGAGGATCTGGTATTGCTTGGGATATGACAGATCCCAGACATAATAAGTAAACATCAAGAGTAAAATCATTGCAAGTATACCGTCTTCCGGCAGACATTCGATGACCTCTCCATCAGCCAATATAAACCCGCTGCTAAAGAGGTCGCCTTTCATGTCCGAGAGAACAACTAGTCGAGGGGGGTCTCCTTGCTTACAGGATGCCTTGAAGTTTTGTGCCTGAAAATATAATGAATTCACCGTATTTAATATTTTATTTTAACAGGTGTACGTTAAGTTATCTTAATTTTAGTTTTACCATTACACTGATGTGTGATAAGCACTGTATACTCGTTACTTTTCAAGTCCTGCTGGAAAAATACACAGGCATATTACTTTAGTATGATTCAGACCTTGCAAATTTTGAGACGATTTTGGTGAGCAAAACAGTTATTGCTGCAGTCAAAACATGCCAAATCAGTTTTAAAAAAGTGCTTTTGCCATGGGGATAGGCCTCCACACAGATGCAACACCCAATTCGAAGAAAGAACATTTGTTGAAAATTTTTGTAGTTATATAAATTGAGAAAAATGTTCGTTACAAAGGCTGCTACTCAGGCATATTCCCTCACAAGATGATATTTTTTTTTAACATCTGAGAAAAAAAATCAATAAAAAGGAAATCGATCAGAGACAGAGGGGGGGGGGGGGGGGTAAGCCTTCAAACTGCAAACCTTTGTTATAAAAAAAGGGTCCATAACAATCAAGAAAAACACATATTTATATAACCTTTACCTCCACTAAGGTGATGGCATCTGCGTGTTCCTTGCTACTCTTCCCCTGAAGGGACACCTTCTCTTGGAGCTTTTGTACAGAGTCATAGACATCCTTGTCGCTGTCACTGGCATCCTAAACCATGAATAATTGTTTGATTAGTTCATTCCAATAAAATACATAATAATTTTGTAATGCTAACATGCCACCAAGTTGTGCTACATATCAAGTTGAATGTGATGCAACTGATGCAAAATAATGCCAAAAAAAAAGATCATTTTAGATTATTGAATAGCAGGTCAGCAATCTAGGTTTGTCGTAAACATAGTGATTTGTTGATTTGGTCTCATAAGTTCTGTATAACAACAGGCATGCTAACTTTCGAGAGGTAGATGCTAGCACAATACGAATTGCCAGTGTTTTTGAATTTTTCAGCCAATGGCAATCTGAGATACAAGAAAATTGAAATTAGCTGATCCACTGAAAAACTGCATGGATAAGAAGCAGAAAACAAACTTACAGACCGCTAACAGACGACCTGTTAACCGATACATAACTTATCTTGGCATGCTAGGAAAAGAAATCCCCCCCCCCCTCCCCCCCAAAAAAAAAAACCGCACCTGCAAACAAGCAAAGCAAACAAAACAAAGCGAAGCCTCAGTCAAAGAAGTACACTCACTTCAATATCCCACATTTTGTCTAGAAATCCTATCATTTGACGGATATTCTCCCCAAGCGTTTCTTGGTTTAAGCTTGTCCTTAGAAGAAAAAACTCCTGCACAATCTGCAAAAAATGTAACAAAAACAAGTATATCAGCTGTCTGAAAGTATCAGGTAATATTTAACCACAAGGGTAACCAACCGCTTTAAATTTAAATCTATTTTTGGTTATGTCAAATAAAATAATGATGATGTAGCAGCAGGGACTTTAACCTGTGGAGCCAAGTACATTTCACACAAAGCACCATGTACACAATGTATTAAAAGATCCAATGTTTCTTGCTAAAATGAAAGTGCTTAAACCTAGTCAGGACCATGAATTTTTAAAGAAACAATTTGTTTCTTCTTTTTGTATCTTTTTCAGTATTGTACTACTTTGTACATGTACATCATTAAGAAAGTGCACCAACATTGCAAGAGATGGATGATTTTGAGTATTATATATACTTACAAAACAAGGTTTTTTCAGGATGGGAAATTCTTTGACAATAGTTCCCACATCACCATCCTTCAGCCCTTGAATCCACCGTCTTCTTAGAGTGAAGGTGTCTCGCTGGATTTTCCTTAGTTTCGGCTTATCTGGGTTCACCTCATCATTACACATTTTCTTCATGGCATCTTTTTTCTCCTCGTAACTAGATTGATCACCTGAGTCATGTACACACATGATATTAGCAAAATAGTATAAATAATTATACACGTACTGTTGCCCCAGGTTGTATTTTCCCCGAGGCAGAGATGAGGGCAAACGGAATGCTCAAGGGATAAATGACTTTGACTGATTCTGAATACACCCATGGTCAACATTTTGTTCCATGTTCTAAACATAAATAAAGTAGCAATCATTCCAAGTACCTTGTTTCAACTCGGTGCCCATTACCGAAACTTGGAAACCATGGACTTCTACATAAGATGCATACTGTAGAAAAATGAAAACAAGACCAACTATTCACTATTCATCAGCTTTTACCTTCTTGATCTTGAAGCGCAAGAAACTGAGTTGCTCTAGATGTTCTGTTTTTCTTGATTGGCTCTCCTTCAGATCTCCTGTTTCTTCTCCATCTGATGTTCCTAAGCTTCTGAGATAACTTTTCATTAAAGTACGACTGCAAATTAAACACATTTAGACCACCATGTCTTTAGCCAGGAAATGAAATAAGCATTGGAAATATAAACTAAATAAAAACAGGTGCAATTGTTTATAAGTGCCAGTATATCTGTTTGATGAGCACTGGTAGTGCATTGCTCTATCGCTCATGCCAACATGGCTTAGCAATTGTTTTTGGCTAAATAAACAGCATTTCAGGAAATTGTGACTTTCTCTAAATGTTGCCTTGTCTGCTGGTCAACTATACATCAATTATATCTTGACCACAACTTTGAGATAATAATTATATACCATGTTCAGGAGGCTTATTTAGTTAAATTGACCACTTGTACAGAGCTGCCAAAGTTTGCAATCATGCAGATTTTTTACAACAATCAGGGAGATATTTTGAATTACATTCAAAATATTATAATAGGGAAACAGTTTCCATAATCAGGGAGATTTTTCAAATTTGTTCATCAGACAGGACATGGAAAGATTGGTTGATTTTCAGGGAATTTTCTACAGAATAAGGGAGAGTTGGCAGCTTTGCTTGTACTGGAGACCACAAACCTGCCTGCACATACTTAGTACTCACCCAGGGATGTTCGCCTTTATGACCAATGCAGGGGTACATGTTGTACATCAACTGGCCAAAATCAGCATAGTCTCCACGGTTTAAGATGTCACGGTGGGCTAAAACGTGATAAGCGGTTTCTTCAATAAACTTCGACCACTCTTTGTAAACTTCCTTCTTTTCCAAAAGCATATCAATATGGTCCGAATACGACGGGGTGGTGAATTGCCGAGATGGATCAGTTGCTGCTTTAGTGCTTGAAGTTGAAGCTGTTGCACGTATCTGCTCTGCTGGGGTTGATAGCTACAAACATGAGATCATAAATAGGCACATAAACTAAAATAGGCTGGTTATGGTATACTGTATGGCATACCATCCCTACAAATAAAAAATTGTATTACAAAATTTGTTTCCCTCTCATTCAGGGTACAACAGTGCTGTACAAGTTATTATAAAAGTACAGGTTGATATAACAGTACAGAAATGAAAGGGCCCAAACCAACCTCTTGTGAGTTGTTTCCACCATCAACATGGATCTGTTTCACTAGAGTAGTTAACTTCCGAGCAACACCAATCTTGTCAGGAAACATGTGGAATATGTCTTCCTCTGTCAAGCTGAGGAGTGCTGTTCCATCAACTTCATTCTCTGTTGAATGGGAGGTTAAGTTATATAAACCACACTTCGTCAACATTCTGCAGCATTACATACTTAACCCCAAGTGTTTCATGAGAAATTTGTGGCCATCTGTAAGAAAGGTCTTTAGCTGCATGGACAGCATGAAGGTGTCCAGTATCTTTTACTACAAAGCTGTTGAAGTGACTTGCAAAGTATTCTACTTCAAGATCTGTACAAATTAGATATTTTGCATGCTCAACAACAGCAATGCTCTTGACCCTGACAAGTGTTGGCATACATCCATCATCCCATGATGTCATCAAAACAGTCCCAACCTCGTAAACCAATCCTTTCATCTGTATTCGACGTGTCAGCAACAGTTCATGAACATCGTTATTCTGCAGTTCAGAGCATCTGGGTGTCAGAACTTCAATGTATTCATAGTTGTCAATGGACATAGTGGACCCTTTATTAACCTCATCCCCAACATAAAGGTATGTTTCCGATCTTTTACCACTTGCCTGTAGCTGTTGAAGACACATCCAACGCTGATGATACTCAGCAACTGATTTAGCTATTGCCTTGAAATTACGCCATTTGTGACTTTTGAACAGGCCATGTTTCCCTTCCATACGCATGCACCAATGGTGTCTCAATGGACCAAATTGAAGCAGTTGCTTCGGGAAATGCAACAGATAGTGCATTTTTGGCGTAAATGATTTGTCAGGATACAGCTCAATGAAATACCTAAGATAAGTCGCTATCAGGTCTGTTAAACTGTTGTACGTCCTTTCTGATGCCACTGGTGAAAGACACAGCCCAATAATCTGCTGAAATCGAATGAAATTTACCCAATGGAGATCTTCTCTTGGTACCATGTGACCAACCATAAATGGCAGCAACAATATGAGATTTTTCATTGATGCAGCAGTTTGACGCAAGGTAGAACTATGTTGCAAATCTTTTGCCTCAATAATTTGAGGTTTATCATTTACCTCAGATGAACTGTAATTGAAGTTTTCAATAATTCTGCCCAGGTCGGAAACAGAAAAGTACCTCTCTTGAATCAGGTGAACAAGTAGTAGTCTTACCTCTATACGAGCTATTCCCTCAAGGAGAACATGCATTGGGTCATGTAAAATACATTTAGTTATTTGAAACTCAGGCACAGAGAAAAGCAAACCTTTGCTGTTAATGCCATATTGCTTTGACCAATAAAGCTTGGCTTCTCTTGACAGACCTTCAAGCTCGTTACATCTGTCCCGATGTTCATCTTCATCTCTCCCATCACAATCTTTGTCATAGAAGCGTGTATTTAATGCATTGCGAGAAATATCACATGTCCTACATGGTTTCAATGCACCTCCCACTCCTTCTTTGAATCCTCCAACACTTTGTGCAGCAGGAGTATCACCCAGGAATACTACTAAAAGACCATAATGGAGTACATCACAATCATTAATAGATACATTTACACCATGATGAAGACTTCTAAGAGCATTTTGAAAATCCTTAAGGAGGGTTTCAGAACCATATCGCTTTATGTATGTCGATTTTGCTACTGCTATCAACTGTATCACAGACAGTTTACTGCGGAATTCTGGGGGAATGTTGAGCAACACATAGTAAAACACACAGAGCTTGTGCCTCCTGGTATGGGAACCAATTGGGTTTACAAGTTCAAATTCATCAGTATAAACAGCAAACTGCAGGGCCCCAGGATGTTCATTCAAAAACTTGCTGTTTTGCAGGAAGACACCATCTTTCACATCAGTCATCAGCCTTTCTGAAACAAAACGGGCCTCTTTAAGACATGCCTGTACTTCTGGCATTGAGAGCAGTGACTTCAGATTTTCAAGAAATGGTACAAAGTAACCATAATCAGTTTTCTTTGACAATTTGTAGCTCCCTTTGTGTTTTTTACGGGCTAAATGATCTCCCATAACGACAGCTTCAGGCATAACTGACCCAAGATGTTGTTTCATATACTTTTCTCTCTTGTAATGGGAATCAAGCTCTGCAAAAGCTGTGTCAGCATCAAGGAGATGATTTAAATCATGAAGTGTCTGTGGTTCCAACATTTCCTTCAAAGCATTGAATCGATTCTGGTACAATTCCCTTACACTCAGGATCACCTCTTCTATAGCTGAGTTACTCATGCCATGTGCAGCTTTGAGCTTCAAAAGAAAAGCTGCTTCAGATTTAGTTGTGTCCAACTCACTGCATTCATCATCCATGTCATCCCTGTCAGAGTCATCACTGACATCACCCTCTACAGACACATGTTCTCTTTCATAATTGTGATGTCGCTTTACATGGATTTTATAAGTATTGTACTTTCTGAAAGAGGCCCCACAACCTTTTGCGCCACAATGAGCAATAAATGTTGGGGCATTTCTGTGCCGGCGCACTATGTGCTGTAAAATGTTCTGTGTACTTGAGGTAAAGTATGGACACATGCTGCAATGCTGAGAAGTGGCCATTATAACAGTTTTAAATGTTGCTCACAGTCAAAAGAAAAACACTACTGCTGGGTACCTGAAATATATAGAACCATGCGGTGCCTGAAGTTTAGTCATTTATAAAAGCATACACAAGGGCTTGAATTTCAAGAGGAAACATCCTTTGACTAGATTGGAGTTTTTTGTTTACTAGACCAGTCACAATGAAAACAGCTTTAATTTAAACTGTTTTGATTTGAACAAGTACTAAGGGATTATTATTTTATCTTATTTGTTGTGTGTGTATGTCATGTATATTATAATTTGAGTTTCAATGCAGATGAGTTCTCTGCTTCAAGTTTAGATAATAAGAGGATGCATCTCTCGGCAAACAAGTTTAGTATTCAATTCAAAAACACAAAACAACCAGACTGGTTTGGCCCAACTCCGAAATTTACAGTTTAATTAACTAGGGGTACCCTTTTCGCAAAAATTGTCTTGCCGCAACAAGAATGAACTTTTGAAATACCACGGGTTGTAATCTTGCAATCAATAAATACTTTGCCAAGAAAAAAAATGCATTAATAAGTAATAACACTTACGTCTTATCACTCCCAAGGATGCATCCGATAGGTTTTTGTTGCTCAGCCACTCAAGGACATCCCTCACTGTGGAATCATTATTTATCTCCATATCAAAAGCTGAAAGTAAAAAATAAAAGCACTGATTTGAGTAGATTACATGATTACTCTTTTAACAATGTTTGAAATGCATGTATGTATTCCTCGTTAATAGACTGTGAATAGGATCCATTTCACTTTCAAATGAGAAGTTCACAATAGCAACCAAAATTAATCATTACAAAAAACTCATCCTGTTTTCACACCGAGTATGAAATCTGAATGGGGAATTAAGTAAGACTAGACTTACATTATTAATTTACATTTATTTTCAGAAGGGAAGGCCGGCGTATCCAAATAATTTGGGACAAATGTCACACTCACATGTGAATGTGACCAATCATTATACCTAATATGTTTAGGTCCATATAGTGGAAAATCCATAAGGCCCCCCCCCCCAAAAAAAAAAAAAAAAAAAAGCTGTGCAATTTCGTTAACATTTAGAAACTGACACAGAACTGATATTTTTGCAAAAACAAAATATATAAAAATATATATATATAAATCCATACCTTACCACTACCATAGTACCAGTGCCTCAAAACCCATACAATAAAAGACAAACAAATATATAAATATAACCTTAATTATTGTGCTGACCCCAAGCCAGCTTTAAGCTCTTTGAACTCACAATAACTTGTTTCTTAATTCAGCCATCCACTAAAAACTACAGTCAAGCAAACAAGCAGTGGCAGTGCTGATGAATGATGTTGCCACTGACTCAGCTGTTGTTAAGTTCAATGCACAAACATAAATAAAAACAGTGTTAAATTGATGAGTTTAAACCCACGTGACTGGAGCACGGTGAACATATTGAGAACAAAAAATTACTGTATAAAAAACATAATTTTCATAGGCAAAGCCACAGGCAGAGGAGCAACAATGTAACATATGCACACAACGTTGATAATGGAAAATTTAACCGTGTGTTTCCGCATCGAGAAATTTGTGAAAAGGTTTAAGATCCAAGGCTTGTTCCAAAAAATTTTTTAAAAAAAAAAAAAAACCCCTTTTCCCCCCCCTTTTTTTTGGTTTTTAAAAAACCCCCCTTTTTTGGGGTTTTGGGAAATTTTGGTCCCAAATTTTGGGAAAATTTTTGGGGGCCCCCTTTAAAGGGAAAAAACCCCCTTTAAAATTTTTTTTTTTAAAAAGGGGGTTTTAAAATTTTCGGGCCCTTTTTTAAAAAGGGGGAAAAAAAAAATTTTTTTTTTGGGGGTTTTTTGGGGGGGGAAAAAAGGGCCTTTTTAAAAAAAAAATTTTTTTGGGGGGGGGTTTTTTTCCCCCCCGGTTTTTTTTTCCCCTTTTTTTTAAAAAAAAAGGGTTTTTTTTTTTTTTTTTTTCCCCGAAAAAATTTTTTAAAAAAAAAAAAAAAAAAGGGGGAAAGTTTTTTAAAAAAAAAATTTTTTTTAAATTTTTTAAAGTAGAATATAATGATCCACACAAAAAATGCGTCGAAACTGCGTGGTTTTCCTTTTACTTCGTGAACTATAACACGGGGTCCGCCATTTTGTGGAGTAAAAAATGTGGTTCTTCAAAATGGCGAACCGTGTTAGTTCACGAAGTAAAAGGTAAAACCACACAAATTAGAGGTATATTTGTGTGGACCATTATATTCTACTTTTGAAACATCTTTCCATTTATATTCATTTCATAACAAACGCTTTCAAACGCTTTTTATAGCCCAAAGCGCCCAATCCAAGGCAACGTGTCACTTTAAGAGATTTGAAACCTGTGGCAAGAACGTTGTTGGCTGCTTTGCAGTCATTTTACGTTTCTCCTATTCAAATATTATTATACACTTCTGGTAATGAAACCAACGATGCCTCATAGGTGAACTTCAATCACTGCAGCTCTCAAGCCCAGAGGAAAAAAAACCCTGTAAACAAGGGTGCCTGCTATGTGAACCAGAAACCCCTTGGTTAGTTAATTAACCCCTACTCTTCCTGGGTACTTGTACACTGTAAAAATGGCGTTTAGATTATAAGCACATTTCTAAACGCCTCGCTTGTACCCACTTTTTTAACACGTTTAGCCCTCAACATGTTTAGATTGCGCACTTCTGTGACATGTTTACCCCTCAACATGTTTAGATTGCGCACTTCTGTGACATGTTTACCCCTCAACATGTTTAGATTGCGCACTTCTGTGACATGTTACCCCGAGACACATTTAGCCTGTGACACGTTTAGATATAATGTGTTTAGGGCTCCAAAATAGTGAGTGCTAAACATGTTTAGGGTGCAAGACATGTTTCAGAGAATGTGCTTAGTTTTTAAACATCCGTCTCTTTTCTTTTAGTAAGAAAAAGTAAATGTTGAAAAGCTAAGAACACCTGTAAAATGCTCTGAAATCTCCTGGTATGCACCCTGTTTTCTGTAACAAATAAATAATAATAATAATAAACAAAATGGACTATTAATCGAATTTAATAAACGGCACGGTAATGAATTATCAACAGCAAGGTTCAATATTTATGTATCATTATTTATTCAATTCATTTAATTCAACATCAACGTTATATACAAACAGTAATACAACAGTTTTTTGCCTAAAGCCTAACACTCACCTTACTGGCGGCATTAGGCCCCCCCAAAAAATGTTCTGTTTCCGGTTTCCCGACCGACCTTAATTTAACGCCGCGACCCTAAAGTTTTTATTTGGCTAAAAAAAATATAAAAAAAATAAAAAAATTGTGCGTGCACGACGGTGCGCAATTCCCAGATTGCGCAAAAGTGCCAAAGTTTGCCAAATTTGTGCGCAAATCTGTTAATTGCGCAAAAAATGGACAATCTTTTGGGCAATCTTGAATTTGCGCTCCACGGAGGAATTTAAAAAAAAAAGGCAAAAAAACAACAACATTCCGACCTGCCGACCCTATTTTAAAATGGCATGTAATCAGAAACAGAACATTTATTTTTTTGGCCTCAAGCAATATGGTACATGTGACCTGTGACATCACATGTTTACAAAAGAGCCACAGAGCCTGGACTTCCTGCAGGCACATTTGTACACAGCTCAATGGAAGAATACAACAAATCTTAAGTTTTATAGAGATTGAACTGTCTGATTTTTCTCAACTTTTGATATGAAGAAAAGGGGGACATCTCAAAAGCTATACCACTGTTGCTTTTGTGAATTTTTTAATTTTAAAATTATGACACAAAATGTAAATTTTCCCATATAGTCTGTGTAGTTTCTTGCCCGTCAGAAAATGCACTATAATGTACAATTTTACTACTCTGTAAACAAGGGTAACATGGTCTATAAACAAAGTTTATTTTGGATAGTATCTTCATTTTGACGAAGTTGGAAGAAAAGTGAGAGGTAACAATCTATCTAGCCTATAGTATACAAACAGTGATTGCTGTGAGTGATAATTGTAGACATACCCTGATATGGGGCGCCGTTTGTCAATTAATTGTTTAGAGTATTTTTGATGTGTTTTTACCATGGTTTATAATAATTATATGTAAACCATAGAAAGTGCTGTCAATTTATTTTGTGGTTTACATACCATAAAATTTACAATCAAAGCCTATAAACCATGGTTAATAAACCATGACAACTGAAGCGTCACAAAACCGTGGTTTATAAACCTTGCATAAACCATAACAAATTAAGCATCATAAAACATGGTTTACAAATTATGGTTTATAAACCATGAACAATTCAAGCACTTTCAAAACATGGTTTATAAACCATAAAAATGTAAGTATCATAAAACATGGTTTAAAAATTATTGTTTATAAACCATTAGCATTTAGGCATCTTAAAAACATGGTTTATAAATCATGGTTTATAAACCATGAAAAGTGAAGCATCTTAAAACATGGTTGATAAACCACAACAATTAAAGCATCATAAAACATGGTTTAAAAACCATGAAAAGCGTGTGTTCACAAATCATGGTTTATAAACCATTGAAAAAAATATCTTGGTTTATAAACCATGATTTGTAAACCATGTTTTATGATGCTTACATTTTGATGGTTTGTAAACCATGTTTTATGATGCTTAAATTTTCATTGTTTATAAACCATGTTTTATGATGCTTAAATTTTTATGGTTTATAAACCATGTTTGAAGTAAGCTTAGCTTGAAGGTGCTTAAATTTTCATGGTTTTTAAACCATGTTTTATGACGCTTCAGTTTTCATGGTTTATAAACCATGGTTAATCCATGTTATGATGATTCAATTTTCATGGTTTATAAACCATAACTTATAAGCTTTGATTGTAAATTTATGGTATGTAAACCACAAAATAAATCGACAGCACTTTCTTTGGTTTACATCTAATTATTACAAACCATGGTAAAAACACATCAAAAATACGCTAAACAATTAAATGACAAACGGCGCCCCATACTCTGAGTGCCCGAAATCCTCTGGTGGGATTTACAGGGATATCGGTAAATCCATCCTGATTGGATTTAACCGGGATGTTGCAAATTCAATTAAGGGTCATCATTCCGTGTCAAATCAACCAATATTCTTAAAATTGGTAAGGTTACCTCTCAGACTTGACTAAAATCAGTTCTAATATTCATCTATGGGTATAATGAACACAGGCTACCAAAAATCCAACTCCAGTGACCCTCCCTTGAGAGGGATGCCACGCCCACTTTAAGGGGCCTTTATTCCGAAACAACTGGTTAGTAAGCTCTTTTCCCCCATATGTTCATTATACCCAGAGATTAAAATTATAAAATAATTTTAGCCAAATCTGAGAGGTGACCTGGGTTGATTTGACACAGAATGACCAATACGAACAATTTCCATAATCAGGGATATTTTTAAATTTAGTCATCAGAACACGGAAAGATTGGTTTATTTTCAGGGAACTTTTCGCAGAATTAGGAAGATTTGGCATCTCTGGATGGTGTGCACACAACTTAATTAGCTCGGCCCATGAGAAAAAAAGAGTGAATTTTGCATGTCCCTTATTCACTTACTGTTCAATTTCAGTTTGTCGATCCACCACAGTTTCATATCTTTTTTCAAAATTCTTGAAGTTTGTGGACTTCAAAAATTTGTTTTCCTTGTCAGTGAAAACCCACTCCTGAATGAAGCCGAGGATCTGGTATTGCTTGGGATATGACAGATCCCAGACATAATAAGTAAACATCAAGAGTAAAATCATTGCAAGTATACCGTCTTCCGGCAGACATTCGATGACCTCTCCATCAGCCAATATAAACCCGCTGCTAAAGAGGTCGCCTTTCATGTCCGAGAGAACAACTAGTCGAGGGGGGTCTCCTTGCTTACAGGATGCCTTGAAGTTTTGTGCCTGAAAATATAATGAATTCACCGTATTTAATATTTTATTTTAACAGGTGTACGTTAAGTTATCTTAATTTTAGTTTTACCATTACACTGATGTGTGATAAGCACTGTATACTCGTTACTTTTCAAGTCCTGCTGGAAAAATACACAGGCATATTACTTTAGTATGATTCAGACCTTGCAAATTTTGAGACGATTTTGGTGAGCAAAACAGTTATTGCTGCAGTCAAAACATGCCAAATCAGTTTTAAAAAAGTGCTTTTGCCATGGGGATAGGCCTCCACACAGATGCAACACCCAATTCGAAGAAAGAACATTTGTTGAAAATTTTTGTAGTTATATAAATTGAGAAAAATGTTCGTTACAAAGGCTGCTACTCAGGCATATTCCCTCACAAGATGATATTTTTTTTTAACATCTGAGAAAAAAAATCAATAAAAAGGAAATCGATCAGAGACAGAGGGGGGGGGGGGGGGGGTAAGCCTTCAAACTGCAAACCTTTGTTATAAAAAAAGGGTCCATAACAATCAAGAAAAACACATATTTATATAACCTTTACCTCCACTAAGGTGATGGCATCTGCGTGTTCCTTGCTACTCTTCCCCTGAAGGGACACCTTCTCTTGGAGCTTTTGTACAGAGTCATAGACATCCTTGTCGCTGTCACTGGCATCCTAAACCATGAATAATTGTTTGATTAGTTCATTCCAATAAAATACATAATAATTTTGTAATGCTAACATGCCACCAAGTTGTGCTACATATCAAGTTGAATGTGATGCAACTGATGCAAAATAATGCCAAAAAAAAAGATCATTTTAGATTATTGAATAGCAGGTCAGCAATCTAGGTTTGTCGTAAACATAGTGATTTGTTGATTTGGTCTCATAAGTTCTGTATAACAACAGGCATGCTAACTTTCGAGAGGTAGATGCTAGCACAATACGAATTGCCAGTGTTTTTGAATTTTTCAGCCAATGGCAATCTGAGATACAAGAAAATTGAAATTAGCTGATCCACTGAAAAACTGCATGGATAAGAAGCAGAAAACAAACTTACAGACCGCTAACAGACGACCTGTTAACCGATACATAACTTATCTTGGCATGCTAGGAAAAGAAATCCCCCCCCCCCCCCCCCAAAAAAAAAACCGCACCTGCAAACAAGCAAAGCAAACAAAACAAAGCGAAGCCTCAGTCAAAGAAGTACACTCACTTCAATATCCCACATTTTGTCTAGAAATCCTATCATTTGACGGATATTCTCCCCAAGCGTTTCTTGGTTTAAGCTTGTCCTTAGAAGAAAAAACTCCTGCACAATCTGCAAAAAATGTAACAAAAACAAGTATATCAGCTGTCTGAAAGTATCAGGTAATATTTAACCACAAGGGTAACCAACCGCTTTAAATTTAAATCTATTTTTGGTTATGTCAAATAAAATAATGATGATGTAGCAGCAGGGACTTTAACCTGTGGAGCCAAGTACATTTCACACAAAGCACCATGTACACAATGTATTAAAAGATCCAATGTTTCTTGCTAAAATGAAAGTGCTTAAACCTAGTCAGGACCATGAATTTTTAAAGAAACAATTTGTTTCTTCTTTTTGTATCTTTTTCAGTATTGTACTACTTTGTACATGTACATCATTAAGAAAGTGCACCAACATTGCAAGAGATGGATGATTTTGAGTATTATATATACTTACAAAACAAGGTTTTTTCAGGATGGGAAATTCTTTGACAATAGTTCCCACATCACCATCCTTCAGCCCTTGAATCCACCGTCTTCTTAGAGTGAAGGTGTCTCGCTGGATTTTCCTTAGTTTCGGCTTATCTGGGTTCACCTCATCATTACACATTTTCTTCATGGCATCTTTTTTCTCCTCGTAACTAGATTGATCACCTGAGTCATGTACACACATGATATTAGCAAAATAGTATAAATAATTATACACGTACTGTTGCCCCAGGTTGTATTTTCCCCGAGGCAGAGATGAGGGCAAACGGAATGCTCAAGGGATAAATGACTTTGACTGATTCTGAATACACCCATGGTCAACATTTTGTTCCATGTTCTAAACATAAATAAAGTAGCAATCATTCCAAGTACCTTGTTTCAACTCGGTGCCCATTACCGAAACTTGGAAACCATGGACTTCTACATAAGATGCATACTGTAGAAAAATGAAAACAAGACCAACTATTCACTATTCATCAGCTTTTACCTTCTTGATCTTGAAGCGCAAGAAACTGAGTTGCTCTAGATGTTCTGTTTTTCTTGATTGGCTCTCCTTCAGATCTCCTGTTTCTTCTCCATCTGATGTTCCTAAGCTTCTGAGATAACTTTTCATTAAAGTACGACTGCAAATTAAACACATTTAGACCACCATGTCTTTAGCCAGGAAATGAAATAAGCATTGGAAATATAAACTAAATAAAAACAGGTGCAATTGTTTATAAGTGCCAGTATATCTGTTTGATGAGCACTGGTAGTGCATTGCTCTATCGCTCATGCCAACATGGCTTAGCAATTGTTTTTGGCTAAATAAACAGCATTTCAGGAAATTGTGACTTTCTCTAAATGTTGCCTTGTCTGCTGGTCAACTATACATCAATTATATCTTGACCACAACTTTGAGATAATAATTATATACCATGTTCAGGAGGCTTATTTAGTTAAATTGACCACTTGTACAGAGCTGCCAAAGTTTGCAATCATGCAGATTTTTTACAACAATCAGGGAGATATTTTGAATTACATTCAAAATATTATAATAGGGAAACAGTTTCCATAATCAGGGAGATTTTTCAAATTTGTTCATCAGACAGGACATGGAAAGATTGGTTGATTTTCAGGGAATTTTCTACAGAATAAGGGAGAGTTGGCAGCTTTGCTTGTACTGGAGACCACAAACCTGCCTGCACATACTTAGTACTCACCCAGGGATGTTCGCCTTTATGACCAATGCAGGGGTACATGTTGTACATCAACTGGCCAAAATCAGCATAGTCTCCACGGTTTAAGATGTCACGGTGGGCTAAAACGTGATAAGCGGTTTCTTCAATAAACTTCGACCACTCTTTGTAAACTTCCTTCTTTTCCAAAAGCATATCAATATGGTCCGAATACGACGGGGTGGTGAATTGCCGAGATGGATCAGTTGCTGCTTTAGTGCTTGAAGTTGAAGCTGTTGCACGTATCTGCTCTGCTGGGGTTGATAGCTACAAACATGAGATCATAAATAGGCACATAAACTAAAATAGGCTGGTTATGGTATACTGTATGGCATACCATCCCTACAAATAAAAAATTGTATTACAAAATTTGTTTCCCTCTCATTCAGGGTACAACAGTGCTGTACAAGTTATTATAAAAGTACAGGTTGATATAACAGTACAGAAATGAAAGGGCCCAAACCAACCTCTTGTGAGTTGTTTCCACCATCAACATGGATCTGTTTCACTAGAGTAGTTAACTTCCGAGCAACACCAATCTTGTCAGGAAACATGTGGAATATGTCTTCCTCTGTCAAGCTGAGGAGTGCTGTTCCATCAACTTCATTCTCTGTTGAATGGGAGGTTAAGTTATATAAACCACACTTCGTCAACATTCTGCAGCATTACATACTTAACCCCAAGTGTTTCATGAGAAATTTGTGGCCATCTGTAAGAAAGGTCTTTAGCTGCATGGACAGCATGAAGGTGTCCAGTATCTTTTACTACAAAGCTGTTGAAGTGACTTGCAAAGTATTCTACTTCAAGATCTGTACAAATTAGATATTTTGCATGCTCAACAACAGCAATGCTCTTGACCCTGACAAGTGTTGGCATACATCCATCATCCCATGATGTCATCAAAACAGTCCCAACCTCGTAAACCAATCCTTTCATCTGTATTCGACGTGTCACACAGTTCATTGAACATCGTTGAGTTCTGCAGTTCAGAGCATCTGGGTGTCAGAACTTCAATGTATTCATAGTTGTCAATGGACATAGTGGACCCTTTATTAACCTCATCCCCAACATAAAGGTATGTTTCCGATCTTTTACCACTTGCCTGTAGCTGTTGAAGACACATCCAACGCTGATGATACTCAGCAACTGATTTAGCTATTGCCTTGAAATTACGCCATTTGTGACTTTTGAACAGGCCATGTTTCCCTTCCATACGCATGCACCAATGGTGTCTCAATGGACCAAATTGAAGCAGTTGCTTCGGGAAATGCAACAGATAGTGCATTTTTGGCGTAAATGATTTGTCAGGATACAGCTCAATGAAATACCTAAGATAAGTCGCTATCAGGTCTGTTAAACTGTTGTACGTCCTTTCTGATGCCACTGGTGAAAGACACAGCCCAATAATCTGCTGAAATCGAATGAAATTTACCCAATGGAGATCTTCTCTTGGTACCATGTGACCAACCATAAATGGCAGCAACAATATGAGATTTTTCATTGATGCAGCAGTTTGACGCAAGGTAGAACTATGTTGCAAATCTTTTGCCTCAATAATTTGAGGTTTATCATTTACCTCAGATGAACTGTAATTGAAGTTTTCAATAATTCTGCCCAGGTCGGAAACAGAAAAGTACCTCTCTTGAATCAGGTGAACAAGTAGTAGTCTTACCTCTATACGAGCTATTCCCTCAAGGAGAACATGCATTGGGTCATGTAAAATACATTTAGTTATTTGAAACTCAGGCACAGAGAAAAGCAAACCTTTGCTGTTAATGCCATATTGCTTTGACCAATAAAGCTTGGCTTCTCTTGACAGACCTTCAAGCTCGTTACATCTGTCCCGATGTTCATCTTCATCTCTCCCATCACAATCTTTGTCATAGAAGCGTGTATTTAATGCATTGCGAGAAATATCACATGTCCTACATGGTTTCAATGCACCTCCCACTCCTTCTTTGAATCCTCCAACACTTTGTGCAGCAGGAGTATCACCCAGGAATACTACTAAAAGACCATAATGGAGTACATCACAATCATTAATAGATACATTTACACCATGATGAAGACTTCTAAGAGCATTTTGAAAATCCTTAAGGAGGGTTTCAGAACCATATCGCTTTATGTATGTCGATTTTGCTACTGCTATCAACTGTATCACAGACAGTTTACTGCGGAATTCTGGGGGAATGTTGAGCAACACATAGTAAAACACACAGAGCTTGTGCCTCCTGGTATGGGAACCAATTGGGTTTACAAGTTCAAATTCATCAGTATAAACAGCAAACTGCAGGGCCCCAGGATGTTCATTCAAAAACTTGCTGTTTTGCAGGAAGACACCATCTTTCACATCAGTCATCAGCCTTTCTGAAACAAAACGGGCCTCTTTAAGACATGCCTGTACTTCTGGCATTGAGAGCAGTGACTTCAGATTTTCAAGAAATGGTACAAAGTAACCATAATCAGTTTTCTTTGACAATTTGTAGCTCCCTTTGTGTTTTTTACGGGCTAAATGATCTCCCATAACGACAGCTTCAGGCATAACTGACCCAAGATGTTGTTTCATATACTTTTCTCTCTTGTAATGGGAATCAAGCTCTGCAAAAGCTGTGTCAGCATCAAGGAGATGATTTAAATCATGAAGTGTCTGTGGTTCCAACATTTCCTTCAAAGCATTGAATCGATTCTGGTACAATTCCCTTACACTCAGGATCACCTCTTCTATAGCTGAGTTACTCATGCCATGTGCAGCTTTGAGCTTCAAAAGAAAAGCTGCTTCAGATTTAGTTGTGTCCAACTCACTGCATTCATCATCCATGTCATCCCTGTCAGAGTCATCACTGACATCACCCTCTACAGACACATGTTCTCTTTCATAATTGTGATGTCGCTTTACATGGATTTTATAAGTATTGTACTTTCTGAAAGAGGCCCCACAACCTTTTGCGCCACAATGAGCAATAAATGTTGGGGCATTTCTGTGCCGGCGCACTATGTGCTGTAAAATGTTCTGTGTACTTGAGGTAAAGTATGGACACATGCTGCAATGCTGAGAAGTGGCCATTATAACAGTTTTAAATGTTGCTCACAGTCAAAAGAAAAACACTACTGCTGGGTACCTGAAATATATAGAACCATGCGGTGCCTGAAGTTTAGTCATTTATAAAAGCATACACAAGGGCTTGAATTTCAAGAGGAAACATCCTTTGACTAGATTGGAGTTTTTTGTTTACTAGACCAGTCACAATGAAAACAGCTTTAATTTAAACTGTTTTGATTTGAACAAGTACTAAGGGATTATTATTTTATCTTATTTGTTGTGTGTGTATGTCATGTATATTATAATTTGAGTTTCAATGCAGATGAGTTCTCTGCTTCAAGTTTAGATAATAAGAGGATGCATCTCTCGGCAAACAAGTTTAGTATTCAATTCAAAAACACAAAACAACCAGACTGGTTTGGCCCAACTCCGAAATTTACAGTTTAATTAACTAGGGGTACCCTTTTCGCAAAAATTGTCTTGCCGCAACAAGAATGAACTTTTGAAATACCACGGGTTGTAATCTTGCAATCAATAAATACTTTGCCAAGAAAAAAAATGCATTAATAAGTAATAACACTTACGTCTTATCACTCCCAAGGATGCATCCGATAGGTTTTTGTTGCTCAGCCACTCAAGGACATCCCTCACTGTGGAATCATTATTTATCTCCATATCAAAAGCTGAAAGTAAAAAATAAAAGCACTGATTTGAGTAGATTACATGATTACTCTTTTAACAATGTTTGAAATGCATGTATGTATTCCTCGTTAATAGACTGTGAATAGGATCCATTTCACTTTCAAATGAGAAGTTCACAATAGCAACCAAAATTAATCATTACAAAAAACTCATCCTGTTTTCACACCGAGTATGAAATCTGAATGGGGAATTAAGTAAGACTAGACTTACATTATTAATTTACATTTATTTTCAGAAGGGAAGGCCGGCGTATCCAAATAATTTGGGACAAATGTCACACTCACATGTGAATGTGACCAATCATTATACCTAATATGTTTAGGTCCATATAGTGGAAAATCCATAAGGCCCCCCCCCCAAAAAAAAAAAAAAAAAAAGCTGTGCAATTTCGTTAACATTTAGAAACTGACACAGAACTGATATTTTTGCAAAAACAAAATATATAAAAATATATATATATATAAATCCATACCTTACCACTACCATAGTACCAGTGCCTCAAAACCCATACAATAAAAGACAAACAAATATATAAATATAACCTTAATTATTGTGCTGACCCCAAGCCAGCTTTAAGCTCTTTGAACTCACAATAACTTGTTTCTTAATTCAGCCATCCACTAAAAACTACAGTCAAGCAAACAAGCAGTGGCAGTGCTGATGAATGATGTTGCCACTGACTCAGCTGTTGTTAAGTTCAATGCACAAACATAAATAAAAACAGTGTTAAATTGATGAGTTTAAACCCACGTGACTGGAGCACGGTGAACATATTGAGAACAAAAAATTACTGTATAAAAAACATAATTTTCATAGGCAAAGCCACAGGCAGAGGAGCAACAATGTAACATATGCACACAACGTTGATAATGGAAAATTTAACCGTGTGTTTCCGCATCGAGAAATTTGTGAAAAGGTTTAAGATCCAAGGCTTGTTCCAACCAGCCAATCGAAAGGCAGTACTTCAGCCAATCAATGAACGAAACATTAACAGCACGCTCAGAGCATCAGCCAATCCCAATGCGGGATACTGTTACAGAACTCATGGTAAGCTTCCTGCACAAAACTTTTTTTGGCGGGAACGGTGTTGTTCGCCTCATAAACAAATTTTCAAAGTCTGGATAAAGTCATTGTAGTGGCGTGATTTCATAAAATCAATAAATAATCAAGCTTCACCCAATTCAACATTGAACGTGGTCAGTTTTTTAGGATAGAAGAGGGATCCGGACGATGCCATCGTGTCGACATGTCGATACAACCATACAACCGCCTGCCTATAATGTACATGTAAAAACGTATCAGTATAATTTAACGTAAAACCGTAATGCTCAAGCTACGCCCGGCCTGTCTATGGGCTAGCGCTGGTGTAAACGTTAAACTACGACATGCACGCAGTAATTATAAACCTTACATAAAACCTACAACGACTAATAGCCTATCTACGTCATTCTAATGAAGTCTTTTATCGGAAACTACTTACCAAAACATGCAAAAAATTGTTGTTTTCTGGGCGCTGTAAAGCAGTGTGATGTCGTCGTTTTCCAGCCAGCGAGAGGAAGTGGTGCTGCGCATGCGCTGGTGGGATGTTGCGGACGTGTGAGTACGCTCAGGTCAGCCGCGCAAAACTCGATTGATTTAATGCTATTATTATGCAGTAGTTTTTAGAATACTGTTTTTGGATCACGAGCCAAGGTGTGACGTGTTCTCGTGGCCGTGTTTTGCTCGAAATGATTGAATTAGAAACCGAACTAACTAAGCCAATGAGCGTAAAACATTAAAATAATTGTTGAATCTTAAGACGTCATCTTAATCTGGGCCCAATCATAGACATTTTATCAAGCAAATTTTTCTGCTCATCGTTTTTTTTTAAATAGCCTAGGTGTTGTATCAACAAGCTATAGTAGGCTACATGTAGGCCTTGGCCCAAAGTTAAATGAGCGTTTGCTATGACACAAACGCAAAATTAAACGGGTTTTAAATACTTCGCATTTTGTTAAAACGTAACTTTACCCTACACACTGCGTCAACTTGCTACACGTGTTTAGCTTCAAAAATTGAGTGAAAATACATTCTGAATGTAGGCATATGGCCTTTTTAAATGATAACAGTTCTATCCTGCAAAACAAATCGCAATAGGCGTCCAGCTTTTTGACACGTGAGATATCCATTTAGCTTACAAACATTATTTCTAACACGTTGACGTGAAGCACATTTCGAATGTGTTTAAACTCAAAGCTTCACTTCAAACAAGCACAACCGTGAACTCTCAACACTTTAGCTTGTTGACATGTTAAAAAGATACCCGTTTAGCTTTCAAACATATTGCTAAACATGTTTACGTGTGAACATGTTTCGATTGTGTTTAAATTTAAAACTTCACTTCAAACAAGCACAACAAATCTCAACACGTTTAGCTTGTTGACATGTTAAAAAGATACCCGTTTAGCTTTCAAACACTACTTGCTAAACATGTTTACGTGTGAACATGTTTTGATTGTGTTTAAATTCAAAACTTCACTTCAAACAAGCACAACAAATCTCAACACGTTTAGCTTTTGGACATGTTAAAAAGATACCCGTTTAGCTTTCAAACACTACTTGCTAAACATGTTTACGTGTAAACATGTTTTGATTGTGTTTAAATTCAAAACTTCACTTCAAACAAGCACAACAAATCTCAACACGTTTAGCTTTTGGACATGTTAAAAAGATACACGTTTAGCTTTCAAACATATTGCTAAACATGTTTACGTGTGAACATGTTTTGATTGTGTTTAAATTCAAAACTTCACTTCAAACAAGCACAACAAATCTCAACACGTTTAGCTTTTGGACATGTTAAAAAGATACCCGTTTAGCTTTCAAACACTACTTGCTAAACATGTTTACGTGTAAACATGTTTTGATTGTGTTTAAATTCAAAACTTCACTTCAAACAAGCACAACAAATCTCAACACGTTTAGCTTTTGGACATGTTAAAAAGATACCCGTTTAGCTTTCAAACATATTGCTAAACATGTTTACGTGTAAACATGTTTTGATTGTGTTTAAATTTAAAACTTCACTTCAAACAAGCACAACAAATCTCAACATGTTTAGCTTTTGGACATGTTAAAAAGATACCCGTTTAGCTTTCAAACATATTGCTAAACATGTTTACGTGTAAACATGTTTTGATTGTGTTTAAATTCAAAACTTCACTTCAAACAAGCACAACAAATCTCAACACGTTTAGCTTTTGGACATGTTAAAAAGATACCCGTTTAGCTTTCAAACATATTGCTAAACATGTTTGCGTGTAAACATGTTTTGTGTGTGTTTAAATGCTAAGCGCCGTTTTTACAGTGTACGTGCACAACCAACCCTAGTACACGGGACCTACGGCCTCATGTCCCATCCGAAGGACAAAGCAATTATGGTAAGAGTATCTTGCTCAAGGACGCGAGTGCCGCGACCATGACTTGCACACACACTCTACTGATCAGACAACACCGGTGCTTCAGTTTTGAGTCTGAACCGCTCGGCCGCGACACGCCACAAATATAAAGACCGTGACATTCGAATGGTCAAAAGTATAATCAACAGTATAATCCATAAGCCCTCCTGCGGGGCTCCGTGTTTCCTTTTATATAACTGTATTAATATTAAAGGCCCTGTACACTATTGGTAAGATCGAAAAACACAATGTTCACAGATTCACACATAACTTACATGATTTAAAGTAAGTAATGGTAGAAAGGGTTCCTTAAAATATTTCTGCCTAAAATGCTATCGTTTCTGAGAAACGAGTAAAACAATAGATCGCGCGCGATAATTTGAAAAAACAGAAAACACATAAGAGCTCTTTTCACTATTTTCTTGTGACCTGGATTACCAATTGAGCTCAAACTTTCACAGGTTTGTTTGTTCAGGGTGTTTAATCACACAAAATGCGGACACTGGTTTTGAGCTGTTACCAAAAGTGTACAATACCTTTAAATTGTTATTATTAACTCTGCTGGTTGCTGAGAATGGAATAGGGGAAAAAAAACATTTAGTCTGTCCCACCTGAACGCAGGGATCATCGGCATTGGTAGAATTATAACCGTCAAATATTTCTCAAACCGCAACCTGCAATATATTCGCATATTGTTTTAATAGTTCTCACTCAATTTAAGTACTAAAACCGATTGTCAATGAGTTATGACGTTCGCCTCGCAGCAGCTACAAAAACCGCAAATGCGCACCTTTAAAGAGGGGCTTCAAGGTCAAGTTCAGTTTTGTGATGCAATCATTTTTTCAATGGATAGATTTCTCATGATTGTCGGGGGAAATTCCAAGTCTCTAACCTCACGTTAGAACGGTGTAAAAAATGTCCTTTTATCTGAAACTCTTTCATAGCGAAATCTGAAACGTGCCATCATCGAACATAACAAAACCAAATAGGTCCGTACATTCCAAAAGAGGATTATATTGTTGTGTGCCAGTCAAAATGTCAAATCCAATGCTGTCTTGATTGAATATTATCAAAAATTCAGGAGTGAACTAAAAGGGTTTTGTACAAAAACGTACAGACAATGTGACGTCATCGAACGTTTTGAGATTTCGACAAAAAATGCACTTGAAGGATATCAAACACAGTGGCATTTTTACACTGTTTTTACCGTGAGGTTAGGGAATTCGCATTTTGTTCACCCACTTCCATAAGTACTCAACCTATTCGAAAATGAGTGGATCACAAAAATTGTATTTCTATTTGGAGTCCCCTCTTTAATTTAACTAACATTTCAAACCGCTATTTTAATATGCTAATAAAACTATTCGATGTGATGGATTGCAATACCGAACGACCTTTGTTTTTTTTATCCGTGGGTATAATAGTCAAACAGTCCGGCCTTCAATTCAACAACACCTGCTAAAGTTGACTTGTAAGTTGGTGCCGTCTGTGGGGAAATTCAATTAAAATAAATGTAACGGTGATTTACATCTGGCGACACACAACGTAAAAAAATTACGGGCACAGTATAGACGATCAACGTTACATAAAATGTAATATGACCCACATGCAATATTTACGCAAAAAGTGTGTGATTCATTGTGTTCGACACGCATGCAGCAGGGTAAATCGCTGTAAAATTACTGTAATTGGTTCTTATTTTACGCTTTCACGTATAGGTTGGCGGTCTAGCGGTTGAAAATCATCAACAATTTCAACCCGTACTATGTCTGTAACCAAGATATATAGTGGGCGTACCATTATTTTCCAACCTGTTTTGAACCTTGTGTGCAAAGCCTCTAAAATGATAAGTGACTGAGCGGCAATAAAGAAAAATGTTGATTTCGATGAGAACTCTATAGTCTTATAAGCTGTGCACAACATTTGGTAAGATTGAAAATGTAAGTGTTCACAGATTTGCACGTTACTTACATGGTGTAAAGATGGCGTGGTGAAAAACCTCCCTCGAAACTGTTTTGCCTGATGCTATGGTTTTTGAGAAATTAGTAAAACAAATTAAGATTTTGATCTCGCAAGTCAAAAACAGAATGTTTGAAAACAGTAAAAATGTATCAGTTTTTTTTTTTCTTTCAATATATTCTCGTGACTCTGATGACCGATTGAGCTCAAACTTTCATAGGTTTGTTATTCGATGGTGATGATGGGTACGAAAATAAGTAGATAACGTTATACCAACGTAACGGGTTATTCCATGTAGGCAAGCTTTGTGTAATCTCATGCATTATGCCTGAGTGTATAAAACCCCATGCGTTTTAGTAAAAGAATAATCGACTTAGTCATGAAACTTTCATATGTTATTGTGTAATTGATTTTCTTCAGAGAGAGTGAAAGCAAAGCTTAAAATCTGAATGTGATCTCTTAAGCCAAATGACATTATGGTTCATTAAGCATTTTCGTAAAGTTAAAGCCTGTTGTGGTTGGGTCTGCATAAGTGAACTTTAAAGGCACTGGACACTATTGTTAATTACTCGAAACAATTGTTAGCATAAAACTTACTTGAAAAACATAAAAACTTACTTGAAAACGAGCAATGGAGAGCTGTTGATAGTATAAAACATTGTGAGAAAGTCTGAAGTAACGTAGTTTTTGAGAAAGAAGTAATTTCTCAGTAAAATATTTGAATTGATTTTGGGACCTCACGCGTGAGGTCTCGAAGTCAAGCATCTGAAAGCACACAACTTCGTGTGACAAGGGTGTTTTTTCTTCCATTATTATCTCGCAACTTCGACGAACCAATTGAGTTCAAATTTCTCACAGGTTCGTTATATTGTGCATATGTTGAGATACACCAAGTGAGAAGATTGGTCATTGACAATTACCAAAGGTGTCCAGTGTCTTTAAAGTCACATATTAAATAGCACATACGGTAGGCCCTTTTAATAATTATTCATTACAACCCCCTCCCCCTCTCCACCCAGATCTATTAAAACCTTACAGCCTACTTAAAACAAGTAACAATTTGTTCTGGTAAATATTTACAATGTACTTCTACACTCTAAAGCTCCGGTCAGAATTGCCCAGTTCCGGCTCGGTATAGGGCCTGATCATTCGTAGTCAGTATGACCCGGAATCTGTGTCAAAGACCGAAATGGCCAAATGACTCAGAAGCTGAGTTCAAGCCCTTTAAAAAAAATATTTAAAAACAAATCCGGGTCAGCCTGACCCAGAAATGGGTCAGGGCACCCCGGAATCCGGGTCAATTCTAACCCGGAAGTTTGTAAGAGTGTATGTAAAAAAAAAAAAAAAAAAAAAAACATGACCCAGCTCTAATTAACCGTGCGAGCCTCTGACGCTGTTGGACATTTGGGGGAAACTTGGCTCTCCACGTACATTGCTTTAACGTAATAGGAAACAAAATCACACACTTTAACCATGACGTACACACATGTTCGAATACACGGATACTTGCATAAAGAAAATTCTTATAAGCACGTCCATTGCTTTAACGTAATAGGAAACAAAATCGCACACTTTAACCATGACTTACCCCCAATGTTCGAATACACGGATACTTGCATTTAAAAGCAAAATCTTATAAGCACGTCCAACGGCGTACACAAATACAACCATAAAACAAACCATTGCTCTGTGTGTTTTTTTTTTTTTTTTTTTTTTTGGACCGAATTTGACACAAAACTCGTAAACGCTGGTTGTAAGACGAGTGTTTGTGGAAACCTAAATAGGAACCCAATATGTACCACCCCTTTTTTATGAATAATGTATGTCACTTTGAGGTTGAACGCTCTTTGGCAGGAATAATGCTTGAATTCAATCAGACTGTTTGCCTGAAAGATTTCTTGGAAAGCAAAGAGACCACATGTTGAATGCATCTGTTTCGATCACCGTACTAGCGAGCCAGTTGCAAGATGCTTTATTTATTATGCCCCTCTTTTGACCAAGAAAGAGGGGGACAGATGGGGTTCGCTCGGCCCCAGCGGCCTATCCCTATCCCTTTGGTTTTAAGGCAAAGCGCTGGGGACGAGCGAACAGAGGGGGGAGTGACCGTAAGATGTTCTATACGAGATTATAGCGACAGTGTCGAGGGACATCGGGAGTCTGAGATTCGCTTCAGCCCGTTGTGTTTGACTTGCTGTCCCCCAGCGCGCCAGCCCGAACGCACGCTTATGGTCAGAACCTGATCGGTTTACCTTAACCAACGCTCGGATTCGTAAACAAAAAATGTTCTCTATTAAATTTAGAAAAGAAAGAAAGTCACAAGGTTTTTGCAGGACACCTGCGTATCCCATCTCACAAATTAGCTCGGTGTAAAAAAAAAACCTGTTGATTTGGAGACCATGGTAAGGTGCCAGTACTGTAGAACTCAAAGATATCAAAAATATAAAAACGCATCCCTAAGTGGTCGCACAACGAAGTAAAATTTCCTCGATCTCTCAGAAATTCAAATTACATCTCGCATTTAGCTAGCCGTAAGAAATGAAAAAATCCCCAAATATTTCCCCTGGGTATTTTTGTCTTTTTCCTGAAGTCGCAACGCCCAGGATATCTCTTTGCATCATTCTGTATATAGGTAACATAATGGTAAGCTATTTCAGAAACCATGTTCCCCCAAAAAACATTTCATTTTTTTTTCACAAGGCCCTATGGCTTAATGGAGACACAGTAATCCACGAATAACAATGGAAGAATGCAGTGGGGAAAAAAGGAAACAAGTTGATCAAAAGTCACAATCATATTTCAAAGGTATACCAAAAATAATCAGAACCTCTCTAAGCCGTTTTCGCAAAAATAGCAAAAGGTATTTTCCTTTAATCTGAATACGTTCCACCCATGTTTACAGTGACAGATAATGTAGGCGGTTCAAGATGAATATAAATATACCAGAACCGGAGCATGCACGACTGTCGAAAACGGACAGCACTAATACCCCTTGTATATAAAAAGGCACTCCAAGGAAAAGACTCCGTTTAATAATAGACCAACAGCAACAACAACAACAACAACATTATGTTGACAGATTAAACGAGTCAACTTATGACATTTGTAGGAACCCTAAAGGTCTCAAAATATGGTCAGGGCTCTAAAATTTAGTAATTGAAGTAAGTGACTCGGTGGTCTTCTAGTGCTTATTTCTTGACTTTAACAACATTTATAACCGTACGTTTTTTTTTATTTTGGCAGAATTTGAAGTAGTGATATTAAAACTTTATACTCAGTGAGATTCCACATTAAGGAACATTACAGAATTGGTAAGAAAAAAACTTGTAAAAATATACTTTTGATCACAGATTTACATAAAACTTACACGGTCTAATGATGATGATAGTAGAAAACATCCCTTGAAATATTTTTGTCTGAAATGCCATATTTCATGAGAAATGAATAAACCAATTTTTCCGATGGGAGTTTATCGCTCAGTGAGCGTTTTATTCATTTGTTGATTTCATGCAAAATATGTATCGGTTTTTCCCTATTTTCTCGTGACCCAGATGGCCGATCGATCTCAAACTTCTACAGGTTTGTCAGTTTATGTATGGTAGATTACATAAAGTGCTTACACTGCCAGCAACTGTTTTGTTAGCAAAACCAATTCTGTAATGTTCCTTTAAGACAAATCCATGGTTCTTTTTGACGATTAAAATCAGACATTTCTACCTTTAGTTCGAAGCCAGGTCTCGGGCTTGGACTTGTGCTTAGGCTCTGTCAGTTATTATAGGAAAAAAAGTTTGCTTTCATTGGGGCTTCAAATAGACATGATCACAAACCGGAGCCCAAGCCGAAACAGTGGTTCAGTAAAAGGGCCGTATAATAGTAAACGAGACCGTATCGACAGTTCTGATGACAGCGCTGAGGAGGAAGTTTGGTTTGTTGTGTTTACGCATCGACTCGCCGGACAGCAAACACTTTTGACGTTTCATGCTTTCCTTCAGTGATGGAAGACTTGTCAAATTGTAACTGTATTTCATTAAATGAGGATTGTTTTGGGGATTACGATTGGCATACAAATATTTCTTTAGGTAATTTCCAATACGGTGTAGTTGGTGAGGGTTGTGTGTGAGATTCATAAGATGTTGCAACATTCGTTTGCCCCATCCATCAAATCTCGATAAAACAATATATTTAGAACAAATTGGGTAAACACCATGGATAATATTGCCCGCTATATTTATCGGTCTGTATTACTTGCCGTATTTCAAATTAATGGATGCAGCACTGTAGTTAATGCCTACATTAGTAAGCGAAATTGGACAACAATTAACTTAGCCGTCTACTACGCTTTGAAACCGAGATGGACATAACGATCAAACAGTCTCGATACATATAGACCTTTACCATTCTGCAACCATATTTATTTTGTTAGATTCCCTATACCTTCAGTAACAATAAACACCCATTCTCATTAAACAAAAAGGCACCAAACTGTTTTGCCCTTCCAGCCTCGGTTTGGTTTCACTGATTTGGATGAGGGAAAAAAAAACACAAATGGCCTAACAATCATGATAACAGTTTATAACGGTCCCCAGATTCTGAATGATTTTCACTGGTACTCGGCCAACCTCGGGGTGGCAGATGACGTAGTGGGTGGTCCAATTTACCTTTTAACAAAACATATCAAATCCATGTAAGCTACTATATACAGGGTATTTACAGACGTGACAAAAGCTATCTGCACTAACCCAATTGTGTTGCATCTCGGTACACAAATATGCACCATAAACAGTACGAGAGCATTAGAGTCATAACTTATGGGGACGTAATGCACTTTTGACCAGGGGCACCGTTTGACTGCATCGCCCCGTCATTCCAAAACATTTCCACTCGCTTCATTTCACCAAATATTATACATACCCGTATGACCCAACCCATATTCATAATGTTAACTTCATAACCATTTGGACTCCGTCAAAATCCCACATTTTGTTGATGTTTTGTTATTCCTTCGAAGGATACACACATCACATACACTGCAACAACAGGGGTGTTGAAATTGACACCACGAGTGTTGTCACACACATAGATATCCAAATAAGAATCAAAATTAACATCACAGGGTGTTAAATTAACACTGATATCTGCCAAAACAATTACATTGGGTGTTGTTTTAAAAACCCCATACTGTTAATTTTGATTCTCTCGTGGGTGTCTATACATGCGACAACACCCGTGGTGTCAATTTTAACACCCCAGTTTTTTGCAGTGTAACCAATTCCGTGAATAGTTTTTTTTATTTTTATTATAGTGAACTCGCTTTAATGGCGTAATTGGTCGTTCCCATTTGCACTGCACTCCGTGGCTTGACAAAGTAATAGGGGATGCTTTCGACGTCCCAGCATTTCTCGCTCTCGTTCAGGACACCGTGAAACCTTCGGGGGACAAGGAACAGAACAGTTGAATTTCTCAAAAAAAAAATTGTCCTCGAGGGACAGTTGCTAATGTTCGGAGTTCTATATAATCGCAAATGCTGTAAAAGCAAAAAACACACGGTGAGATCTCCTGTGTTTTATCGGGAGAGTTCATACTATTATTTGAGTCGTATATACTGTGTTCCCCTGGGCGCATTGTTATTTACCCGCTGTTGGATTGTTTTGGGGGAGATTTTGTTGGTACCCGTCGACTTAAATGGGTCCTGCTTTTTAAAATGTTGAAATGATTTTTTTTTTTATTGTTTGGCTTAGTCAACGCTGGGTGGGTGGAGCAAAATACGTCTCTGCTCTAATACACAAATATTCAATCCATGTTGAGCAAACAATTTTGCAAAATACACTTTGACCCTGGTATACGGGTCTCGTAGGGCCTGAGCAATTTCTGGGTCAGTGTGACCCGGAATCTAGGACAAAATGACCCAGAAATGGGTCAAAATGACGCAGAGTCCGGGTAAAAAATCCCACTGTTAACCACTTGCCGGGTCAGCCTGATCCGGAAGTGAGTCAGCCCCCCCCCCCCCCACCACCACCACCCCTCCGGGCCCGGAATCTTACCCGGGAGATTTTATAGTAAAATTATCAGCGAGAGTCCAGTTTTTATTAATTTTACTCTCCGTTTTCCAGCAGCAAGTACTGTGTTAGGCCTACATAAAATACAGAGAGCACTGTCAATCACATTTTACCTTCAATATTTTATGCCATCTGGTTGTTCCTCTATTTACGTCAGTGCAACCGATTTAGTAAAACAAAAACGATTTATGGCCCTTTTCGAAACCACGGTCTAACGCTTCGACTCGCGCAGGCTCTGTCCGCCTCTTTGGAGCCCCGTATACCAAAAAAGCGCACGTTTTCAAAATTGCTGAAGGAGCCTAAGCCAGAGCCTAAGACGAAGATTTGGTTTCGAAACGGCTGTATGGGATCTGCAAAATTGAATATCAATATTACTCTGGATGATTGTTACTATGAATTTGTTGTCATCCGTGAGGTTTCATATCAAATTTAATTAAATACAACTCCCTTTCAAAAAACACATGGCTTTGTAGAAGTTATCAAAAAGAAGAAGAATTGAATAGAAATGAATCACAAAAGCCCTTTGTAAAGGAAACACTCATTTTTGTTGTTGATTCATCTCAGATTTTGACTGAGTCAGATTGCACAAAAGGACCAGCAACAACGACAACATGAATGTGTATTAGTCAGGTACAGTGCAGCACTTACGAGCAAACTGTTCACACCTTTGACAATGTGAAATGGAATTAAGCACTACTGGATGAACTGCATTTAGACATCATAAGTTGATTAGTTTTTAGTTGTCTCCTCCAAATCAAATCATTTTATCGTTTAAAGACCATGAAGAATGCGTAGATGCTTTTGAGAAATAGTGTAAGAACCCCTAATGGTGTATCAGGGGGGATGTTGCCTGTCACGGACTATTCAATTATTCTTTATGGAGGACTTTTGCTTTTATTACCTGCTTTGAGAAAAAGTGAATTATATAGGGCCTATCAACCTCACGTAATAGATGGATTGCAATACGCGTCATTGACCGCCATCTTTGATGTAAAACAATGGAAAAGTGCACGCGTGTACGCGCTACGCACGACTCTCGGCCAATGATAGCTCTTCACGCGTGCACAATTCATCAACAATGGCGGCCGATGACGTCTATCGCAATCTATCTATAAACCACAAGGGAAACTGACTGGGTAATTTTCTTTTTCAAATAACTTAGGGTTGAACAAAGAACATTTGACTAGAGCAGGACTTGAACCTGCGACCTGCGGCACGTTAATCCGGAGGTCGCTGGTTCAAGTCCCGCTCTAGTCAGATTTTCGTTGTTCAACCCAAAAAGTATTTGATATACAAATCAAACAACTATTTTGATCGTGACAAACTTTGCCAATCGATATTAAGCTTCTTATATTTAGGTACGTGTCATAATATCTGATGCATACTTAATATTTTGATGTGTATTTTTTTAGTAAGTGATTTCAGGTTTTATTGTATATTATTTTTTAGATAAAAACCAACTTATCCATCCATGATTCCGTTCAAATACCAATTATTTATCAAGTTATCTGATGTGGAAAAAACCTGTTTAATTGGATCGTGTGGGCAACAGAGAAACGAGTAGTATGTTGTATTTGGGCATTCATCGCGAGGACGTGGGTTTCGTGTCGTGGGACATAAAAGTGCTCGCGAGTGAATGTTACCCGCACAGAATGTTGTTGCCTTTGGGTCAACGAGCTCTTTCCTTATTCACACACAAAGGCAGTTTTCAGATAGTATTCTCAAATTTGACTTCACATTTCAGAGGGAAATTTTTTCGAAGAAAAAATGGTTCCTGTGTGAACTTCATAAGCTTTCAGAATAAACAATGATGTTTTTTATCCTTACCAACCCCGTATAAAAACCTTTAACAATGAAATCAAGGACTTAGCTAAACATGTCAAATAATATAGCATTGCTGCATGCAGTGAACTCGACATTGCCTGCATTCATTTTCAATGCAAAAGGGTGAACCAGGAACCAAGAACTAAAACATAGTTATTCAGGCGAGACAAAAAATAAGGAACTAGCCTTATTCGGGAAATGAAGAGCATTCATGTTCATTGCAAAAGGTGAACCAGGAACCAAGAACTAAAAACATCATTATTCAGGCGAGACAAAAAAAATAAGGAACTAGCCTTATTCGGGAAACGAAGAGCATTCATGTTCTGGGAACCAATAACTAAAACATAATTATTCAGGCGAGACAAAAAATAAGGAAGCCTTATTCGGGAAATGAAGAGCATTCATGTTCATTGCAAAGGGTGAACCAGGAACCACGAACTAAAAACATCATTATTCAGGCGAGACAACAAATAAGGAACTGGCCTTATCATTCGGGAAATGAAGAGCGACACTTCATCTTCGGAAAGGGATGTACCGCACACATCCAACGAGATAACCCAAATTGTCCAATCTGTCCCCATCAATAAAGGCGGATGTTACGGGCGTGTTGTTTCAACCAACTTGAGCGTTCCATATACGGGTAGCCCCTGATAGGCCGCGGTATATAGCCAACAATCTATTCCAGAACAACCCGTCTTTATACAAGAGTGGCAAAACATTTAGTGCACCTGAAATAATCAAAATGCTTTCTGATGAAAATAGACATGCCGGAAGTCTGGGTAATAGGGAAGATGCGTTCACAGGCACGGCCTAACAGGTGCTCCTAAACATAAGAAATAGTCAAAACCGGTTAGATCCCCCGTTCGCAGTTTCACTTAAATGTTTCCCTCCGAGACGAGCTGTAAGAAGCATACACGTTTCTTCAAATCTCTCGCGAATATGTATTTGTAAGGCCGTACTTAAAGGTAAAGTAATAGTTTGGAAAATAGTCCAACAAAAAATAATGACCGTCAAAATTTACCAGTTGAGAAGCACTGCTACTGTTGACAGTATAAACTGTATCCCTTCGAAGTATGGCTTGGATAATTTGTCACTCCAGAACTTTTGAATCTGAGAAACGATTCACGAAGGAATCGTTTTTCAGATTTCTGAGGGCTGGTGTCCGTTCGCGAATGCTGCAGCCAGAGATGCGGTTGGTACTCGCTGTCACCTCGCTAAAACGTGTACGGATCCGACGCTCCTAGGAAAATACCGTGACAGCTTTTTTGCTGTTTTCTCCGCAAGTAGACACTGTATTCAGCTGAAACGTTCACGCGTGACTTTTATGGTATCTGTCTTGATAACTTTGTCTATAAATCAGTATTACGTTGGCAAAAAACCAATCCATGACCCTACCTTTAAACTAAAGAAGAAAACTTGCATGTGGTAATTAACAATCGAGCCTTTTAGAGAAGTCTTCCCACGGTCTCTAAAGACCGCTTCCGGCTGAATGACGAGAAGTGCAGTCGTGTCAACAGTTTTTTTCTAGCACTACTCGTTTCAAATCCCACTAATTGGGAACAAATTTCTTCGGAGGAAAAAAAAAACATGTTTACCAAATACAGTGTCAAAAAAATACGGACACTTGGTGTTATTATCTGTTGTTGTTCTAAATGTGATGACATGTTTTGACAGTTTTGTACATCGAACTTGCTCATTTTCATGTTTAGTTGAGAAAACCATACTGTACTCAAAATACATAGATACTTTTATACATTTTTTTTATAAGATTCCTTTCAGAACGAATCAAATATGGTATTGTAATTATTTTAAATTCCATAATTGAATTCATAAAAGGGTGTTACTGCATATCCTGCGCATCGGGTGCGATGGGTCCCGTTGGTTGTGTGATGCCATACGGCAGGGTATACTTTTGGTAATTGCTATAGACCAGTATCATCACTTGGTGTATCCCAACATATACATTAAAGAACAAACCTGTGAAAAGTTGGTCTTAATCGGTCATCGAAGTTGCAAGAAAATAATGAAAGAAAGAAAAAAACATCCTTGTTGCAGAGAATTGCGTGCTTTCAGATGCCTGAGAAAGGCTTTGTGTTATCAGATTCAAAATTTTGGTCGAAAAAGACCTCTTTCTCTTAAACTACTTTACTTCAAAAGGGGGTCGTTTCTAACAATGTTTTTTTTAATTTTTTAATTTCTTTTTATATATATCAACAGCTCTCCAGTACTCTTCACCGAGTAAGTTTTGATGGTCATTAACTTGTGGAGTAATTACCGAAAGCATACCCTGCCTTTAAAGAACCCAAAATTGTTTTCCAGCTCTGGCAGTAAGTTGCGCCTATAGTGCCTCTTAATACTAAAAAGGCGCTAAATTTTACGTAATTATTTTCTTCTTTTTTTTTTTTTTTAATATACGTACAGTTCAATAAAGATTCTCGGTTTGATACCATCGATTGAGACCAATATTAGTACCCAGATGATTGCTGGAGTATGAAATATGGCATAAATGGGTATCAATCATTTTTATTCGTCTATCCATGAAGCTTTTTTGAAGAGTTTCTTCCGAAGTTTTGTTTACCCTTGATTTACGTTTATGAGAAAATATCACATTAAAGAAATATATGGATGCCACAATTTTTTGGTTGATCGTCCATCGAAGATGAGCTGCACGAGCCTGGACTTAAACACGTATAGCATATATGTCCAAACTGTAGATATACAATATTAGGTTCCCCGTGCGCTGGAAGATTTCTGTTTGTATGCTGTAATTAGACGGGTGTCGTTGTACTTAATCCCCGGAGTTTACAGCGAGCTCGGCAAACTATAATGGAAAGCTGGCCTGACGTATTGCTACGTAACCAGAGACTGGCTTATCAACATGGTATCCGGCGTCATCGCCTGGGTTTGGGGTGTACACACACAGCAAGGGGGGGGGGGAAGAATCGCTCAAAAAGACGTGTCAGTACTTTGAGAAAGATTCTTGTCGTTTCTGCATTGTGTTTAATAAGAAGAGAGACGCTGCAGAAGATGTCATTCAGACGACAGCTTTGTTGCACTTAAATACATCTTCGGATGATGTCATATAATCAGTGAGAGATTAGGCCTAGGGAATGTGCGTGGCGTCAGTGGATGTTTCAACGATCTGTCAGAGGGGTTTTCACTTTCAATAAACGCTTCTCTGTTTTTTGTTATGAACTTAGACAGCGAAACGTGCTCGGGAGCGGATTTTTCTTTAAACGAATCAAAACAACACGGCCCATGCGCTGGCATCAGTATTTTTTCTCTCTCATTCAACTCGATGCATCCCAGACGAACTCTGAAAGGGAACCTTGTAGTCTACATCCTTTTGTCTGATGATAAATCAGCATTTATGAGTGATAGTGCAGTCAGGAAACATGACAAACATGAATACATCAGGATAAAAGCCTACTGGTTGTCATAAGAGGACTATTCACTCGAAAAAAAAAATCCGGGTCAAAATTGATCCGGAACCGGATCCCGCAGGGCCTGACTAATTTCTGGGTCAGAATGACCCGTAATCTGTGTCAAAATGACCCTGAAATGAGTCAAACTGACACAAAAACCAAGTTAAAAATCACATTAAAAATACAACAACATATTTTCCTGGTCAGGCTGACTGGGACCCGGAGTCCTGGTCAATTCTGACCCGGGAGTTTTTCGAGTGTTACGGTATATCAATTCAAATAATGGCCGGAAACGGTTTGTACCAATATGCCCATTAGCTGCCGGCAATTGCTGCAAGATCTGATCTACTTCTATTCAAAAAAGGTCAAACTGAAGGTCATGACCAGAATTAACATTTTCTGGTGTTTCCATGCTAACATAGAATCTATGTTTCTAAAAACCAAACGAAATTTCCGTTTTGTATTGAGGGCTTTTTTTTAGACACTTTTACAAAAATAAATTGTTAAAAAAAAAAAAAAAATCAACAATAATTACCATGTCTTGGGCGTATGGCGGTGATCATATAGAAATGAGTTGTATCTACAGAGTTAAACTGAAGTGTGGAACTCTAACTTGTATCTGTGATAATGTTCATATGACTCTGTTACTTTCATTGTGTTTTATTTTACAGTTTTTGTTTAAATGCAAAAATAGTTCA
The DNA here is from genome assembly GCA_032158295.1 of Pycnopodia helianthoides. Classification (NCBI taxonomy): domain Eukaryota; kingdom Metazoa; phylum Echinodermata; class Asteroidea; order Forcipulatida; family Asteriidae; genus Pycnopodia; species Pycnopodia helianthoides. The sequence goes on from CM063260.1 coordinate 12,185,406, forward strand.
TGTCCCGACGTTTCGACCAAAGCAGAGTCCTTCTCAAAGGCTATATTGACAACGCAGCACACATACAAGTTTACTGGTGCAACATCATTGCACAAGTATCGACTAATCAAGTCAAGGCCATACCTGATGTAGATGTATTTTGTGTTGTCTATCTTTGAGAAAGACTCTGCTAGGGTTCGAAAAGTCAGGCCATTAATTCTTTTTTTCTTTTGCATTTATACCGTAGGGTCCTTTTGGTTGGTAAGCAGCTAATTCTATATTTCTGGTCTTTGTTTTTACCTGCACCTCCTTGATCCTTGACTTCTAATTTAGTACTTCAGATAATCATCGAACGAAAAAAATCCATGTTATCACGGTTTAGATGTCATTCCTCGCCACAGCCTACACTCTTGTGTTTATCACAGGTCCCCCGCAGCGCAGTTTTGATCAGAAAACGCTCCAAATTATATTAAACGATACTCCCCCCACACACTCGGCCAATCCTACCAAATTACCATGTGCATTGAGACTTGCGTGGTTTCCGGCACCACTATATAAATAGCGAAATTCATTGCCTATTAACAGAATCAAACTCCTCCATCCCCCAAGGTTGTAATAATGCTGCTAGTTATACAGCAGCTTTTCGCATGTGCAGGGAGAATAAGGGGGAAAAAATATCCCTTTTTATTGGAAAGTTGCCGGCGGCAAATGTCGTCACTTTGTGTTCCATTTTAATCATTTTTTGTTTGGGGGGGGGGGGGTTGAAAACGAACATTCTGCAGGTTATCAGGTGAGATATTTCTCGTTGCGTGCGCCCCCGGCCACCTGCCGCCGCCCCTGGCGGCCTACCCATTTATAAGTGAGATCTGCCCTATTTGTGTCACTTTTGCTCTTTTTTTAATTTCACTGCTTTACATCGAGGAGAGAAAGGGTTTTACTGTACATTATGTCTCTCTAATGCTCTAGCCGCCTTTATTGTTTGATTCCTTCTTTAGATAATTACCTTGATAGTGCTAAGTAACAGACACCAGACTACTTGTTTTTTAGCCTCGGTCTGGTATTTACACCTTTCTATTGTTAATAAACAAACCGCACTGGTTGGCGTGGACAGCTAAATGTTGCGATACATGCAATCGTGCTAACAGGTTTTGTGACCAAATTCAACATTTCTGCAAACTTGCAATTTAAACAAAAATGCATGCCATGATTGGTTGCTTTGTTTCCAACAACAGGTTCAACACTTTGTTTGAATATTGTGTAACATTGTTACAAACTGTGGCTACATTTTTTTGCTTTGCATTCATGGCTTCTCATAATTTTCCAACCTTGGTAGGCGAGATCTCGGGCTGTGACGTTGCAATTGAAATGTCTATACACCCAATTGAATTGCGAAAAGCAAAACGAGATGGCCGACCATTATGAAGTTCTTTTGTGTGATCCAAATTAATAACGTCGTAGCCACATAAATAACCTTAATAAAGACGTCGGTGTATTTTCGTCGCACTGGTTTCAATGACGTATTTGTGACGCCATTGTGTCGTCATCTGGGCAGCACACGGAATGGACGTTTCCGATGAAATATGCTAAATACATTCACACATGCGTACAGTCACTATTGGTTGGCAAACGCCACGGAGTTGTGCACTAGGCAGACGCACAATTAAAACGCATGTGCGTCATGCCACCATCAGACCCATACAGAAAGGCGCGATGTTCACTCATTTTGCCAACCAGTAGGGAGAGTACGCACGCGCGATGTTCAACTTACATACGTCATTGGAAGAGTCTATAATATGCGATTATCCAACGACTTTACATGAAACGGTTATACTCGTTCCGTAAATCCACTTGAAAGTTGTGTCATTCCCTCTCCAACGGAGAAACAATCGGAACTCCTCCCTTGAAAAGCTAATTTTCCCGAAAGGAAATCAATTTCACGGATAGACGTTCAGGAACATCCAGCGTAAAACCCCCATCAAGGTTAACGCTCCAGTTTGTTGTCAATTGTTAACGGAACATTAGCAACCTATAAGATACGGATTACGAAGCAATTTGTAAAAGTTAATTATTCTCTTTTGTTGGTAATCTGGAAGCTTATACACGGTACTTGATACTGGTTCTTTTGTTTTGTCAGAATTTCTCTCCTGTTTCGACCGTTGTAGAGTCTCTCTCAAAAGCTAAACGAAATATATATTGTCTGAAATACTGCAGTGTACCGTCTGAATTGATAAACAATCTTCTGATTATACCATGGGTTCCCTTAAACTTTTTGTTATATTTGGGAATTTTTTTGATTTGGTGGTCATCAGGAACTTTTCTGCGCATGCGTAAACCAGCGGGAAGGCGGCAGGGGGAAGCCCCTGCCAGAAGTCTGTAATGATTGTAAACTCTGCTATTTTAATGAATACCGGACTTTGTTTTTCTTCAATTGAGTTGAGTTTTTTTATTTTTTTTTATTAGATTGCCATAAGAAGTCTGGGCACTGGCGCTCTGTTGTACATGTCATGTCATGAAGTCTTATCATTCAGACATTTGCAGACTTATAGATTGAGCTTGCACACTTATATAGATTGAGCTTTCCAACGAGTACGTGATTATTTTTTAAACTATGGTGTAGGTACCGCACCATTGGTGTACCATTCCCTCGCTGAAATAAATCCGTCCAACGCACAACGTATCAGTGACCTGTTTTAGTATAAACCCTAATTTATGTACATGGATAAACGGTCCGGCCTAAACCCGCCACCAAATCTTCTCGACAGTACTTGACTCACAATCCCAACATCTCAGAGTGGTATGAATAAACGAACATTCGAGCTTCTTGCTTGAAACTTCACTCACTCCTGCCACGTTGCGTGTGCTGTGTGTGTGTGTGGAAAACATAACCGGTGGCTGCTGATGACCGAACATGCCGAACGACATCCGCCCTAATAGAAAAATGATCTAGAGTTATAAACACACGCGGGGCTAGCTTGGTGTTCCACTTAATACAGGAATTCAAGGCTGAGAACTTTTAAGAAAAAGTTTGAAAAAAAAAAAACCCGCGAAATGCTGTCAGTGGTTTCGGAAATTACTGAATATCTGCACTCAATGGTTGTTGACGATGTGGTGTGCGTCTCAAATACTTTCAACTCTCGTGAATGTTTTAGCTTTAAAGTGGCCCGGTGGGATTTGTTCATGGCCTAATGGCATATTTAAATGCATATAGGCTATAATGGCCTATATAGGCTATAATGGCCTTATATGCTCTTGAAGTGTTGCCAATTATGTCAAAACTTTTTTGTTTTAATTTGGCTTGAATTGAGGTACGTTTTCACAACGATGGGAGTTGGTTCTTGAACTACCTTTTCATCAAGTGAGCTTTTATAATACTTGGCCTATTTGACATAGTTCTGAGTTAAATTAGGCCATTGCAGGGCACACCTTTTAAAAGGTCGGTTGCACAACCTTGTAAAAGAAATTCATCCAGGGCCCTGAGCAGCCTTAGAAGAAGGAGAAAAAAGCTTATGCAGCTAAACATATTTGCCATAGTCTACCAGACGAAAGCAAATATTAACCAATTTACAAAGGAGTCATGTGTACGTTTGTGTAGGTGCGGATTTGTCGCTTATTACGGTCATAGCGGAACCGAGAAATTGGGCCAAGCTCTGTTGACGCTCTATTGACGCTCTCTTGATTCAGTCCAAGCCTATTATTACCCCATGAAGCATGCCTAAAATGCTCATACAACAACAATCTATATGTGGAGAAAGTACGAACGCAAAAAAAAAAGATATATTGGGATTGGTTTATATAGATGTTTATTTTGACACCTACAGCGTCGTGTTACGTCGCTGAAGGAGAACAGATAGCCTCGCCATTTTGTGTTCCAAACTATACCGACAAATTTTACAGCATGTTTGTTCAACTACTATCTCTAGGTGTTTATAGGTGCCCGGAGTCAAACACTCTCAACCTTTGCGAAATCCAATCGATGATTTTGGCCAGCATATCGTTTGAAAATTATTACTTTTCACTTTCGTTGATACGCCATCAGGTAGATCTCTACTTGTTATGAAACCAAACATTTACCGAGAAACTATATTAATAAGTTTATTTGCGAGGTTGCTTGAAGGCGTTTACAAACAGATTTATTAAAACCGCGCTGTAAATATGCTGTTACGATTTGCAAAAAATACATGTTGTGAGAAAGCAGTTTCCAAATCGAAAACTGTAGATTTGTGCCAGGTGAATATTGGTTTAAATTGAAATTGTAAATAAAATGATATCTTAAAACTCAAGTCATGGAACTGACCCGAATCCAGGTTCCGTTAGGGCTAATGTCGGGTCAGCGTGACCCAACTTTTAGGGTTGCTTCGATGACCCAGAAGGCAGGTGAAGCATGCCCGGAATGCGGTACAAAAATATCTTTTTGACTTGGATTCCAAATAGTTCTGAGACCTTAGTCTGGATTAAATTGACCTAAAATTAGCCAGACTAGGCGCTATGAGATGCAGGGCAGAATTGACTCGACTCTTAGTTCCGAGGAGTCCGACCCGTTGCCGGATCATGAACCGGTGCTTTTCGGATTACCTTACCTATAGATTCCTAGGTCAGACCAGAGAAAAACCGGGTCAAGGTTTCTCGAAAATGGGTCTGACCTGTTTGTGAGAACCGGATACCGGTAAAGTGTGCATTACAACTGTATAGATGGATTGCAATACGCGTCATTGACCGCCATCTTTGATGAATTGTGCACGCGTGAAGAGCTATCATTGGCTGAGAGTCGTGCGTAGCGCGTACACGCGTGCACTTTTCCATTGTTTTACATCAAAGATGGCGGTCAATGACGCGTATTGCAATCCATCTATTGAGAAGTTCACTAACGATGCAATGGTGCTGGCTAGTTACCAGTCGGCCATTTCTTACGAAAGAAACGTAACAGTAATACGAAAAGAAAAACAAAAGGAATACTTGTCGACCGGATTACATTCGAATTGTAGTATGCATCTACTCGAGTGGCATCAATCCAGACAGTTTATGTAAGAGAGAATAGTTATATACACGAGCTATAACGTAATCCCGTTACGCATCGACAACAAATATATTTGTGTCCGTTATTACGGTTTCACAATTTTTTATTACGGTTCACAGCATGTTATTACGGATATACAAAGGAAAGCCTTATTTGCGGATTGTGAATGTGTAATAACGGATTGTAAATGTATAATAACGGATTGTAAATGTGTAATAGCGGATTGTGAATGTTTTAATAACGGATTGTAAATGTGTTTAAAAAACGGATTGTGAATGTGTAATAACGGATTGTGTAGGCCTATGTGTAATAACGGATTGCGAGTTGGTTGCCAGTGTATGGGCCTTTCATCCAAGCTCATGTAGTCAGAAAACATATAAATAGGTATATATAGGTATATATATATATATATATATATATAACTATACACAAAAACATGAATTAAAACGCGACAAGGCCGTCTTGCTTTATGGTGTGAGCGAGGACAATTAAAACAGGAACATGCCGAACGCGACATCGGGCTGTGGCGATGACAACTGAATATTGAATTCAACTCATGCTTCGTATATATCGACTGCTTTTAATAAAATTGTATATTGTCAATTAGCCCATATACACTTACGTCTCTAAATGACGGACATTGTTTAATTTGTGAAACTGCGTTTGATTGCATTGAATGATCTTATATACACGCTCTGTCCCGACGTAGGACTGGGAGGAACTATATACATCTAAACAACTCGCGTTCTTTTTATTGCATTTTTTTTTAAAGGGAGGAGGCATCATTTTCGTTTTGGGGAAGAGTGAATTAATGTCTGGTTTGCAGTGAACAAACAATGCAAGAAACTGTGAATGTATCATAGTTGTGGTCAACAAAAGTCGAGAGAACGAAAACAGATTATTATGTTTTGTCCGAAATCAAGTTCACGACGTGAAGATTTGATTTGCTGCCGCATTAACGGTGATTTGTCATTATTATATAAATTATATATTTTTTAACGTATATATATATTTTTTATATTTATGATTAAATTATTTGTTTATTTCGTGTTATTTATTCATTTCATGTTTTTAACGTTTTGTTTGTTTGTGTGTGTGTGTGTGTGTGTTTGTAGTGACATTCAAACGAGACTTACAACAAAAGGGACAATAGGTCACGTTTGCTATCACAAAGGAAAACAACGGGGTCACGTTTGGTAGGACAAAGAGTTGAACAAAGGAGGGTCCACGATTGGAGGTCATTACACACTTGTGTGTGTGAGCGTGTCTACACCGTTGAAACCGAGAACTTTAACAAATGGGATCCAGGTGTTTTGACAGAGCGAGGACGTCCTCGCTTCGCTTTCGTGTACAAAACCAACGGGACGTCGCTAAAAACAACAACTAAGTCCAAACAATTGGAGAACAAAGAGAAGTCCCTGATTTACGGGATTCACAAACATGTGCTCTCACTTTCGATACCTTATGGAGACCAAGGACAAAGCAAAAAAAGGGGAACCCAAAAGGTCTCCACATGGAATTTCTAAAGACCGGGGTGCTCCACAAGGAAATTTGTGTACAAAGTCTATGGAAAACTGTTAAATGCAGGGACAAAGGAAAGAACAAAAGAGTTCCACAAGGATGCATTTTTAAGAATGTGTGTGTGTGTGTGTGTCGGGGGGGGGGGTGTCGATTGATATTTTCTTGACTTTGACGGTATTTTCAAAAGGAAATATTTCTCTTGACTGTTCTGTTGGCAATGATATAAACTGATGACTTCCAATCGCATATTACTGTTTTACCTTTAACAATAAATGTTTGTGTCCAAACAGCAAACGGCACACGCGCTACAACAATCCCCGTCCATCGGCTAATGTTGAAATAATGAAATGAAAAGATTAAGATTACATTTCACCGCAGACAGACGCCGAATTCTAGCAATTTAATTGCATCAAAACAGTTTCTAAATCCGGGAGAACTAATTTCTCCACAGCACTAAATCAATTTCGTCAAGCGGTATTATTTAGTTTTGGTCAAATCGGACGCTGGATTTTTTAAGTGGTTATGTTTACCAACCCATTCAAACAAATAAATAAACAAACACCCATCAATCGAAATACAACGGGTGTGGCATAATAGAGAATAGAACGAACTGTCACGTGGACGCACCGTTCCCAAATTTATACAATACAATGCTTTTCTTCTTCAAAGATTCCCTCTTTAAAAGAGTTGAAAGTACTTCCAGGACGGCGAATCCTCTCGGAATAATTTGTTGTTTTGTTCAAAAAAATAACTCTGCACCATTTGAGTGTCAACAACGCTGCAGAAGTTTCTTTAAACCGTATTCCATCAATGCTGTACTAATTCCTCAGAGATACGAAATGCCTTTGATGGAAAAAAGACACGGCCCTAAACAAACGTGAAATCAAACAAAAAAAAGTTCGCTGAGAATTTACTGGCTTAATGCAATTCCGGCATCAGGTCTGTTTTTTTTTTTTTTTTTACCAGACTCTCCAATTCCCCAGTTGCGTCCATATCGTTGATCTGATTATTGTGTATTCATGTCGACTTACTTCCCGCTTGTTGATGTGCATAAATCTTTAATTCATCAATCCACCCACTTCAGGAAGAAAAGGGGGAGAAAAAAAAATTCCTGTAGTTCGCATCCTTAGTGGAGAGGGACACACTTCCGATTTCCCAAAACCGCCACCCCCCAAAAATGCACTCCCTGAGAAAGTGGTGTATTATGCATAAATAATTCTTGTACCTCATTGTTTAGACAAACATGGGATAGCCATTATGACGTTCATAATATACAGGAAGGTATCGCATGCAGAAGGGTGAAACTTAACACCTTTTTGTACAAAATAAAAAAGAAAAGAAAAAAGAAGAAGCTTTAGACGCACCGGCACTATTTTTTTCTTCTCTTTGATGGTACTTGAGCTTGTAAAAGACCGGGGGAAAAATCAACACCAGACGGTGTCGGGAGCCGAGGCGGTCTGAAGTGTATAGCCGGTGGGCTTTAGGGGTGCATCTGCTGGGGGGACGGTGCAACAAAATTAGGGTCTGAGGTTGTAGGACATGGTTGGATCGAGAAAACAAAAAACCTTGCTGATGGTGGTTTCAACCACAGCATCAGAAAACCACCACAGTATTAGAGAAGGACGATTAGTTGCCACGGCCAATTAGTGTGGCCCCTTTTCGGGTACGGATTTTTAACATGATTGTACAATTACATGACAGCAGCAGCGTGACCAGAATTGTTTCCTTGGGGTGTGGGGGGGGGGGGGGGCTTAGGGGAGGGGCTGTTGCTTTTTATTTGAGGGGGCTGTTGCTTTCTAGTGGAGGGGAGGGGCAGGGGCACTGTTTTCCCCCTTTTTGAGGGCACTACATGTATCTGGATTATTTTCGAAAGGGGTACCAGGGGGGACTGGAAAAATGGGGAGCGGGGGGGGGGGCGGTCAGCGGGGCACCACGTGCCCCCAGCTCCCCTGCAGATCCCCTGGAAAAAAACCCAGACAAACAAACATTATGGTCTCGTAATACTTTACTCCGATTGAGTTCTGTTTTGTGCATATCGCTAACGATCAACGGTATAAATCAAGCGGGTAATCTCACAAAGGGGAACAAGTAAAACTCTTCGTCCGACTTATAGATTGAATACACTTTAAGTACTTGTTCAAAACAAGTGCTCGTTTGGTGGGGAAGATGGGGCACAAGATGCAACAATGTAACTTTATGGAATGTTGGCTGGTAACCTGATTCTGTTAAAGGAACATTACAGAATTGGACAGAAAAAAACCTTTTAAAATATACTTTTGATCACAGATTTACATAAAACTTACACGGGTCTAATGATGATGATAGTAGAAAACATCCTTGAAATTTTCTGTCTGAAATGCCATATTTGATGAGAAATGAATAAACTAATGTTCGATGGAGTTTATCGCTCAGTGAGCTTTTATTATGTGTTGAATCTATATGATTTCATGCAAATGTGTAATCGGTTTTTCACTATTTTCTCGTGACCCGATGGCCGATCTATCTCAAACTTCTACAGGTTTGTCAGTTTATGTATATGGTGATTACATAAAGTGCTTACACTGCCAGCAACTGTTTTGCTAGCAAAAACCAATTCTGTAATGTTCCTATAAGCAAGTTGGTCTGTTCTTATAACAAACAATGTTTGTACTTATATGTTTGGTTTTTTGAATATGGGCTCATGGTCCAAATTTTATACAGCCGTTTAGCAGAAAACTTGCTCAGCAAGTTCTTCTGCTAAGCAAAAAATTCAGCAGGGAACAAATCACAAAACAATGTTAAATAGGAAATATATTTTGGCTGGTAACTTTTCCTGCTGAGCACAATTTTTCTGTGCTCTTGAACTTGGGCCCTGTTCAATCTGAAATGCGGTACTGCTCGTCGGTGCGGCAATAATGGTACTACGGATTAGTCAAGCTGACTTTTGACCAAAACATCATGAATTTGGACAACCCAGTCGTCTGCGTGTAATTGCACAAGGTTATAGAATTTGACTCAAAAAAGAAAAAACACTTTAGTATTATTCTCGAGTTGCTATATAAAGAAAGAGTCCGCTCACGTGCCCCCCTGGGGGCCGGTGTGATATGATCGTACCGTGTAATAACACACTCCAATCGAGGGTGATGTTACTTATAGATAACACCTATGGGCCATAAGGGCATAGCTCCCCCGCCCCGTGAATCGCTTCGAAGAGACGGTATTAGGGCCAGGGCTTGAAGTTCAAAGAGGAGACGATAACGATCAATGAGAGAGTATGGATTGGAAACTAAAGAAATGGCTTGGGGATTCCTGTACAGGACATGATTGGGGAGTGGAGTGGAGTGGAGATTGTGTTCGTAAGCTACGTGACTCCAGTCCGCCGCTCTCCCGATGTAGCATGTTTTTGCTTTCGTTTTAATTTTCATTTCTGAAAGAAAGAATTCAATCTTCAAATGGAAATAATAATAAAATACAAAACAAATCCAAAACCTGAAAATGATTTTTTTTTTTACAGAAACAAACACACTAAACACAAAACAAAAGTCACCCCACCCCGACACCCCCACAATAATTTTTATAATAAATGCTGAAGGTGAATGTTGTATTAAATGCTGTCGGTGATTCTAATTTAGAAACAAAATCAAGCTTATTGTCAGAAGAGTCATTTTCATTTGCGTTTTATTTTTTACACTGATGGGGGGGGGGGACACAGCTTTTTAGAGGTGGAGCCAATACCAATATAGCTATTATTTCAATTGAGAGCAAGTTTGTTTTTGAGCTGTGTAACTTTGTTCCTGTCTTCTTTCAAGAAAAAAAACTGTGAATTTTACCCGTAGACGAAAACCACTCTGAGTAAAAAAAACATACGGACTACCTGCGTGAACAATTCGTTTTGTGATCACCACGCCCATCGATCGATCTACAGCTCCACAAAGAACGCATGCGCAAAGCGGACAATTCGAAATCAAAATGGCGACTGTCACTGTCAGTGTCACACGGGTGAGTACCGTTTTACAGTTTGCAACACTCATGTTTTTGCAAAGTGCTACGTTACCTTTGTTGATTGAGTGTTTAGAATAATGTAAGTTTGAGTACCATCATTTATATGTAGGTCCGAAACGATCCTAAGTGTTCATGTTTAGTCAGTTACTGGGTAGTGCATGGAGGTTAGTGTAAACATTTGATTGAACTCGGGAGTCGAATAGACTCTACGTACGCTACAGCGTACTAAAACTGTAACTTCCACACTATCTCTGTCTGGTCTACATGACTGAGTACAATAAGTGAAGTGGGAGTGCGATGTTTACACTTCTAGTAGTAGTAGCTAGCTCCATGCTTAGACCATCCATAGACTATTTTCACTAGAGAAACTTCATGAATGAATCATAATGTTGTGTTGTACTCCATCATATTCATAAATAAATATAGTCTGTCATAAAAGTAAAATATACATTAAAATTAATGATTAATAGTAATACAGCATGCAAAGAGCAAGTTGTGTAGCAGACTAGCAGTTATTATAAATTTATAAACTCAACAGACTGTGAACTTGTGGTCACACTTTGTGGTTGTGGATGGCAGCACTTCAGTACAGTTGTAAAAAGTGCATATACTGCCAATTAAAAAAGTTTTTGTAAAAGCTCTGTACAGTATTAATAATAATAGTCGTAATTTACATGAATCATGATCATGATCATGATGGTGAATAGTGACAGCACTGCCAGTGTACAGTACAGAAAACAACTACCACTACTAGGTACTACCAGTACCAGAACATTCATCTGCTCATACTGAGAGCATGAAAAGCCTACCCCCCGCCCCTAGGGTTATTTTGGCCTAACGTTAACTAGAGGAAGATCTCCTGACTTGACAAACTCCAACACCAAATTGTCTGTGGAGTTTGAATTGATGGTTCTGAGATGGTTACGGCACCTCCATGTTGTTACGGTTTAGCTAACTCCTAGATTTCAGGTTCGTTCTGCTAGAGTAGATGATAGCGGAACGAACCTCTTAGTTCTGGGAGCTCAGGGTTTTGCTTGCCTTCTTATAACTCATTGGCTCTGTGTACGTGTTGTAGTATTAAATTCATTCTCTCACTAGTCATTGAGTTGGCCAGATGTTTTGAACATTGTGGCCATTAATTTGAAGTAATTCTAACAAGTATTCATGGAGCAATTTACTAGCCAACTTAAATACTTGATGACATTTTTTAACCAGTGTCCAAAGTTGTTTTATTTTACTATTTTCGGCAAACCAGACCATCTCCGTTAAAGTGGTTGGGAGAATATATTCACCGAGTCAGGGACTGACTGTAAACATTGATCAGGGAGAGGATGGTGCCTGTTTTGAAGAAATTAATTATCGTTTAACATTAAAAACATTTGACAAATTTTGCTGATAATGTGGAGAAACTGTGCGTCAACGGCAGCACATGCTTTGCCGCCACTTTCACCCCTTCACTCTATCTGTTCCAAAGGCCACAACTATAAGATCGAACACACCTTTATCATGGTGGAGCCATTGTGTTAATTTCTTCCATTCAATTCAATGTGATCAAACCAAGGCTTGCAATGAGAATAAATATTCCGTTAGGCCTATTGCTAGTTGCAAAGGGGGAACAAGACATTGGTCTAAGCATGATAAAAGGTCTATGATGTAGCTTTTTTAACCCGTACCATTGCACTTAGAATCTATTCAAGTTTAAGAGGAATTTGGTATACCTTCTCTTTGTTTTAAAATTGTCTTCATTTTTGTCTTGTATTGTAGCCTTCACCTTGAGTGAGCCTTTGGCCTTGTGTTGGGCGACTTTCCCTGAAAAAAAACAACAACAACTAAGTCCCCAAAATACACTGTTCAGGGCTCGAATTTTACACTGGAACGCTGGCCTGAGGGCAGTGATTTTAGCATCGGGCCTGTAAACTCATGTCCTGACAAGTCCGGCAGTCTTGTGTTTTTGTTCAAATGTTGACTTTCAGTCTGATAAATACAATTCTGTTGATTATCGAAGACTACTTAACCATAATATACAAATGAGATAAATCTTCTAGTAGTGCTTTTTAAAATTCAAACAGTTCATTTTTTCTTCTCACTTCAATTCTGGTCTTGTACTTAAAATTTCGGTCCAGTAAATTTTTTGAGCTACAAGCCCTGCAGTCTTGTTTGTTTTTCACCCAAATTCTAGCCCTGCTGTTGTTGTTGAATCATAGAGGCATTTATATGTAGGCAAAATGAGAAAACTAATTAATCATCACTTTTTTTTTCTGATTGTGTTGGTCGGGAGAAAGATTTTAAAACTTTGGTTTGCCTTTGTTGACACTTATCATTGGAGTAATCCTTGCTTTTTTTGAACTTGTTCTATTGCAGGTAAAATTCATGATGTGAGATTTAGATTTGGCCATATCGTAATTGATTATAATGGATGTTTCATTACAGTCTCTAAGATTGAAAGAATCAACCCATCATGCCATCTCCAAAGATCTATTTCATCGAGTAAAGCATATGTAAATGGTCATGGCGCACAAAGTAATTCCACCCTCGAGGCCCCAAGTATCCGTCGGTAAATCCCCTACTACGCAAGCCTTCACCCTCTTGCAGAAGAAGCTCAACACGGCAGAGGCTGAAACTGTGAGTCTCGTCCGTCAGTTAGCTGATCTCGGTTTTCCGACCTCCTCCAACGGTTCTCCTGAAAACGACTCCGTGCAGCCGGTCGTGCCGTTCCTCCCGGCGACCGCTGAGGTCGACGTCCTCCGGAAGCACTACGAGGCGCTCGTCGCGAGGCTGTGCCGCACGGAGAGCCAGATTCAGACGCTGAAACTGAACCTGTGCGCTCTGCAGGCCGAGAGAGACCTGTCTGCGCAAAAACGCCTGGCGACACAAGATGGCGACGAGCGGTTGGCAGAGCTGAGAGAGGCGCACGAAGATGAGCTGAGGAGGTTTAATAAGGAGCTGGCGAGGACACGACAGGAATGGAAGGATGCTCTCGAGGTTCGGAATGAAGTTGAGGATGAGGCAAGGAGGCTCAGCTCGGCTCTGGAGGCTGCAACAAATGCCAAGGTAGAATTTTTAAACTTTTTAAGAATGGAGTAATTTTAAAGCATTTTTAGCTCTTGGTCCGCAGACAGAATTGTATGGAACCAACTTATGTACATGTATGTACGTGTATATACTGGATTCTGTGTTTTTTTTCTCAGATAAAATTAAAATAATACTGGTTTATTGCTGAATCAGGAAAAACAAAACGATCATATATTGAAAGGTTACGGAAAGGTTGTATCATATCGGAAGTATATAATTGACAGGATTGTTATGAAATTAACATTATTCTGAAATATGCACAAAATATGTAGGTCAAATCTTGTGGCCGTTTGTGGTTGCTATAGGCATTTTGGCCTGCTCTGCTTGTAACCACTTTGGTTTCTAAAGGGTTAAAGAAGGGCAATACAAACTCTGTCAGGAAATTACCCTTGTCCCCCTCCTACCCAGCCCCCCCCCCAAACCCTCAATGCACCTCATCTCCCTGCTAATATGCAATGCTTTGTTGCTGAACTTATCAAATTACCCCCCCCCCCATCCCCTATTGTCAACGTCAAGCCTTAGCCCCTACTCTTTCAATGATTTATCTGTTTAAATTAAATGTACATAATCCTGTCTACACGTTTTGCAATCCTCCCTTTTATTGTGTAGGGATTTTCATTCATAATGTAAATATTGTTCTCTATTGTAAACGATACTTCTTACCATAAAAGATTGACCAAACACTGTCTGTATCTTCCCTGGCACTCAAAGCGTCCTCGTACATATAACTTCCTGTCTCCAGAAGCCTGGAACGATTGTACTGTCGGGGATACTCTGACGGGATTGTAATCTCACATCATTTTTTGAAAAAAAAAACCTTCTAAATCACCGGGAGGACATAAAAACGTAAACCCACTAAGTGCCCCACGATGACAGAGATCCTCGTTAAAAAAAAGAAGCTTGGACTTGTGGAGGATTTGAGATTTGATGTCTCGTCAGAGCGGCTTAAGTAGTTGACAGATGTGATTGTCACTTGTCTGCTTTGGGCAATGGGTGGTGGAGCCATCTTTGTGCTGAAATGAAAATTTCTGACAGCGTTGATCTTACTTATGGTGGTTTTATATTAAAGTGAATTGACGTCAGTGCTTTTTGTCAGACTACACCTAGCCCCCAAGACAAAAGCACTGAAGCTGCTATATATTTGGAAATTAATGAACAAAAAAATCTTTGCAAGTTTGTAAATGTTTAAGTAATTATAATAATAATTTAGGATTTAGTAGGCCTATACATACAGGGCTCGAATTTGACACTGGACCGCAGGCCCGAGGCCAGTGATTTTAGCATTGGGCCTGTAAACTAATGACCGGACAAGTCCGGCGGTCTTGCGTTTTAATTCAATTACAATTCATGTACCTCACTCTATAGTATCTTGAACAGTAACAAATTATGTTCAAATGTTGACTTTGAGTAATGATTTGAAATATACTTAATACCCTTAAAGACAAATGACAAATTTAGTGCTTGTTCAATTAAATGCAAGTTAACTGGGCAAGGAAGTCTTTTCCAGTTTGAATCTGGTCTTGTAAAATTATTTCTGGTCCAGTAAACATTTTGAGATACAAGTCCTGTGGTCTTGTGGATTTTCCCCCCAAATTTGAGCCCTGACATAAAAGTGATCCAAAGTGCATTTAACACGTTTTAAAATTCACAGAATGGGAAAAAATTTAAAGAAACAAGACTGGTCACCAGGCCAGTGCCCAAACCACAGTATGGGGATGTTTGTCCCGCCAACAGAGAAAGTCTAATAGTTAGCCTGACCCTGCTGGCATCGATAATGTTTGGATCTTTTCAGGAGACAGACGCCACTACTACACGTATAATTGTAAAAAAAAAATCAAAACTACATGTAACTGGCAAGGAGACCATAGAAAAAAAAAACAACAACAAACACCAAACAAAAACCACACAAATGAGCAATCCCAATAAAAACACAAATCACATTCGTGTACATAAACACAAGTCAGTTCCATCCTTAATGCCTGGTTTGTTTCTTGCCTTTATCTCTTGAAAATTCTGGTCGGAAATATTTGTATACAGTGACATATAAATACATTAGCAGGGAGCTCTACCCGATGTACGTACATGGACATTTGTAAATGTGTGTTTGCAGGAATGGTACAAATTTAAAGTAGGGTGATTTTTAAATTGAATATCAAATAGATATAAATCTGGGTGTAAAATTTATAATACCTATATGTGTAGATGCCTCACATCTCCTAGGTATTTGCCCTCAAGCGTCATTGTTCTAGACCCAGTTTCATGGCTCTGATGTACGTAAACAAAAAGTTAATCCTCGTGGCAGCAGAAAGATCCCCGCTCTTAATGTATTTAGTGTAATTTATAGGACAGCAAGAAATGTTTCCAATTGGAGTGAGTGACTTCATTTACTCGGATGTGACCGTATACTTAAAGGCACTGGACACTATTGGTAATTACTCAAAAAAAATTGTTAGCATAAAAACTTACTTGGTAACGAGCAATGGAGAGCTGTTGATAGTATAAAACATTGTGAGAAACGGCTCCCTCTGAAGTAACGTAGTTTTTGAGAAAGAAGTAATTTATCAGTAAAACATTTGAGACCTCATGCGTGAGGTCTCGAAATCAAGCATCTGAAAGCACAACTTCGTGAGACAAGGGTGTTTTTTTTTCCATTATTATCTTGAAAATTCGACGACCAATTGAGTTCAAATTTTCACAGGTTTGTTATTTTGTGCATATGTTGAGATACACCAAGTGAGAAAGATTGGTCTTTGACAATTACCAAAGGTGTCAGTGTCTTTAAGAACGTGGCCAACATCTTTGGTACATGTTTTCAAAGACCAGGGCCCAATTTCATAGAGCTGCATACAAGCAGAAAATATTGCTGACAAACAATTTTCTGCTAAGCAGAAATCAGCAGGATGCCAGTCACAAATTGTATATATGACATGGTAGTTTGTCCGGTAACCTTAATCTGGTAAGCATAATTTTGTTGTGCTTAGCTACTTTGTGTGCTTAAGCAGCTCTAGGAAATTGGGCCCAGTACATGTACCTGTACTATGTTTAACCCAAATTATACATGAAATAACTTTGTCTTGAAAAGCCCCGTCGCAGTTTTCAAACATTCAGATTTTGATTTGTGCGTTCATACATGTAGCCTAACTAGTTGGTTTACTCATTGCTAAATTTAGCTTTTTAGGCAAAACCATTTCAAGGGAAGTTTTCCAACATGACCATGTTTATTGACCATTGACCATTTTATATTCCAATCTTACCCGATTTTGTACACACCTTTTAAAAATAAGCAGCCCAGACATTTGGTCCTGACCCTGTACGCTGCAAGAACTGGGGTGTTAAAGTTGACACCATGGGTGTTGTCACATATAGATGCAAAAAAAAGAATAAAAATGAACGAAATCTAATAGGGTGTTAAAATAACACCAAAAGATGTATTTTGTGTTGGCAGAAGTTAGTGTTATTTTAACGCCCTATGATGTCAATTTTGATTCTTTTTTTGGTATCTAATATGTGACAACACCATGGTGTCAATTTTAACACTGCAGTTTTTGCAGTAAGTGTAAGCAGAGAATGGTGACCGTACACGTTGGTGCAGAATTCTGCGGTTACAGAGCCATGATAATTGGTCCTTGTCCTGGCCTTGACCCTTGTCAGTGTGCCAATGAAGCCTTTCTCTTTCCAATAAAAAAAAATTGCCACGTCCCTAAATGAAAAAGCCACGTGCAGTTATTATAACATAGTACGAATCATGCGATAGACAGCGCCGTGGAATTACATGGAGGCCACGGAGGCCATGGCCCCTGCTGCCCTTGGTCTTGGCATGGGTGCCCATTCAGAAGTTTCCCACAGACTTGTAAGATTTTCCAATGGAAGTGCCTTCTTAAAGGCCCTGTACACTATTGGTAAAATCGAAAAACACAAATGTTCACAGATTCACACATAACTTACATGACTTAAAGTAAGTAAAGGTAGAAAGGCTTCCTTAAAATATTTCTGCCTAAAATGCTACCGTTTCTGAGAAATGAATAAAACAATAGTTTTTATCGCGCGCGATAATAAACTCGATGTTTGAAAAACAGAAAACACATTAAGGTCTCTTTTCACTATTTTCTCGTGACCTCGATGACAATTGAGCCCAAATTTTCACAGGTTTGTTATTTCATGTATATGGTTAATCACACAAAGCATGAATTTTGTTTGCGACTGTTTTGTCAGCTCTACCAATCCTGTATAATACCTTTAAAATGAAAATGGCCATTGTCCTCTCAAAGATGAAGTTCCAGGCCTGCAGTACGTATTGATGAAATTTAAGCAAGAGAGACCCTTGCTAACAACCTCACCGTCCCCCGTCCTATCATCACAGGAAAAATATTAACCCTCGCTGATGATCAGGGAAAAAAAAGAAGGATTAATTATAACTGGGGAGGGTTTGAAGAAAAGTGCAGATCCTCCAAAAACAAATACTAGGCAGTGTACATTTGGTGGTTTCAGAAGATTCAAGAAGTACATTGTCCGATGTATTTTGTATCTTTTTACTTCAGTCGGAGTTGGCCGTAGCGTATGAAGAGCTGTTGTCGAGCAAGCAGAAGCTGAGTAAGAGAATAACTGAGGTATGTACATTACGACTATTTTTTTTATAATGAATATTTTTAATTCAAAGTGTGGGCTCAGGTCATTCTAGGGGGGGCTGATTCCGATCATTCAAGGTTTGCTCAGTGGTTTCTTCCCCCCGCCTCTCACCACTTTTGGACCCCGGGCCCAATTTCATAGAGCTGCTTCAGCACAAAGAGTAGCTAATCACAACAAAATTATGCCTACCAGAATAAGGTTACCAGCCAAACTGCCATGTCACATGTACAATTTGTAACTGGTATCCTGCTCATTTCTGCTGAGCAGGCAATTGTCTGCAATATTTTCTGCTTATTGGGCCCTGTTCTGTGAATCCCGGGTGGGAGTGGGAGCCTTGCATTTGGATTGGGTTTTCAGTCCCTACTGCCTACCAGGGCCCAATTATGAAATAATTTTCAAAAAACAGACATCATCTCTAAGATTGGGGAACAAGATAAGGGTTCTCTCCAGGATTTTTTTCAAAATTGGGGGGGGGGGCATTCTCTTGACCCGAATTTTGCAAGTTTGACCTGGAGCATCACTGAATTGAAACGACGAGGTCATTTGGAACATTTTTTATTTAACTTGGTGTATATTTTTTATTTTTTAAAGCCCTCTGGGGCACTCTAAATGGTCTCATCTTTATGATTTGTGTGGATTTGAGTCGAAAGAAAAAACAACAACAAAAACTAAGTAATAACATTTTGGAGAAATAGCTACCAAAAGACGTATGTGTAAATGCTGAAAATAGTTAATGGCCCGATTCGCTCGTTTCTCTGCCCGTAATTCCCTCATTCATAGCGGCCCTGCATGCATGGGTAGAACCGTGAGACAATGATAAAATAAAAAATACTACTTTTTAAATGTTAATACTGTTGACTCCCTCAAAACAAGATTTACGAAAGATTTTTAAATGCGAATAACTCCCTTTTGACAGTAGGCTCTGTAACTGAAGGACAAATTGCCCTGGAGAATAGCTACTTATACAAATGTTTTAATCAGCAAGCTTTCAAGATTGAAACTAATGATTTGTTTTCTCCCAGAAGACTACTGATCCTGCACTTAATCTTGAATATACTTCAGTTCTTGAATATTTTATAGTCCTTGAGAGAACCGTAATACTCATTATACAATAGAACTCAAGAGCATCTGTCTATAGACTTGATTATCAATTGTATCTTGCTGGTCATGAAACCAAGGGATCCCTGGTGAGCAGTGTAACTTGCGGTTCTGAAGATACATGTCAGGGCTCGAATTTGGGGGGAAAAATCCACAAGACCACAGGGGTCGATTTCACAAAACTCTTCCTAACTTAGGACTAGTCCTAGGCAATGCTAAGAGATAGGACAAGTCCTAAGTTAGGACTTGTCCTATATCTTAGCATTGCCTAGGACTAGTCCTAAGTTAGGAAGACTTTTGTGAAATCGACCCCAGGACTTGTATCTCAAATTGTTTGCTGGACCAGAAATAATTTTACAAGACCAGATTCAAACTGAGAAAAGACTTCCTGGCCCAGTTTAACTTGCATTTTAAATTGAACAAGCATTAAGACATATAAGAGAAGATTTACCTCAATTTTTTGTCTTTAAGGGTATTAAGTATATTTCAAATCATTACTCAAAGTCAACATTTGAACATACTTTGTTTCTGTTCAAGATATTATAGAGTGAGGTACAAGAATTGTTATTGATTTGAAAACACAAGACCGTCCGGTCATGAGTTTTACTGGCCCAATGCTAAAATCACTGGCCTCGGGCCTGTGGTCCAGTGTCAAACTTGAGCCCTGCATAGTGTGAGGAGAAGATCAGGGAAGAAATGTCAATTTTAGATGTGGGAGGAAAACGCAGCGCCCTGTAATGCACATGTGATTCTATGAGCCGTAAGGGCAGAGCTTCCGCAATGAGCCGTGCCGTGAAATTAGTCCAAGGGACTAAAAAATCTAAATCTGCATGGAAGGCTCTGGTCAGAGATTCGAACCAGGGTCATTAAAATTACTGGTCAGTGGTCCAGTTTAAAATTCAATTATTGTACGGATGAACAAACAATATAAAAACGTATCAAGATGGCATTGTTTTCGTTAAGACACAAGATCTACATGTATCTAATCCTTACAAAGCAAACACCGACTGGCCAGATTCTGAGAACGACCCGTTTGCTACACACACCATTTGGAGGCTGCTGCAGTTCCAGGTGTGGATTAGCTAATTATATCTCAAGTAATGATGCATTGTCTGGTATGTCTCAGCCAATTAAAACCATCTGTTGTTCGTTAATCAGTTAATCTGCAAAGAAATCACGTTTGGCTCCCAGTCGGTGTCAGATTTCTAAGCTGCTGTAGATTGGCTTCTTCGGTTAGAGCTATATTTGGGTTTCTGTCAAGTCGCCGAAAAGAAATGAACTTATCCGCATTTCAGAAGATCCGGTCAGTAGACTAGAGCAATAGAAAAAAAGAAAAAGAAAGGGGTACTTTTACTTTGAAAATTTCAACAGATTTCATTATTTTGCTACGCGCATTCATTTTCGTTTTGATTAATAATAATTGGGAAATGATTTGAGTGGCTGTGTTGCCGCTCACGAAAGTGTTGCTCTTAATTAGTCTATAATAGTATGATGAACGTGCCAATTTCATCGTTCTGCTAAGCACATGAATTTGCTTAGGATAATTAGTGATTATGAGAATGAAGTTTACCAGCTAAACTGTAGTGCACTCGGTTGTGAGTGGTACCCTGCTATGCTTTGCAGATGAAATCTGTTTAAGCAGTGAACTGCGGGTTTACAATAGACACCTCCAATAACGACTGGGGTGTTGGGGGGGGGTGGCCTTGAATTTAGCACTTTTAAGGGATGCAGTCTTTCTCTAGATTGGAAGGGTTGCTTTCATTTGAGAAAAAACAAACTACAGATTGTTTTTATATAATATTTGATTTGAGGTGACTTTGGGATCCATGCTTTTTAATGCAAACAGAAAAACTGAAATGTGGAAAGATTTGTTTTCTGTTGCACAGTGAAATTCATGATGGTTCATCTTGGAAAGTCCATCTATTTTGAGAATGACTTTAATGTGCAAAATTCAATGCGTACATTATTGACATTCAGGGCCCGAATTGGAGAGCAAATCCACAAGACCGCAAGGCTTGCAGCTCAAAAAGTTTACTGGACCAGAATTGTGTTTACAAGACCCAAAACTTGCCTACACAGTTTAACATTTGAACCAAAATAGAGAAGATTGATCTCATTTGTATTATGGATGTTGGAAATTAGATTTAACAGACTGAACGTCAACATTTGAACAAGAATGTAGAACCGCTGAACTTGTCCAGTCATAATTTTTTCACTGGCCTGATGTTAAAATCGCTGGCCTCGGGGGCCTGCTGTCCGGTGTAAATTTCAAGCCCTGACATTGGAAGTATCTACACAGACCTGGCACCATTGTACGTTATGAACACTATTGAAAATACGTACACAGACTGGCATTGTTTTTGTCCATCACCATCAGCTGTGCTGCACATATATGCAATTGGACTAGCCACTTTAGCCGGCATCAATTTTGACCAGACTGTTACTTAGAATGTTGTTTGATTTTTGTGAGATGCACTAGTGCATTGTGTGTTGCAGGTTTCCAGTCAAAATACTCTGAGGTACATGATGTATACATGAAGTAAACAATGTAAACAATGAATAGATAAAATTTAAATAAATTTTAACAGAAAGTGTTTTTGTTTAATATAGTTATTATTTTTTTTTTGGCGTGTTGTGGACAAGTGTTTTAAGAGCCCTGGACTCAAACTCTGATGTTTGCAATCAGCAGAGTGTTGGTTCCAGTCCCGGACGTGGCACTTGCGACCTCGAGCAAGATACTCTACCAAAGTTAAATTGTCCTCCGGAAGGGACAAAAAAGCCATAGGTCCCATGTGCTAGGAATGGCAGTGCACGTAAAAGAACCCAGAACACAAATCATGGAGGAGTTAATCACAGTGTTTCTGGTTCACGTAGCAAGCAGCCTTGTTTACAGGGCCCAATCTCATAGAGCTGCTTAAGCACGCAAAAAGTAGCTAAGCACAACAAAATTATGCTTACCAGAATTTGGTTACCAGCCAAAATACAATGTCACATGTACAATTTGTGGCTGGTATCCTGCTCATTTCTGCTTAGCAGACAATTGTTAAGCAATATTTGCTGCTTTAAAAGCAGCTCTATGAAATTGGGCCCAGGTTTCCTCGGCTTGCGAGCTACTGTAATTAAGTTCACTAATGGTTACCTTGGTTTCATGGCCAGAAATATGTAATAATGATAATAATACAAATCCCAAGTGGCTCGTTTCAAGGATCGTTGCTGATGATAATTGTCTCACGATCTTAATTTGTCTGCAGTTAAGAGAGGAAATCGCCAGGGAGAGTAGTCTCCGCTCAAGCCTGGAAGACTCCCACGCGATGCTGCTGGAGAGGGTTCAAGAGATGGAAGGAGTAGTGCAAAGTGAGAGACAAGAGGTGTGAGATTTGAAGGGTGGGATCTAATCATTGGAGGTGTACAATGTAGTGGGAGCAATGTACAAACATTCTGTAAATTTTTCTGGCGTTTTTTTTTTTTTTTTTTTTTTTCTTTCTTTTTTTTTTCAAGAACCAGATGCATAGAACTCTTGACATTTAATTTAGGTGTGATGAATGTAACCAATAAGGCCTTCAGTACGATTAGGCTGTGCCGTCCACCGATGCGTAGAAAACAAGGCGGGTGATTTCTCAGGACTACAGTATGTCCCGATTTCAGGATTTTCTCAAAACCTCCTTCCCCTCTCAATTTTTTTTGGAAAGAAGCAGAGCAATCACCAAAGGGAGTGAGACATAGTCCACACTGTGTCCGAGCCAGTAGTATTTCTGGTGGTGTATACAGAGTCTGTAAACTCCTGAATTGTAACATCTGGGAGGTTCTGGGTCTAGAATAAGGGGGAACCCGAACCGCAAGCCATTTTTCAGGAAGTTTCACCTTTTGCCAAATCTCACCCATGAAAACTCATCCTTGTAGGGCAAAGCTACTACATGTATGTAAGTCGTATTGTTTGTGAGCCGGATGCATTAATGAAATTAAATCAGGTAAACTGAGGCCATGGTTGAACATTTTGCCCTGGGACTCAGTCAAGGCGCTTCATTACCGCGTTCATTTACATCCACATGGCCCAATTTCAAAGAGTTGCTTTAGAAGCACTAAAAGCAGCTAAGCCCAACAAAATTACACTTACCAGAACAAGGCTACATGTATATAAGCAAATTATAGCATATGACATTTGCTATTTATGACTGGTATCCTGCTCTGGTGTGCCTTGCAGAAAATGTTTAAAGAGGGGCTCTAAGGTCAAATTCAGTCTTAATGATGCACTCATTTTCCAATAGATAGAGTCCTCATGAAAGTGGGGGGGGGGGGGGGACAAATTACAAGTCTCTAACCTCACTTTAAAGATGTGTAAAAATGTCATTTTATTTGACACTCTTTCAGAGCGAAATTGGAAACATTTCTTTGGACAGCGAAAACAAATAGGTCTGTATCCAAAGAGGATATTTTGGGACAAATTCAATGTTATTTTGATTGAATATCATCAAAATTCAGGATGAACTGAAAATTGTTTGTGGAAAAACGTACAGTCTATATTTGAACTGTGACGTCATCGAACGTTTAAGGGGTTAGGATTTTGACAAAAAAGTATCAAACACAGCGGTAGTATTACACCAATTTCACGTGTGGTTAGAGAGACTTGTAACGTCATTTTCCATTTGCATAAGGACTCTGTCTATTGGAAAATGAGTGGATCACAAAACTGAATTTGACCTTGGAGATGTTGGAGTCTCTCTTAAGGCAATATTTTCCGCTCAAACAGTTCTATGAAATTGGGCCTGCAGGCACCAGGTTAATTCAAACAGGTCTAAATGCCAATTGGCAAAATAAAAAACGAAAAGAAAACAAAACACCCACATACAGCAATACATGAGCAAGTTCGGGTGGGCGACTAGAGTGACTAGACTTACCAGAAACCATAGAGCACAGGGAGATTGACCAGCTCGACCATGCACTGGAGCATGGTTGATCTGGTAAATTCGAGAACTACGTCACACTGTTTCTAGTTAGTCTAGTCACTCTAGTCGCCCACCCGAACTTGCTCCTAGTTAACACTTTAGAAACCATCATCACAACACACCAAGACATGGCCAAGACTGTTGATTTTTACACAGATTTTTTGGAATAAAACGGTCTGGAAAAATAATACGAAACAAATATTTGGTTTGATGGGTGCAGAAATGTTGATTCTTTGCTAATGTCGGAAATGGTAATTCTGGACGCGACCTGTACTATTGCTGAGCAGAACTTGGTCAAATATTGGACATTTTGGTCCCAGCTGTTTGAGGCCGCTATAGTCAATAGAGGGTTGATAATAATTATTTCTTCCAATCCATCACCATAAAATGTTGAGGATTTTTTTTTCATAAACAATTGAATTTGTTTTAAAGATACTTAATTTCTATGAGCAATGGTGGACTTTTGGTGACGCTAGGTGGCAGCAGACTTACCAGGTAAATCCATTGTTCTCTGCAATGTGCGCATGCTTGGAACTGAGTGGACACAACGGCATTTTACCTGGTATGTCTGCTGCCACCTAGCGTTCAAAAGTCTCCCATTGTATTTTTTTTTTTTACTAGGTGCCCTGAGCGGGCTCAAACAGGAGATTGTTCAAAAAACAAACCAAGAAAAACCCAAAATTCTTCCTCTTCATAAACCTTGCTTAAATTTTATGAATTGTAAAATAGTAAATGTGTTCAAACACCACATGGCACAGTTTCTGAAAGCGCATGGTATTATTATCAAATGTGTATCAGTATCTGAGTAGTATATTACGTTACATTGTATTATATTATATTGTATTGTACTATATTATATTGTATTGTACTTATATTATATTGTATTGTACTATATTTCATTTCATCATACCAATAGCGAAAAACCGCCAGTTACAGGAGTGGCAATACAAGTTATTTATGTTATTCACACCAGGTTCAGATTCTGGCCAGTGATTGTTCGGAGCTGCGGCAGGAAGGGGCGCGTATCCAGGAGGAGAAGATTCATCACATGACTCAACAAACCAAACTCGGCCAAACGGTAAAGACAATCCGAGCGCAACTAGGTAAGGCCACGTGGCTCTGTGTCGCCATACACTCTGTGGACATTCCTCTGTTCAGGACACTCAAGAAAAAAACATATTCTTCAACTCTGTGAAAAACACTGTGTGGACATGTGTATGTCCACGTAGTGTTTTAAGTCCCTACATTATGTGGACTTCTTTTGATCTCAGGCCCACACTTCAAATGTAACGCTTAAGTGCACAGCCACAATCATGGGTACACTTTTCGTTACAAAGACACCAAATGAACAACACATAAATATTGAGTAACTCTTTGCAGCTCTTGTATTCGACAAACTCAAGTACTTTCTACTCTTCATTGTTCTCATTTTCATTTTGTTTCTGGTTTTGCAAAACATGTAGTGCTCCAGTAAACATTTCGAGTAACAAGCCCTGCAGTCTTGTAAATTATCCCCCCCCCCATTCGAGCCCTGAAAGAGTCTATAAACCTCTGTAATATGACATCCAATTTCTTCAGAGAGCTTCATTTCCTGCCCATAAGGAAAATTTTTTATCAAATTTGGGGATTCTTTATGTTCATACAATCTCACCCTTGCTTAAAGGGAAGGTACACGATTGATAATCTCTCAAAAAAAATTAATGGCAATAAAAACCAACTTGGTTAGAAGTACAGCAACTTTCGATAGCGTAAAGCATTTTGAGAAATATTTCAATTCCAAATAATGTGGATATGGACAAATATGTCAGTTTATATCACGCAAAATTTGAATCTGAGAAACGTTTCTGTCAGAAATGTTTCTCAGATCGTGTTTCTTATTAGGGATTATTCTTTATGCGTGGACATTATTCGCTGCGGATTTTTGCGATATTTCATAAATCAGTTACAGATTGAATGGCTTCTGACCGGCACCTTCCTAACAAAGATATTGACAAAATAGGGAAACCGCCAACATAAGGGCTAAAAAGTTCAGTTGGTTGAGTGCTGGCACGTTAATCCGGAGGTTGTAGGTTCAAGTCCCGCTCTAGTCAGTTTTTCTTTGTTCAACCCAACATTAGTTTGAAATTTGTTAAATGAATTTATAAAAACAACTTATTGATGTAGAAATTCTGGCAATCTCTTGTCCAAAAGGAGACTGCTCTCCATTGTATCAAGGATTTCTTTTTTTTCCTACAATTTTTGGTCGCTAGTTTGAGAAATTAACCATTGACTGTGACCGAACTTTAGCCAAAGTTGACTTCGGCAGTTTTAGTTGGACGTTAATTCTTGTAATTATGAAGAACTTCATCACAGTTTTTTAACAAGAACATACTTGTAGATGTACATGCAGAGCTGCCAACTCTCCCTGATTCTGCCGATTGTTCCCTGACAACTAACCAATCTTTCCATGTTCTGAGAAGCAAATTTGAAAATCTCCCTGATTATGGAAACTTTTTCCTCCATTATGTTGCATGTAAAATACATCTCCGTGATTGTTGTACAGAATCTCACTGGTTGCAAGATGCAAATGTTGGCAGCTCTGGTACTAGTCTTGATTGGCGACGCTGTTTTTTTGTATTAGCCATCGGTAGAGAGCGCTACATTGACTGTTTGGGAGTCTGACTCAGAAGGACTGGGCAAGTCTATAAATCTGGATGAGATGTTCGTGTGATACAGATATCTCTTCTCCGTAATTCGTGTTGCGGACAGTAATTCGTGTCGCGATATCACACAATGTTAAACAAAATAAACATCACCAATCAAGACTACTCTGGTACATGTGTATCAAGCCAGTTGAAATTCCTGTTTCTTCTCTTTTCTCCAGGTGCTAAAGAAGTTGAGCTGGTTGACGTTTTGGAAGAGAACAAGGTACAATATATTTGACCTTTGGCTATGTTTGAATTAGTGGCTGTGGCTAACCACTACACAAACCTGTGTTGAAGCATTGACTGCCCTTAGCAACACCCTTAGCAACAGCTCCAGCTGCAGCCGCCGAATCGTACACAGCCTTAATCTACAAAAAATAACTGAAAACAGTTCACTCTCACTTAAGTCAATGTCACAAAACACATGTATTATTTATTTATTTAGGTTTGGGGTTGAACAAAGAAAAATTTACTAGAGCGGGATTTGAACCAACAACCTCCGGATTAACGTATCGGCGCTCTACCAACTGAGCTATCTAGCCCTATTTTTGTCAATATCTTTATTTACCCAGTCAGTTTCCCTTGTGGTTCATTACTTGACATTTATTTATTTATTGAAACTTGTTTATACACGGTAGCCCATGCAACCAGAGTTGTTTTTAAAGGGGCCACGCTACATAAAGACATCTCAAAGTTAGAGTAGAATAAGTAATTAAGTAAAGAGATCAAACAAATTTTACAGCAAATACAATCACTTTTACAAAATGGAAATAAACATCAAACCAGAAAATATGTAAGTTATATTAAGCACTTACTGTGAATTGGAAAAAGATTTACTAGAGCACAGAGATCAAATAAAAGTTGAATTAAATAGAGCAGTGAGGAATAACTGTATATCAATTATTTGTTTTAAATATAAAAGCAACATACTGTCATTAGTCAATTAAGATCAGACTCAACATTTGAAACAGAGGCTGTTAAGTACACAGATGAAAACAACACGGGAACACTATCAGGTGCATATATATGTCAAATTACTTCCAGTCATTTATGTACATGTAGTGACAAACTAAAGTGAAAGTCATTCAGTTGTTTACTCTTTGGAGAGTAAATTTTCTCCCATCCTCTAGTGGTCAACGAACATGCCATACTTTACAAAAACTTGTTAAAATGTCATCCAATTCGGTGGACAGATTTGTGGGGAAACAACATTAAAAGATAGTTGTCGTTCTGCCACTGATTTGTTCTTGTTTGAATTGGGCCTACACATGTATATGCCAGTCGCAGCAATCAAAATAAGCAATGGTAAAAGAAACACAACATTTATTTGGTATTCAATCTGGATATTCCTCATCAGTGTAGACTCCGTTAGCTTTTCTAAACGTTCAGGGCCGTTGCATCGCAGGTGTTCACACTTTCAATTCTTTTTGAGGGCACATAAATATGCAAATTTCTTAATGAGTATTCAAGCAGCATTTGACCTTTGTGTATGCTCACACCTTGCAGGTGCTGCTAGCCAATCTCAATGGGATACAGCGTGAGAATGCAGCCCTTCAAAGACTATCAGAGGAAACGGAGGTAAGTCTTTTACATTTTCTTTAAAACATTCACGCTAATTAGCATGTCATGAATATTTGTTTCTGACCAGTCTTAGCGGGTCAACAGTCACAGATACTGTGAGAGGGCCCTGTACATTTAGGTAAATTGTAAGAAATGGATATATTATGAGCCGGCCATCAAGGAAGGGTTTTGCATGGCTTTGGACGCATGGTTGGAAGACCTAGGATGGATTCTGCCTGGCTTTGGAGGCCTAGGAAGGACTTTGTATGGCTGAGGGGTTAAGATTGCATCAAATTCAAGTTCTGGTGGTTAAGTCACGGGTTCGAATCCCGGTCATGACACCTGTGTCCTCGAGCAAGATGCTTTACTGTAATTGCTTCTCTTACCCAGGGGTATAAATGGGTACTGCGAGGGTAGAGCTTGATATTGTGTTTGAAAAAAGCCTCCGGAGCGCCATGGCAGCTCGGGGGCTGTATACTCCCCAGGGAGCTGAGAAAGATAACAGGAATGCTATTTGGCCCAATGACCAGGGCACTAATGTAAAGCGCATTGATACGTTATTGTGAAAATGCGCTATATAAGAACTAGTTATTATTATTTTTTTATTATTTGGGACCGCGCAATTGGACCATGTTGTTAACTCCAGCTGGAGCGCACACCGTGCAATTGGACGCGTGTGTGTGTGACACAATGAATTACCGACAGGAAAGTCCTGAGGAAAAATTAACCCTAATTAGAATTTCATGAAGTCGGGGTTACCAACCCTCCCTGATTCTGCAGACAGTTACCTAAAAATAAACCAATCTGTCCAAAAGTTTACAATCTCCCTAATTATAGAAATTGTTTCCCTACTATTGTTGAATGTAATTCTGAATATCTTCCTCACTGTTGTACTAAAACTCCCTTATTGGAGATTCAACTGTTGGCAGCTCTGTGAATATCCATTGACGTTACCTTGGTTTGAACACTAAAGATTGTGAAGAATTTGGGGTGAACAAAGACAAGTTGACAACTTACTTAGATTATGATAACACCATGGAGGTAATCGCTAGAGTTGTAATTCTTAAATCCATAAAACACTGTATGGATTTAAAAAAATGTAAAGAGAAGGTGCAATTTTTTATTTATTTATTTTTTTCAAAAGATTACTCATAACTATATTCAATTAACTTGTGAACATTTCATCACTTATTAGTGAATGCACAAAAACTTTGGCACAAAAATGTGAAGTCCCCTTTACAAAATGAAAATGGCCTCGTCGTCTCGGAGATCAAATTGCAGGCCTGTTTATACATGTACGTGTATGTTTAGCCGGAGAATTCTGGGCGCGTTCACACTGGGCTCACAGGTGTTTTGATTGTGGCAGGCGAAACACTTGCATGTAAAGCAACAGGTTTTGGGGAGTTGAGGATTGTTGTTTCCCCAAACTGTGGCAGTCAAAACTGTGGCAGTCAATTAGGCGGATATTATTCCTCTTGAGGCTAGTTGTACAGTCTGGATCAAATTTTTTTCAAAGAGCTACCTAAGCACTAAAAAGTAGAATAGGACAACAAATTTGCGCTTACCAGAATAAGGTTACCGGCCAAAATACCATGTGCCTTAATACGATCTGTGGCTGATATCCTGCTTAATTTAGCTTAGCAGTGTATTTTTTTAGCAATATTTTTCTGCCTAAGCAGCTCTGTGACATTGGGCCCCTGTGCCCAATTTCATAGAGCTGCTTAAAAGCAGAAAATATTTCTTAATTAACAATTCCCTGCTTAGCAGAAATGAGCAGGATACCAGTCACAATTAGTGCATTCAGGCATGGTATTTGGCTGGTAACCTTTTTCTGCTAATAATAATTTGTTTGTGCTTAGCTTGTTTTTGTGCTTAAGCGACTCTGTGACATTGGGCCCTTGGTGTGAAGCTTATAAGCAGTGAACGTTTAGAGATTTAGACTAATCAACTTTTTATTTTCACAATTTCACCAATCCTGTACCTCTGCAGGACTCAAATTTGGGGGGAAAAATCCACTTTTCCAGCAGCTCGACTTTTTCACTAGACTAGACCAAAATTGATTATACAAGACCAAAATCAAAATGAGGAAAAACTTTCTGCGCAGTTTAATATTTTGTTTAAATTTTTGGAAAAGATTGATGTTATTTGTCTTTAATGGCAGATATTTATCAGGCTAAAAATCAACATTTAAACTTGATTTGTTTGTATTTTTGTTTAAGATATTACAGAGTGAGGTATTATTATTCAATTGAAAAAACACAAGACTGCTGGACTTGTCTGATCATGCGTTTACTGGCCGGATGTTAAAAATCACTGGTCTGGGGCCTGCGGTCTAGTGTAAAGTTTGAGCCCTGCTCTATGTAACTTTATGTATACTTAATATCAAGTCATAAACCACAAGGGAAATTGACTGGGTAGATTTTTAACAATTGTGGGTTTTCTTTGTTCAACCCAAAATTATGTTAAGGAGAATGGACGAGAAAGTGTAGATTCGTGAATAGAATGTACGAGCCGAAGGCGAGTACATTGTGTTCACGAATCTATACTTTAGAGTCTATTCTCTGACTTAAACTATTTCCTGAATAATTGAGTGTTAATTGAGTGATTAGCTTGTTAAAAAAGCTTTTATAGATTATGTATGTGTGATGAGTTGTTTATTAGATTCCTGCATGTGATACAGTTTCTATGGTAAAGTACATTAAAAGCTGTGTTTGGTTCACATCGTGTTATCCTTTCAATTTGGAAAGACAGCCATTTTCCCGTCGAACATTTCACTTTAGTTTGTAACGAATCCACTCAACTGTAGATTCGTTACGAATCTACACTTAAGTGCAGATTCGTAACGAATCTACAGTTAAGTGTAGATTCGTAAAAATAGTCTACACTTTGAACGATAGAGTGACGTCACAGAAATAGTTTAATTATGTATACTTGCATAACTTTCTCTGTACATGAATTTGACCTTCAAGTTATGATGTATTTTTAAAATAAAATTAATCAAATCAAACCACATCTGTAAATGAACAATGTTAATGTCCCTGGGCAGTGGTGAGAAAGCGCTGCATACATGTACACACACACCACTGGATATCCAAAATGTTGATCTCTATTCACGTCGGGTGAAGCTTGTTCACGACACTAATAAGTCTTGTTTCCGTTTATGTTCCTTACGACAAATGTTTGCGTTGAAGCGGTGATATTGATGTGGAGGGCTGGAGGTGAGTGCGAGGAGGGGGGGGGGGTTGGAGGGGGGAGCCTCGCTGAGAGTGATAAGTGGCACACCTCACGTTGGGAGCGAACAGCTGAATTTCCACGCTGCGCATATCGCGTCTACGAGTCCATTGTTAGTATCACGCCGTGGGTACGCTTGCTCCCATTGTACGGCTCGGGTTACTCGTCGACGCCGCTCGAAAATCCTCACTTAGGACGCCGAGACGAGTGTCCTATCAGTGTTTACTCTGTCAACCCCGCGTAGAAAAAACACTGTTCTATCACCTTGACTCCATAATCAAAACATGTCACTCGTCTCCACCTCTCAAACTTACAGGCCGAGAGGGTCATCGAGAGGTTTGGCTGCGATAGAAATCTATTAATATCACTTGATCAGGGCTGTAAAATGACAATTTTCATTTTTTGTTTGTATGATATCTAGTAGGTTGCTTGTAATTTAGATTAGACTGTGTTGCTGTGGCTCTTCAAGGAGGCAGTGTTTGAGTTGTGGTTCATGGCGTGGCTTAGCATTGTAATCATTGTGATATAAAAAGAATTATTTTTCAAATGAAGAGGTTTGGCCGCGATAAAAATCTATCAGTATCACTTGATCAGGGCTGTAAAATGACGATTTTCATTTTTGTTTGTATGATATCTAGAAGGTTGCTTGTAATTTAGATTAGACTGTGTTGCTGTGGCTCTTCAAGGAGGCAGTGTTTGAGTTGTGGTTTATGGCGTGGCTTAGCATTATAATCATTGTGGTATAAAAAGAATTATTTTTTCAAATGAAGAGGTTTGACCGCGATAAAAATCTATCAGTATCACTTGATCAGGGCTGTAAAATGACGATTTCTCATTTTTGTTTGTATGATATCTAGAAGGTTGCTTGTAATTTAGATTAGACTGTGTTGCTGTGGCTCTTCAAGGAGGCAGTGTGTGAGTTGTGGTTTATGGCGTGGCTTAGCATTATAATCATTGTGATATAAAAAGAATTATTTTTTTAAATGAAGAGGTTTGACCGCGATAGAAATCTATTAATATCACTTGATCAGGGCTGTAAAATGACAATTTTCATTTTTGTTTGTGTGATATCTAGAAGGTTGCTTGTTATTTAGATTAGACTGCGTTGCTGTGGCTCATGGCGTGGCTTAGCATTATAATTATAGTGATATAATAACAATTATTAAAAAAATGCTTTCCGTGTCACACAGGAATCACAAAGCGCCGTACAATAAAATAAAAAACAGGTTATTAAGAAATACAGATAGAAAATAGTCAAAACAAATGGCAATTAATTGAAAAAATAACAGTAACTCTTAGGTGATAAAAAAGTGATTCTTGAAAAGGAGGGTTTTAAAAGAAGTTTTAAATATTTCTAGGGTATCAGCAGATCGGATTGCTGTTGGCAGCCCATTCTGAAAAAATTGGGGCAAATATTGCGAAATTTTTTGATCTCCATACTATTTAGTTTTGCCAAGTTGAAGTGGCTGCTGTAAACATACCGTGCCAGAGGATGTCAAGAGCAGAGTGGGTGTAGTTGATATGATGCTTGGTAGCTCGCTAGGATAACCTGGAGCTATTCCTTAAAGAAAGTTAAAGAAACCATCAACATGTACAGCACAATGATATAAAATTTACATCAACAAACTTACGACAACCTAAAAAAAAACGAGTTAAAAAGAAGACAACACCCTTAGCTTTGGAGCAGCTGTGCCGCAATAAGTGATTAGAAGAAAAAGAAGAAAAAACAAAACCAAACCAGAAACATGACAACGTATTTCACGATCCTGGCTAGTGAGGGCAGCGTAGATTTTCTGTAGCACTCAGTGTTGCGTTTAGGTATGACGAAGCCAACACTTTCAGAGCCGACACTCCTCCCAAAGGAGATGGTTTTAACCGCAGGTTACTTGCTAGTAACTAGTATACTATAACTAGTATACTTGAAGGTTACTAGTTATAGTTACCTCTGTCAAATCTTTCAATTTGTTTTTCAGTTGACACAACATACAACCAACTGGTCACGGCTTAGTGTTAATAACTTTGAATGTTTTGTCAGGGATTTCATTTAATTTGTATATGTTGATTTTGGTTGCCACAATTGAAACAAGGAACAGTGATTTGAAGGTCTTCGATTGCTACTTCCTTGATATTGTCAGTTTGTCTTTAAAGGCACTGGACACTATTGGTAACTACTCAAAATAATTGTTAGCATAAAAACTTACTTGGTAACGAGCAATGGAGAGCTGTTGATAGTATAAAACATTGTGAGAAATGGCTCCCTCTGAAGTAACGTAGTTTTTGAGAAAGAAGTAATTTCTCAGTAAAATATTTGAATTGATTTTGAGACCTCACGCGTGAGGTCTCGAAATCAAGCATTTGAAAGCACACAACTTCGTGTGACATGGGTGTTTATTATTCCATTATCTTCCATTATTATCTCGCAACTTCGACGACCAATTGAGTTCAAATTTTGACAGGTTTGTTATTTTGTGCATATGTTGAGATACACCAAGTGAGAAGACTGGTCTTTGACAATTACCAAAGGCGTCCAGTGTCTTTAAAGGTAGGGCCATAGATTGGTAAATAGTCAAAGAATGAATGACAATCAAAACTTACTCGGTGAGAGCCACTGCAGCTGTTGATAGTATAAACTATTTTGAGAAAGGATTCCCTTCGAAGTAAATATGGTTTGGAGAATTTTTCCACCCAAAAAGAATTTGAATCTGATAAACGATTCATGCATGAATCATTTCTGAGGGTTGGTGTCCATTCGCGAATGCAGCAGCCAGAGATGCGGTTGGTACCACTGTCACCTCACTAAAAGTGATGAATTGGAAGTTCTTGTGAAAATACGTGATTTTTTCTGTTTTTCTCAGCAAGTAGACAGTGTATTCAGCTGAAATTTTCACATGTGACTTTTATTCTATCTTTGGACTTCTGTATAATTTGGACTAAAAATAAGCAATACATTGACAAAAAACAATCTATGACCTACCTTTAATAACTTGACTCAAAGTTTTAAAACCGATGCGACGAAGTTGAATTCACTGCATTGTTTTGCCAATGTCACATCAGTCAGTCACTGTGTGACGTTTTGACGTCACACTGTGCTTGCCATTCACGCTCTGAGACATGACTTCCCTCCCTTTATTATGAGCAAATATGACAGAGCGATGTTTTGAAAACCGCTCTTGTGTTAATTCCCAAGACTTGTAGAATCAACATCGAGCTTACGGCGTTTGTTGAGTATGGACCCCCTTATCACATCATTCCGTGCTGTACACAAGGGAGTGGATGCACATTGAGAAGGAGTCAGGGGACATGACCTTGGGGTTCGTCTGCCTTGGGTGAGAGAAAGCACACCTCTCCCTTGGGTCGTGCTTTTAATGGAAAATTGCCCGTCACGTCACGAGTGAAATGCAATAAAGGCATTTCAGTTGTAATCCATGTTATCATTGCCATTGCCAGTTGACGGTGGGCGGAGCTTATGAATGTGTCGTGGCCCGAGCGGTCTATACTGCATCGGATTTCGAGGTTCTGATGGTTGAATCATCGGAGTGTGGGTTTGAATCCCGGTCATAACACTTGTGTTTTTGAGCAAGGCACTTTATACCATAATTACTTCTATTCACCCAGGTGTATAAATGGGAACCTGAGAGGGCTGAGACAGTATTGTGTTGGATTGACCCCTTAGCGCTACTTTAAGCAGCTTGGTGGTTGTATGCTCCCCAGGGAGTTGAGAAAGTTTGAGGAATGGTCTAGGCATGCCCGATGAACAGGGATAATAATGTTGTAAAGCACCTTGATCTAGCTTATAGGAATGTGCCAATTGTTATTATTGTTTTTATTATTATTGAATGTTTAGGGTATGAGCACCCATTCTCTTCCAACTGAGGTTGGAAAGGGAAAAATGGTAAGATAGAAATAAATTGCCAGGGATGCGTTCTGCTTGCGCAAATGTTTCAAGTGTTCGCAACCATTTGTAAACAATTTTTTTACGGGGAACGAGTCGTAATAACTCCAATGTTGGCAGACATTAGCAACAGACGGGAAACGTATTTCTGAGGTGGTTGCCGTGTTCCAGAAACGCCCATCCAGATGACGGAAAGGTTGGCAGTAGATTATCGTATTGCTGCCATGAGAAACTATAATTAGGAGGGGTGTTGTTGGTATTATTACGCAGCAGTTGGGGGTGAAGTGACATTTTTTTGTGAAGGAGTAATAATAGGATTTATATCAAATTCATGACTTTGGGCAGCCATGGTGCGATTGGTCATGTGAGTTTTTTGCGCTCACTTAATCATTTGGCGCGAACGTTCACGGGAATATTTTGCAATAATGCGGCCTATGTGACGACATTGGATGGAGCAGTGAACTTAAAGATTAGTATCAATCCAGTTGATTCAAATCGAAGCTGGATGAGGGAATCTAAATGTAGTCTGGCACCGTTTTGGTATAGTTTAAGAATCAGTATGTCAAGAGGGGGGAACATGTCGAAGATGATCCTAAAGTCTATTTGAATAGTTTGTTTAAACCAAATTACTCTCTGCACCATCTCTTTAATCACTCTTAAAGCAGTTGCCTTTATTCCCACCT
This sequence comes from Pycnopodia helianthoides, assembly GCA_032158295.1. Classification (NCBI taxonomy): domain Eukaryota; kingdom Metazoa; phylum Echinodermata; class Asteroidea; order Forcipulatida; family Asteriidae; genus Pycnopodia; species Pycnopodia helianthoides. The sequence continues at coordinate 12,221,690 of CM063260.1, forward strand.
GCTGATCAGGTGCTAAGAATAATACATTGTCCATTGTTCAAATGAATGTGGAGTGCTCTGACTTCTCCCCGCTGCAAGCGATGCATTAATTCCGGAGAGTGCTTGTTATAAATATATTCGCCTCTCGCTCCATTCAGTCTGAAGCTACGTCAGACAAGTCAAAGAAGAAGTACCCCCCCGCCGTTGGCGTTTTCACCGCGGGGGGCACCAGCGCTTCTGCTGTATTGGAATCGTCCGGAGATATAGGATGTCAGTTATGCCAGCTATGATTTATTCATTTTCATATAATCTTTGCGGTGGTTTGGAGAACGCATAATAAGTGGGTATGTTTTGCTGTTTGATTTGTAATACACCAGAGGGGTCGGGGAGGGGGGTGGGAGAGAGATTGGAAGACTATGAAGGGGAATTAAGTTGCAGGACGTTCACCTCTGCATAGAGGTGGACTTGTTTATGTCTCATGAGTTGACACGTTTACCTACATGTGCTGCAAGTAGGCATGTCTTCTTGGGTTTTGTATATTGTTGCTTTCCTTGGTTCAAGGGAAGATATAACATGTATAGACAAATAATACAGAAAAATATACTGAGACAAGAAAATAATTACAGAGTTGCTACCGTGTACAAATACCTGAAATTTTACACATATAAAACATAAGTACCAATTTCTCAGAACTTCATGGTCAGGGCCCAATTTCGAAGAGCTGCTTAAGCATGAGCTGTAGCTAAGCACTAAATAATAATGCTTACCAGAATAAGGTTACCAGCCAAAGTACCATGTCACATGTACAATTTATGACTGGTATCCCGCTCCTTTTTGCTTAGCAGGAAATTGCTGTAAGCAGCTCCATGAAATTTAGCCCTGGTGGTTAAAGCGTGGGTTCGAATCCCACCTGGGTAGCATGTGGATAGTTTCCCCATATGACTCAGACAGCACAACAGTGCTTATTGCCCCTGGGTGTGTAGGTAAACTTGGGGCTAGAATTTTTGGGGAAAATCCACAAGACCACAGGACTTGTATCTCAAAATGTTTACTGGACCAGAAATAATTTTACAAGACCAGATTCAAACTGAGAAAAGACTTCCTTGCACAGTTTAACTTGCATTTAATTGAACAAGCACTCAGACATATAAAAGAAGATTTATCTCATTTGTCTTTAAGGGTATTAAGTATATTTCAAATCAATACTCAAAGTCAATGTAATTTGTTTCTGTTCAAGATATTGTAGAGTGAGGTACATAAATTGTTATTGAATTGAAAACACAAGACCGCCGCCGGACTTGTCCGGTCATGAGTTTACTGGCCCAATGCTAAAATCACTGGCCTCGGGCCTGTGGTCCAGTGTCAAATTCGAGCCCTTAAAACCCAAATATTATTCATTGTAAAGAGTTGTTTACATTTTTTAGTTACTATTTTGAAACATTTTGTTTTGATTAAGCGGCAAGACATCGAATGCCCCCTAAAACAGCCTTGAATATATACTGTTTTGATGCAGCGGCTGTAGTGTAACTAGATCAGAGGGGGGAAGTGTGAGATGAAATCTCCCTTTCATCCGCCAGCAATCAGAGTCCCAAACACCGGAGACATTAGAGCCGTTTGGCCTAATCAACGTTTTTTTTGTTGTGTGTCACGTAAGGCAGAAGGAGGCCACCTGTTCTTTTGTGAAGACCCTCTCCGTGCACCTTTTTTTTGTGAATTCGCTGTTAATATTAAAGGGGTCGATGTAGAAGTAGTTATCCGGGAAAAGTAGAGTAAAATGAGGAAGTGTAGCTGAGGGGGAGGGGGGTGGAGCCGTGTGACCATCCAACCCCTCCTCCTTTTGGGAGAAGATATTGGTTGATTGATTGGTTCATTTACGGTGTGTCTTGGCCGAGCAGATAAGCTCTGGTGTTTCTGATCAGCAGAGTGTGGGTTCGAGCCCCGGTCGTGACACTTGTGTCCTCGAGCTAGACACTTAACCATTATTGCCTCCTCCTTGGGATGGGACGTAAAGCTCTCTCGGACATTTGCCTTCAATAGACTCTGGAAAAGAACAGGACAGAGTTCGTTGCCCCAAGAGGTCATTCAGCATGATTTCTGTTCATCCACAGTGGGTTATCTCGGAGAAGAGTCTCCGAAATCGACGTGAAACCATCTGCTTGTAATTGTTTTAAAGGGCTGGCGCAAAATTGTTTTGGAGAGATATTGCAGTCTTCTACTGAGAAGAATTAATAATAAATAATAATAATAATAACTGTATTTATATAGCGCCTTTTGCCAAAGGATACAAGGCGCTCAGTATTTTTACCTGCCATGTATGTGGAGCTACGTTTTTGAAGTATGAGACCTATAGCACAATGTAATGGTTTACAAGGTGCGGTGGCGCAATATGCTGCCAATCAAACCAGGAACACCGGGGCGAACCCCTTCTCTTTTCGATAAGTGCACTGGGTTCTTTTACGTGCATTACACAACACACAGGACCAACGGCTTTACGTCCCATCCGAAGGACGAAGCAATAATGGTTAAGTGTCTTGCTTAAGGACACAAGTGTCACGACTGGGACTCGAACCCACACTCTGCTTAACAAAAACACCAGAGCTTGAGTCCGAATTACAATTGTAAAGAGAAGAATAGAAAGGTGGTTTTGTTTTTTGTTTTTGACTTAAAAAGTTTTTACATTTATGCGTTTAACAATAAGCCATTTTGAGATATGGGCCCAATTTCATAGAGCTGCTTAAGCACAAAAAGTAGCTAAGTACAACAAAATTATGCTTACCAGAATAAGGTTACCAGCCAAACTACCATGTCACAAGTACAATTTGTGACTGGTATCCTGCTCTTTTCTGCTAAGCAGAACATTAATAAGCAATATTTTCTGCTTAAGCAGCTCTATGAAATTGGCCCATGGTGGACACAATGCTATGGCACTAATAGGTTTGGGTAAATCTGTCTGTTATACACCCAAACCGAACAAAGCATTCCTATATATCTCAAAAAGGCTAATGGTCTGGGGTGGGATCAATTGCGTACAAAAAAGGTACATGTAGGGAGACGTTTAACGCTAACTGAGCATCCAAATTGCAACGATATCTATTTCATAACCACAGCTTGCATATGCAAAGCATGAGGCATGCCAATTTTTCAGTGGTTCTGTATTACATGTAACCAGGGGTCGATTTCACAAAACTCTTCCTAACTTAGGACTAGTCCTAGGCAATGCTAAGAGATAGGACTAGTCCTAAGTACAGGGCCCAATTTCATAGAGCTGCTTAAGCACAAAAAGTAGCTAAGCACAGTAAAATTATGCTTACCAGAATAAGGTTACCAGCCAAACTACTATGTCACATGTACAATTTGTGACTGGTATCCTGCCCATTTCTGCTTAGCAGACAATTGTTAAGCAATATTTTCTGCTTAAGCAGCTCTATGAAATTGGGCCCTGGTCCTAACTTAGGACTAGTCATATCTCTTAGCATTACCTAGGACTAGTCCTAAGTTAAGAAGAGTTTTGTGAAATCGACCCCAGATGAGTGCAAATTTATTGTGAACATTTACACGTGCCTTGAAGTCGTCTTGATCAGTTATGAATTTAAACACTTTTTCATACACACATTTTTCTGCTACAGTAAGCACAACAAATTTACTTACCGGTAAATAGCTTTTATCAAATTGGCCCCTGATTGATTCAGGCACATATTTCTTGGACTATCTGACTTTGAAATTAGGTTGTAAACTTTGAAAATTGAACAAATTTTCTCCTTCTGTTTAACAGCTTCACCTTTTATGAGACCATTTGTTTCTGTATAATCATCACCATACGCCCAGACATTGCTAATATTGTTCATTTTTTTTTAATCATTTTTTTTCCCCGTAAAAATGACAATACTAACATGTAACAGAAATGTTATGTTTTCAGAAATTGGGATACTATGTTAACAAAGGAAACATTGGACATTTTCATTTTGATTCAGGCACATATTTCTTGGACTATCTGACTTTGAAATTAGGTTGTAAACTTTGAAAATTTAACAAATTTGCTTCTTCTGTTTAACAACTTCACCTTTTATGACAATACTAACATGTAACAGAAATGTTGTTATGTTTTCAGAAATTGGGATACTATGTTAACAAAGGAAACATTGGACATTTTCATTTTGGGGCCCCGACCTTTACTCTGACCTCTTTGGGTGAAATGGAAGTGGGTCAAATCTAGCGGCCGTTTTGCGGCCGCTATGGGCATTTTGGTACGAGCCACTTGTGGCTGCTATGGTCTCTATAGTGGTAACTCAAGATCGAATGCAACTTGAGATCTACTCTTTGCTCCTCCTCTCTTCTGTTCGATCGCTTTTATTTGCTTCATGCGCAGTATTTGGGTTACTTTACATTTACATTTTATAAACATTTATGAAGGGGTTTATCGGTTTGAGTGGTTTGAAACGACGCAGATAAAATACCCTCCGTAAATTACCCGAGTTTCTTCTATACACGCTATTTTAAACTCTCCGTTCAGAACGAATTATCATTGCTAATATTTATGTCTCGGTAAAAAGCTGTGAGTATGGTGATTGTCTGATTTTACCCTTCATGAAATAAGAGCTCTACATTTTGAAGCTGATATGAAACATCTGCTGGCAATAAATTTTGTCTGCTCTGAAGACAAATTTTTTGAATTTTTTGTACCCTCCATTCTCTCTTCCACACGTGACAATTTGCCAAATGTAATTTGATGTTTACCTGTTTGCGTGTTCGTTTATCTATTTATTCATTTACTTTGTCGTGTTTTACCCCGTCAGTTGTCGGAAAACTTGTTTTCCCTTGGGGGTTCTGGTGTGTGTCCTGTTCTCAACACAAGTCTGACTGACTGGGCAAACAGATCAAGACAAATGGGGTTTAAAATGTTTACATTGTGAAATTGAGGCCAGGGCAATGATAATAATGGAAGAAAAAACACCCTTGTCACACGAAGTCGTGTGCTTTCAGATGCTTGATTTCGAGACCTCGTGCGTGAGGTCTCAAAATCAATTCAAATATTTTACTGAAAATTACTTCTCAAAAACTACGTTACTTCAGAGGGAGCCGTTTCTCACAATGTTTTATACCATCAACGCTCTCCGTTGCTCGTTACCAAGTAAGTTTTTATGCTAACAATTATTTTGAGTAATTACCAATAGTGTCCAGTGCCTTTAAGGGAGAATGCTGGCTAACCAACATACATACACTTGCGACCCCTTTAAAGTGTGGTTTATGTCCTGCCGGACATGCATCCATTTTATGGTCGCACCTTCAGACTCACACCTGTACATGTGTTGCTCAAATTTACTGTGAATAAGAAACCGCTGCGAGCGCGGTGGAGGAAGCACGCCCCGGCGTAGGCAAGCTGGCTGTTTTTCCCCAGGGGGATTCCCCCCCCCCCTGCCCCACTAATTGTTAGTTCTTTCAGATGATTACAGTCAGTAAAAAGATAGCTCTTTGAATAAACCGGATTTGGAAGCGGTGTTAACTCCTGTTCCACTGTCTGCACTCGGGGAGTCGTGGCAATATCTAACAATCAGGGGGGGAAGGGAAGCTGATACTTCAGTCCTGACGCGCGCTGAAACACAAGTCCGCAGTTCTATGAGGGTGTTTTTTTATTTTTTTGCGACGGCGATTTTACACGGATCGGTAGCTGGCTATTGAATTTGGAGTTCTTTGGTTTCATCAATTTTCGCTGAGAGATTTTTGTGTTTATTGAAAGGGCTCTCCACAGTTTAGCCTCGAAGAAAACTAAACAGAAAGCGATCGGTGGAAGGGGAGGGGTGGTTTACCAGGTGTTGATGTTTTGTCTGGGGGAAATATGCAATAACGACCTGTTTGTCTGTGCGAATATAATAACAAGTTGTGAACAAACGGAGGTGTCGATAGCGAGGTCACTGTGAAAGTCCACTAAAGCTAGATATTGGATTGACCTATAAATTTACCTGGTTAACACTACTATGTCAAGTTAGTTGTTCTCGCTCTCGTTTTGCTAGACGCAATCGCCCCCGAAAAACTTGCATCACACAATTTTGTTGGACTTGGGACTTGGATTTCTTATTGATACTACAAGTCCACTAGTCCACTAAACCTAGGTATTGGAATTGACCTATAAATTTACCTGTTTTTACACTACCATGTCAAGTTCGTTGTTCTCTTTCTGTCAGACGCATTTGCCCCCGAAACTTGCACCACACAATTTGCCGGACTTGGGACTATCGATACGACAAGCACAATCTGGATGGGATCTGGGCGGCTGTTATGTTGGACACTGCCGAGGGCCATTTCAAGTAGCCATGCCTCGAGACAGTTCAGTCGATACAAAATCTTGACCTGGTCAATAGCATGACTTGATCAATAAAGACCTTGAGGTTAGGCTTACTGGTGTTGACCCTTTCTTTGAAGGTTCTTGAATTGAGCAGCTGCTAGCAAGTAACTAAAATATTGTAACCAAAGTAAATAAAAAATTGACATTTATATAGCCCCACTTTCCTCCAGTTTTTGACACTCGTTGTGCATGAATATTATTGCCTTGTTATTGGGCCATTTATTTCATTCCTTAAACCATCTCAGCTCTCTGGGGAGTATACAGCTTGTGCTGCCAAGTATGTAGCACACCAATGCTAAATCAATCACAAGAACCATCTCTGTCCTCAGCTCCTACCTGACCGTTTGGGTTTTCAGCCCCTACCTGACTGTTTGGGTTTTCAGCTCCTACCTGACTGTTTGGGTTTTGAGCTCCTACCTGACTGTTTGGGTTTTTCAGCTCCTACCTGACTGTTTGGGTTTTCAGCTCCTACCTGACTGTTTGGGTTTTGAGCTCCTACCTGACTGTTTGGTTTTCAGCTCCTACCTGACTGTTTGGGTTTTCAGCCCTACCTGACTGTTTGGGTTTTCAGCTCCTACCTGACTGTTTGGGTTTTCAGCTCCTACCTGACTGTTTGGGTTTTCAGCCCCTACCTGACTGTTTGGGTTTTCAGCTCCTACCTGACTGTTTGGGTTTTCAGCTCCTACCTGACTGTTTTTGGGTTTTCAGCTCCTACCTGACTGTTTGGTTTGCCTATCTTGGGCGCCATTTGGGTTTTCCTCCCACATCTAAAACTGAACAGTTATTCACTGTTTCCTAAAAGTCCTATTCATGGGTAAAACATCTGGGTCAGGACATTGAAATGAAAAACAAAATAAATAAACAAATTGAAAACTATAAGTCTGTAGAGTTGATGAATAAATACAAAATAAGAAATGCTGAACACTGTTCAAACTACCACATAAAGTTTGTAATACGACAAATAAGAAAGCCTATGAAGGCATAGAGATTTTTTTCCAGTTTGATTCTCAACTGGAAATTGGCCATTTTGCAGCTGCTTGATAAGAATGTCCACCTCTGTATAGAGCGGTATAAAAAAAAAAAAAGCTTTACAAACGCTATAAACCCATTATTCTGTGGTGAGAAATGTTTTAGACTTTTGTTATATTTTCCCTTGAAAAATAGTAGCTGTGACTTTCTGGAGATAAAAATAAACCGTGCTCTTTGATCTGCTTCTCCAATGGTCGAGGATACTGTTCCCAGAGGCTTCATGAAATCTAAAACTCTAGGGGTGGAAACGATATCGTTGCATACAGAGTACCTCCTAAAATTCTGATCCTATTTTCAGACCTATTTGTCCAGCAATAACTCTGACCCCCCCCCCCTGCACATTAGTTAAGCTGTTTTGGGCAGAACTGTTCAAACAGTGGTAGTTCATTGACCCGCTTATATCATTATCGGTTTGTCCTAAAAATAGAACCCTTTGGTCCCAAAAAAGGGAGCTCTTACAAAAACAACTTGGTACTATTGACCTTTTCCCTAATAAAGGCGCAGTGTGTTTAAGAGAGAAAAAAAAAATGATTAGATTTCAATAACCTAAAAGCGAGCCATCACACAACGGGCTTTGGGGATTCAAATGATTCCCAAAACTGATCTGAGAGTTAAAGAGCTTCGAAGCAAGATTTGTGGTATCATTACAGAATCTGTGTGTGGGTGAACCCGCCCCCATGCCCCGTTCATCTACGTTCATCTACCGTGTCTTTAGTGAACGGGGACATTTTTTGTAACAACACCCTTACCTCATTGATGTCGATGATAGTGACTTAAAGGAACATTACCGAATTGGTTTTTGCTTACAAAACAGTTGCTGGCAGTGTAAGCACTTTATGTAATCCACCATATACATAAACCGACAAACCTGTAGAAGTTTGAGATCGATCGGCCATCTGGGTAACGAGAAATTAGTTTAAAAAACCGATTACACATTTGCATGAAATCATATAGATTCAACAAATGAATAAAACGCTCACTGAGCGATAAACTCCAATCGGAAAATTAGTTTATACATTTCTCATCAAATATGGCATTTCAGACATTATTTTGAGGGATGTTTTCTACTATCATCATCATTAGACCGTGTAAGTTTTATGTAAATCTGTGTTCAAAAGTATATTTTACAAGTTTTTTTCTTACCAATTCTGTAATGTTCCTTTAAAGGTAGTGGATACTTTTCTTTAAAGGTAGTGGATACTTTTGGTAGACACTCCAGAATTACGTTACCATAAAAATTGACACGGTAAGGAGAGAGCTGTTGATAGTCTAAAACATTGTGAGAAACGAATCCCTCTGAATTAATGTAGTTTTTGAGGAAGAGGTAATTTCTCACTGAAATATTTGAATCCGAAAAAAAGGCTTCAGGCGTGGAGCTTTTTTTTAGGCATCTTGAAACACACAATTCTATTGCAACAGTGGTGGTTTTTCTTTCATTATCTTCTTGCAACTTCGATGACCAATTGTGCCCAAATTTTCTTAGGTTTGTTATTTAGTGTATATGTTGGAATACACCAAGTGAGGATACTTGTCTTTGACAGTTACCAAAAGTATACCCTGCCTTTAAACAGACTGCTTTAAAGGTAGGGTCATAGAATGGTTTTTTGTCACCGTAAGGCAGATTTGTAGCCAATATTGTACAGAAAGATACGATAAAAGTCGCGTGTGAAAATTTCAGCAGAATACAGTGTCCAGTTTCTGAGAAAACAGCAAAAACAAACTCACAATATTTTTTTCACAAGAACGTCAAATCCATCCATGTTTAGTGAGGTGGCAGCGGGTACCAACCGCATCTCTGGCCGCAGCATTCGCAAACGGACTCCAACCCTCAGAACTCTGAGAAATGATTCATGCATGAATCGTTTCTCCGATTCAAGTGCTTTTGGTTGAACGATTTTCCAAACCATATTATTTTAAAGGGAATCCTTTCTTTAAATAGTTGATACAATCAACAGCTGCAGTGCTCTCACCATCCAAGTAAGTTTTTACGGTCATTAATTTTGGGGAGTGGTTACCAAAGGATGACCCTATACCTTTAAGAGCCTGTTGGCTGATTATTTAGAACTACCTGTGTAGACTTGTCACTGGCTGATGGGAGCCCCTTTGTATCTCTGCCCAAGTCGGCCGTTAATCAACTTAACAAACATGACAAACAGGTGCTCTTGGACCCGGCTACGCGTAGGAGATGATCCGTTACCAATCTTGGGTCTCAACCGCTTTGGCGTCTTGCTTGAAGAGATGCACTGGGAAATTAGGTTTTCAAAGCCATGCTGAGTGCCCAGACGGGTTTAGTAAGAGGTGTCTTTTTGTGGTTTCATTTGCATTCTATCTGATAATGAATGAGTTTGCAATCTATTCGAGGGGGAGGTTAGATTTGCACGATGTGGATGTCTTATGCTTTAGGCTCTTACCGATGTAAATGTCTGTAACTGTTTAGTGTGGGTCGACTGCATGTACTGATTAACGGCTAGCCCAGCGAATTGTGTCTCGGACAGAAGTGGGGTATCTCGTCGAGAAGAAATAAAATCGTGGCGTCGGGGAAAAAAAAAGACAAATGGGTCAAAGTTGGGAAGGCTTTGTAAAAAGACCAGTGGAGACCATAGAAATAGAACTCAGAGAATGCTGAGCTCGATTGTTGTTTGTGTCTGCTGTGCACGCCCTCTATGTTAACTGTGGACATAAGAGTACCAATACCGTGTGACATGTTTGTATTAACCAGATCAACCAATGGGAGAGCTGAAATTTAACATACAGCTAAAATGGCAGCGCGCATGACTTGCCTCAAAGCAGATATGCACAGATAACTACACACATCATTCTCTGTGTTCTATTTATATGGTGGAGACACACACAAAAAATGACATTCTCTGCATGTTACACTTTAATCAATTAGTAATTGGGATGTTGTTTTTTTGCTGCTGCTATTTTTTTGAAAATTGAATCTATCTTAAAGTGTTTGCCGAACTTGAAATAGTACTAAGTAACGTATTGAAGATCAGATCAGTCGCACTGATTAATGAAGACGAAAAAAGCATCATCCCACCCTACTTCATTAGTGTGGCTGAAGTGTGTACAGCAGATGTCTAACCCACCTTAATACCGAGCCATCAGCTTGCTGGGTGATGACAGCAGGGTAGCTTGAATCATAAAGAACTTCGTTAAAAACAAATAAATGCTGACGTTAGTTTCATTTTCAGTTGAAGCATATGTACATAGCATGATACCACACCATAATTTTTAAGAAAGGTGTAATTCCCCCTCCGCCATATTTCTTAGCCTTATGTCTGAGAAGTGGGGAAAATAGCACTGCCTTAAATTTGAGTGGATTTAAAAAAAGAAGAAAAAGAAGAAGATTTTCTTCCTGCAGATGAACTACAGGTGTGGCATTTATTTGCAGAATTATCAGCGGTATTTACAGTGAATGTGCTACAATTAAATCAAACAGTAAGATTTTATCAAATCGGGTATTAATTTCACTTTTTGGCCTAAAATGTGAAGTTTGGTTTTGAGGAGTGAAAAGAGCTCCCCACAATAATTTGTAGAAACTTGTAGAATCTGATAGATTTGATATGTCAGCTCTCTTGGACACTACAGTACAGTACAAAGACTGTCAAAAAACTTGGCCGATTTGGGAGTGATCAGTCTATCAAAATGTGTCATGGCCGAGAGGTTTAGTACATAGGACTCAAGTCCTGGTGCTGAGTCATCAGAGTGGGGGTTCGAATCCTGGTCTTGACACTTGTGTCTTGGAGCATGCCAAGACACTTTAATATATTTGCCTCTGTAACTATAAACTTCATTTCATTTCATTTCATTTCATTTCATTCTTTCATTTCATTTCATTTATTAATTCTGGTTGTGAAGCCAAGGCCTCTCAGAAAGCGAACTTAATCACTATACTAGCCAAGAACCCTGTGGAGAGAAGACAAAGAAGGAAGTTTCAGTTTTGGTGTGGGAGGAAAACCATAAAGAAATATTCCAGGGAAAACCCACGCAATCAGGCAGGGACTGAAAAACCCAATCCCTGTAGTGCCCGGTGTGATTTCAACCATCAGGGTCCCCAGAGGTGCCAGGCCTGTGAGGGCACAGAGATGGTTTCTTGTGATTGATTTGGCTTGGTGTGCTACATACTTGGCAGCACGGGGCTGTATACTCCCCAGGGAGCTGAGATGGTTTAAAGAATTAAATAAAGGACCCAGTGACCAGGGGGTAATAATGTTCAAAGCACAATTAATCATTCTTTGAAATTGTCCTATATATTTAAAAGCCAATATTATAAAATCTGACTGCACACATTTTACAAATTCCGACTGGTCAGGTGTACCCCCCCCTCCTATTGTGTCTTCATTGTGTTCTGAGAATCTCAGGAATTCTTTAGAGGATTCTGGGGGAACACTTCTGTACAAGAGGCAAAGAGTGTGTTAAAGTATGGGACTTTTTTTGGGGGGGGGAACCACCCTCTGCCACATATTGGGCATAGTATATACTCTGTTGATATACCAGCCGTCATGATGGTAAAAATTGTGGTAGATTTGACTGTAATGAGGCCAACAAAAACACGCAAAATCTGAGAAGAAGTTTGATGAACTTCCGGCTGAAAAGAGGGAGAGAATACTTTCTACCTTGAAGGGTGATACAAAAATATGGGGCTGTAGCTACTTTTTGTCAAGTTGACTTCCTAAAAACAAGCCACCCGATACCTTCCAGTCTGTTCGCTGCGCTGAAATGTCTTTTTAAAAAGGTTCAGATTTCACAGAGCTACGCCGTGCGCTCTACAGTTTTTCCACTCCTGAGAGAAAAAGAAGAAAAGGGCAAGAAAATACAAACTATTGAATCGGATTTAGAGAAGGACGCAGAAAGAAAAAAAAGCGGTTCTCAACCTTTTAAAATCCAGCGGTAGTTTCTTCAAAAGGGACAGGTGGAAATCTCCTGGTAGGGATGATCAATACCATGGGCGAGCAAATTTACCCCTCGAAGCGGGGATGATAAGATAACTTGAGCACTCCGTTCCTCTTGAACGTGATCAATACGTCCATCGATTGCGAAAACAAACGTCCAGAAGAAAACAGGTAGCGTGTTTCTTGCCGTTTCGTGGTGCTTAAGCTTGCGAAAGAGTGCAACGTTACACACGGGAGTGATGAGTGCATGGCGTGTACGTTTGTAGTCCTTTTCTCTCCAGAACTGGTTCATTTCAGTTTTGTTTATGTTTGGTTGAAACCAATCACAGGTTTCCGCCTGAGAACTGCTATGCATCTGCGCTTGTGTTGCCGAAGGGGTATCTGGGTTTGTTATTTTTTTGTTTTGTTGTTTTGACAACCTGTTTTTTTTTCATTTAGACACCCAACTCAATGTTTCATTTACGTCTACATGTACCTCGAAAAATGTGTTCGAAGCGAACACGTTTGACATCTAGTTTTCTTGATTTTGAAGTCAAGTCAGACACCTTACATGCCTTAGGTCCAGATCAGAACGTCTTTGAGTGTGCACATGTACACTACAGTTTACATTAACACGAATGTTTTGTTTTAAAATTTAAAGTCACTCTGACTCGGGATTGCTTCGTTTGAAACACTCTGGAACAGGAAAAAAATGAAAGCTGAGTTATAGATTATTTTCAGAACCACACACGTATTCAAACACTTTTTCTTTTGCGTTTTGACCTGGGTCATTTTGGTTGTTTAAGCAACTTGCAGTACAGCGGAGAAATATATTATGTGTCAAACAAAATGAGGCAAAATTGTAACATTAGTGTGCAGTGCATAGAAGAGTAAGCAATCTTGTGCATATTCCGTTTCAGGGCTTGAGTTCTACACTGGACCGCTGGCCTGAGGCCAGTGATTTTAGCATCAGGCCAGTAAACTCGTGTCCGGACAAGTCCGGCGGTCTTGTGGTTGTGTTCAAATGTTGACTTTCAGTCTGATAAATGCAATGCTGTTGATTATCAAAGACTACTTACATGTACCCATAATATACAAATGAGATACATTTGTAAATCTTCTCTTAGTACTTTTCCAAATACAAAAACAGTTCAATTATTAATCTGTGTAGGCATTTTTTCTTCTCACTTCAGTTCTGGTCTTGTACTCAAAATTCCGGTCCACTAAATATTTTGAGCTACAAGCTCTGCGATCTTGTGGGTTTTCCCCCCCAAATTCTAGCCCTGCATTTTACCAACACTATCATTGCAGTGTATGTATTGAATTAAATGTACAACCGATGTGGTTTATTACATGAGAAATGGTCACCCAGTTCAAAGAGTCATCATGTATTGTGTGGGTGCACTCACTCAATATTCCCACAATATAACAAGCTTTTCCCACCTCTTGGCCACTACGTGCGATGTATTCATACCCTTCCAGGACCAGAAATTTAATACTTCTGTCTTGATGGATTTTTTCTTTAACTGGAAGGGTGTTGTGTGACACCATCTGTCAATACATAGATTACTAATAATAATACAATATTAGAGAGTGCCCACCTCCCCAAGGAATTTTTTACACCTACAGGTAACGTCTTCTTCTTTTTTCAGTGTAATTTCTTCCCTTGGGGGCCATCGCTAATACTCTTTGGTGGAGAGAAGCAATTATGTCATTCTTAAAGGGGTGTTATATGATTGGTTAATAAGAAATGGTTATACGTAGTGCTCTTATGTGGCATTTTATGAGGGTTTACAAGGTGCTGCGGTGCATTCAGCAGCCACTGCACGAAACACCGCGGCAAACTCCTTCTCTTAGCGATAAGTGTAACTGTGTTTCTTTGTATACGTGCATTACACAACACACGGGACCTACATGTTACGGCTTTACATCCCATCCGAAGTACGAAGCAATAACGGTGAAAAGTGTCGTGCTTAAGGACACACAAGTGTCACGACGGGGACTCGAACCCACTCTCTGCTGATCAGAAGCACAAGAGTGTGAGTCCAGTGTGCTTGACAGCTCGGCCACTACGCGCCAAGAAAACTTTAAAAGTGAAAACTTAATTGAATTAATACAGTAACCGGACTCGAAACAAAACAGGTCCTAAATTCATGGTGCTGTTTACATGTATGTACCAGACCTAATACTTCATGGAGGCAACAGAGTGATCGCCTCCATGCCCCTGTGATCATTGCCTTGAAGCCCTTTGAAATGTTCCAGTAAAGAATTTAGATTTCCCTCAAAGAGGTCCCCTTTACTGAAAAAAACACAAAAAAACTCAAATGGCATTGCCCTTTTCCAGCATTCTCTCTTAGAGCACATGTGACAAACTTGTAATTTTCAGAGACTAGTATCCACACTTTATGTGACCCAACATAGACATGAAATAACAAACCTGTGAAATGTTATGCTCAATCGGTCTTTGGGAGTCATGAGAAATGTTTTGAAGATTACAGTTATTCCAGGTATAAGATTGAAATTTTGGTATTAATTTTCTTTAAGTAAACTTAATTAAATCAAGGAATTCGAAAGGGGTTGCAGGTGTCATTTGTTTGTTGTGTTAAAGGGGGAAAGCATCTAAGCAGAATGCCTGTGTTTTTTTGTTTTTTTAAAGTTGTTTTTCACAGGAGATTGTCCGTCATGCAATCACTCCAGCAATCAAACAATCCGTTGAATAACAATCTGTCATTCAAACCGCAGTAGCCTCTCCAGGAGAATTACATCGGAAAAAAAACACGACCGGTAATTAATAAAGAGTAACTAAAAAAAAAACGGCAGGGAAAAAAAAAAAAAAAATAAGAATTAGATACCCACAAATTGCGATTGGGAGAAATGCTGGAACCACTCCGCGCTCTTTGAAATCAGCTGGGGTTTCCTCAAGGTCTGTTAGCCGATAATTTCCCCAGTCGTTCTGGCTGGCTGGAATAAACCATTAGCGCTAGCATAATCATCCCTTAAAATCACTCTACACATAGTCCGTGAGACGACGGGGGTGTGAGGACGGTGAGAGTTTTTCCGATTCAATGTAGGGGGGCTTGATTGGATATGAAAGGAAGGGTGGGGGGGCCCTCTGGTGGTGGGGGTCACGTCATTTTGTTTGTCGTCAGGGTTGTAGTGTATACTTTGGACTATCGATCGCCGGAAGCAAGATTGAAGTGCGAGGGTGGCAGTATTTTTTTTTTGTCGTAAGCAGATGATATGGCTTGTGTCCCTGTGTCCCTTTTGAAAACATCGTTTAGAAGCGTTAAAGCGAAGTTGCAACAGTTGGTTATGAAGACGCACATTTCATTCCAACTATCACGTTATCGAGGAAAGTTTATCAAAGCAGCTAAGTGAATATTTTATCAAAAACACGTAGATGATTATGTAGATGTTGTATCAGCATTTTTGTGAACCGCCGGCCCCAAATGCGAGCCAGTGCATCGGAGGAGAGGACCTGTAAAAAAAACACCGCCATAAAAAAACCAATCTGAGAAAATATCATTGTGAAGTGTATTGCTCAAAATGAAAAGTGTGACATCCCACTCCTGCCTGAGTGTGACATCACACTTTGCTTAGCAACTAAAAATTCATTCGCATTTGAGATGAAATCTTTAGCTCTTTATGAAATCAAACCCAGGTGACGAAGGCTTTGAAAAGAGATGGATGGGATTTAAACTAACTTTCTCAAAGATGTGGCCACCTGTAGCAGGCTTTAGACTCATGACTTCATTGTTAATGTTATAGAGAACTACATTTCGTTTGTGTCAGTGCAGAAACATTGTATATCTCCTAAAGTTGATTTGACGTTATATGCGCGAGTTTCTAAAATGTCAAAACGTCATATCTCGCAAAAAAAAATAACCCGGATGTACTGACGAATCAAACACACGCCGAGATACAACATTTGTGCACGGAGTATTTTTGTGTACAGGCCTGAATTTCATCTTTGAGAGGGCAAGGCCATTTTCAATTTGCAAAGGGCACTTCCATTGGAAGTTAAAAAGTCTTTGGGGAAACTTTTGAAGGGGCAACAGAGGCCATGGCCTCCATGACATTCCAGGCCTGACGTTTTTCTTTTTGTTTTTACTGTCTTTATCTTTTGCAACTACGTTGTGGAGTGTTTAATCCTACTTCACATAGTAAGAAAGATTGTTGATGAAAAGATCTGTTGATGTGTTTGTAGAAAAAGCGGAAGATGTTTGACGAAGAGCGGAACAACCTATACAATGCGTTGGAGCAAGTTCAGACAGCAAACAGCAGTAGAGTATCATCGGTTCAGCAAGTGATATCACAGGTAGGAATTTCATGTACATTTTTTGTGTGTGAGTCTGTTTTTCTTCTTCTTCTTCTTCTTCTTCTTTTTGTTTATTTATTTAAAAAAATATTTTTTTTAGTTTTTTTTTTCTTGGGGGGGGGGGGGGGGGTTAGGGGTTCAAGTTATGCACAGTGTACACTGCACTTTGTTCATACTTGACACACTTTAGAAGCAAAATTGAAGGTTTAGAACTCAACGATGAAACGTTCTTGTGTTTCTTCCCTGTAAAGCAGGCAGCCTACATTGGTACTTGACAAAGACCAGTATCCGCGATGTATGTGACCCAACATATATTAAACCTCATCATCATTCGGCAAAGACTTGCGTCCGTGGCCGCCTCGTCCTCAAATTGTAATGGGGGCGCACTCCTGGAGTCGCCGCCATCACCTGGTCTCTTTCAATCGCTGCTCTTCTCAGCTCTCCTATTAAACCTGGGAAAGTTCTAACTCAATTGGTCATCAGAGTCACAAGAAAAAAATTGAAAAACCTAGGCATGATATTCTTTCTACTTTAGTCTGATTTCTGATTCCAGTAAAACTGTGATTAAGCAGCCTGTGAAGTGTATTAAAGTCAACACACCGTGTACATGTAGGTCAGCCCTTGTACTCTATAAAAATAATGTTCCTACCGTTTTTTGCAAGACCCAAGTATCATGCCTGAAAATCCCATCACTCGGTTTCAAACATCATATTTCTGACTCACAAGATCAACATTGATTTGTTTACTGATTTCTCCAAAAAAAAAACAGTTAGTAGTTTTGGCACAATATTTCAAGGGAGGTTTTCCACCAAGACCATTTTTATACCATATATGTAAGTTACATGTATGGTGCAAATTTGTGAACTTTTTTATTTTGAATCTAACCAAAGTTTATGCACACCCTTTAAAGTAATTCTGCCAAATCCTAAAGTTCCCAAGTGGCGTGTCGTGGCCGAGCGGTTAAGAGCACTGGACTCAAGCTCTGGTGTTTCTGATCAGCAGAGTGTGGGTTCAAGTCCCAGTCGAGGCACTTGTGTTCTTGAGCAAGCTACTCTACCATAATTGCTTTGTCCTTGGGATGGGACATTAAGCCGTAGGTACCATGTACTAGGATGGGTAGTGCACGTAAAAGAATCCAGAACACTTATCGTGGAAGAGTAGGGGTCAACCCCAGTGTTTCTGGTTCACATAGCAATCACCCTTGTTTACAAGTTTTCTCAGGCTTTGGGGCTACAGTGATTAAGTTCACTTATGAGGCAACCTTGGTTTCATTACCAGAAAGTTACAATAACAATAAATTAATATGGACGACGTAGTGGCTTGCCTTTCGGGAAATCTCCTGGCCTGTTCAAGCTCACTGAAGCTAAACCATGACTCTAAGACCAACTCAAAGGACAACCAAACCAAAAGGTTGCCTCCCTGCTAGGATGCATTTAGCTCGCGATGAAACTGGTGTTATTCAGCCTCACAGCAGTTTGAAAACGATACCCGAATTATCGGTAAAGCGACACTCAAGCAGAATAAAAGCTGTGCAGCACAACATAGCGCTTTAATTGAGGAATATTAAACGGCTGGTGGCTCTTTTAGATCAGGGACAAATGATAGTTTGGCTTCCTTCAGGCGAGGAAGCCATCTGGGAAACTAAGAAAGCTGGGAATACGCTCTACTTTGTGTGGCGTAGCCACCCACTTTCAGAAGTCACCTGTTATTGGTGTAACTCCAAAGGTTACTTAGTGTTACGCGTACATTCGTTAAAGGGTAGCTTACATGTAAGTAGGATTTTTTTTTGTCGTGGGGGGAGAAATGCGTCAATTGGCCTACCCACTCTCAATAATTTAAGATGTGTGGTTAAGTACAAAAAAAAAATCCCTGAGGCATGGTCCCTACGTTAGGGAAACAAGTTTTTATGTCACCAAAGAAGATCTGTGTAAAGTGATCTGTCCCTAAGTCCGTTATTATTTAGACTAAGTGGGAGCAAATTTATGGAATTGACCAGCAGATTGTGTACTTATCAAACTCGTGTTTTAATAAGAAACCTGTCAAAAGCACTATGGAATTTACAGATGGACTGAATGGTAAGGGGGCAGTCTAAAGTCGTCAACATGTTCACGGTCATACCGTACAAAGAGTAGGGGAATGGGGTTCAGAGACTAGTGTATGACTTTCAAAAACAGAAAGATGAAGGCAAAAAAACTAGTGGGCATTAGGGTTACGTAGCTGCTATGGGATCGTCGTGAACAGACGTTTACAGATCGGTGCTCATAAAAACCACCGTAATTTTACATTTCGCTCCTCCTCTCTTAAAGACACTGTATTCAGCTGAAACTCAGAGCGGTTAAGAGCACCAGACTCGAGCTCCGGTGTTTCTGATCAGCAGAGTGTGGGTTCAAGTCCCGATAAAGCATATTCGGTTCACTACAGCAGTCCTCAGTCCAACCGAATCGAAACAAAACATCCTGTTGGACTTTGAAGGATTTTGGGGATGGTTAGGGTTAACTTACACTACGTAACGTACAATAGTGTTAATGTTCCTCTCCATTTTGATTTGTGCGGTAAGTTTCCATTATTTCCTCTTGCAGTCTGCGACAAACATCACTGGTCGTCGTGGTAACAGAGAGCCTTCGACGACTGGGAGATGAGAGGGCGAGTCTGGAGTCCGAGTTAATGGCAGAGCGGGATAGGAAGTCATGTTTGGATAAATTAAGGTACATTCGAAGAGAAATTAGATAGCTGTTTTTAACTGCATTGGGATTTTGTACTCGAGTAAATTTTACCTTCAAATCAAAGAATGTTTAAATTCTCGGCCATGGAAGCACGGGACTTTGAGATCGGGTGAAATTGCAACCAAACAGTCTTACTTTGTGACATGTCTTCGGTAAACAAAAAGCAGCCTGTTTTTTTATTGAACCCTATTGTGGTCTAGTGTTAGAACATCTGCTCTAGAATGGCAAAGGTCGCGGGTTTGAATCCCGCCAGCATAGCTTCAGTCTTACTATGTTACACTTCGTTGTGTACAGAAAATGGTGGATTTAAAGTTTTTTGAAATTGCTTGGCCCCTAATCAGGTCAAACAGGTTGCACTGTCTGATTTTTTATCAACTTTTGATATGCAGAAAGGAAGAACAACTCAAAACTTGTTGAGCTGTTATTTTTTTATAACTCTTCAATTTATGTTGAAACTATGACACAAAATGTAAAAATATCCCATTATGATTAGGGCAGTATCTCGCCTGCCAGGTACCTGGAATGAACAAGATCACTCTTTTCTGTAGACAATGGTTACCTGGTCTATACGGAAAGTTTTAAAAGCGTTTTCCCTTTCAAGTTTGACTGCAAAGTGTTCCAACAGTTGGCATGTTTATGTACATGTTACATCAGTGCTCTGCTCTTGAGATTCTGTAAACATCAAGAAGGCACCAGACCTAACTTGTTTTCCCAAAATTGTTTTGTTTGTGACGCCAGTTCAGAGTTGCAGAAGAATATCCAGGCTGTGGAAGAGCAGCTGCAACTGGAAAAGGAACAGAACTTGAGGCACAACAAATCCTGGTAAGACAATTCTTAATAGATGTTAATTTTTGCACCGGGGATAAAGAATTTAATTTTGGTTTTACCCTACTATACAGTGCTTAATACACATGGGGTAAGGGTAAAACCAAATTAAATTAAGATAATTCTTGTTGCGATTGCTACATTTTCATCGTTTTTTAAACTAAATTGTATTAATATTTATAATGTGACATGGCTGTCCTGAGTAATACCCCTTCAGCTGAATTGATCAAATCAGGTGATGATTGTTAGGGATTGATTTTGTGAGGTGAAGGAACTGGTGCAGCTTGAAGGAGATACAAGGCAGGCCTGGAATTACGCAGAGGCCTGTTCCCCCGGTCTTGGCCTTTGTGCCCCTGCAACATTTAAGATTTTGCAACGGAATTCCCCTTTGCAAAAGGAAAAATGGCCTTGACCTATCTGGGCCTGACAGGGCACATATTATTGCTGCCAGACCATTTCAGAAACACCTGGGCAAGCCCCCTTCTCCTAAATAATGATAAGTGTTATGGGGTTATTAATACACTGGCAGGTGTTTTGCTCAAAGACACAAGATCCACAACCTGGATACACACTCTGAAAACTAAGTACCTTTTTACTTTAGTTTACACTCTGAAAACATCACAACTGTAGTCCACACTCTGTAACATCACAACTTTAGTCCACACTCTGAAACTCACAACTTTAGCCCACACTCTGAAAACATCACAATTTAGTCCACACTCTTGTAACACCACAACTTTAGTCCACACTCTGAAAACATCACAACTTTAGTCCACACTCTGAAAACATCACAACTTTAGTCCACACTCTGTAAACCACAACTTTAGTCCACACTCTGAAAACATCACAACTTTAGTCCACACTCTGAAAACATCACAACTTTAGTCCACACTCTGAAACATCACAACTTTAGTCCACACTCTGAAAACATCACAACTTTAGTCCACACTCTGTAAACATCCACAACTTTAGTCCACACTCTGAAAAACATCACAACTTTAGTCCACACTCTGAAAACATCACAACTTTAGTCCACACTCTGAAAACCACAACTTTAGTCCACCTCTGAAAACTCACAACTTTAGTCCACACTCTGAAAACGTCACAACTTTAGTCCACACTCTGAAAACACCACAACTTTAGTCCACACTCTGAAAACACCACAACTTTAGTCCACACTCTGAAAACACACAACTTTAGTCCACACTCTGAAAAACATAACAACTTTAGTCCACACTCTGAAAACGTCACAACTTTAGTCCACACTCTGAAAACATCACAACTTTAGTTCACACTCTGAAAACATCACAACTTTAGTCCACACTCTTGTAACATCACAACTTTAGTCCACACTTTGAAAACATCACAACTTTAGTCCACACTCTGAAAACATCACAACTTTAGTCCACACTCTGAAAAACATCACAACTTTAGTCCACACTCTTGTAACATCACAACTTTAGTCCACACTCTGAAAACACCACAACTTTAGTCCACACTCTGAAAACATCACAACTTTAGTCCACACTCTGAAAACGTCACAACATTAGTCCACACTCTGAAAACGTCACAACTTTAGTCCACACTCTGAAAACATCACAACTTTAGTCCACACTCTGAAAACACCACAACTTTAGTCCACACTCTGAAAACACCACAACTTTAGTCCACACTCTGAAAACACCACAACTTTAGTCCACACTCTGAAAACGTCACAACTTTAGTCCACACTCTGAAAATATCACAACTTTAGTCCACACTCTGAAAACATCACAACTTTAGTCCACACTCTTGTAACACCACAACTTTAGTCCACACTCTTGTAACACCACAACTTTAGTCCACACTCTGAAAACACAGCAACAACCCTTTTAGGTGCACTTGCAATAAAAGAAAATAACTAAATTAAAAAAAAATTAATGAAAAAGCTTCTTCTGACGATGAGCAGAGTAGACGTCAAGATTTTATCAGCTCTTTTCAGAGCCAACACTCCTCCCAAAAGAGATTCACACCTGGCTGTACCAGCACGTTTACTAGTCATACTTTACTTCTTTTTTTTTCCACACCATGCAAAGCTTCAAACGTCACTTACAAATAATGCACATGTATAATTTCTCAATGTTGGTCTCAACTCACCCCGCTAATGCCATTCCTTTGGGGGACAACACTGCCAACAGTATTTTTTTTGTCGGACTCGGGAAAGGTACGGTAGATCAAATTGCTTTTTCGTGAGAAGCACATTAATTCTAATCATGAACATTCAGAACTTTTCACGGGCCCACTTCTGATCTTGAGAAACTCGTGTTCAGTTCCGCAACGTTTTTTTTTTTCTCCCTTGGCCCAATTTTATAGAGCTGCTTAAGCACAAAAAAAGTAGCTACGCACAGAAAATTTATGCTTACCAGAATAAGGTTACCGGCCAAACTACCATGTCACATGTTCAATTTGTGACTGGTATCCTGCTCTTTTCTGCCAAGCAGAAAATTGTTGAGCAATATTTTCTGCTTTATGAAAGCAGCTCTATGAAATTGGGCCCTGTTAGTAAACTCTGACATTGTTTTTGGTTTTTAGAATAATATTCTGAGCTCGCGGGCATAATCCCAAATCACACAATGGCCCTTGAGAAGTGTGTATATATTCCCATACCATGGTTAAATTATTTATCGGTCGACACGTTGCTCCCCAGATTTGTCTCTTTGCGGAGCTCTCACTGGACACCTTCCAAATGACAGGCATCCATTCGACGATAGAATACCAATTAATCCGTTCCCCCTTGAAGACTTTCTACAATCATGAAACGGTGACAGGCTTGAGGATGGGGCCAACATTGATACTGCTTGTATACACACTGTGAATGGACTAAAATGGTTCTGTTCAACAACCGTTTCGTGAATCAATAATTTTGGTTCACCGAGTCAACATTTTTTCCCCCGTTTTGTCCTTTTAATTTGAAACTTTTAAAATTTGAAACTGTGTACTTGCCTTGATCAAGCATTCGATTAATGACTGGTATCCTGCTCGTTTCCGCTTAGCAGAAAATTGTTAACGCCTCGCTTGGCCAGTTTCGGGGACAAGGCCTTTTCCAACATGGCACCAAGACTTTGGAATTCGCTTCCTGAAAACCTCAGACAAACGCACAACATCATTTTTTTTTAAAACACACTTTTTCACACTTGCCTTGCAGCCCTGAAATTTCACTTTTGAGTCGAGGCCATTTTCATTTTGCAATGGGCACTCCCATTGGAAAATCTTAAAGGCTGTAGGAAACTTTTGAAGGGGCACCAAGGCCAAGACGGGGGGGGGGGGGGGGGGGGGGCAACAGACGCCATGGGCTGCATGGCGGCCATGTAATTCCAGGTCTGACTTGCGTTTCCAAGCATAAAAAAATAATAAAAATTCATCATGAATCTCTGAACATTTTTACAGGAAGATGCCTTGTAATTCTAATAATAATAATAATAATAATAATGGTTAAACAGAGGGCAAGGCCATTTATATTTTGCAAAGGGCACTCCCATTGGAAAATCTCAAGAGCTTTAGGAAACCTTTGAAGGGGCAGCAAGGCCAAGACAGGGGGGCAGCAGAGGCCATTGCCTCTGTGTGATTCCATGCCTGACTTGCATTTCCCACCATTAACCCTCTTGCTGTCTGACCATTCAATACCATTCAAGTGGTTTTGAATGATAGATAAACTATGCCAGCCTGAAATATGATACCATGAGTGAATGCATGTACACAGTACACAGTTAGTTCTGTGCACAGTTGTGCCACCGTACACAACCTTGGCAGTCGAATGGTTTCAAATGGTTGGTCAACTCACTGGCAAATGTTGCCAAGAGTCACTGACAGTAGGAGGGTTAAAAAGAGAGAGAAGAAGTTCATCATGAATCTAAATGTTTTTTACAGGAAACTGCTGTATTACTCTAATAATGATAATAATGGCCATACAGTGCCGGTATCCGCCAACTTTGGCATTATTACTTCCGTTCACTGGATCGTTTATTTCATAGCTTAGATCCATCTCAGCTCCCTGGGGAGTACTAAAACTTGTTCATATGCGCATCACACACATTTAACTCTCCAAACTTGCTCACAGAGGGCGCAAAGCCCAGAAACAGCCCCCCCCCCCAAATACCCGATTATGTAGTTTTTTCGTTTTTGGAAAACTAAATTTGGACCTGTTATACTAGACTTAATGTAATGTCGTTCGTTTTTACTATAGATAGTTTATAGTTGACATAGCTGATAACAATTTTATCTACATTTGTCTTCGATGCTAAATGACCTGTAAACTGTCTAATGTACGTTCATTTTTACTATAGATAGTTTATAGTTGACATAGCTGATAAAAATGTCATTCCCATTTGTCTTTGTACCTAATGACCTGTTAACTTTTGGATGTACATTTAGTTTTAATTAATGTTGCAAGTGTAACTTTCTGACAGCCTGCATTAATTATGTCAAACTACCAGTTAAATATTTTAACTGTAAGTACAAGGGTACGTGTACTATGAATGTAGGCTGCAGATAATGTGTGGACTTTTTGGGTCACTAGAGGGCAGGCTTCATACTGAACAATGCATGTACAAGTTGTGTGCCAAACAAAAGTTTGCTGAGCTGTGTTTAGTCAAAATAGTCACACCGCTTGATACAACATGTGACAAAACATTCCTACAAATACCTAAGAAACAAGCCATAATGTTGTAATTTTTTTAGGAGTGTTTTTTCCCCACCTTGTTCGTAATGAATAAAGGACAAATGGAGGAAACAGCAATCACACAGGTTCAAGAGGCCTAATGTTCAAATGCACTGGGACAATTGCTCCATCCATAAGCTCACTAATACTCCTTCCCTATTTTCCTCGTTTGTGGAACCCCTTTGTCCATGTTTAAGTCTTTGTTATTGTCCTTAATTGTTCTCTTGTCTGATTAATCTTCTTCTTGCCCTCATCAAATTGTCATTACAACCCTAACCCCTGATCTTCATCCTCATCCAGGTCACCCCCTACATCTTAACCCGAAACGCCTCCCTCATCAAAAATTAACAACCCGCAAAATCCACTCATCAGAGTTTCACACTTTCCCGCCGCGAAAACACAGCTGTGACAAATGCCATGTCTCCCCCCCCCCCCCTTTACAACAAACTCCATTAAAGTTTCAGCATGCATGAATATCATAGCGTGGTGCAGGCGGGTCTGTTTAGTCACTGTTGCCCCAGGTACCCATGACTAATTAAACAAAACGAGCTGAGGTGCAGGACTGTGTTACGTTTTTCCTGTCACAAGATTGTGAAGATACTCGTTTGTGATGGCTGAAACATTTGATGTATCACCCTGACAGTAAATGCAGCTGTCGATCTGTTGATTCTCAGGACATTCAAAAAATCGAATAAATAAATGAAATCTCTCCCACCCCCCCCCCCCCTTCCAGAGTTGGTATTCAGCTGCTTAAAAGTCCTTTTCAGCCCAAGCCTTTTTTGACCTTTAAGTTTTAGTGAGGGGCGTTAGAACTTTTGGATAATGTTTGCTTGGATAATAAATATATATACTAATGAGGACTGTGTTTTCCAAAGGGATGTGACTGAGTCATGAGAAATGATCTCAATGTGGAATTCATCATTCATGTTTGTAGGAATTTTATTTTGTCAGCTCAATTAAGTGGCCGAGCGGATAAGAGCACCGGACTCGAGCTCTGGTGTTTCTGTGCAGCAGAGTGTGGGTTCGAGAGCAAGGCACTTAACCATTGCTGCGTCCTTCGGATGGAACGTAAAGCCGTTGGTCCAGTGTGTTGTGTAATGCACCTAAAAGAACCCAGTGCACTTATCGAAAAGAGAAGGGGTTGCCCCGGTGTTCCTGGTTTGATTGGCAGCATATTGCGCCACAGCACCTTGTAAACCATTACATGGTGCTATGTAAAGGAATAGGTCTTATACTTCAAAACGTAGCTCCACAATCAATACCTTGCAGGAAAATACTGAATGTTGAAGCGCCTTGAGCATCACTGAGTGACGGATATGAGCGCTATATAAGAAGCCACTATTATTATAACTATTGTTACTGTTAAATACAGTAACCGCCTATAAAATGATATATAGTTTAATGGTATGAGTGTCCTCCCCCCCCCTGACAACTTACTCCATTTTAAAGTTTCAGCACATCTGCTGCCCCACATTGGTTCTAAGAACAAGTAGGCTAAATATTAAAGTAATGCAAATGTACAAATAAACAAATATAAAACATATAAACATATGTAAAGTAAATAAGTTAGCAAGTACTCAAATTTAAATATGTGAGAATAAAACCAGTTTTTAAGAGATGAAAAAAAGGAATACTATGTTATGTGACTAAAACGCACAAGGAAATAAGAATTTTGTTTTTACTTACTTTACTATTTATTTTTGGTCTAAACTAAAAATCTGATAATAGAGTTAAGTGGCCTTTGAACACACCCGTGCAGTTGTGTAAAAACGTGTGAATTACATGTGAGCGATCGAACACACTAACACCAGCGAATTGAGCACCAACTTCAAAACAATCTGGTGACAAAAAGGCAAAACTCTAATTTTAATCTGACAGCTCTGTGAAATTGGTTTCTGATTCCGATAATTACTGTACGACAAGTGAACGGAACGCGCTCCCAAAGTGTTCAAACTGGTGTTGAGATTGGCAAGTTTTTCTGAATATTTCAATGTGGCTCTTAAGGAAGTCTTGACGATGCTGGTTTTAAGCTGGACTCATTTGGCAATTGCAGAAAGGCAAATAGATTGTAGCACTTTAATGACTAATTAGTAAGAAAATATCTGCATTACTAGTAAGAAATATCTGCTTTAGCAGATATGCAGATATTTCTTTACTTGTTAGTCATGAAAGTGCTACAATTTATATTATTTTCTGCAATCACACGACTAACACGGCTACCAACAACTTATTATCGTTGGTAATTGTTTCTCTCACCCATGGATTGGGAATGATGATGTAGAGCTAAGATTCTGGGGTTGCATTTCTCCCTTGGGAGCGGTCATTTTCCCTCAAGAAATGCATCCGTTTTTTCCTCCCTGGCTTTTCCAGTCAACTGCATCTCATGAGTAGATGTAAAGGCTTCTTATATACGCTCATATCCGTCACTCAGTGACGCTCAAGGCGCTTTAACATTCAGTATTTTTCCTGCAAGGTATTGTGGAGCTACATTTTGAAGTATTAGACCTATTTCCTTTACATAGCACCATGTCATGGTTTACAAAGTGTTGTGGCCCAGTATGCTGCCAATCCAACCAGGAACACCGGGCGAACCCCTTCTCTTTCGATAAGTGCACTGGGTTCTTTAGGTGCATTACACAACCAATTGACAACACACGGGAGCAACGGCTTAACATCCCATCCCGAAAGGACGCAGCAATAATGGTTAAGTGTCTTGCTTAAGGACACAAGTGTCACGACCGGGACTCGAACCCACACTCTGCTGAACAGAAACACCAGAGCTTGAGTCCGATGCTTGCTCGTATCTGCTCGGCAACGACGCGCCACAGGGGAACCAATGGGACCTTTGCTTCTTTTTTCTCTGTCTTGGTCTCGGACGATCAGGCCTTTCGAGGCCTAAACCTCAGCCTCAGTCTCTGAGTGTCTTCCGAGTCGAGCCCTTGGTGCTTGTCTTGTTCTACAAACTCACGTCTTCTTCTCAGACCTTCACCACGGTCTCGTCTCATTTCACAACACCACCACATCATAACGGCCAACATGTGAACGACCTTAACTTGAGTCATACTCACGTCATAAAACTCTGCTGATCAAATTTTGGTTTTGCCCCCCGCATCAAATATATATACCTGATAGGACATGAGGAATAGGGTGTTAATTTTAATTTTCATACCTTAAAATTAACTAGTTTTGAAGTGGTGCGATGGCGCCGAAGGTTTGAAAGTAAATCAGTTTTGTTTTGTTTTAAGCGTACACCACTATTTCTAATTCCTATTATTTATTGCCGAAGCCTAGTCAGTGACAGTCTTGTGAGGTCATCATCATGAATTTTTTAACACGTAAAAGACGTTTAACTTATTGTAAGTTTGTGCAGTTCCTAAATATTTTATGCTAAATTGATGTAAATTTTTCCTTAATTTGTCAGTGGGCTGGACCTTCATTAATTAGTCTGCCTTGAAACTTGTGAAGAAAGAGCACTTTTAAAGAGTTGGTGAAGTGTCGTGGCCGAGCGGTCTAGTGCACCAGACTCTCCCATTCTGGTGTAGTCAGTTAAGTTACGTGTCTGGATCCCCGGTCGTGGCACTCGTGTTCTTGAGCAGGACACTCAACCATCAAGTGCTTCGTCCTTTGGTCGGAACGAAAAGCTATGGATCCTGTGTTTTTGAAACATTAAAGATAGTGTTGTCCAAGCCAGTTTCCTGATTCTTTTTTTGTAAATATCAAGTGTTTCTGACGTCTGCTTTTAGTTTTGTGATGTCTTCCTGGCTCTCTCTATATATTCGGTTTGCAGTAACACCATGTGTAAAAATATCTACTTGCTGTGTAGATTTGTTCTTTAGAGAACTTGTCTTGCTATTTATTCTACTACCGCAGAGTAGGTTTTTTCGGAATTCGGGAGACTTCTCAGTTCTGAAAAGAACTTATTAACTACTACCTGGGCGGTAGGTAGGAAATCGGCCTGGACTACTACTTTAGCTTTGTGGATCGGGGGGACTTCTCGTAATTAACTGCACTGCCGCGGAGTGGGTTCTTTTTGGTCTCAACGTTTCGACTAGCTTGCTCTAGTCATCGTCAGGAGACTGAAGAGTGTAAGACATGCTGGACTATTTATAAGGATTCAGAGGTTTCAGTGTAGAGTCTGAAAAGAGAACTGTGATTGGAGGGCTCAGAGTTATTGTGTGGCTCAGAGTTATTGTGTGGGTTGCCCATTGTGTGTGAGTGTTCCTGGCTCTCTCCCGACTTATCACAAGATAATTGTCCCCCAATATAGACCTAACTTAGGTCTTTTCCATTATGTCCTATTGACCTTTCTATTGCAACGTCACATGAAGGGGCACCAAGGCCAAGACAAGGGCAACAGAGGTGGCTTCTGTGTAATTACAGGCCTGTTTTCCCCCAAATATTTGAGCCCCTGATGCTGGTGTTGCGTATGGTTGAGTCAACATTGACAATCATTGGTTTGGCGATGCCAGCGATGCGTTAAGAAATGAACGTTTGGGCGCTGTGTATATGGACCAGCCACCAACCCAGTGATGGCGGACCATAATTGTCACTACGGTCTGTCTACAGTGCCATCTGTTAATAAATATCTAATCAATAGCACAGGTTCTTTAGTGACAGATCAAACATTGAATCTGTCACCGCAGTGTGTACAAAATCTCAAAAAAAGGCCACAGCAATTATTGCATTAAACTAACAATGTATTTTATCGTTGTGTGTTTTATTGCGTTTTACAGGAAGACACCATCGTTCAATTAAGAGTGAGTTGTCCTCATTACACGCCGATAAAGATACAGCGATGAAAGTCAAACAGCGCCTTCTTGAAGAGGTACATTTTGATTGTATTACTGCCCCATCCAATCTTGGCAACATTTTCAACACGTTTCTTTGATAAATCACTGGAGAGGTTTTTATAGCCACAACATTATTGCAAAGTGTTTGTGTAGTCCTTTAAAATTTCTTCTTGCTGTTCCGGTGCAAGCTCAAGTCATTAAGCTTTACGTTGTGTGTTTACCACGGTATGAAACAAACATCACTCATATGAATGCCCTTTGTCAGAGTAGAGCAGATCTGAGGGCTTGATTTCATAGAGCTGCTTAAAGGAACATTACAGAATTGGTTTTTGCTAACAAAACATTGCTGCCAGTGTAAGCACTTTATGTAATCCACCATATACATAAACTGACAAACCTGTAGAAGTTTTGAGATCGATCGGCCATCTGGGTCACGAGAAAATAGTGAAAAACCGATTACACATTTGCATTAAATCATATAGATTCAACAAATGAATAAAACGCTCACTGAGCGATAAACTCCAATCGGAAATTTAGTTTATTCATTCTCATCAAATATGGCATTTCAGACAGAAATATTTCAAGGGATGTTTCCTACTATCATCATCATTAGACCGTGTAAGTTTTATGTAAATCTGTGATCAAAAAGTATATTTTACAAGTTGTTTCTTACCAATTCTGTAATGTTCCTTTAAGCAGCAAAAAATTTTCTGCTAAACAAAAATAAGCAGGATACCAGTCACACATAGTACAATTTGGAATGCTATTTTAGCTGGTAATCTTATTCTGGTTAGCATATTTTTATTGTGCTTAGCTACTTCTTGTGCCCTGGGCTCGATTTCACAAAGAGCTGGGATTGATCTTAACTGCCACTCGATCTAATAATTGCTTAGCAAAATGTGATGTCACAATACGAATCACTATGGTAACTATTGACAACTCATCCAAAGACGAATCTTAGTGCTTTGTGAAGATTGAGCCCATGCATGAACCGTTTTTCAAATTGCTAAGTGTTGGTGTCCTTTTGCGAGGGCCAGAGACACGGGTGGCACCCGCTGTCACCTTGCTCATCATGGATGGATTCGACGTCCTTGTGAAATTACGGTGACAGCTTCTTGCCGTTTTCTTCAGCAAGTAGACACTTTATTCAACTGAAACTTTTCCACGTAACTAATATACTGTATTTCTTGACAATTTTGCATATTTTTTTGTAAAAAAATAATCTATGACCCAACCTTTAAAACAGCTGTTTTTAGTCAGATAGCTTCTGAGCCTACCAACAAGAGATTTACACATGGTTGTACATCATGTTTGTGCACCTGCAAGTTTACTAATAATAGTTACTTCTAGTCCTGGCTGACATTTCGGTTGTCTTTACTTCTAATGCCTTTTCATAATTTTTTGAGAACTGCCCGATTTTTAGCACGGGGCTTCGCATATATTACACAATTTCACAAATCACAGGTTTCGTTTAGGTTCACTCGCGGACAGTGCTGAAAGATCTTTCAAACAGTGTCCGGGAGACTCATTAATGTTGCTAAATAGGAAACAGTAATGAAATACAGCAAAAGAAATGTATGACACCCCATCCAAAGCGCAAAATGCTTTTTGTATCCCCCATTGCATACTTTGTGTGGACACCAACTATGGTGTTTTGCAGACCCGGCTGCTTACGTCAGACAAGCAATCACCAGATTAACATCAGGGAGTCATTAACAGCCAGCTAATGCGAAAAAAAAACCATGTTTAGCGTCCTGCCTTTTTGAAAAAGAGGAGGCGAGCCCTTTTGTTTCCCCCCCTTTTTTTTTAAATGGCCGCCCGACACATTTTTTGAGACAAACGGCCTGGCTATCTTTATAGATGGTTGCCAGCTTTTTTCTGTGTGTTTTTTTCTATGTGCTATAGTCCAAAATACGATGTTTATGTATTTTAGAATCAATTTTTGTTGTCAGAGATCGTAAAAATTTATCCTTAATAAAAAAAGGAAAACAAAAAAAGGAGGGGCCCTTTTTAAAAGGAAGCGGGCGAGGACGCTAAACATGTTTTACAATTTATTTGGCCTTAGTTAAAAAACAGAATGAAATTAAATCAGAATCACAGCTCCGTCACTCCCGAGACTTGATGGAGACAAATGCTTGAGTTATTGCCCAACTCCCCATCGTGCCATCCGTCTCCTTCTCACTCTATGACCTTTATCGCACCATCTGATTTGGGAAGCCTTGCTTCGGTTTCATCCCTCCCCCATGATTTCGCCCACATCTATTTTTTACGCATCTTTTTTTTTTGGTGCCACCAATTTCCCTAATAAGGCGAACGATAAGTCAACCTGATTTGAGAGGCTACTTTGACACGTTTCGTGGATGGGCACGATCCGTCTATTTTTTTAAAAAAGTTGAAGTGCAATTGTTGGCGAGAAGTTTGTTTGTTTGTTTGTTTGTTTATCTCCATGTATCACAACAAGACAATTTGTTAATTTATGTTTTAGATATAAATGAGAAATTAGAATTAGCTGTTGCAAACTGCTTACCAACCAAAAGGACCTGTAGTATAAATGCAAAAAATTAGTTAGTGGCCTGACGTTTCGACCCTAGCAGAGTCTTTCTCGAAGGCTAAATGACTGCTTTTGTCCCCCTTGTATGCATGTATGTGTGTTGTCTTGTCATTTAGCCTTCGAGAAAGACTCTGCTAGGGTCGAAACGTCAGGCCACTAACTAATTTTTTAGATATAAATGGCGACAGATGGAGGGCACCAGGGAAAAGCCATGGCTCATACAGGCCCTGGTCATTTCATTTTAGTTAATAAGTGAATTAATAACAATGTAGGAGTAACAATCATAATTATTGAACAAGAATAAGGAGAAGGGTACATGATAGCAAAAAATAGTTTTACTTAGAAAACTAGTTTAGAAAAAATAAGATTATGACGTGAAGTGGTTAATAATCTATTCGTTGGAAAAAACAAGACGATTGATCTCAATGCATGGTCTGTAGGCCCTATTCATAACACTACCATTGGCTTCAGCTCAGTAACGATACTGTCATCAGTGGTCGTTAACCTTATACCAGGGGTCAATTTCACAAAACTCTTCCTAACTTAGGACTAGTCCTAGGCAAAGCTAAGGGATAGGACTTACTGGTCCTAACTTAGGACTAGTCCTATCTCTTAGCATTGCCTAGGACTAGTCCTAAGTTAGGACCAGTACTTAGGACTAGTCCTATCTCTTAGCATTGCCTAGGACTAGTCCTAAGTTAGGAAGAGTTTTGTGAAATTGACCCCAGGTAAACAGGATTCCAATCTGTACACTAGTTATATTGCTCTTTTTGAAAAAACACAATTTTGGCTTGGCTTCGGCTTTTTCTGCTTGTTTGAAGCTCCGCCCCGAAATTGCACTTTTTCAAAATATCTGACATAAGATACTTAGCACAAACAGTACTTATCACGTGTAAGGCTAAAAAGCAAAATAATATTCTAATTCAAAATAGTATAAATAATAATAAAATGTTTCATTTGTTGATGGTTCTTAATTTTTTCATCTTTGGCTTGTTAGGTGAACCTTGCGGTTGACAGTATGTCAGAAGAGAGAGGTCAACTGCACCAGGAACTGACACAGGCAAAGGTATGTCTTGTTTTCCTCATTTTAATTATTCTATTGAAAAAAATAATCACAGTCATTTTCTCTGTCAATATATGATTTAGATATAAATGGTGACAAATGGAGGGCACCAGGGATTATAGAGTGGATGAGTGTGTAGAACAGATAGCTTTGTGTACATGTACTAACACAAAAAAAATATCCAAATGTGTTGTGGCTGAACAGTCTAGTGCACTGAACTTGAGCTCTAAGGACTGGGTCATCGGATGGAGTGTGGGTTCAAATCCTGGTCTTGACACTTGTGTCCTCTATAATTGCTTCCCATTACTCGGGAGTAAATGGGTACCTGTGAGGGTAGAGATTGTTGATGTGAATGATGATCATCCTGTGCGCCCATTTGACTGCCGGTGCTGCATACTCCAAAGGAGTTGAGATGGTTTCAGGAAGGGGCAAGGCCCAATGAGCAGGAGTAGTGATAGAGTAATGCTCAATGGTACAACTGGTTAAAGAGCACCTAAAAAATACATTTGAAGAAGTCAGGATCTTTTTTCTTTTCCAGTTGGAGGTGACCAGTCTAGGGCAAGACAGACAATACTTAGAAGAGGAGAACAGTCGGTTAATGGAGCGGGTCTCAGCTATGGAACAGCAACAGGTAGGTTGTCGGTGTTGGTAATGCTGGCTCGAAATACCCAGTGGACCGCTGGGATCCATTAAGAAGCAAAGCTTGGTAGACGGTGGTCCCTATAATAGTCCATGAGCCAGGGGCTGAAATTTCACAGAGGCATTTTTTAACAAAATGTAACCTATAGACCCCTTGCATATGACGTCACACTCTCAAGAAGCACCATCCCTGAGGCCAAAAAGGAGGCAGATCATTGGACGATGGCTGTTCCTTTTGCATAAAAACAGGCGCGTGACCTCGGTGTACTTGTTGCGTTTCACATTATGCAAGGGGGGTTCTGTGGATTTCTATAGCCCCCTTGCACAATGTGGAATGCACCTCCGAAAAATGCACTGGTTTTGGGAGTCAAATCTTTTGTGCATATGTTTGTGCACGATTTTGACTCCCAAAATGGCGGACAGGATAGGCGCGTGAGAGTGCGCTGCGCGTCGTGCAATGGGTCTACACCAACAAATATCTCTTGGTGACTTTATTTGAAAAAAAAGTACAGCACTGTGTGGCGTTAAGTGGGAGCTATCTATATTGTTGATGAAGGGAACAACAATTATCGCTGGTAACTTACTTTTGAAGTGAGAACTACATTACTGAGAGAAAAGTATACTCTGTGCACAGCCACAATCATGGGTACACACGATGTACAATATTGTTCGTGTCCATGTTATGAACAACACTTTGAAAACCAGTGATGTAACAGTTTTTTTAATGTTTTTTGTAAATTAATTAACCAGCGGTGTGTGAATGAAGAGTAGAAAATACTTGAGTTTGTCGAATACAAGACCTGCAAAGAGTTACTCAATATTTATGTGTTGTTCATTTGGTGTCTTTGTAACAAAAAGTGTACCCATGATTGTGGTTGTGCATCTCTGTATTTTGCTAGGACTCGCAGAAGAAGGTTCAGTCGACAATTGCCGAGTTGCTGGAGAGCAAGAACCGCCTGGCCTACGATAAAGGGCGGCTCCAGAACCGCGTGGACCAACTACAGGGAGAGATGGAATCCTTGGCCAACGCACAGACTGATGTCCATCAACTGAAGAAAGTTAATGACGTTATGCAGGCCAAGTTATCAAAGGTAAGGACAATCAGTGGTCAAACGATCAATGGTTAGTCTGATTTTCTGATCCAACATGCAGAGTCATCACTCACTGGCAACAAGTGTAAGTCTCCTGCCTATGCAAACACTTTGCAGCGTTTGTTCAGTTGTTTGTTTTTATTTTATTGTAAAAGTTTTTTGGCCCTAGCAGAGTAGTTTTAAAGGCTAACAGCACAAAACAACCATTTATTAGGGCTTTTTTAAACATTCTGTCCAACTAATTTACACTATCTATCCCTGCTTATTGGGCCTTGAGCATTCCTGAAACCATCTCAACTCCTTTGGAGTATGCAGCACCGGCAGTCAAATGGGCGCAGAGGTTGCTTATCATTCACTTCAACAACCTCTACCTAAATCCTTTCATTCCTTAAACCATTATCAGCTCCTTGGGGAGTATACTGCCTGTGCTGTCAAGTATGTAGCGCACCTAAGCTAAAATCAATTACAAGAACCATCTAGCTTTACCCTGGCAGGTACCCATTATATTCCTGGGTGATGAGAAGCAATAGATGGATTGCAATACGCGTCATTGACCGCCATCGTTGATGTAAAACAATGGAAAAGTGTACGCGCTACGCACGACTCTCGGCCAATGATAGCTCTTCACGCGTGCACAATTCATCGAAGATGGCGGCCGATGACGCGTATTGCAATCCATCTATTGTAGTTAAGTGTCTTGCTCAAGAACGCAAGTGTCACGCCCGGGATTCGGACCCACACCTGATGACTCGGCCATCAGAACTTGTTGCGCTGAACCGCTCGGCCATGACTTGCTAAAAACTTAATAAATTCTTCACCTTGAGAGAGACTGTAAGACTGTCCAACTACAAGAAAAGAAAGTGCATTTCAAAGAGATTTTACAAGCCTGACAGATTTTACCAATACCCGATAGACCCCCACCCAGGGCCCATTTTCATAAAGCTGTTTAGCAGAAAATAGTGCTTAACACATTTCTTTGCTAAGCAAAAAATGAGTAGGGTACCAGTTGCAACAATGTCAGCTTAATGGAATGTTGGCTGGTAGCCAGTTTCTGGTAAGCAATATTTTTCTGTGCTTAGCATTTTTTTGTGCTTACAGGCTTTATGAAATTGGGCCCAGATCTGTTCGATTTTAAACATGTCAGACATTTCAGGATTCATTCCAATTTGTCCCAATACTTATGATACTAAAAGAAAAAAAAAAACCTGCTCGTTTATATATTTATTTGCAATCAAGTATCAAAATGGAAAGATGTTGATGTAAATTCACAGACGAATTTTTCATTTTTGCCGACAGACCTCGGGGGAACTGAGTTCGGCCAGGATGGATGTGCAGAGGCTACAGGGCAAGTTGCGACAGGTGAGTAAACCTCACTCTTGAGGCTGTGTCAACAGCATTGGCAATCATCCGTGCCGTTTGGGAAATGGGGGAATCTGTTTTTCTTATAACTCGTGCGGGGTATAGATCGAGGCTAACCCAAATGTTTATTGTGTCGGCGGGAATTGCATACATGTGTGCTTGTTTTTTGTTCCTCGGGTCAAGCTTTGAAGTTGGGGTTTTCAAATTTGCGTAGGCCCTAATAATATTCAGGGGATGAGTAATTAAAATTGAGTCTTGAAAAAAGGGTAGTTTTTCTGAACAAGTTTTATGGATGGACTCTTTTAATCGCAACTTCCTAGGGTTATTTTACTGTGGGTTGCTCTTTACTATAACAAAATCCAACGCCATCATGGTACCTCAACACCTCAACTGTTGGGTTCCGATTATGCCTGATCACATGTAAAGCATGATCAGTTTACTAGTACAGTCCTCAGTCCAACAGAATCAAACAAAATATGCAGTTGGATATTGAAGGGGTGGCGTGGTAAGGGTTATGGTCTAAATACAGAAGGGGCCATTCAGAATAACCAATATTTGAAAACTTTTGTTCTTTTTTCGAAATTGTTATGCTCTTATTTCAGTTTGCGGAATTGAAACAAGCATGTGATATGAAAGTGTACTTAATCCCTGAGGAAACATGAGCCATTATTCAACAGTTCTGCAAAGGCATAGGAGGAGAGCTATAAACTGCTTTCCTCAAATATTGTGAATAGCTCCTAAGAACCAACCTTGATACACTTGTAGTCTGGAAAGTTAAACTAAAATACTGTGATGTTTAATAAATAATTAAATAATCAACATTTATTTATGAATTCTCTGACACTTTGTCTTGTTTCATTCACCCACAGGAACGTGACTTGTCCGACAGAAAGGAGAAAGATTTCACCCTAGCAATCCAGGCGAGAGACGAGACCTTCCAGGAGTGCCAAAAGTTCAAAGGTCAACTCCAGGTCATGGAGGAAAGAGAAAAACAAAAGGTGGAATAGAAACTAATTGTCAGTTTTCATTCATAAAAACCACTAGCTAGCTAGTTTTCTTTTTGTCGGCAAAAAATAAATAATCAAATAAAAAAAAAAAAGAAGATTTTGTTTTGTAGAAATTTACATTAGCATCTTCTATTTTGATACTTGGTTGCTAAAATTTTTATAAATGATTAGTTTTTTTAGTATCATAAGTACTGGAACAAATTGAGAAGCACCGCAGCTGTTGATAGTAAAACTTTGAGAAAGAATTTCTCCTCGAAGTAACATGGTTGGATAATTGGACATTCGAATCTGATAAACGACTCATGCATGAATGGTTTCTCAGATTTCTGAGGGCTGGTGTCCATTCGCGAATGCTGTGGCCAGTGATGGATTTTACATTCTTGTGAAAATACCGTGACAGTTTTTTTTGCTGTTTTCAAAAAACCAAGGACAAAACAAAAAAGGGAAAACAAAAGGTCTCCACGTGGAACTTCTACAGACCGGGGTGCTCCACAAGGAAATTTGTGTACAAAGTCTATGGGAAACTGTTAAGTGCAGGGACAAAGGAGAGAACAAAAGCGTGCTCCACAAGGATGCATTTTTTTGAATACAATGGGCGCGCATGTGTGTAATGTAGTGACTTACTAAGAGCGTTGTTCCCCTTCCAGGCTACGAGCTTCCAGAGGAGCCTCACCGACGCCAAGGATGATCAGACCAAGATAGCGTCTACCTTAGAAGGAGTGATGGTATCGCATAAACAGCTGCAGACGGCAGTGGAGAACTTGCAGACTGAGCTGGGCCGTAAGGACAGCGAGCTGGTCACACTCCGGAAGGAGAGGTTGGTTTGATCCTCGGTTGTAGAACCAGAAACACTGAGAGGTGTAGCAGCTACAGGAAGTTCTATGTCATACTTTCTTAGATTCTCTTAGATTGTTGTTATTACTTTTGGTAATGAAACCAAGGATGCCTCGTAAGTGAACTTAATCACTGTAGCTTGCAGGCCTGAGGAAAGCTGTAAACAAGGGTGCTTGCTATGAACCAGAAACACCGGGGGTTAACTCCTACTCTTCCACGATAAGTGTTCTGGGTTCTTTTACGTGCACTACTAACCCTAGTACATGTGATCTACAGCTTAGTGTCCCATCTGATTGACGTAGCAGTTACGGTTAAGGGTCTTGCTCATGGACACAAGTGCCACGACAGGGACTCGCACCGATTCTCTGCTGATCAGAAACACTAGCGCTTGAGTCCGGTGCTCTTAACAGCTCGGCCACGGCACTAAACAAGCAATTGCATTAAAAATGTTGTTATACATTTTGCTTTGTATGCTGCCCCACTGTGGTTTTAGGTTTTGATGCCTGTAAAGACTGGGTACATTGTTCTATTGTTAATCCTTAAAAGTTTGTTGACATCTGCTTCTTTTGCCAGTCCGCTCTTCCAATTGGAATTGGTGGAGACGTTTATACGGAAGTTGCAAGTTCCGATTCAATTTTAGGAAATGAAACGTAAATGCACAACTCTACCAGCCAGTGGTCAACCACCTCAGCCTCAGGGGAGACAGTCATAATATTTGTTTGTCTTGTTTACATGTTTTTGTTGTTGTTGTTGACAGGGATGGTAGACAGAAGTCCATGGGAGCACTACAGAGGGAGGTGGAGAAACTTCAAACGAATCTTGTTACAATGGAAACGCTAGAAGGTGGTCAGGTAAATAAAGACGTGTTGACCCCTTGCCCTGACTCAGAAAGCACTGAGTGCACAATGCTAAGTCATACATCACTCATTTGATAACTCAATGAAACAAATAGAAGTCTGCTGGGGCTTCGAACCCACTCCATGTGGCTGCAAGCCCTGCGGTCTAGCCACTCATTTGATAACTCAAGGAAACAATTAGAAGTCTGCTTGGGCTTCAAACCCACTCCCAGATGACTACAAGCCCTACGGTCTAGCCACTCATTTGTTAGCTCAATGAAACAATGAAAAGTCTGCTTGGGCTTCGAACCCACTCCCATGTGACTGCAAGCCCTGCGGTCTAGCCACTCATTTGAGTTCTCAATGAAATAATGGAAGGTTAGCAACCACCCCTATGTGACTTCAAGCCCTGCAATCTAACTGCTCCTTTAATAACTCATGAATTCATGAAACAATGAGAAGCCAGCTGGGGCTTCGAACCCACTCCCATGTGACTGCAACCCCTGTGGTCAAACCACTCGTTTGATATCTCAATGAAACGGTGTCAAGTCAGCTGGGGTCGACCCCCCACTCCTATGTGACTGCAAAAGCCATGCAGTCTAACCTCTTGACCACATCACAATCTTGTGCATGCTCTGATTGGTTTTGTAGTTGGACAACGTTCGTGGTGAGCTGAGCAGAGTGACCGAAGAGAAGCTGAAGCTGAGTCGCACTGTGGACGACCTGCTTCAGACCAGCGGTCAACTACAGTCAACGGTGGACAGACTGCAGAGCCAACTCCAGAAACGAAATCACAAGTACAGCTCTTACAAGAGGCCAGGTATAAGATTCTTAAATATGCTTCCATTTACTTTGAATAGCTATATGATTTATGAATTAACCTTCGCAGACTAGGTAGTTTGTTTCGATTTTTCCTGATGTCCCGGATTTGTCATTGATTTTTTCATTGCTGTAAGATGCGTGGGAAAAAAATTGAACAAACCCCAGTGTTAAGACTTGAGAGTGCTAATGGACTTTTATCCTGGTGCGGCCGTCTTGATTTTCTCCCATTCAAATCAATGTAACCAAACAGAGTCTGGAAGGAGAAACAGGTCTGGTTCCTTTTTGTACAATGAATATTATTATTCATTGCTGTTATTGGATACAAGGAACATGACCAAAATGGTGGCAGCATGACAATGGTCTACAGGAGATGATCCAGAGTGTCTGCTTACAACCAAGCCTATCTCATTCCCCTCATCTGGGCCCAATTTCATAGAGCTGCTTAACAGTTGTCTGCTAAGCAGAATTACAGAGCAGGATACCAGTCACAAATTGTAAATGTGACATGGTAGTTTGGCTGGTAACCTTCTTTCTGGTAAGCATAATTTTGTTGTGCTTAG
Organism: Pycnopodia helianthoides; assembly: GCA_032158295.1. Taxonomy (NCBI): domain Eukaryota; kingdom Metazoa; phylum Echinodermata; class Asteroidea; order Forcipulatida; family Asteriidae; genus Pycnopodia; species Pycnopodia helianthoides. The sequence continues at coordinate 12,262,029 of CM063260.1, forward strand.
CTACTTTTTGTGCTTAAGCAGCTCTATGAAATTGGGCCCTGTTACTTTGTAGGGGTAGAGAACAGTCCAGTCTTCAGGAGCAACTTCACTCCACCGAAGACCGTCTGCACTCGCTCCAGCAGCAGCTCGCCAGTAAGCGAGACTCCTCCATCAAGAACGCCACTAAGGAGCTGGCCCACGTACAGCACACCAATGCAGACCTCATGTCCAGGGTCAGGGAAGTCTCACGGACCAACGCAGACCTCCAGAAGAAGGTTGCCGGCCAGGAAGAGACTTGCGGAAAGCAGCGGGATAGGATTCATAGTCTGAAGTCGCAGCTAGAGGGATGTCACAGGCTGAGGAAAACCAACACCGACATGACTGAGAAGGTAGTGTATGTATTTCCTTTTGTTTACTTATTTATTGATTCTGGTTGTGAAGCCAAGGATTCTCAGAAAAGCGAACTCTCACTTTACTAGCCAAGAACCCCATGGAGAGAAGACTAGGAAGGAAGTTTCAGTTTAAATGTGGGAGGAAAACCCAGAGAATTATTCAAGGGATTATCCACGAATCGGGTAGGAACTGAAAACCCAATCCACATAATGCCCTTGGCGGGATTCGAACCGGGTCCTAGAGGTGGAAGGCGAGGAAAGAAAAACTCTATACCAACCCAACTGGAGTCCACCACCCTTGGCCATGATACTCCATACAGTAACACATGGGATATCCCACATTGTGACGTCTACACCACCAAAACAGCTCTGAAGTGTTTGACTTTGCAGCCATATTTGTTCTCAAATTTCATCATTGGATTATTTCACTGGTTCACTGCAGATCAAAGAAATCAACCGCCAGCTGTCAGAGATGGAAACCGCCAAACGAGAGTACGCCAGGAAGAACAACGAGCAGGCCAAGACCATCTCCAACTTTGTAAATCAGATATCGGAGCTACAGGCTGACCTGCTGGCCATATCCGGGGTACAGGAAAGCATGTCAGAGGCCTCCAGGTAAGGGTCACCCCCCCACCCCACAAAAGATGAGTTTCGCTAAATTCTTTGCATTATTCGTCGATAAACCACTTGGCTGCATAGAAAAATTAGAATGCTTAACGCAGCTAGAAGCCAAAATGCAAGTTGCCTGTAACATTCACATTTTATCAGGAACTCTCTATATGAATACAGATTTGTTTAAATAACCAGTGAAAAGGTCACAGAAAATTAGCCAACATTTTTATGGCTTTTATTAGTTCCGCACATTTTTCAGGTTTTAAGGTTTTCACCGTTTTCCAACGTTTTTTGTTCGTGTATTTTGTTTCTTGTACAGGAAGAAAGATGAGCAAGTTGAGAAAGAGCGAGCGCGGCGTGAGGAGGTTCAACAGAAGGCCAAGGAGCTCCAGAAGAAGCTGATTCAACTCCAAGAAGAGAAATCGCAGGCAGAGGTGAAGCTCCTAGAAGCTAGCAGCGAGTCCTTCCAGGTAAGGCAAGCCAAAGTAACTTCAAGATTTACAGAGATGAGAAATTTCAGATTTTTAAAGTGCATAATTCTATGCGTGTTAAGCGCAGATTTTGAGGTAAGCAGGGCCGTCAACTTGGGCCCAGGTCATGCCTGACGTTCCTACCATTCCACTTTTCTGGATCAGTCTTTGTTTTTGTCTCAACAAAAAAAAATGGCTCTAGAATGTTTAACTTTTAGCACATTTTACTCTTAGGAAACACACTTTTGTTATTCCCCCTACATCAGATTTCAGCCAATCTTCACGAGGCCCAGTCCTGGTTCAAGACGAGATACGAGACCCTCCAGACGGAGTTGGTGGAGGCCCGGCAGCGTCAGGCCAAGCTGGAGAAGAACAACACGGAGCAGCAGCAGAAGCTTCTAGAGGAGAGAATGAAGGCCGCTGAGCAGGCTCAGAAAGCTAGAAACATGATGAGAGTAAGTCTTAACTATATAGACAGCGAGAAATGCTGTGGAGGGTTCATGCAATTGTTTTGAAAATAGAAGATTTTGTTGAGGGAGGGTGGGGGTGAGATTCCACACAAAATTATGCACATATTTGGTGTCTCCAGTACCCAATTTCATAGAGCTGCTTAAGCACAAGAAATGGCTAAGCAAAACAAAATGATGCTTACCAGAATAAGGTTACCAGCCAAACTGCCATGCCACATGTACAATTTGTGACTGGTATCCTGCTCATCTCTGCTTAGCAGAAAGTTGTTAAGCAATTTTTCCCGCTTAAGCAGCTCCATGAAATTGGACCCAGAGCTTTTTAGAGGGCCCAGTTTCATGGCACTGCGCAGTGTGGAATTCTGGAGTATTTCATTCTGCAGATGTACAGGGCCCAATTTCATAAACTCATTACTGAGGGAGATCAACATCTCTTTTCTGGAAAATCCTTCTTACAAGTCTATGTTTTTGTTGGTTTTTTTTAAGGCCAGCAGACACGCTTTGAATCAGTTGGCTAGACAGGCCGAGTCCGACGCTCTAAAAACCAAATCCCACATGACGACGATGGCCCAACGATTACAAGCAGAGAAAGATCACGCAGCCTACACCGACGGAAAACTGAAGAAATTCATGGTGGGTTGCCTTCCTCAATACGTTTTCTCTCTCTATTCCCACCTCTGATTTTGTCTTTTTGTGATTCCAACCTCTTGTGATTAAACTGGCCCCTTCCCTCTACACCCCCCCCCCCCCATTTATCTCCTTCTTCATTGTTCATCCTTTTGCTTTTTCAATGTGCTCTCTGCCTCTCTTTAATTTCTTTTCTTTCCACTCCACTGCTTCTGCATGAAGACTCTGCCAGGGTCGAAACACCAGGCTATTAGTTACTTTTGGCATTTATTCCACAGGTCCTTTTGGTTGGTAAAGCAGTGTAACAGCTAATTCTATGTTCTCAATAGTTCAATCAGAAAACGGCATTGTTGGTTTTAGGAGGTTGGGAAAGGCATATTGTTGTCAGTATACAAAAAAAAAACACCTTTAGGACTTGACGATTATCTCAGACTTTCTGATGTCGAAGCTGTCATTAATTACAGGATGGGTTTAAAGTGGGTTGCTTCTCGTATCATTTGACTTCTGTCTATTTTGTTACACATGTTCGCTTAAAGGAACATTACAGAATTGGTTTTTGCTAACAAAACAGTTGCTGGCAGTGTAATCACTTCATGTAATCCAACATATGCATTAACTGACAAACCTGTAGAAGTTTGAGATCGATCGGCCATCTGGGTCACGAGAAAATAGTGAAAAACCAATTACACATTTGCATGAAATCATATATAGATTCAACAAATGAATAAAACGCTCACTGAGCGATAAACTCCAATCGGAACATTAGTTTATTCATTTCTAATCAATTATGGCATTTCAGACCGAAATATTTCAAGGGATGTTTTCTTCTATCATCATTAGACCGTGTAAGTATTATGTAAATCTGTGATCAAAAGTATATTTTACAAGTTTTTTTCTTACCAATTCTGTAACGTTCCTTTAATACAAACTCAGTGCTGTCTTCTTCTTTTTTCTTTTCTAGGATGCTAGCGGACAGTACATAGAGGAACTGGCATTCGAGTTGGATCAATACCGTAGTCATGGTGACACACTCTAATCGAATGGCATACTCAGTATTGACCTATTGACCTTTCTTTTGTTGTGACCTAATTCAACATTTCTGCAAACTTGCAATAAAGAAAATACACATCTTATGATTGGTCGCTTTGTTTCCAGCAAATTCAACTCTAGTTTTGAATACAAACTGAGGCTATCCGTTTTTTGCTTTGCATTTATGGCTTCCCATAGTTTTCCAACCTTGGTTGGCAAAACCTTGGGCTGTGACGTTGCAAAGGAAGGGTCTATAGACTGTTATCCTTATCCAGCTATCATGACTGTCTCAAAGTCAAACCAATGTATCGAATCTAAGGCAGGAAGGGCAGAATAGTCTGCTCCTGTTTTAGATTCTGAGATTTTTGTATTCATCAGTGTCATTGAATACAGGGAACAAGACGAGGATAGTGGCAGCCCGATGAATGTCTACTTTGAAAAGTGCCCCCTAAGCTGTTGGATTTGTTGTCATTCTGACATCCTACTGACTTTTCGTGCCCAAGTTTGATGGAAACACCACAGAAAAGCCGGGCCAGCCGTGTTTGGCATCGGTGTCAGGCATAGCATCTTATTCAAGCCCATAGTCTGAAGGTTGTGGCACTCAGTTACAGAGCTGCCAACTCTCCCTGATTCTGCCGAAAATTCCCTGAATTAAAACCAATCTTTCCATGTTCTGATGAACAGAATTGAAATTCCTGTAATTATAGAGCGCTGAAGGCACACGACGGGGAACTCAGGCTTAAGTGTGAAATGTTCACTGGGCGCCATTTCAGCAAGCAACTCTTTTGCATTTGGTGCTCGATATATGGCATGGTGTACCCCCTCCTATTGTGTTCTGGGAATCTCAGGAATTCTTTAGAAGGGTTTAGGGAGGGTGGGGGTACTTCTTTACAAGAGGAAAAGAGTGTGTTAAAGTATGGGAACCATTTTTTTTTTTTTTTTTTGGGGGGGGGGCTTTCCTTGCCACATTTTGGGCATGGTATACTCTTTTGATGCAACAATACAGACAATGACCATTTCTATCAATTGTATCACAAAAACATTTGCTTGCTGAAATGGCACCCATGTGTATTTCATGTTCCAACAATAGATACAGCAACGGTTCTCTATCTTGCGCCTTCATCACTCTGTTACCTTTGCTATTATACAGACCAGTTTGCACCATTACAAGGTCACCAGCTTGCTGGTTACCTGTACCTGTTATGGAATTCTTTTTAACACTCAGAAAATTGTACTTTACAAAATTGGGCCTCCGTTTGCCACTACAATCACAGTTAGCAGGAAAAACGCAAAGTTAACCTCAGGGCCCTCAGAACATAAAATATATCAATCTGAAATGCAAAGTGAAATGACAATAGCTATATGCTCGTTTGTTTAGTTAAGGTGACTTTTGTAAAATAGGACTATGACTTCTTAGAGTTGATGTTATTTTGTTTTTGCCAACGTCATGAATGTTTTGGGGTTGTTTTTTTAATACTTAGACAATTGTTTTTGTTGTAAAACAGAGCCAACTGGGCTGATGTAAATTTGATGTACATTTGAGAGTATTGTAATATATAGCTATGCTGAGAGACTAACTTATACATTGCATAATTATTTAAGCATTTTTTTTAATCATCAGAAGAGTAGACTGTATCAACAAAATGTGACCTTTGTAAATTTGATGTAGAATTATCACAGTTGAATTGATACTAATTAAAATATGACAGTCACATGTGTATAAGGTTTCATCATTTCAGTGTGTTAAATATTGTGCATGTTTTTTCTCCAATCGACACGGGAGTACACTGAAGAAACGGTTGAGTGGTTTGCAGAAAACAACCGTGTGCAGATGAAGCCATCCAGTCGCAATCTGAAAAGGTAAAGTGATGATGACATAATGGATGGACCAATCAACAACCTCCTTCTGACCTCACACCACTGCAATCACAGTATGTGCTTAATTAAGGGTCTGTTCTATCGAAGTGTCAAACACTCGCATTGGAGTTCAAATTAAAGATGAGATTAATATAAATATATATGAATTGTACAATTTTGAATATTTTGGGGAGTTTTTTTAATTTTATTGGCTCTCCAGACTTGTCCTGCTATATTACATTTTTCTGGTTAGTCCATTAGCCCATGGCTAACCCATGCCAAGTATGTTGGAGACAGAAGAAGTTTAAAAAAAATATATACAAATAATTAAGAAGAACACAAAGCTGTTCTGCTCTTCTTTGTTACGATTTTCCGATTCCCCAGTCTACGAAGGTGGTAAAGGTAAAAAGAAAAAAAAAAATCATGATTTTGTTCCCTTAAGAAAAATATTTGTGGGGAACGAAATATTATTTCATTCCCTCATAGAAATAATATACTATTTCGAAGGAGCAAGATGTTATTTCGAGGGAAAGAAATAATACTTCCCTACCCTTTACGGTCTCCGTATGGCGATAATATGGAGGTCATGCCCCAACTATTGCAACACAACCGTTCCATGATAAGAACTTTAATTTCTGCTATAACGATTAGTTTATTTATAGGGCTGCTGTCAGATGAACAACAAAACCGTCCAATGATGATTTGTCCGGTGAAGGAAACTTTGTTTTGTTGTGCTAATTGGTTTCCAAAATGCTGGGGCTGGCACGATCACGTGGCACAAGTGACACACAATGTTGCACATTTTAACGTGATACCCGTTGTGAGCAATTTTCCGGGGGTAAAAAATAAATTGTGCCTTTCCTTTTTAAACAATTAATTAGTTTCACTTTATTAGTTTTTCAAGTGGATTATAATTGCAGATAATAATTTTTTAAACACCAGTCACCTTTTTTTTTTTTTTTTTTAAGAAGGCCATGTGACCAAACAAAGATGATGTCCAATGAGAACGCAATTGTTTTGATATGCAAACTAGTTTATGAATGCCTCTCTTGGCGTTGCCTGATCACGTGACACAAGCAGCTGACAGGTGCCGCTCATTTTAAAGACGACATAGCTTAGACGGCGTCCACACGTCTCCGCAACGTATTAACCTCCGACAAATACAAGTTTTTACCGAGTTCCAAGGAAACAGCTACCACAAAAATGTAATGGTGAGTTACTGATTTGCTCGTGATAATGATTGTTTTGTTGTAAAGGATTCTCACACCAAGAATTTAGAGAAACTCAAGGTATCTTTTCCAGGTTTCTCCAGTTTCCAGAACAGAATTCCAAAGCCCAAATTCTTTAAGAGTAATTCTCCTTGCAAAGTTAAGTTGCTTCTGAAATTCTCCCGTACATGAACTAACAGAAAACTAGGACTTTACCGTGAATGTTTTTAAAAGCTGATGGCCTTTGATTAGCCTCATGGGTGTCGCCAATCCACGTCGTATCCCTTGCCATTAAATGTATGCCTCGAATTTGTGTTTTTTTTTTTTTTTTTATTGGATTGTAGTCCCTGTAAGGTTCCTTGTACTCCAACTAACTCGTACTCCCAACCAACAGCCATGCATTGCGAAAAGTAATCAAATTTGTCTCACGTGTTGGGTGTGAGAGTTTTGGTTGCGGTAAATTGATGAAATAATTGCTGAAATATTATTTTTGGTTTTACTCTCACACCAATGTATTATATTATGTAAATGCTGTATGCTTTAATACAGGCTTTCCAAGTTCTGCAGGAGAGAAAAATTCATCTTGAGTTGCCTGATTATACAGTGCACATCACACAAGAAAGGGGAAAAGATAATCTCAGACTACCCCTGGTTTTTTTTATTTTTTTTTTTTATTTTTTCACAGCTAACTAAAGCATTATTGTGTTGTTTGTTTTGAATGATACAGCAAGAGTTAACATCCCCTTCGAGATCTGCTTGCCAACTAAGTACTGGTAGATGTCTGAGACCTGCAGTTGACAAGCTTCCAAGCAATGTACAAGAATCTGGTCAATGAACTGCTCTCTCCTTCATATAGGGTAAGAGAAACTCCTGAACACTAAAACAGTTGTCATATAAGTTTGTCCTGGTATCCTTCAAGGCAGTTGAAGCAGTGTTATAACTGTTGTTTTTTTTTGGCAGAACCAAGTATAAAGATTTCCATAGTATCAAAATCTTTACTGGCAAGAGATATTTTTGGATCGGGAGAGTCTTGTCTAGCAAAGTTTGTTGTAAAACAATTATACCCAGTCAAATTAATTTTAATAAATACTCAATGTCAGTGTGTATGTGCACCGGTATGTGGGTTGTTCTTTTGGGGTGAGGGGGAAATCTGGGGTGAGGGGGAAAGACAAATTTGAGGGTCAAATGCCCCCCCACTGTATTGTACCAAATTTAGAATACCTTAGATATAATGATAAATGCATATCTTGATCTGTGACTGTTGCCCCGAAATGATCGCATTTTATTTGAATCATATCTGTAAATAATATTTTTTGTAATAAACAAAACTAGGACTGTTATTCCATTTGAATACGATAAAACTAAATCATTTATTAATTTTGCTTTCATAGGAGCTAGGTAAAACAGAAATGAAATCTACCAATCAACAGAGTGCACCTACACAGATGTCATACTCGGCTGCTGTGTGGGAGTCAAATTACACAAACAAATTATGATAAGTGTGTAAAAGTCACATTGAGGCACAACCAAGATAATCCTGATGATAACAACGTCGTTGAATTGGGCCATTACTAAGTAATATTAAACAAAATGGTTGGAAAGAACTTCTTCTAATATATTGTGTTGTCTTTAAGAAAGTTGCCCTTTGTACAGAGTTTAAAAGATATTGTGAATTTTAAGTTACTTTTTGACATTCTAAGAAAAAGATTACGGGGCCTAGTCTTTTGTAGGTTTTAATGCAAACCCTTTGCTGGTTTAATCCGCATGCATGTTGATCTGCTGAAATAATGTAAATTTTCTTTCTTGGATAAGCACTTCTTGTACATTATTGAAAAATCATTTTAACTACCATTCCTTTTGTTATAGAATAATTGGTTTTAACACAGACCTCCACATAAAGAAATATATTGTTTTCAAATGTTTACATCTCAAGGTTCTACTTCGGTCGTCTTTGAGTAGGCGTATTTCCTTTCGAAAACTTGAAAAACTAACATGGCAATTTTAAGGTCACAATCAAACTAACTTGACAAAATATAAAATATATTTAATTTGTTTGTATTTTGAAGGTGTGCCATCTGAAGATGATATCTCTTGTCAAAAAAGTAGGTTCCTGAGATTGCCGATCATCAGCCCAATGTCCACCTGTCACCCATTTAGAGGTATGTAAAAATCCCTATGGGTTACATTGCTTTTTTTAAAACTAACATCAAAAAGTGGGCTGTTTTTGCAGCACTGTACAGACAGCATGCCTACATCGCATACCACAACACTCTGGGGACTTTATGCGGGCACCAGCCTAACCCAGTTGAGTGGTCATCCCTACAGATTGATAACAGATTAAAAAATTGAAAACATGTTTTCATTAACAAAACCCCTTGTATAAACAATAATGGCACAGATGTGGATGTTTGCACAGTTTGTAGCACTGTTTTTAGTAACAGTTATTGTTAGTTTGCCTTTTTCAAGTTGGAAATTCAAGTTTTGCAATGAATATTTGAAATTTAATAAGTTTTCATGTACAAACCAACATTATTCCTCCACGAGGCTGTTACTTCAAGTTAAACTTAAGAATAAGATGTTTTGTATCCAAATAATAATGCCAAAAGAACCAGTTCTGTCTCGACCAAAAACATTGATAAATTTCAGTTTGGACTTCACCATTCAGGCAAATAAGGTTTGATGCAAATTGAGGGATGTACTTTGTCAAACATGCATAAAAAATGTCAATGTTTTAAAAACCAAGTCAACATGGATGTAAGTTACATGGATGTCTCATAAGATTTCATTGACAACACAAAATTGATACCTCCAGGGGAGGGCTGGCTTATTTGACCTTTCCCTTTTTCATGCACCTAATGTGTTACTTCTATACATTTGTTTTCTTTAACTTTTCGCAGCATGAGCAAGCTGATGTCCTACAACCAAGAGTGCAGCAAATAACTTTCACTTCAATCTTGAAGGCTTCAGACTTTGAGGAGTCTTGCATAATGGTAACATCAAATGTCTTGAGGTATTCTACATGTCAAGGAGTCATGAATGAACAATCAAGCCACTTGTTTACTTCAATTGTAGACATGTTAGTTAATTATTTCAAGTACATCCCTGATGAAATTATTACTTCTCTATAGTAAAAAGCTAAAGTGCACCATTTGCAAGCAAGCTGTGTAGTTTGAATGCATAGGTTTAAGATCTAGGCACTATGAATTGACTTTGAAGTGAAAGCACTGGTTGTGCTATATTCCGAATCGTTGGTGGCATTAAAGCACAGAAAATTCTGAACCTGTGTAAGGTACCTTGACACATTGCATCATTGCATGTGGAGTCCCACTCTCGGCCAGGGTCTTTAAAGGTGCACCGGGCTGCTCCATCGGGTAGCATCATGGTGCTGGTGTTATCACCAGTGGTTGACGCATGGTAGTAGCTCCTATTCTACGCCACGTTAATAGTAGTAGGAGTAATGAACTGCCCCGGATTTTAGAGTGGTGGACTGGACCCTTCCATTGGGGAGAGATGCAATGGCCCTTAAGATCTCAGAAAGCTTCTGGGCCTTGTATCCTAGGACCTGAAAAGGATGACCCTGCTTTAGACTAACCCAACAGGATGATAAAATTTATCCATAAAATAAACTGCTTGCAAGGTGCGCTTATTTTACTCCAAACATCCAAAAATACCATTTCATTTGTACCATCTGTGCCTGGCATCCTGCTTAGCAGAAACATTTTAAGCAACATTTCCTGCAGCTCTATGAAATTGGGCCAAGGTATCATTTTGATAATGGAAACCAGGAAAGTTGACAGATTAAAAAACCAAAAAAAACCAGACATCCTTGCATTAGTTTTTTATCATGAATACCTAGCTTGATGATAATTTTACAGATGAGTTGAATTCATTTACTTTTTCAGAAAGCAGTCATTTATTTCCTTAAAAAGACCATAAACAAAAGTTAGATTTTGAAAACTTTACAGCAGACTCATAGCCCTAACAAATATTTATCTCTAAAATATTACCATGTACAAGGAAAGTGTTCCACAAAATGGAAACAAGCATAAAATGCACATTTACTGTGATAAGAAATTTAAGGTTAAGCTAAACTAGAAAACACCTAAAATTATGAAGTTTCCACAGCTGAGCAGTGTAGTATATGTATTGATAAATAAGATAATTAGTCTTCCACAAGAACTATGTCCCGATAGTAAAGAAAATGTTATTCTTCAGTTTTGTTTTCTCTTTTTCAGACTCATTCAATTAAAGTAAAGTTATTGTTCTTTTGCTGATAATGTTAAATTTATATTGTTTATACTAATATTTGGAGTTGTCAAATAAAATGATTCTATAAAATGTAACAAGAAGTCTTTTTGATTCCCTCTATACTTTTGCTGTTATGTGTTATGGTTCCAATAACAAGCTAGACTTTTAACGCATTATATAAAATATTTTCAATTGGGCAAAGTTTGAACTGCAGTTCTACTTGATAACAAAACTTACTTGGGCTATAACCTACAAAAGTCATTTGACCCTACCTCACACCAAAGTTTATGCTACGAAATCCAACCTTGCGCAAATAGATTAGACTGGTGCCATTCAGTAAATCAGCGTAAGTAATTCAATGATATATGAGAAGACAGGGAATCCAACAAAGATGGCTGCAGTGAACCGGGTCCAGACCCCTAGCATATGACGCCACAAAACCCCAAAATGCCTCACTGAGGTTAATGAATACCTGTCCTATTAAAGTTGACCATACCCCACACCAAAATTTATGATACGAAATCCAACCTTGCGCAAGTAGGTTAGACTGGTGCCATTTAGTAAATCAGTGTATGTAATTCAATGATATATGAAAAGATAGGGAATCCAACAAAGATAGCTGCAGTAAAACACGTCTATATCCTCTCAATCCTAAAGACCCGTTGTTTAGACGCAAGACTAAAACAGCACCCTCACTGCATGAGGTTAATGAAGACCTATCATTGGCCAAGAGTTATGCGTGTGCATGCGTGCGCATTTCCTTTGTTTGACCTCAGCGATGGCGGCCAATGCAAGGGGGGGGGTCTATGCCATATTGAACTCTCATACAAAATGTACAACACCTTTAAAATTACCAATTGTTGACCAGTCCTCTACCCAGCTTAATCATGCCCATGTCCAACTAGCTACACCCAAGTATCATGACTAATAGTCCATCTCCCCACCCTCAAATCCAACCACTCAGTATCCTCCATCGTCCTCTACACAAGCCCAAGATCTCTGCCCAGCTTGATTGCATTTCCATGTTCCGACAAGCCAAACCCTAGCATAATGACTACTAGTCCATCTCCCTACCCTCAATCCAACCTCCCAGCATCCTCTACCCAGCTTGATCATGTCCATGTCCGACTAGCCTCACCCCAGCACAATGACTACGAGTCCATCTCCCCTACCCTCAAATCCAACCAGCCGGCATCCTCCCATCCCCTAGCCCAAGTCCTCTACCCAGCTTGATCATGCCCATGTCCGACTAGCCTCACCCCAGCACAATGACTACAAGTCCATCTCCCCTACCCTCAAATCCAATCAGCCAGCATCCTCCCATCCGCGTCCTCTACCCAGCTTGATCATACCCAATGTCCGACCAGCCACACCCCTTGATGTTGACTATCAGCCCATCTCCCCTACCCTCAAATCAACACCTCATCAGCCCACTGGCCAACTGACTACCAAGCAACCTCCCAGCCCATCAATCCTACCGTCACCCTTAGCCCTCATCCCAACCAGCCCAGCCCACAATGGCTGACTGCCCAGCAAGCTCCAAGCCCATCACCCCTACCATCACCCCAGCCCACTGGCTGACTGACTGCCCAGCAACCTCCCTGGCCCCTTAGCACTTAGAAAATTACTTCCAAATCTTAGCTCCAAGGCCCTTGGTCAACCCTCAGATCAGCCAAAAATCCAAGGGTATAGCCAGGGAAAAATTTTTCTGAAAATTTTTCTAAGTCAGCCCATTCTAATATTCATCAGGTCAAAAACCGTTAAATTTTTGTGAAAGCTCAGTAGCAGAGCGGTAAGAGATAGAGGCTACAGAGCTGAAGGTACCAGGTTCAAGCCCTACCCATTTTTTCAAGAAATATAAAAAAAGTTCTTTTTTACTGGTAAAAGAGGGGCCCACCGGGATTTGAACCGCCGAGCTCACAGCTCCAGAATTCTGGAAGCTGTGAGCTAGTCCACTGCGCCAACCGCTGCTTGAAAAAATTTGCTCGGAACTTATATATAAACCTTAGAATGGATAGGTCAACAAAAAAAATAAATGAGATACACCTAGGTCAGAGGGCGTATCTCATTTTGTTTTGAACTATGAACTATGACCTTTGCATGAGCAAGGAGAGGAAAAAGAAAATAGTACATTTCTGTTGACGCCTGTTTAAAAATACTTTATTTGTCGACCAAAAAACCTCTTAACTTAATACGAAATGTATGTAACAAGTTAAAGTAAAAACTATTTAGACTAATAACATTAAATTTTAAAAAAAAGTTAGGAGAAATATGAATCCTTTATATAAGTTTTAAGTAAATTTCTCCTTATTTTCCTTGTCAACAAGTATCAGTCTTACTTTAAAGCGTCTAACAGTGACCGAAATATAATTCTAGTTGTAGCACGTCTTCTTTGTAATGCTGAACAAAACACAAATTATTCCCTGGTTGAATTCTCATATCAATTTAGCTCTCCCCCCCCCCCCAATTTGACTCATCAGCAGAGTTTACAGTGCTCGATACCAATATTCTTAGTGAAAATGTCCATTCTTAGCAAAATTTCAGTGTTTCCTTTGGTCACTGCTAGAGGGCGCTATCACTATTTAGCATCCCATAGTTTTAGTAATCTTTAATAAAATCACACTCTACTTGTTTTAGGAGTAAAAATATTTGTATAAATACAATAAAAGTGTGGGATCATTCTGATCTTTGAAACAAGAGTTATAATAGAGCTAGAGGGAGCCCTTGTTATCACACGCAAGTAAGCGCACTGGCCCATGGGCATGAGATCCCTATGGGTAAAATACTACAGATGTCCACTTACAAAATGGTGGTTGTGTGAACTGTTGTGTGACCTGTGTTATACGATGGGTCAGCGCCATTTTCTGAATGGCCAAAAATGTATCTTGTCGGGCTGTTTCAAATGGTTTTGTATGCACCCTCTCCTATTATATAACTCTATGTCTTTGAACACACTGATTAAATGAATTCAACGCAATTGACACAATGGTTTTCTTTATTTTCTTACTGTTACAGTTGATAAGGTAATAAATGATACATTTCTGAAACGAGGCTGCATTTCCAACAGACGCACCAATCATATATGAAACAATTTACGTTAAACTGAAAGCGCAGCACATTTCCAACAGACGCACCATCGTATATGAAACACAAATCTTCACGTTCAAACTCTAATGTTCAATAAGAAACTGTTACACGATATTTCGCTTCACCGACATTACTCACGATAGCCTAATTTATAATTTTGTGTTTTATTCTATCTAAAAAAACAATTTCTTAATCATAATTTGTTATTATCGCGTGATTTTCTTAATACAAATGAAGTTCATTGAGTCACTGATTTAAAATGTTGAACTGTTAAAAGTTAGAAAGTAATCCATTAGTTTAATTTTTAAAGCTATGTTTAACATAAAAAATAAGTACACATGTAATGTAATACAACATTCATAGAACTAGAATAAAGAGGACCCCCCCCACCAACTTGTTTCACATTAAATAAAAAATAGCATTAGTCTACATGTAGGCCTTACTCACACTGATTATAAGTTCATGTAAATGAATTTTTTATTAATGCTAGAATAATAATAATTGTTAAGAAAGTGTTAATCTGTGTACACATAGGCCTGACTTATGTGAGAGAGGGCCCGAACCCCCCCCCCCAACCAACCATATAATAGTGATATAACACATTCAAATAGGCCTATAACTACACATATTAAAAACATTAATGTTTATTTTTTTATTTGATACCGTCATTGTAATGTAAGAAAATTGGGCAGTCTTCATAGGCCTTAAGGTGGACCCACTTCCAGCAATAATTTCTTTTGTCTTACCTATTACCCTACCCTACAAGTGATTTTATCGGATAAACATAATGTAAAAGGGGAAATCTTGACCACTTGTTACATAAAAATTGACCGTTAATTATAGCATTTATCATTGTTATTTTAACATTGGTATGTTTGTTAGTTCTTAGATAGTATTGCAAAATGTATAATTAAAATTTGAAACATAGCTTTCGTTAGAGTTAAATTGACAGTTAATTAAAGTGTTTATCATTTTCATTTTAACATTATGTTTCAGTTAGTTCTTAGATTGTATTGTATATGTATAATTTAAATTTGAAACATAGCTTTTGTTAGAATTAGATTAATATTGATTTAATTTACATATATTGTTAATTTTGTCACAAATGATATTCAACGTATCAATATTTAAAGATGTCATTGCATTTAACTGAAAAATTTTGTTAAAGGTTAAAAACTTCATAATTATTAAAAGTACAGAACTGTTTTAGAGTTAACCATATGTATTTGAGGGATAGAATATTCAGAAAGAAAATCATTGTAAGATATGTTAAAGGTCTCATTAATGCATTTAAATAACATTTATGAGTTTCATCTAAAACTTAACTTAATTATGGATTGTTAGTATAGACAGTACTACAGTACCTTTATCATTTTGGGGTTTAATTTTTTTCATGAACTACTGTAGATAAACATAGCATGTATTTAAACTTTGATTTTTTGTTTAAAACAGAGTGATGAAGAATTTGAATGATTCAATTTTGTGGAAAGTTATTAGCGCAATGAAGAAATATTATAAAGTTAGATAATATTATTATTTTATAAATTGTAATTTCTCTTCTATTCAAATATAATTATGCTACTTTTAATGTTTTTTTAATAGTCAGTGTTAATTAATCATATAAGTTATTTCTTTTCAGATGTTAGTGTGATATCTAATTGAATGTCAATAATAAAATCAATATTTTGTAAAACAAACTTCCTAACTACAAATCATTAAATTTTTATAATGTCTACAGTTTTATAAATTTATTAAGGATTTTTTAATTTTAATTCCTTGTTTGATCCCCCAATTTTGTAATTTTTTGGTACAGGAAAACTCCCACCCTCTCAGTCTAGCCTTCTCCATAGTTACATTTTTTATGTGGTTCAGTATTTTTTTAAATTCTAATATCAAAATATTTTTATTAACATAAATTGTCAAGCTTTGTTACTTGTGAAATTTTGTAATAAGTTAATTATCTGTGGTTTATGGAGTATAAATATAAAAAACATTTCTGGCATTTTCACCGTCTCTGTGGACAAACAATAACATTGCGAGATGCAAACTTTGATATTGGCGGAAATATCTTCAACGCACGACGACTTTATGCCCGCCCGACCCGCACTCTAACCCATCAGCAGCTGCCTCGTTTCAGAACTTAATGTTTATTACCACCACCGATGTCGTTGGCAGAACTTAATGTAAGCGTTTATTACCAAAAATTTAAATCCTCCCCACAGTTGGGTGGTATGGGTCTTGAACTAATACTTGTTAGAGCCACTACTTAAAACATATTTGTCTACCCGCAAGTACAATAATGCTAAGATTTACGCACGACCTCTACTGATCTTCCCGTACAGGGAGTGCCATGGGGCCAGGAGGGAATGGTTGTGAAACAGCATTCATGGTGGCTGTAACATGTCCAGTGGAAATGGGCCGTGTTTTCCCTGCCTGCTTTTCTTTACTGCTTTTTGAGTAGTCCAGCCATGGTCAAGTTACAGAGCAGGAGGCCGAGTAGGAGTTTGGCTCAGTTGTCTGTCCTGGAATCCACCTGGGTGTTGGCCAGGTGCCATGGCTGTGCTTAGCTTTAAGTTGATATCAAATGAACAGTGTGTAAAAACTTGGCCCTTGACACCAAGTCTAAACAACATGAGTCGCCGGACAAACTGTCCGAACTGGAGGACGTTTGATGACGGCAAGGATTTCGGCTTGGCCTATCTTTTTCCAGGAAGGCCACTGGTCAAGTCTGAAGACATTTTAAAAGACACTATTGGCCTAGGAATGGCAATACATGCTTGGGGGTAACCTAACATTGACGGTGGTCCGGACAAATGAGTCATGCCTTACGCCGTCCTAGCCCCACTCCTGTGATCTGTAAACAGCACTGTACACCCAGGAGATTGAGTTGAGTGTGTCACGGCAGGATCCAGCCTGTCCCAAGAGTGGCAAGTGCCATGGAGATGGGAGGAGCGATTGTTGAGCGGCATTCATGGTGGGTGTAACGGAGCCCTGAAAATGGGTCTTGTGTACCCTGCCTGCCCTTCTTTTTCTATCTAGCCCAAGCATCAGAGGATTTTTCATGATCATCTTTGCCGGGACACCTCCCTTATTGATGTTGGCCTGTTTTTTGAATATACTGGCCAGATTGAAGACTGGAATTGTGTCTCTTATCTGACCCAAGAACTGCCAGCCCTCAGTGCCTCTAGCAGCATGGAGTGCTGAGGGGGGGGGGGGGCTGATGCGGTAGCAACATTGTTACCAGTACAGTCCCCCCCAAGGATTTGGCTCATCCCGAGGAAAGGAATTTGGTTGAGGACGAGATTGATTGGATTACCCTAGAACCCCCCCCTGGCTTTTGGCCAGATGCCATGGTTGTTACCAAGGCGGATATCAAAAGACCAGCCCGATAAACTTTTGTCCCCTGACAAAGAGCCCTGTCAACAATGTTCTCCCCCATGCAAACAAATTTCTCAGAAACTGGAGAAATATTGATGGCAAGGACGTTGGCCTGTCCAATCTTTCGTCCTGGATCGGCCACTTGTCGAGTCTGAAGACAATTCAGAAGACACTGGCATAGGAACGCACATTGCTGGGATAAATCTGACAATGCTGGTGGTCCGAACAAGTGGAGTCACACAAACGTTGTATGAGCCCCACTTAGACCAATGAACAGCACCACCGAGGGAATAACAGGAGGCCATCCCAATCCCCCATGGTGAGTGCCATATAGAGCCGGGAGGTTGTAGAGCATATTCATGATGGGTGTAAATAGACAAGAAAACGGGTCTGTTTGCCCTGCCTGCTATTTCTTTTTGAAGCTTGTCCCGAAGGATTTTGGAAACATATTCTTGCGAGACAACTCCCTTGTTTGATGTTGGCACGTTGCATGTAACACACTGGCCGGGATTAAAGACGAAAGAATAGTGTCTCCTTTACCCTACAAACAGAACTGCCAGCACTAATTGAGCCATCTACCAGCATGGAGTGCTAAATGGGGGGGCTAATGCCGTGGCATATATTCCCCCCATTACGTACAGACTAATTCCTCACTAACCATTGAGCCATTTATAATATACTGAATGAAACTGTACTATCAAATCTCATATACAAATCTTACTCAGAGATGATGTAAAGCTAAAAAAAGGAGGAAGATAAAGCACAGGGCATTGTGCGTAGATCAGTAGGGGGCATTATTGTATATAAATCTTAGCATATTTGTACCCGACGATAGAGAAACATGCATAACTAGTGGCTCTACAGGTAATTAAAGTGGCGTAGACACAATGTACGATGTTACTGTACCACTGAAAAAGTTAAACATCACAAATAGTAATTTATGCAGAACAGGCAGTCATATAAAAATAATCTTGTAATTAAAAATAACAAATATTGTATAAGTACACCATTGTAAGCATTTTGTTTTAGTTCAAATTTTTGCAAATAATCATCCTGGTCAGGTTTGTCTAAAGCAGGGCCACCACGAGCAGGTCCCAGGATACCAGCCCCAACACGCTTTACTGAATCAGACAGGGCCTTCATACTCTTTTCAGAGCGTCCAGTCCACGCACTATTATGCATAGCACGCCCCCTATCCCTACTAACGCGGTCCCTAGCCCCACGGCCTAGACTAGGAACTACTCCCGTTTAGCCAACCATTTGTGATAACACCAGTACCATCCTCGCCTGAGGAGCCTGATGCACCTTTAAGATCAACCACCAGCTGTTACCCTGGCCGGAAGTGAAACTCCACACGCCACGATCGTGTGCCCAAGTCCCGTTTTTCGCAAAGTCAGAATTTTTCCGTGTTTTTACCACCATCGATTCCGACAATAATCGAATCTCCGCACCACTTATCGAATCGCCGCACTACCAATCGAATCTCCGCACCACCAATCGATTTGCCGCACTACCAATGGAATATCTCCGCAGCACCAATCGAATCTCCGCACTACAAATGGAATATCTCCGCACCACCAATCGAATCTCCGCACCACCAATCGAAATGCCGCACTACGAATGGAATCTCCGCACCACCAATCGAATCTCCGCACTACGAATGGAATCTCCGCACCACCAATCGAATCTCCGCACCACCCATCGAATCTCCGCACTACCGCACTTCAGGCTCTAAGATCTCAAAATTTTTGGTTCAAAAAACGCGTATGTGCTCACTTGCAATGGTGTACTTATTTACAAGATGTTAACTGTACAGTGCTGCAAAAACAGCCCACTGTCTGACGAATACAGAAAACATACAAACATTAAACTTACACCTCTACAATATTTAATATTTGAAGACAAATTGCTTGGTTGTTCATTCATAATCCCCAAGACGAACAGCTTGCCGCGATACCGATGATGAACACTTGCAGATACGATGATAGAACAGCTTGCAGATACCGATGATGAACAGCTTGCTGATACCGATGTTTTTGAGTTTGTTGCTCTCCTTTATACGCTGTAGCCTCCAGTTCGGATGTGAGTAGAGGTGATTTCCCCCGTGCACTTGATTTCAGGGAACAATTAGCACATCTCTGGGCCTGAGAGGTTAAGTTTACAGATCTGAAACTGTATGCAAGCAAACAAATTTATTATTCAAAATCCCATGCAGGGGTGAATAAAAACTGGTCGGAGGGCCCCCCCTCCCCACTGATGATATCAGTTTTTCTTTACAGTGTGAAATTTCATTTTTTTTAAAACATGATTTTCAACAATTACTTTTTGTATCCTTTGTAACTCTTAAAAAAGTATGCCTTAGTAGTTTGTTTTTGAAGCTACAAAAATATGTTTTTCTTCGTTCTAATACCTATTCATCGGTATTCATCATTGTTGATATGCCTATCTACTGATCAGGAGATTACAATAATTAAGGAGATTACAATAATGAAGGCAAGGTTGAACCACCATCATACATATTGTTATTTTTTCTCACGCACTCATTACTCTAAAAAGTATTTAAGTGATTATTGAACCTTTTTGAAGCTAGAAAAAGGGGGGGAGACATTTTGCTTTAAAAGTGGGCTTTATTGTTGCCTTTACATCTAAAACTCAAATGTACTTTCAACATAATTTGCATTTAAAAAAAAAATAAGATACATACAATGGAGAGTGCAGCTCCTTATCTTAGGCCTGTATTGGACATCTACTTGCAGATGTGTGTATCGCTTTGGAGACGGTAGTCTTTCTGCAACACAAACAAGTTGTACAATTTGCAAACAACTAATAGTGTTTCGATACTTTCAATCAAAAATAAATCAAATTACTGACAATGAAAGCAGTAACAAAATGGTTGCAATAAAAAAAGCAACAGTAATGTAGGGGGATTTCAGTCAAATGTCTGAAACAGTTAAGGTGCTGGTGCTGGTATAAACTTATTTATTAGCGAGTTCTCAGAATGAAACTTTTCTTGCAAATGCCATAACCAATCTCATTTTCATGAGAAATATGAACAGTTTAGTAGACTCCTAATATTTTTCATTAGCCTGTAGGGCCACATAAGAAGCAAGTTTGGATGGCTGCAGCCTTCAGCACTCGTAGTGTTTGTACATCAGGGCCCAATTCCAAAGAGCTGCTTAAGAAAAGTAGCCAAGCACAACCAAGTTATGCTTACCAGAATAAGGTTACTAGCCAAACTACCATACCACGTGTACAATTTGTGACTGGTATCCTGCTCATTTCTGTATAGGTAATTGTTAAGCAATATTTTCGAAATTGGGCCCAGGCTTGTGCGGGTATGTTTACCCAGTGGTTGATCCATGTCTCTCTATCTATAGCTACTTCCCGAGGCCTGTTTTAAGGTTGCAGTTATTATAATGCTGAACTGCAAGCACTAAGAAAATCTTTGCTATGGAACTACATGAAATCTCAGTGAAGTGCAGGATTTGGCTGAAATTCAAAGAAATTCTTTCTCTTTCACCGCGCTTCAAGGGAATTGCAAGTCCCTTTAAAACCACCTTGAAAAAGAGTCTTTAGACAATTTCACCATGATTTCAGGGAATGCCCTCCATCGAAGCCTAGAACTCTTTAATTGGTAAATAACGCTTTCAGCCAGTGCAGCACAGTAAAACCAACGTGAAACACTTGGCTCTAGCAAATGAACTTCTAGAAACAAGGCGAGAAGGGGAATTTAAAATTTCGAGGAGAAAAGTGGATTTCCACTCCATTTTGAAAACACAAAGGTTGGCAAATGTTGCTAGTTTTAACTCACCACAGTCAGTTCTCATCGGGATACTCTCCATGTCTCATCAAACTTTATCAGTCAAGTCTCTGTATTCAATTAGCTGTGACATCTTGACTGGGAGGGTGGTACTAACTAGATTATCCCCGTCAGCTGGAAGTGAAAAGAAAATAGTACAAATCATCAACGTACCTTCCCTGGAAGAGAGGCACAGATAAAAAAAAAAAAAAAAACACCTGTTGAACTAAACTGTTTGGCAGGTGCTACACTCGCATCTGTCGGAGGGATCCACATAGATCTTCTGCAGGAACAGAACAATTTTGTATTGTAACGTTAAGGAGATGGTACTCTTTTGTTTATTCAAAGAATGCATAAATTCAAATTTTTCAGTTAAGACTTACCATAAATTTCGAGAAGGGTTTAGGTCCTCTCCTTCCATCTCTCTGGTACGTCAGATTCAGGATCTTCTTGGTTTTAAAGATGGTTTCCACACTCATGTTTGTCACTGTAGTGTTCAGCCAACACCAAGGTCTCTTTTACCAGAGGCTTTCCTGCAAAACGATTGACACTATGATCATCTTTTTACTATCTTGTAAGTTATAATCCACCCTTTAAATTGTTCAGGATGAAGGTACAAGCTGTGCAATAAGGCAAAATATACAACACCTTAAGAGAACTCTTTTGAACAGTGCAGTTTGTTGGGGGACATGTGTATTTGCAAGGCAGTAAATAATGAATGTTCACTGTAATGCAGTCATGAGCACTACATGGGCTTAGGCAGGAACAGTCTGTGACCAGTCATACTAAACAAGGGCTATTTAAAAAATATATCAAAACTTTGAAGTCTTTTAGAAGACATGTGGTCATTCCATCAATTACCATCACATGTTACACTTGAAATATATCACATTTTAAGTCTTTTGCTCACACTAAGGACAATCAAACTTTTCCATCATCCACCATGAGTCCAAATCATCGTGGCTTGTTACCCATCATTGCAATGTTTCTCTGTCATGTGATGGTAGGATATTTGGGGAGGGGGTACATCTATTGCTCAGAGAGGGCAGCTCCAGCATTGCATTCACCACACACTCATGACCGCACTTGAGTGATGGACAGCCTGCAAAGTATCTAACAGATAAATTCAGGAAGAAAAACAAAATCAGTTCTATAATAATGTGTAATATTAAGTATGTTTTGTATAGCCTTCCTAAGAAATACAAAAGAACAGGGCTGGGCAAGCTTGTTTGTCTAGTGGTTAAGATATCCTGACCCAATATCATGGCGTTGCTTGCCATGAAATTCTGCGCTTACAGTCATGCGCTATACGTGAAGAATACATAGCAACATGTACACAATCGCACAAGCAAAATATCATTGCTACCTGTGAAACACGCTTTTGCAAAGTGCAACTTTTCTTGTTCCGTATCTGCTGCTCTCGATTACAATAACCAGAGCCATGAAGTTGGGCCCTGCTCTAAAATGTAGAAGGTCGAGTATACAGTAGTGCTTATCACAAATCAGCCTATGAGTAAAACAAAGCATAAAAAAGCTACTTAGCAAAGTCTCTTGACAGTTATACCCTACTATACTAAAGTCTACATCAACACTCAACTGCCTAGATAATCATATTTACCTTCCCATTAAAAAGAGATTTTAATTTTTCATCATGTACAATAAATTTAGTCGTCAAATCTTGTTCTCCATCTTACAGATCTGGGTGGCTTCAAATGGTCCCTCATGAGGAGTAAGTAGTACAATCACAAACATGTCGGGACTTCTTGAACTTGAATAAGCCTCATAATCCAACTCTGCAAGAGAGAGCACACTAGGGACCTGTGCCCAATTTCATAGAGCTGCTTTAAGCAGAAAATTAATTTAAAGAGTTTCTGCTAAGCAAAACTACTACGCAGGATATCAGATATATTTTACATATATGAAAGGCATTTTAGCTTGAAACCCTATTCTGGTAAGTGTAACTTTTTGTGCTTAGAAGTTGTTATGCTTCAGCCAGCTCTTTTTAAAATTAAATGTTTTTTTCATGCTTGCGTCTCACATTCTAATGCTGTGCTGAGACTTGTGTGTTTTTCCCAGCTCGGTCATGTAATTCTGGTGCTGTTTCCATTCACTCCTGTTTTTTACTACTTTCGCATCGTCTGTTGCTTGGATCATCTACTAGATGTGCTGTTATTACTAAGTTTCATCTTGCAAAGCAATTCAAGGCATTTTTCCTGGTCTACATTCTGCAGGAGAGTTGTGGTTCTGTGTTCCTTTCTGGAGAGTGAAAGTGTTTAGTTGTCATTATGTAGTCCTTCAAGATATTCATCCAGGTCTCAACAGTCGTACTTCACCACTCTGTTGGGATGACAGTGTAATCATCAACTCCATCCCTTGTATCACTTTCAGCATTATCAGTGGCGTTCACTCCAGGTCAATGCTTGAAACCACCACATCATAGCTGGAACACTACCGGTCCTACACCATCTTGTTCTTGAATTTCCATGCATTCACCAGATGCAGTAAAAGGGATTGCGCCCTCAATGTAAGTCAAAAGACATGATTCAATTTAATTCAATGTTACATTTATTTCTAGATTGACCACTGCAGTATGACAAAAATCAACAAACAAACAATGAGCAAAAGATAGTACTGTGCAACAAAATGAAAAACAGAATCTTAAACATATATATTAACAAATAATTCCTGGTGTTATTTATGTACTTTACTCTCATGACATGTTTTTGACAATACACACATAACAACAAATTTACATTGACACAGAATTAAATCAATACACTTTCTTTAACACCTTCAGGCTACACAAATTATTAAATTTGTTACTCTCCAAAATTGTTGCAACTAATAGTCTGATTTTTTAATTAGATAAATAAGAAACTAAACAAGAAAACACTGTTTGACAAATACTGTGTAGTATTATTCTTGAATTTCCATCATTCACCAGATGCAGTGTAAGGGATTGCGCCCTCAATGTAACAGTTAAAAGACATGATTCAATTTAATTCAATGTTACATGAATTTCTGTATTGACCACTGCGGTATAAATCAATTACAATCAATAAAAGTAAAAAAAACCCTGATTATTATGACTAAATTTGACACAGAATAAATCAATTTGGCCTTGGCTGGGGGAGGTCCTCCACTAGTATGGGCCCATCTGATTATCCCGCCTTCAGTCGGATCAGTCCTTCATGCAGGAGCACAAGTCTTCAGTTATGGAGACTTTTGTGTATCTCCTTAGGACGTCAACGTAGGACATCCTCCTCTTACCCACAATTCATCAAGTTGACTCTCCTCTCGGACTGAAACGATAGCATGCCACACATCACGCTCTCCCAGTCACACTGATCTCAGCTGTGGAGGCTAAGCTCAGTGTCCCGGCACAGCTGATCCACGTAGGTTAAAGTCTGCCCACCAGGACAGGCGACTCCATGTGTGGGTTCTCAATTAAGATGAGGGAGGAGGCTGCCAGTCACGATGCTGAAAACTGTGCCCTGCAAATCTCCTCCACCTCTGTGTCTTGTCCGATTCTTTTAGTACACCACAATTAAAAGGTTGATGTTCTTGCTATAGTCAGTCCATGACACATCCACAGCCATCCTTGGCATATGAGTGTACATCTCCTGCTAGGTAGTTAGCGTCTAGGATTCAGCACCGTATAGCTATTGCTACTCATTAACATAGGCCTTTTTTTTAAACTACGGCTTAGGCTTTGGCTGTGGCAACTAATTGAAAACGTGTGCTTTTGGTACGGGTCTTTAAGCAGGGGGATGGAGTTTAAGCCCAAGCCCAAGCCGAAGTTTCAAAGAGGGCACTAGAATAAAAACAATACACTTCTAGGGGTCAGTAATTACTTTAGGGCAAATTTATTTTCTTACTCTGACAAGACAACCATTCACACAATACACGCATATCATAAAAGTTAGATTCAGAATGAAACCTAATAATTTTGTGTGTGTCGTAACTCAGAAAAAAATGTCTTTCCTTACAATGCATAAAAATTCAAGTTTTCAGGTATGATTTAGAACAAATAAATAATTAAACCCAACCCAAAACACTGTTGACAAATAGTATGTGGTCTTTAATTTTTTTATTATTATTTATTTGACCAAGACAAATCAGACACAGATTACAGAGAAACAAGTACATGAAGATGAAAAAAGAAGTTATCCAACAACAAAAAATAAAAGTAAACAAGTAAATAAGTTGGTGTTTAATAAGAAGTGGGCAATATTTAAATAAATAATATAACAAATAAAAAAGTAATGAAAAATACAACTAGGGACCAAAACGGATTGAGCGAGTAAGGGTGGAGCATGCAGGAGGGGAACAAAACCAAAAAACATGGAAAGAAAAACCAAACTCGAGAAAAACAATGACAAATCATGCGGATCAGGAACAACAAAAGTAAACTAAATTACTGTAACTCGGAAGCATGCTGCCCCTTACAGACAAACATTCACAGCTGGAAAAAAACTTGACACAGAATAAAACCAATTAACTTGTTGGGGCAGTAGTTTTTCTGGGTCAAATTTATTTTTTCTTATCTGTAACCCTCGACTGTCTTTGCCTGGAGACTCTCCCATATCCTCCAAAGTACTCCAGTCCATGCTCAGCAGTCAGCACTGGAATATTTGGTCTTAGAAAGAATAGTAAATATGCCTGTACCTATGACATGCAAATGTTATTTGGGCCTAAAACCCTAAATAATATCAAGGCAGACAACTTCTTGAATGAGATTTTAGTGGATTTTGGGACTAAAATCAAATCAAATCAAATCAAATCATTTGTTGGGGTCAAATTTAAGGGAATGTACATCATCTAAGTCTAGCCTTGTTGTAAAATCAAACAAATAATAGAAACTCAAAAAGACAACACTTTTCAAAAAATAATCCGTGGTCAGAGGCATACCAAGAATTTCGAGCATGGGGCACACCTAAACTTGTTAGAAAATGTTGATCAAAACATCTTATGGCAAGACCAACATGATCCATTGGCTTATGTATGTAGAACTACAAGACCAACTTTGATCCTTGTCGGGCCGAACAACGAAGTTAACAGCAATAACATTGATTCTACAGATTTACACAATCAATTACGACAAGAGAGGATGGTGGATCAAGTATAACTACATGAGAGGGCAAACATTCCAAGTTGGCCAAAACACACATCACAATAATAACAATAATATGATACAGAATAAAACCATTTCACTTCTTGGGCCAGTTAATTTAGGGCAAATTTATTTATTTCCTTACTCTGCTTGAGAATTATCCATAGTCCATTAGAGTGTACAATAAAAACAACCAGTGGAAACCGACAAGAAAACACTTGTTTTACAAGTAATATCTGGTGTTATACTTTGAATTCTAGACAAATTCAAAGTAGGCCTACTGTTGGACAAAACACACATAACAACAAATAACTTAACACATAATAAAACACAGTAAATTTTATATGGGGAATATCTTCAGGACAAATTTACTTGATAAGTCTGTAAAAAATGTCAAGTTTCAGGTCTAGTTTGCCATCAAATGAATTATGGAAACAATTATGGAAACTCAACAAGAAACACTTGTCAAATGAAAAAAATAATGTCAAATGAGTAGATGTCTTGCTTTCATCACTGGACAAAAAAAATACTGAATAAAACTAATTTACTTGTTGAGTGAGGTCATAGTTTTTTGGGGCAAAATTATTTCCTTAAAACTGAAAAAGGTCGACGAATTTAATCACACAAACAATGTATTTTATAACATGTCAAAGTAGAAAGGAATACTTCGACAACAATAATAACAGGACACTTTGTACAGCTTGGGGAACATTTCATTCTGATCGAGATACGTGCTGTAGGTCCCTACATGCGGAATTGTATGATACAATTTCAATTTGTCAAGCAAATGTGCGGGTTGGTTGAAACCTGAAGTTTTTAAAAGTTGTTTTTAATGCATTATTAATGAGTGAAAAGGCCAAAACCTTCTGCCATGGGCCTCCCTAAGCATCAACTGACATTTATTTAACTGAAGAAAGTTCGGAAGAAACGTATAAAATGTGTTAAATATGGTCACTTACCCGAGCAATTTTCAGATTGTAATTTCGACACACCTTCCTTCTGGGCTAAATGAGCTTGCACGTGCGCGGTAATTCTCACTATACATTATTACAGGGCTGTAGGGAGGGGCGGATACCCATGCATGTACTTTTAGTCTGGCAAACAGCGACGGTCTCCGCGCGTTTTCAAACGGGAACACGTTTGAAAGGAGTTTTCAACGTTTGTACAAATCAGCCTGGAGGAATATCACTAACGGAGCCGATTTCTAAAAATGGGCAAAAATCAGTGAAAAGTCGAAGAAAAAATATACTAGACTGACCTAATAGGGTGCGTTCTGTTTCAAAGTATGCCTACTTGGATGAAAAAGATAGTATTTTCGAAACGGCGCACTAGAGATTGATGTTCTACCCGGGCCGCGCACAACTTTCGCAAATTGGAATTTGTTTTAGATTTGAATAATTCCTTACAACTTTACATGAAGTTGTTCACAGCTTTTGATTACATACTTATGTTTATATTTGTACATTATACATGTATATCTCCCCGGAGCTGGACTCTTGTGGTTTTGCTTTTTATTTTTTTTGTTATTTTAGTGATGAGGGGATTGGTTTTTAAGGTAGAGATTTTGTTCGCTTTTGGCTGTTTGTTTTGTATTCTCTTAAGTTTGATTTATCTTGTTCTTGTTTGATGCAAATTTTTCTTATTCAGGATACAGTGTGTTCCACCCCGAAACTGTTAGCGTGACGCACATTTGGGGGTTGCCCAACCGGTCGTGTGGGAAGTGAAAGTGCCCGTTTCATCTATACTTGGCCAACATGACTGTAAATGAACTGTCACAAGGAGTCAATTTCATAGAGCTGCTTAAACAGAAAACATTGCTTAACAATTTTCTGCTAAGCACAATTTAGCAGGAAACCAGTCACAAATTCTACTATGTGAAATGGTATTTTGGGCCAGTTCTGGGCCAGTTTGTTGTGTGCTGAGAAAGTTTTTGTGCTTAAGCGGCTCTATGAAATTTGTCCCAGATCTTAAATGTACTATGTTGACATAAAGTAGCTGATTGAATGTAGTATTCCTTACTTTTAGAAAAAATACCCCAAAACAAACTAACTAAGAAACTTGATGCACAAATTTTCTGCTACCAACATCTCTCTGTTAAAGCTTTTGGGGCAAAATAAAGAATCTATTCTAACATCGAATAATTTGTTTTTAAAGCAAAGCAAAAGTGCATCAATGGGGAGCATTAATGGCCACCCAAGAGTGTGTGTCGGGGGGGGGGGGGCTTGTGCCTTCCAAAGGGCTCTACGATTTGGGTTTTAATTTGTTTAAAGAAGACAAACAAAGAGGGAAGGAAAATTATCCCCAGAGCATTTGTTTACCCTTATTTATTTACAAACGTTCTTTACTCATGTTTCTTGGGGGGGGGGGGCAGCGGGGGGGTAGGGGGGGGGGGGGGGGGGGGGGGGGGGTGTTCGTATTGTAAAAAGCTACTATTCTGTGTTACTACTAGTGTTTTATTTGACATTTTGGTAAAATAGCCCAGTAATTGCTCTGAGCTACAAGGCGTGTGACTAAATTAAGGATAGGAAACTGAAGAGTGTCTGGGGAGCTGAGAGTAATGAAACAAAAATAACATGTTTAGTAAAATCAAATTTTAATTTTTTATTTTCTTACCAACATTAATTTAGCATAAAACATGAAATTACACAGACCATGTTTTATCATTACATTCACTAAGAGCTGCTAAAGCACAAAAAATTGCTACGCACAACAAAATATTTGGTTACCAGCCAAAATGCAATGTCATGTGCACCATCTGTGAATGGCATCTTGCCTATTTTTGCTAAGCAGAATATATTTGAGCAATATTTTCTTCTTTAAAGAAGCAACTCTATGAAAATTGGCCCTGTTTAATTAGTGCTGAGAAAAATTGTACAACACAAAAATTGGGCCTCAGCATGCTGCTAATCGATAAACAGAAACAAGACAATTGCAAGTTAACTCAGGGCAATCGGTAAATAAATCAATCTGAAATGCAAAGTACAATAAGATGTCAGTGTACAAATCATGCTGATAGTGATGAATGTTAAGACTGAGACTTCTTAGAATTGATGTTTTTTTTTTGTATTTACCAAGGTCATGATTGTTTTTGTTTTTGTTTTTTTCCCAGAGCTTCGTCTTCATAGTAAAACAAAGCCAACTGGGCTGATGTAAAATTCATTTACATTTACTGAGAGTATTGTAGTAAAACAGCCATGCTGAGAGACTAACTTCAGCGATTATCATCAGAAAAATAAACCGTATTGGACAAAAATTGTCCTTTAAAAACAATTGTAGACAATTTATCACAGTTGAATTGATATTTTTATTTGGTTTTACCCTTACACTGATGTGCATTAAGCACTGTATCCTCAGCACTTTCCCGAGTTCTGTGGAAAATATTCTAGCCATTATCTACCCTTGCAAGTGCCTGTTTAAAGAGCAGAAAAACAGTGTCTTGCTCACGAATTGAGTTTGCTGCTCTGGACTGCTTGGTCAAGAAGCATCCTCCTCAGAAAACACATGCCTCCCACATTCAGATTAATAATATATATATACACACATGTAGTTATTGTCATGGTTTGATTATTAGGCCTTTAATACATTTCTGGTAATGAAACCATTGTTATCTCAATTTCTCAGTTTCTAGGTGGTTTTCCCGACCATGTTATTTTTTAGAGCTGTACATAAACACATGCTTATTACATGCAGACTGGTTTCTTTACATTTGCCACCATGCAATGCAATCTAACACATGTGATTACAATACAACGAGCCCCCCCCCCCCCCCCCCGAAGAGTCTACTTCTTATGATTTACAAAAAAAAAATTACCTTGAAGTACTCACAATTTAAAGCTGTTCAATCTAATAATAATTGTGGTTCTTTGTTGACGTTCTTCAAATTTGAACACAAAGGAACTAAAAACAATTAATTAAAAAAATACATTAAAAACATCTCAGCAGTATAAGGCTGGGCTGTCATAATCATATTTTGGGGTAAAAAAAAACACACATTTTTTTCCAAATATTATTGAGAATGTAATGACTAAATCAAATTTTCTAGCTAATTTAAAACATTTGAATAAGAACTACTTTTTCTTTTTAAAAACTACTTCATTTATCTAACCTCACTGGTTCTCCACTCTCACCCCAACTTCACCTTCGACTCCAAGGGATTCAATGTATGAAATTAGAGCTAATTTTTGCTACCAAAGTTGATCGCTAACTTTGCTTTGGAGGAGCCCCTGCGACCTTTGACACCAGGTGTACTTGACCCCTGTTTCCTTGGATGATCTGTTCCCTGGGAAAAATCCACCCCTGTCTGGGTCTGTTCCATTCCTGTAACAGGGGAGTCACCACGGATCCCCCTTGACCTCAACGTGGGTGACTGGTTAATTGCCATGGTGGCCAAGTCCATTTGATGTACAACAGAAATGGAGGGACCTGGGGAGGTGGGATATTCCATTTGTGGATTGGGGACTATTCTGGCTGGGGACGTTTCTGTATAGGAGGTGGGGTTCGACTTGCTTGGTGTGTTGAGTTGTTTTGTTACCTGGTGACAAAAATAACAAATTTAAATTTTAAACAATTTTTATGTGTTGCAGACCTCATGGAAATCTCTAACAAATTTATATTTATTAGTAATAAAAACCTGTGACTTGATGCCTCTTTGCTGGCTACTACAAGCTCAAACAGCGCCCTCACTGATGTCAAAGGAAGACCTATCATTGAGAGTTGAGCTTGGCATGTACGCACTCACACACTTCCATTATTTGACCCCAGCAATTGGATTATTTCATGTGTCTTGTCTTGACAAGTATGTCTCCTCACTTAGTTATGTATATATATTTTAAAAAACTGCACAAATGAAATATAAAGTAGGTGCAAACCCCAAGAAATTATGAGATTAGACTTAAACTCTTACCTGTAGAGGCACAAATGGATTTGCTCCACTTGCGTGAAACATAACTCCTTGGGGTTGATTTATCCCTGTACGATAAGCACAAACATAAAGAATTGTATTTAGTCAACTGCAATTTATAAGTATAAGAGAGGAACTGGAACTCTTTGCCGTGCCTGAAAATCAGTTCAAATTTCACCTGGAAACTCACTTTTTAAAGGTTGATTACACCAATTGCAGACGTCAAAAAAAAAGTACTTCCAAGCTACTACAAAATAACTTACTCAGCTGAAAAATAAGTATACAAACATTGACTGCTTCGAGTGGCGTAGTAAAACTAGTCACTCGAGGTGATCCCCAGAGCCGCCTATCTTCCCGAGACGAAGCCGAGGGAAGATAGGCGGCTTCGCGGATCACCGTGGCATTAGTAGCAGATCGATATGAACGAGTTGTGCTTATATCTCACCAGTTGGGGGTCTTGTTGTAGGTCGTACCTGCTGAAGAAAACCTCTGGGTTGCTGGTTTGTCTACAAGAAAAGCAATTTTAAAATTTTTTATTTTGAGTGTCTTAAGCTCTTAATTGGATGTCATTGAACACTTTTTTATACCAGAGCTGCCAACATTTGCATCTTGTAATCAGGAATATTTCTGATCTTAATCCCCTACAAATGAAATAAACTATTTTTCAATAATCTTGTTTGTTATACATTTTGCTTTGTACACCCACCCCCACTGTGGTTTGTGGTTTTGTGACTGTAGAGACTGGGTTACAGTGTTCTATTTTTTAATCCTTGAAAGTGTGTTGACATCTACTCCTTTTGAGAAGGGGTTCATAGTTCCGATTGGAATCGGTAGAAATTGTTTTTCCGTTAAAGACACTGGACACCTTTGGTAATTGTCAAAGACCAGTCTTCTCACTTGGTGTATCTCAACATATGCACAAAATAACAAACCTGTGAAAATTTTAACTCAATTGGTGGTCGAAGTTGCGAGACAATAATGGAAGATAAAAACACCCTTGTCACACGAAGTTGTGTGCTTTCAGATGCTTGATTTCGACGCGTGAGGTCTCAAAATCAATTTAAATAATTTACTGAGAAATTACTTCTTTCTCAAAAACTATGTTACTTCAGAGGGAGCCGTTTCTCACAATGTTTTACACTATCAACAGCTCTCCAATGCTCGTTACCAAGTAAGTTTTTATGCTAACAATTATTTTGAGTAATTACCAATAGTGTCCAGTGCCTTAAATAAACTAAATGCACAACTCTGGTTGGGGGGCTACTTACGACTTGAGTCCAAAACAGTCTGAGCTACTGCCTCCGCTGCAAAATCATCATTAGGACAGTCAGGACCTACGAACTGAGCACCGTTAGAAAGTTGAACAAGTCCTCTGCACTGACCCTGGGATGAATCAAATGAATTGTGAAAACTTTCCGTTATTCTGACAAGAAGTAATTGGCTGATTTGTAAAACCTTTCGTACATTTCAGATATTTCAAACTTTCTACATTTGCATCTGATGAAGCAGTTGTTGCTACGAAAGCTCATGCAGTTTTTTTTATGTAATTAGTTAGTCTTTAAGTGCTAACACTACCTTCCTTGTTTTATATCTCAGCTGAAACTAACCGTTATAGTATTCCTTTGGAAATTGAACATTGGATACTTCAGATTCTGGTGTTGACACCACGCCATCAGAGCCTGCACAGCCTTCTGAGGTTGGCCTTGGAACCCCTGGAAGAAGGGAGGTCTCTCAGGACGTAATAACGGTCTGCTCGGTCCAAAGTTCTGAGGGTGTTGTGGAGGTCCATGAGGTTGACTGGGCATTCCAGGAGCAATACCCATGAGTGGTTGCCTATTCAGCTGGGTTATCTGTTTCAAAGGTTGTCCTTGCAATTCTCACTATGTTAGAACTGCCTGTGTTTTGGTGGGCAGGGCCAATGTTTTGCAGAGCAGTGTTCATGTTCGGTTGGGTGGGGCAATAGTCTGTTGGGCAGGGCCAATATTTTGAGGGCCGAGGCCAACATTCTGTGGGCTTGGGCCAATATTTTGAGGGCCCAGGCCAACATTCTGTGGGCTTGGGCCAATATTTTGAGGGCCCAGGCCAACATTCTGTGGGCTTGGGCCAATATTTTGAGGGCCGAGGCCAACATTCTGTGGGCTTGGGCCAACGTTTTGTTGTGCAGTATTCATATTCTGTTGGGCAGGCTGTTGAGAGGAAAGTGGAGGTTGATACTGCATTTGGTGGAGCATGTTTTGAGAGAGGGTCATAACAGGCTTGACCCCCATCTCCTGGTTCATCTGAGGTTGTTGATGAGGGGTTACTTGC
The DNA here is from genome assembly GCA_032158295.1 of Pycnopodia helianthoides. Lineage (NCBI taxonomy): Eukaryota > Metazoa > Echinodermata > Asteroidea > Forcipulatida > Asteriidae > Pycnopodia > Pycnopodia helianthoides. Next base: position 12,295,502 of record CM063260.1, read on the forward strand.
ATGGCATGCTGGCCTGGAATCCTTAGGGGTTGACCTTGCATCTGAAGCCCAAACTGCTGCTGTTTACCTTGATGGTGGGGCACTACGACCCGTTGTTGCCATAGTTGGTCAGCTGAAATTTGCCCACCAGGGTGCATTGCAAAGCCTGGTTGCTGCATCACTCCCTGCATGCCTGGGCGTATAACAACAACACCAGCAGGTACCTGCTGGGAAGCAACTGATGATGGCTGGGTATTGGACTGGGGCAGATAGTGGGCGGAGGAGAGTCTGGACGTTGGCACTGCACCATGGGGTATTGAGGTCAACCCAAGTGGCTGGGCTGGAAAGTTCTGTGCCCTCGTCACAGTCATCTGAGTTCCTTTTTGGAATCCATCTGGCCCAGCGACTAGCGGTGATCCCGTAGACATGGATACAGGCACTTGGTTGTTGGGATGAGGCAGCTCCCCGTAGCGGTGGACTGGTTGAGGTTGATTTGTGTTGGAGTTACTGACATTAGGTGGACCAACTCTACCAGGGGACATCGGGGCTAAACGCAAAAAAACCCACAAAAAACACAAATTTAAATTACAAACAAAACACATTACCTTTTATAAAACAGGTAAAGTGCAAAAACTAACATGAAGGTTATAACATTTTGGGATGTACACATCTAAGATAGTGCCAAATACCTTCTTCAGTGATGCCTTTGGAAGAATAGAAAAACTGATCACCATAGGGGTTTTGTGTGCCAGGATAGTAGAGTACACTACTGTAGTATAACTATTACGTGTACCTTGAGGGCCCACTTCAAGTTTAACAGAGTTATGGTAATATCAAAACCATTCAAGGGAAACTGACTGTGAAACTTTTAACTAGTTTTGGGTCGAACAAAGAACAATTGAGGAGAGCAGGATTTCAACCTGTACCTGTACCGACTGAGCCATTTAGCCCTATATTGACACCTCCCTATTTTGTCAATATCTTTGTTTGGGGGTGCCAGTAAGACGCCATTCAACCTGTAACTGCCATAATAACATGTATAACATATAAGGGATTACAACTAAGTTTACAGCCTGGGAAGCAGCAGGAGAGGGATCATCTTAAAGGCCCTGTACACTATTGGTAAGATCGAAAAACACAAAATGTTCACAGATTCACACATAACTTACATGATTTAAAGTAAGTAATGGTAGAAAGGGTTCCTAAAAATATTTCTGCCTAAAATGCTATCGTTTGTGAGAAATGAATAAAACAATAGTTTTTATCGCGCGCGATAATAAACTCAACGTTTGAAAAACAGAAAACACATAAGGTCTCTTTTCACTATTTTCTCGTGACCTCGATGACCAATTGAGCTCAAATTTTCACAGGTTTGTTATTTTATGTATATGGTTAGTCACACAAAACATGAACTTTGTTTGTGACTGTTTTGTCAGCTCTACCGATCCTGTATAATACCTTTAAGGGGATGCAACTTTTTAAATTCAACTATCAAGTGATAAACCACTTGGGAAACTGACTGGACAAATTCAAATTAATTTGAAACATGTACAATTTTTTGTATTTTGAGAGCTCACCTCTTACATCACCTGGGTGGTGATGTCCCGGTATCGACATGTGTTGTTGAGGATGGGAATGAAATGCTGAAGGTTGTGGTACCCCTTGTGGTATTCCTCGTGATACTCCTTGTGGCAGAGTGGGTGCAATGACTGGGTTAGTAGGGGTAAGGGGCACAGGTGAGGTGCCGGGCGATGGCTGGATATTTGCAGCACCTAAAAGTAACATTGTTTCACATGAAAGGAGGTTTAATATATACATGTACATCTTCAACCCTATAAGCTATCCTATAAAGTTAAAGGAACATTACAGAATTGGTAATTGTAAAATATACTTTTGATCACAGATTTACATAAAACTTACACGGTCTAATGATGATGATAGTAGAAAACATCCCTTGAAATATTTCTGTCTGAAATGCCATATTTGATGAGAAATGAATAAACTAATTTTCCGATTGGAGTTTGTCGCTCAGTGAGTGTTTTATTCATTTCTTGAACCTATATGATTTCATGCAAATGTGTAATCGGTTTTTCACTATTTTCGCGTGACCCAGATGGCCGATCGATCTAAAACTCCTACAGGTTTGTCAGTTTATGTGTATGGTGGATTACATAAAGTGCTTACACTGCCAGCAACAGTTTTGTCAGCAAAAACCAATTCTGTAATGTTCCTTTAAAGGCACATTACAGAATTGGTAATTGTAAAATATACTTTTGATCACAGATTTACATAAAACTTACACGATCTAATGATGATGATAGTAGAAAACATCCCTAGAAATATTTCTGGCTGAAATGACATATTTGATGAGAAATAAATCAAACTAATTTCCGATTGGAGTTTATCGCTCATGAGCGTTTTATTCATGCATTGTATAACACATGCAAATTTGTAAACGGTTTTTCACTATTTTCTCGTGACCCAGATGGGCCCATCGATCTCAAACTTCTATAGGTTTGTCAGTTTATGTATATGGTGGATTATATAAAGTGCTTACACTGCCAGCAACTGTTTTGTTAGCAAAAACCAATTCTGTAATGATCCTTTAAACACAAATCCATCATTAATCAATACCCAGATGTTTTGGCTCTGTTACAATGGTATACATGTGCCCAATTTCACGGCTCTGCTGACCAATTCTGCGCTCAATGCCCATAGAATTCTGTACTTCACAGGAAGCCATAAGCGTACAAATCAAAGTAATTTCAACGGGTTAAATAGCTTCTGATTGGCACCCCCGAATAAAGATATCGACAAAATAGGCAGACCGCCAACATCAGGGCTAGATGGCTCAGTTGGTAGAGTGCAAGCACCTTAATCCGGCAGTCGCAGGTTCAAATCCCGCTCCAGTAAAAAATTGTCTTTGTTTAACCCAAAATCAGTTTTAATAAAAAATGGAGAACGCAATATGTATGCAGCTGACATTTTTTATTGGAGCTCGAACCCGTACACATTATCTCTTAGCTTGAGTACAATACATTTTCTTGAAAAAGTGTAGATTGAAAAATGTCCGCAAATCTGACCTGCAAAAAGTTGGTCCAACGAAAGCGGTCTACCATACTGCTTTGTTTCTTTGGACGGCTCGATGATGACAGAGTGTGGTAGGACCAAATCATCCAGTGCACTATCACTGCTCCCTGACATTGATGCGATGTTTAACATCCGACACAGTTCAGCGGTCCCAGACTAATTAGCGTGAATACAAGAAAAGTGAACGAATTTAATCATTAAGCCAGGAGGATAAAAGATTCTGTTTCAGGAGGTAGCTTCGTAACTGTTATTTTTGTTTTTTAAGTATTAATAGCATCTTTTTATTTAGTTGTTTCTTTTGGTTGGTGAGAGGAGGGGAGGGCTGACCTAACATCAGGGTTCAGCCCACAGTGGTCGGTGCCTGAAAATCCGCCCGGCACCCAGGATTCCCCAACCACCACTAGCAGAATTTTCTCCGTTTCCGACCACGACACATTTTCCAAATGTTTTAAATTACACTAGCAATTTCCTTTTCTAAGGTTTTCTGATTTGAGTCTATTTATATGATCTACCGTGTAACTTATCCATCTCGCAATGGTTTTGAGGGAAATATTTTTCCACCACTAACAGACTAAAGAAATCCTGGGCAGAACCCTGTAACATATAGTCATGAACATGGTTACAGTAAAACAAAAACAACTGCATGTTTCAAAAGAAAACTGTTTGATTCTTAAACAAATAAAATGAAATACCGAAATAGCATTTAATAATAAATAAAAAAATACATCAATATCTGAAATTACATTTAGCCAAATCGTCAGGGGATGTGAGGTGTCTGTTTTGTAGACAGAAAATTACTGTCAGAATGATGTATGAATTAATAATAATAATAATGTGTTCTTGTATAGCGCTTTATCACACCAATTGGCGCCTCAAAGCGCTCAGTATTTTTTTCCCTGCAAGGTATGCGGAGCACATTTTTAAAGTATGAGACCTGCTCCTTTACATAGCACCATAGCACCATGTAATGGTTTACAAGGTGACTCGGTGCAATATGCTGCCGATCAAACCAGGAAGCAATGAGTTTATTCAACACCAAAGTAAAATTGAAAAATGAAACACTTGACCATGACAACGACACTCCCACATACCTTTGCATAGCTCCTCGGAGTCATCCGAGCTTCTTCATCAATTTGGAACTCCTCCACCTCCTCATCATCCTCATTGCCTTCCAAGACGATATCATCGCCAATGTTATCATCAGCTAACACAGGCATGTTGCCGTCCACCTTGGGCAATGCAGACAGTGCCAGCTGCATCTGGATGGAGGGCCCCCTGTCCGAGTCCTCTTCGGAGAGGGGTGTCTGACCTCCGGAGGTGAAGGGAGACATCAGGTCATCGCTCTCCACATTCCGCCCGTCCCTGTCCGTCGAGGCGTCCTCAGTGAACGGCGAGGAGGTACCGCTGCTACCGGCTACCTTCTGGAGGTTGCGCCACATATCAGCAAACTCGTCCACCTCACTAACAGGGGTACTCTCCTGCATTTTGGAGGTCTCCTTGGAAATGCGGCGTCCACTTCCAGCATCCATGTCGACTTCTTCGCCCTTTGGCGCCGTCTTAGCATCGGAGTTTATTCTCTGAGTTTGACCCTGTGCCGAATTTGGTGTCACCTTACTGTCGACAGCAGTTTTCTCCTTTCCATCTGGTCCTTGCCTTGGTGTCTTGGTTGCTGCATCTGGTCCTTACCTTGGTGTCTTGGTTGTTTGTCGTTGACCCTCCCATGAGGTTCTTTGGTTGGTGATCGTGAGATCAGCTTGGGTCCTGATCGGGTTAGGACCGTCATGGGTGCTGCAGTAGCTTGTTTATTGGACTTCTGATCGCTGGGTTGCTTGAAACCGTTATCTTGCCCTAAGGCCGCCCTGATGGTTTTTACAAAATAACACTAAATAAATAATAATAGCAATACATGAGTAAATAACAAGATAAAAACTGTTGTTACCATGTAAAACTGCTCATGAAGTAAAGTTTACAAGTTTGTACATTGGGTCTAAGCACCATCCTGAAACTGCAGGTCTCAGACAGTCGGGGGGAAAAAAATAGTTCAAAGAGCTATACAAAAACATAAACAAATTTATTGACTGAACAGAGAGTTTGTTTTGAATGCTATCAATGGCTATGAAGAATGGATCCTAATAAAGACACTGTTCCGAACGCAAGGAGCATGTGCACAGACGCCTGCACTTCGGGTTCGACTAGGAGGGTGATGTCAGAGCCAGAACAAACACCAGGGGCCGATTTCACAAAGAGATAAGACTAGTCTTATCTGAAGTTAGGACCAGTAGCTGGTCTTACTTTAAGACTAGTCCTGTCTCGTAGCATTGCCTAGGACTAATCCTAAGTTAGGAAGCGTTTTGTGGAATCGACCCCAGGTCATCAAGAATGATACACGTCGATTGGTGGGGAGCAATTTTGTGGACACAAGGCTTAGAATTTCATCTCTGAAGGGGGAAGGCCACTTTCAATTTGCACAGATCACTTCAACCGGAAAATGTTAAAGTCTATGGGAATATTTTGAAGGGTCACCAAGTCCAAGGCAACAGAGGCCATGGTCAATGTGGCTACCATATAATTCCAAGCCTAAAAGCAATTTCATTTCTCGTAAAAGCTTTCAGTAAAAGTCATCCAAGATGAAAACTGAAATCTTAAACCTGCCGTTTATTTTATTATTTTCTAAAGGGAAAATAAATGAAACCTTGAGTTGACTTTCTTTTTGTAGACACAATTGCATACCTGTAGTTGATTGCTCCTTTTGAAGGAGTCTGCGCCTGCGGCTGTTTCTTACTTTTGCTAACCTGCTGCTGCTGCTGCTGTTGCTGTTGTGGTTGACGCTGCACTTGCTGCTCTTGGTTCGACCCTAGCTTGGTCACCATGTCAGAGTACCAGCCTCGACTCTGCGTTTGGGCATTGGGTTGAGGGAACACCTGTACGCAAAGAAGATCAGAGCCCCAGTTGGCGATTATAGAAAATGTCAAAGCATTGCAAAAGTATATCAAACTATATGAATTTTTAATAGTAATAATAATAAAAGCATGTACTTCTTATATAACGCTTTTCACACCCAAAGGGCATCCTGAATTGCTCATTATTTTGTCTACATCAAAACCATAATCCAATTACCTACATGTACTTGCTGTACTAATAGTGGCTTGTCATGGTAATTTCTTGTTAATTTGCTTAAATTTTTAATTCTTAATCTTTCTTTTTCACTTTAAGGTTTAATAGTTACCATCACAGTTTCCTTTAGTTGGTAATACTCTTTCACGGATTTGTTGCTCTACTGCTACAATTTTGTTGTTTGGTTTAAATTACACCTTTTGTTCGGTTCCTTCATGTACGCAAAGGCACTCTATAAATTGCACTTACACAAATATGCCGTAAAATTTGTGATGGATTCGGGTGGTAAGGGTTAGTATCAACTGACAAAAAATTACTCATCCGCAGTCAGCACAACATGTCTAACCAAAAAAATGCCTGCGCCCATTTTCATGGCTCTGCTTACTGCCGAAATCTGCGCTTGCGATCACTATTCTCCGCTTACTATACAAGCGCCAAATTTCTTTGCTAGCTGGATAGGGGAAGAATGCCTAGTAACATGGAGTGTGCACGCGCACAAGCAAAAATTCCCTGCTAACCCATGAAATACGCTTGATGTAAGCGCGGAATTTCCTTCTTCCGTAAGCGCTGATTCTTTGCTCACGGTAAGCAGAGTCATGAAATCGGGCCATGATGGGTTGAAAGGGATTTATGGAGGTTGGAGTGAAGAATTTCTTTCTTTCTTCATTCTTCCGAAAGAAAATTCTTTTCCATACTATATCTTCATCATGTGAAGAGTAATAAGAAAACACAAGTACACAATTTTGGAGTACTATTGGTAGGAAGGGCCGCCTACCTCTGAGAACGCCAAAAAAGGGGGAAAGGAATAAAGATATGGGAATATCAGAACAATACAAAAATGTAATATACTGCACAAAACGCAATAAGTTTGCAATCGGACCACTAAACGGGTCGCAGTATCATGTACAACTGTACCAACAACAATAAACCGTACTTTTACACTTCATGCTCACAAATCGGCATCGACCAGGAATGGCCGGGTACAAAATTGCGGAACGAAGTCCGCTTAATCACTACTCACGGGCAATAGTCGCGCTGAGGGCAAGTGCCTAGTCTTAACCATGTGTATGGCGCTAATGAGGGATCAAAACGAATCGCTATGGAAGCGAATGATGGGGTTTGGCAAAACACTGAACTTGTACCCAGGGAAGACGGACTGAATGAAATATTCATCCATCTCCAATCAACCACCCTACTATGGAAATGTATGCCATCTGGGCAAATGATTGGCCAGAAGGAAGACGTGGGCCAGTGTGGTACGACTAATGTGCCGCTGGCATTGTCGGAGAGAATTCTCTTAAAGACCTGTATAATCAAAGATACTGGAGGACAAAAATTATTATTTTCACCCGACCAATTCTGAGAGAATGCATCGACACCTGCCACGCCTTTACACCAAAATCTGGAGTTAAACCGCGTCAATTTAGCATTATGAGGTGAGGCGAAACGGTCAATATTGTGAGGACCCCATAGACTATCTATAAACCGAAATGATCCCCGGTCGATAGACCAGTCGTCGAAGTCTCTAAATCGACTGATTTCGTCGGCGAGTTTGTTCTCGTTTCTAGGTAGCCACTCCGGTAGCAAGGTGCAATTGAATTCGTCGGTCATCTAAAATATTGACTTTGCGAGTTCATGCAAGTCAGGTTTGGGGCTGCCACACTGAATGATAATTGGGACATTAGAATTGTCGGTAAACCACTTGACGTTCTTGCCTGTAACTGCTTTTTGCAACTGCTTAACGTCGTGACTTACTGCGGCTAGTTCGCGCCAAGTGGAACTTTTTTGTTGTTCTACTGGGGACCAGGTACCGTGTACTTTAAAGTAAGGGTGACCTTCGACGTAACCACCATAGCCCGTGTCACTTGCGTCGGAATAGATAGACAAGGAGTGGACTAGCCTGCCTCGTATGGTAAAACCATTCAGGGACTGTAATTGTGTGAGCCAGAATCTGAGTTCTGAAACGGTGTCAGCAGGGAGAACAATTGAATCGGACCAAGAGTGACGCGACTCAATGGCGCGGTAGGAACAACGTGTCATAAATCTAGCGACTGGACCGAGTGCTAATGAGGATGAAATTATGTGACCGGTAAATCGCGCTAAGTCTCGTACGGAACTGGCTTGATTGGACTGGTGGGAATCCAGCACGGATGAGATGAACATGAGAATCTTGTGAACTTTACTTTGTGGTACCTGAAAGCGAAATGCGTCGGAATTGATGGTAAGACCCAGGTACTGTATTGTTTTAGTGGGTGACCAGACACATTTTGTTTTGCTAGGAACGAATCCGCTGCAGGTTAGGAGGTTGCGCACAAAGGAAACGTTGGCTGAAGCTGACTCAAAGTCGGGGGAGACAATGAGACCGTCGTCTATATACATAAAGGCGACAATGCCATTTTGACGGCAATGATGCACTAGAGGCCTGTTTAATTTTGTGAACAAGTGACAGGCGCTACTTAAACCGAAAGGAAGAACAGTAAAGGTATAATATCGGTTAACTGAATCGTTATGAAGCCAAGAGAAACCAAGATATTTTTGATGAGATGGGAAGATATCGACGTGATGGTAACCCGACTCGAGATCAAAGGAAAAATATTACTGATTGTAATCGAGTGACGGAGCGATGTGGTTCAGTTTTTCGTACTTGAATTTTTCTTTCCAAATGTACTTATTCGGGTGTCGTAGGTCAAGCACTAATCGCAACTTTTTGCCTTCTGCGACAGTCAAAGGATTGCAACAGTATGGGGTAACAGTGCATTGCGTGATACATTTCTTTGCGAGCAAATCCGCGATGGCCGTTTCTACAAATTTTGCATGGGATAGACTTGACTTATTGTTTGGCAAAACAGCAGGAGGAGGAGTAACATAATATGGAATCTTGTATCCGTCTGAAATAACCTCTTGTACAAATTTACTACACTTAAGTGTGTCTCGCCAAAATAAGAAGCGAGGTTTCAGCTTACCTTTTACACCGGATGGGACGGGAGTAGTTGATTCCTGCTCTTCCCAGTCCCTATGCTGTGGTATCGGTGGCTGAAGGTTGTGACCGGTGCTGAGGCTGTCGGAGGGCCCGAAGAGAGGGGCAACTGGATCGGACATGTCCTGCGATTCCACACTGGAAACAGGACCGGAAATCTTGACGATAGGTGTACCGGTTGTAGGGACGAAAAGAACTCGCAGCAGGGTAAGGACGTACAGGATTGCGAGCCTTGGTCTTGGACTTTTTAGCGGCTTCTGATTTCCTGCTGGTCGCCATTTTTTCCGCCTTTTTGAGTCGTTTCTCATCGTCCGAGTCGTTGGCTAAATTGTCGGTGACGTATTCTTTAACCGTGGCCCAACCTTGGGAAGAACGATCAGCCAACTTGATCAGCTTCTGCCGCTGTTTGATTTCTGTGCTGGCTTGTTTGAGGGCCTCTCTAGCTGCGTTCACGTCTCCGGCGTCTAACAAGGCTAAGGCCGTGTCAATTAAGCTGGAGAGCTTTTCTTCATGGCGATACTGGTCCTTGTTGCCGTCGCTTTTAAAGTCTGGTGGACTATCGGCAATGGTACGTTGCCTCTTAAAGGCTGAATCTACTTTACTGTCTATTGAGTTAGCCAGCAATCTGATGGCCGATAGTATCTCTTGATTTGCAATATCAGGATTAGGATTCATATTGCACGGAGAACAAAATGTATGTCAGCGAGATAATGTTGCTCAACCGAGAATGAAGTTGAATAGGCAACTTGGCGTTTATAAGGAACGGCTTCACAAAGAGTTACGTAACCAAGCATGCAAGGAATTTGCATGCTGCACCTGTCTTACGATAACGTAAAGAAAAGTCACTTACCTGGGGTTTAACAACCGCCATTGGCTTATTACTCTGCTGTTGACCCTGCTCATTACGCATGCCGTAGGATATGTTAATAATCGCCGTCGTTGGTACTTTGTAGCCTCGATGACCAGTACAGCGCATCTTTAGTCCTCCGGGGAACTCCTCGTCAAAGACGACCTCATAGAGGTAGTCCAAGACACCGCTACCTGAGAGTGCAATGGAGGAAAGAAAAAGTTCATTGCAAAAAACTTGTTTCTCACACTTCATCATGATAAAAGTTCCTTGGATTATGTGATGTGTGAATCAGTGCACAAATCATTCATGTGGAGAATGCATCAATCAACACCGTGCTCAGTCAACGCTCCTACTGTCTGACCATTCAAAATTACCCACTATGGTTTTGAATTGGGGGTGTAACCAATATCTGATAACTTGAATGTGCTAAGCAAATGTTTATGCTTAGTAGTTTAATAATAAGTAGGATTTGAAACTTTCCATGGGGGAGAAGCCAATCAGCAGATACCGAAAGAAATTTTGAGTTGCATCACCGTCACAACTCATATGAGATTTTTCGCGTGAATGGAGTTGCCGACTACATTTAATGTTAGGCTCTGCAGTTACACCAGGGCCCAATTTCATGGAGCTGCTTAAGCACAAAATTTTGCTCAAGCAAAACAATCATTGCTTAGTAAAATCAGACTACCGGCCAAGACTATACACTCAATTGTTATGCTAAGTAAACAACAGCTAAATACCAGTCACAAGCAATGTATAAGGCATGAAATTTTGGCCAGTAACATGTGTAAAATAAGCAAGCTATTTTCGTGCTTAAGCAAATTTTTTACTTAAGCAGCTCCATGAAATTGGGCCCAGGGCCCAGTTTTGCAGAGCTGCTTCAGCACAAAAACTAGCTAAGCACAACAAAATTATGCTTACCAGAATAAGGTTACCAGCCAAAATAATATATTACATGTACCATTTTACTGATGCCTTTTGTGATAGGTACAAAAATAGAGATTTTCTTTTCTCAATACAAATGCACTGTTTTCTATGAAACTCTCCTAGTTATTATATTCTGTAATTTTACAAACTAGAGGCGAAGTTAATTGACTGCTTCCCTGAAGAATCCAATTATGTATATTCCCTTCAAGAATTTTGACATGCATCCTCTCTGCATTGATCCTATTGCAGCATGCAATTATAACTGTAACCAAAACCGAGTATTGCTCTAGATTTTTGTCATTGTCCAACACTAATGGTTAAAGTGACTTTCATGGAAAAGAGATCAAGTAAAATAAAAAAACTCTCAACAATTTTGACAATTTGTGCAGATTCGTGCCAACTAAAAACAAATCAATAAAAAAAATATTTAAAAATTTAAGCTACAAATTTGTGAATGCTCATTGTACTCATTGACGAAAAAAGGTTCGCGAAAAAAACGAGGTCATCCCCCAAACTTCAGGTGAGTTGGTGCATAGTTCTTAATCATTATTGCTGCGTCCTTCGGATGGGACAGAAAGGCGTAGGTCCCGTGTGTTGTGTAATGCAAGTAAAGAACTCAGTGCGCTTATCGAAAAGAGAAGGGGTTCGCCCAGGTGTTCCTGGTTTGATTGGCAGCATATTGCGCCACAGCACCATTACATTGTGTAAATAGAATAGGTGTTATACTTTGAAACGTAGCTCCACAATACCTTGCATGAAAATACTGAATGTTGAAGGAAGCGCCTTGAGTGTCCTTTAATAATCGCTATGTAAGAACCTTGAAAGTTTGATTCAGAAAATTTTCTAGAAGGCCAAAGATGTATTCCCCCAAGTGTGTTTCAAAAGGATAATTCGCTCCCCCATTGACTATGGTCCTGACTTACAAGAAACAAATCTTCTTAGTTGTCCATATTCATGTAAAGGCCAATCCCTTGATGCGGTGAATTACAATTAGAATGTTTGAGGCATATACGGAGATAAAGAAGGTACATTGAATTTTGGCAATGCAAATTTGACCAACCAATTAAGGTATTCGTTTTCATCCGATTAGTGCCGTGATGAAGAAGTGCCGTGACGAAGAAGAAACTATGCTTATGACAGAGGAAAAATTGACATATAAAGAGAATGGTCTCTGCAAAAATTGGTTAGCTGGTAATTCAAAAAATGATGGAGATTTCTACTCCTACATCTCAGCCAATGGATAATTCTAACTATACTGCGTTCTATGTGAACATCATTATTGGTTTACTAGGACTGATTGGCAATGCATTTGTCTGTCTGGTCATGCTGCGATATCCAAGAATCTTCAGCTCCACAACCAACAAGCTCATCATCCATCAATCTGTTGTGGATTTTCTGGGCTCTTTTGTGTTCTTACTCAGCCTATTTCTAATTGTATCACCACCAAATCAAGTACCAGATAATATCTTTGGCTCACTGTACTGTAAACTCTGGTGGTCAACTTGGCCTCAGTTTAGTCTCTACTCCGTTTCTATCTATAACTTAGTTGCTATATCTGTGGAGCGATTTTACGCAATGTGTCATCCGATCAGACACCGAAACAACTTTTCGAGCCATCGGTTCAAGCTGGTCATAACTGTAATCTGGATATGTGGCTTGGTACCAATGCTACATTTAATTCCCATATCGTACAAAACTAAAGGTGGATGTGACGTCAGTTGGTCAAGCCGTACAGTCCAGGTTGTTCTTGGTGTGTTTATCCTCAACAGCATCACGATCTTCATCCCATTACTGATCATCATATTTTCTTATATAAAAATCATTCTAGAGATCCTAAAACGCTCTAGACCAGGGTTGGCAACAACAACCAAGATGCAAGGAACATGCTGACAAGAGCAAACAAAAACGCAACGCTGACTTTATTTCTGGTGGCAATATTCTTTGCCATTTGTTGGACACCTGTGACCATCAACTATGCACTGTACAATCTGGGACTGAACGACAACTATGATGACCCCACTTTGAATGCCATTGTAGTGTTGAATCTTTGCGTCAATCCATTCATCTACTGCTTCACCTATGAACGCTTTCAGAAACAAGTCAAGAAGATGCTGTGTGGTCACAATGACAACCGTGTGGAAAACTTTAATGAATCAACAAGGCAGGAAGCAATTGCACAACATATTGTACAAGTGAGTGTTGTAGTATCACCTATTGTAACAGACAATCCTGCAGAATCTTAGAATGATGTAGATTTGAATCTTTACATTAGTGGTCTCATCTACTTTATGACTTTTGTTGTTGTGGAAATCTGCTATGCAATCTACTGGACACCTGTGAGTTTCGACTCTCCATTGTACTGTTGTACAACGCCTTTCAAATTGAGGGTCAAAATACAAGGTACTGATTTGAATTTAAGGAATGGTAATTATTTAGTGTTTTTTTGTCATTGTAATGCTGATATTTTTGCAACATTACCAAAAAAGATATAATAAAAGTCACATTTGAAAGTTTCAGCTAAATACAGTGTCCACTTCTTAAAGCAAAAAAACTGACACAGTATTTTCACAAGGAGTCAAATAGTATTTGAAATTCCTACACTGTGTGGACATCTTCTGTTTTCAGGTCAACATTTCTTATGTAACTCTTAAACACCCACACACACACCCACAGAAGGACATGCTGGAAATAGTATGCCCTTTGATGGCTTTACCAACCGGGGGCATAAAAAGAAACTATTCAGCTAGAAAACTCAGAGTGCTTAAAATGCCATACGTAAACTAGAATCTTTGCATGAATGCACTGATTAACTTCACAGAGCTACATCACCACTGAACCTCAGTTGACTGGTACTTTATCAGATAAAGGTACGGCTCTGAGATAAACTATTATCATGACTATTTCAAATTAGAAATACAGGCATTTTGAGTATGGTCCAGACTTTAAGTAGTGAACTCTAAAAAAGAGAGATGAACATTACCTGTTTTATTAGTTATCTACTGTTATTACCATATGCACGTTGTTACTTGTGATAATCATTTGATCTATACGTAAAACTACTTCTTTGGACCTCCATTGAGTTTTACTTCATCAGTTACTGGTTTGCTTTAAATATCACAATCACAGTAATTATTTCAAACTATCAATGAGCTCGTATTTTCCCACTCTCATTATCACCAAACCATGCATTTAATTTCTGTCCTTAATTGTGATAGCCACTAAAAATGTAGTTATCATTGCACTGAATGAATCTTGGTGAATGGTGAACACAGATTCATTCAAGATTATATCTTGATATCGATGAAATGCGAGAGCCCTCCATTGATAACATCTAGACATTGTCATCAAAGTAACTTTCACATCTTTAACCTGGAAAATTATCTGGCACAAAATTGATGCCAATACTAGGAGTCGTGCAATATTTTGTTTCCCAAACTGAAATACATGTCTTTTCAAAGGAGCATTACAGAATTGGTAAGAAAAAACTTGTAAAATATACTTTTTGATCACAGATTTACATAAAACTTACATGGTCTAATGATCATGCTAGTAGAAAACATCCCTTAAAATATTTCTGTCTGAAATGCCATATTTGATGAGAAATGAATAAACTCATTTTCTGATTGGAGTTTAAGACTCAGTGAGCGTTTTATTCATTTGTTGAATCTATATGATTTCATGCAAATGTATAATCGATTTTTCAGTATTTTCTCGTGACCCAGATGGCCGATCGATCTCAAACTTCTACAGGTTTGTCAGTTTATGTATATGGTGGATTACATAAAGTGCTTACACTGCCAGCAACAGTTTTGTTAGCAAAAACCAGATATGTAATGTTCCTTTAAGAAGATTTGAAACTACTCTACAATTTCGAAGAACAGTTTACAGGCAATATTTGTTCCCCATCCTCTATGATTGAGTTGTATCAGTTGACTGGTACTTTATCAGATAAAGGTAAAACTTTGAGATCAACCGCTGTTTCAAATTAGAAACAAAGGCATTTTGAGAATGGTACAAACTATAAGTACTGAACTTCAACAAAATTAGGATTGTATTACCATTTTTGTATTACATGTACTTTAAAACTTGTTATTGTGCACATTATACTTGTATCATTCATTTAATCTACTTGACCATTCCATCTTTGAACCACAATTGAGTTTTACTTTATCAGTTACTGGTTTGCTTTCAAGATAACAATCACAGTAATTATTTTAAACTATCGATGCGCTCATATTTTCCCACTATCATTATCACCAAAACATGTATTTCATTTCCACAGTCCTAGGCATGTATTTATCAATGCTTTGAATGAATCCTGATTGTCAAACACCGCTTTGAATAAATCCTGGTTATGGTCAAACACAAATTCTTTCAAGATTATCTCTGATTGGGATGAAATGCGAGAGCCTCCCATAGATACAAATTGGACACAATCATTAACGTAACTTTTTACTTTTAAATCTGGGAAAATACTTGACATAAATTGATGCCAGTACTACAAATTCTCCCAAGACTTCTTTTCCTGTCTTAAATACATGCCTTTTACTGAAAATTTACATTCTTGATGTAAGATCTGAAAAGGTTGTTTAATGGATTTTGGTTTTTAAGATGTAATTATAATGTCAATTACAAACTGTTAAAGCTACAAAACCATTCAACATGTCCAATAGGCTAAAACTATAGAATGCTAATAGCTGCTTCTTCAAAATGTGTGCAGATTTTACCCTTGGCAATCTTTAAATCAGGAACTTGAGAATTTGATTGTGCTTACTTCTAGAAGACCAACGATGTAGTGCCACCATTATTAACCCTTGATGCGGTTAATTACAATTAGAGCGTTTCAGGCATATACGGAATACAAATATGCACAGGCAATTAAGGTATTCTCTCTGATCTGTGTGCCGTTTAATGATGAAGAACATAAATATTTTGACAGAGGAAAAATGGGCATCAAATGAGAAAGGTCTCAGCAAGAATTGGTGTGCTGGTAACTTTAAAAAAAAATGGAGATTTCTACTCCTACACCTCAGCCAATGGATCATTCTAGCTATGCTGTACTCTATGTGAGCATCATTATTGGTTTACTAGGACTGATTGGCAATGCATTTGTCTGTCTGGTCATGCTGCGATATCCAAGCATCTTCAACTCCACAACCAACAAGCTCATCATCCATCAATCTGTTGTGGATTTTCTAGGCTCTTTTGTGTTCTTACTCAGCCTATATCTGATTGTATCATCACCAAATCAAGTACCAGATAACATCTTTGGCTCACTGTACTGTAAACTCTGGTGGTCAAAGTGGCCCCAGTATAGTCTCTACAACGTTTCTATCTATAACTTGGTTGCTATATCCCTAGAGCGATATTATGCAACATGTCAACCGATCAGACACCGAAACAACTTCTCAAGCCATCGAATCAAGATGATCATGGCTGTCATCTGGATATGTGGCTTGGTACCAATTCTTATACTAATTCTCATATCATATAAAACTGAAGGTGGATGTGACGTCAGTTGGCCAAGCCGCACAGTCCAGGTTGTTGTGGGTGTGTTTAGCCTCTACATCTTCATGCTCTTCATTCCATTAGTCATCATCATATTTTCTTACATCAAAATCATTCTAGAGATCCTTAAACGCTCTAGAGCCAGGGTTGGCGACAACAACCAAGATGCAAGGAACATGCTGACAAGAGCAAACAAAAACACAACGCTGACTTTATTTCTGGTGACAATATTCTTTGCTGCTTGTTGGACACCTCTGGGTACCAACTATGCATTGTACAATTTGGGACTGAAAAACAGTTTTAATGACCCCACTCTGGATGCCATTGTAGTGTTAAATCTTTGCGCCAATCCATTCATCTACTGCTTCACCTATGAACGCTTTCAGAAACAAGTCAAGAAGATGCTGTGTGGTGGACGATACCACAATGACAACCGTGTGGAAGACATTCATCAACCAAAGAGGCAGGAAGCAAACGCACAACACACGGTACAAGTGAGTGCTGCAGTATCAGCTGGTACAACAGACAATCCTGCAGAACCTTAAAATGTAGTAGATATTGTAGATTTTTGCAATGCCCTTTTGAACACTTTATGGTGAAATGTGCACAATAAATGTGGTTTTATTGTTACTATTATTAATGTCATATGAAGACTTGAATCTTTACATTAATGCACTGATTTATTACTTCACAGAGCTACAACACCACTGAACCTTCGTTTGCCTGGTACTTTATAAGATAAAGGTACAGACTTTAAAGGGACTCGTTGCCTTCGGATTGGGTACTTTGGGCTTTACAACGTTTGTAAAAAAAAAAAAAAAAACTATACTTTTTGAATATTATTTAACTACTTTTTATTTTGTATACGCACATTATTACTTGTGATGATCATTTGATCTATATGTCAAACTACTTCTTTGAGTTTTACTTGATTAGTTACTGGTTTGCTTTGAAGATCACAATCACAGATTTTATTTCAAACTATCACATGTATCAAGGAGCTCATATTTTTCCCAATCTCATAATCACCAAACCATGTATTTAATTTCTGTCCTTAACGAAGATAGTCACTAAACATGTAGTTATCATTGCACCGAACGAATCCTGGTTATTGCAGGGATGTGATAGACTGTTGAAAAAAGAACCTGAACTGTGAGCGCAAGTGCAAAAGCAAGTGCGAAGCCTATGCGGCGTGGGGTCAGGGGCCCGCTGGAGGGCTCCGGAAATTTGTTAAGGTATACATGCTTTGTGATGCACTTTAGGGCTTCTTGTGGTCTGTTAAAGGAACATTACAGAATTGGTTTTTGCTAACAAAACAGTTGCTGGCAGTGTAAGCACTTTATGTAATCCACCATATAGATAAACTGACAAACCTGCAGAAGTTTAAGATCGATCGGCCATCTGGGTCACGAGAAAATATGAAAAACCGATTACACATTTGCATGAAATCATATAGATTCAACAAATGAATAAAACGCTCACTGAGCGATAAACTCCAATCGGAAAATTAGTTTATTCATTTCTCATCAAATATGGCATTTCAGACAGAAGTATTTTAATGGATGTTTTCTACTATCATCATCATTAGACCGTGTAAGTTTTATGTAAATCTGTGATCAAAAAGTATATTTTACAAGTTTTTTTCATACCAATTCTGTAATGTTCCTTTAAGAGCAATTTTTTGTAATTCCTACATGTTTTTAAAGTTAACTTTGTTTCCATATAACGGTTTGAGATTGCATGAAATGAATGCCTAGGACATTGTGTACAACTAGTGTAAAAATAAACTGCACTTACGTAAATGTAGACAGCAAAGTCTTTTCTTTTTTTTACTTGATGTTTATCTTTGTAATTTCTAATCTGGGAAATTACTTGGCATAAAAAATTGATGCCAATACTTGGAATCACTCAAGATTTGTTTTCCTAAAACTGAAACACATGCCTTTTACAGAAGATTTTAAATCACTCTCCTAGTTATTAATGCATTTGAATTCCCCCTGTAAGGCCGTGACTAACCAGGCAATTTTTTATAAGCAGCATGGAGGCAACAAATTGAAAAGCTAAAGGAACACTTTTGTGACATACAATGTAACATCCATTTTACTCAAACAATTTCTTAATGTGTCTAAGAAAATTTAATAAAATTTTGAGGTAAATGTGTTTCTTTATGGAAATTGCCTATTACAACTGCATGTAAAGCTGCCTTTTGTAACATGTCCCTTTTAGATAGGTACAAAAATAGAGATGCTCTTTTGTCAATACAAATGCACTGTTCTCTATGAAACTCTCCTAGCTAATATATTCTGTATTTTTACAAACTAGAGGAGAAGTTAATTGACTGTTTTCCTGAAGAATCCAAATGTGTATATTCCCCTCAATAATTTTTGACATGCACTCACTCTGCACTTATCCTATTGCAGCATGCTATTATAACTGTAACCAAAACCCAGTATTGCACTAGACTTATGGCATTGTCCAACACTTATGGTTAAAGTGACTTTCATGGAAAAGAAATCAAGTGAAATAAAAACCACTTAAGCAATTTTGACAAGTTGTGCAGAGTATCAAGCTTACTAAAAATGTTTAAATAAAATAAAAAATAAAATTTCAGCTACAAATTTGTGGATACTCATTGTACTCATTGACGACAAAAGGTTCAAGTAAAAACCAAGGTCTTCCCCCACTGACAATTTGTTTTAAACTTCAAGTGAGTTGGTACATAATTCTTGACGTTAACATTTGAAAAGGTGGTTTTATGGATTTTTTTTGTAAATTATATTTAAATCTAAACTTTAGTTGCCCAGCCAAGCAATTTTAATGTAAATTACAAACTGTTAAAGCTACAAAACCATCCATTAGGCTAAAACTATCGAATGCTATATTGCTGCTTCTTCAAAATGTGTGCATTTTTCCCTTTGATAATCACTATGTAAGGAACTTGAAAATTTGATTGAGAAATTTTCTAGAAGGCCAATGATGTATTCCCCCATGAGCGTTTCATGAGCAACATTTGTTCTTCCATTGATTATGATCATGTCGTAACAGAAAATAAATTCTTTGCAATTGTCCATCTTCATGAAAGGCTAATCTCTTGATGCGGTGAATTACAATCAAAATGTCTCAGGTATATATGGAGATAAAGAAGGTACATTGAATATATAGCTTTTAAAAAGCCATGGTAATGGAAATTTGATCAAGCAAAAAAGGTATTCCTTTTTTATCTCATCTTTGCCATGCATATTGATGAAGACACCATACTTATGAAAGAAGACATCAAATGGACATCAAAAGGAAATGGTCTCTGCAAAATTGGTTAGCTGGTAATTAAAAAAAAGATGGAGATTTCTACTCCTACATCTCAGCCAATGGATAATTCTAACAACATGTATGCTGCATTCTATGTGAACATCATTATTGGTTCACTAGGACTGATCGGCAATGCATTTGTCTGTCTGGTCATGCTGCGATATCCAAGCATCTTCAACTCCACAACCAACAAGCTCATCATCCATCAATCTGTTGTGGATTTTCTAGGCTCTTTTGTGTTCTTACTCAGCCTTTTTCTAGTTGTATCACCACCAAATCAAGTACCAGATAATATCTTTGGCTTGCTGTACTGTAAACTCTGGTGGTCAGCGTGGCCTCAGTTTAGTCTCTACTCTGTTTCTATCGCTAACTTAGTTGCTATATCCGTAGAGCGATTTTACGCAACGTGTCAACCGATCAGACACCGAAACAACTTCTCAAGCCAACGGCTCAAGATGGTCATACCTGTAATCTGGATATGTGGCTTGGTACCAATTCTACATTTGATTCCCACATCGTTTAAAACTGAAGATGGATGTGACATCGTTGGCCAAGCCATACAGTCAAGATTGTTGTGGCTGTGTTTATCTACAACAGCATCGGGATCTTGATCCCATTTCTGATCATTATATTTTCTTACATCAAAATCATTCTAGAGATCCTTAAACGCTCTAGAGCCAGGGTTGGCAACAACAACCAAGATGCAAGGAACATGCTGACAAGAGCAAACAAAAACGCAACGCTGACTTTATTTCTGGTGACAATATTCTTTGCCATCTGTTGGACACCTGTGAGTATCAATTATGCACTGTACAATCTGGGACTGAACGACAACTATGATGACCCCACTTTGAATGCCATTGTAGTGTTGAATCTTTGCATCAATCCATTCATCTACTGCTTCACCTATGAACGCTTTCAGCAACAAGTCAAGAAGATGCTGTGTGGTGGACGATACCACAATGACAACCGTGTGGAAGACATTCATCAACCAATGAGGCAGGAAACAAATGCACAACATACTGTACAAGTGAGTGCTGCAGTATCAGTTGGTTCAACAGACAATCCTGCAGAACCTTAACATGTCATATTGTTATGGGAAATGCTATTGATTTGCAAGTCCCAAATATTGTACTCAAATTCTCACACTCATGCTGAGCTGCCCTATAGTATACACATACATGTTTATGTATGTCAAATGACCTCCAGACATTGACCATGTTGACCAGTCAGCAAAATGGACACTGGCATCCTTGCCAGTCAGCAGTTTGAGTCAGCATTTAAAAAGTTCATCAACTCAGCAGAAACTAAGATTTTCTTGGGATAAAGTCCTTCAAGCCCAGCCTTTGTTTGCTATTGAACAACGATGATGTGGCACTGCCCTATAAGCAACAATCAGGGGTATAAAACCCAGCTCAACACAAAATGAGAGGAATCGGATTGGAGACAATGATCGAGACATAACTTACCAGGGCTCGAATTTGGGGGAAAAATCCAAAATGTTTACTGGACCAGAAATAATTTTACAAGACCAGATTCGTA
This sequence comes from Pycnopodia helianthoides, assembly GCA_032158295.1. Taxonomy (NCBI): domain Eukaryota; kingdom Metazoa; phylum Echinodermata; class Asteroidea; order Forcipulatida; family Asteriidae; genus Pycnopodia; species Pycnopodia helianthoides. The sequence continues at coordinate 12,316,795 of CM063260.1, forward strand.
CTGAGAAAAGACTTCCTTGCACAGTTTGACTTGCATGTAATTGAACAAGCACTAAGACATATAGAGAAGATTTACCTCATTTGTCTTTAAGGGTATTAAGTATATTTCAAATCATTAGGCTACTCAAAGTCAACATTTGAACATAATTTGTTTCTGTTCAAGACATTATAGAGTGAGGTACATGTACATGAATTGTTAATGAATTGAAACCACAAGACCGCCGGACTTGTCTGGTCATGAGTTTACTGGCCCAATGCTAAAATCACTGGCCTCGGGCCTGTGGTCCAGTGTCAAATTCGAGCCCTGCTTACGATGCCAAAAGTTTGAGTCTGCTTCACCACTAAAGCAGAATGCAAAGGACTGTGGATGACCAGGAGTGAAGCAGCTCACCAGGACCACAAGATTCATGAGGAGAACTTCACCCTTCGTAAGACATCTGAACTGTCTTTGTGCCCGTCCATATTCCGTTGACCCATCCACCAGTTGAGAATCCGATGGAAGAACACCGAGTCGTCAAACAGCTAAGTACATGTACATGAACTCATTCGAATGCCGGCTTGCGTTTAAAACTCAATTGGTACCATTGGGGAATCTGACCTTGAGGGTAATATGCAAATGCAATTATATTGAAAAGTATCAATAATTGAGAGAAGACCATTTTTACAATAAAACTCTCTTAAAACCATAGTGTAAACTAGACTTTAAGTGTTTGCGGGTATCGCTGGGGTCAGTGTTGTGTCAAAGTGTGAGCTATTTCATTAAGTTGAAGTTTGTTGATATTACTGTTTTGTTGTGTGCCTAACAAGCTACACACTTTAGCAAAAGTCTGAAAAAAAGCACACGATCAAAAGCCTGACATTTGATTGTTAGTGAGGTTTGCATGGATGGCTGTTTAGAGACTAACAAAATCAGGTTGCGTGAACCTTGAACAGAGACTAGAGTACAAGCTTTTTTGATGGACTTTGAACCTTGTGGTCAATGGAGCGGAACAGTCAGCCACAGTGCTTTTGCATTATACACAGTTTAATACAAACGTGGGCTTTAATGTCCGATTTCGACCAGAAATTACGGTCAATTTGGTATTATTTCTGAGCAAAAGTTTGAAAAGGCTCAAGGACCTACAACCTGATGTAAAAACTTTGATTAAAGTACAAGCAGTTCGTAAGGTATGAATTTTTGAAATTTTCAACTTCCGTTTTGATCCGGAAGTCAAGGTCAAATGGGGTCACTCTTTGTGTATCTATGGAGCAATACTTTGCAACCTATCAACCAGTCAAACATCGTAATATGTTCTCAAACCGTCTCCTTAAGATGATTATGGTTGCAGCACGGATATGTGGCTGTTTTTTTGGCTTACTCCCCACTACACACAACATCAATGGGGTTTGTGAAGTCATTTTCACTAATCCCTGCAGGATAGTCTGCAGCATGGCCATCTTCATCCCATTGGTGTCATCATTTTTGCTATACCAAAATCATCCTGAAACTCGTTCTAAAGCAAGGGTTGGTGACAACAACCCAGATGCATGGAACATGTTGACTAGAGCTAACACTAATGTCATCAAAACTTTACTGGTGGTGGCAATCTTCTTCGTAAGCTGTTGGACACCATCACCAAACTATGCATTTCATTTATGTCCTTAATGAAGATTGCAACTAGCATGTAGTTATCATCGCTTTGACTGAATCCTGATTATTGCAAAATTCTTTCAAGATTATCTCTGATTGGGATGAAATGCGAGAGCCTTCCATCAATTGGACACAATAATTAATGTAGCTTTTTACTTTTCAATCTGGGAAATTACCTGGCATAAAATTGATGCCAATACTAGTTATCTCCCAAGAGTTGTTTTCCTAACTGAAATACACACCTTTTACTGAAAATATACATTCTTGATGTAAGATCCAAAAAAGGTTGTTTTATGGATTTTGGTTTTTAAGATGCAATTATAATGTATATTACAAACTGTTAAAGCTACAAAACCATTCAACATGTCCGACTATTGAATGCAACAAACTGCTTCTACAAAATGGGTGCAGATTTTTCCCTTTGATAATCTTTATATTAAGAACTTGAGAATTTGATTGAGCAATCTTCTAGAAGGCCAATGATGTAATGCCACCATCCCCTCAACCAAAAAAGTGTTTACATGGAATATTGGTTCCCACATCCTCAATGAACATGTCATACCAGAAAATAAATTCTTTGCAATTGTCCATCTTCATTAAGAGGCCAATCCCTTGATGCGGTTATTACAATTAGAGCGTTTCAGGCATATACAAAGATGAAGCAGGTACAAAGATATATAATAGCTTTTAAAAACCCATGGCAATACAAATTTGATCAAGCAATTAAGGTATTCTCTCTGATCTGTGTGCCGTTTAATGATGAAGAACATAATTATTTTGACAGAGGAAAAATGGGCATGAAATGAGAATGGTCTCTGCAAAATTGGTTTGCTGGTAACTTAAACAAAATGGAGATTTCTACTCCTACATCTCAGCCAATGGATCATTCTAGCTATGCTGTACTCTATGTAAGCATCATTATTGGTTCACTAGGACTGATTGGCAATGCATTTGTCTGTCTGGTCATGCTGCGATACCCAAGCATCTTCAACTCCACAACCAACAAGCTCATCATCCATCAGTCTGTTGTGGATTTTCTAGGCTCTTTTGTGTTCTTACTCAGCCTATTTCTGATTGTATCATCACCAAATCAAGTACCAGATAACATCTTTGGCTCACTGTACTGTAAACTCTGGTGGTCAAAGTGGCCCCAGTATAGTCTCTTCACCGTTTCTACCTACAACTTAGTCGCTATATCCGTAGAGCGATATTTCGCAACATGTCAACCGATCAGACACCGAAACAACTTCTCAGCCATCGACTCAAGATGATCATGGCTGTCGTCTGGATATGTGGCTTGGTACCAATTCTTATACTAATTCTCATATCATATAAAACTGAAGGTGGATGTGACGTCAGTTGGCCAAGCCGCACAGTCCAGGTTGTTGTGGGTGTGTTTAGCCTCTACATCTCATGCTCTTCATTCCATTAGTCATCATATGAACACTTTCAGAAACAAGTCAAGAAGATGCTGTGTGGTGGACGTCACCACAATGACAACCGTGTGGAAGACATTTATCAACCAATGAGGCAGGAAGCAAACGCACAACACACTGTACAAGTGAGTGCTGCAGTATCACTGGTACAACAGACAATCCTGCAGAACCTTAAAAATGTAGTAGATATTGTAGATTTTTGCAATGCCCTTTTGAACACTTTATGGTGAAATGTGCACAATCAATGTGGTTTTATTATTACTATTGTTAATTTCATCCGAAAACTTAAATCTTTACATTAACGCACTGATTTAGTACTTCACAGAGCTACCTCACCACTGAACCTCAGTTGACTGGTACTTTATAAGATAAAGGTATGGCTTTAAAGTCAACTATTATTTCAAATTAGACATTCAGGCACAATTAGTATGGTACAGACTTTAAAGGGACTCGTTGCCTTCGGATTGGGTACTTTGGGCTTTACAAGCATTTGTAAAAAAAAAAAAAAAAACTATACTTTTTGAATATTGTTTAACTACTTTTTATTTTGTATACGCACACTATTACTTGTGATGATCATTTGATCTATATGTCAAACTACTTCTTTGAGTTTTACTTGATTAGTTACTGGTTTGCTTTGAAGATCACAATCACAGATTTTATTTCAAACTATCACATGCATCAAGGAGCTCATATTTTTCCCAATCTCATAATCACCAAACCGTGTATATAATTTCCGTCCTTAACGAAGATAGTCACTAAACATGTAGTTATCATTGCACCGAACGAATCCTGGTTATTGCAGGGATGTGATAGACTGTTGAAAAAAGAACCTGAACTGTGAGCGCAAGCCATAGAGTTATATATAGGAACTAGAGGGCGCACTGGCAATACTGCGTGCACTAACGCGCCGGGACCGCAAGGAGACACTAGCGCCATTTTTTAGAGGGCAAAATTGAGTACGAAGTATACGATGTGCGTATGGTAAATGCACGCATCACGCGCTCGGTGTTCATGTTGTTGTTTTGCGTACAGTAAAGTAATGGTAGTGGTACTTAAAACATGGCCGCACCACCCGCGCGACGAGTCACGTAACTTGGCTAGTGCGCCCTCTAGTTCTTCTATATAACTCTATGGCGCAAGCGCAAAAGCAAGTGCGAAGCCTATGCGGCATGAAGTCCGGGGCCCGCTGGAGGGCTCCGGAAATTTGTTAAGGTATACATGCTTTGTGATGCACTTTAGGGCTTCTTGTGGTCTGTTAAAGGAACATTACAGAATTGGTTTTTGCTAACAAAACAGTTGCTGGCAGTGTAAGCACTTTATGTAATCCACCATATACATAAACTGACAAACCTGCAGAAGTTTAAGATCGATCGGCCATCTGGGTCACGAGAAAATAGTGAAAAACCGATTACACATTTGCATGAAATTATATAGATTCAACAAATGAATAAAACGCTCACTGAGCGATAAACTCCAATCGGAAAATTAGTTTATTCATTTCTCATCAAATATGGCATTTCAGACAGAAGTATTTTAATGGATGTTTTCTACTATCATCATCATTAGACCGTGTAAGTTTTATGTAAATCTGTGATCAAAAAGTATATTTTACAAGTTTTTTTCATACCAATTCTGTAATGTTCCTTTAAGAGCAATTTTTTGTAATTCCTACATGTTTTTAAAGTTAACTTTGTTTCCATATAACGGTTTGAGATTGCATGAAATGAATGCCTAGGACATTGTGTACAACTAGTGTAAAAATAAACTGCACTTACGTAAATGTAGACAGCAAAGTCTTTTCTTTTTTTTACTTGATGTTTATCTTTGTAATTTCTAATCTGGGAAATTACTTGGCATAAAAAATTGATGCCAATACTTGGAATCACTCAAGATTTGTTTTCCTAAAACTGAAACACATGCCTTTTACAGAAGATTTTAAATCACTCTCCTAGTTATTATTGCATTTGAATTCCCCCTGTAAGGCCGTGACTAACCAGGCAATTTTTTACAAGCAGCATGGAGGCAACAAATTGAAAAGCTAAAGGAACACTTTTGTGACATACAATGTAACATCCATTTTACTCAAACAATTTCTTAATGTGTCTAAGAAAATTTAATAAAATTTTGAGGTAAATGTGTTTCTTTATGGAAATTGCCTATTACAACTGCATGTAAAGCTGCCTTTTGTAACATGTCCCTTTTAGATAGGTACAAAAATAGAGATGCTCTTTTGTCAATACAAATGCACTGTTCTCTATGAAACTCTTCTAGCTAATATATTCTGTATTTTTACAAACTAGAGGAGAAGTTAATTGACTGTTTTCCTGAAGAATCCAAATGTGTATATTCCCCTCAATAATTTTTGACATGCACTCACTCTGCACTTATCCTATTGCAGCATGCTATTATAACTGTAACCAAAACCCAGTATTGCACTAGACTTATGGCATTGTCCAACACTTATGGTTAAAGTGACTTTCATGGAAAAGAAATCAAGTGAAATAAAAACCACTTAAGCAATTTTGACAAGTTGTGCAGAGTATCAAGCTTACTAAAAATGTTTAAATAAAATAAAAAATAAAATTTCAGCTACAAATTTGTGGATACTCATTGTACTCATTGACGACAAAAGGTTCAAGTAAAAACCAAGGTCTTCCCCCACTGACAATTTGTTTTAAACTTCAAGTGAGTTGGTACATAATTCTTGACGTCTTCAAAATGTGTGCATTTTTCCCTTTGATAATCACTATGTAAGGAACTTGAAAATTTGATTGAGAAATTTTCTAGAAGGCCAATGATGTATTCCCCCATGAGCGTTTCATGAGCAACATTTGTTCTTCCATTGATTATGATCATGTCGTAACAGAAAATAAATTCTTTGCAATTGTCCATCTTCATGAAAGGCTAATCTCTTGATGCGGTGAATTACAATAAAAATGTCTCAGGTATATATGGAGATAAAGAAGGTACATTGAATATATAGCTTTTAAAAAGCCATGGTAATGGAAATTTGATCAAGCAAAAAAGGTATTCCTTTTTTATCTCATCTTTGCCATGCATATTGATGAAGACACCATACTTATGAAAGAAGACATCAAATGGACATCAAAAGGAAATGGTCTCTGCAAAATTGGTTAGCTGGTAATTAAAAAAAAGATGGAGATTTCTACTCCTACATCTCAGCCAATGGATAATTCTAACAACATGTATGCTGCATTCTATGTGAACATCATTATTGGTTCACTAGGACTGATCGGCAATGCATTTGTCTGTCTGGTCATGCTGCGATATCCAAGCATCTTCAACTCCACAACCAACAAGCTCATCATCCATCAATCTGTTGTGGATTTTCTAGGCTCTTTTGTGTTCTTACTCAGCCTTTTTCTAGTTGTATCACCACCAAATCAAGTACCAGATAATATCTTTGGCTTGCTGTACTGTAAACTCTGGTGGTCAGCGTGGCCTCAGTTTAGTCTCTACTCTGTTTCTATCGCTAACTTAGTTGCTATATCCGTAGAGCGATTTTACGCAACGTGTCAACCGATCAGACACCGAAACAACTTCTCAAGCCAACGGCTCAAGATGGTCATACCTGTAATCTGGATATGTGGCTTGGTACCAATTCTACATTTGATTCCCACATCGTTTAAAACTGAAGATGGATGTGACATCGGTTGGCCAAGCCATACAGTCAAGATTGTTGTGGCTGTGTTTATCTACAACAGCATCGGGATCTTGATCCCATTTCTGATCATTATATTTTCTTACATCAAAATCATTCTAGAGATCCTTAAACGCTCTAGAGCCAGGGTTGGCAACAACAACCAAGATGCAAGGAACATGCTGACAAGAGCAAACAAAAACGCAACGCTGACTTTATTTCTGGTGACAATATTCTTTGCCATCTGTTGGACACCTGTGAGTATCAATTATGCACTGTACAATCTGGGACTGAACGACAACTATGATGACCCCACTTTGAATGCCATTGTAGTGTTGAATCTTTGCATCAATCCATTCATCTACTGCTTCACCTATGAACGCTTTCAGCAACAAGTCAAGAAGATGCTGTGTGGTGGACGATACCACAATGACAACCGTGTGGAAGACATTCATCAACCAATGAGGCAGGAAACAAATGCACAACATACTGTACAAGTGAGTGCTGCAGTATCAGTTGGTTCAACAGACAATCCTGCAGAACCTTAACATGTCATATTGTTATGGGAAATGCTATTGATTTGCAAGTCCCAAATATTGTACTCAAATTCTCACACTCATGCTGAGCTGCCCTATAGTATACACATACATGTTTATGTGTGTCAAATGACCTCCAGACATTGACCATGTTGACCAGTCAGCAAAATGGACACTGGCATCCTTGCCAGTCAGCAGTTTGAGTCAGCATTTAAAAAGTTCATCAACTCAGCAGAAACTAAGATTTTCTTGGGATAAAGTCCTTCAAGCCCAGCCTTTGTTTGCTATTGAACAACGATGATGTGGCACTGCCCTATAAGCAACAATCAGGGGTATAAAACCCAGCTCAACACAAAATGAGAGGAATCGGATTGGAGACAATGATCGAGACATAACTTACCAGGGCTCGAATTTGGGGGAAAAATCCAAAATGTTTACTGGACCAGAAATAATTTTACAAGACCAGATTCGTACTGAGAAAAGACTTCCTTGCACAGTTTGACTTGCATGTAATTGAACAAGCACTAAGACATATAGAGAAGATTTACCTCATTTGTCTTTAAGGGTATTAAGTATATTTCAAATCATTAGGCTACTCAAAGTCAACATTTGAACATAATTTGTTTCTGTTCAAGACATTATAGAGTGAGGTACATGTACATGAATTGTTATTGAATTGAAACCACAAGACCGCCGGACTTGTCTGGTCATGAGTTTACTGGCCCAATGCTAAAATCACTGGCCTCGGGCCTGTGGTCCAGTGTCAAATTCGAGCCCTGCTTACGATGCCAAAAGTTTGAGTCTGCTTACCACTAAAGCAGAATGCAAAGGACTGTGGATGACCAGGAGTGAAGCAGCTCACCAGGACCACAAGATTCATGAGGAGAACTTCACCCTTCGTAAGACATCTGAACTGTCTTTGTGCCCGTCCATATTCCGTTGACCCATCCACCAGTTGAGAATCCGATGGAAGAACACCGAGTCGTCAAACAGCTAAGTACATGTACATGAACTCATTCGAATGCCGGCTTGCGTTTAAAACTCAATTGGTACCATTGGGGAATCTGACCTTGAGGGTAATATGCAAATGCAATTATATTGAAAAGTATCAATAATTGAGAGAAGACCATTTTTACAATAAAACTCTCTTAAAACCATAGTGTAAACTAGACTTTAAGTGTTTGCGGGTATCGCTGGGGTCAGTGTTGTGTCAAAGTGTGAGCTATTTCATTAAGTTGAAGTTTGTTGATATTACTGTTTTGTTGTGTGCCTAACAAGCTACACACTTTAGCAAAAGTCTGAAAAAAAGCACACGATCAAAAGCCTGACATTTGATTGTTAGTGAGGTTTGCATGGATGGCTGTTTAGAGACTAACAAAATCAGGTTGCGTGAACCTTGAACAGAGACTAGAGTACAAGCTTTTTTGATGGACTTTGAACCTTGTGGTCAATGGAGCGGAACAGTCAGCCACAGTGCTTTTGCATTATACACAGTTTAATACAAACGTGGGCTTTAATGTCCGATTTCGACCAGAAATTACGGTCAATTTGGTATTATTTCTGAGCAAAAGTTTGAAAAGGCTCAAGGACCTACAACCTGATGTAAAAACTTTGATTAAAGTACAAGCAGTTCGTAAGGTATGAATTTTTGAAATTTTCAACTTCCGTTTTGATCCGGAAGTCAAGGTCAAATGGGGTCACTCTTTGTGTATCTATGGAGCAATACTTTGCAACCTATCAACCAGTCAAACATCGTAATATGTTCTCAAACCGTCTCCTTAAGATGATTATGGTTGCAGCACGGATATGTGGCTTTTTTTTTGGCTTACTCCCCACTACACACAACATCAATGGGGTTGGTGAAGTCATTTTCACTAATCCCTGCAGGATAGTCTGCAGCATGGCCATCTTCATCCCATTGGTGTCATCATTTTTTGCTATACCAAAATCATCCTGAAACTCGTTCTAAAGCAAGGGTTGGTGACAACAACCCAGATGCATGGAACATGTTGACTAGAGCTAACACTAATGTCATCAAAACTTTACTGGTGGTGGCAATCTTCTTCGTAAGCTGTTGGACACCATCACCAAACTATGCATTTCATTTATGTCCTTAATGAAGATTGCAACTAGCATGTAGTTATCATCGCTTTGACTGAATCCTGATTATTGCAAAATTCTTTCAAGATTATCTCTGATTGGGATGAAATGCGAGAGCCTTCCATCAATTGGACACAATAATTAATGTAGCTTTTTACTTTTCAATCTGGGAAATTACCTGGCATAAAATTGATGCCAATACTAGTTATCTCCCAAGAGTTGTTTTCCTAACTGAAATACACACCTTTTACTGAAAATATACATTCTTGATGTAAGATCCAAAAAAGGTTGTTTTATGGATTTTGGTTTTTAAGATGCAATTATAATGTATATTACAAACTGTTAAAGCTACAAAACCATTCAACATGTCCGACTATTGAATGCAACAAACTGCTTCTACAAAATGGGTGCAGATTTTTCCCTTTGATAATCTTTATATTAAGAACTTGAGAATTTGATTGAGCAATCTTCTAGAAGGCCAATGATGTAATGCCACCATCCCCTCAACCAAAAAAGTGTTTACATGGAATATTGGTTCCCACATCCTCAATGAACATGTCATACCAGAAAATAAATTCTTTGCAATTGTCCATCTTCATTAAGAGGCCAATCCCTTGATGCGGTTATTACAATTAGAGCGTTTCAGGCATATACAAAGATGAAGCAGGTACAAAGATATATAATAGCTTTTAAAAACCCATGGCAATACAAATTTGATCAAGCAATTAAGGTATTCTCTCTGATCTGTGTGCCGTTTAATGATGAAGAACATAATTATTTTGACAGAGGAAAAATGGGCATGAAATGAGAATGGTCTCTGCAAAATTGGTTTGCTGGTAACTTAAACAAAATGGAGATTTCTACTCCTACATCTCAGCCAATGGATCATTCTAGCTATGCTGTACTCTATGTAAGCATCATTATTGGTTCACTAGGACTGATTGGCAATGCATTTGTCTGTCTGGTCATGCTGCGATACCCAAGCATCTTCAACTCCACAACCAACAAGCTCATCATCCATCAGTCTGTTGTGGATTTTCTAGGCTCTTTTGTGTTCTTACTCAGCCTATTTCTGATTGTATCATCACCAAATCAAGTACCAGATAACATCTTTGGCTCACTGTACTGTAAACTCTGGTGGTCAAAGTGGCCCCAGTATAGTCTCTTCACCGTTTCTACCTACAACTTAGTCGCTATATCCGTAGAGCGATATTTCGCAACATGTCAACCGATCAGACACCGAAACAACTTCTCGAGCCATCGACTCAAGATGATCATGGCTGTCGTCTGGATATGTGGCTTGGTACCAATTCTTATACTAATTCTCATATCATATAAAACTAAAGATGGATGTGACGTCAGTTGGCCAAGCCGTACAGTCCAGGTTGTTGTGGGTGTGTTTAACCTCTACATCATCATGCTCTTCATTCCATTATTCATCATTATATTTTCTTACATCAAAATCATTCTAGAGATCCTTAAACGCTCTAGAGCCAGGGTTGGCGACAACAACCAAGATGCAAGGAACATGCTGACAAGAGCAAACAAAAACACAACGCTGACTTTATTTCTGGTGACAATATTCTTTGCTGCTTGTTGGACACCTCTGGGTACCTACTATGCATTGTACAATCTGGGATGGAATGTCCACTATGACCCCACTCTGGAGGCCATTGTAGTGTTAAATCTTTGCGCCAATCCATTCATCTACTGCTTCACCTATGAACGCTTTCAGAAACAAGTTAAGAAGATGCTGTGTGGTGGACTTCACCAAAATGACAACCGTGTGGAAGACATTCATCAACCAATGAGGCAGGAAGCAAACGCACAACACACTGTACAAGTGAGTGCTGCAGTATCAGCTGGTACAACAGACAATCATGCAGAACCTTAAAATGTCATATAAAGACTTGAATCTTTACATTAATGCACTGATTTAGTACTTCAATGAGCTACATCACCACTGAACCTCAGTTGACTGGTATTTTATCAAATATAGGTATGGCTTTAAAGTTAACTATTATTTCAAATTAGAAATTCCGGCCTAATTAGTATGGTACAGACTTTAAAGGGACTTGTTGCCTTCAGATTCGGTGCTTTGGGATACATGTATACAAGCGTTTGTTATGAATGAATATGGTTGCAAAGACGTTTTAAAAGTAGAATTCAATGATTCACACGAAATATCGTTTGAAATTGTGTGGTTTTCCTTTTATTTTGTGAACTAACATGGTAAGCCATTTTTTTGAGTCACAATTCCTCAGCTCAGTGCTAGAGAACATTAATTGCAGTTTCATTATCAAAAGGGCGTTAATTGGAAAATTTGTATAAATTTGAAAAAATATATCAAAATCCACAATTAAATGTTTTTCTTGGAAAGTGAAGGTTTCTTGTTGCCAAAAAGTTATTTTGGAGACCCGGTCAAAAAACTCTATTAACCAGGAGCTCTAAAACATGCAAACCATTTTTTTTTTAAATCCCTACTAACAGCACTACCTTAGCCGACAAAATTTGGTTGACTGAATGGCGGGCCGTGTTAGTCCACGAAGTAATAGGAAAGCCACAATTTTTGAGGTATATTTGTGTGGATCTTTATATTTTACTTTGAAAACATCTTTCCAACCATATTCATTTCATAACAAGTGCTTTAATAAGCGGCCAATAGTGAACTTTAAAGGCACTGGACACTATTGGTAATTACTCAAAATAATTGTTAGCATAAAAACTTACTTGGTAACGAGCAATAGTATAAAACATTGTGAGAAACGGCTCCCTCTGAAGTAATGTAGTTTTTGAGAAATAAGTAATTTCTCAGTAAAAAATTGAATTGATTTTGAGACCTCAAACCTGAGTCCTCGAAATCAAGCATCTGAAAGCACACAACTTCATGTGACAAGGGTGTTTTTTCTTCCATTATTATCTCGCAACTTCGACGACCAATTGAGTTCAAATTTTCACAGGTTGGTTATTTTGTGCATATGTTGAGAAACACCAAGTGAGAAGACTGGTCTTTGACAATTACCAAAGGTGTCCAGTGTCTTAAAATAAAAAACACCATACTTTTTGTATATTATTTCACTACTTTTTAATTTGTATACGCACATTATTACTTGTGATTATCATTTGATCTATACGTAAAACTACTTCTTTGGACCTCCTTTTACTTCATCAGTTACTGGTTTGCTTTAAATATCACAATCACAGTAATTATTTCAAACTATCAATGAGCTCATATTTTCCCACTCTCATTATCACCAAACCATGCATTTTATTTCTTTAGTTATCATTGCACTGAATGAATCCTGGTGAATGGTGAACACAGATTTTTTCAAGATTATCTCTAATAGATGACAGTTGGACATAATCATTAGGCCCCCCCAAAAAGGTTCTGTTTCCGATTGCATGTCATTTAAAAATAGGGTCGGTAGGTCGGAAAGTTTTTTGTTTTGTGTTTTTTTTTTTATTATTCTGATACGATTGACGATCTGTCCACGATCGTTCATGTGTTGAGCGCAATCAACGGATTTGCACAGCGAATTAGGCAAAATTGCGCGCAAACTGTAGTTTGCGCTCTGAAGATTTGGCAGTTAATGTGCCCGACCTTGCAAAATGTGCGCAATTTTAAGTTTGCGCTCTTTAGATTTTGCAGTTCAAGCGGCCGATCGGGCAAAAATGTGCGCAATCTACAGGTTGCGCAAATCCTTGGAATGCGCTTCACACAGCACCGTGTACACACGTGCGCGATGCGCATTGAATTGTGGGTAATTTTGGCTTGTAGTCGAGTTGTTGGACAACGCAGGCTCAAATCACGGAGATATCTGAGTTTTTCTTGATAAGTTCTGGTTTTTATTTCAATGTTGCCTTAAACATGTAAAATTTGCAAAAGTCAGACATTTTTTTCCAGGTAATTTATTTTTCAATTTTTTTTTCACCGTTTTTTCCCCGTTTTTTTTGTTTTCCGCCCATTTTTTTTTAAAAAGCCGAATAAAAAGTTTAGGGTCGCGGCGTAAAAACTAGGGTCGGTCGGGGAACCGGAAACAGAACCCTTTTTTTTTGCCTTATTGTAGCTCTTTAATTTATAATCTGGGAAATTACTTGGCATAAAAATTTATGCCAATACTAGGAGTCACCCAAGATTTGTTGTCCTAACTGAAACACATGCCTTTTACAGAAGATATAAATTCACCCGCTTATTCGTTAATGCATTTTAATTCCCCCGTAGGGCCGTGACATAACCAGGCAATTTTTACAAGCAGCATGGAGGCAACAATTTGAAAAGCTAAAGGAACACTTTTGTGAGACGAAACATCCATTGTACTTACAATTTCTTAAACTTTCTAAGAAATTTGATGGTAAATGTGTTTCTTCTTGGAAATTGCCTAAAACCAACTGCCTGTAAGCTGCCTTTTGTGACATGTCCCTTTTTGATAGGTACAAAAATAGAGATGCTCTTTTCTCACTCAACACAAATGCACTGTTTTCTATGAAACTCTCCTAGCCATTATATTCTGTTTTTTTACAAACAAGAGGAAAAGTTAATTGACTGTTTTTCCTAAAGAATCCATTTATGTATATTCCCCTCAATAATTTTTGACATGCATCCTCTCTGCATTGATCCTATTGCAGCATGCAATTATAGCTGTAACCAAAACCGAGTATTGCTCTAGATTTTTGTCATTGTCCAACACTAATGGTTAAAGTGACTTTCATGGAAAAGAGATCAAGTAAAAAAAAAAAAAACTCTCAAGCAATTTGACAATTTATGCAGAGTATCGTGCTAACTAAAAAAAAAATAATAAAAAAAAAAAATAAAAAAATTAAGCTACAAATTTGTGGAGGCTCTTTGTACTCATTGTTGAAAAAAAGGTTTATGTAAAACCAACGTCTACCCCGCTGACAAATTTTTTGAACTTCTGGTGAGTTGGTACATAGGCTGCTTCTTTAAAATGTGTGCAGTTTTTTCCTTTGATAATTGCTATGTAAGGACCTTGAAAATGTGATTGAGCAATTTTCTAGAAGGCCAATGATGTATTTCATCAAGAGTGCTTTACGAGGAAAATTTGTTTCGCCATTGTCTCTGATCCAGAAAACAAATCTAGACAAATGTCCATCTTCATTAAAAGGCAAGACCCTTGATGCGATGAATTACAATTAGAGCGTTTCAGTTATATACGGAGATAAAGAAGGCCATTGGATTTTTGTAGCTTTTAAAAAAAGCCATGGCAGCGGAAATTTGAAGAGGCAATTGAGGTATTCTTTTTCATCTGATCTGTGCCGTGTTAAATGATACAGAAAACATACTAATGACAGAGGAAAATTGGACATCAAAAGAGAATGGTCTCTGCAAAAATTGGTCAGCTGGTAATTCAAAAAAAGATGGAGATTTCTACTCCTACATTTCAGCCAATGAATAATTCTAACTATGCTGCATTCTATGTGAACATCATTATTGGTTCACTAGGACTGATTGGCAATGCATTTGTCTGTCTGGTCATGCTGCGATATCCAAGCATCTTCAACTCCACAACCAACAAGCTCATCATCCATCAATCTGCTGTGGATTTTCTGGGCTCTTTTGTGTTCTTACTCAGCCTATTTCTAATTGTATCACCACCAAATCAAGTACCAGATAATATCTTTGGATCGCTGTACTGTAGACTCTGGTGGTCAGCGTGGCCTCAGTTTAGTCTCTACACCGTTTCTACCTATAACTTAGTTGCTATATCCGTGGAGCGATTTTACGCAATGTGTCATCCGATCAGACACCGAAACAACTTCTCAAGCCATCGGCTCAAGATGATCATGCCTGTAATCTGGATATGTGGCCTGGTACCAGTTCTACATTTGATTCCCATATCATATAAAACTGAAGATGGATGTGCCGTCAGCTGGCCAAGCCACACAGTCCAGGTTGTTGTGGGTGTGTTTATCTTTAACAGCATTGCGATCTTCATCCCATTAGTCATCATCATATTTTCTTACATCAAAATCATTTTGGAGCTCCTAAAACGCTCTAGAGCCAGGGTTGGCAACAACAACCAAGATGCAAGGAACATGCTGACAAGAGCAAACAAAAACGCGACGCTGACTTTATTTCTGGTGGCAGTATTCTTTGCCATTTGTTGGACACCTGTGAGTACCAACTATGCACTGTACAATCTGGGACTGAACGACAACTATGATGACCCCACTTTGAATGCCATTGTAGTGTTGAATCTTTGCGTCAATCCATTCATCTACTGCTTCACCTATGAACGCTTTCAGAAACAAGTCAAGAAGATGCTGTGTGGTGGACGATACCACAATGACAACCGTGTGGAAGACATTCATCAACCAATGAGGCAGGAAACAAATGCACAACATACTGTACAAGTGAGTGTCGTAATATCACCTAATGTAACAGACAATCCTGCAGAATCTTAGAATGTTGTAGATTTGAATCTTTACATAAATGGTCACATCTACTTTATGACTTTTGTTGTTGTGGAAATCTGCTATGCAATCTGCTGGACACCTGTGAGTTTCAACTATCCATTCTACTGTTGTACAACGCCTTTCAAATTGAGGGTCAAAATACAAGGTACTGATTTGAATTTAAGGAATGGTAATTATTTGGTGTTTTTTTGTCATTGCAATGCTGATTTACTCGCAATATTACCCAAAAAGATATAATAAAAAGTCACATTTGAAAGTTTCAGCTACACATGTAAATACAGTGTCCACTTCTTGCAGCAAAAAACTGTCACAGTATTTTCACAAGGACGTCAAATAGTATTTGAAATTCCTACACTGTGTGGACATCTTCTGTTTTCAGGTCCACATTTCTTATGTAACTCTTAAACACCCACACACACACCCACATAAGGACATGCTGGAAATAGTATGCCCTTTGATGGCTTTACCAACCGGGGGCATAAAAAGAAACTATTCAGCTAGAAAACTCACAGCCGACTACAACAGAACAGAATGGCAAACACGAGTTCTTTGGCATTCTACACCTACATGTACAAATAGTGACAGATAACGACGACGTCTAGTGTAACCATTTATACATCCCGGAGAGAACAAGAACGCCAATGTTGATTACCTGCAAAATATTTAACTTTGATAAATATTGCTGACACACAAAATGACAAAAAAGCTTTCACGCTAATTGTGTACGAAAACATTGTGGCAAGATTTTCTAGAGCTAGATGAATGAAAATTTCATTACATAAACGAAGGTATATTCTTAATCTGATCAGTGTGCTCTCCTTTGAGACAGCAATGGAACGTGTTTACAATTTCACACGTACGTTTCCATCGATCTTGGCTTCAAACAACAGTTTATTAAATACAACACTAATTCTGTTTGACGAATTTTGGAAAGTGTACAAGTACAACAAGTAAGAAAGTAACAGGAAATAAGGAAAGCCGTTCAGCAAGAGCTGACTGACTAAAACTGTAGAACACTGAGCATTACTGAGAGTTTTAGTTTTGTTTTACCAGTTGCACTAAATTCATTTTGTTTTACAAATGGGAAAAAAACCCAACAACAACAAAGGTTCTTCAAGTAAGAAAGGCTTCTGCATTTGTCCGACACTAATGACCAACGCAAGAACCTTGGAAAAGAGGTCAAATATAATGGAAATTTCCAAAGCAAATTTGGCTCTAAAAGCAGTAAAAACAAATTCTGCAGTTTAATTAAATGACCGCTTTATGATGGAAAGGATAGATCTTGCCTTCTTGTAATTCCATTCAATATTTTGCAATATCTCTCATGCTAAATAATATGTGAAAGAACTTATGATACTTAAGATAAAAATAACAGGCAATCGAGGAAACTGTTCTGCAAGAACGTACTGTCATACAGTTGACTAAAACTGTAGACACTGAGCAACACTGAGAGACTGAACATTTTACACACAATGGAAATGTCTACCAATTCTACATCTCAGCCAATGGATAATTCTAACTATGCTGCATTCTATGTGAACATCATTATTGGTTCACTAGGACTGATTGGCAATGCATTTGTCTGTCTGGTCATGCTGCGATATCCAAGCATCTTCAACTCCACAACCAACAAGCTCATCATCCATCAATCAGTTGTGGATTTTCTGGGCTCTTTTGTGTTCTTACTCAGCCTATTTCTGATTGTACCACCACCAAATCAAGTACCAGATAATATCTTTGGATCGCTGTACTGTAGACTCTGGTGGTCAGCGTGGCCTCAGTTTAGTCTCTACACCGTTTCTATCTATAACTTAGTTGCTATATCCGTGGAGCGATTTTACGCAATGTGTCATCCGATCAGACACCGTAACAACTTCTCAAGCCATCGGTTTAAGATGATCATGCCTGTAATCTGGATATGTGGCCTGGTACCAGTTCTACATTTGATTCCCATATCATATAAAACTGAAGATGGATGTGCCGTCAGCTGGCCAAGCCGCACAGTCCAGGTTGTTGTGGGTGTGTTTATCTTTAACAGCATTGCGATCTTAATACCATTACTGATCATCATATTTTCTTACATCAAAATCATTCTAGAGATCCTAAAACGCTCTAGAGCCAGGGTTGGCAACAACAACCAAGATGCAAGGAACATGCTGACAAGAGCAAACAAAAACGCGACGCTGACTTTATTTCTGGTGGCAATATTCTTTGCCATTTGTTGGACACCTGTGAGTATCAACTATGCACTGTACAATCTGGGACTGAACGACAACTATGATGACCCCACTTTGAATGCCATTGTAGTGTTGAATCTTTGCGTCAATCCATTCATCTACTGCTTCACCTATGAACGCTTTCAGAAACAAGTCAAGAAGATGCTGTGTTGTCACAATGACAACCGTGTGGAAAACTTTAATGAATCAACAAGGCAGGAAACAAATGCACAACATATTGTACAAGTGAGTGTTGTAGTATCACCTTAAGTAACAGGCAATCCTGCAGAATCTTAAAATGCTGTAGACTTGAATCTTTACATAAGTGGTCTTATCTACTGTATGACTTTTTTTGTGGTGGGAATCTGTTGCAATCTGCTGGACACCTGTGCGTTCCAATTATCCATTGTTCTGTTGTACCATGCTTTCCATTTGAGGGTCAAAATACAAAGTACTGCTTTGACTAGAGGTAGAGTTATTGCTTTGTTTTTGTCAATGTAATGCTGATTTATTGGCAACATTTTCAAGAAAGATAAAATAAAAGTATCATGTGAAAGAAAAAAAGCAAAAAAACTGTCACTGTATTTCATGAGACTGTCAAATCCATCCATGTTTTGCAAGGTGACAGGGGATATTAACCGCATCTCTGCTGCATTAGCAAACAGACACCTAACCTTAGAAATCTGAGAAAGGACTCATGCATGAAATGTTCTCAGATTTAATTTACTTTTAAAATGATTTACAACCAACGGGGGCATTTCAGTTGAAATAATTTGACAGGATGTTTACTACAATTACTATCTTTATAACAAGTAAGCTTTCGAATAGAAATTGCACAAATTTTGTTCAGGGAAATTACAAAAGTATGACCCTATCTTTTAGGAAGGAACTATAATTAAATAGTAAACTTGCGGGGACAACCATGTGTGAATCTCTTTTGTGAGAGTGTTGGCTCTGAAAAGAGACAGTGTGGTCTCGACATTTTGAACAGTATACTCTGATCATGTTCAGTTTCTCCTGAAGATGAGCAGAGTATACTGTTCGAAATGTCAAGACCACACCGGCTCTTTTCAGAGCCAACACTCTCACAAAAGAGATTTACACATGGTTGTACCCTCAAGTTTCATATATATTTTTATAGTTCCTTCCTATCTGTCCACACCATGCAAAGCTTCAAACAATGCTTTAAAGGTATCGTTATATAGTAAATTGAAACTAACAAACATTACCATTATAATATTGGCAGATTAGTGGATCTTTCATTTTTCTTTTGACTTATATCATGTTCAAATTGATAAACAGGGTGAACTGAACCTAAATGACTAAAACACGAAGTTATTACAATATTTTAACTGGCCTCTGTAAGGTGTTTGTTTTTTAGGAACTACCGTAATAAGTTTTTTTTTAAAGTAAAGTTGTCACAATGAAACCCTGACTAAACAAAATGATAACAAATGTTCTCATATTCAGGGTTACTTCTCTTTGAAGAAATTTTACAATTTCTTCACGATGAACCGGCCAAACTTTGGCCGTAAGCCACGGCCAATAATCAGCCAAGGTATGCTGGAATCTTAGACTTGCCTCCCATGATATTCAATGGTGGCAGCCTATCCATTTCTCATAATCCTCAGTTATAAAAAAAAAGGGATGATGGATTTGAATTTGTGATTACACAATAACTAACGGAAAAAGAGAGATTTGGAAAATGCGTTTCAGTACCCTTTGTCACTCTTTGTATGGGGAAACAAAGCATAGCATGGCGAGTGCATGCCTGTGCACGAACAGAACGGATTGTTCAGGGGTAACTATTTGCCAACAAACATGACCGACTTGACCAAAAGTGGATGTTCCGAAACTGTTCCTAAACGTAAAGTTAGCATTCCACCAGTATTCAGTTTGGAAAAATTTTGCGTAATAACACGTCAGTCATCATCTAGCATCAAGTAGTGAAAACAGATATCGAACATGCACTTTTCTGGTTAGAAACCTTCATTTGAGTAATTGTTCAGACTCATTCTGATTTATGCCACCATGAAATGTCTGATTGCTTTTACATTTGTATTTGTATTGTATTCTATTTTTCTTTGTTCAACCCCCATACTATTTGAAATTTACCCAGTCAGTTTCCCTTGTGGTTTATTACTTGACATTTAAATTGAAAAAGTCGCATCCCCTCAAGGTGATCCCGTGGCTGCTGCTTCCCAGGTTGTATCGTAAACTTGGGTGTGATCCCTGGCTACACGGCAGTTAACGGTTGTATGGCTTCTGACTGGCACCCCGAACAAAGATATTGACAAAATAGGGAGACCGCCAATATAGGGCTAGATAGCTCAGTTGGTAGAGCGCCGGTACGTTAATCCAGAGGTCGTTGGTTCAAATCCCGCTCTAGTCAATTTTTCTTTGTTCAACCCCCATACTATTTGAAATTTACCCAGTCAGTTTCCCTTGTGGTTTATTACTTGACATTTAAATTGAAAAAGTCGCATCCCCTCAAGGTGATCCCGTGGCTGCTGCTTCCCAGGTTGTATCGTAAACTTGGGTGTGATCCCTGGCTACACGGCAGTTAACGGTTGTATGGCTTCTGACTGGCACCCCGAACAAAGATATTGACAAAATAGGGAGACCGCCAATATAGGGCTAGATAGCTCAGTTGGTAGAGCGCCGGTACGTTAATCCGGAGGTCGTTGGTTCAAATCCCGCTCTAGTCAATTTTTCTTTGTTCAACCCCCATACTATTTGAAATTTACCCAGTCAGTTTCCCTTGTGGTTTATTACTTGACATTTAAATTGAAAAAGTCGCATCCCCTCAAGGTGATCCCGTGGCTGCTGCTTCCCAGGTTGTATCGTAAACTTGGGTGTGATCCCTGGCTACACGGCAGTTAACGGTTGTATGGCTTCTGACTGGCACCCCGAACAAAGATATTGACAAAATAGGGAGACCGCCAATATAGGGCTAGATAGCTCAGTTGGTAGAGCGCCGGTACGTTAATCCGGAGGTCGTTGGTTCAAATCCCGCTCTAGTCAATTTTTCTTTGTTCAACCCCCATAGTATTGTATTTTATTCTGAAAACTGGAACAAACCCCATAACCCTGGTGAGGGTAACATCAGTGTAATAATAAATAACAATTAGTGAAGAAGTCATATGGAAAGCTAGGAGTATTAACTTAGAACAAAAACAAACATTGGTTAAACCCAATCACACAGTGTGATTTCCTTTTAAAACAGTAAATACAAAGATATATTTGGCAACGCAATAGACCGATCCATTAAGCTCCGCCCCTTACGTGTTGACCAATTACAACCTTGGCTATACGCCACCGAAAGTCCGACAAAGTCCGACACGCTAAAATCCCATTAGAAAAGTAAACATGCGTGCGCGCGTACTTAAAGCGCGCACGTTCATGTCGCGAGTGTGGCATTGGAGAGACGCACATGTGCTGCACACGTGTGCAGTGGTGAGGCAGCCAATGCTGTGATTGGTCAATATGCTAAAGGGGTGGGGCTTAATGGATCGGTCTATTAACCCCTTAACGCCGGTATTATCAGGCCTCAATGTCTGGCTTACACCACATGACTGCATAGCAGCCTTTGTTTGCCCACAGCTGTACTGGCCACAGACTGCATTCCACAGCATACCACATACACAGTCCAGAGCATTCCGGACCGGATTAGCAGACATAGCTGCCTTCAAGGGGTTAATAATAGCTTCATCAGGATGGTTCATCAAAAACTTAATCTCCCCCCCCCCACCAAGAATTTCAAAGTCATTGTATTGATCAATAATATAGTCTAACATAATATTCCTCAGGTCGTTGAATAATGGGCGATCTAGCAGAAAATGAATTTCTGTTTCAACATCAAGGTGACAATGCTGACAAATACTTTGGCTTGATTCTAACACAATATACCTTCCTATTTCAATAAGTAGCTTGTGTGAAGAGCATCTGTATATGGGTACAAACTGGGTTGGTTCAGAGTCTAACCAACAGCAAAGACTAACCAATGATACCTTCACAGTGTGTTTGATAGGGGTCGCAACGTGAGGTCAGAGGCAAAAATGCAAAACAACTACCACCTTCAATTTTTTTGTTTTTTTTGAGAAGGAAGCCATTATGAGATATGCTGGACACAATACTATGAAACTTCTTGGTATGGGTAAATTTGTCTGTATACCCCAAAACCAAACAGTGCACTCTTATAGTGTCCACCATATCGCAAAAAGGCTAAAAGGGATCCGAATTGTTCAAAGCTGAAAGTACTTTATGTTTTAAAAGTGCACAAACATGTAGATTTATTTTTAGCCAAAAACCATGTAGTTGTTCAGAGAAAAATAAATGATTGACATACAATGTAAGTCTTCATGCTTTGAGTAGTATGCCTTGCTGCTCCAGAGTTGTTGTGCTTTGTATCACAGGAGCACATGTTTAGTTATTCAATTTCATGATACAGGCCCGTTGTTCACTATAATGGAGGATTGCACAGAATGGTTTCGACAATCAACCTAATAATACATTTGAGATTTTCTTCAACATTCAAATTCTTTGCACATTGGCGTCAACCTCTTCCTCGTTTGTCAACAACTACCAAATTGATTTATTATTAAGTTGGTTTAACCGCTTTGTGATAGATTTTTGGTCATCTTATTTCCAGCAAACCCTTGTTCATAAAATCATACTCTAACACGAAAAACAGAGACCCAGAAATAAATTTACACTGAAAACAACTTTAGAAAGGAATAGAAAAACCCTATCGGAACTCTTACAGTTACCTACATGACCTATGCGTAAACATAAATCCTCTTGCTTATCACTGTTCCAACCCACCATTTCCTTTATGGAGGGAATGACCCATTTTAGAGTGGAAAACATGGGTTCTTTCTACACCTAATGACAAATAATGACGATGTCTAGTGTAACAACTCATACATCCTTGAGTGAGTAAAAACGCCAATTATTTAACTTTGAAAATTACCGCCGACACAAAATTACCCAAAAGCTTTCACGCTAATTGTGGACAAAGACATTATGGCAAGATTTCCTAGAGCCAGAGGAATGGAAAATTTCGTTACATGAAAGGGGTATACCCTTAATCAGATCAGCGTGCTCTTCTCTGGGACAGTAATGGAACGTGTTTACAATTGCACACAATCGTTTCCATTGATCTTGGCTCCAAAAAGCAGTTCATTTAATGGAACATTAACTCTGTTTCACAAATTTTAAAAAGTATACAAATACATAAAGTAAGATGTTAGATGGGAAATAGTGACAGGCAATCAGAAAAACTGTTCAGCCAGTACAGACTGACTACACTTGACTTTAACTTAAGACACTGAGCAACACTGAGAGACTGGACACTCTACACATAATGGAGATGTCTACCCATTCTACATCTCAGCCAATGGATAATTCTAACTACGCTGCATTCTATGTGAACATCATTATTGGTTCACTAGGACTGATTGGCAATGCATTTGTCTGTCTGGTCATGCTGCGATATCCAAGAATATTCAATTCCACAACCAACAAGCTCATCATCCATCAATCTGTTGTGGATTTTCTGGGCTCTTTTGTGTTCTTACTCAGCCTATATCTGATTGTATCACCACCAAGTCAAGTACCAGATAATATCTTTGGCTCGCTGTACTGTAAACTCTGGTGGTCAACTTGGCCTCAGTATAGTCTCTACTCCGTTTCTACCTATAACTTAGTTGCTATATCCCTAGAGCGATTTTATGCAACATGTCAACCGATCAGACACCGAAACAACTTCTCAAGCCATCGACTCAAGATGGTCATGGCTGTCATCTGGATATGTGGCTTGGTACCAATGCTACATTTAATTCCTATATCATATAAAACTGAAAATGGATGTAATATCAGTTGGCCAAGCCGTACAGTCCAGGTTGTTGTGGGTGTGTTTATCCTCAACAGCATCACGCTCTTCATCCCATTAGTCATCATCATATTTTCTTACATCAAAATCATTCTAGAGATCCTTAAACGCTCTAGAGCCAGGGTTGGCGACAACAACCAAGATGCAAGGAACATGCTGACACGAGCAAACAAAAACACAACGCTGACTTTACTTCTGGTGGCATTATTCTTTGCCATTTGTTGGACACCTGTGGGTACCAGCTATGCAATGTACAATCTGGGACTGAACGACAACTATGATGACCCCACTTTGAATGCCATTGTAGTGTTGAATCTTTGCGTCAATCCATTCATCTACTGCTTCACCTATGAACGCTTTCAGAAACAAGTCAAGAAGATGCTGTGTGGTGGACG
The DNA here is from genome assembly GCA_032158295.1 of Pycnopodia helianthoides. Taxonomy (NCBI): domain Eukaryota; kingdom Metazoa; phylum Echinodermata; class Asteroidea; order Forcipulatida; family Asteriidae; genus Pycnopodia; species Pycnopodia helianthoides. Next base: position 12,341,099 of record CM063260.1, read on the forward strand.
TCACCACAATGACAACCGTGTGGAAAACATTAATGAATCAACAAGGCAGCAAGCAAATGCACAACATACTGTACAAGTGAGTGTTGTAGTATCACCTACATGTAGTCTAATGAACAATCCTGCAGAAACTTAGAATGTTGTAAACTTGACTCTTCCCAATTTTACAACTGAAACTGTGCATTACATTCCTGTGACTCCTGTGTCATTTCTAATATTAGTCTCTCTAAAGAATTTGCTCTGAAAATATGTTGATTTAAACTTTTTAAAACTTTCCTGGGCCTTTAGCCCTCTCCTTACTATAGGCGACTTAAGTCGACTGCACCTCCTCTTCCTCACCAATTGGCACCTTTAGTTGACCAAGCTTAAACGCCAAAAAGCATTCAAGCCTGACCACAAAGGCCATTTGTAATAAAGCTGTAGTTTTGTCCATGTTCACCCTCCATATCCAAACTTACCATTATTTCGAAAGAGAAAGATCGGATCTTTCAAATGATGGTAAAATCAAATAAGGTTGCTGAAATGCAATGTCTTCAAATTGGAGTCGAAAAATCAAAAATACCAAATAGCTATGGATCGCCATATGATTGTGAACAAAAAAGTGTTTGAGGTTATAGATCACACTGAAGAAAGAAAGACAAAGAACTTTGGCATTTATTGGCTAATCTCAATGACATTTAGATTATGTGAGAGTGAATTCAATCAGTAAGAATTTATGAACAACTCATTTTGCTGTAAAACAATATCTTCAAGGAGATAAAAGAGTTTGTAAAAATGGCCTTTGAACAAAAAGCTTCATGTTGTGTAAGAATGTGTGCTTCACGCTTGAGTGGTCAGACAATGTGGTCACCGGCGGTTGTTTATGCCCAAACAATTCGGTTAATGAAAAGGTTAAAAGCCATAGGTAGATAAAATTTTATTTTAATTATATCGCATTTTCATCTCACCAGAGTGCTCTAATAATTAACCCAGTCAGTTTCCCTTGTGGCTTATTACTTGACCAGGGGTTGTTTATGTCCAACAATTCGTAATTAAAGGTTAAAAGCCATAGGTAAATCAAATTTTAATAAAAGCAATGATACGCATTTTCATCTCACAGAGTGCTCTAATAATTAACCAGTCAGTTTCCTGTGGCTTATTACTTGACCAGGTTTATGTCCAAACATTCGGTAATTAAAGGTTAAAAGCCATAGTAAATCAATTTAATAAAAGCAATGATATCGCATTTTCATCTCACCAGTGTGCTTTAATAATTAACCTCAGTCAGTTTCCCTCTTGGCTTATTCCTTGACATTAAAATCCCATCATATGATGTAAACAAGTCTCCTCCACTTGGATTGCTAAGGGTGTATTGTGTGTACGGCATATCAGAAGAATAATAAATGTGTTATACACACTACCCACATGAGCCTTTCATGGACAATGCATTGGTCTACCAACTGCACTGCTGTTCTAAAAACCAAAACGATAAGATCACTGACAGATTTCTAAAATCTACGGTACGAAACCCTTGCCTAAATTTTCACATACAAATGCATGTTTTACCAAGATTAAAATACATGGAGTGGTGCTGTGACATACCTGACCTTAATCTCACGAAGCATTTGCTCTGAAAATATGGTTCATTTAAAAACAAATTCAAGATAATTGTGTAAAAAAAAAAAAAAAAAAGTGCAGAAAAAAAGGTATTGCCTATATTATCTGACATGTCTGATACTAAAATGGCAGTGTATAAATTTCACACAGAGATTTGTCTTCATGTTTCTGCCATGAAATAGTTTCTCAAGAAATTATTTTCGTATTTTCAAACGGAATACATCCGCAAGGACACATTCGTTTATCAAGTAAGAAAGGTTTCGGTAATTGCACGACACTAATGACCAAAGCAATAACCCTGGAGACTAGGTATTACATGTATTACAATGGAAAGCTCTAAAGCAAATTTGGCTGCAATGGCAGAAAACCTTTTTCAGAAGTTTAATCACATTACTGCTCCAGCTAGATAATGCTTGAGACAGATCTTGCCATCCTTTGAATTCGTACAATTATTTGTGTTATCTCTCCCTCTCTCTCATTAATATGGTGAAAAGACATTATGATAAAAAAGATAAAAAGTGACGGGAAATCAGGAAAAATATTCAGCAAGAACGGACTGACTACAGTTGACTACAATTGTGGACACTGAGCAACACTGAGAGACTGTACACTCTACACATAATGGAGATGTCTACCTATTCTACATCTCAGCCAATGGATAATTCTAACTATGCTGCATTCTATGTGAACATCATTATTGGTTCACTAGGACTGATTGGCAATGCATTTGTCTGTCTGGTCATGCTGCGATATCCAAGCATCTTCAACTCCACAACCAACAAGCTCATCATCCATCAATCAGTTGTGGATTTTCTGGGCTCTTGTGTGTTCTTACTCAGCCTTTTTCTAGTTGTATCACCACCAAATCAAGTACCAGATAATATCTTTGGTTCGCTGTACTGTAAACTCTGGTGGTCAGCGTGGCCTCAGTTTAGTCTCTACACCGTTTCTATCTATAACTTGGTTGCTATATCCGTAGAGCGATTTTACGCAACATGTCAACCGATCAGACACCGAAACAACTCCTCAAGCCATCGGCTCAAGATGGTAATACCTGTAATCTGGATATGTGGCTTGGTACCAGTTCTACATTTGATTCCCATATCATATAAAACTGAAGATGGATGTGCCGTCAGCTGGCCAAGCCGCACAGTCCAGGTTGTTGTGGCTGTGTTTATCTACAACAGCATCACGTTCTTCATCCCATTACTGATCATTATATTTTCTTACATCAAAATCATTCTAGAGATCCTTAAACGCTCTAGAGCCAGGGTTGGCGACAACAACCAAGATGCAAGGAACATGCTGACAAGAGCAAACAAAAACGCGACCCTGACTTTATTTCTGGTGGCAGTATTCTTTGCCATTTGTTGGACACCTGTGAGTACCAACTATGCAATGTACAATCTGGGACTGAACGACAACTATGATGACCCCACTTTGAATGCCATTGTAGTGTTGAATCTTTGCGTCAATCCATTCATCTACTGCTTCACCTATGAACGCTTTCAGAAACAAGTCAAGAAGATGCTGTGTGGTGAGTCACCACAATGACAACCGTGTGGAAAACATTAATGAATCAACAAGGCAGGAAGCAAATGCACAACATACTGTACAAGTGAGTGTTGTAGTATCACCTACATGTAGTCTAATGAACAATCCTGCAGAAACTTAGAATGTTTTAAACTTGAATCTTTACATTAGTGGTCTTAAACACCTTTAGGTCTTTATTTGTGATGGGAATCTGTTGCAATGGTGACAACAACCAAGATACAAGGAACATGTTGACAAGAGCCCCCCAAAAGTGTTACGCTGACCTTATTTGTGGTGGCAATATTCCTCACCATCTGTCGGACACCAATTAGTACCAGCTATACGCTGTACAATATTGGCCTGAGTGATAACTTTCTCAGCCCCACTTTGAGTGCCATCGTGGTGTTAAATATCTGTAGCAATCCATTCATCTACTGCTTCACATACAGACGCTTTGAGTAACAAGTCAAGGAAATAGTGTTTGGACACCACTAGTGGATCAACAAGGCAGGGAGCAAATGCACAACACACTGTACAAGTGAGTGCTACAGTATCAGTTATTGGTTCAACAGTCCAAGAGACAATCCTGTAGATTCTTAAGACTACTAAGAGTGTTCTTAAAGTTATGCTGGCCTTGTACATTTTTTTTACCTTACTGAATCTCATACTTGCCTTATGAACAAATGTACACAAACAATTTAATTCACGTCTCACTCGCAAACAAAAATTATTGATGAATTTCAAGCTTCTAGTCATTCTCAATTTTCAAAAAGTAAACCAGTTAAATTTATTTCGGCAAAAAAGAATTCCCCATTCTTTCATTCCAACCTTCAGAAACAACAAAAAAGGTGATTTCTAAAATTGTAAAAAAGACATTGGATACTGTTAAGAAACATTTACTTAACAAGGGAAGCATATTCAACTCCCCCCCCCCCCCGACACACACACACACACACACGTGTGTAAACACCTGCAATCGGGGACCTCCTATTGTCCCTCTTTTGTTTGTACTCTAACTTTTTGGCAACAGCTCTCATTGGTTTTGTACACGTTTTCCAACTGGGGACCTTTCCCCAAACGGGGACCCTATTGTCCTCTTTTGTTATAGGTCCCCGGTTTGAATGTGTATACCTACTCACACACACACACACACACACACACACACACACACTACCCAATTTTACTACTGAAAATGTGCATTACATTCCTGTGACTCCTGAACCATCTCTAATATTAGTCTCTATAAAGCATTTGCTCTGAAAATAAGGCTGATTAAAATCACATTCAAGCTAACTCTGTCAACAAAGAATGGCAATATTTTTTTTTTAGGGGGGGGGGGCTTTTAAAAGCCATAGGTAAATCAAATTTAATTTATAGCATTAATATAGCACTTTAATCTCACCAGTGTGCTCTAATAATTAACCCAGTCAGTTTCCCTTGTGGCTTATTACTTGACGTTAAAATCCCATCACATGGCGTAAACAAGTCTCCTCCACTTGGATCGCTAAGTGGTGTATTGTGTGTACGGCAAATCAGAGGAATAATAAATGTGTCACACACACTATAGGCCATGGGCCGAAGGCCAAAAAGTCCTCCAGAAACAGGAAAATGCTGCCGGGGGTGAAAAGGCTTCCGGGGGTGAAGGGGAGATCTTTACATCAAAATGTAGTGAATGGTGTCCTCTTCAAGAAAAAAAACAATGTTCTACTAAAAATATTGGTTCACAAGCGAGAAATGAAAGATGACGGCCAAAATCAAACATGGCAGCTATTTATTTATAAGAAACACACACGTATGAAAAGCTATACACAAATGTTGAGCTCTTGCATAAAAATTAACAACTGGAAGGATTTCACAAGAACATGGAAAGTGACGATTTACAAAATGGCTGCCATTATCACTTCACATATAAATTTCATGTACATGTACATGTACATGTATGTATGCCGTCATGGCCCTCTGCAGGAGATTGTAATTTTTTTCAAACAACATCTGAAGTGTTTTTTTTTCCTAACTGACATACATGACTTTGTACACAATATGCTTTGAAAACTGTCAAGGCCACACGTGGGATGGGGGCGGGGAATGATGATGTGCCCCCATTTATGGTAGCCCTGTCCTATCTAGCCCCGCCCACATTCATATCCCAAATTCAAACCATCACTGGCATACTCAAATGTACAACTTTCGTGTATTATTTTGAGGGAAAGACATTTTCTGAAGTATAAATCAATCTAGTATGCGAAGGGTAATGTAGGAGATGGGAGAGAGGCTTCAGTGCCCCCCCCCCCCGACAGAGACTTTTTGTATGTATAGGGGAGAGTGAATTCATAAATGTGGCAGTGTGCAGGCAAATCATGAGATGAGACAAAGTGTTACCACAAAGAAAACAACCTTTTTGATAGTATACGATATATATGCATCATAGTAGAAAGTTTGGACAGACAAGCAGAGACAAAAGTCAGACCGGAACGCACTCAAGATGTTCAAAAAGCTTGGGGTTTTGTGATAAATGAAAATTCTCCAAAGGTCGAGCGAGAATCCTAGGTGTTGAAAAACAAGCTTATAAAAAAAACGTTGGAGGCGTCATGTGCAGTTCTTTATAAAAGAGAGGGGGGTTCAAATGGAAGAGGGCAAAACACAAGAAAAGCCAGTTGCAAGTGGAAGGGGTGGTGGAGGGTGTTTGAGGGAGGGTGTGGGAAGGAAGGAAGGAAGGAGACAGAGCAGTCTGCCCAATAAATCTTCCACGAATTAGTGAAGTGTCCGGCAGTGCGGGAAATTTGAAATGAATTCCGGCGGTAGCCAGCGAAGGATAAATAGGCAGAGAGAGAGGTTGTGAAGATGAACACATGGTTTTGGTATGGTCTCCGGTAGTAAACCATCCTATGACTAATTGGAAGTTGTTTTGGCAGGAGACAATGGTCTTTGGCTTATGAAAAGTCAAACGGCAATGGTTACAGGAACATTACAGAATTGGTAAGAAAAAAACTTGTAAAATATACTTTTTGATCACAGACTTACATAAAACTTACACGGTCTAATGATGATGATAGTAGAAAACATCCCTTTAAATATTTCTGGCTGAAATGCCATATTTGATGAGAAATGAATTGAACTAAATGAACTAATTTTCCGATTGGAGTTTATCACTCAGTGAGCGTTTTATTCATTTGTTGAACCTATATGATTTCATGCAAATGTGTAATCGGTTTTTCACTATTTTCTCGTGACCCAGATGGCCGATCGATCTCAAACTTCTACAGGTTTGTCAGTTTATGTATATGGTGGATTACATAAAGTGCTTACACTGACAGCAACTGTATTGTTAGAAAAAACCAATTCTGTAACGTTCCTTTAAAACAGACCTTTTCTTTGATGTATACATGTAATTTCAAGGAAGAAGAGGGAGGGGGTTTGGGTTAAAGAAAGGGGAAAAGGATGAGAAGACTTAATAAAAAAGAACCTTTTCCAGTGATAATATGCTGAGCCACTTTTGTTTGTACCTTTAATGGAAGGGCTCAAAAACATATTTTTACTACCTACATGAGCCTTTCATGGACAATGCATTGGTCTATCAAGTGAACTGCTGTTCTAAAAAATAAATAAAAAATGATCACTGACAGATTTCTAAAAACTACCCTCATCGAAACCAGGCCTTGAGCTTAAGCTTTTTGTAAAGTAGCCCACTGGGCCAGTAAACTGTGCATTTTACAAACATATACTTGCCCCCAGGAAGTTTTAGTAGCCCAGATTTTAAAAAGGAATTGCCAAAAATGTAATGTTCTGATGTGTTTCAATGTTAACGATCACAACCAGTTTAATGATCAAATGAAGTTATATTCACAAACTCATTAACGATTTACACATTTTATACATTAATTATTCACATCTGAAAAGGAAGAAATGAGCATTTTAAACAAGTAGGTTGCACAGTTTTTAGTAGCCCACAGGGCAAGTTGAGAAGTGGTGTTTACTAGCCCATAGCATTTTTTACTAGACAATGTACGCCGGGCTAGTGTTAAGGGCGAGCCCATGAAACCCTTGCCTAAAGTTTTACATATAAATTGCATGTTTTACCAAGACTAAAAATACATGGAGTGGTGCAGTGGTTTTGTGAACATAGACGACATTAAACTTATAGTGCATGTGCTTTGACAATAGGGTTCATATAACAAATTCAAGCTATTTGTATTTAAACAAAAAGAGTGCAGAGACAAAATGTAATTGCTTTTAAATCTGATACTGAAATGGCGGTGTAAAGAATTTCACACACAGATTTCTCTTCACATTTCTGTTAATTTAGTTTCTCAAGAAATTATTTTTCGCTTTACAAATGGAAAAATCCCCAACAATACATTAGTTCATCAAGTTAGGGAGGTTTCTGTACTTGCCCAAAACTAATGACCAAAGCAATAACCTTGGAGAATAGGTATTACAATGGAAAGCTCTGAAGCAAATTTTGCGGTGATGGCGATAAATCAATCTTAGAAATTTAATCATGTTACTGATAGATCTTGCTTTCCTTTGATTTCGTTCCGATGTTTGTATTATCTCTCTCTTCTCATTAATATGGTAAAAAGAAAATTATGATAAAAAAGATAAATACACACTAAAGTAACACTAACAGGGAATCAGGAAAACTGTTCAGCGAGAACTGACTATCTACAGTTGACTAAAACTGTAGACATTGAGCAACACGCATAGACTGGACACTCTAAACATACACTGCAATGGAGATGTCTACCAATTCTACATCTCAGCCAATGGATAATTCTAACTATGCTGCATTCTATGTGAACATCATTATTGGTTCACTAGGACTGATTGGCAATGCATTTGTCTGTCTGGTCATGCTGCGATATCCACGCATCTTCAAATCCACAACCAACAAGCTCATCATCCATCAATCTGTTGTGGATTTTCTGGGCTCTTTTGTGTTCTTACTCAGCCTTTTTCTAGTTGTATCACCACCAAATCAAGTACCAGATAATATCTTTGGCTCACTGTACTGTAAACTCTGGTGGTCAGCGTGGCCTCAGTTTAGTCTCTACACCGTTTCTATCTACAACTTAGTTGCTATATCCGTAGAGCGATTTTACGCAATGTGTCATCCGATCAGACACCGAAACAACTTCTCAAGCCATCGGCTCAAGATGGTCATACCTGTAATCTGGATATGTGGCTTTGTACCAATTCTACATTTGATTCCAACAACATTTAAAACTGTAGATGGATGTGATGTTGGTTGGCCAAGCTATACAGTAAAGATTGTTGTGGCTGTGTTTATCTACAACAACATCGGGATCATCATCCCATTACTGATCATCATACTTTCTTACATCAAAATTATTCTAGAGATCCTTAAACGCTCTAGAGCCAGGGTTGGCGACAACAACCAAGATGCAAGGAACAGCCTGACAAGAGCAAACAAAAACACAACGCTGACTTTATTTCTGGTGGCATTATTCTTTGCCATCTGTTGGACACCTGTGTGTATCAACTACGCAATGTACAATCTGGGACTGAACGACAACTATGATGACCCCACTTTGAATGCCATTGTAGTGTTGAATCTTTGCGTCAATCCATTCATCTACTGCTTCACCTATGAACGCTTTCAGAAACAAGTCAAGAAGATGCTGTGTGGTGGACGTTGCCTCAATGACAACCGTGTGGAAAACTTTAATGAATCAACAATGCAGGAAGTAAATGCATAACACTACGTACAAGTGAGTGCTGCAGTACCAGCTATTTTAACAGACAATCCTGCAGAAACTTAGAATATTGTAGACTTCATACTTTACATTAGTGGTCTTATGTACTTTAATTTTTTATTTGTGGTTGGAATCTGATCCAATGGTGACAACAACCAAGATACAAGGAACCCGATGACAAGAGCAAACAAAAAAGTTACGCTGACCTTATTTGTGGTGGCAATATTCTTCACCATCTGTCGGACACCAATTAGTACCAGCTGTATGCTGTACACTATTGGCCTGAGTGAAAACTTTCTCAGCCCCACTTTGAGTGCCATCGTGGTGTTAAATATCTGCATCAATCCATTCATCTACTGCTTCACGTATGGACGCTTTTCAGAATTTATCAAAGAAACTGGTGTGTGGTGGACGTCAGCACAATGACAACTGTGTGAACACCACCAGTGGATCAACGAGGCAGGGAGCAAATGCACAACACACTGTACAAGTGAGTGCTACAGTATCAATTATTGCTTAAAGAGACAATCCTGTACATTCTTATGACTACTAAGATTGTTAATGTAGTTATTCTGGTCCTTGACATTTTTTACCCTAGTGAATATCACACTTGCCTCATGAACAAATGTCAAGTACTAAATGTAAGTTCACGTTTCACTCTCAAAAATGTTCTTATTGATGAATTTCAAATTTCTAGTCATTTACTATTTTCAAAAAATACACCAGTTGAATTTACTTTGCACTAATTTGGCAAAAAAGAATTCCCCAAACTTTCAGAAACAACCAGCAAGTGAAGCATATTCAACTGCCCCATGCCCCCCCCCCCCGACACACACTCACACCCCAATTTTACAACTGAAAATGTGCATTACATTCATGTGACTCCTGAACCATCTCTAATATTAGTCTCTATAAAGCATTTGCTCTGAAAATAAGGCTGATTTAAAAAACAAAAATTAAACTCTCAAGTTAACTGTGTGAACAAAAAATGACATTATTTCATTGACAATGCATTGGTCTACCAAGTGCAACATTGTTCTAAAAACAAAAATGATTTTTAAGATCACTGACAGATTTCAAAAATCTACCCTCACGAAACCCTTGGCTAAAATTTTACATGCAAATGCATGTCTTACCAAGAGTAAAATACATTCTCTGAAAATACGGTTAATTTTTAAAAAGCTTTATAGCTTTAACAAAGAGAGTAGTGAGATTTTTGGGGGCTTTTAAAGGCTGGAGATAAATTAAATTCAAATTTTATAAAGGTTTTGCTTTTTTAATCCGACACTGAACTGGCGGTGTACAGAACTTCACACAGAGATTTCCCTTTATGTTTCCGCTGAACAATAGTTTCTCAAAACATTGATTGCATTTTACAAATGGGAAAAAACCCCAACAACAGAGGTTCATCAAGTGAGAAAGGTTTCTCCATTCGCCCAACAATAATGATTAACGCAGGAACCTTGGAAAAGAGGTTGACTAAATTTAACAGCTCTCCAGCAAATTTAGCTGTGATGGCAGTCAAAAGAATTTCTGCAGTTTAATCAGAAGATTGCTCCATGATGCAAATGATAGATCTTGCCTTCCTGTGAGGTGATTTGAAATCTCTCTCTTCTCATTAACCCTCCTACTGTCTGTGACTCTTGGCAACATTTGAAACCATTCGACTGCCAAGATTGTGTACGGTGGCACAACTGTGCACAGAACTAACTGTGTACTGTGTACTGTGTACATCATGTACATGTGTACATGCATTCCCTCATGGTATCATATTTCAGGCTGGCATAGTTTATCTATCATTCAAAACCACTTGAATGGTATTGAATGGTCAGACAGCAAGAGGGTTAATATGGTAAAAAGACACCATGTTGTATAAAAAGGGGAAAACAACCGCTAATCAGGAAAAACTGTTCAGCAAGAACGGACCAACTACAGTTGACTAAAACTTTAGACACTGAGTAGCACCATCTCTAATATTAGTCTCTTTAAAGCATTTGCTCTGAAAATAAGGCTGATTGAGAACTTAAAAAATCACATTCAAGCTAACTGTGTTAACAAAGAACAACAATATATTTTTGGGGGGCCTTAAAAAACAATGTAGGTAAATCAAATTTAATTTATAGCTTTACTATTGCATTTTAATCTCACCAGTGTGCTCTAATAATTAACCCAGTCAATTTGCCTTGTGGCTCTATTACTTGACGTTAAATTCCAACCACATGATGTAAACAAGTCACCTCCACTTGGATTGCTGAGTGGTGTATTGTGTGTACAGCATATCAGAGGAATAATAAATGTGTTATACATGCCACCCACATGAGCCTTTCATGGAAAATGCATTTATTTATTTATTTATTCGTTCAGGCTTTAAAAACATCGAAAAACACACAGCAACAATAACAGAGAATGTAGGATTAAAAAACATTAGAAAGACAGTGAGAGACATAACAAAAATACAGAAAAAGCAAACAGAACCCTAGGGATTGCCCAAAAGCGAACCAAATCACTATCAAAAGGGACAATCCCTTCAGGTATATAAATAAGACATAAAAAAGCAATCAAAGGGGAACATTTAAGAAATAAAAATGAACCATTAAAAAATTTGGCAAGAGGAGGGCATTTAAAAATTTAAAAACATTGCAGAGAAACATATCAAGAAAGATGAACAACAGGCTTGTAAATGATAACTCTGTAGATGAATCCTCCACGGACACAGCCAACCACTCACAAAGTCTCGTAGAAATTACATTGGTCTATCAACTGCACTGCTGTTCTAAAAAAAAAAATGATTAGATCACTGACAGTTTTCTAAAATCTACCCTTATCGAAACCCATGCCTAAAATTTTACCTACAAATTGCATGTTTTACCAAGGTCAAAAATACATGGAGTGGTGCAGTGGTTTTATTCTTTCAACATAGCCGACAATAAACTTTGCTTTGACAATAGGGTTAATTTAAACACAAATTCAAGCTATTTGTGTACCCGCAAAGAGTGCAGAGAATAAGTTGCCCTTTAATCTAATACTGAAATGGAGGTGTATAGAATTTCACACACAGATTTCACGTTTGCACGTTTCTGTTAATTTAGTTTCCAAAGAAATTATTTTCGTTTTACAAATGGAAAAATCCCCAACAACACATTAGTTCGTCAAGTTAGAGAGGTTTCTGTACTTGCCCAACACTAATGACCAAAGCAACAACCTTGGAGACTAGGTATTACAATGGAAAGCTCGGAAGCAAATTTTGGCTGCGATGGTTGTACATCAATTTTAGCAGTTTAATCATGTTACTGATAGATCTTGCCCTCCTTTGATTTCATTCAAATATTTGTATAGTTATCTCTCTTCTCATGAGTATGGTGAAAACAAAATTATGATAAAAAAGATAAACACATGTAGTAACACTAACAGGGAATCAGGAAAACTGTTCAGCAAGAACGGACTGACTACAGTTGACTAAAATTGTAGACACTGAGCAACACTGGGAGACTGGACACTCTACACATAATGGAGATGTCTACCAATTCTACATCTCAGCCAATGGATAAGTCTAACTATGCTGCATTCTATGTGAACATCATTATTGGTTCACTAGGACTGATTGGCAACGCATTTGTCTGTCTGGTCATGCTGCGATATCCAAGCATCTTCAACTCCACAACCAACAAGCTCATCATCCATCAATCTGTTGTGGATTTTCTGGGCTCTTTTGTGTTCTTACTCAGCCTTTTTCTAGTTGTATCACCACCAAGTCAAGTACCAGATAATATCTTTGGCTCGCTGTACTGTAAACTCTGGTGGTCAGCGTGGCCTCAGTTTAGTCTCTACACCGTTTCTATCTATAACTTAGTTGCTATATCCGTAGAGCGATTTTACGCAATGTGTCATCCGATCAGACACAGAAACAACTTCTCAAGCCATCGGCTCAAGATGATCATGCCTGTAATCTGGATATGTGGCTTGGTACCAATTCTACATTTAATTCCCACATCCTTTAAAACTAATGATGGATGTGACGTCCATTGGCCAAGCTATACAGTTAAGATTGTTGTGGCTGTGTTTATCTACAACAGCATCGGGATCTTCATCCCATTACTGATCATTATATTTTCTTACATCAAAATCATTCTAGAGATCCTTAAACGCTCTAGAGCCAGGGTTGGCGACAACAACCAAGATGCAAGGAACATGCTGACAAGAGCAAACAAAAATGCGACGCTGACTTTATTTCTGGTGGCATTATTCTTTGCCATCTGTTGGACACCTGTGTGTTTCAACTATGCATTGTACAATCTGGGACTGAACGACATCTACGATGACCCCACTTTGAATGCCATTGTAGTGTTGAATCTTTGCGTCAATCCATTCATCTACTGCTTCACCTATGAACGCTTTCAGAAACAAGTCAAGAAGATGCTGTGTGGTGGACGTTTCCTCAATAACAACAGTGTGGAAAACTTTAATGAATCAACAAGGCAGCAAGCAAATGCATAACACTACGTACAAGTGAGTGCTGCAGTACCAGCTACTTTAACAGACAATCCTGCAGAAACTTCAAATGTTGTAGACTTGAATCTTTCCATTAGTGGTCTTATCTATGTTAAGTCTTTATTTGTCCTGGCAATGTCTGTTGCAATGGTGACAACAACCAAGATACAAGGAACATGTTGACAAGAGCCAACAAAAATGTTACGCTGACCTTATTTGTGGTGGCAATATTCCTTTGCCATCTGTTGGACACCAATTAGTACCAGCTATATGCTGTACACTATTGGCCTGAGTGATAACTTTCTCAGTCCCACTTTGAGTGCCATCGTGGTGTTAAATATCTGCAGCAATCCATTCATCTACTGCTTCATGTATGGACGCTTTTCAGAATTTATCAAAGAAACTGGTGTGTGGTGGACGTCAGCACAATGACAACCGTGTGGACACCACAAGTGGATCCACGAGTGGATCACTGAGGCAGGGAGCAAATGCACAACACACTGTACAAGTGAGTGCTACAGTATCAATTATTGCTTTAAGAGACAATCCTGTACATTCTTAAGACTACTAAGATTGTTAATGTAGTTATTCTGGCCCTTGACATTTTTTACCCTAGTGAATATCACACTTGCCTTATGAACAAATGTCAAGTACTAAATGTAAGTTCACGTTTCACTCTCAAAAATGTTCTTGTCGATGAATTTCAAATTTCTAGTCATTTACTATTTTCAAAAAATACACCAGTTGAATTTACTTTGCACTAATTTGGCAAAAAAGAATTCCCAAACTTTCAGAAACAACCAAAATGGCAACTTCTAAACTTGTAAAAAACAATTGGATATTATTAAGAAACATTTACTTAACAAGTGAAGCATATTAAACTTCCCATGCCCCCCTGACACACACACACACACACACACACACACACACACTACCCAATTTTACTACTGAAACTGTGCATTACATTCATGAGACAACTGAACCATCTCTAATATTAGTCTCTATAAAGCATTTGCTCTGAAAATAAGGCCGATTTAAAGAAAAAAATTACTTTCAAGCTAACTGTGTTAACAGAGAATGACAATATTTCATGGACAATGCATTGGTCTACCAAGTGCACTGTTGAATGATAAGATCACTGACAGATTTCTAAAATCTACCCTCACCAAACCCTTGGCTAAAATTTTACATACAAATGCATGTTTTACCAAGAGTAAAATACATGGACTGGTGCTTTAGCATTTCTTGACAAAGCCACCATTAGTCGTAAAATGCATTTGCTCTGAAAAAAAGGTTAATTTTTAAAAAGCTTTATAGCTTACAAAGAGAGTAGCGAAATTTTGGGGGCTTTTAAAGGCAGAAGATAAATGGAATTCTAATTTTTTAAAGTTTCTGCTTTTTATTCTGACACTGAACTGGCTGTGTATAGAATTTCACACAGAGATTTTCCTTCATGTTTCAGCTGAACAATAGTTTCTCAAAAAATTGATTGCATTTTAAAAATAAGAAAAAAAAAAAATTAAAAAAAAATTAACAGCATAGGTTCATGAGGTATGAAAGGTTTCACCAATTGCCTAACAGTAATGACTAAAGCAGGAACCTTGGAAAAGAGGTTGATTCCATTAAACAGCTCTCCAGCAAATTAAACTGTGAAGGCAGTCAAAAGAATTTCTGCAGTTTAATCAGAAGATTGCTCGATGATGCAAATGATAGATCTTTCCTTCCTGTGAGGTGTTTAAAATTTTGAAATCTCGCTCTTCTCATTATAATGGTAAAAAATGTTGTATAAAAAGGGGGAAAACAACCGCTCATCAGGAAAACTATTCAGCAAGAACGGACTGACAACAGTTGACTAAAATTGTAGACACTGAGCAACACTGAGAGACTGGACACTCTACACATAATGGAGATGTCTACCAATTCTACATCTCAGCCAATGGATAATTCTAACTATGCTGCATTCTATGTGAACATCATTATTGGTTCACTAGGACTGATTGGCAATGCATTTGTCTGTCTGGTCATGCTGCGATATCCACGCATCTTCAAATCCACAACCAACAAGCTCATCATCCATCAATCTGTTGTGGATTTTCTGGGCTCTTTTGTGTTCTTACTCGGCCTATTTCTGATTGTATCACCGCCAAGTCAAGTACCAGATAATATCTTTGGCTCGCTGTACTGTAAACTCTGGTGGTCGGAGTGGTCGCAGTATAGTTTCTATGTTGTTTCTACCTACAACTTAGTTGCTATATCCGTGGAGCGATACTACGCAACGTGTCAACCGGTCAGACACCTTAATCTTTTCACAAGCAGGCGGCTGAAGATTATCATGGCTGCAACCTGGTCGTGTGGCTTCGTACCAATTCTACATTTAATTCCCATATCATTTAAAACCGAAGATGGATGTGACGTCAGTTGGCCAAGCCGTACAGTCCAGGTTGTTGTGGGTGTGTTTATCATCTACAGCATGACTATCGTCTTCCCGTTGGTCATCATTATATTTTCCTACACCAGAATCATCTTGGTGCTCCGCAAACGGTCACAGGCCAGGGTTGGTGACAACAACCAAGATGCAAGGAACATGTTGACAAGAGCCAACAAAAATGTTACGCTGACCTTATTTGTGGTGGCAATATTCTTTGCCATCTGTTGGACACCAATTAGTACCAGCTATATGCTGTACAATATTGGCCTGAGTGATAACTTTCTTAGCCCCACTTTGAGTGCCGTCGTGGTGTTAAATATCTGCGTCAATCCATTCATCTACTGCTTCACGTACGGACGCTTTCAGAAACAAGTCAAGAAACTGGTGTGTGGTGGACGTCAGCACAATGACAACCGTGTGGACACCACTAGTGGATCAACAAGGCAGGAAGCAACAGCACCAACACCCACTGGCATGAACAGTGCTATCTCAATACCAGCTCACAATACTTAACCACTTGACCGTGGGTGGCGTGAAACCGGCAAAACTTTTATGGACACAGAAAATGGAGTCCTCGATAAATGCAATTTAAAATGTCTATTGGATGCTGACAATGGACGTGTATACTTGCCGGCATTATTGCTTGGCATTATGGTATGAGATTAACATCATAATGGGTTGAGAGTCATTGCTGACAAAATAAGACAGAAACTTGGATCTGGATCTTAGGAGGTATGTTGAAATGATGGTATTTCTACCTTGGGATAACCCCTTATAGTCTCCAAGGAGCTTCTGGTATCATTATCCTTAGTGCTTGAGAAGTAGATCAAAGAGCAAGTATTTATCTTTAGAAGGAGAAAATTGCAGTGTTTTTTTTGTCACCAAGCAGACATAAATAGGTCAGATAAAAGTCAGATATTTCTCATCCCTGATGTAAATACATTCAGATATTTTGTTGTGTAGCATGCACTGTGCACGCACTTACAATGTTATGCTTAGTTTGCCCCAAAAGGGACACAAGGTCCTGGAACTGATGCTCAAAATCTCCCTTTTACACCAATTCCACATCTTTGTCTTTGTGTGTCAGACAAATGAAAATTACAAGATATTGATCGTCTGTCTTGATTGAGCATGGGAGATTCGTCCAAAATCTCAGCATGCCAAGGCAAATTATCGGCAGTCTTTTTTTGGATTCACAGTGAACACAAACCATATTTTCTCAAATTGCTAGCCAGTTTCTCCAACAATAGTTCAGAACAATTACCGGCAATGCCACGCACAACAATAAATTACACTCACCCTGTTATTTAAAAAAGTGTTATTGTGGTGGTTTCTCTTGCTAAAATTTCAAAATCTGTTAAAAATTTTTTTAGGGTGTTTATGTTTGTGTAAAATACACTGCATGATTTGTTGTTTTTACTTAATTTCGTTTTGACTTGTACATTTTGTACATGTAGTGGTTTTACCTTCATTTCACAGCGTACTGAGAATTTTTCTGTTATCTGGTACAGTTAGAAATATTTAATATGATCGATGTTCAAAAAGGCGTCAGGCTGTGGCCCTTTACAAAATCGCAGCTTTGGCTTAGGTTGCGGCTTAGGCTGAGGTACCGGCTTAGGCTAGGTCTGTAATTTTGAAAACATACACTTTCAGTAAAGGGCTTCAAACAGGCAGACATTGCCTAAGACGGAGTTGAAGTTGAAAACGTGTTTTCAAAATGGGTCTTGGTTTGTTTATACTTATTGGATTGGAAAAAAAACTGAAGATGGCTGCCAGATATTACATGTATATTAAAAAGCCCTTCAAATAGTAGAATGTATTCTTCTTTT
This sequence comes from Pycnopodia helianthoides, assembly GCA_032158295.1. Classification (NCBI taxonomy): domain Eukaryota; kingdom Metazoa; phylum Echinodermata; class Asteroidea; order Forcipulatida; family Asteriidae; genus Pycnopodia; species Pycnopodia helianthoides. The sequence goes on from CM063260.1 coordinate 12,358,684, forward strand.
TAAGAACATTAATGTACCACCTTCTAAGGGCCTTAGTGCATGAGTGCACTTTCAATCTCTTACAATGTTAAATTGTTTTGTTGACTGGATTAGTTTTTCTACACATTGACATTCTTAGAATCCTTTTGACTACTATTTTGCCCTTTTTTCTTTTTCTTTTTACATAACACATACATATCTTTATAATTAATGAATTAGTTACTTAATTTACTATTCGAGTCCTTTTTTGCTCAAGCACTTTTTCTTTCCTTTTTAAGTGTTAGTGTTAGTTTCTGTGAACAGTTTCTGTGAATATTTTGAGGTAACTTAAATATTTTCTGTTTTACTACAATAAATTAATTGTGTATTTTTTCTCCAATTCAACCCGAGGCTCCCATGGAAAATGTTTTTAAAAATTATAATAATCCATGAACAATGATACAAATAATAACAAATGTGATAAGGAAAACCCAAGCAAATTTCCGTGCACATTTCTAACGCAAAGCTTACATGACATTCACACAAAACATAACGTTGGTTTGGAGACAAAAGGAAAATGAGTGATGTACTTTGTGGAGAGCGTAGACCAACAAAGCACGGGCAATGTTGAAAGCACTGGCCTTGACACAGACTTAACTAAATGAAGATGTATAGAAACTAGTGCACAGTTCACCAGGCACATCGTGTGACAACACTCGTTGCAGTCTACGGAACATTTTGGAAAGTGGGATAGGGGTTGACAAATTTTAAGGCTCCTTGAAGGAAGATGTTGGGCAGCAGGAGGCAGGGAAAACAGTGAGCGGTTTGCGGAAATACACTGAAAGAAAATAATTGCTTACACCTAAAAAGTTAGATCTCCATTTCAAGGTATTAAACAGAATTTGTAGAGCTGACAAAATAGTCGCAGACAGTGTTCATGTTTTGTGTGATCAACAATAAACATGAACAAGAAAAAGAACATGTGAAAATTTGGGCTAAATCTGTTAGTGAGTCAGGAGAAAATAGTGAAAAACCATGCACAATATTCAGCATGCAAACACATCGTCCTTAATTTTGGTCGTAGCAACCGAAATCACCTGGTGCCATTTTTGTTAAGTTTTCAGATAGTTTTTCCAAATAATTATGACTTCACTTCAGAGGGAAATATTTCACAGAAAATACGGTTCTAGTATGAGCTTCATACACAGTCAGCTTTCAGATTAAATAAATAAACAACGATGTATTTTATCCTTACCAATCCTGTTCAACACCTTTAAATGCTGAGATCTCACACACACACCTCTGCAGGGTTCTGCCCACTAGTGGTCGGTGCCGGAAAACCCGCCCGGCACTCAGGATTCCCCAACCACCACTGGTAGATTTTTGTATGTTTCTGACCACCACACATTTTTCACAATTTTTAAATGACACTTGCAATTTCTTTTCAGATGTTTTCAACGACATGTAAAACTGGGTTATTGGTATTTACCAGTAAAAATGGTATCGGAAGCCATGAATTTTGAGTACTTCTTTGATTTTAGTCTATTTATATGATCTACCGTGTAACTGATCCATCTCGCAATGGTTTCCAGGGAAACATTTTTCCACCACTAAAGAAATCCTGGGCAGAACCCTGCCTCTGGCCCAATAAACGTTAAAACCTCGTACTATACCTGGTTGTATTCCGATGATCACCCCGCGTAGACCAAGAGGAACGCTGAAACCTTCCCTGACGTTGATCACCCGGTCAAACAGCTCATGCTCTGCCTCGGGGTCTGGTATCAGGTTGCCAAGGTAATGAAGGGGCTGTTTAGTACACATAAAAACAAGAAGGAGAACTGGATAAGTGGGTCGTATTTATAAGTCTACATTGATATTATTATTATACTAGTCCCAACGTTTAGAAAAAACACACCAGCATTTTTTTAAATTCCAAACCTCTTCAAAAGAGATAAATAAGATGGCGAATATTCCCCAAAAGGAAAATTCATTAATATTTCAACTCTGATTTATTTATCTATAAAAAAAAATATAAAAAAAATAAAAACTAAGGCTGTAAAATAAATATACAACACTAGCTAAGTTTTTAAGTAACTCAAAAGTAAGTCGTGTTTCAATTAAAGTACAAATGTGATATGTCAATATCGAATGAACATGCAAATCTGTGTTTCATTTATATATGTTTGGTACAGAAAAGGTAAACTAATGCAGTTGTACACACTGTGATGATATCAGAAGTAGATCCAGAGAGTGGTTTGTGGGGGTGGGAGGGGGGGGGGGCAGGGGGCTGAGAGTAACATGTCAGGGTGCGTTGGTTGCCACCGATCCAGTGTGCCACCAATCCTGTGCACACTAATACACACACCATCAAACGACAGCGGGCACTGTTAGGATCACCCACCAGACAGAACGGGTTCGTGGTTTCCAAAGAACGCCTTCTATCGGTGGATTAGTCGTGACGTGTATGCAGTGTCGATTTTGCATGGTTTTATTAACATAAGAAGGTCTTGTACCAAGACTTCCCTCCCCCTCCCCCTCCCCCCCCCCCCCGGATCCGCAACTAGTTCTCTGGTATGATAGAATCTTACCCTATAGAGGAGATGAGGTCGAACAGCCATCTTCTGTTTCTTGAGTTTCTGCCTTGAACTCTGCGGCAAAAAAAATTAAAGAATAAATAGTAATCACAGATGGTAATACGATGCATTTCCACTTTCACTTTAAAGTTAAGGTCATAGATTGGCAACTGCTCTAAAAATTGAATGACCTTAAAAACTTACTTGGTAAATGTTTAATGTTTAGGTAGTTTGAGCATGCGCACATTTCCGAGAGCAATGGATTTACCTGGTAAGTCTGCTGCCACCTAACGCCAACAAAAGTCTCCCATTGCAGTAAGGGTCAAATATCTGTATCCAACGGCCACTTTTTAGTTAATTATGAAATAAAATAGTATCTTATTTACTCAAATGAGATAATGCTCTTGGTATCAATGAGTGAAACAGTAGAAATTGGATATGGGAATTTTTCCTAAATAAAAAAACATCAAATTTAGATGCTTACCTTCTCCACTTCCTCTTCTATTAACTTAACTATCGGCTCGTCAAGATTCTTTAGGCCAATGGTGACCTTTGACACTTTAGCACACGGTAAATCAGAGACAAAGTCTTGAAGCTCCTTCATCCGTCCAGACTTTCCTCTGAAGAGGTCATCCTCAAAGAAACTGTCGTCTCGCGGACGTTGGCTCAGGTAGGTAAACACTTCTGGAAACCTTTAGAACGAAAAGAACATGACCACAAGTAATTAACCACAAGGAAAACGGACAGGGTAAACTTTTTAATAATTTGGGGTTGAACAAAGAAAAATTTACTAGAGCGGAACTTGAACCTACGACCTCTGCGTTAACTTTAAGCTTTACGTTTTCTCATTGATGCGATGATCACCTGAGAGCTAGGTGGTGGAATGTTTGTCCAACATGCGGGTATGTTTAGCAAAAAAAGGGACGTCATTAGTGCCGAGTGCTATTCATCACGCACAACTCTGAACCAATGATTGGTCTTTCTTTGACCTCAGTGAGGGCGCTGTACGACAATGAGACATGATATGCAAGATGTCTTCTTGAAGTGGTAGGTCTAATAGACCTTTCCATTGTTGATAAAAAAAACGCGCTGGTGTGCATGGACAGCCGAATGTTGGCAAAACATTCAATTGTGTTAACAGACAATGTGACAAAATTTATCACTTTTGCAAATTTCTTTTTGACACAAATACATCCCATGGTTAGTTGCTTTGTTTCCAACAAATTCAACAGTATTTTTGAATATTTGTGTAACATTGTTACAAACTGTGGCTATCTGTTTTCGCTTTGCATTTATGGCTTTCCACAGTTTTCCACCCTTGGTTGGCAATTCGGGCTGTGACATTGCAATAGAAAGGTCTATATGTGACCCAATCGGTCGTAATGAGGAATATATCGACCCCTTAATCAAATTGAGTTGTGCATACCGTGTTAACAAGTAACTCACTGGCTTCCCAGCAATACCATTATTTTTTCCGTGGCTTGATCCAGTCCGAAGTTATCTGGAAATGAATAAAGTCTACAAGACAAGACCACTTCCATTTTTTTACGACGCGTTTGTTTAGATACTCGTTTTAATTAACTTCGAAGAGAATCAATTTTGTACAAACATGCTCAAGAAAATGAACTTTTTGTGGATTTATTCATCTTTTCAATTAAAGGTAAGACCACGACAAGAAAGATCAAGTTTTATTTAACCTTATAATACCACCGAAATTGTGGAATCGTTTTTTTGTAGTGTTTTTTCATGATTTTCGATTGTGACCAACTTTACACGCAAATGACACGCAATAGGTTCTGTCCGACACATTCCTCATTTCGATAGATCAGGTCAAAGACTAACTTGGCCGTGTATTCCCTGATGACGTCAATGACTTTGGTGGAGTACAGCCAGGAACCAGACTCGTCCTTCTTGGAGTAACCCTGGATCTCCTGACTCGTCTTGTTGAACTTCAAATTCAAACCAATGTTGAAATTTTTTGAAGGACCCACTGAGGCACTATCAAGTTAAAAAAAATAATAATAATCACATCATGTCAACTTTTTTTCCATTAAAATTATGCCAGAAAAATCAGCAGATAAAGTGCCAGGTATAACCATTGTCCTTTCTTTAAAGACACTGGACACCTTTGGTAATTGTCAAAGACCAGTCTTCTCACTTGGTGTATTTCAACATATGCACAAAATAACAAACCTGTCAAAATTTGAACTCAATTGGTCGTCGAAGTTGCGAGATAATAATGGAAGAAAAAACACCCTTGTCACACGAAGTTGTGTGCTTTCAGATGCGTGAGGTCTCAAAATCAATTCAAATATTTACTTCTTTCTCAAAAACTACGTTACTTCAGAGGGAGCCGTTTCTCACAATGTTTTATACTATCAACAGCTCTCCATTGCTCGTTACCAAGTAAGTTTTTATGCTGACAATTATTTTGAGTAATTACCAATAGTGTCCAGTGCCTTTAAGGCAAAGTATACCTTCGGTTTCTGGAATCATTTGATTTTTTTGACTATATACACAATAAAACTGAAAATATCATTTCAAAAGGTGTTAGCATTTTTGAGATATTGCCTAAAATCCGGAGCGATTATTTTCACGCAGGAAGAATAATCCGGAATACACAATCTGAAAAACGTTTCTGACAGAACACTTCTCAATTAAAAAATTTTTCTGATAAAAACTATAACCACATTACTCTGAAGTGAAATGTTTCTCAAAATGCTTTATACTATCGAAAGCTGCTGTACTTCTAACCAGGTAAGTTTTTAATTATAAACGGTTGCCTATGAAATGAAACAAATCAAAAATAAGAATCCAAGATGGAACTGACCTGGCCCTGGATCCTCGGCCGACAAAGATGGTTCCTGTCAACCGAGATATGATCAATGATGAGAGACCCAGACGTTGGCCTATAACATAGGCTGGAAGGTACTGGACTTCATGACGCTGAAGAAGCAATAATAATAATAACAATAACAATAATAATAAGAATATTAACAGGCATTTATAGAGGGCTCTTACACTGTGTACCACAGCGCTTAACACGTTGACTGCCGGTCATTATATTTGTAGTGCGTTCCCATTTGCCAAGTGAGGTGCGCATGCGCGCATAAGTGCGATGCGCATGCGCCCATAAGTGCGATGCGCATGCGCCCATAAGGTACTATACAAAAAAACAAATTAACATGCACATTCTAAGGTTTATGTCCTCACCACTGCCAGGAAGCATATGTGTTGCATGCTCAGTGATGCCAGTGTATTTAAATAACAATACAAGCCCTTTCATTCTCTACGAGTAGTGGCAGAATTCGTCTAACCTGTTACTACGAATATACTCATAGGCGGCAGTCAACGTGTTAACAGGAAACAAACAAAAGCGAATAAATAAAGCACTAATAATGGGAAAGACAGTTGGTCCTTAGCAATCAACCATTGAACAGGAAAGTTTTTAGATGATTCTTGAAAACTTCAGGTATTGCATTAACTTTATCAGGTCCTGGAGAGGGCAAGGCCATGTTCATTTTGCAAAAGGGCACTTCCGTTGGAAAATCTTAAAGTCTTTGGGAAACTTTTGAAGGGGCGGCAAGGCCAAGACCAGGGGTAACAGAGGCCAATGCCTCCATGGCCTCCATGTGATTCCAGGTCCGCTTTATACTAAAAGTGATGACTTGTATTGTTTGGACAAAAAAACACAACAATATTACATGATTTCTCAATGCTTTGGAGCACAGATTTTGGGGTGAGCGCCATAACCAAATAGGGGTAATTAAAAAAGTTTATGGGCCAAATTTCATAGAGCTGCTTTAGCAGAAAATTCAGCTTAACAATTTTCTGCTAAGCAAATATAAGCAGACACCAGTTACAGACAGTACACTTGGAATGGTAATTTGGCCAGTAACCTTACTCTGGTACGCAAAATTGTCTTTTTGCTTAGCTATTCGTTGTGCATAAAGTAGCTTTATGAAATTGGGCCCCACATCCCAAACTTGACCCCAAACTCACATCCTGAGAGTTCTTCACATGACTCAGATTGGGCTCCACCGGAACCGTGAACAGGACTCGCACTCTGCCGTTCTCGACCTCGATCACGTTGCCCTGGCAACCGTAGTTAGGCGAGCCGAGCATGAAACACTGGGCATCTGCCGGGTAGACCTCTTCCAGTGTTTTGAACTGCTGGAAGGTGGAGTCGTGTACAGCTATGTCCTACAGTGAGAATTGATGATGCGATGATAGGCAAGGAATTTTTTTTTAATTTACCGTCCAGAACTCAATTAGCTAAGATGTTAACCATCTTAAATCAAATCTTAGTACTTAAAAAGTTTCAATCAAACACTGAATTTTGCAACTGTTCCTTTAATTCGGTTATATATTCAGCCTATCTACTGGTTCATAATGTGTGTGCTATGTGTAGATGCATTCACTACATGGTATCATGTAGTCTTGGTTCAAGACTCTCCTGTTGTTTAAAACTCTCCTGTTGTTTATTATCTTGAAAGCTCTCCACTAGAGGGCGCTATCAACCACGAACCGCTTTCAGCCCGAGAACCCAGATTGAGATAGCGAATGAGCCCTTGATAGCGGTCCATGGGGAGAGCGCGCCCTCTTGTGGCGATGGATCATGGGAAGATATTAATAACAGGAGAGTCTTGAACCAAGACTAGGTATCATACTGCAGGCTAGCAAAGTTAATCTATCATTCACAACCACAATGGTTGGTACTGCAGAGCTGCCAACATTTGCATCTTGCAATCAGGGAGATTGTGCACAACAACCTGGAAGCTATCTAGAATTGCCTTCAATATAACAGGGAATACAGTTGCCATAATCAGGGAGATTTTTCAAATTTGTTATATCATATCAGAACGTTCTGCGGAATCAGGGAGAGTTAGCAGCTCTGATACTGGTTGCTCAGGCAGTAGGATCGAAGAAAGAGAGATTTCAAAGAAAGTGTTCTAAGAGGGCATTATCAAAACACTTATGGGATTCGAATACCCTTTCGAAGGATAACATTTCTGTTCAATAGTCGAGACCAAAATGAGTGGTTAGATCATGAGTAGTGTTTCAGCCTCTTGACTAACCTTAACCAGCATCTGATATGCATAGGCCACTGGGCGAAGGGCCCACTGTTTCTCGAGAGTGATGATTCCATTCACACCACTGATGTATCTGTCATATCAAGATGTCCAGTGGAAAGTTAGTTATTCACACAGACGAGAAAATTGCAACAGCATACTGTTAAGGTTTGATACAGACTGGTGATAATCTAAAAAAACAAACTAACAATGTTTAATCTTTTATCAATCCTAGTTATTTCACCAACCCAACCCTAGCTACCTAAAATCCTTCTTGACTTGATCGATTCAAAAGAACTCGGTTGGTCACTACTACACTTGGTCAACCAAATTCACGCAGGCACTCTAAGGTTTGGTACATGATTGGTGATAATCTGAAAAAACAAACTAACAATGTTTAAAGGTACACTTTGCCTTGAATCGGGCGAGTTGGTCTATAACAAGCGTTTGTAAACCGTTTGTTATAAAATGCATATGGTCAGAAAGATGTTTTACAAGTAGAATACAATGAGGGAAGAAGGTATGCCTCGAAATTGCGTGGTTTTCCTTTTACATCGTGAACTAACACGATCGGCCATTTTGTGGAGTCAAATTTTTCCTATCCTAAAATCCTTCTTGATCGATTCAAAACAACTTGGTTGGTCACTGCTTCACTTGGTCCAACCACCAAACAAGTCCGGAAATGGCCAACACTAATTTTGTGACACAAGTTATCATTGATCCATGACTATTGTCCTACTAGAAATCTTTGTTCTGGCTCGCAAAATCTCCTCACTCCTTTTCCAGCCACCACCAAAGCATATGGGCAAAGGGCCTTTCAGGTTGCATCTCCTCAACTCTGGATTTCACTCCCCAACGATATAAAAGAAAGCTCCTCTCTAGAACAGTTTAAGTCTTTTTTGAAGACATATCTTTTTGTGAAATAACTTATATTTTTCATTGTATGCATTTTGTGCTTCTTTCTGTATTTTCTGTAGTTTTTGTATTCTACAGTCCTGGTTTTTCTCTCTTGAATTTCCAAAAGCGCTTTGAGACTTCACTGTAATTTTGCGCTATATAAAAACTATTTATTATTATAATTGTTCTTACCTTCTTCCCATGAGTGGACATGCGTACACCACGACATAGGATGCCCCAATCTTCACGCCTTTTCTCTTGTGATACCTGTCACAAAAAACAGCAGTTCGATAAATACCTTTTTAAGAGTATTTTTCATAAAATAGCCGTTGGGACGACTTAAGTATAATGTACAGAAAATAGCGCATTCATCAATGGAATTATGAATTAATTTCACATAGAACAGCAGTTGAATAAAGGTTGGATCATATGTGACAGGAAAAGGCAAACTGCAAATAAAGTCAAGTGTAAATTTCAGCAAAAGAAATTACAGAATCAATCAAGACAGGAACATCTGTTTTGACATTACATCTTTGTAATTGTTATTTTCTTTGTAATTTTTTATCCTTTTTTCCCTGTGTATATTGAGTGTCTGTACCTTTTAGAAATATTGTTATCGGCAGACTGAACCTTTAGGTTATAGGAAAATTTACATTTTCCTCCTCAGTCTAGACTTCTCCATATCTATTTTTGATCTTTTTTTATTGAACTTGTAGAGAGAAATCAAATAATAACAATAATTACGATCGACTGCAAATACATTCATGAGAAGCATGTCCCATAGTGAGCATAAAACCATCTGCATGTTTCCAAACTGAAACTCTCTAATAGCTCTCTAAAAAAGGAAGTATAAAGAGGCTTCAAACTGAACAGGTACCTTTCTTTGATAGCTTTGATGTCCCTGACCCAAACACCGGCGTCAAAGTCCGACATGTCACGAGACATGAAACCCGGCGGCCTACCAGCCGAATCCGTACCCTGCAGCTTGGAATCTTCAAGTTCATACCTGGAGGAACAGTCACGAGAGGTCAACGGAAGAGAGGTCAGGGAAGGGTCACATAAACTGACCCCCTTTGGTACACAGATTAATTCTAACCAATCCAAATCATCCAAAATCAATCCCACGTTCAGCAGGATTTTGAAAGATATGTGAAAAATCCAATCATTATTATTTTGTTAATGACCTCTCAGGAAAAAGGTATTGTATAATTGCTTAGCCAAGTATATCTGCATGTCTGCTAAGTGAAAGGAAATCAATGTTTTGAATAGTCAGTTTAACATAGATGCTTTTGCTAACTCCTCCGTCATGATGTAAACTGCAATTTGTATATTTTAAATATTGTTGTAATCCTTCCCCAGGGTAATGGGGTATGTTCCTTTTGGAATAAAACAAGAAATCAAATCAATTATTGAATCACTACTGAGTAAAGCATTTTATTTGATGGATCTTGGAGAGCTCCTAATCAGAACACGAAGTGATTAAAGGTGAAATTTAATATTAGAATATTAGATTTTCAACTTTACATTTCACTGTGCAGTGCAAAATAGTTGGATTTTGATTTTTGTAATGTCATTAAGACTCAGTTGTTGTATCTCTGCACTAAGGTTTTGTGTGTACATCAGGAATGATTCTATGATATACAGGGAGATTTTAAACTCACATGTCACACTAATGCCTTTTTGGGGGGGATACAACAATTTTCCACTGACACAATAATATCATAATATTGGTTGGTGTCACAGAAATTTTTCCAAAATAAAGTTCAGCATTTATAAAAAAAAAAAAAAACTGAAGTAAATATTTAAAAAGAATGGAGCTTAAAACAAAAAGGTACACCGGGCCCAATTTCTAGCAGAAAATTGTGCTTAATAATTTTCTGCTAAGCGAAAAAATTGCAGGAAACCAGTCACATACAGTACATGTGGAGTGGTATTTTGGTTGGTAACATTATTCTGGTGCTTAACCAGCTCCATGATTTGGGCCCTGGTCTGTGAAGACTGAAAATTAATGAACAAGAATGAAGATACTGCATACCTCATAGCATCGTCTGCCACAGCAACGACCCGCACTTCTCTCAGATGAGGCCACTCGGCAAAACAGGTCTTTCCTAAAAGCTCTTTTGCAACATCCTCTGCTTTCTGTAATGAATGCAAATGAGTTATGCTAGCTAGACGCATGTAGTCCAGCGGATATTAAGTGCAATACTTTGGCAGTTTCATGCACGTTGTGGTAAAAGCATAAAACTTGTTACACATGGATGCTGTGGACCCATTGCACAACGCGCAGCGCACTTGCACGCGCGTCTACTGTCCATCATTTTGGGTGGCAAAACGTGCACAAAAGGATGGTACACGTGTTTAAACGCCTGGTTTGTGCACGTTTTGACACCCAAAATGGCCGACAGGAGATGCGCGTGTATGCGCGCTGCGCGTTGTGCAATGGGTTTATACCAAAACATTACAAAATGGGTTGAACAAAGAAAAATTTACCAGGCGTCTGCTGGATTAACAAGCCAGCGCAACTGAGCTATCCAGCCCTATGTTGCCAGTCTCCCTATTTTGGTCAATATGTTTGTTCGGGGGTGCCAGCCAGAAGCCATTCAGCCTGTAACTGCCGTATGGCCAGGGATCACACCAAAGTTTACGATACAGCCTGGGAAGTGGCAGCAGAGTGGTCACCTTAAGGGGATGCAATTTTGTTATTTCAAAATAGGGAGACCACCAACATAGGGCTAAATAGCTAAGTTGGTAGAGTGCCGGCATGTTAATCCGAATGTTGCAGTCATAAGGTATCACTGTGTGATTTGAACACCCAAAATGTCAAATTTTCAAATCTTACAAATAGAATATAAAAAAGGATATCAAAGTCAGCAGTCAAGGAAAATGGCAAAAAGATTTACTTACCACATCAGGATTTTCTGTCTCGACTGTCAAGATGACACTATTCCCTCTACTGTTCTGCTGAAAGATCTTAATATCATCTTTCTTAAATGCACTCTGTGGGAAGGTAGTACAAAAAACACATACGTTTACTTTCAACAAGCACTTGTTACATCTGGTGCTCGAAATGTGGCATGGTGTACCCCCTCCCCCCTCCTATTGTGTCTTCATTGTGTTCTGGGCATCTAAGGAATACTTTCAAGGATTTTAGAGGGGGGGGTCACTTCTGTACTAGAGGAAAATATCTGCCAATTATTTGGGCATGGTATAGCTCATTCATGCACTCTGAAAAATACTGTTGTACTTTCAAGAAGTTTGCACAGCTCACTGCATAGTCTACTGTTTGAAAGTTGATTTAATGACCACCTGACATGAAGGTGATGTAGGGTAGGGAAAGCCAGGGAAGGAAACCCTCAGTCATTGTGCACAATACTGCTTTTCTCTCACTCATTCAAATGTACCCCAAAGTGAGGCTAGATGGTAAAAAAATAGTCTGGTACCTACATATGAAATAACAACTACAAACTCACACTGAACTTAAGGTGATATAGGGTTGGAAAGCCAGGGAAGTAGACTCCAAACTTGACTCCCGTGCACAGACCATGATAGAGCTTGCTGGGGTGGAGATGAAAGGCATCCTTGGCCATCTCAATACACCTAGGCAGAACAAAACCAGTTACATTTTAATTTTAACCCTCTTACTGTTTGACCATTTAATATCATCCATTATATTTTAACTTTACTACTGTCTGACCTATCAATATCATTCACTCTGGTTTTGAGTGATAGAAAAGCTATGCCAGCCTGCAATATGATATCATGTGGTCAAAGCGTCTAAATTCGTACACAGTACACGGTTAACCCTCTTACTGTCTGACCATTCAATATCATCCAGAAATGTTGCGGTTTAGAATGATAGATAAACTATAACAACCTGCAATATAATAGAGGTTTGGATGGCTTCAACTGAAGGCAACAATTTGGGCGATCCAGGGAGATCTGTTAAAAAACATTCTGATAGACGTGCCTGCTTATCTCCAGGATTTAGTTCAACAGTATCGACCGGCTAGAAACCTACGTTCAAAGAACAAACATCTTCTCTCAGCCCCGGCTATCACATCTACATCCTATGGTTCTCGCTCATTTCAGAACGCTGCTGTACATCTTTGGAACAGTTTACCCAACAATGGCAAGCTGGCTGAAACTACTGATCTATTTAAAACCCGGGTTAAGACACATTTGTTCAATCAATGTTATCACAGTTAATTTATTCCTTTCTGCCTTTTCAAGTTGTTTCATTTTCTTTTCTAAACGCATAGGGACCTCACCTGAGTTGGTGTACGAGTTTGTGTACGAGTTGGTGTACGAGTTTGTGTACGAGTTGGTGTACGAGTTTGTGTACGAGTTGTGTACGAGTGGGTGTAAGAGTTGGTGTACGAGTTGGTGTACGAGTTGGTGTACGAGTTGGTGTACGAGTTGGTGTACGAGTTGGTGTACAAGTTGGTGTACGAGTTGGTGTACGAGTTGGTGTACGAGTTGGTGTACGAGTTGGTGTACGAGTTGGTGTACAAGTTGGTGTACGAGTTGGTGTACGAGTTGGTGTACGAGTTGGTGTACGAGTTGGTGTACGAGTTGGTGTACGAGTAGGTGTAAGATTTGGTGTACGAGTTATGTACGAGTTGGTGTACGAGTTTGTGTACGAGTTGTGTACCAGTGGGTGTAAGAGTTGGTGTACGAGTTGGTGTACGAGTGGGTGTACGAGTGGGTGTAAGAGTTGGTGTACGAGTTGGTGTACGAGTTGGTGTACGAGTTGGTGTACGAGTTGGTGTACGAGTTGGTGTACGAGTTGGTGTAAGAGTTGGTGTACGAGTCGGTGTACGAGTCGGTGTACGAGTTGGTGTACGAGTTGGTGTACAAGTTGGTGTACGAGTTGACTGCCCATAGTTAAGGGCGAACCCTGCTCACTAAATCTCAACATGGCATAACGGACACGTTGTTTGGGGCATATCCTCACCTCGTCTTACAGGCGCTAATATCAGGGAAGTGTCCGGGCAACGAGGTAGGGTAGGTGTAGTTCAGAGTTTCGTCACAGGTATGCAAGAGATGAGGACCGTGTCGATTGCGACTCTTCTCTTCATCCGTCATATACTTGCTGACTTCATCCATGGCGGCCAGGAGACGTCTCTGCAAAGATGCATTTGTATCAAAATTAAACCAGCCGCAGTTCATGCCTCGAATTTCGTTTTCAAATTTCCCCAAAATGAACAGTACCAATGAGGAAAATCTGATCTTCTATTAAAGGTTTTTAAGGGCACCCAAAGCAACTGTTGTGGTGCAGTGGCAAAATTCGAGGCCTGGCAGTTCTCCATGACAAATGTACTTCTTGCCAATCGTGGATCAAAATGATGAATTTATACACATCTTATTTAAGACTTACCTCATCTATAAATGGAATGAGCACAACAGCCTCCCACTGCTGCAGTTTCCCATTGAGGTCACTAGCAAAGTCCAACGGGTAATAGTCGATAATAGGGGAGCTTTCCAGGGTCATGAGTCTCTAAAGAAAACAAAAAGAACAACAAATCTGTAAATATTTCAAAGTCAATCAAACTCACTTCAATGAGCTGTTGGATGTGACATAAATTAATAAATTGTTTAGACATTATCTCCAGGGCCGATTTCATAAAGCTGCTCAAGCACAAAAAGTAGCTCAGCACAACAAAATTATGCTTACCAGAATAAGGTTACCAGCCAAACTACCATACCACATGTACAATTTGTGACTGGTATCCTGCTCATTTCTGTATAGCAGGTAATTGTTATGAAATATTTTCTGCTTAAGCAGCTCTATGAAATTGGGCTCTGATGTTCACCAGAATGAAAGTTACAAGAACCAAGCCTCACCTGATAGGGAATAGGGAGGAGTTCCTTACTGGCAGCAGGTAAGACACCTAGAAGCTGCTGGAACGGCAGAAATGGCTGACCTCTCTCGTACTTCAAGGTGGCATTACTGAAGCCCTGAAGATCTGACATGTAAGGGGCATAGTGGTAGGGGTAGTACCTGCAGGGAACCAACAATTGCATTTATGATAGGGATAAGAGACTAGAGTAGAAAGAATATCATGCCTGCTACATGCACGATTTACAGCTTTGGTTGTACTGACCCAAGTCACCGGAAGTCATCAGTAGTTCTGTTGAGAACTTAAAGTGGTGTTTACTATCCCGTAGCAGTTTTTACTAGAACGTTGAAGCGTTCCTCAAGGATACGTTATTGGCCCATTTCAGTCCTGATATTTTACTCACTAACCCAATGACTCTAAATGCTATTGTACTAACAGCTAATATCGCTCTGCACTACCTGGAGAAACACGTCCTGGAACCACCAAAGTTGAAAACAATGCAATGTACTCACCAACCCCACGATTGTATGCCGTTGTAGTAATAATCAAGAATCCACTGGATTGCCAAGATGTAGTTGTAAACAATTTCTGCCAACTGGTTGCTGCAAAAAAAAATATCAAGCATAACAAAAAATGAAAAAATTGAATTGTTACTCCACAGAAATACGTTTCCATGGGAATTGTGCCCGACCACCAGTATGGAGCTTGGTAAAACCCTGGATATAGAAAAAAATTACAAGTTCTATTAAGGGGAAAATTTCTACCGTGTGCATGTTTCTTGAGCCCGATTTGCACTTTTATTTCAGAACTGAAAACTTAAACACAAGTCAACACTGAAGGCATTACAATTTCCAATGTTCAGCATAAAAGAAAATGTGTGATTTTGAGTATATCAAATGTTGTTGTTGTTGGGAGTGGATAAGGAGGTCGTCTTACTCTGTGATGTTTTCGACTTCAAACTTGTCCGCGTAGTAGGCCGTCTTGTGAGCTTTGAACTCGTCTTCAAGTGTGTCATCAAACTCATCATCATACGAGTCTGTAAGGATGGAGACAAAGTCCATTAACGGGAGATAATGAAGACAAGGGGATCCATGCCCTCGGTCATCGCGTTGGTGCCAATAAAAATGTTTCAGCAAAAATTCATATTTTTTCTCAATGAGGTGCCCCTTTACTAAGGAGATCAAGAAAGAAAAAAAAAAAAAAAGGTCTCCATAGGGGAATTCTAAGGACTGGGGTGCTCCACAAGGAATTTTGTGCACAAAGTATATGGGAGGATGTTAAGTACAGGGACAAAAGAAAGAACAAAAGATGTCTCCACAGGGATGCATATTTTTGAGAATGTTTGGTTTTATTGGATAGACATATAGCTGCAAGTGCAATGACAGTAAACACAATGTGTTTAGTGCGTGTGTAGTGCACACACACACACACACACACGTGTGTAAACACCTGCAATCGGGGACCTCCTATTGTCCCTCTTTGGTTTGTACTCTAACTTTTTGGCAACAGCTCTCATTGGTTTTGTACACGTTTTCCAACTGGGGACTTTTCCCCAAACGGGGACCCTATTGTCCTCTTTTGGTATAGGTCCCCGGTTTGAATGTGTATACCTACTTACACACACACACACATGTGTAAACACCTGCAATCAGGAACCTCCTATTGTCCCTCCTTTGATTTGACTCTAACTTTTTAGCAACTTTACCTTGACTCATCTGGAAGGCTGCGCTCTTCGACTCAGGCTTCATCACAGGAGGTCCCATCAAATCATCCAGATTATCAAGCACTGTAAACTGGTTGGTCAAGGCCTGAGAGCAAGGTTACAAAATACTTTTAAGGAAGTTGACACAATTTATTTCCAATTCAATGGCCCAAAAAGCAAGGTGCAGAAGAGAAATTTACGTAAAGGTTTGTTACAACTTTTTGTTTTCTGTCTTCTCCATGTAAGATTTAGCTTGCACAAAAGGAAAAGCAAATTGCAGAAATATCCCAAAACTTTATGCTGCTGGTTCTTCAGATTCTCGCACTTTACTTTCCTTGTTTAAAGGTGCTGCATACGTTTGGTAATTGGAGGCTACTGATTGTGTTAATCCTATATAAATGTAGGTACATACAATAAAACTAACCTGTGAAAATTTCACTTCAAAAGGTGGTCGCGTTTTTGAGATATCACTGAAAACCGGAGCGAATATTTCCACGCAGGAAGAATATTCCTCATAGGAATACACAATCTGAGAATTGTTTCTGACAGAAACGCTTCTCAGATAAAAAGTGATATATTTTCCACATCTGTAGTACTTCGAAGTTAAAAGTTTCTCAAAATTCATTATACTACCCAAGGCTGCTGTCCTTCTTACCAAGTAAGTTTATATTGCCATTGATTTTCAGAGTCATTACCAAACGTGTACTGTGCCTTTAAACTACATACACTACTGTGCAATTACCATAACAAAGTTGTTGAAAACAGAGGCATGAGTTTGATACAGAAACAGATAAACATGGAAAAATGTGGGAAATTTTCAGTAGCTCGAACATTGAAAAAAAAATATGAACTTCTTACCTTTGCAGCTCTTCGTTCTTTCTCTTGCTGCTTCTTCCCTTTGACCTTCTCACTCTCCCACATGCGAATGTCCGTCTTTCCAGCAAATAAACCAAGGCTAGCATTGTTCTCTTCAAACTTGTCCCTGTCAAACTGGAACAAAAAGATATGACAATCAAAATCAATCAAGACCTTTAAAGGTATTGTACACTTTTGGTAACAGCTCAAAATCAGTGTCCACATTTTGTGTGATTCAACATATGCATGAACAAACAAACAAACCTGTGAAAGTTTGAGCTTAATTGGTCATCGAGGTCACGAGAAAAGAGTGAAAAGAGACCTTATTTGTTTTCTGTTTTTTCAAACATCAAGTTTTTATCATGCGTGATAAAAACTATTGTTTTACTCATTTCTCAGAAACGATAGCATTTTAGGCAGAAACATTTTAAGGAACCCTTTCTACCATTACTTACCTTAAATCATGTAAGCTATGTTTGAATCTGTGAACATTTGTGTTTTTCGATCTTACCAATAGTGTAAAGGGCCTTTGTATAAGAAAATCCAAACATGCCAAAGATTTATTGATAAGACTTCTGATGGAAATAGTTATTTCACAAAACACCCTGAGGTTGCTGTTTCAGGTCTCACTCATAAATTAGTTTGCTCACCCAAACCTTAGACTTGCTCAAAGGAGTCGACATCTTTCCAATCAAGACGCTACACACAAAACATAAATAATCAGAAAGTGGACAGTATTTCAGCCACTGGAAATAATTCATTACTCTTACCTGTGACAAGCGTTCTAGGAACATCTCAAAGCGAGACAGATTCAGCTTGCCGTGATTGTGCAGGTAACCTACAAGAGAGATGATATCATACATTATCAATTTTCATACGTTTTATTGGTTTCATTTACATTATAATATTATAATTGGGAAAAGAAAGCAAGACGTTTACACATTTGTTAGTGTCAACCAACTAAAGCGTCTTGTCTAGACATGTATTTGTAATCCCTTGCAGAGTGCCTTGATCTTGATGAATCCAGGGCCCAATTTCATAAGCAGAAAATATTGCTTAACAATTGTCTGCTAAGCAGAAAGGAGCACGATACCAGTCACAAATTGCAAATGTCACATGGTGGTTTGGCTGGTAACCTTATTTTGGTGTGCAAAATTTTGTTGTGCTTAGCTGCTTTTTGTGCTTAAGCAGCTCTATGCAATAGGGCCCAGATGCTAGGATGTGTATCAACCTCATATGCTAGCTTATGCTGCGGGGAGAACACTACTATACAAATCCGTTTAGTTTATCTACACAGTTTATACTGCAAAGTACACATTATTCACTCAATAAAAAGCATGTGTTTTTCTCAGAGTTTCCCCCATTGTATTGAAATACAAGATGTGCAAAGGACCAAACTCACCACCGAGGGACGGAAGGACCTCCATGTAGGTCTTGTAAAGCAGAGGCAAGGCATCGTGGGATATATGCATATCCGGCAAGTGAGGGATGAAATCGTTGCCAACTAGAAATCCCATCAACACCCAGTCATCGATGATCCTCTCTCCATCAAACCAGTCTATCTTGGACTAAAATCACAATAAAAGAAAATTTGTTATACTAAAAGTAAAACACCAATGCCCAAATAATACTTCTACAACAACTACAGAAGTATTTCAATCTTCCGAGCTGTTGTACAATTGGACCTGGGCCCAATTTCATAGAGCTGCTTAAGGGCCGAGTTTGTGCTTACGTACAAGTTTCCATTTCATAGCGCTGCTAACCGTAAGCACACGAAAAGGCATGCTAACTTACCGGTGCTTACTGCCCGAAAATGAATGACGTAACAATGCAATTACATGGTGAACGTGGAAGATGACTGCCTTATTTTCTTGCTAACCTGTGAAATATGCTTATGCTTAAGCAAATTTTTCTGCCACAGTTAGCACGAACATTTGCTTACCGTTAAGCAGCGCTATGAAATTGGGCCCTGATGCTAACCAATTTATTTATTCACACAGAAATTGATAGGCTCACTGTCCCCCCTGAAGCTGTGAGTAAAGCGACATGTAGACTAAAAAGTAATAGCGCTCCCGGTTCTGATAAAATTTCTGGTACAATGTCAAAACCGGTCGCATCTTCTACAAGCTTGTCTCTTAGCATTGTAGGCCCTTTTTGAAACCACCGCTTTGGCTTGTGCTCTGGCTTAGGGTCTGTCAGGTATTTTGAAAACATGTGCTTTCAGTATGGGGCTTCAACCAGGCAGATGGTGCCTTAGCCAAAGCCTGAGAGCAAAGTCAGGGTTTTCGTAAAGGGCCATATTATGCCGATTGATTGTCCAACCATGTAAAGTTTCAAATATTACTTTCTTTTTTGAACGGTTGCCGCAAAAGTCTGTTTTTACCTTGACAGAGCTGAACTCAATCTCCAGGTACTCCCGCATGAGTGACAGATGCAAGAGGTGAAAGGTGGTCTCCTCGGGGGTCGTAGGTCGTTTCTGGGTGGCGATCTTACCAAATCTCACTTCCTCTCGTAGCAGGGAGAAATGAGGCTCGTGAGAAATGAGGCCGAGCATGATCTGTCGGGATTGGGAAAAAAAGTTTAGAACCGAGATCCATCAAGAACAGCTATCGACAAAAAGTCATAGAAACTTGAACAGAGAGCTCACTGCAAAATGCAATGAACCAGTTATCAGGGTCAACTTAAAGGAAAGGTATACGTTTGGTAATCACCCTCAAAATGAATGGCAATAAAAACTTACTTGGTTAGAAGTACAGCAGCTTTCGATAGTATAAAGCATTTTGAGAATCATTTTACTTTTGGAGTAATGTGGTTTGGAAAAATATATCAGTTGTTATCAGAAAAAAAATTGAATCTGAGAAGGTGTCTGCCAGAAACGTTTCCCAGATTGTGTATTCAATTGCAGATTATTTTTCCTGCGTGGACATAACCGCTCCGGATTTTCGGAAATATCTCACAAATGCTACCACCTTTTGAAATGATATTTTCACAGGTTAGTTTTATTGTATATATCTACATTTGTATAGGATTAAAACAATCAAACGGTTCCAAAAACCAAAGGTATACTTTGCCTTTAAGCAGTGAGTTTAACTACTGATGGCTGCTACCAACCCTCTTTATTGGGAATGCAATCAAAGGCAGATAAAGAGAAGGGTTATGCCAATTGTGGCGTGGCGTGGCCGAGTGGTCAAGCCACATGTTTGTTTGGCCGCTAAAAAAAAATCTTGGGCTAACATTCATTTGATGGTCAACTTACCAAGTCAGCATCTAGTCCGTACAGGCAATGCCTAGTGTTAGGGTCGTAATTGGGTCTGCTTTCTCGCCCGGATGAAGTCCATAATCTTGTGCTCTCCTTCCCCTGGAGTCTAAAAAGAAAAATCAGAGAGGGATGATGTTGTTGAATAAAACTTGTTTTTTCCTTTCTAAAAAGCAGTGACATTTGCAGGGCTCGCCCTTAACACTAGCCCGGCGTAGATTTCTAGGTAAAATATGCTATGGGCTAGTAAACACCACTTTCTCAACTTGCCCTGTGGGCTACTAAAAACTGTGCAACCTACTTTTTAAAATGCTCATTTTATTCCTTTTCAGATGTGAATAATGAGTGTATAAAATTGTGTGATATAACTTCATTTGATCATTAAACTGGTTGTGATCGTTAACATTAACACATCAGACATCATATTATGCAATTCATTTCAAAATCTGGGCTACTAAAACTTCCTGGGGCAAGTAAAATGCACAAATTACTAGCCCGGTGGGCTACTTTACAAAAGCTTAAGCGCAAGGCCTGATTTGTACTTAAGTCCTGGACAGATCATTACCTCATGGCCTGAAAGGTAGACTCGGAGTCCCTGCCATGTTGGGTCTTTTGACAGCTTTTGATGGACGAAATATTTCAGCTGTTCCTGGAGGTGAACCATGAACGGCGTTCCCGGAGTGATGCAGTTGGAATCGAACCTCTTCTCAGTCGGGAGGACCTCCCCTTTTGCTACAGCTTCTTTTTCTCTCTCCTCGCATCTTTGGCAGATCTTGAGAATTAGGAAAAAGTTTGAGACTTGAAGGATGTGTGTTGTACTACCATGTCCATATGCAACGCTAAAGTTTACAATCAGTAAGAAATTACCTATCTAAAAATATACCTGTTACTTTTGCTTTATATCTTTTTATTTCATTTCAAATAATTTGCTCTTGAGGGAACACCCACAAAAACAAAATTTGATCCAAATTTTACAAGGTACTTATTAACTGAACTTTATTTCCCCAAATCCAAAATACTCAAAAATAAGTGTTACAAATGAAAATTAATACAAAAGGAATGGAGGTGTAAATACACATTGCGGGAGGAACTTAAATAAGCGAATGTAGGGTGGGGGGGGGGGTCCCAATTAATAACACAATGATGATTGATCGAGTATCGGCCCCCATTGTTGTTATTGTGACTGTAGGTGAGGCGGCTCGGAGTAAGGAAGGACCCAATTACAATCAATACTACACATAGGTTAATCAAACATAAAACATTAAGACAAACATTGGCTGGCAAAGAATAAACTTGAAATGATAGCATTTCCAATTTTCAAAACCCTGGAATACAGTGGCAGTTCTTGGGGAATACCCTCAGCTGATTTTTCCTACTCCGCACATACATAAGTCTTGGATTCAGATACATTAGTACAGTACCTGAACCTTCTTCCTCGTTGCTGATTCATTTTAGCTCTGGAGCTACTCCATCGACAGCCATGAAGAACACTTTCCGTGGCTTGATGATGCGGAACAGTACCTGGATCATAACAAATAAATAAAATGCGGACATTGTTGTAAAGACCATATCAACATTTTGGGTAGCTCAAAATATGCATAAAATAACAAACATGTAGAAAGTTTAAGCTCAATCAGTCTCGGGGTCAGGAGAAAATAGAGAAAATCACATGTTTTTACTAGTTTCAAATATCAAGTTTTGATGAGATCAAAACATAATTGTTGTATTTATTTCTCACTGTGGAAAATCTTACGTAATCATTTTAAATTATTTCAATCTCATCTATCACAGATGTTATGCACACCTTTTTAATTTCTAATTCAGTAAAAAAGCATTTTACCTCAATATAGTGAAATATAGCCTTGAAAATCTGTTCCTCTGTGATGCGGAAATGAACGTCTTCATCATTCGGATGGGAGCAAGGATGGATGATACCATTCATGTCCAGGTAAAGATTATCAAACTCTGGAATCTAAACGAGGGGAATAACAAATTTGTACAAAGATTCAAAGTTGAGTTATGGTTTCCCTAACAACATATTGAAACTGCATTTTGTGTCCATGAACAATTACTACACTTACAATAATTAGCTTCACTGTCCTTCGGGGACATGCATGATCATGAACCCAGTAAACTTATGATTAAGAGAAGGGGGGTCTTTCTGCCCAAGAGTTTGCGGCAGATTGCACCACCTGGTAAACCCTTTTTACAAGGTGATATTTTTGTATTGAATGTGTCTCATAAATTAAAAAAATTAGCATTTACCATGTGTACCTATCGTCAAATAAAATATGCCCTTTGTTGAAAAGTCTGTAGACAAAGCGCTGGGAACCAAGTAAAGAATTCATTATTTCTACTTCTACTTTGTTACTCGGCAGGATCCATAAGTTGGGACATAAACGCCAAGGAGCAACTATAGTTAAGTGTCTTGCTCAAGGACACAAGTGCCGGGACCGGAATCAAACCCACATTGTGTTGACTCAGCCACCACAGCTTGAATTCGGAGCGCTAGACCCTCAACCACAACACTCTAGTATTATTATATATTATATTATATTTCAACATTTCATAGTCAGTACTAATCTTGTTGTGGTGCAACGAAATGGAGCCGTGCTCCCCTCTTCTGTATTATAATAATTATTATTGTTTCCTGCTGAAGTGGAATCACTCCTATTAATTTATTTGCAGTTTTTGTAGTGATTAGGGGAAGCAACGATTTAGATATTCTGATTATTTACAATATTACCCTGGATGTGTAGATGTATGTCTGTGCAACAACTATCATAATTTAAGTAATAATACAAATAGTTATGGCCATTAATAACAACAGCCCAACAAGGTGGGCTTAAGAATAAAATAAGACTAGAGAGATGAAGACTATTTATTGAAAGACAATGAATAATCCTAACGAATTTGGGGGGAAAATCCATAGGACCATGGCCACAGACAGGGCTTGTAACTCATTATGTTTACTGGACCAGAACTTTTGGTAGTTGGTGTAATCATGGAGGGTAAAAATAACCTCCTGACGGCTGCTTTGTTTTTTGAACAGTACGATTCGGGCACAGGTTGTCCGGATTCAGATTCAGACTGTGACACGTCTGTAGACGCGTGGACGTGGTTGGTCGGTAAAAATGTCCATGCAATCCGCAAAGGTGAACACAAAAAACAAAGGCACGGGCACCACACACAGTTTTTACCTGATTTTCTTTCACAACTTCACTCAAACATGGATATCTCTCGCTGATCCAGCGATAAAACTTGGGAACACCCATGATGGGTTCTTCTGATTCTGTCAAACTAGAATCTTGTAGTCAATTATCGAGTCTCCAATTATCGCAATAGCTCTGTCGTGTAAATCGGTTTTCCCCGCGATGTGCAATACAAAATTCATTAGATCAGTTTGAGTTCAAAACATAAAGTTAATGGAATGAGTGCAAGAACCAGACCGTCAGGCAGGTAACCAGACTAAAGATGCTAACCGTTTTAAACTTCACCCATCTATAGCTGGGGAGGGGGAAAGTGAGGGGGTTCGAAAGAAGAGGAGGGGGAAAGTGAGGGGGTTCGAAAGAAGAGGGGGGGGGGGGGGTGAGGTGAGGTGGTGTTGTATACGCGCATAAGGTATGTGGACGCCTCCCCGGATCCCTTTAAAGTTGACCAAAGTAAGTGTGTGGTACAAAAAAATTGCATCCACAATTAATAAAGGAGTATCATCAAGGCTTGGAAATAAAAATGGTGAACCTGAACAAAGACATCGCCACCAGCCATAGATCATGGAGGATGGTTAGGTCACTTTGCTATTGTTTCAATTTTGACTTTATCCTCAGACTAAAATATACACAAAAATAGACTTTTCACAGTTTCAGTGACTTGGTTAGCTGATTTGTGCATCTATTGTTGTCACGTATCGATGGACGGGACTTTAATCTGAGCACCCCTCCCTCCCTCTCAGGAACACAGAAGCCCTTTGGCCCTTTCTATCATTGTGTGTTCTTATCTTTTATTTTAATGAAGATCATCTAATGTGTCATGAACTTTGTTCTCCATAGCATGCAACACTGTGACAAGCTTCCATTATAATATTACTCAGAGACAATGGAAATGAGAAAAGATGTACAGATCATTTGTTCAGTTAGCATGTTGGGGACGACTTAGCTCCTCTGTGTTTTAAGGTAAAGTTTTAATTGCTGTTCTCGAAATAAAAAGTAAAAATATAATAACAGACATAGATAAGCATTTTGGTACAGTTTTGCAATGAAATTTATTTTACCTGCCATTACGTAGCCTACTATTCCTCCATGACGATATCCACTTGTTAAAAAAATTAGTATTAAGTAAGAAAAGGATTGTCTTTAAAGACTTTTAATTGATAAACCGTTTTTCCCCAAGTAAATGTTACCTTCTTTTGCGAAATATTAATGGAGAAAAAAAAATTACATCCCCGGTGGGACTCGAACCCACAACCTTTGAATTAGAAGTCCAACGCGCTAATCCATTGCGCCACGGGGATGTACTTAATCACGTGAGCCAAATCAAATACTATATACATTAGCTTATTACAGGAAAGACAAATAGTTTATACAATCTTATATTTTGTGGAGCAATGATTTATTTGATGCTTTATTTCATCCAAATATTGTTTAAAGTTGTATAATATCGTGTGGACTATAGAGAAAAAAGGCTTCAACTTCAACGAGCAGTCAGCCTCGTACGATGACTGTGAAATACCCTGGCATCACTAGTCTTCCCTAATGGTAAACGTATGGGTACGAGCGACTAAAATTACTTGTGTAGTTCCTATACGCTATTATTGGTCACGATCTTGTCTAGTTGTAGTAGTTCTGGTTACGTGACGTCATTTCAACGCTGAAGATGGGGATTCTCTCGGCTTAACTCAATACGTACGGTAAATATCCTTCTTTTCTGCAGTAATAAGTCGTATTTCAAATGAACTTTTGAGAAATGTTTTTATTTAATATAACAATTATCACCCAGATTTTATGTATACACCGTATTGCAATGTTTATGATCGTAACATTGTCATTCATAACAACTCGTCAACTGTCTATCTATGTTCAGCCTAAAATACCAGAGATACAAGGGGAAACAACCAAAAATGTATTCAAGTCAGTCACAAAGTTAGGGCCTTTAAAGATTCATTCTTCGTACCAACTGTTAAACACTGGAACTCACTCTCCTCGGCTGCTGTGAACAGCGCAACACTAGCTGAATTCAAGGGACATATCAGTAATATCCACAGTAGTCTATTTCCACACGCAGTGCGCAAGTTAGCGTTGATGTATCCGGCAGGATATTTTGCTGACTTAATCAATGGAGACGGAGATCAATTCAAACAACGTCAACAAAGTTGATCTACCCATTTTCTTCTACCTACGGACCGTATTATGCCTTGCCGCCCCTGTGTCCGGTTATCTGGTCATGCACGAATGGTTCGCAACTTGATATCTACCCCATGATCTGTCTACTGACTTATGATAACATACACCAACACTACACATTTTAAACATTAAAAATAATTGTTATATTAAAGTTGTCAAGTTTGAATGCAGCTGTGTTACTCACTGTTCATTCAGACACCGTATATCAGCGATCAGACTTATTTAGAAATTGGTTTTCGATGAACTGACATGTATGTATGAAGTTCAAACTTGAAGAACTGAGTTGAAGAAGTTGAGTTGAAGAACTTCATAAACAGCTCAAGGAAGAGTACACCTACCCATTAGGCAGTACACGCAGAGTTGGATATTTCATTTGGCATTGGCTGCAAAAGTTTACTAATAAAGTTGCAGTGCTATTGTCAGTGTAAATAACCCCAATCCCCACTGGAATTTTGGCAATTGTAGTCTAGTACTTTTAGTAGTAGTAGTACTTAGAACAATTTTAGTAGCTTGACTTAAAAAAATATAAACATTGTTAATTACCTGTTTCCTTTCTTTTTTGATAAACTTAGGGGGTTTGAATTGAATTCTACACTAATTGAATAATTTGGACGCACCCCCTGTGAACTGACTGAACTGTATTCTCACAGGGCATCATGTGGTGGTACTGCTTCTCACACACTGTATTCCATTTCATCCGATGGTTTCCAAAGGATAACAGAGTGAAAGTGTGAGTTTGATATTAACTAGAGTTGCCTTAAAGGCCCTGTACACTATATGGTAAGATCGAAAAACACAATAATGTTCACAGATTCACACATAACTAACATGATTTAAAGTAAGTAATGGTAGAAAGGGTTCCTTAAAATATTTCTGCCTAAAATGCTATCGTTTCTGAGAAACGAGTAAAACAATAGTAATTATCGCGCGCGATAGTTTGAAAAAACAGAAAACACATAAGATCTCTTTTCACTATTTTCTCGTGACCTTGATGACCAATTGAGCTCAAACTTTCACAGGTTTGTTTGTTCATGCATATGTTTAATCACACAAAATGTGGGCACTGATTTTGAGCTGTTACCAAAAGTGTACAAGACCTTTAAGGGTTACTACTAAATAGACCACTTGCAGTGTTCTGGTGTTCCAGGGCTTGAAACACCCACTGGAGCACTGGCCCAAAGCCAGTTATGTTATCACTGGCAGACTGTTCCAGTAGCCTCACAACCAAACAAGTCCGGCCGTCTAATGATTTTCTTCCTACAAGAACAGGCACTTACTATCGGTATGCTCTCCTGCCCAACTGGCCCTTGCCACAAAGTCCACAGTACACAAGCCATGGGGCTTCCTGATAATACCAGCTGTACAAACAGAAGAAACCAGTGCAACCATTGCTAGCCTGGAAGGTGTGGTACTTTATGGCAGTCTGTGAGATTAAGATAATGTCAAAAGAACTGGTTAATGTGTTTTGATGAAAGATATTTAAATGTGTAATCAGTGTCAATAATAAATATCGTTTTCCCTGTTGTTCTGCAGTCGTGTAATCATCATACTGTTCTCCTTTGCTCTGCTCTTCCCACAACTCTTTGTATTGACAAGGTGAGAATTGTCCTGGATGATGTCTTTGGGAGAAATGTTAATCCCACAATCATTTTTGCCCCAGAGACTTGGACTTGACCCCAGAGACTTGCAAATGTAGATGCAAGACTTGACCCTAGCAACTTGGCCCTAGAGATTAAGATGAAAGACTTTGCTCTAGAGACATAAGACTTAACCGTAGAGACTTGAGACTTTAACTTTAGAGACTTTAGACTTGACCCTAGAGACTTAGACTTGACCTTAGAGACTTGAGACTTGACCCTTGAGATTGATTGTAGAGACTTGATCGTAGAAACTTGAGACTTGACCCTAGAGACTTTAGACTTGACCCTAGAGACTTGAGAATTGACCCTAGAGACTTTAGACTTGACCTTAGAGACTTGAGACTTGACCCTTTGGATCTTGATGTTTGAGACTTGAATGGTACAGGCCTACATGTATCTAAGGTGCTGCCATATTAAAACATCAACTTCTATTTGTATAAGCTTACTCACGGTATTTGAATAACCGATCCTTTGCCTTACATTTTTATGTGGTGATGTGATATTTCAGGGAGCACTCAAGTCGTTACTGTGGCCAGCATCTCTTCGATCAACTCATTGTTTCAATCGTCTTCACATTCTGCATGATTGGTAAATAAGTCATATTTATTGGTTCACCTGTGTACCTCATCGATCCAAGGTTAAGGCCATGTTCAAATTGGCGGCTACAGCTATGGCTATGGCTAGATTTTCACGCCATCATGCCTTGAAGTAAAGGAAATCTTTTATGGCAACAACCTTAGCAACAGTCATAGCCATAACTGTAGCCGCCGATTTGGGTGCGGACTAAAATCCACCCACAAAAAAGGAGCCAGTCTGTTTCCCAAACCACCTCAGATTTTCCGAATTGTTGTTTTATTTCCAACTAAAGATATTATAATCTTGATTAATGCTCACTTAATTTCAGCTTTCACCATCATATTCACCTTAATGGACCCTGTACCATTTGAGGTCAAGGTGGTGTTTCACATCTTCGGAGGGATGTGTTTCATCTTGGGTCTTGTGCTGAGCATCTTCACATCCATGGCAGTAGAATGTGTAAGTAGTCCTGATTTTGAGGCTGGTGCCTCGAACTGTTCAGGTTTCAAAACTAAAGACTGAAACAAAATATTTGTTTGTGCTTCTGTTTCTGGACAACAATGGCTCGCACTGTAAACAAAATAAGAATGCATTATAATGTAGGGTACGGTAGTGTTAAAACTTTTGGATTATTTTTTGCAGCAAAACAACACAGTGGAGCTTTACTACATGTCTCTGGCCTCCATCATCTTGTGTCTGCTGACAATGGGTAAGACATCAGCAAATGGTTAACAGTGGATTGGTCTACACTTATCAAAAATGCATCCCAGTAAGGGTGGAATACAAAACTGGTACAGGACAAATGCAAATGATCAGAAGCAGATTTGTCTGTAGTAGGTTTATATTTTACATCGCAAAATGATAATACATGTACCAAGATACCTGTGAAAGCCACTTAAAATCAATAGTATGTATAATTTAAACCAATCAAAATCCTGCAGTTTGATTGAACTGTATGTAAGCATGTTTGTATATCGCTCCTCAGTTTTTTTTATTATGAAAGAAATCCTACAAAAACTGGTTCAAATCATAATGCTAATATTCCACATTTTTATTGGGTTCCAGTTTTCTTTGTGTTGATGCTTCCATTTTGGATGCTGAACCGTTGGTTTCCAAACTCCGTCCTGGATCGGAAAGGAAGGACTGGCCTCTGCTACGAGCCGACGGAATGCTGCTCATGTCTCTGGCACATCTGATCAGGATCAGAAATCACCTGCCAGAGGCCACCGTGAAAAAAAAACCCTAAACCATCGAAAGTTTTTAAGAAATCTTCAACTGCCTAGCTACGGGATTTTCCATAGAACACACAAACTCTGTAATAGTGCCTTACTATGGGGAAAACCAGTAGATGAACAAGAAGTTAGTGTCTTTCTTTATACTCTACTCGTGATATGAAATGGGAAATATGGCAAGATATAAATCACATTAAAGAGAATGTTGTGCTCTTTTCAACAAGTTTGAATTAGGTTAGGTATACAGTTTGTTGGGGGATATGCTTTTTGTAATGCAGCAATAATTGCTACATGGGTTTAGGCAGGAACACTGTTTATGCACTGTGACCATTCAGGCAGATATGAGTTAACCTAGCTTTATTAACCTTTTAGAGGTTATCCTCTTGGTAAGAATGACAGCATCGCACAATAAACTAAGCCCACTAAACACAGTTTGACTCCAAAGATTATGAGAAGCCCATTGGCACTGCTTAGAATCTGTTTTTCTTTCAAGATTTACTTGAGAAACTGATTCTTTCTGGAATATAATTGTAATCTTCTGTCGTACTTGTAGGTATTTGAAAGATTTGTAGATACTTATCACAGTAGCTGTAAAAAAGAAAAAAGAAAATGTGTGTTCAAATTTTTTTTTTTAGAGAACTAGTACTCTGTTGATATACCAGCTGAATGAGAATGAACAAGGACACAAACAACAGGCATTGAAGATCTCATCTCCATGGACTTTCCATAAACTGTTCATTGCATCTATTGTTACTTAGCCCAAGTGCGAGAAAATAAAAGGAAGGGCCTAGATGGGAAATGTTAACCCGCAGTACCTTTAAGTTCATTCATCGACACTGGTATTGTTCAGGATTTGATGTATACAAAGAAAAAATGTGATGTTTCAATTGAGTTGACCCTGTCTCGAAAGGAGTTAATTTCATAAATGTAGATACTTGGGGAAATCAATATTGATTTTTAGAAAATATATTTTCATTTTTATATTGTATATTTTGATACTATCGTTGAAAATCATTGGTTAATGTGTATATATATTTGCAGTTGATAAATGGAGGTAGAAATATGAGAGAGAGAAGTATACATTTTATAATTATAATGAGGAATAAACAACAAACCGTCCAGAAAAACATACATCAAAAATCTTTTGTTTCAACTTTCTTGTATTATCTGTGTAAGGGTAAAGTATATTGCTCATGGTTTACTTGAAATTCATCCCAGATTTTATCAGAAACAAAATTTATCCAAGATAACGACAGAACCTGTGACGGGTAGGGCTACAAGTCGGACACACTGTGCATGTTGTCAGAATGGTTGAAATTGTAGTCAACGGTGCCCAGATGTAATAATAATAATAGCTAGATGTTATACAGCATATTTCACAATAATGTTTCAATGCGCTTTACATTAGTGCCCTGGTCATTGGGCCAATAGCATTCCTGTAATCTTTCTCAGTTCCCTGGGGAGTATACAGCCCTGTGCTGCTGTGGGGCTCCGAAGGCTTTTTCATACATAATATCAACCTCTATCCTCGCAGGTACCCATCTATACCCCTGGGTGAAGAGAAGCAATTACAGTAAAGCATCTTGCTCAAGGACACGAGTGTCGTGACCGGGATTTGAACCCACAACCCGATGACTCGACCACCAGAACTTGAATCCGATGCTCTAAACCCCTCGGCCATGATATACATGTATTCACTAAACGCGCACAAATTTGACAACTAATTATGTTTCAATCAAGACATAGGTTAAGCTGGGTTCCTACTTCAAGCGAACTGAGCAAGCAAGTTTCCTTGCATCTCAATAGGAAAACAGTGCGCACCTTTTTTCCTGAAAATAACCAATACTACACAATGTATTGAACAGGTTTTTGTTAACTTTGTGTATATCACCTTTTAATTCCAAGATGTAATATAAATACTAGTGTCGAGCCAAATACATTTGAATCGGTATGGTACACGTACAACACCAACAAAAACAAACAAGTAAGCAATATATACAACAATGATAAGACCGTGTAACATTGGACTCCACATGTTTACACAACGATCCATAGAACCTGGACTTCTTGCAGGCATGATTTATGATTTGTACACAGCTCAACGGAAAAAAACAACAAATCTTTACATATTATGGAGATAATAATAATAGTGTACATATATAACGCACCATACAATTTGTATCTACTTTTGATATGAAAAAAGGGTCACATCTCAAAACTTGCACAGTTGTTATTTACACAATTCTTGATTTGATGTGGAAGTTATACAATATGTGAAATGTTCCATCTGAACAGTGCAGTATCTTGCCTGCCATGAAACACCCTGGGGTATACAACATCACTGAGTTTGTAAGCAACGTGACACATGGTCTGTAGATGGACTAATGCCTTGATTGCAAAGGCCGTCTTGTGCTAACCCAGTTTACAGCAAGTTCGACCGTGCACCGACATTCATGCAACCCCAGTACACCGAGTTATGAGCTAACTGCCCGCCAGTCCACACACTGCTGAGACACACACACACCTGATGCATCAGGTTTGTGGGGTCCTGTCTTTGCTTGATTGTTCTCTTTTTCGAAAGAATTCCCCCATGTGGCCCTAGTTTAACTGAGAGAATCGTGTGGGGTAGCTTTGTTCCATTGTGTGAAAAACCCCACATGGGCACTGTGCGTAAAAGCCCAGTACACAGTGTCCTAGGAAATCCAAGTGTGAACTTAGTGTACTGGGGGTGTGTACTGCTTGAAACTGCAGACTTTTAAAACCAAAGGAATCCGGGAGTTTTGTACAAAAAGTCAAATTAATGGGAATAAAAAGTCCTTGATTTACGGGTTCAACAGGTGTATAGACCTGAGAGATTCCATGTCCATAGACTAAAAAGATAGCCTTGGAATCAGGGCTAAGACTAACACGTTCCGCAAAGGAATCTGACCAACCATATATGCAATAATTTCACCTTAACAAGTTTACAGACCAAATATTTATTTAAAACTTCCAATCACCGTGAAATAATGGAAAAAATGCACACAGTTTGTGAAAGTCTTTTCTGATATGATTCTTCACTGTTCAAAGTCCATACAAAAAAAATCTTCACTCAAGATCCTGCACGTTATGTACAACAAAATGGAGATCAATAATCTGAAATGCAGCAGGGATGAGGAGCTTTTGAAAATACTATAAAAATGGTTAATATTTATGTGTGAAAAGGTCAGAGTAATTTCATGAGTTAAAAGGTGAAGTGTTCCACTCAATGAGAAGAAGCTGGAACATTCCATCTTTCGAGTGAATATAATTATACTCTCCATTGCACTCATAAACATTCACTATTTATTTTGTATAACATCCAAGTAAATTTAGATCTTTGTCATAGACTAGCGGATCAAACAATAAGAATAACCATAATGTACCAGTAACCTGGAATCCCCTATGAGGGTGTTTTGTACTGCTGTGTATACCGCATGGTGTGGTCTAGCAAGCGATAGTCGAAAAGGACGGGATGAAAATGCACGATTTATGACGTATGCCATGTAATCATTGTAATGGTTTGAATAATGAATGGTCGCCTAATCTACATTCGTTGAATCAACTCGGGCGTTTAATACAGTGTAACTTAATCACATGATTTACTAATGTTGTGTGGAAACAATGAGTCAATGGGAAATATTATGGCTTTCAGACTATTGTTGCTTCGATTTCATTTACAGATTTTATTTTTTTAAAAGAGAGAAAGAGATTGAGAAAACCAAAAAAAAAGAACTTTTACAGAAATGTAAAGTTCACTTGATAAATTATCCAAAAGGTAAACAAAAGTGTTCATGGCAATATATGCAAACATATGTAATATATCACTTTCTGAAACTAGAATTTTGAAAATAAGCTGAAAATGCGGTGTGAGAAACCAAGAATAATAAAGAACAATCCATTACAGAGCTAACATAGGTAGTAAAGGTCAATTTAAAAAACAAAGCTTGACACAAAACCAGGACTCAATCAAGTGGTTTACTATGGAAAGAATGATGGCAGTGTTACAAGGTACCAGACTTTAACCATGCTGTTGCCTGTTTGTGAGACAGATTTCCCCTGCATTTACTCAGAACACTCAAAAGGCACCAGACTTTTTCATTGCCTTAAAGAGCGTATGCCATACTCTAAGGGCCTGCTGATTGTGTACAAATTTGTTATCTTTGTTACATAGAGAAAATAATATAAAGGGAAGTGAAAGTTTGTCAAGAAACAAATGCAGAATTAAACAAGCGGTAACTCAAGGTTGAATCGCGGAAAAAACCTCAACAGCCCAGCCTCCATCTTTTCTACAGATACTTTCAGAGTAAATGTGCCACCAGTGTGTCCAACCTGTTTCCTCCACTCAGGGTGTTTGAGTGTGAAACCAGGCTTTCTGCTTCTTCACGCTCTAGCTTTGTTGAGATGTAGAACAAAGAACCATTCTAACAGCTTTATTCCACGTACTACATCTCTTTGGAACTCCTTGCCTGCTGCATGTTTCCCTCCATCCTACAATCTATGAGACTGTTTTAAGAGGAATATTAATTCATACCTTCAGCTGCCCCAAGATATTTTCACCTTAAATGTTTTCTTCTTGTAGCCCCTTACCAAGAGTGGCTTTTAGCCTTGTTTGAGCAAACTTGCAAAAACAAATAATAACAATTAATTAAACAAAACAAAAACAAACCTCAAGGCTAACATCAAGTTACCGCCTGTTTAATGTTGCTTTCTTCCCTTACCAAAAGGAGTGTTTAGGGCATTGAATAGCGCACTCCTAAAACCTGCTGTTTTTTTTTTGTATTGTACATGAGAGTAGATCTGCATATTCAAACATTGGAGTTCATTCTTTTTCTTTCTTTACACATTAAAGCACATAGTACGTAGGAACCCATGGTTTTTCGGAAATGTTCAAAAGTGCCTGAGACGTGCAAGGTCTGTTAACTGACAAGATGGCAGCAGCATGGTTGAAGTTTGAGTATTGTCTAGTATCTCGTGTTATCGTTGTGTCTGTTGTTGCGACCGCCATGGCTGGGGCCCTTTGGTCGCACCGGGGACCTGTCTCTCCTGACGGTATAGTGCTCCTGTCTGTAAAAGAAGTAACAACAATACAAATTGGTTCACGTGTATAGCACCAAAATCGATGACAAAAGCTTTGTAGCAAACTATTCAGGATAATATGAAGCCTATCAAAAATGAATCCTTTCTGTCATGGCCGAGCAGTTAAGAGCCCAAGCTCTGGCGTTTCTGATCAGCAGGGTGTGGGTTCCAGTCGCAGTTTGACACTTGTGTCCTTAAGCAAGACACTTAAAGGAACATTACAGAATTGGTTTTTGCTAACAAAACAGTTGCTGGCAGTGTAAGCACTTTATATAATCCACCATATACATAAACTGACAAACCTGTAGAAGTTTGAGATCGATCGGCCATCTGGGTCACGAGAAAATAGTGAAAAACCGTTTACAAATTTGCATGTGTTATACAATGCATGAATAAAACGCTCATGAGCGATAAACTCCAATCGGAAATTAGTTTGATTTATTTCTCATCAAATATGGCATTTCAGCCAGAAATATTTCTAGGGATGTTTTCTACTATCATCATCATTAGACCATGTAAGTTTTATGTAAATCTGTGATCAAAAGTATATTTTACAATTACCAATTCTGTAATGTGCCTTTAACCATTATTGTTTTGTCCTTTGGATGGGACATAACCCGTAGTAGGTCCCGTGTGTTGTGTAATGCATGTAAAAGAACCCAGTTACACCTATCGCTAAGAGAAGGGGTTTGCCACGGTGCTTCTGGCAGTGGTTGCTGAATGCACCGCAGCACCTTATAAACAATTAGAATGTGCTACATAAATGGGTCTCATAATTCAAAACATAGCTCTGCTTATCCTGTTGAAAAACAAAAAATGAGCGCTTTGATACGCCTCTAGGGGTGTGATAACGCGCTATTTAACAACCCACTATTATTATTCAGGATAATGTACATTGTAACATGATAAAGCCTATAAAAAAAGTAATCTACAAAAAAGTATTAAAATGACAATTTGCACATCATAATAATAATAATGTTTAACATTTATATTGCGCCCTTTTCATACGAAATGATCAAGAGCACATAACATATGTTGAAATGCATAGAATCAAAGAAAAAGATAAAGAAAACAGACTGGTCACCAGGCCAGTGCCCAAACCACATCACATGAACCCGAGCCTGATTCTTTACCTTGGCTGGGAAGTTCCGTTGGTGATCGCTGGGGTGGCATTTCTATGTCTGCTTCCTACTGAATGGTGACCCATATGTGGCCGAGTTCTCTGCCTCCACTCCTGGTTAAAAGAGTCGGCCTCCGCTAAAATAAGTCCAAAAGAAAAATTATTTAAATGGCAGGTACAAAATTGGCTAAGACACCTGAAGAAATTTGTCAATGTTCTCCAAATGTAAAAGCTAGCGCATCAGGCTATTGGGGAGAGGGAGGGGACTTCAAATCAAATTCACAAAAATCATAAAGAAAACATTTAGAATGCCCAATATTGCACAGTATGGTTTTTTAAACCAAAGATAAACACAAAGTAAAAACATTTGGAGGACCTCGATTCAAGTTAACATTCTTAAGCCAAAGTTATAAAATTTGGTTCAAAATGCCCCCCAGTTTTGAAAAATCAAATCAAATTCACAAAAACCATAAAGAAAACATTTAGAATGCCCCATATTGCACAGTAAGGTTTTTAAAACCAAAGATAAACACAAAGTAATAACATTGGGAGGACCTCGATTCAAGTTAACATTCTTAAGCCAAAGTTATAAAATTTGGTTCAAAATGCCCCACAGTTTTGAAAAATCCTGGGAAAACCCTATTTTTGTGAAAAAGAGTAGATGAGATGTAAATTGGGCCCTTGTTGGTATTCAGGCCTGGAATTACACAGAGGCCCGGCCCCTGTTGCCCTGATCTTGGCCTTGGTGCCCCTTCAAAACTTTCCCATAGACTTTAAGATTTTCCAATGGAAGAGGCCTTTACAAAATGAAAAAATGGCCTTGCCCTCTCCAAGATGAAATTCCAGGCCTGGGTTTTGATAATTGTAATGGACTCACTTTCATCCAAATTGTTAAAGTCTTGTTGCTCCTCCGTTTCCTGTGTGTTTGTGTTTCTGGAGCGTGAAATGACATGAGCACGATCTCCTGCATGATAAAATGAACAACATGGAATAGTTAAAGGTGAAAACTGTGAAATAACTAAACACTAACTAAACATATGAAATAACTAAACCATAACTGATCAATAACTAAACACACTTATGAAATAGCTAACCAACAACTAAACACTTGGCATAACTACACACATACTAAACACATGAAATGATGAGCACGATCTCCTGCATGATAAAATGAACATGGAATAGTTACAGGTGAATACTGTGAGATAACTAAACACTAACTAAATATATGAAGTAACTAAACCATAACTGATCAATACCTAAACACACTCATGAAATAGCTAACCAACAACTAAACACATGGCATAACCATGGCACAAACACATGAAATAATTAACCAGTGTAAACTTATTTCATGTGGTTAGTTTGTGTTTAGTTGTATTTTTGGTTAACCTAAACAAATGAAATCGCTAAAAACTTTACCTGGTTAAAAATGTTTCAATCTCAAAAACAGGAATAAGCTACAAACGCTTTAGATTAAAAATTAGCATTTTCAATTTCTTTGCCTAAAACAAAGTCAGCTCTTGTTCCAAGACTCACCCAAGTGGTGTCCAACAGCCATTTTCTCCAATCCAGCTTTGCTGTCTCTCACAGAGCGTCTTGTCTCTTTCACCTACAATAGAAATATACTGGTAATCAGAAAAAAATCTTCCCTCAATTGTTTGGGCAGGTAATACGCACTGGACCAACATTTTTTGCGAGCATGTTGTAAATGTTGAAAGAGCAGTTTGTGATAATTCTAAGTTTCATAGGCCATTTTAGAGACCATGTCTTGGTCTTGGTCTTGGTCTTGGGCTCTTGACAGTTATTTGCACTTTCCACACGGGGGCTTCAATCAGTCTGACAGAGTCCAAGGCGAAACCTTAGCTCGAGCCCTCGTTTGTAAAAAAGGGTCATACAGTCATTGAATTCAACTGCCTTTTACATTACATTCACGTTTTGGTAGAACTTCAGGGCTCTAATTTTACACTGGACCACAGGCTCGAGGCCAGTGATTTTAGTGTCGGGCCAGTAAACTCACGACCTGACAAGTCCAACGGTCTTGTGTTTTTCAATTGAATAACAATACCTCACTGTGTTATATCCATGAACAAAGACAAGTTATTTTCAACTGTTGACTTAGGATCTGATAAAGAACCTTTCAGTTCTATGAGTAATCAAGTATACTTCATAACATGAAGATATACGAGATAAACCTTCTCTTACATGTATTTGTGCTTGTTCATATAAAAGCAGTTGAATGCATGTTCAACTGTGTCAGAAACTGGTCTTGTAAAAAAGATGTCTGGTCCAGCAATTATTTTGAGCTACAAGCCCTGCGGTCTTGTGGATTTTCCCCAAAAATGTTGTGCCCTGTAACTTGATAGCCAAGAAAATACTGGCATAACTGATGGATCCCCTCATAGTGTTACTGTTAGCCAGATGGGTGTCTTTTGGACACCCTGTTTTATCTGCCATTTACATGTAAATATATTGTCATTGAACAATTTGGACACCAAGTTTTTAAATTTCCAGCAAATTTGGACACCCTTTTACCAAATCCTGGCTAAAACCTTGAGCCCCTCCCCCCCCAACCCATGACTCCTAGCACTTCTCAGTTGGATTCAACCAATCAATAACAGGTATACATGTAGATATCCTTACCCCTCCTGGAGCTTTTCTAGTCGAGGATGTTGCTTGATAGACATTAGGAGGGCCCCCTCCAGCTGATGAGAAGCTTGTGTAGGACGACTGGGAGTAAGAATGCACGTTTGGATTGTTGGACATGTCATCCTGGATGGGGGGGGGGGGGAAATGATCGGAAGATATCAACTTTGTTTGAATGCACACTATCACTAGCACCGAAAAAGAATAATGTATGAACATTTATGATAACAGTTTAAGGGGGGGGGGGGGCTATCTGGTATTCGAGTTGTCAGGATAAAGGTTTGAATTCTAGTATTAGTGGTGGTTACTACATATAATAATAGACCCTTCCCATGAAATATGCAAATTGAACATCGCGCGTGCGCACTCACCCTACTGGTTGGCAAAATGAGTGATCATCGCGGCCCTTTTGCATGGGACTGATGGTGGCGTGACGCACACGCGTTTGTGCGTCTGCCTAGTGCACAACTCTATGGAGTTTGCCAACCAGCAGGGTCTGTACGCATGCGTGAATGTAATTTACATATTTCATGGGAAGGGTCTATTGGTTCGAAGTAAGATACTTTAATGATAACTTGCTTCTCTTCACTTAGGTGCAAAAATGGGAACCTGTGGGGTTTTGAAGTAGCATTGTGTTTGATAGAGGTGCCAATTAAATGCTTTG
This sequence comes from Pycnopodia helianthoides, assembly GCA_032158295.1. Taxonomy (NCBI): domain Eukaryota; kingdom Metazoa; phylum Echinodermata; class Asteroidea; order Forcipulatida; family Asteriidae; genus Pycnopodia; species Pycnopodia helianthoides. Next base: position 12,397,211 of record CM063260.1, read on the forward strand.
GTGTTGGAAATGATAATAGGGTTCACGCTTTCACTACAGCAATAAAAGTTATAAGGGAATGGGGTAAAAGTGATAATGTGTGACGATGAAACAATGGAAACGCACAGGAATTGGCCAATGAACATTTCCCTTTTGACCATTCGGCGCGGGCACCCTATTCAAGTGACGTCATGTGCATAAGGTCTGTTAAACAACATAACTTACAAAATTCTGGTGCATGCTGGACATCATGCTTTGCATGTTACTGAACATGTTCCCAAATCCCATGCCGAATGGATCCGCCGACATTCCAAATGGCTGCAGAGCCTACATATGTGAAACAAAACCATCAATAAATACATGTGAACCCCCAAAATTGTCACCATCCATCAAAATTGGACATTCTATTTCCAAATGCTGGTTTAACCCTCCTACTCTCAGTGACTCTTGGCAACATTTTCCAGTGAGTTAACCAACCATTTGAAACCATTCGACTACCAAGGTTGTGTACGGTGGCACAACTGTGCACAGAACTAACTGTGTACTGTGTACATGCATTCCCTCATGGTATCATATTGCAGGCTGGCATAGTTTATCTATCATTCAAAACCACTTGAATGGTATTGAATGGTCAGACAGCAAGAGAGTTAAACCACTCACTGTAAAGAATGAATAACCAACTTGTCACTTTCATAAGACAAAACACATTACTGCCGAGTATCAACACAATTAAAAATGCTTGGTTTTGGTCTGCATAGCTCACTGATTATAACTTTAAGATGAGCCAGATATGAAGCTACCTCAGTACCTGTTTGCACATCTTCTCTGAGAAACATAAGTTGTTTTTTTTACTGAAAGACCACCGAATTAGTTGAAACTTGCACATGTGTGTTTATTGAAAACTTGAGGATAGGACTTTATTATTTATTAACTCTTCCAATAACCAATGATGCACTATGCACTTTTCCTAAGATAACTTACTTGAGTGTTTGCTGCCCTAAGACCCCTTCGTCCATGATCGATTTCTGTATTTCTATGACCCTGCTGGCCCTCTATGGCCATCAAGCCAGGGTCAAACATGGACTGCATTCTCTGCATATGGCGGCGATGACTTTCATGTACGTTGCTAAAAAAGAAGAAAGAAAGAACTATGAAGGAAGGGGTAAAGGATACCTCAATTATAATAAAAGGTAAACAAGTGAACTAATTTAATTTAATTAAAAACTGCAAGCCTGGAATTACACGGAGGCCACGGCCGCCGTTATACCCCTGGTTTTGGCCTTGATGCCCCTTCCTTCAGAAGTTTCCCATAGAGTTTAAAATTTTCTAATGGAAGTGCCCTTTGCAAAATGAAAATGGCCTTGCCCTCTCAAAGAAGAATTCCAGTCCTGAAACCTACGACAGATGTGGCAGGAATTTTCCACTAGTCCAACTTCAGATCTGACTACACGTTTGAACTTTGTAAGTACACCAAGTTGTAGTGTTACTGTTATGTTAGGTTAGGCATCGTTGAATCGCGATATTATAATTTTTTTGTTTATTTAATGTTTTACCTAAATATGGATTATTTTTTTGTCATAAACAGCAGGTAAAAAAAGTCGCCAAATTAAATGTGGATAAGCCTAATCTAAGGATTATCGTTAAGAATAAGATTAAGATTAATGAATTATAAAAAAATTATTAAATATTAAAATAAACTGACTTTTTTAGAGACTCCCAATCAGTCACATCATCTTTTCTCCTCATTCATATATTCATAATCAATAATAACTACTGTACTACTACTGGCCCTACTTACCCGAAAAATGGGTCGTCGTCAAAATCTCGGAACATTGCACCAAAATTAAACATGGTGATGATGGCTGCGGGGGACGATCAGTAAAAAGTAACCCCAAAACAAAGCGTTGTGTGACTGTGATTGTGAATCGATAGTGAGAGTAACGTTCATGCGTTAGTGTTGCATGCAAATGCACGGAAAGGAAAACCACGACTCCGGGACTTGATGCAGAGGAAAATTGCTCCGTTTGTAGCGGTAGAAAGATGTGTTTTTATTTTTCGTTCAGCTCCTCTCACACAAGTATGAAGTAGTTTTTGCGCATTATAAAGAACATGCCAGCATTTCCTACATGTCCAACCCGTGCGATGCGAAGTTCCCCTTCTGGTAATTTCTGTTTACGAACTGAGAGTACTACTGCTGTTAATGTTTACCGTGGACAACCGGAGACAACCGGAAAATGCCGGAAACTAGTTCGGGTTCGACTGAGTTGTTGATCCGAGCGTGATCCGAAGACCCGAAGTTATAATAATCGACGTTTCGCTTATTTAAACTTTTACAAGTCCTCTCTTTTTTTCTGTCAACTGCATGCAATGATGATCACTACGACTGTCGGCATCCCCATTTATTTTGCGGCTAAAACTTTCACGAATAACCCCACATAGATTTATAAAGAGACCTAACAATGTCAGCTTTACTTAATTTCAATAATGCTATCAGCCCTACACAATATTTAATGATTTGTTACAACAGATTTTGCTCCAGCAGGCTGCATGCAGTTCGTTTTGACACTTTGATGAGCTAGTTATTTTGTTTTTTCAATGTATGAAGCGCCCTCAAACAGGAAGAAGTTTAACCTGATCTGCCGAAAGACTTACACAAGTTTAAATTACTTAACCATCAGTTACGCATGTGTGTACTGTGCGCACACACACGTAATCGATCTACCGGGTCAAAGGTTACTGGTGTTTTATTTACAAAACATGCAAAAGTACAATCTCTACGATCTGACAACGACCGGAATAATCGAACCAAAGTCGAGGTCAAAACGATACAATCTGGGACACAAAATAGTGTTGAACTAAGGGGTGGATGGAGGCTGTTTTTACGTGTGTTTAGAATTTACAACGGAGTGAAAAATGGAGCAGGAAAGTATCGAAGCCTCGCCGAATTTGTTGGGGGATCTAGCTGAGCGCCTAGGGCTCGGTCTGCCTGCTTTACTGTACTTGTTTACATTTCTTGCGGGTATGTTTGTTTAATGTTAGTGTTATGTTATTTTTCGTAGGCTATATTGTGTCAAATGGCCTGACAAAATCTGTTCAAAAAACTGGTTAAGACAATCTTGATATGTATTTTCTGTTGCATTTAAATTGATTTATTGATTAAATAATAGTAATTTATTTGCAAAAAAGTTAGCTACACTACAGCAAAGTAGTCAGTAGTCCATAATAACATTAACAATGCACTATTATTTATGGGTAAAAACTTAAAATTATACTTAGTTACTAAAATACAATACCATATTGTTGTCACTGTTAAGTCATATTTATTTAATGCGTTTTGACTAGTGACAATGACAATGGAAGTACCACCAACGAATATCTCGAACATGATTTTAAAACATTCTAAAGAGAATATTCTAATAAAATGATTTGCCTCGTACAATTTACAAAATAAAACAAATTTCATAGAATCAAACTCCTGTAGAAGATATTGTTAAGTGTAAAATTATGCTGTGCTACAAAACATGACAGTATATTTTGATTATGTTTGGACAGTATTGGAGTCAGTTTGAAAACTTACATTACATTTTTCTAAAATCCTGCTTTTCAACACCAAGTTCCTTTCATTCAAAGTGCTTAGTACCCTTTGTAAATGAATTGTCGCTTACTTTTAAAACGGTTTGCTTTTTTTCTCAGGTTTTCCATTGGCATATATTTCCAGGACGTACTTGCATGGTCAGTCGCCAACAATCAAGCACATCTACTTCACAGTGTGCTGTCTAATTCTCTCATACTTAAACTTTGGTAAGGGATGTGTATAAAGCAGTGTACACTCACGTTGCTTTCCAAGGCCTGTGGAAAGGAAAATCTACAGGCAGGGAATCGAACCCAAGACCTGTGATGTGTGAAGCCATATATTGATGCAGGCTTGATGCGTCGTTTTTTCAAAGGGAAAGGACACTAAGGCATTTTTCGTTGATAAAGGGCACCTCCATGAGGAAATTGTAAAATTTCTATTGGAACATTAGCCCTCTTGCTGTCTGACCATTCAATACCATTCAAGTGGTTTTGAATGATAGATAAACTATGCCAGCCTGAAATATGATACCATGAGGGAATGCATATGTACACAGTACACAGTACACAGTTAGTTCTGTGAACAGTTGTGCCACCGTACATAACCTTGGCAGTCGAATGGTTTCAAATGGTTGGTCAACTCGCTGGAAAATGTTGCCAAGAGCCACTGACAGTAGGAGGGTTAAAGGGGCACCAAGGGAATGACCAGGGGGCAATGGAGGCAATTGCCTCTGTTGCCTTCGTGAAGTATCAGGCCTGTTTGAGAAAGGTCACCTCTAAGGGGAAATTGTCAATTTCTATTGGAACATTTAAGGGGCACCAAGGCAATGACCAGGGGCATCTTCTGTCTAATTCTCGCATACTTAAACTTTGATAAGGGATGTGTATGAATTCTGTTGCAATTTCCTTCGTTGTCTTTGTAAAGTATCAGGCCTGTTGATGCATCTATAGAAGTACGTAGACTGAAGGAACTTTGATGAATCATGTATTAAAGTTATAGGGCCTAGCATTCAGCCATTATTGTCTCTATGAAAATATGCTGTGCTAAATATGGTTTAATAATTTATTCATTTATTCATATGCAGGCTATGACATCGTCCATTCGGTCATCTCTGTCTTAATCAACTATGCATTGCTAGTCACCATTGGAGGAAGTCAGCTTTCTGTAGCCATTTCATTTACTTTCAATATGGTGAGTACTCAACAGAGAATTGACCTACTAGTTAACACAATGTACTGGTATGAACTTTATAGTAAGTGAGCTCTGAGCTTAAAACTAATCATTTCCCCTAGTAATTGCAAGACCTACTCTTTGTCTTTACAGTCCACATTATGATAACAACTGGAGGTGGCCTTGAAGCCTTGCCACCCACGGTGGCCTCCTGTACTCATTTTCACTCAACTGTCATTTTTGTATAAACTGTTTAGGCGTACTTGCTGATTGCCTACATATACCTGGCAACGGATGGTTATGATTTGATCTGGACTACACCCCACTGTATCTTAACCCTGAGACTCATCGGAACTGCCTGGGACCTGTATGATGGTCAGAAAAAAGAGGTAAGGTACCAGACAATGAGTTATGGTTCAGGAAAGCTTTAAATAAGCCGGATATGTCTTTTCAGAATTAAGTAGTCTCCTGAATTCCGAAATCTACTGTGCGGCAGTGGAATAAATAGCAAGACAAGTTCTCAAGAACAAATCTACACAGCAATGTAGATATGTACACATGGTGTTACCGCAAACGGAATATACATTGATACCTCACCATGCAATGCCTCAAAACCCATATAAGAAAGCTTTCATTGTCCCGCTTTTGTAAAGCAATTGGTCGACTAGCATACCATTGGTTTTTGGGAAGAGTGTCCATGTTTTGTTTAAAACAGTGCGTTTGTAACCGATACAAATGATTCAATTGTCAATAGATCAAAATATCTCGATGGAATGGCTGTCTGACTGAAACAATCGATTAAGACTTTCAGAAAAACTAAATGACACCCGCTGGTTCATGACGATTTGTTTCCTTTCCAGCACTGGAAGTGGTACGAAAATTACACAAGAAATCTGTTGTTATGCCAAATCTTCAAACTCTTGCCCCCTTTCACACTTTGTAGGAGCAGCTGAGTGCAGAACAAAAGTTGATGAACATCAAGACGGCACCCTCTCTCCTAGAACTTGCTGGCTACACTTACTTCTTCGGGGGATTCTTTGCCAGCCCCCAGTTCTCCCTCCGTCGGTACCTTGACTTCACCGCGGAGAAAATCTTGGGTAACGACAAGGGGGAGCTGCCTAGTTGTGTGGAGCCGGCGATGAATCGCTTCTACGTGGGGTGCCTCTATGTCCTCCTCCATGTTGCTCTCTCTCCATTCTTCCCTAATGAGTATCTCTTGTCTCCTCAGTTTGCGGTGAGTATCTTGTTACTGTGACACATAATTCGCTGAGACCACTGCCCATAAAAATGTCCATGTAGATGCGGACAAAACAAAAGCATCTTGACACTTTATTATAACACTTCCTAAAGTAACACACAAAAATGTATTGTCCTGTTGCTTAGAAATGTATTTTTGTATTCACCCTCCCCCTTTGGCCCGCTTCTGTTCCCACCTCATGTTGAATCCTTTCTGTTGTATTTAACCCTCTGTTTGATATTTCCCTGCCCATTCCCATTCTGCCAACCACTTTCCTCTATTTCACCTGAATCTGAAATACATAGGTGGCAAAGCATCCTAATGGAAAGATCAGACCAACTTTTGTAAAGAAGACAATGAAGATATTTCAGTTTTAGACGTGGGAGGAAAACCCCACTGAGGGGAAACCCACTCGGTCAGGTAGAGACTGAAAACCCAATCCACATTCAAGGCTTTGGGTCCAGGAATCGAACCGGGGTCCACAGAGGTGAAAATGCAGGGAAGAAACCATTTAGCCGACCTGACTGCACCTGTTTCTAACATCTACCCCTTTTCGTTTCTGCCGGCAGAATTCCTCTTTTCCTTATCAAGTGTTTGTGGTGGTATTTTGGAGTAAGTCCCTTTTCTTCAAGTACAGTTCAGTCTTCATGTTTACGGTAAGAAAGTTAACTATTCTCGACTGGTCTTAAGTGTTATGGAAAGTTTTGTGGAAACGTGAGCATCCATTTCACACTTTCGTTCACAAGTTAGTTTAATGATGTTTATGGAAGACTAGAGGATTAGAATGGATGTTGTATTGGACACTTACGAAAATCAATTGAAATGGACTGTTGCTCTAAATCATCATGTTACCAAAAAAAGAAGACAAACAGATCACACTGTTTGAAACATCAAGATACATCTCACCTCTGGTGTTTCTTAGAACCACAACTTCTTTCAAGAAGAGATTATTACATGGCTGTCTCTAGCTTCGATCAAGGCACGCTGGCAGGAGGGAACGGTTTAGCGCAAGACAGCCTTGATCAAGGCTAGGTTGTCTCCTAGTTTATTTCTCTCAATCAACACCAAACAAAGCTTTAAAACTTTTTACCAAAAATAGATCCCTTGATTCTGGAAACAATTACATGTAGTTACGTCATCGTTTTCAACCGGTAAGATTTCAACAGAACTTTAATAATTGTGTTAATAAAAAATCAACACTTCTTTGAAATTGACAAATTTTTCACTTTGCAGGAGGGTGTCTGCATTATGGCCGGGCTTACTTATAATGGAAAAGATGAGAAAGGAAATGCATTATGGGATGCCTGCGTTGGTCTAAGGCCGAAGATATTTGAGATTGCCACGATCGCGAAGCACTGCGTTATTTCATTCAATATCTCAACAAACCTATGGGCGTCCCGGTGAGTGGAATGGGCACTTTGACATGGGAATGGGCTTGGAGAATTACAAAATGAAAAAAATCATCAGGATTCTTTTTTTCCTTTTTTTTTGAAGAATTAATCCCCCTTTTCTTTAATAAAAGGTTTTGAAGGCCTGATTTTCAGTAATTTGTTTCCAACACATTTAAAGAAAATTATACAACTATGTTTGTTTGAGATCTGTTTATTTATCTGCTAATCAGGATATTTAAATATTTTTTGAGTTCAACCATTTCAAATGTTCAAAATTCTTGTTGATGCCAAAAATGTCGGTAGTACCTAAGCCTAACGAGAATTACCAATGTGATAAAGCTTTTGCTTGTAAGCAACTGATAAATACATGGCAGGTACACTCACTGTAAAGGCGGGTGTTTTTTTTCCCTTTTAACCCTCTTGCTGTCTGACCATTCAATACCATTCACTGTGGTTTTGAATGATAGATAAACTATGCCAGTCTGCAATATGACACCATGAGGGAATGCATGTACACAGTACACAGTTCTGTGCACAGTTGTGCCACCGTACACAACCTTGGCAGTCAAATGGTTTCAAATGGTTGGTCAACTCACTGGAAAATGTTGCCAAGAGTCACTGAGAGTAGGAGGGTTTTAAAGGGCAGCTTCTATGAGGGAAATGTAAATACCTACTGGAACATTTCAAGGGGCACCAAGGCAATGACCAGAGGGCATGGAGGCAATTGCCTCCGTGAGGTATTGTGTCCACCATAGATGAATGCACCTTTCTCACAATATCTTATTTAATGTCTGATACTTCCTTTCACCATCTTAAGGTATGTGTTCAAGAGGTTGAAATTCCTCAATAATAAGTACATCTCCCAGGCTGCTGCCCTCTTCTTCCTAGCCATCTGGCATGGCTTCTTCGTCGGTTATTTCATTTGCTTCGTTCAGGAGTTTTTCGTAACGTTTATTGAGTCTCAGGTAAGTGGTGTAAAACTCTAAAAAGGTGGTACATCATTCAGGGTTCTGCCCAGGATTTCTTTAGTGGTGGAAAAATGTTTCCCTGGAAACCATTGCAAGATGGATCAGTTACACGGTAGATCATATAAATACACACTCAAATCAAAGAAGTACTAAAAATGAATGGCTTCGGATACCATTTTTACTGGTAAATACCCAATTTTACATTTTATTGAAAACCTTTGAAAGGAAATTGCAAGTGTAATTTTTAAAAAAATGGAAAATTGTGGGGTGGTCGGAAACAGAGAAAGTTCTGCCAGTGGTGGTTGGGGAATCCTGAGTGCCGGGCGGGTTTTCCGGCACGGACCACTGTGGGCAGAACCCTGGTTTTAGATTTGGTAGGAAATCCCCAAAGGGAAAAATTCCACGCACACCTGTACACGCAGGGACTGAAAATGAAAACCCAATCCACATGGAAGACTTTGGCCAGTCTGATGGTGGATTCGAACCAGGGTCCACAAAGATGAAAGCCGGGGGAAGAAACCACTGAGCCAACCTGATCCAAGGATTAGTGAACTGCAGACCCCCAAACATGCCCAAAACATTTTATTACCGTGTGAAATTTGTGCATTACAAAATAAATGAGTAACCTACAATGAACAGCAATACATGTACAATAACGTACATGTAGGTCATCCCTATTTCTGTAGAGTACATTGTATTAAATTGGTGATGCGTTTTGCTGTAGTACAATGCACCCACATGTATGTGGGTGAAACAACACACACAATATTTTGTTATGCGACACATAAAAGCTTTTCACTGGTTAGTCGATAAAAATCAATTTAGACCTTATGGTGTTCATGTAGACCTTACATGACATATTTGCATAACATGTAGGCCTATACTGTATTACACATTAATTGTACAATAAAAAAGACTATGTGATGTGTATTTAACATAATCCCATCATTGAAAGGGCAAGGCCATTTTTATTACTGCACTTCCATTCATTGCCAAGTCTATATGGGAGACTTTTCAAGGGGCACCAAGGCCAAGACCAGGGCAACAGAGGCATTGGCTTCTGTTGTCCCTGTGTAAATCCAAGCCTCATTTATACTGTGTACCTAGTGTTTATAGTGGTGAAGGAAATTCAACTGTTTGGTTTTCATGTATTGTCAGAGTTTATATGAAATTTATTTAGTAGATTGACAGGGTTCTGCCCAGGATTTCTTTAGTGGTGGAAAAATGTTTCCCTGGAAACCATTGTAAGATGGATCAGTTACACGGTAGATCATATAAATAGACTCAAATCAAAGAAGTACTCAAAATGAATGGCTTTGGATACCATTTTTTACTGGTAAATATCCAATTTTTACATTTTATTGAAAACCTTTGAAAGGAAATTGCAAGTGTAATTTAAAAAAAATGGAAAATGTGTGGTGGTCGGAAACAGAGAAAATTCTGCCAGTGGTGGTTGGGGAATCCTGAGTGCCGGGCGGGTTTTCCGGCACCGACCACTGTGGGCAGAACCCTGATCATTGTTTGTTTAAAAAGGTACTTTTTGGGGGGGGATCTTGCCTGAGTAGTGTACATGTGGATGCTTTCCTGCAGGACTTGGGAAAGCACTGAATATATACACTGCTAATCACACATCAGTGTGAGGGTAAACTAAAATAACACATTTTCAAAACTGCCTGTCACTTTATAAAGGTCAATTCAAACAATTTCTGAAACCCGGTATTATTTGAGACAGACGTTTCTCAAGAAAGTTGGTGCTTTTACCGAAGGAATAAAAAAATTGACTTTTTGATTTAATGTTGGTTATTTCTTTCCCTCTACCGTTGCCTGATATTTATATGGAGGCTTGAACAGTTGAAGTTTGCTTTGACAATATAGTTAATTAGTAGGATTAACCCTCTTGCTGTCTGACCATTCAATACCATTCACTGTGGTTTTGAATGATAGATAAACTATGCCAGCCTGCAATATGATACCATGAGGGAATGCATGTACACAGTACACAGTTAGTTCTGTGCACAGTTGTGCCACCGTACACAACCTTGGCAGTCGAATGGTTTCAACTGGTTGATCAACTCACTGGAAAATGTTGCCAAGAGTCACTGACAGTAGGAGGGTTAAACGATAAGTACGTGTATGACGTGGTGGAGGTCTCGCCTAAAAGCAAGCTTCTAGAGTTGGGACCCCCCAGTATTTGTGTACACGAGTAAAGAAAGAACTTTGTTACGAACTTACTAGCATTACAAATTGACACAAAACAGTAAAAAGTTTGAAACAAAAACCACCCCTCTATTAATTTATCATTTCTTTGAATTGAATAGATCACAGATGCAACTAAAAGGATTCCTGCCCTGAGCAAGTTAGTCAGTACTCCTGCGTTTGATTTCCCGTTGTTTGCCGTCAAGCTGATCTGGAATAAATTTGTGAACGGACACGCCCTGGCCGCCCTTGTTTTACTGCGCTGGAGCAGAATACATGTGGTGAGTGTAACACCTCCCAGAATTGAAGATTGTTTACTGTCATGGTTTTTAGAAAGAGGGGTGTCTGTACAGGTGTCCAATTTCGGAGACCCTGTTTTTGAGTGTGAAATGTTTCACTGACACTTTTTAAAAATTGATCATTTGCACTGTAGATAATTTATCAGCTGCTATGTCACAGGGTAATATTTCAAGCATGTTACTCAAAGAGGGCAAGCATTCAAACACAATTTCCATTGAAATGTGTGACACAAGCAGAGACGTAAAGGACATAACCAGTTCCACTTTTGTTTGTTCCTCCCCCCTTTTTTGGGGGGGGGGAGGGGTAAGAAGGAGGTGGGGAGGGGTAAGAAGGAGGTGGGAATAAGAAAGGGGGTGGCAAGAGGGGCCTCAAGCAACATTATTTTTAGTTGGCCTGTGTAATTTTACCCATTGTTTACTATTTAAGTAAATAATGCTTGATTAATATCATTAAATCATTATTGTTTTCACCTTTTTACAATGTTTTCATACTTTTCAACTTTGTCTAAATTTACAAATCTTCTTGTTGTACCTCTGTAGGTGTACAGTGCAATGTACTACATACCAGTTATATTCTACCTGTCCTTCCCTCTCCTCTACTCTATGGTTATTTTACCTCAACTCAAAAAAATCTACAAAACCAAGACGGAGTCACCTAAGTAAGTAGAACCTGTCAAATAGTAAACTTGCTTGTACAACCATGTGTCAAAACTGTTATGGGAGGAGTATTAGACTCTGAATAATGATAATAATAACAATAACTATTCCTATATAGCGCATTTCACAATAACGTATCAATGCGCTTTACATTAGTGCCCTGGTCATTGGGCCAATAGCATTCCTGTAACCTTTCTCAGCTCCCTGGGGAGTATACAGCCCTGTGCTGCTGTGGGGCTCCGAAGGCTTTTTCATGCACAATATCAACCTCTACCCTCGCAGGTACCCATTTATACCCCTGGGTGGAGAGGAGCAATTATAGTAAAGCATCTTGCTCAAGGACACAAGTGGCGTGAGCCGGGATTCGAACCCACTCACACCCACTCAGAACTTGACTCCGATGCTCTAAACCACTCGGCCATGACACCCTACAGAAAAGAGCCGGTGTGGTCTCCAGATTAGAGCCAGTGGAGGTGACCACACCGGTTCTTTCAGAGCCAACACTCCGCCCTAAACAGATTTTACACATGGTTGTACCTGCAAGTTTACTATTTATAGTTACTTCTTACTTGTCCACACCATGCAAAGCTTCAAACATCACTTTGAATGTGTCTTGTATGACTTTGCAACAGTTTATTTTTTCCAAGGAACCAGAGATAACACATTTGGCTTTCAATGGATATTGTTCCAGACAGGTGTGAGATCATTTTTTGGTTTTTGCCTTTACATCAATGTGTAACACTGTATACTCAGTATTTTCCTGAGTTGTGTGGACAAAATCTACAGGCATATCACTCGGGTGGGATTCGACGGGCAAAAACCAAGTTATATTCTTTACCTCCGATGTAAAATAAACATCTAAAGGCATGAGATCGTTTTTGTTTTAAGTTATCTAACAATTATCTTTGACTTGCAGAGATAATGGAACAGAGACTGAGAAGACAAAGTAAAGTCACTGATAGAGTGGACAATGCAGAGCTGCAGATAAGAGCCTTTTTAAGTTGGTCAATTTTCGCAAAAGATATTCCCCTCCTTAATCCTGTTAGTAAGTCATCATGTAACATGCCCACACATCTGCTGTATGCACAAGGTACTGCCTGTGTCGTAGGTGATTTTGTCCCCAGTGGCAATTTTTTTTTATGCAGCACACGCCGGCTATGGAGTCAACAGTTAAGGGATAGGAAGAATAGCCTGTCCCTTAACTGTTGACTCCATAGCAGACTGTGTTGCAGAAAAAAAATTCGCCCCCGGTGTGTGTGTCCCCCATACAATAAATTAACATGGGCTGAAGGAAGATGAGTCAAAAGAGGGCGCTATCAGATGAAATTTGTTCATGATTCGCTGTATGGAGAGGGAAAGTATCTCAAGGGGGACAGAATCTCCTGCCACACCGGCTCCCAAGCTGACATACCTCTCTGTACAATAAAATCACTGATAATCACTCATTTCATCATTCAAAGGAATTTCTTATGACAGAAACCAATAATTTTGATAAGACTATCCAGGGGTTGCCCTTAACTTTTTCAACTAGCCAGCAGGACCAGTTGGCTTGAATTTTGACTGGTATGCCAGTTTTTGTACTGGTCTGTCTTAATATGCCGGCCGCTGTGCGGAACAGAGTGATAGCCAGTATATCAGCTTAAATAAAATACAATATATGAAAAACATTATATGAAAAGCAAGTCATAAACTTCTTTTTGGGATACATGAATCTTCCAAGACAAACTAGCTCTATGCATTTCCTGTGGACTTCTAGTAATTGTTGGATCCAGTTTATGTTTGAAGTGGTCGTGGCTTACAGTAGAATTATGTCACACTTGGGAACAGGGTTAGATAGAAGTCAGCATTTTTTTGTTTTAATATCTAGGGACTGTTGTACTTTACACTTGGAATAACTTGCACTGTGACGGTACATATTGTCAAAAAGTACATACATTATGTATGAACTTGTATACTAATTTGTCTTTGAAACTCAATATAATCTCATTCAAAATAGTCTAAATAATATGGATAACAATCTCAACATCTCAAGTTTTCAAAGAACAAATATACACAGCATTGTAGAAATATACACATTATGTTACTGCAAACTGGATATACATTGATACCTCACCATGCAATGCCTAAAATCCCATACCTCAAGTTAAGTGTGCAATTTAATATGTTTAGACAAAACAACTCAATTTTTTCCCTTCTACCCCACATTTAACTTTACGCCGAGTCTGAAATTGCAGTTAATGTTTGCTATGAGTCACCATTAACATTCATTAGGTTTGATTGCTACTAACCAGTAGAATTGCATCTTTGGGTCGACACAAAGAACTTAACTAAAAGAGCTGAAAACAGAAAAGTAATTTTTCTGTAGCCTGAAGGAAACTATTGGTACGATTACAAAAACTGAAATATGTTAGATAAATTTATCGTTTGATGCCCTTAGATTTACAGTGATCAGGTCCTAATTTCATAGAGCTGCTTAAGCACAAAAAGTAGCTCAGCACGAAAAACAATCATGCTTACCAGATTTAGGTTACTAGACAAAACACCATGTTATGTGTTTCATTTGTGACTTATATCCAGCTCATTTCTGCTTTGCAGAAATTTGTTAAGCAATATGTTCTGCTTAAGCAGCTCTAGGAAATGGGCCCCAGAGCTCTTTTTCAAAGTGCCGTTTGATCCCGTGAATTTGTTTAGCAGAAAATAAACCTTGCTTAACAAGACATTTTACCAGCCCAAATGCCAGATGATGTATATACTGCGTTTGACTGGTGCTCATGTAATAATTGCATTGCATATTAGTCCTGCGGGATATGGTGCAAGATTGATTGATTGATATTAGTCCCTTAACCCTCCGCTGCACTATGACCTTGAAAAGCGTCCGTCCCGCCCTCGCACAGTCATCTGCAGTACGGTGTGAAATTGCGCATAACACTAATTTGGCTGCTCACAAACTCTTCTAACATGGTACCATTAGACTCAGAATCGTTCACTCAATCCCAAGAAGAAAAAAAAAATCAAAAAAAGTGAAAAATCAATTTTTGTTTAATTTTTTACCCAAATCCATCAAAATCACACCGTTACACTATCGCACTGTTTGCTGCAGTACCATGTGAAATTGCGTGTAAAACTATTTTGGCTGCTCACAAACTCTTCTAACATGGTATCATTAGACTCAGAAACGTTCACTGAATCCCCAGAACAAAAAAAAATGCAAACAAAATGTTCATAGGGGGTAAGCACACTCAGTTGAAACAAAAAAAAACCTAATTTTTGCCCAAATCCATCAAAATCACACCGTTACAGTATCGCACGGTCCGCTACCGTACGGTGTGAAATTGCGTGTAAAACTATTTTGGCTGCTCAAAAACTCTTCTAACATGGTATCATTAGACTCAGAAACGTTCACTGAATCCCCAGAACAACAAAAAAATGAAAAAAAAATATTCATAGGGGGTAAGCACACTCAGTTGAAACAAAAAACAAATTTTTACCCAAATCCATCAAAATTACACCGTTACAGTATCGCACGGTCCGCTACCGTACGGTGTGAAATTGCTTGTAAAACTACTTTGGCTGCTCACAAACTCTTCTAACATGGTATCATTAGACTCAGAAACGTTAGCTGAATCCCCAGAAGAAGAAAAAAAATGCAAAACAATGTCCCTGGATGGTAAGCACACTCAGTTGCAAAAAAAAAAAAAATGTTACCAAAATCATTTTTGTTTTCATTTTTTTTTTTTTTTTTTTTGCACTGCTTTCCAGTGCTTACCAGTCTTCTGAGAAACAAGGTATCTTATTTACTTGGCCAACCCGAAACCACAACCTGCACCTGGTGTCTGCCCGATGTCTGGAACAGTGACAGGATGATTGATTGCCCCCAAGTAACAGCGGCTAGATCTAAGACTCAGGGATAGCCTCAGGGGAATTCCTTGGGCCTCAGGGGAATTCTATGGGGCTTCGAAATAAAAGGTGACTGTAGGTCGAAGACTCACCCCAAGCTAAATCTGCTGGTACTAGTGTTATCCGGCTATGGTCCATTGAGGAACTTAAAAAAATTCGCAATTTTTGACCGCACCGTTAATGAGTAATCACATTTTTTTTTAAACGGTACAGTCGATGACTGTGCGAGAGTGCAGCGCAGTGTTTTAAGCAATAGTTTCTGTTAAGCAGCTCAATGAAATTGGGCCCTGGGTTATTCTAAGCCATGGTTTGGTCGCGCAACACCAATCAGAAAGACAGCAACAATCAGAAATAAAGAATTTGATGGAAAGTTAGAGCCATACAAAGAAGTTGATTATTTTAAAAATGAAAAGTAGCTATGTGTAAATATGAAGGTATTATAAATAATAACAGTTTTTTTGTGCAGGGATCTTCTACGGGCAAATTTCATAGAACTGCTTTAAAGCACAAAATATTGCCTTGCAAATTTCTGCTTAGCGCATTTTAGCAGGAAACCATTCACAAGTTGTACATGCGAAACGGTATATTGGCTGGTAACCTGTTTCTGGTAACTGTAATTTTTTTGTGCTTAACTTTTGCGTGTGCTTTAAAGCAGTTCTATGAAATTGGGCCCTATTCTTGTGTCTGGTTAAGTTACCCGTCTAAGGTTTCACCGAGGACAATGAACTGAAACATTTGAGGATAAAGTTTCTGTTATCGACTAGATATAATTTTAAAACGTAATTTATATTTATCTATGATGATTATATGCGTGTGTGTGATTTGCATTTTATAGGTGCTTGGAAAAAATACGCAAGTCAACACTTGCTCTGCTGAGGTTGCTCTGATATTAAATATATATATGTTTTAATTATAAACAAAAACAGAGTGAATGAACATTAAGCTCACATGTTATAACTCAGTACTATTGGTAGAAACACTGTACAGCCATTTTTAATTTTGCACTACGGTAACCAATTCGTGGGAGGAAAGGAAAATAGTCTGGTGTCTATGAAGTGAAACTTTGAGTAATCGTTATCACTGCGCATTCGGGTACCTGACAAGGATGGTCCGTGGAATGAAGAAGGTCAGAGTAGAGAAGGGATACACTGCTTGGGCCTTTACATGGAGTACCATGGCAGGGGAGGGGGGGGGCCTCGGTGCATTCTGTTGTGTCTTCATTGTTAGCTGGGATTCTCAGGAATTCTTTAGAGAATTTTATTAGGGGGTGGGTTGGGGGTACTTCTGTACAAGAGGAAAAGAGTGTGTTAAAGTATGGGAACATATTGGTGGTGGTGGGGGGGGGGGGGGGGACACTGCCATGTATTGGGTAGGCCTTTTACGCCAGACAACCACAGTGTATTCATAAACGAGTTCCGACTCCGCAAATGGGTATCGTGAAAGAGTCAGACACAAGCCACGCAGTGCCTGGCTTATAGCTACAGCCAATAGTAAACATGTACATATAAATAAGCAGCAAAAAGTGTGTCGGATTCAATGCAATTAGTTGATTTTAAATATTAATCTGATTTTTTATGGGGTTTTGTTTAAAGGTATTCAAGTCAAAGCGTTGAGTTTAAAGCCTTTAATTAACTCTTCAGAGAAACCTGTTATATTCTAACTAAAAGGGAAGTTATACGATTGGTAATCACTCTATTAAATTAATGGCAATAAAAACTTACTTGGTTAGAAGTACAGCAACTTTCGATAGTATAAAGCTATTTTTAAAAAATATTTCAAATCAAAATAATGTGGATATGGAAAAAGATGTCAGTTTTTATCTCCCAATATTTGAATCTGAGATTGTGTATTCCTTTTAGGGATTAGTCTT
The DNA here is from genome assembly GCA_032158295.1 of Pycnopodia helianthoides. Lineage (NCBI taxonomy): Eukaryota > Metazoa > Echinodermata > Asteroidea > Forcipulatida > Asteriidae > Pycnopodia > Pycnopodia helianthoides. The sequence continues at coordinate 12,414,449 of CM063260.1, forward strand.
TATGCATGGACATTATTCGCTTCGGATTTTGGCTATATTTAAAAAACGTGACCACCTTTTTAAACAAAATTTTCACAGGTCAGTTTTATTGTATATATCTACACTTAGGATTAAAACAATCAAATGTTCCCCAAAACCAATACTTTGCCTTTAAAGTTTATGTTGTGTTGAATAGTTAGATATGTTATGATTTCCTGTACATCGAATTGATTTGACTATGAATAACAATCTGTATTAGGCTAACTCATCAGTGTTCAATGGTTTCAACGTTATGGTTAAAAACTTAACTTAAACTTTGGTTTTGTTTACATAGTGTCAATTTTGCCTGGTGTTCTATGCAAAAATTAGGTCGCAAGTATTTAGTTTCAAGTTCACTCCAAGTTCATCCCTTATCTAAGATTAGTCTCAAACAATGACATGCTTTATTGAGGGAAATGTTTTGTATTAATGGGATTGTCATTGCATACAAACTCCATCTATGTTTGTGGTTTATTAATTACTTTGATGTTGTTCATCTGGAAACTAACATGGTACATTTTTTGTTAACTATCACCAAAGGCCCCTATATATCCTGGAACTTAATCACCAACTACTGGTATACTTATTTGAAATTTTTAAACAGCAATGATTATTACAATAAAGGAATGTACTGTTATATCAACATTCTTTTGGTTTCAAATCCTCTATGAGTGAACATTAGGCCTACTCTACATATCTTTTAGCATTGTAACAAACTGCTTACCAACTAAAATGACATGTGGTATAAATGCAAAAAGTTGTATGAACTGACCTTTGGACCTTATGAGAAACTGTCAACAACAAAAACAACATAAAAATGGCCATAACCACTTATTACATTGCCAATTTGTTTTGTTCACAAGAACATTAATTTAATGATGTTCGTTTTTGTTCTCATACATTTGGTATTTGGGGGAGGATAAAACTTCTGACATGTTTCACAAGCAAAATTAAAAGTTCAGAGAAATAGGTCCGGGAAAGTTGATAATACCGTGACCAAGGTTCGCCTAAAAAACCTCTGGCGTGCCGGTGTCATAGGGAAACTGTGCCCCGGAGATTCTGTCCCCCATAATATGGGAAATTAACATTGGCTGGAGGAGGATGATTCAAAAGAGGGCGCTATCAGAAAAAAAGTTTGTGCACAGGGGACAGAATCTCCTGCCACACCGGACGGAAATTTCTGTATAGGAATCCTCCACGGTTGAACTAATGACACTACTCTCGACCACGTTATCAACTCCTCTCTCGCCAACAAGAACAAGTTCCAGATAAATGGAGACGTGTGATAGTCGCCCATATCCCCCAACACAAGCCCCATTGATTAGGTCTTATCTAATTTCACCAATAATTGGTTTTACACTTCAACTGAGAGTAACGTCACTGATTGACAATAAAGGAATGTATTGTGATATGAACATCACTTTGGGCTTCAAATCCTTTAAGACTGAACATACGTACACGTAGAAATATTTGACAGGTTCTGAATGCCACAGTTGCATTTTTGCGAATGCTGTTACTGGAGAAATAAATTGTGAAAACTGTTATGCGAGTGACGTTCTGATTCTGTGTTTTCGAACGCCTCTTTTTGTTGTGTGGGGCAGCACTTCTAATTTCCTAATCGATGCCGTGCAAACTGTACACAGAATCGATTAAAGTACTTTTGCCCATAGCCTGGTCAATACCTCGTACAACGTCATTGCAATACACATGCACAAGAAACACGCTATGTTCCAGCCCAAAGATATGTCCATTTGTTTGTCAGTCTTTACGACATGAATAATAAATGTCGTTGTCGACGGCAAAAGATCAAATGCGTTGTACGTCTGTAAACATTCCCAGTTTCTCCGCTAAGGGAAGGTAAATTGGACCATTCTTTCGGTAAGTATAAAGCCTTTTTATGCCGTCTACCACTCAAGTTACGTTTGAAAATTTCGGTGATCAATTGACATGAACAGTACGGTCGTCGATGGGGACATTTGTCTTGAATTTCGACGCTGGTACTTTGCGGTGTAAAACAAAAATGCAATAACGTAGCATGCACGGATGTAATATACTTGCACCAAGTTTCGACACCCATCCCCAGCCCAAATCCCGCCTAACCAGTGCACTCACTCGTTGACACAATGTGTGAGAGCGATAAAGCAACACTCACAATTTGATGAAGTCTCATATTTTCAGGGTTCGGCCAGTTCTTGGTCTCATCTCCTAATTAATGTATACATCATTTCGAAGAAGATTCGAGTTACATTTATATGTTCCGTTTCCAGCATCCCTCTCACTTAAGCCATTGTAACTAAAGCTATACAAGATCAATCTCACATCACTTGTGCAAAACAAGGATTCACCAAGACCGATCATTGAAATGCATCATCACGAAATCCGGGTGTCAGGATGGCACTTTCCAAAAAATAAACGAACACCGTTTTATCAATATCGTAAAGGTTATGATTATAACATTTTGTTGATTCAGTCACATATGGTAATAGGATACCACTGCCTACAATACAAATTTGAAATAAACTGATATTTAGTACACTTTAAAAAAAAAAAAAAAACTACCGGAGGGCCTGACCGTAGGCTACCCATTGACGCCGGTTTGTTATATTTGTTTTGTTATATTTGTGCAACTCGGCAACATTTAACACAATCACAAACGTTTACTGCTGTTGCATACAAGTCAAGTAACTATTAAGCGAATTCCATTTACATTGAACGAAAATTCAATCTGGGCCATGATGATTTTCCAGATATCAATTTCAGTCAGGGTTGTTAAAAAAAAAAATTGGTTCTTAGTATTACAATATTGAGATTTGTAATCGTGTAAATCATTTTAAATATATTTAAATGGATTTTATGTTTTGTTGATTTTAGTAGACAGTTTAGACAAGTTAAGTACAAGTTAACGTACTTTTCATTTGTGCCTATCTACCAAATTACAGGGTAATTTTAATTACAGTACAATACTTTGTTCTTGTAGGGCAAGGCAGTTTTTCCTTTGTAAAGGGACTTTCAGATTTTCAAATGGAAGTGCCCTCTCTAAGACGAAATTCCAGGCCTGATTTAAACTGGCTGTCACACTTGAAATGTTGAAGACCTAGCCAACCAAAATACCAAACTCCGTTGTTCTCGATTGGTTTTGTGCTATTCGGCCCTGTAGCTGTATAGTTATCCATGCATTGTGAACATGTGCATGTGATTGTGATACAGTCATACGATGCATGAGTCTGTACGTATGTAGACAAGCGCGCACTTTTCGAAAAGTTCTTCGGCATTCATTTCCCACACACAAACGTACATTGTAATTGTTTAGAAACGTATATCTCACAAGTTATGAACAAAAACGTACATTATAAAGGTATGATATTTGGTTCTTGGAAAAAAAGTATGAATACTTTATTAAGTAGAAGGGCTGACCTACATGTAGGTCTCCACAATGGAGTAGTAGGCTGATGATAGTAATATACTCATACTTCCACAACAAGCAACACATGATGTTGAAACAATGGTTAATAGCCTAATAAATATGACAAAAGGTTGAGCAACTCAAACAACAAAATGAACATTCTTTTAATTATCGTTTTTTCGAGAGAAAAACTTCAGCTCAAGTTGATTTACTTACATAATTTGTGGTGTGTGTCTTGAGCTTTTAGTAGTACTAGAAGCATTCACAGGTGGGCGGCAGACCATTACTCAGAATACATCGGCCCAAGACTTTGAGGTCTCGCTGTTCTCACTTCTTAGACGGAAAAAAAACTAACTGTTTTCTTCTCACTCATAACTCACAGTATATTCCTAACCACAGTTACTGTTATTCTCCCCTTTTCCGTTGGCATTCCAAAGAGATAACATAAACTTTGCTCCCGAGTCTTCACTCGTAGCAACGTCTACCGGAGGCCGCCATCTTTGAATGCACCGTCAATGTAAACAACGGCTGTTTTCGGCTGGAATACTTTTAATTAGCTAGTAGGCATCGAGTGTGATCCATAGTGATTGTAAGACACAAAGTCTTCTTAAAAATATTTCCCCTGTAATTACTTAAGAATGTATTTTTAAGAAACACAGTACATGTACAATAATTGCTATTAGGAAGTTGTATCTCATTTCCGGGCTACTTCGTTTTCAGCGCAGACGACAATCGGCATGATGGCTGGTGGACATTTTTTCGGAGGATCCACCTCGCTTCTCGTCCTCTTCTTAGCTCTCAACCTCGTCCCCTCATCGTTCGCGGAGGTAGTTTGCTACGAGCAGTCGATGGAGTTCTTCGGAACCCCGAGTGTGTCGATGTCGCTGTACTTGACCGACGGACAAGACGTCACCAACTCCTCTGTTGCCGACTGCGCTCGATTGTGTCGACGAAGCGACGGCTGTTTCTCGTTCACAGTAAGACCAATAGTCTACTTAGTATCAAAAGAGAAAGTTAGGAAGAGGGTCGAAAGGGAGTCTCCCAAATACCAATGTTGAAATTTACACAAATCGTTTGTACAGATTAACAATTTTCTTTTTTAGGGAGACGCTCTGATAGTTTTGCTACTGGTGTCGGCTTTGATGCCCTCTGTTCGTCTTTTCATTGCACACTCAGTCCGACATACTCACAAAACCTCAAATCTTGTGCTTTACCAAAACAAAGAACGACTGTAAATGCCAGTCTAATCGGACAAGGTGGGCATTCGTACTGAGTTGATGAATTAATGCGTTGTAGCCTTGACCAAGGCGTTGGAGATGTCGACACACATTACGCACAGTGCTATGTGTAGGCAACGGGTGGGTTTTACGGCGTCTTTTTCGGAGTGAAAACTGCGACCGCCTTGAGCAAGGCTAATGCGTTGGGGTTCCTTGAGAAAGACATTGACGTCATTGTTATGTTGTTGTTTTTTCCAAAAATTAGTTAGTGGCCTGACGTTTCGACCCTAGCAGAGTCTTTCTCGAAGGCTAAATGCTTTGTTGTTTTTTCGTCCAGTTTTCGAAGGTGTCCGAGTTCTGTTCATTACATCCTCACGACAGCTCCACTGGTCTCGAGTTTCAGCATGCGGCAGACACGGATGTCATTTATTACGAGATGGTGGACAAGAACATCGATAGAACTGTAAGTTGTTCAGTATAATTTCGAAATTTTGAGCTGAAAGATAAGAAATTATTGTGAAACAATTTGTTCAAAAATTAATAAGGATTTTAATTTCCTTTACAATAATTGTAAATATTTCTGACGCAAACACTCCATTGCGACCACGGTACCGTCACTAGCTTCGACTAAACAAAATAAATATGCTGTTCTACCGTCAAACATAAATCAGCCGTCAAAAAAAAAGTGTGTTACATTGACTAGAGCCCAATTTCACAGAGCTGCTTAACAGCCGATTTTGTTCTTACTGTGCGAGTTTCCATTTCAAAGCGCTCCTTACCGTAAGCGAACGAAAAGGCATACTAACCTCCCAAAGGGATGACAAGGAATGGCGTAACAATGCAAATCCATGGTATGGTAACGCGCAAGCTGGCCATCTAATTTTCTTGCTATTATAAACCTCTGAAATACGTTTACGCCTAAGCATTTTTTCTGCTACAGTAAGCACGAAAATTTGCTTAACGTTAAGCGGCGCTTTGAAATTGGGCCCTCCATATTTTTATATAAAATTAATTAATTTACTGCTATTCAACCTATAATGCGTAGATGAAAGACCGTATTATTATTTTGTATCACCCATTAGGATTATTTCAGGGGCTGTGTCAATAAGTACAAGAGCAGATGTCAAAATGGCGGATCGTGCAAATCCGATTGCTCGACTGAAGGGTACTACTGCGCATGTGCGGAAAACTACCGCGGAGACATCTGCCAGTTTGGTACGTTCAAACCCCACACATGCTTTTTCTTCTTATCAGAACGGGATACGGTGGCAGTGGGCTATATAGCTTGTTATAGCTAGTTATAGATTGTGGTCGTAGAAACAACGTCAACGTTTGCAACTTGGGACAAGGTCATGGATTTTGATAATATGAAATCGGTGTCAATAATTGCGATTGGGGAAGACTCGTGTAATTGTTGACATGAACATTAACATTAATACGTCTGAGATGCCTCTTTAAATTAAGGGAGGGAGGAAATGGGTTCTTTGTTTGATATTACTTACATACTATATACATTACTTTGTAATTTTCCCCGCCTTTTTTCGCAGCTCGCGAGGACGAACCTGTACTAGTTCAAACGCTAGCAGACTCTCCATCTCAAGGTAGCACGGGTTTTACATTCAACAATGAGCACTTTCTCATCGTTGGTGGCTAGTAAGTTTTACTCTGATCATTTCTACATAAATGTAAATTACACCTAGGTCTATACTTTGTTGTCAGTGATTGAAACTAGGTCTATATGCAGAAAAAGGGAAGCTGTGAAAGTTTGACCTGGGCTAATCGAAAACTCGACGTTTGGACATTACGGAGACGTTTTTTTCCCAGGAGATTTTGAACCAACTGCGACCAATTACCTACACAATTATGCAAGCAATAAGAAACTAGACATTTGAACATGTTTATTCGAAAATGTTCACATAATCGGACATCCAAAATGTAGACAGACTTTTATGGTATATTCGGCATTTATTGAAACAACAAACTATCTTCTCTTTTGCAGCATCAGCAGCGACAACGGTACAGACACCGAGGCCACGACCAGAGTGTATAAATTCAACGAATCAACGGCCGCGTACGAATACGACCAGGATCTGATTGGATTGAGTATGGCCAAACAAATAACGCCCATGGTGATTGGTGAACAACTCTTTGTCTTTGGCGCCAATTTCCAGTCATTCGGCGGGTCACGGACCGCCGATTCAATCGTGTACCTCTACTCAGTGAACGGTTAGTGAATTTACTGACAGTGAATGCAGTTTTCTCCCCAAAGAACGAGTCAAAAAAGAAGAAGAGAGGTTACCAATTACCAAAGTGCACAGCCACAATCATGGGTACACATTTTTTTCGTGTCCATGTTATGAACAACAGTTTGAAAACCAGTGATGTAACAGTTATTTCAATGTTGTTTGTAAATTAATAAACCAGCGCTGTGTGAATGAAGAGTAGAAAGTACTTGAGTTTGTCGAATACAAGATCTGCAAAGAGTTACTCAATATTTTTGTGTTGTTCATTCGGTGTCTTTGTAACAAAAAATGTACCCTTGATTGTGGCTGTGCACCAATACATTTACCATTTACACTTTTGCCGTTAACAATAATTATTACATTCTGATACAGGAACCTTTGACTCCTTCCAAACGATGACTACTTACGGAGCCTGGGCAAGTGCCTTCTTATCTTCTACAACCGGCCCCCGCTACATGTTCATTTCAAACTCCAGAGGTGACAACTACAATATGGACTCCCCCATTTACAAGTGGTACAGCGAGTACAATCAGTTTTACCATGTGCAAAATGTTGGGACCAAAGGTGCGGGGACACCCGTATTATTCGACATCGCAGGGGTGTCGTATTTGGTGGTGCCATTTTCCTATGGGGACAGTGTCGGCTACAATGCCCAACCAGAGTTATGGCAGCAATCCCAAACGAGTTGTGAGTAGTACATGTTTATAAGATATAATATTCCTCTTCATACATAAAAAGCATGGTATATTTTAGACTTGTGGACAAGTCGTTAAAATGTTTGTCACGGACGATAGCGTAACGGCTTTCACGCAACTCTCGCGAGACTGCTGCTCTCTCGCTAGACTGCTGCTCTCTCGCGAGACTGCTGCTCTCTCGCGAGACTGCTGCTCTCTCGCGAGACTGCTGCTCTCTCGCGAGACTGCTGCTCTCTCGCGAGACTGCTGCTCTCTCGCGAGACTGCTGCTCTCTCCGCGAGACTGATGGCTACACCCGACTACGGGGAAGAAGTCTCGCGGGAGCCAGCAGTCTCGTGCATATCGCAAAAAAGCAGCAGTATCGCGAGAGTTAAGAGCCGTTACGCTATCACCGCTACAAACATTTAGGGACAGGTCCACAAGTCTATGTAAGTTTTTGATGGGATTTACAGAGCTCTGGATGTGCCACTTGTTAAGATAGATTTTGAGACAATTTAATATACAGATTTTATCGAACAGTCATGAAAGTAGAATGATAACTTCTCGAGATAAATCGTCTTGGGATAAAGGATGTTGCCGTGGCCTGGATTCCTCTCGGGTAGTCGACATTCTACGTCCAGAATGTCATCATTCCGTGATTGTATTAAGATTTAAAAATGTATGTATAAAAACATACACTCTAAAACAACATAACAAAAACAACAACAACAATTGGGTGGCACTTTCAAAGATCCGTGAAGATTGAAATCATAGCTCATTTTTCTTTCGATACTCTAACTAGATGTTTACATGGGTTGCTTTCTGGATGACGCAAATCGTGCAATGTCGGCGGACAGGTATTCACCGGGCACTATGGACATAGAGTCTTGCGTCAACTACTGCCGCCTCCGCGGTCACCCGTACGCAGGCCTGCAAGCTGGGTCCCAGTGCTTCTGCGGAGACGAGAACTACGACGTCTACGGACTGCGAAGTGACGGGGAGTGCAGCTCGGACTGCAACGGCAACAGTAACCAGAAATGCGGCGGCTCTTGGAGGAACTCCGTGTATCTTACTGGTACATCAAACTATAATATGGTCATTTTGTTTGCTTTCCCGTGTTGTCAGTAAGGTCATACCGCTCGAAGTAATCAACCAAAAATGGTCGGACTATTTCAGTGACTATTTCAAGCACAATGAAGTCAACCTCATTCCCAGGGGTGACTGATCTAGCCACGCCTTTTTTATTCACAGTACGCGCTGCTCGCTCATAACCCCTGGTATTAACCACTTGCACGACGCGCAGCACCATTAATACACGTGCCTATCCAGTCCCCAGAGTCAGTTGTACACAAAGGAGTTGACCCCCAAAATGGTGGAAATTGTAGACGCACCTTTCTGCAAGGGGTCAACTGGTTAGTTAAAATGTACAAGTGCCTTTAAATTAGGCCTGTGGTCGATCTACTCTTCGCGCGCGCTTAGCCCGCAAAAGTGGCATCAAGTCAAAGAGCAACTGGTCCCCTCTCATTCTTCTTTGATCTCGTGACAAGGAGTCTATAACTGTAAGCAGAAGCAAGGCATGGAAATGTATAGAGCCCCACCGGGAGTATTATTACACAACAGGTTCTGTATAAATCATGGAATGTTCTTTTAGTTATGTAACTTTGTATTGTATTAAACAAAATGTTGTATACCGCTTGGGCCCTGTACAGACAACTCGTGGACGTTAATCCAGACGCTTCCGGACGCCACCGCCACCGTCGCTGCGACTCATTTCCACCACGCTGGATCGGACTATCTCGTCCTGACACCCGAGACAGACGGCTCGAGTTGCGACCAGCAACTGGTGATGTACGTGTGGAACGGACAGGACGAAGAGTTCGAGACCCATCAAAAGATATCGGAAACGCAGTGCATTGTGGACGTAGAGGTTTTCAAGGTTTGTGCGTGAGCTGTTTGCACAACCTTCCGGTGTCACTTCAGCATAGTCAAACTTCAAACTTAAACATGCGTTTGGCCGTTGTCACACAGGTTTTTTCCCCCGGTGTGTCTGTCCCCATACGGAGAAATAACATGGGCTGAAGAAAGTTGATTTAAAATAGGCGCTATCAAAAATAAATGTCTACACAACTCGTCGTATGGGGGGGGGCACACATAATCTCCTGCCACAACGGCACAATGCGAAGTCCATGCAGTGTATCGTCTGGTCAATATTGACCCTGTACATCTCGAACTGGCCTAGCTAGCCTGGCAAGTCTGATTAGCACAATGGGCAGTACCATGCTGTGTATTGTCTGGCCAGTACTGGCCCAACACTTTGCTCTGTGTCGTTTTACATCACCGTCAAGTGTGACTAGCACATTGGACAGTTATGTTTGTTGTCTGGCCAGTACTGGCCCAGTATAATGCTTTGTGACGTTTTACCGGCATGACCGTAAGGTCTGACCAGCCCAATGGACAGTACCTAGCTGTCTGTTGTCTGGCCAGTACTGGCCCAATGTGACGTTTCACATGCATGGCCGCACAGACCTGATGGTACTGTCTGGTTGGCATATTTGCTTGTTCCCAACGACAAATACATGCTACATTAAAGTAAACAAAAAATGTGACCAACCTAATGCAGGAAGAAAACAAAATACGGAGACACATCACAGGGAAGTATCCAATTACTAAATCGCTTTTTTTTCTCTATACAGGCAAATGGTCGGATGTTCATGATCATCGGTGCTTCTAGGACCCAACATACCGTGTCTAGTAACGACGACTACACCGTACAGAACAGAATCTATATCATGGAGGGAAGCATATTTGTCCTGTACTGGTCTATCGAGGGACACGCCACGATGGACTGGGGTGTCTTCGAAAGGAACGGGGAAACTTACTTGACACAGGCCAACATGAGAAGCGCTGATGGAAGTGAATATGGCGGGGCAGAATTTAAGATATATCAATGGTATTAGGACTAATGTTACAAGATTATGTTGTCATGCCTTGTCGGGTTCCCAATACCAAGCACAAGTTCTGATTCACAGACTATGGTTATATAACCAGACTATTTTTCATTTCAATTTTTCCTTTGGTTCCTGGTTTTAGCAGAGAATAATCGAAATAGTTTGATCAAGAAGAATCGTTTTCATGCCAAATCAAATAGGTTTTCATGTTCTGAGTTCAATGTAGTATGAAGTATAATTGCCCAACGTCTTTGCGCTGTAAAAGAGAGTGATTTTTTGTAAAGAAAAGGGTACGAATAAAGTTAGGGTTGTGACTGGATTAGCATTGCAGTGCTGCAGTAAATGTAAATAATTAGAAAAACGTCTATATATCAATGTAAATAATTAGAAACACGTCTATATATCATGTGTACATTAACGTATGTGGTTTTGACTCTGAGCTCGAAAGTTGCTCTCAAATCGTGGAGTTTAAAAACAATAAAAAATTCTATTTGAAAACTGTAAGTTGTTGGGATGTTTGTAATTCTTACAGAGTGTCTTAAGTGTACTGCTCTTCTTCAAGGACTTGGACCAATACCACGACTGGGAGGTCCGTGGGGGAGGGGGCGCTCTTCAGAATTACAACAGTAACACCGCCCTTTGCCATCTTTTGGTGGTTATTAATATATTCAATTAAGTTGACCGTACGTTCGTGATTGAGGTCCATTTGGTATTTTTGGGTCATCCTGCCTCAGACCTACACTTGTGCCTTTCACCTCTTCTGTGGATACCACTCGGAAAGAAAGACCCTCTGTGCTGCCAGCAAGGTGCGGGGGGGGGGTCCATTTGAACACAATGATGGCGCATTGTTTTCCCGCCATTACTTACGCTGGCGCATTGTGTTCCCGCCGTAACTTACAAATCCAATACAGAAAAACGTCGATGGTGACGACATAATTTGCGTTTTATACATTTAATGTACGCATTTTACACCCAAGTTAGTACAATATTATGCTTTACCCCAATGCTAGTCTTTTCAATAACTTATCCACACCTTGAATACATTATTGACAGCATTAAGCTGTTTACTTACGTATAGCCATCGTATTCGAATTACTCCTATATCGTGTAAACTGCTCCATCCGTCTTACATTTTGTTGCCGTTGTCTGGCGGTAAACCAATACGTTTCTTACAATTATTATTATTTTCTAGATTTTGTTTTTTCTCTCTTTTGTAATGGCTTCTATATTCTAGTCGTACATGGGATCCATCCGCTTTCAATAACACTGCATCCATCCTGTTCTCGTCCATTCAAGTCAATGTATCCAAACCGAGGCTTGAATGACAACAAAAGTCTGGTACCTTTTAGGTCTAACTTAAATTAGTAAACATATCTACGATGATTGCAGCATGTTAACAGGGGTATATTTCTACTTCTTTAAAATGTACACCGGTAGAACCGGATACTTTCTTTGGTATGTACAAAATTGAGACTTCTCAATCAAATAAAGACATCATATGGTTTTAGTCATCAGGGGAAATAGGACGATTTGGTATCGGTACTCAATAAAACCTATACTTGCTGTAAATGTGGAACTTATCCCCAATAACCTGAGTGAGAGATCTTCCGTCTGAGCCGCTGAGATGACTTCGAGAAAATTCGTGTTTCAATCCGATCGAAGCTAGGCCGAAAACAATTTGACACTTTTATTGTTTTGCCCTTTAGTGCAACCATTGTTTGGTTTAAAATTGATATACCTTTCCAACCTCAGTCAAACAAGATTATAGAATTTCGTCATAGGTCACTAGAGCTGCCCTCATTTTCGGGGTGTTAAGGTTGCGGATCTCTCGAGCCGTTTATGAGAGATGGTCCAGCGGTTCTTTGGGAACGCTGTCCTGGGCCAGCTCATCGGCCTCCGGTCGTAATGTCGGATCAGCTCCTTCCGTTTGATCTTCTTGCCACCGAAAACTACAAAATCAAACCCCAAAAGAAAAGTATAATAGACAAAGGCAAAGTTGTAGTGTACTTCTGTAACTTATTTTGCATTTCTCTAGATTCATGGTTGAAGTGTACTACATAAAAAAAACATGGACAGGCTAGATTCCCCTTCATTTGAGGTTGTTTCCAAAAGACCCCTTTGCATATCACGTCACAAGCCCAAAACAGTCCCCTCACTGCGGTCAACGAAGAGCTATCATTAGCCGAGACATCAAAGATGGCGGCCAATGATGCAAGGGATCTATAGATAGATTGCACATGACGCATTTGACCACCATCTTTGATGAACAATGGAAACGTGCACGCGTGTACGCGCTCCGCACGACTCTCAGCCAATGATAGCTATCCACGCGTGCACGTTTCATCAAAGATGGCGGCCACTTTTCCATAAGAAACGCGCATCAATGTCCTACCTTTTTCTCCAAGTCCGTGACCGAAGTTCTGCGACAGATGAGCGACGATGACGACCAGGAACACCCGGACCAAGATACCCAGAATTCCACACACCATGACGCATGATGGGAGAACCTTCTGAGAAGGGTCCCTCAGAGTATGCCACATGAACGAGATCTGGAATAAGGGACCGGTGGTGACGAAATGATTTGAAAAATCTGTAAAATGTTGTTTGAATAATAGTCTATAGGAAATCAAGTTTTTTCTTTAGAAAACTTGAATTAAATTTGAGTAGAAAACGATATCTTATTCAAAAACTTGTTCATTAAGTATAGAAAGAGCTCATCCAAAAGTCATTGACGACAAGAGGACGACTCTACAGATCATGTGACCTGGGACATCACATGTTTACATAAAAGCCACAGGACTTCATGCGGGCACGATTTGTAGGCAGCTCAACGGAAGCCGCAAACATTAAATCTTAGTATATTTTAAGGAGATTGTCTGATTTTGATCAAATTTTGATATAAAGAAAAGGGGTCACATCTCAGAACTTGTACAGCTGTTATATTTTGTTACTGTAACTGCTTTAATTTATAACTCTCGCAAGGTACTTACATCGATAAACTTGTATGTTGTGTAGACAGGCAGGACCCAACACGTCAGAAGGAACAGCCCCACGAGTACTTTGCTCTCAAATCGGACCTAAAATAAATGAACATAAAATGAATTCTGCATCACATAAAGAATTAATTGATCTTGTCTTCAGGAGACGTCAAATAAAGTCCAATTTAAATTTGCCATAAATAACCTTAATCATGGTGCAGCCATATTGATTCTCCCATTTAAATCAATGTAACAAAACCGAGGCTGCGGGAGGAAAAACAGTCTGGTTCCTTTTTGTAGAATGAATGGTATTATGCAATGCCGGTATTGGATACAAGGAACATGGCCAAGATGTTGGTAGCATGATAAAGGTCCATTGCCAGTTTCAAATTAAAAAAACAAAACAGAATTGAACGAGCAGAATTATCTAGGAAGTTGCTCTTTGGTAATTTGGTTATGTGTATTGATGAAATAAGCGTTATATTTAAACGTCTTGCAACATCACAATACAGTCTTGTGAGAGCAGATGGATGATAATTTGTTAGTTTCTTACTGCCAGGTAGCCAAGGATGTTCCAGATGATGGTGACAGGGAGACCGAGACCTAAGACGATCTTCTCCATGTTTGTGTTGAGATAGATACCGTCGTCAAGGACTAGAATCACCATACTGGTCTGTGATAATAACATCAAAAGATTTTGTGTTTGTTATTACTAATGTATTAATACCCAACCCTCATGGCATGACAAACCCAACAACAATAAGAACAACACAATTAACATCGAACAACCAACAATAGCGAAAACAAACAGCGGACTAGAAATGACAAAGAAACAACCAATAAACAACAAACAACATACAAAAACAACAACAGAAAACAAACAAACAAACAACAACAAAGCCGCCGTCGAAACGACGATGGTGATATCGATGGACAATGACGGCTTCTAACAAACAACCACAATATCAATGAAAATGCTAGAACCCGTACCTCAAGCTGGATGTTGAACTTCAGAAGATCCGAAAACAGATACATACTGCCGCACAATGCTGAGACATAAACACACATAAAACTGCATTATAAAAGACAATGAAATTACTTAACATACTAAACTTTGTAAATTTGTTTCAATTTCACGGTGCTAAAAAAACGTCAAAATGTCAGTATAATTGGTAGAAGCACTTGCTCCATTGTCGGTGTAGTCTTGATTGGCGACGTTCGTTTTGTTAACGTAATCATCGTTTTTGCCACACGAATTACTGGAGGAGATTATACGTACGGCTTTGGCCCAGTCCGGTCCATCCAAGCCAGTCGATGTTGCGCCCTCTACCGGTGACTTACACAAAAACCAGCGTCGCGAATCAAGACTATTATTGTCAGTGCGTTTTACCTTGGAGGTTAATGTTAGCGCCGACAGTTCTGAAGATCAGTCTTCTTTGTCTGTAATAAGTAGCTCCAAGGTATAATCCACACGCCATAACAAACGGACCGGCAAGACCAATCACTACCAAGCGAATCTACAGAAGGAAATATCGTCAAATATACACGTTCAATCAGTTTACTCATTTTACTTCACTTCGTTTGGGTCTTTATATATAAACAGTGAGTCATATAACACTGTTTTTCAGACTGCCACTATGTGATAGCAGCCACCATTATGTAATAGCATTGTGATCAAGCAATAATCCCTACCAGCCTCGGTTTGAAGTGATAAATGATTAATTAACTGGTGAATGACAATTATTGGCTGCGTCAATAAAGGTCCTTGATATTGCATCCCGTGTATACAGGACCCTTTTGAACTAGAAGTTTGTAATGATGCACCTGTTTGAGATGCAGAGACGTGGCCATGTAGATGAGGTGGGCCCGGGGTACCTGCACCCCACAAGTTTCAAGTGCCCCTGGTGACCCCCACGAACAAATCCAGATGAATGTAGTGCCCTATAAAAGAGAGCAAACAACATGGCCCCTCAACACCCCCCCCCTCCCCAACTGGGTAAGCAATCCCCTATGTGCCCCCATCGAGAAAAAAAATCCTGGCTATTATACGCTGCTTTGGAGATGCCATGCAGATCAGGGCATCCAACAGACTTGAAAAACAGGTGAAAAACATAAACACATGGCACTTCACTGATTCAAGCGAGCCGCAAATCGATCCTTTGAATGAACTTTACTCGCCAATTTAACGATATCGAGTCCTTCTTGAAGTGTCTCGGCGAAGTTGGAGATACAGTAGATGAGCAGCACCATGACGCTGAAGGCGAACACGAACAGTTCGTGGGGATGCTCTCGTAGAATGGCGTGGATAACGTAGAATAGGCAAAACACTGCAAAATGAACACACGAAACCAAATAAGGGACCTTTCTCGTTGGCGTACGACCCAGGGGAGCGGGGGGCAACTGCCCTCTCATCTCCCAAATTCGGGAAAAAACAGTGGGGAAAATTCGGGCACGGCAAGAAGAAAAACAAATTGGCCAGATAAAGCAAAACAGACTCATTATAATCCGTTATTAGATATTAGTACTTATATTTTCATCCGAGTGTGTAATATTTCGGGAAAATCAACCCTCTGTATGTCCCCTGAACCACTCATTGTTTTGCTTAAATTCCAACGGTTTGACACTCGGATGTTGTGTCAGACACAGGTGTAGATTTAAAGGGAGTGTAATACCTTGTTACTCTATGGACGTTACCGTCCTAGGAAAGAAAACGGCCAAGTCACACACAAAAAAGTGACTCAACGCTTTGTATGTGTATATAGTTTTTCCATTTCTACATTTCATGCACAATAAGTAACTGCCGTACTGCTGTTAAGATTTAAATCCACCTATTTGGGTTTATCTACTAATTTTTTTCTACACGTAATATTTAATTTTGCTCTATGGTTTATGAGGGCAATGATGAAAACAAAAAAATATAAAGAAGATATCGAGAACAGACGATTGGTAAATAAATGTACCATTAGAAGACATTCCCATAATAATAATGCACAAAACGAACACTTGACCCAGTCTGATCCTCGACCCCCCTTTCAAAGAAGACTGTGATGGTTTGTTGGATTCAAAGATAAATTGTGACAAAACAATGATTTTAGAAACGGAAGTAAATATCAGGGCGTCAATACAATGTCTATGCCCAATATCTCATCTTCATACTTATCTCTTTACAAAAAGTAAGAGTTACTTTAAATGAGCAATTGTTCAAATAGTGGCGACTGTGGGGAAGGTAAGATTTGATGATGACATTATAAAAAAAGAACACACGGTAATCTGGGACCATTTATCCCAAGAAGGGCAAATGCCAGTATACTGTAAAAACTTCCGGGTCAAAAGTTGATCCGGATCTGGGTCCCGTGGGGTTGACCCATTTCTGGGACAGTTCGCCCGGAATCTGTGTCAAAATTTCCCAGAAATGGGTCACAGTGACGCAGACCTCGAGTTAAATCACATTTTAATCATTTTTTTCGGATTAGCCAGACCCAGACATAATAATAATACGAGATATTTATATAGCGCACAATGCAGAAGCCGACCCCTGGGACCCGGAATCCGGATCAATTTATTCTGACCCGGTTTTGTTTTTAGAGTGAAGTGTTTACCAACCTATATTAACAACAAGTAAAAGAGCGAACGTGAAATCAGCAGAAGCTTTATCAGAGACCGCGAGCCGGTCTATAGTCAACCCGAGCGTTACGAGGAGACTCACAGCTACCGTACCGAGGAACAGTTTCTCCTGAAGACTGATGTTGGACCACTTGCGGTACTGCAGACAAAGAAACATAAAACAAGGCCGAAAGTTACGGTCATTATGAACAGAATACCCCTCGCCTAGGTATTTGCAATAATAACTACAGTTTTATCGACAATATTGCACCCCAACTTCCCACACGGTTTGATTTTAATCAAATTATGGTCCAGCAGAAAGAAAGAATTGTGTACCTTCAAAACGTCAAACTAACTTTCTTGAAAACGGGATTCCAAACACTAAAGATTCGTTTACTTAGCATTTTCAAAGTGGTGCCCACGTACCACCAACCCACCCGCACCGAGGTAGTAACCAGGATCTGGAATTATGGTTTCCAAATTCACTGGAAATGTTAAAAACTATAGAATGACAAAAAGTTTACAAAAGGAACGAATCAAATCATCGCCTAAACACTTTCGCATAATATAAAATGGCAGGCAAAACCGGGTGTCAAATCAAAGTTGTAACATTCATCTTTCGCCGGGGCCTCATTCCAATCCCTTTAACCACAAAGGAGTGACATTTAACTGAGATTAACCGACAAGGTTATAGCCGCGGTGCCTGGATGCCCCATCGGGTTTCATCAACGTAGTATTAACACACATGATTCACAACCGGCCCGGAACTTCAACTTAAAGGGGAGGTAGAAACCCAGACTATAAAAGCTAACTCGATGACAATACAGTATCCATCTCTGCATGCACATTAAGAAGAAAATCTTGCTTAAAAGTGTACTCACTAAAGCAACAATCAACAGTTGCAATCACATCACTTAAATACGTACATTACATTGACTGAGTACGTTGATTGTGCTCAGAAAATGTTTGTGCTTAAAAGTGCTTTGTGAAATTTGGTCCTGGTCATGAATGTATAACTATTCCTTTATAACTTTAACGGTCCCAAAATGGAACACTGCGGAACAGTCACTTTTGTTTCATCCCACGCACTGCCGCACTTCCTTATAATTTCTTGCCGGTTATCCCGTTCTGTCCCGTTATAAACGCAACATCAACAGATCTCCATACACCAGTACTTTAATATATTTTTGTCTATCCCTAACATTGTTTAGACATAAGGCAAAGAACATTGAGCCTTTTGGGTCGTAAGTGATAAGCATTCGTATTAAAGATGAACAAAATTATACAAGTTTTAGCCAGTTGTGCTGACTGAACAAACACGTGCCTTTGTTTTCCCCATAAAAGAAAGCAACTTATTAATGATTTAACAAAAAATTAATGTACTTTATGCAAACAAATTATGTACTTGGCTTTATACGCTTTTAAACCCCATGTAGGGTTACGCCTTCAAGAAGTACCACAATACAACTTTTGGTAGTGCTCCTTTAAACACTACTGTGTTACGACTAGTAATTAAAACCGAATTAAGGGACTTTACGAGGATATTCATTATAATCTCTAAAAACTACAAATTAACACGTCATAATGATTAGGAGTTGTTTTTACAATGAATCAACATCATTAATGTAAAGCAACCTTTTGGTTCTCAGGGTACGGGATTTCAAAGGGAATATTAATCTTTCCCAATAAAGAATAACTCAGAATGACAATTTCATAAGACAACCACACACTTTTTTTCCAAAACACAAAACAAGGACATCGACTCTCGTTATGAAAAGATCGCGGGGACTGGCCAAATTACCTCTTTATAACAAGAACGTTGTTATAAGAGGACAGCAAAACAAAGAAACACAAAGCAGAATTGATATTTGGGACTTCAGAATGTACTCTTTATAAGTAGAACCTCGTTTTATAACAAAAGTTGACTGTATACAACACACCGTTCAGATAACTTTTAATTTTCGTCCATTATACCCAACCAATGCGGTTAGTCTGGCTACGGGGAACCAAACAAAATGGCGGCCCGAGTGTAGCACAAAGTACATCCACCAGTGTTTTGGTTTGGGTTGGATCTTTACCTCAGCGCCCCATGACTTCTCTAATTCGCCGGATATTGATGACTAAACAAGAGTAGCAAAAACTGACGTCTCTGAGCTGCGGCCGCTCAATGTGCCAAGGTAAATCCGTGTGACGTGTGACCACGTCGTTACAAAACTGGCAAGATGTACGAGGCAATAATAGGCATGAGTGCAATTGACTATAATAATAAAGTCACCTCTAATCTATGACAGGGATTTTTTTGAATCTGCTATTCTCCTTCAACGTAAGGTAATCAATGAGAAATATTTCCATGCCACGTTCGAAACAACTGTCCTAACCTTGGAGAATTGACTCTAGCTCACACATTTCTGTTCATCTCCTTGAG
Source organism: Pycnopodia helianthoides (assembly GCA_032158295.1). Lineage (NCBI taxonomy): Eukaryota > Metazoa > Echinodermata > Asteroidea > Forcipulatida > Asteriidae > Pycnopodia > Pycnopodia helianthoides. The sequence continues at coordinate 12,433,958 of CM063260.1, forward strand.
ATGCCATGTCCCTCCGATTTACTCAATGAGATAGATTGAGACAATGTGATTTGCTCGATAATATAAACCATCATATTTGTTTCTCGATAACCGAGTATGGCTATCACCACCGAAATATAAAGCAAATAAAGCTTTTAAATACAGTACAAAATACTTTCAATGGACACAACAATGCTGATGGTTTGAAAACAAAATAATAAACACAATTTGTACCAATAAATCAGTGGACTTACCGGACCAACAACGGTATCAATAACGGGTCTTTCTCGTTCCACATCGACCCCAAAGTGCGCGAAGGTAGCCGGGCGATCCTGGTCCTTATACAGCGTGAAGTACGGCTTGAGGTCCAGGCCAAACTCGGCAAATGTCGCCGGACGCTCTGGAAGTTGAGCCCGCCCTCCTGGTGGCTTCTGTCGTAACTTGTCCATAGGAAGATTCACCACTTTAGTCGGCTTAAGGCATCCGACCAGACACGGCTGAGCCCTTTCTCCTGACATTAAATCTCTATCACATCTTTAGAGTCTTTCACTGTTTTCTTACAGAGGATGTTGCTGAGAAGGTTCTTACATACATGAGCAGCACATATCAAGGTGATGAAACAATGTACACTGTCACATCTGTGGGTGTTGGCTTTCCCGCCAAGTTACTACAAAAGTTCATGCACAAGTAACCCATCCTTGTGTCTTCCAAACAAGACTCGACGGTTTAATTCCCCGAAGAAGACACTTGGACGGCATGACTGTACACTTACGACAGTCTTATTAAATCTAGACGACCGGGCCTGTCCCTTGGTCGAAAAAAGAAAGTTGTGACTGCATAGCGCATTAGACTGGCAATCAGTCCTGAACATGAAAGCTTATTAAGGCACTCCAGATGGCGGATGCCAAGTATTTTTAACGGGGGGGATGACGGGGCGGAGCGCATGTCTCAATATAGACAGTACCACTCCATGCTAGGCGTGAGAAACATCAGACTGGCTATCGTAGTGAGTTGGATCTTATCAATGGGTTAGAACACAGGGCAAGAAAACAAATCTGTCTCTGATAACATTCTGATTCGATACCCCCAGCTGAAGGGTATCACAAAACTTAAGTACTGTTTTATTTAATCTGTACATTTATATTAAAAAATGTATACAAAATTGTCTGAATATTTCCACCACATTATTTATATACATGTATAGGCCTACATAAAAACAATCCAGGAAGAATCGGATTCATAATACCAAAAATAAATATATTTTGATTTAACAGTACAAATAACATCTTTATAATGGACAAATAAGCTGAACACCTCCTAACAGTTGGGGTGGTATAGTTGCCCAATTGTGTTGCTGGTTGTGGGGTTCGCTGAACACCACTGGTTAAGAGGCCGACTCCTCTCTGGGCATTACTGTATCTAGGCTTGTTTGTTTGTTTGTTTTTATTTGACAATCTTCACAGAATTCTTTAAAATACAACAAGTGGACAAATACAAGGAAATTACATACAAGAATCATAAGAGATATTGGAAACTTTAAAAATTGTCGAGGATAAGACAAAAAAAAGCCAAAAAGAAGAAGCTTATTTCCATTGTGGTCCTCTATATAAAAAGACATGTACATAAACACCAAAAAGACAAGCAAAAAAAAAATGCTTAAAAATTTGATTAGAAAAATTGCATAAGGAATAAAACAGATGAGACAAGTGACCATGACACCCAACAACAAACAGAATGGTTTGTGTCACTGGTTACTGTGTCACCATAAGTACTGTTCTATAGAACAAAAGAATAAATTAAAATTGAACAAAAGAATAAGTTAACACAGGTGGGAACACAGGAAGGGACAGAGTCTCTTCTTTTTGTCTTCAGTCGAGAAACCTCCGCGGTAACCCACTACTGGTGAATGCCTCTCCATATGAAGACGTCAGATAGGCCAACACATCCTTCACTTTAGTTCCAGTAGAGAGAAGCGCCTTTGCTTCAATTATCAGACCTCCCTTCAAAGCATCTCAAACGAATTGGTCTTGTTGATCTACAGGTACCATCTGGCAATGGCATGTTCAAGTGTAGTTACAAACTCATCAATGCATGAGGGGGGGGGGGCACTTTCCCGGAAGACTCATCCCAGCCGCTAAATGTTGGTATCTTGTGTTCGGGTGCCAGCATCACACTAAATTGCTCTTCGGGGGCTCAGCCTTTATTTTCATGGGTGATGAGTTTATCTGTGAAGTTTACTGACCAGCCTTCTGGTGGGGGCAACATGCTCCCTTCTTTGATTGTTAGGACGGTCTCCTGAATGTCACTACACTTTATGAGTCCCGTAGCACCAACATAATATCCCTATCCCCTCTAGTATTACCAGGAGTAGTTTTCCTTCCAGCAAATTAAATCACACAGCCTTCTCTTCTCCAGCTTTTTCACCTTTATATTTGGTATGAACGCCTCGTCTCCGTCAACTCAGTTGTTCACACCACTGTTGTAGTCAATCCCACTTCTGACACTTGTAGGGAGGCAGTAGACAAATTTTGTTGCAAACACTTTAAGTTGACAGGGTTTGGTTGGTTCTTTCTTGCCTTTTTTAATTTTTATGGAAGGGATCGGCAAAAACCACCATCCGCACAGAGATGAGACACGTATGAACAGTCTCATCGCCATTGCCAATTCTCGGGTGAACACACGCAACCTATACCGGTCACCACATATTGACACAGGTTTTTTTCGTTCATCCCAAATACAGTGGAATCTTATTGGTGATGGCTTTCCGGCAGATAGGGCATTGCTTAAGGTGCTTGGAACATTTCTTGCACGTGATGTGTCCGCAGAGGAATGCTGTATCTTTCTTCTTCACCATGCAGATGTTACACAACTGGGCATCCTCCAACTTCTCTGTTTTCTGCCTCAGCTCCTTCATTTTCTGCCTCAGCTCCTGGATCTCCTTGCTGGATGAAGGACGCGAGGACGAGGACGATGACGAACCCGATGACGAACCCGATGAAGCACCTGAGATAGAAAGATAATCACATCGTGTGCATAAACAGATGCACTGGAAATACATATTTACTTTTCTTTTATAATTGTCTTGATTTTTCTCGTTCTGCCCACGTTACAATGACTTGCTTACTTACAAGTTATCACTTAAATTTGAATTCCTCAGACTATAGAGACACTTGCTACGTCACATGATTCGGAGCAAGCTTTTGCGTAGTTACGTATTAAAAAAAGACCCATACACAATTTTAAACAAATGTGTATGGCACAATGCTACCAGGGTTTGCTCCTCTGGAGGTTGCTATAGAAAAGCTTGTCCTGAACCATTTGACATAGCAACTGTCTCTATAGTCTGAGGAAATCAAAGTCAAGAGTCTTAGTACAGTTTAGGGTTTGAATTCCGGTATTTGTACCCAGGAGCAAGACACTTCTCTTTAGTTACTTCTCAATACCCAAGAGTAAATGGGTATCTGTGAAGGTTTAGATTGTTATGTTGCTTGATCAATTGATCAATTTGGTTACCGGGGCTACATACTCCTAGGGAGTCGAGATGGTTTGAGAAATGTGTTTGGCTCAATGCACACGGAGTGCAAGGTGCTTGGTCCTTGGTTCAGAAACCCCTGTCAGCTTTACCTGTGCAGCTGGTATCTGCAATCCTAGAGTTACAATTGGAACACTTCAAGGTCCATGCTACTCTCTCAACCTCCTTCACAATTACCTGTGTTAATAAACAATTATAAATCAATCAAATTGTCTTAGGATACACAACTACTCGGCCTGAAAGAGTGAGCCATTTTGGAGTAAAACAGAAGAAATAGGGAGACCGCCAACATTAGGGCGATATCTTGCTCAGTTCGGCACAGACTAAGTTCTGACTGGCAAGTATTTTATTTTCCGATGGATCAGTTGAAATTTTAAATTGGCAAAAATAAAAAAATTAAACCCAGGCGGTCCCCAAAAAGAAAGCAGGCGGCCGATGCCGAACATGTGTTTTTTCTAAAACTTTGCTTTATAACTTAAATCTCAAATTGGCAGAGAGAATAGTTCCAGGATGTGTCTAAACTCAGCATGGGATTTGTAATGAATTTGGAAAAGACCTATTCATAGCATACTTGCATTACCTTAGGGTTATGAAGAGAGCTTAATACTTTCTGAGCAGCTTCACTTGCTGGTTTCAATATATCCTCTCTTTTATCAGAATCCTGATGGGGAAAATGCACAAATTACATTGATGGACCAAAGTGAGTTGACTACACAATAATTTGATTCAGTGACGCTATAAACATGTACTTTTTTGTTACTTTGTCTGATAATTTAAATCTCAAATTGGCAGAGAGAATAGTTCCAGGATATGTCTACACTCAGCATGGGATTTATAATGAATTGGCAAAAGACCTATTCATAGCATACTTGCATTACCTTGTACTGAAGAGGTGAGCTCAATAATTTCTGAGCAGCTTTAGTTGTTGGTTTCAATATATCCTCTCTATTATCAGAACCCTGATGGGGAAAATGCACAAATTACATTGATGGACCAAAGTGAATTGACTGCATAAGGATTTGATCCAGAAACGCTAAACATGTACTTTTTTGTTACTTTGCCTTATAATTTAAATCTCAAATTGGCAGAGACAATTGTTCCAGGATGTGTCTACACTCAGCATGGGATTTGTAATGAATTGGGAAGAGACCTATTCATAGCATACTTGCATTACCTTGTACTGAAGAGGTGAGCTAACTGCTTTCTGAGCAGCTTTTCTTGTTGGTTTCAATATCTTTCTTTTATCCAAATCCTGATGGGAAAAATGCCTTAAAATATAAATCTCAAACTGGCAGAGAGAATAGTTCCATGTAGCCCTGTAGGCCTTTCACTTTTGTACACACTACAGTGATGTTTTGGATATGAGGGTCCATTTCTGGGGTAGAAAAATTTCAAAGCGTCATAACTGAAATCTTACCTGCAAAAAGCCACTAATTTCACCAGATACTTCACCAGATACACTAATTTCACCAGATTCTGTGGCAGCATAAATTTTTTTCTGCGGTAAGTTTTGGACCATACATATTCCTTACAAATCTGTCATTTTCGTGAAAAAATGCTGCTCTCAACGTAAAAAATACCTGTTTTGTTAATACTCTCACAGTTGCTGTCGTGCATACGAGTATATTCACGTGTAAGACGCCGCACGGTTGAAGCGCATTTCGTGAAGTTTACTCACTTTTTTTAATTAGGCACGTTTTGTGATATGCATAATCGGTGCCCGCACAGACAAACACGAACACACGCGTACTAGTTTTTTTCGTGATAAACTGTGTTTAAAGTTTGCATTGAGGAGGCTTACAAGTAGGTGTTGCTTAAACTTACTTTCCAGGTGTTCAGACTAACTGAATGGGTGCTCTCCTAGTATATGATTTTACGAGCACAAACACACTCTTATTGCTGAAGATTAAAGTATGTTTGTCCTACTTTGGTACTCACGTTGAATTTGACTGTGGTACCACTTTGAGCTGTGGCACCAAACAATCCTGAGGTTGTTGAGGCGGCTGCTCCTCCAGACACTAAAGAAAGAACCGAAAAGAACATTAATAATATACAACATAATATGAGTTCTAAAGATATGGTATGGTAGTGTCTGTCAAACTGACAAATAAGTAAAAGCAACAATAAATCAAGTACATGTACATTGATAGATGCAGACTAATACAGTGTGCACTAATATATTAAACTAATACAGAAATCAATTAAATAGGTTACATTTTATAAACAAACCAAACAATTTGAGAAAATATAATCTCACATCATTTCATAGCCTCCAAGGAAATAAAAGAGACAGCTACTTTTCAAAGAAATAATCCAAAATTATGTCAAGAATTAAAGGCCCTGTACACTATTGGTAAGATCGAAAAACACAATGTTCACAGATTCACACATAACTTACATGATTTAAAGTAAGCAATGGTAGAAAGGGTTCCTTAAAATATTTCTGCCTAAAATGCTATCGTTTCTGAGAAACGAGTAAAACAATAGTAATTATCGCGTGCGATAATTTGAAAAAACAGAAAACACATAAGATCTCTTTTCACTATTTTCTCGTGACCTCGATGACCAATTGAGCTCAAACTTTCACAGGTTAGTTTGTTCATGCATATGTTTAATCACACAAAATGTGGACACTGATTTTGAGCTGTTACCAAAAGTGTACAATACCTTTAAGACAGGGGTGAGACTACTAGTTTTGTGATATCATGATCAATGAGTCAATGAAAAAGACTCCATCCCAACAAGGGTGTTGGCCGCACCACTGTGGTTTCGACTAGCTTGATATTTCCATCTATCGACAGAGTGACAGTCCATGGGGCACCAGTGCACCTGGCCACTCTGACTCAGGCTCAATTCATTCAACATTGATCAGGAAAGGTCAAACGTAAAACTTAGTGACTCCAATTTGGACAAAAAAAAAACATTTCATAAAACACAACAAAACTATAATTATACTTTCTGATCTCCTTACAAAGACCACAGCATTAAGCGAACAGTTTTGGTTTTAAAAACCATAAAACAAAACAAATATACTTATTTATATAATGAGTTCACATTCAACCAAGATATATACCCACATCCCAAACCAAAACTTTACTGTATTTTAACTCAACAAAAAGGTCACACAGTCAACAATGCAACCCTTACAATCAGTACTCACATGTCACTCTTCCAATCGTTGGTTCATTTTGTCCAAATGTGACTCCCATTCCAGATGAGTCAACTCGTTGATTGGACAGACCACCTGATTTAATGTTCAGTTGGGTCAAGCCATGGCAGAGGAAGCTGAATCCAAATTTCCTATTGGCAGCATAGTCCTCCATTCTCAATTCCTGTAAGGTTAATAGTTTGAAAGATAACACTTAAAATATGACAGGGTCAAAAAAAAAAAACTTCAAGAGAGATCATTGAGTTAAAGGGCGTGCATTATGGGTAATAAAGGATGACAAAATATATGTTCACAGATTTGCACATAATTTTGTGGTTGAAGATGGTCATGGTGGAAAAACTTCCCATTAAGAGCAAAACTCCACGTTTGAAAAAAGTGAAAACAAAAGGTTTTTTTTCCCCTGCCAACTTCTCGTGTCTCTGATGACGGATTGCGCTTAAATTTTTCCAGATTTGTTATTTCATGTATTTTTTGGGTACGTCACATAAAGTACAGATCTGGCAATTAACAGGGTTGTTCATGTGCTTCAATATCAGCAGTATTCATTTCACATTAACATTTTAAATTGCCAAAATGAATACAAACAATCATGGGTCTAAACTATGGGGGTGTAGGGGGGGGGGGAGAAAAACAAAAGGCTTCTCAGTCATCACACCTCAAAGCATTTGTTTTCATATTCCTTCATGGCTGTGATAACCAGGTGTCTTGTGCTGATGTTAGTTGTAACTCCTCTTTGGACCATTGTGTCCGCACTTATCACCTGCTGTAATTAAAGGACATCAACATTAATCCACTGAGTATCAATACAAACATGTACAAACAAACAATGCTAAAATGGTCATTCCGTGTCAAATCACAATGATCTAAAAGAGTCAATCTCACAGATTTACTTTAAATATGGTTAATTATTAGTTTGAGAAAACTGCAAACCCAATTATAAGTTGTGCGTTCCGGGTCATCAAGTGGTATAGGGGTTATAGCTTGTTAAACTCTTGACCTTAAATTTGTAACTTCTTTGCCTCTGGTTTGGAATAAAAGATGACTTTTACCTAAAATTCATGCTTTTACATGTACTATAAAAAACATCTACTATGCATAAAGAGGAAAATTTGAAATATGAATATGAAATCGTGCAAAGAGTTGCTTATCAAGGGCAAGATATCAAGGGCAAAATTGGCAAAATATGCTCCAATCACAAAATGGCCTGTTTTTATGGCAACAAGCTACATATTGATTTTAAAAGTATATTCTGTTTACTTACACCCCAAGTTGTTTCATCCTACACAGTAACAAAATATTTATTTTTACCGTGGACACATTATGTCAAGTATTTACATGAAATTCCTCTCACAGGCACAGTATTAAAGTAATTAAGACCAGTAAAATGCTGTGCATTCTCTTACTGTGTCCAAAGACATACATTTATTTGTTTACTTAACATTGAGGATGCTTAGGGGCTGCTTAAACTTGCCTTCCAGGTGTCCAGACTAACTGAATGAGTGTCTCTCTAAGTACATGGTTTCACAAGCACAACACGTAGGAACACACGTACCCTTACCCTATAACTGAAGATTAAAGTATGTTTGTACTACTTTGGTACTCACGTTGAATTTGACTGTGGTACCACTTTGAGCTGTGGCACCAAACAATCTTGAGGTTGCAGAGGTGGCTGCTTTTAATGGTTTTAACGATTTAATGTCCATTTGGGTCATGCCATGGCAAAGGAGGCTAAACCCAAATTTCCTATTGGCAGCATAGTCCTCCATTCTCAATTCCTGTAAGGGTAATAGTTTGAAAGATAACACTTCAAATATGACAGGGTCAAAAACAAAACTTCCAGAGAGATCATTGAGCTAAAGGGCGTGCAAACCATTGGTAAGGTTGAACAAAAACATGTTCACAGATTTGCACATAACTTATGTGGTCGAAGTTGATCATGGTAGAAAACATCCCATCAAGAACAAAACTCCATGTTTGAAAACAAAAAGTTTTTTTTTCGTGCTAACTTCTGATGACAGATTGCGCTTACATTTTTCCAGATTTTGTTATTTCATGTATTTTTGGGGTACGTCACATAAAGTGCAGATCCTGGCAATTAACAGGGTTGTTCATGTGCTTCAATATCAGCAGTATTCATTTCACATTAACATTTTAAATTGCCAAAATGTATAAAAATAATCAAGGGTCTAAATTATGGGGGTGGGGGCGGGGGAAGAAAAACAAAAGGCTTCTCAGTCATCACACCTCAAAGCATTTGTTTTCATATTCCTTCATGGCTGTGATAACCAGGTGTCTTGTGTTGATGTTAGCTGTAACTCCACCTTTGACCATTGTATCCGTACTTATCACCGGCTGTAATAAAAGGACATCAACATTAATCCATTGAGTAGGTCTATCAATACAAACAGATCTTTAGGCATAAAATGGTAATTCCGTGTCAAATCACAATGATCGAAGAGTCAATCTCAAAGATTTACTTTAATTTTTGTAAATTACTAATATGAGAAAACTACAAAACCCAATTATAAGTCGAGTGTTCCGGGTCAAGTGGTTTAGGGGTTATAGGTTGTTAAACTTTTGACCTTAAATTTATATCTTCTATGCCTCTTGTTTGGAATAAAAAGATGATTTTTAAATTATATTTTTGCTCTTACATACTTAAAAAAACATACTTTCCATAAAGAGGAAATATGAACATGAAATCATGCAAAGAGTTGCTTATCAAGGGCAAAATTTGCCAAATATGCCCCAATCACAAAATGGCCTGTTTCTATGGCAACAAGCTACATATTGATTTTAAAAGTATATTCTGTTTACTTACATCCCAAGTTGTTTCATCTTGCACAGTAAAAGAATATTTATTTTTACCGTGGACACATTATGTCAAGTATTTACATGAAATTCCTCTCACAGGCACAGCATTAAAGTAATTAAGACCAGTAAAATGCTGTGCATTCTCTTACTGTGTCCAAAGACATACATTTATGTTTACTTAGCATTGAGGATGTCTAGGTGTTGCTTAAACTTGCATTCCAGGTGTTCCGATTAACTGAATGGGTGATCTCCTCGTATAGTTTCACAAGCACAAACACACCCTACATGTGTATTACTGAAGATTAAAGTATATTATACCACTTTGGTACTCACGTTGAATTTGACTGTGGTACCAAACAATCCTGAGGTTGTACAGGAGGCTGCTCCTCCAGACGCTGAAGAAAGAACAGAAAAGAACATTGATAATAACAACATGGGGAAGGGGAAAGTATATTGGAAAGGTTTTTTTCAAAAAAGGGTGTCAGAAACAGGAGAGGGAGAATTCCGTGCATTGTGAAAATCGGCGATGTATCGGCAAAATCAATGTATAGTGCGAAACCACAAAAAACAGGTACGTGAGGGGGGAGGGGGGACAGAAAGGAGGAAGAGCGTGAGAAAAAGGAGACTGGGTGCCTAGGGATGCTCAGACAACTCAACAGTTGAAACAACTCGATGGTACGTCAACTTGACCGTTCCGACAAGACAAGTCAACGAAATAGGGGTCAAGACAAAAGATACCGACCATTCCATCTCCATTTCTGATAGAAATTTATTCTTTTGAGAGTTCTGCCCAATTAATCTTTAGCAAATAAGCATTGTGTTCGTGGTAGGGTGGGAAATTTGAAACTATTTCCAGCATTTAGCCATCGAAAGATAAATGGGCAGAAACGTTGTTTCTAATTTATGCCCTGTTGCTTTGCTGTGCTACTGCTGTTTTGATGGTGTTTTTTTTTGTGGGAGACAATGGTCTCAGTCTTTTGAAAAGTCAGAAGCGGCGATGGTTATATCATAGAGCAAGGGTTATATCAAACCTTTTCTTTAAAGTTTAAATTCAAACTGTATTGGGCTTTATGATGGTGTTAATTTGTATTAATGATAAGGATGAAATTGAGTTTATTTTACAACACAAACACAATTGCATCATTGTGGTTGCAAAATGGTTTGGGGTTAAATATTAAATTTCAAAATTAAGATGGGAACGGGGGGGGGGGCAAAGAAAGTAACTGGCCCCCACCCCCCTTTTATTTTGTGTCTGGGATATTTTGTGTCATCCAAATCTACTAGTCGTGTTGCACTAAGCACCCTTTTTTATAATCCTGTCAAAGTAAAAATTCAGTTCAATTCAGAGTCAATCATTTTCTGAGCCAAGAATTTACCTGTTCCAAAGGATGACTCCTCGAAAGGGGTTTTGTTGGCCCCAAACATTTCCCCTTTTCACAGGAGATCCAGAGAAAAGTGGTGAACTCAAATGCTGTGAAACAAATACTCCCAATGTCCCAGAAGATCGTCTGCAAGAGTTGCAATCATTTGTTTGCAGATATTGTGAAAAGATGCAAATGTATACACTGAAAAGAAAGAGATGATTAGATAAGATTGGCAGGCCTCGAACTTCGTGTTCAAAAGAGCACGGCAATAGTTGCCGTGCTTTTTCTAAAATTTGAAGGGCATCTTTTTAGCAATGTCGTGTGTAAAAATGGCACTTTGGCAATTTTGTCAAACTTCATGGGGGCATCATGGCTAAAAATCTAACAAAATTTAACAAGACGGGTGACCGTTTCTGAAACAGTCGGTAACACGTGAAATCGACTGTTTCAGAAACAAAATCTAAGGTTAAAAATATCGTTTACAAATTACACAACCACGCATGTGCTCAGTGAATGTGATCCAAAACAATGCAAAACAACAAAACAAATTAAAGAAGAAACACATCTTACGTTATCCAAAGTTGATCCAAAGTGTCCAAAATGGCGTCATTTTTTGTAAAATAAAGCCTACACGTTGTGTACTTTTTCGTAAAGAAGCTAACGTTTCCAAGAAACTGTGCTTCGCAGACCATGAAGACATTTAAAAAAATGCTAAGACTATCAATTTTTCCGATTGGCCCATCAGATCGACAAAATGACAAATTCTCGCTAGTCCGCCAATCAGAAAGGCTGTATTAACCGGCTTTGGTACTGCGTCACGTGACACGTGGACTGTTGTCAAGTGACGCTCGGTTTGCCGTAAACATGTCTGCCGATGCGAAATGTTATCTGTTATCGTCAAGAAATAGGTGTTTTGCTCATTGTTCTAGCGTTTCCGAAGATATAAAACCTTTTACGAGCAAACGGTGGAACACTCTTCTAAGCAGTGTGATTATTTGGAGATATTTAGTTGGGTATCAGGCTGATATAGCGAGAGCCTTTTTAGACGAAGTTCAAGTTGGACCTGATGATATGCACTGGCCATACTGCTGGGTGGGCGATAGCTTACCACCAGTACCAGAATTATTCATCCGAGCAAGAGAGGGGGAAATTAAATAAAGAGAAACAACAAACAGATGCTGCATCATGTCAGACTTCAGGTAAGCCATACATTTAACTTACATTTACATTGACTAATATTAATGTCCGATTTTTTTTCAATCGCAATTGAGTCAACACCAATCGAATTTTCTTATTTTAGTCTTGCAGCTAAAATCAATTCAATAAAAATGGAGGGCTTGGAATTGACTGGATGGATATGCAACATGCTCAACAGCATCCTTGGACTGACTTCATGCAAGTGCAAAAAGTCAAAATGTAAAGTCACAGAAGCAGATGACCAGTGTTTACTCCTAGAATTATGAGGTTCCATGAACCTCATAGAGGTCCATGTACAAACTACAATACAAAACTTTTTTTCATTTACGTTTCTGCACCTGGAGGTCTCATTTGAAATCGGATCTCGCCAAAATTAGGCTCTACGTGTTCCTTGGAATCTCATTGAGCGTTGCATGGGTCAAGAAAATCCACTCCGCAAATTTAAAATTGTTAAAAAGCAATAAATTCTTACCGTCATTCCCAGTCCTCTTCAAACAGTGTGAGTGTTATAACAAATATGGCGCTTGCTGCGCTCGCAAAGGTCTACCGAACAAACTGGTACTCGCCGCAGCACCTGTCCGCGCAACTGAGGCACACTCATGGACTTCCCCGGCAATTAGTTGGTTTATACACACATCACTCACCTGTTTGTATAAGAGGACTGGGAATGACCGGAAGAATTTATTGCTTTTTAACAATTTTAAATTTGCGGAGTGGATTTTCTTGACCCATGCAACGCTCAATGAGATTCCAAGGAACACGTAGAGCCTAATTTTGGCGAGATCCGATTTCAAATGAGAACTCCAGGTGCAGAAACGTAAATGAAAAAAAGTTTTGTATTGTAGTTTGTACATGGACCTCTATGAGGTTCATGGAACCTCATAATTCTAGGAGTAACCAGTGTTGTGCGTCTTTGGGTCTTCCCTGCACAGCAGAACTGTGTAAGTGCAAGAACTGCAATGACATGGCTGCGCCAGATGAGGAACCTATCATTCATTGAAGAAGAAGAAGAAGAAGCAGAAGCTAATGAAGGTGACAACGGTGACGATGAGGAGAATTTTGAAGAAGAGGAGTTTTTTTAACATGTTCAGGTAGGTAGCAGAAATTCATATATCCCGTTAATAATACAGTCTTATTTTTTACAGGAAATAAATAGTTAATAGGTCACCATTTTTGGATAGGTTTATGTGAGAAGTTTTCTTTGAAACTAGTTTTATATTGTGGAATATGATCATTGAATTTTTTTGCTGATTGATTTACCACATTTTGATGCAAGATTTTTGCACATGAAGTAAATGTGTAGTTTTCACAGTAAATAATTTGCGGCAGTAAACAGTCAATTTTCTACTTCATAATTTAGTATTCTCACCTTGGTTAGAACAGTTTTGTGCAAAGCAACCAACTTGAAGCTGACAAACAATGTTTATATGTTTCACTCTATTCGCCAGTGAAATGTTTACACAAGTCCATAGTTAGTTAGTAACTGAACCATGCACATTCAGGCACAAGAGTATCGGAAGTGCACTTTAGTGTGGCGTTTGTTTCGATCGTGATTCATGTTTCAAAGCTTGATCCAGTTGACACGGTGATAATGATATTGCATGTAACACTTCGATAGCGAATACTGCAGTTTGATAAAACAATGAATAAATTTTTGCACAATATCTAATATTCTTATAATTTTCTTTATTCTTTTGTCTTTTTATCATAAAGATGAGGATGACACGAGAACCAGGTCCTTACAGCTCTCTGCAGACTGCAACGTTCGGTATGAGAACCAGGTCCTTACAGCTCCCTGCAGACTGCAACGTTCGGTATGAGAACCAGGTCCTTACAGCTCCCTGCAGACTACAACGTGCGGTATGAGAACCAGGGCCAAATTTCTTAGAGCTGCTTAAGCACAAAAAGTAGCTATAAGCACAACAAAATTATGCTTACCAGAATAAGGTTACAGGGCAAACTACCGTGTCACATGTACAATTTGTGACTGGTATCCTGCTCATTTCTGCTTAGCAGTAAATTGTTAGGCAATATTTTGTGCTTAAGCAGCTCTATGAAATTGAGCCCTGGTCTTCACAGCTCCCTGCAGACTACAACGTGCGGTATGAGAAACAAGTCTTAACAGCTCGTAGCAGAATGGATCTGCCTTACCACCAGTGTAATAAAAGTTGTATGTATTGGTCATCAACCTTGTTTTAATTGGTAAAGAAGCAGCACAAAGCACTTGAAGTAGATTATTTTTTACCTTAAAATTTTTAGTTTGTAAATGAACTTCCTCATTCAAAATAGTTGTTAAATCAATACAGGCTTTGTGGCAGAAAAATAACAGCCTTATGTTCTGGTCTTAAAATATCATTTTCAGACAAATTTCATGAACTATACAGTGCTTTGTGAAATGGCGCACTGTACACCTTCACATTTAATATTTTGTAAAATAAATATGAAGTTGGCCCACAATGTATTAGTGAAAAACACTTGCACCAGATGCATTTCTTTTATAATAAACCCAAGCTATTTTTGCACTCCCAGGGCAAAGAAGGGGGGGTGCACATTGTGCCCCCCCCTGTCCAAATTCTTTAATATTATTGGTCTGATTGCTATAATTTTAGGCACACATAATAGAGCAACTCAATATCTACAAGATGCAAACATTCCAATTTCTCAGGGTCACCATATCATGGGGGCGATATTTACCATTATACAATGAAATATAGACATTTATAGTGTTTTTAGGTCATAAAAAGATAATTTTATGTATGTAAATGGATAAATTTCTTACCATGAAGCAATTATATCCTTTAAGGTTCCAAATGATCTGAAAGTATTTTAAACATCTTTTGATGGTCCTAGGATGCCATTTTGTATTTAAATTCCCATTGAGTTGAAGATACATGTCATTTCATTGGCTTATCAATACATAATATAACTGATTGTATGATTTAATAGCTGTATAAATGGGTTTACTGATCTGATTTGAGTTAAAAATTAATTATAATGCACAAAATAAAATTCACATCAATTTAGAAACAAAATTGGTCAAAAATGTCTTTTTAAAAATATGTTTAACTATTTTTTATTGTTTTTGGCGCCATTTTTCATGAAAACACAAAGAAAAAAGTAAGTTTTTTTTAAAGTGGTATTTTAAGAGTAAAAGATAATATTGTGATTGTGATTTCTGAAATTAAAACACTAAAAACTGCCTCAGTAATTACATTTTGACTTGTTCATATCAAGAAAATAAATTTAAAAAATATTGGTTGCCATGGCAACAAGAATTTGACGAATGTATTCAAATTTCATATCAAATTGTTTGGTATCATATTTTAGGAAAACTCACAAAATTTTGTTTGAATCAAACATAAACTGTAGACGTGGCAAACAAAAATGTGGTGGGGGGGGGGAGGGGCCCAATGTGCCCCCCCCCCTAAGGTTAAGGCGCCATTTTTTCGTAAGTGCTCCACTTGTGGAGGTGGGAACTATCAGGATTTCGATATGACACGCAATACCCACATTTTAAGCCATATTTTAGGTAGTCACAAGGAGGAGACTACAAAAATCAGTTTAGGAAGCTATTTTGACCCCATGCCCTATAGTCTAATTGCTCTGTGCACGGTTTTAGCACGCGCATTATCAGCGATGGTAACTATTGCAATTCGGGGGAAAACCCGTCGGGGATAACCCTTTTTCCCGAGCATGCGCAGACACGTAAAGTCTTTCGCCGTCACGGCGTTTTAAACGGGTGTTGCCAATGTCGATTCGCAACAATAATAATAATACAGTATTTAAATAGCGCCAAAATTCATGTAAGGCACTTTACACAAATTAATAAGGAAAGAGTTACAATCAAAAAGTACTGTTAAACTAACCAATACCCTGACTACAGGAAAGATGTATGCACAGTGAAAAGACCCTTGTGTTAAAACTGGAGGAAGGCGTAGCCCAGAATGGACTCCTCCGTTGCGTGCATCGGACACTGACGTCATACAGGGCTGGAGGAAGGCGTAGCTGTAGTGTAAAATAGATATCGCGGACTAAATCAAAAGCTGTCGCGCCTAGAGAGGCATCCACTTACCAATAGTAGCCGGCAGGATGAAGGCTGAAAACTATCATCTCTGGAGAAGTTTCATTATGCAGGAGCCATAAACCTGAGAGGAAGACCTATTATGTATTATAGTGTGCTTAGCACATTTGTCCAACCTAGGCTCAAGTGTCAATTCTTTATTTATGAAGTATTATTTTCACTTTGACATAACAAATTCTACATTGGTAAATTCATCTTTGATGTCTTCAAAGTGGCATGCATGGTGTGTGAAAGCCGAGGTGGTTCATAACGCTGCAATCATCAGAAATGGATTTTTCCGATGGCCTGCAACCGAGCACTCTCCTCTATAGTATACTGTACAGTAATTCCTTTGATCATTCATGTAGTAGTGATAAAATGCCTGATGCCCAGCAAGGTACATGCTTTGCGGCTGCGTCATGTTGTTATTTCCTGCTCACATAGTAATAATGCTGAGCTGGCCTTGACCTACCTTTGGTTGTAAAGACTTTTCCATTGTTGATAAACAATCCGTGGACGTGTTTACTGTAAGCAAAAAATTCAATCGTGTAGGGCGTCGCCGTATCTACGAGGCGAAGATTTAGCCCCGCAGTCAAAAATACATGTTTTCAGAAAATCTCGCTAGAAGTTGAACTATTTTTCAAACTATTATTTAGGACAGTACTTACAATTTTTTTCTTTTAAAGTTTACTATCAAAATAAAGCTGAATTCTTCAGCCATACAGAATTGTCAGCATTGTTTCAATTCTGCGACTGTTTTGATGAGTAACTACTAATTAATTCATAAACATATTTGTCACTCAAAACAGACCTGCCCTCAGAGCGCTGTGTACAAACCAATAGATTTTTCACTTCGAAGAACCGCAAATAAATGGTTTTGTCACTTCGTAAAAACCAAAAAGTTAAACCACGCCTATTTTGGCACCGTGCCCGCGCTGTGTATTTCAATGGATTGCAGAGGTAAATTTTGATTTGTCACTTCGTAAAAACAAAAATGGAAATTAAAATGATTCGTCGTTATGCTAATTAGTGGAATTACGAAAATATTACGTATTAGATCCTGAAACTTTGTGAAATATTAACAGCATTGAATACATCAATAACAAAAACCCTGATTTGCTAAATTTCATTATTTTTGACACATCTGTCACTTCGTAAAAACGACGACGGATGACCAAACTCAACACTTATGTAAACTGTTATTTAAAAGAAATACATCACAATGGTAAGTTGCTTTGTTTCCAACAAATTCAACTGTATTTTTTTTACAATTGTAAAACATTGTTACAAACTGTGGCTATCTGTTTTCGCATTTATGGCTTTCATAGTTTTCTAACCTTAGTTGGCTAGGCGTTTTGTTTAAGTTGATGAACTTGTACAGCCAACTGGTCTCAGACAGGTTTTACCTATGGGCAAACTGACCCTTCAAGATGCTAGTATCCACATGGAGGAAGGAAAATACCACAGTATCTGCCATCTAGCTAGTGCCAAGTCGTTTACATTATTGGGTGGTGTGGGGTGGGGGGGGGGGGAGAGCACAAGGGTTTTCAAAAACTCTAACTACATAATGTGACCTGGGCACATTTTCACAGAGCTGCTTTAAACCATGGAGGTATTTCTACCTCCATGTTTAAACCAGACAATACTGCTTAACAATTTTTCTGCTAAACATGATAAGCAGGATACCAGTCACATTTGGTACACGTCACACGGTATAGTTGGCTGGTAACCCTGTTCTGATAAGCACAATTGTATTGCATTTAGCTTAATTTTGCGCTTAAAGCAGCTCCATGAAATTGAACACTTGTAGGTTTTCAGAGAGGCCAACAATATCTTCAAAAACTATCTGTAAGTCACAGATACTAGTCATCACCTTCCCTTGAAATTTCATCATCTTTACAGGCACTCGCACAACCGAAATGGCAACACAGTTTGGTCAAGTAACTTTTATTGTTGTATACTTTAACATCATTCTTTTGAAAGAAGAGGTAATATTTCATACAAAAAGTATCAAAATTATAATTTCACTTTAGAAAAGATTACAGTGGACTTTACAGATATCTGCTGAGTTTTGTTTTAAACAATTATGAACATACTGATCTATCTAGCAAAGATGCAGAATCTTAGTACAGTTGCTACTTTTAAAATCAATATATTTTTATATACATATTCTTTCTTACAGATTTAATCCAAGCTCAACAAAACGTATAGCGTTTATGTGTCATGCTCATTAACAAAAGGACAAAGACAGTGATGGCAGTCAGGTTGGCTCAGTGGTTTCTTTCCCTGCCTTTCACCTCTGTGGTTCCCGGTTCGAATCCCGACCGAAGCCATGTATGTGGATTGGGTTTTCAGTCCCTACCTGATTTTGTGGGTTTTTCCTCCCACATCTAAAACTGACACTTCTTCATCGTCTTCTCCACACAGCTACCTTCAGGCCTACTGGTCACAGTCGCTTTTGAGGGTCCCTTGGTTTCATTACCAGAAAGATGTAATACTAATGACGAATGTACTGTTTCAACAAGCAATGCTACCATCTTTAAAAAATCAAGTCACTTGTATAATTCCACTGTACATGTACCACACATAAGAGTGCACAACTCTTGTGGACAAGTCGTGAAATGTTTGTTGCGGTGATAGCGTTCCGACTCTCTCCGCAAATCTGACAATTCAAAACACTGACAATGTTCTCGCGAGACTGCTGGCCTCCGCGACACTACTGCATCCCCGACTACGGTAGTCGTGAGAGCAGTAGCCTCATGCGGAGCAGCAGTCTCGCAAGATAGTTGCGACAGAGCTGTTTCGCTATCGCCGCATCAAATATTTAACCACTTGCCCAAAAGTCTAGGGCAGACGAGGCTAGTGATATTATTTATTCGACTATTCAGACTTCTAAAAATGCAGTTGTCAGAATTCTGGTCCGAAAATGAGAAAAAAAAAGGGATCGTTTAATTATTTTTCCCTCTCCATTATTCAACACCAGGGCCCAATTTCATAGAGCTGCTTAAGCACAAAAAGTAGCTAAGCACAACAAAATTATGCTTACAAGAATAAGGCTTACCAGCCAAACTAGCATAACATATGTACAATTTGTGACTGGTATCCTGCTCGTTTCTGCTTAGTAGACAATTGTTAAGCAATATTTTCTGCTTAAGCAGCTCTATGAAACTGGGCCCTGACTGTCATTATTACTGCACCATCTTGAGTTGAAGTCCTGCAGAAGCTAGCTTAATTGTCATTTCATTAAATGAGTGCACGAAACGAGGGTCATATGATTCATATTTCAAACTCTAAACACACAGCAACAACTCAACCTTTGCATAACACAACTGTGCAGGGTTTTTATGTTTAAAGTTACCCACACTTTGTACAGAACGATGTTATTTTTTAAATTGTAAAAGTCTTTTTTTTTTTACCATCTTAACTAGAAACTAATTCTGTCTTCTGAAAAGCGTTCCGAAGACGAAAACGGTCCCCACCATAAATAATTTTCATTCTGAGTAAACTGTGGCAATCAAAATGTAAAAGGAAAGGAAATGATCGAAGGTAAAGTGGCTTTAAGCTAAAAAAAATCAAGCCTCATGGTATTAAAAAACCAACATCGACCTGTCCTATAATTTTTTTTTTTTTTTACGATTGACTGACTCCGTCCATATGTCAGGTTTGTTGTGTCCAACTGAACTGTCTGGGTGCTCTTGTAAAAAGTCTTACTACTCTTCCTTGTGAATAAGGACAATAAAAGCATCGAAATACAAATTTACAGCACTCTTTAAAAAACGAAAGATTAAATCCATATACTTCATAAATTTATACCGTTATACATTTTTTCAGCTTCTGAAATTAGTGGCTTTGTGAAACTTTGCACATAATAAACGAACATATACAAGAATTAGACAACACAGTTCATGCAAATACAAAAAAAAGGCGCTCTCTTTCTCTGCACCCGTCAAAAATTTAACTGATATCAGTATCAGTGCTTGATGCAAGTTGTGGCTTATCAATCTTTCTGAACGACTTGAGTTTAACAATACAAGGTGTTTTCAAAAAAATTTCTGATACATGTTCTTATAAATGTAAGTTGAACTTCGAACAAATTTAGAGTAATTTTCCTTAACTGTACTGTTCACATTTTTTTTCCGACTCTGACAAATCACCATGTCAAGTGGAAACACTGGCTGTTTTTTACCCATAAGCTTGGTTCATACTTCCTGCGAATGCAAATGCGAAGCGAATATTGACGTCACAAATTCGCAACGAATAATTTGCAGCAGCTGAGCTGTGCTCAACTCTTGCGAATTATTCCAGCGAAAACAGAGTTGGGACGTCAACTTTGCAGTCGCATTCGCGAAACCGTGCTTGAGTATTTTTGGTTTTGAAGAGGCAAGTTTCAGAAATAACCATCAAACAAAATAATATTTCAAGTGGTGTTTTGAAAAGGATTTTTAAGAATTCCAAATGAAACAAACAAACAAACACAAAAACCTTACTTCTTTTTTGGGGGGGTCTGGCACTGTTTGTTTCTTTCTGCTATTTCAGGTTTCCACTGTTGTAGGATGAGATTCCTTTCGGTTAGAAATCAATTCTCCATATGCTGAGAACAAAATAATAAATGCCATTATTTAGCAAGCTAACTTAGCTGAATTGTTCTTACTTTTTATACTTAAATAATAATAATAATAATATGAACTTATAATGCGCACACCTCCGGAAACCGATCAAGGTGCATACAAAAAAAACAGCAAAGTGACACAAAAGTTATGTTCAGAACAAGTGAGGAGAAAAACTAGCGAAACAAATGGGACTTCAGTTCACTCTTGAAGATGTTCAAAGATGTTGTTTGACGTGGTGTGGCAGGGAGCTTGTTCCAAATGGCAGGCGCAGAATTGGCAAAGGCACGCTGACCGTAGCGAGAGGTTCTAAATCTCGGTTGAGCTAACATGTAAGAATTTGACGATCTTAAAACGCGACCAGATTGTTTGGGCATTTTGTTTAAGTTTTTACTGCTTGTTCATCTGTATTGTAATTCAGCCTGCTAGGCTGACATAAACAGATTTAATACACCAATAACAATATGCCGAGTGCATTCAACAAGATTGTGGTGTGTTGTGGGCGAGCGGTTAAGCACACTGGACTCAAGCTCTGGGTCGCATAGTGTGGGTTCAAGTCCCGGTCGTGACACTTGCGTCCTTTAAACAGGACATGATAACTTTTTGAGCAGTATTTATATTCCTGTACCTTTTTCCTTCATTCCTTTGCCGAAGTTACGAAGCACATAGACGGTGCCTCCAATGAGAAGGCACCTGATGACCAACCCACATGCACCAGCTAGGATAATGGCCGCCCGAATGTTCTGGTAGTAATCCGGAATGTTCCATTGCTGTCCCAACTGAAACAAAACAAAAACGGGATGAGTAGAGTAAATACTTTTTAATCATGTTTTCTCATACTGCGCAAAATTGTGAGACAAAAGTTGGCCGTTTGGGTTTAAGTGTCGTGGCTGAGCGGTGTAGTGCACTGAACTCAAGTTCTAATGGCTGAGTTATCGGACGGAGGGTGGGTTCGAAAATCCCAGTTGTGACACTTGTCTCCTCGAGAAGGACATTGAACTACAATTGCTTCTCATCAGCCAGGAGTAAATGGGTACCTGCAATGGTAGAGATTGTTGATGTGAATGACTAGCCACCTGTGCGATCATTTGGCTGACAGTGCTGCATACTCCTAAGAACCTGAGAATGCTTAGGGCCCGATGAACAGGTGTCATAATATTGTGAGGCACTTTGAGGGGCCTACTGGGCTGGACAAGCACATAAATACACATTACAGAGTTGAGATTTGCCAAATGTAAAAATTCATGAAAATGGTTTGCGGGTTGGGGTTCCCCCTTATTCTAGAGCCAGAACCTCCCAGATGTTACCATTCAGAAGGTTTACAGACTCTGTGCATCACCAGAGATACAAAACTACAGGTTTAGGCACAATATGGAGTATTTCTTTCTCCCTTTGGCAACCGTTTTACTGCTTTCAAGAAAATATGAAAGCTGAAGAATATTTTTAGGAAAATCCTGAAAACATACATTCCCGCTTCTGATGGCTTAACCCTCCTACTGTCAGTGACTCTTGGCAACATTTTCCACTGAGTTGACCAACCATTTGAAACCATTCGACTGCCAAGGTTGTGTACGGTGGCACAACTGTGCACAGAACTAACTGTGTACTGTGTACATGCATTCCCTCATGGTATCATATTCCAGGCTGGCATAGTTTATCTATCATTCAAAACCACTTGAATGGTATTGAATGGTCAGACAGCAAGAGGGTTAAAGATGATTTAAAAACAATTCTAGAAACTTGCTTACATCAACAATTTTATAGACTATGTAGGCTGGTTCACAGATACTGAAGATCCATAGGAGATACATGAGGACTCTGTTCTCCAGCCGCATCTACAAAATAAAGCATTAGTAGGTAATTCAGAGAAGAAACATCATTTTTAAATGTGGTATAATAATATCAATGTAGTTATATTTTTATCTGATTAACCAAATTTGAATAATCACTCAAGATTTTTGGAACCATTAACCACTTAACTTCCATTTCATAATGGCTTTAACGTGTATATTTTGAAGGGAAAAAACTAAATCTTGTCCACAAGAAAATTCTCCTGCAAAAATGGAAACATTGTTGTATTCTAACCACTTTGGAAAAAATAGTTACCACTTTGGTCAGTATTAAACAAATATGTTCTGTGGCTTTGCATGGCATTATGTTTCAAAACCTTTTTGTAGCTTCCGGAGTATTTATTTTTCTTTGAAAATATCGGTGGTGGCTATTACCATTACAAATGCTGTACCTTATCTTGATTTGAAGAGAGTAACCCAATCTGAGCTTGAGTAGTACAGCCAGTTTTGTCTTTATTCCCAAACCTCATACTTTATCTTGATTCAAAGAGAGTATAACCATGGAGGAAGGAAATTTATGGTAAAACAAAACAGTGGCAACAGTTTTGTTACCATTAAAAATGCTGTCTGTAATCTTGAATCAAAGAGAGTAAGCATTTTACCAATTACACAGGACTGTTAACATCATCTAAGCAAAATATGTCAAAATCTTGAAGTTAGATTTAAAACTTACAGCGAGAAGTCCAACGAAGAACCAGACCAGTGCATACAGGGTACCAACTGCTAATACTACAATCTCCAGGGTGCTGAAATCAGCGAAACCTTCCTTCAAGACTAAGATTATCAGAGAAAGCTGAAAGTGGGAGGAAAAAAATCTCATAAATTGTCATCAGGGCCAAATTTCAAAGAGCTGCTTTACGCACAAAAAGTAACTGAGCACAAACCAACTTTGCTTACCAGAATACAGTTACCAGCCAAAATACCATGCCAAATGTACCATCTGTGACCGGTATCCTGCTTATTTTTTTGCTTAGCAGACAATTGTTGAGCAATATTGTCTGCTTAAGCAGCTCTATGAAATTAGGGCTTAAGCTTGTTTACATTTTGCACTTGAATTTTAATATGTCAGACCTTTGGCCTCATCATTATGATGAAGGGGCGGAGACTCAAGAGAGGGCGGAGACTCAAGAGAGGGCGGAGACTCAAGAGAGGGCGGAGATCAAGAGAGGGCGGAGACTCAAGAGAGGGCGGAGACTCAAGAGAGGGCGGAGACTCAAGAGAGGGCGAGAGACTCAAGAGAGGGCGGAGACTCAAGAGAGGGCGGAGACTCAAGAGAGGGCGGAGACTCAAGAGGAGGCGGAGACTCAGAGAGGGAGACTAGGGCGGAGACTCAAGGATTAAATGGCTCGCGGTCTCCGAAATAGCAGTTTGAAAAATAGTTCAACTTCAACTGCCTGTGTCACTTCGTAAAAATGGCGACAAATTAATTATGCAACTGGACAAATACATGACAAGGCTATGCTTGGAAAATCAAAACACTAATAACAAACGACTTGCAGAGCAGGCAATAGGCCCCCCCCCACTACAAAGCAACACTCAAAGACGATCTTCTAATTTTTAACAAAATAATTGAAATGCTTCAACCCTACTGGCACTTACCTCCAGTTGCAAATCAATCTTGAATAAGCTCTCTGTGAAGAATATCTTACTGCACAAGTCTGAAACAAAACAGGCAAATTGGTAGAAAGTAGAAGCGTGCGCTATGTAAGACTACCAGTATAAAATAAATGACGGCTCTTGAACTGAGAGGAGCACATGGGAAGAGGATGCACCCCAAAAAAAAAAACAGAGTGACTTACTCTGAAGATCTATGTTAGCTCCGACTGTTCGGAAGATGAGATTCCTGGAGAGGTAGTACTCTCTAGCAATTATTGCCCCTAGAATAATATTGACTGGTCCGGCAGCTGTAATCAGGATAAGCCTGGCCTGTCAAGTCAAAAGAAAAATACATACAGTAAAAGTGCTTTAATCATCAGGGTTTTGAGCGGAATTCCTCAGTGATTATTTTTTGCGTGTAGAATTCAGGTAGTGCTTAATTACCAGGTAGTTCTTTTAGCAAGTTGTTCTTTTCAGAACCTGGTCGTCTCTCCAATTTCAAAATCTACTCCACGGCGGTAGAATAAATAGTAAGACAAGTTCTCAAAGAACAAATCTACACAGCAAAGTAGATATATACACATGGTGTTAATACCGCACACTGAGTATACATAGAATTAATCTTTTCCCATCCCCTAAAAATCAACACAAAACTAATCATTCAGAAATTTTCTGACAGAAACGTTTCTCAGATTCAAATTTTTGGGATAAAAACTGACATCTTTTCCCATATCCACGTTGTTTTGAATTGAAATATTTCTCCAAATGCTTTATACTATCGAAAGCTGCTGTACTTCTAACCAAGTAAGTTTTTATTGGTGATTACCAATCGTGTACCTTCCCTTTAAGCGCAGCAAGACCCTGTACTTTGTTTTTCAATTTCCAATGCCACATTTGAGGAACTAAGAACGAGGAAATCAACTAATCAGTTGGAAAGTTGCATGCAAGGTTACAATGAGAGTTTGTAATGATTTTGTATTGGGTTTTTTGTATATTGCTATGCTTTCTGGTTTGTTATCTCTTGAGTTTCTTTCTTATCATTACGGAAATTTTATTTTGTAACAAAACTTTGTTGGTCCTTGTTCTTTGTGTGCGTGTGTATGTGTGAAATAAATCATTAACAATGAAATGAATGAATGATTTAAAAACAACATTAGAATCGGAATAGTACTGAGTATACAGCGCTTTACACACATCAGTGTATTGGTAAAACTAAACAATAATTCTCTATCCCCACTGCAAGTTGAACACCTATTAAATTGTTCGGTACCCGCTGCTACAATATAGGATTCAAACTGTCTCGAGCCACCAGGTAAATAATGTCCTTGTTCAACCCAATATCGATACCAATTGTGTTACACCTTTAAACGCTGGCCCTACTTACCATCTTGATGTATTTCTCGTATTTGCTGGGTTGACCAGCTGTTTGAATGTAGTTAATGATACAGTAGAGCATCAGAATCACAGTACCAATGATGAAGACCAGCAGCTCATAGGGGCGTTCACTAAACAAACCGTTCACAACATACAGCAGACAGAATCCTACAACATCATAACAACATTTACAATCACTTAAAAAAAGTGAACGAAAAAAACCTTGTTGGTTTTTGGAAGAGTAAATAATTTCTGATCTTCCTGTTCCCAATGACAACCACAAATGTCAGCTTTTTTTTATCTGTGGTTTTTCTGTTTTTTAATAGCTCACTGGCTGACCCAGTTTTTAAGATTTTCTTTTTTTCAAATCTCTAAGTTCCTTTTTTACTGTATCTATTTGGTTTTATGTTTGTAATTGTTATACCTGTTTCCTTGTGTAGTTTTATGAAATGTCTTTATTCTCTGTGTATGCATCCACAATTGGCTTTTCGGCGGCCATATTTACATTTTTGAATTACCCAATACTAATAATAATACACACCATACAAACCAACGTGAGAAAATTTCTTTAAATTTGGATGGTACATTTCTAATAGATGTAATATGCATCGGAGATAAAAGCTACTATATTGGTTTTTCCCCTACATTTTTCTGAAAACAATGAAAGACAATGTTTTATTAGGGATTTTGTGCCTGTTAATGCTTATTTCGATTTGAGCAATCCAAATAAGCAAACTGATTTGAAGACCCTCGAGTTGCGACCTACAGTGATTAAATTCACTAATGAGGCATCGTTGGTTTCATTACCGGACATTAACCCTCTTGCTGTCTGACCATTCAATACCATTCACTGTGGTTTTGAATGATAGATAAACTATGCCAGCCTGAAATATGATACCATATTGAGGGAATGCATGTACACAGTACACAGTTAGTTCTGTGCACAGTTGTGCCACCGCACACAACCTTGGCAGTCGAATGGTTTCAAATGGTTGGTCAACTCACTGGAAAATGTTGCCAAGAGTCACTGACAGTAGGAGGGTTAATAGTTAAAAAAATAAATTGTGCCTAGCTTACCAATTGTGAGCAACAACACAATGGCAAAGGTGACATCAGAGGACATCTTGTCAACACTGACAATTCTCTCAATGGTCAGACCAGCAGCCCCCAGAATACTGAGGATTGAGATGACCGCAAAGGCCCATTCCTTACTCGTCAGACTTGACAACGGTCGTCTCTGAAACGAAGAATACAACGGAATTGTTATTATTATTTATTTGACCTCAACAAATACAAGTACATCAAAAAGCACAGCAAAAGTGAAACGATATTACAACGAACCAATCAAAATAATAATGAACACAATAATTATTCAAGCAAAAAGCACACAATAATTATACAAAAAACAACTAACAGAACGTGATCAAGAGGGCAACTAGATCAACAACAAAAATGAATGAAAAGAAGAGGAGCATGCAGGCATGGGGAGTAAATCAACTGAGGGGAAACAACTGGACAAACCAACAAAGAACAACTTATGTGGGTCAGGAACAACAAAAGTAAACTTAAAGGAACATTACAGAATTGGTAAGAAAAAAACTTGTAAAAATATACTTTTGATCACAGATTTACATAAAACTTACACGGTCTAATGATGATGATAGTAGAAAACATCCCCTGAAATATTTCTGTCTGAAATGCCATATTTCATGAGAAATGAATAAATCAATTTTCCGATTGGAGTTTATCGCTCAGTGAGCGTTTTATTCATTTGTTGAATCAATATGATTTCATGCAAAATGTGTAATCGGTTTTTCACTATTTTCTCGTGACCCAGATGGCCGATCGATCTCAAACTTCTACAGGTTTGCCAGTTTATGTATATGGTGGATTACATAAAGTGCTTACACTGCCAGCAACTGTTTTGTTAGCAAAAAACAATTCTGTAATGTTCCTTTAATTACTGTTGCTCGGAAGCATGTTGACCTGTGCATAAGTAGCACTAATCTAGAGGATTACAACGAAACACAATGGACATTAAGTGGTGTTTGAAGCTTTGCATGTTGTTGAAAGTAAGAAGTAAACTATTACTGTAAATAGTAGTAAACTTGCGGGTACAACCATGTGTAAAATCTCTTTTGTGAGGAGTGTTGGCTCTGAAAAGAGCCGGTTTGGTCTCGACGTTTCGAACAGTATACTGTGCTCGTCTTCAGGAGAATGGACATTGAACTGGACATTGAACTGGCTATACAACAATAGTGATTGAGTTTACCATGGACGATTTAGAGTAAGGAGTGAAAGTATACCAGGCAACCACGGTGGTCTAGTTGGTAAGAAATCTGCCCTAGAATGGCAAAGGTCATGGGTTCAAATCCCACATGAGTGATATGCCTATGGAATTTTTTTCACAGGACTTGGGAAAATATTGACTATACAGTGTTTTACACATATTGGTGTATGGATAAAACCAAATAATATTCTTTATCCCTTAGAGTAAAAGTAATCCCACTAGAAAACAGTAGAAAACACATATCCCAAAATTGTGGTTAGTTGTCCCTTCTTTCGCTAAAGTTTGATTTCCTAAAATTCAAGAGGGACATGAGCAGGGGGGAGGGAGTTATTTTGATTTCCAGACACTCTGCTTTAGAGAGAGTTGCAACATGGAGGGACCAGTTTTCTTTGGTCACACAGTTGCTGTAACTGCAGAATTTTGCAGCAAGCAGAGCCATGAAACTGGGCCCTGGTTGGCTCAGCGGTTTCCTCCCCGCCTTTCATGGCTATGACCCCTGATTGAATCCAAGACCGGAGCCTTGCATGTGGATTGGATTTTCAATCCCTACCTAACTGCGTCGGTGTTCCCTTTTTGGGGTATTCCTCCAACATCTAAAACTGACATTTTGTTGTTTTCTCGGCACAAGTATCATCAGACCTTTTAAATTACAGTGCTATCCAAAATCACTTTTGTTGGTCCCTTGGTTTCATTACCGAAATAACACAGGCCTTAATCACTGTGAAATTCAATTTCAAAAATGAACACTCCGCAAAATTTTAGTCACCTTTCCAAAAAATGTTTGAACCGTTGCAGCTTCCCTGGTTACACCAAGATCAGCAAAGGTTGTTGGTGGGTCATTTGCAAGCTCCGAGTCTGACCAGTGGCGGCCACTTTGCTCGGCGGAAGAAGTCATAGTGCCTGTTACAAAAACAATGGGAAATGTATAATTAAAAAACAGTCATAACAAATACAATACAATCCCCTACAGGACTCGAAACTAACACCAGACCGCAGGCCAGTGACTTATGACCAGACAAGTCTGGTGGTCATGTGTTTTTCAATTGAATAGTTAGTAGTTATACCTCAATGTGTAATATATTTAATGAAAACAAAAGTTATGTTCAAGCGTTTAAATTCTGTTGAGTATCAACTATCAAAGTATTCAATCATGTCAACTACCCATAACATAAATGAGATCAATCTTCTCTCAGTGCTTGTTCAAATAAAATCAGTTTACATAATAACTGTTTAGATTCTCACTTTGATTCCTGGTCTTGTAAAACATTTTCTGTGGAACATTTACCAACCCTTCAACTAATTCAAGCCCTGCCCTACATAGATAAACTATGTCTGCCTGCAATATTTCATCATGTGATAAATGCATACACAGGGTACAGTTTCATGCAGGCTCTCTATTATCACGCATAACTCATGAACTGTGCAACCATACACAATCTGAATAGCTTAAAAGAAACCTTAATGGACCACTGGCATGACTGGTCCGAGTCCACTGATTTTAGTCCAAGAGTCCCCAACTGTATTAACCCTAACAGACTAGACCCTTGGGTAGACATACTGCCCAAATCCTTCAATATCCTTCGGATTAAAGTGGTAATAAACCTAAAGTGCCCAAATCCTTCAATATCCTTCAACTTATTGTAAGTATACATATTAGCCCAAATCCTTCAAAATCCTTTAGAGACAGAAGTTAGGGAGTCAAAAAAGGTCAAAAAAGCCCAAAACCTTCAGAATCCTATTTTGGCTAAGCTGCATAATACCTAAAACCTTCAAAATCCTCCTATGTAAAAACAGCCCGATAGCCCAAGTCCTGCGAAATCCTACCCTAACAAAAACTCATTTCAGCTCAAACCCTTCAAAATCCTCCTGTGTTGCAGATCCCTAATAGCCCAAATCCTTCGCAATCCTGCACTTTGGCAATGAGGATATTGTAGGACTTGGGTTCTTTAGGGTTAAAAAGCAAAATTTACAAATACTTTTGCTTTTCTAGTACATAATTCATCCGAAATAAATATTTTAAAAAGAGGAATAACTTCTTGGTCCAGTAATTTTGGTTAATGTCTAGATATTTCTTAAAAAAACAAGCCCGGAACCCAGCTGTCGCTAAAAAATAAAATTTATTAAACAGTTGTGGACTGTTTGGTAAAATTTCATCAAGCAAGAGTAGGAGGCTAAGGTCAATAAGTAATAATGATCTTCACTCATAAAAGTTACTACTTTGTCGTGAGGATGAAAATTCAGAGGGTGCTAGCTAGCACTAGGCAGTAGCAGTAGCAGTAAAATACTCAACGGACTTTGAGGGCTTCACACACACCCCCAAATTGAGTGGAAAAGAGTTGGACAAGGAGGTAAGCCCTTCTCAGATAGGATAGATAGGAAGTGTTTCCGAGCATAGACAATTTAAAAACTAGCTAGTCTGTACTGTTAAAATATATCGAAAATAGAACACATTAAAATAATAAATACAACAGACGACGAGACAAGTTAAACCTGCTGAACCTGTCATTTGACAACTACTGAAGCCAACGTTAAAAAGTGTGCATCAATTGATGCGCTGAAACACAGCAAATTAAAAGGAAAAACCAAGAAAACTTTTCCCGGTCAAGTACCCACCGTAGTCAGTTTGAGGTGCGCTGTTCATGGCAAACTTCCGGCTGTGCAGAAGACGGGGTGGTGCCACTATTGCTGGTTGGTAATCCCCAAACACACTGTTTACAAGAGTTCAACAAGTCTGGCTACAGAACAAACTTTTCGATTATGGCTTGTATTAACATTAGGGTGGCGAAAATGAGTCCAGGTTCTAGACACTATTTCACGTGATTTTTTGTTTCATTTTCAGTTCTGACTTTTATCAAAATATTGTTCAATAGTTGTACATGGAAGTCTGGCAAGAAGGAAATACTCGTCAAACATTAAAAGATAGGGCCTACATTTAACTGCTTGTGCTCTGTTTTTTTCTTTAGACCAAATACAAGACTTTGAACTTCGGGACGGGACTTTACACTCAACAGAGGTCAAAATGGGGTTAAAGGTTACACGCATGACAGGAAGCTCGAATCAGATCCATTGCCCCGGTTCAAAATGGCGCAGCCTACCTCTGGAAGTGAAGCCATCTTGGGACAAAAGTGGGATCAGTGCATCTCCGATACGTTACTGAAAGTTGGTGAGTTGCTCGAGTGTCATTTGGGGTATTGTACTAACAAGTAACAATAGTTCTTTGGGAACGATTACTTTGTACGGTTGTATAGAACATGATGGTTCGCACAGTGAGAGTGAGTCAGTCAGCAGCAGACAGCACACAGTGACACAGCTAACACAGAACGTTAGCCAGCATTGACAAAGTAGTGGGGCTACCTTCATGGGTCCCTTCATGTGCATGATGTGTACCACATACCTACTCCTAGAATTATGAGGTTCGATCCGCTATCGGCTCCATGAACCGATAGCGGATCGAACATCATAATTCTAGGACTAGGAGTACCACATACAGACATACCCGGCCATCCATGATGCGTGTGCATGGCATATTTAATTCTTTACCAAATTTCCTGTATGACTTAGAATTGCCATTGGGATCAAATTAATTAATTGTGCCAAGTAAGACTCATCAGACAAATCGAGTCCGTCCAGTGTCTGGTCTCTCTGGCATGTCTAGGTTTCCTCAGGATTCACTCCTAGTCCTAGACCTCCTAGTCCTAGCGAGTGTATCAGATCAGGGCTTCAATTTGACACTGGACCGCAGGCCCGAGGCCAGTGATTTTAGCATTGGGCCAGTAAACTCATGACCGGACAAGTCCGGCGGTCTTGTGTTTTCAATTCAATAACAATCCATGTACCTCACTCTATAATATCTTGAACAGAAACACTGTGTTCAAATGTTGACTTTTAGTAATGATTATTTTGAATAATATACCCTTAAAGACAAATGTCAATGAGGTAAATCTTCTCTTATATGTCTTAGTGCTTGTTCAATTAATTGATGCAAGTTGAACTGTGCAAGGAAGTCTTTTTTCAGTTTGAGTCTGGTCTTGTAAAATTATTTCTGGTCCAGTAAACGTATTGAGAT
This sequence comes from Pycnopodia helianthoides, assembly GCA_032158295.1. Taxonomy (NCBI): domain Eukaryota; kingdom Metazoa; phylum Echinodermata; class Asteroidea; order Forcipulatida; family Asteriidae; genus Pycnopodia; species Pycnopodia helianthoides. Next base: position 12,465,856 of record CM063260.1, read on the forward strand.
ACAAGTCTACGGGGGTTCTCATCAAAGCCTATTCTGCATCTAGATGAGGGAACGGTGTGTGGTGCTTCCAGTAGTGGACACTAACAATGTGCTCTCGCGATTTTATTATCTAATGTGCAATTTTGATTGGTGCAAGTAGTACACAAAAATATTTTAAAAAAAAAAGTCCTGTGGTCTTGTGAATTTTTTCCCCAAATTCAAGCCCTGCAGATCATTCTTTATATGACCAGATTCAGATGCTCTAACTGATTTTCCACACTTTTCATTCAATCATGGGGCTATTCATAGTCAAAGAAGTAGACAGCCAGTGTCATAATAAATAAGGGATTTTGTGTTTAGTCAGTGTTCTGTATTGTAGTGTAGGAGTGCAGTCATGATAGATAGTTCCCAGTAGATGCCATCTTTACGGGCAAATTGCATTTTGGCTTGCAGGTGCGTCAAACGCTCAACTTATTAACGCAGCCGCGTTGTTCACTGACCAATCCTGCAATGAGTTTTGTGAAATGCGCGCGTGTTGCACGCCGTTTTCACACGAAACGCACGACTGTTTGTTCTAAGCTGCCCGTAAAGATGGCCGATTTACGTCATACTGCAACCTATCTATAGTGGGGAATTCTGATGAAACAATTGTCATTTCTGTTTTTTAGTAATCGCTTCTTTTAAAAAAATGTTTGGTAATAACTAAACATTCCTAAATAAATGAAAATTTAACCTGCAACGCTTTTCATGTCGCAAAACACAGTTTTTCCAAAAATTTCAAATGGTTAAAACCTCGTTTCTTTCCAGGTGGTGGTCTTGGAGTAGGAGTCGTTTTTTCAGTTTTTCTATTCAAAAGTAAGTAATTCTCGGTAAACTCAAAAGTTTGTTTTGTGGCATATTTAAAGTTCATACCAATATAATTCCTCTAGAAAAATAGCATTTGATTACCCAACAAATCACCATCACTTGTTTCAGTTGCCGCAATTGAAATAAGCTCGGTTTCACTTACTTGAGCATGGCTACAGAATTTGATTTGTATGTTGTGTTTACTAAAGACAGAAGAATGCAGATTTACTCTTAAAAAAAAAAAAAAAAAACGATATGTACTTTCCCTTTAAAGGTAGGGTAATGAATTGGCTTTTGTCCATGTAATGCTGATTTGTAGGCAATATTATAAAGAAAAATATAATAAAAGTCTCATGTGAAAGTTTCAGCTGAGTACAGTGTCTCCTTGCTGAGAAAACAGCAACAAACTGTCCCAATCTATCCACGTTTAGCATGGTGACAGTGGATACCAACCGCATCTCTGGCTGCAGCATTCCCGAACGGACACCAACCCTCAGAAATCTGAGAAACAATTCATGCATGAATCGTTTCTCAGATTCAAATGTCTTTGGGTGAAAAATCATCCAAACCATATTACTTCAAAGGGTACTCCTAGAATTATGAGGTTCGATCCGCTATCGGCTCCATGAACCGATAGCGGATCGAACCTCAGGATCCCCTTTGAATACTCCTAGAATTATGAGGTTCGATCCGCTATCGGCTCCATGAACCGATAGCGGATCGAACCTCAGGATCCCCTTTGAATACTCCTAGAATTATGAGGTTCGATCCGCTATCGGCTCCATGAACCGATAGCGGATAGAACCTCATAATTCTAGGAGTATTCAAAGGGGATCCTATCTCAGAATAGTTATTGCTATCAACAGCAGAGTGAAGTGCGTCTCACCTAGTAAGTTTGTAAGGTCATTAATTTGTGGAGTATTTACCAATTTATGTCCCTAACTTTAAGTTTAAAGAAGGAAGCCGCACTTATTTGTATATATATACACATACCTGTACATAGACAAACCTGTAAAGTTTGAAAAAAGTGAAATTACTGAAAATGCTTCTGCAATTGTTTGAAGGAAAACTATGGCCAATCCACATGGGTGGAGGTATTGGCCTCGGAATGGGTCTTGCCAACTGCAGTCATGCCTTCAAGGATCCATACAATGTGCAAGGAACGATAGCAAAGGTAAGAGTCTCCTTGAACTTTAAATTTGAGCCCCCCCCCCCCAGTGTTACATTCTGTGGACTCTTTCTTGTTAGACCTAGTTAGATTGTAGTAAACAGATTGTGGAAGCATAGTGCATCGGTATGATTCACAAAGTTGTGATCAATTTATAAATGAATTTGTGCAACAAATTGTTGATAGTTTCTGCACCTAATTTCACAAGCATGGTCCATGTTCCATAATGGTGTATTTTAACCCTCCTACTGTCAGTGACTCTTGGCAACATTTTCCAGTGAGTTGACCAACCATTTGAAACCATTCGACTGCCAAGGTTGTGTACGGATGGCACAACTGTGCACATGAACTAACTGTGTACTGTGTACATGCATTCCCTCATGGTATCATATTTCAGGCTGACATAGTTGATCTATCATTCAAAACCACTTGAATGGTATTGAATGGTCAGACAGCAAGAGTGTTAATACAGGGGGTTGATTTGGTATTCAGTCATACTATTAGTATATATTTTGGGTAATGAAACCAAGGATGCTTCACAAGTGAACTTAATTATAGTAGCTCGCATGTCTGAGGAAACCTGTAAACAAGGGTGCTTGCTATGTAAAACAGAAACACTAGGGTTAACCCCAACTCTTCCATGATAAGTGTTCTGGGTTCTTTACCATGCGCTACCATTCCTAGTTCACGGACTACGGTTTAATGTCCCATCCGAAGGACAAAGCAATTATAGTAAAGTATCTTGCTCAAGGACACAAGTGCCACGACCGAGACTCGAACCCCCCACTCTGCTGATCAGCAACACCAGAGCTTGAGTCCAGTGCTCTTAACCGTTCGGCCACGACACGCATTGCCTGATTTCAATCAAACAATTAGTGCTTGTAAAGTTTTTAAAGTTTTTTTGTACAATTTTTGAACAAAGGTTGAGACAGAGTTGCACTCGTAGTGTAGCCATACGCTAGTAACTTGCAGAGCTTTGCAGTTTTTGTCTGTCAGAAGATTGCTTCTTTATTTGTTCTGTGTCTTTATTTAATTGTCTTATTTTATTTTATTTCATAAAATTGTTTTCAGGTGCTCAAAGAAACACCGAAGGAGTCCAGCCCAAAAGAAGAAATAACAATAATCAGAACGGAGGAGGCGCCTAAATCATAAGAAAATTGTGTATATATGTAGGGTTTTTATGCAAATTCAGAAAAATTGCTAGTATTCAAACATTTCTGTCTGTTGTTTTATTCTTGGAATTTTTGAGAGCTGAGAAGTGTGTTGTGCTGACCTTAAACACAGTTTTTGTGTGAAGCATCTTAGACACTGTAGATTGATCTACAGTTTTGTAAGATGCATTTTGTTTGTGATAAATGGTTAATTTATCTTATCTAATGTGATTGGCAATAGATCCTAGCAGACATGTTTGTCAGCTCAGGAAAAAATGGAGCTGGTTTTTCATCTGTATCATTACAAATAATTTGAGTCTGTGGAGAGTGTTCCAAATAATCCTAAATCTAGAGTTTTACTCGATAGATAGTTCCCAGTAGATGCCATCTTTACTGGCAACTTCGGTTTTGGCTTTGACAGGGCTCAAATTTTACATTGGAACGCTGGCCCGAGGCCAGTAATTTTACACTGGACCGCTGGCCCGAGGCCAGTAATTTTACATTGGACCAATTTTACATTGGAACACTGGCCCAAGGCAAGTAATTTGAGCGTCGGCCAGTAAACTCAAGAAGGGACAAGTCCGATGGCCTTGTGTTTTTCAATTCCATTTCATTGTTAAAAAAGAAGATGTCAAAATGTTGAGTTTGAGTCTCTTAAAGACATTTCAATTATGCAGAGTATCACTCAGTGAACAGTAGAGATCAATCTTCTCTTAGTGTTTGATAAAACTGTGTTCACATTTTGGTTCTAGTATTTCCTCCTTTTGATTCTGGTCTTGTAAATAAAATTCTGGTACAGTAAACATTCTGAGCTGCAAGTCCTGCGGTCTTGTGGATTTTCCCCCAAAAAATTCAAGCCCTGTTTGAGCTGTGCAAGCTTTTTAACTTATCTACGCAGCCAAGTATGATCAATCCTGCATGGAATGTGATAAAACTCCTGAGTTCCGTATGCGGTGTTAACGCAAAACCCACAGTTAATTGTGTGTTCAAGAAATGACTGATTTACACCTAAAGATGGCCGACTTTTACAATTTATTGCATCAGGTGGGAACCATCTATTGATTTATTTCAAGTCTACCAAATGTTGGTGTGAACAGACACGCATACACATACAAAATAATTGTTATTAGTTGGCTTTCTGATAACTCGCCCTTTGTTGGTTTCAAAGGGCTGATCGCTTAAAATTGCCTGAAGAAAAACAAAATATGTTAAAATGTTTGTGTTTATTTGTGAAACCTGGAGGATATTACACAGGCATAAAGCTGTCATACCTAAAGACTGGATGATATTTTAAAAAGAAGGAAATGTTTGCTGCTTCGTTTTTTATTTAATTACGAAAGTACCCCCTTTGTTGGACTGATGATTTAAATGTTGCATGACTGACCGGTTTCATTATTGCATAAAATAGCATTCACCCTAATGTTGATTTGTTAAAGGAACACTACAGAAAAAAACTTGTAAAACATACTTTTGATCACAGATTTACATAAAACTTACACGGTCTAATGATGATGATAGTAGACAATTCTGTAATGTTCCTTTAAGTAATCATGCAGAACTACGTTTTGCTTAATGTTTATACTTTGCTTCAATTGGAGGAATTAAATAAGCATTGAATTGTTTAGCATGTAAGAATTACAAAGTATTTTTCATAGTCTGCTTCATTCTTTCGTTTCTCTTGAGGAAATGATGAAACACCGCATGATGTCCTGCGACTCGTGCGTCACAGTCTTTCCGCAATGAAGCCGAGCGGTGGCTATCATAGCGCCCTCTTTTGATGATCAAATAAAATAATGGAGAGGCCTTGTTGATGTACGGTGGACACTAAAGAGTTTACTGTTTGGTTTGGGTGTATACAGACAAATTTACCCAAACCTAACAATGTCATGTTATTGTGTCTACTATAATTATCTCAAAATGGCTGGCTCATGAATTTTTAAACCCACAACTTTTTCTGTAAATCGAAGATTTGAAGGTCAATGCTTGTAGGGATTGTTAAATAAATTGTCCAGTACTGTCCTCTGTGATTGTTAAAAGGAACATTACAGAATTGGTTTTTGCTAACAAAACAGTTGCTGGCAATGTAAGCACTTTATGTAATCCACCATATACATAAACTGACAAACCTGTTGAAGTTTGAGATCGATCGGCCATCTGGGTCACGAGAAAATAGTGAAAAACCGATTACACATTTGCATGAAATCATATAGATTCAACAAATGAATAAAACGCTCACTGAGCGATAAACTCCAATCGGAAAATTAGTTTATTCATTTCTCATCAAATATGGCGTTTCAGACAGAAATATTTCAAGTGATGTTTTCTACTATCATCATCATTAGACTGTGTAAGTTGTATGTAAATCTGTGATCAAAAAGTATATTTTACAAGTTTTTTTCTTACCAATTCTGTAATGCTCCTTTAACTTTGAACCGATGTCATTTTGGATACAGTCCTCGAGAAAGCACTTAATTTACTCACAGACACCTTCTAACCGAACCCCTTCTGGCCAGTCAGCTCGTTCATCGGGGTGGTTTCATTTTAACGGGTAGAGTTCAAAACTTCTAGGCTATTCTGCCAAAACTGAACAAAATTCAAGACGTATGTTGTCAGCCAACATATTTGAATATATCTCTACAGGCAAAAACTGTCAAATCTTGTTTGAGTATATTTGTTAAAACCCTGCAGTGAGGGCCGCTGCCAGCACATGCTGATATTATTTTAATATTTCCATTGCCTTAGCCACATCGTACACACTGAGCCCAATTTCATAGAGCTGCTTAAGCAACAACAACAAAAATGCTTAGCAAAAAAAGGGCAGGATACCAGTCACAGATTGTACATGTGACAACGTATTGTGGGTAGTAACCTCATGGTAAGCATATTTTTGTTGTGCTTAGCTACTTTTTGTGCTTAAGCAGCTCTATGAAATTGGGCACTGATTAGCTTATAATGCCATTATATCCTAAGCTGGACCATGCCGCACACGTCCTAGGGGAAGGGGTGTCAATCAACATGGGACAGTGGTTTGGTAAGAAAGGGGCAGGACAAAACTTTGCCACCACCCTTTGTGTACAATATTGGTATAGTCAATGGTAGATGAAACCAAATAATTAAACTTAATAAATTAAGCACAAAAACAAGCTTATATTATCATGTAAACAACACACTTTGATAAAAACTAATCGTTGAAAAAAGAAAGAAGATAACACAAAACTTTTGTCAGCAAACTTGCCAGCATGTACGTGCTGACAACGAACCACAGGGGCATTGCAACCAAACAGGGTTAAATATTTAGCATTCATTTTTAAAGTATCGGTTAATATGGCATCTGAATTATAGTGTGGTGCACCCACAGGATTCTTCTGTAGTTTAAGATGGCTATCAGCGTGTGAAGCTTTGGCCTATAGATTCGTACCACTTCACTAAAAATCAAAACTCCGAATAAAATTGGCCTCCTCTTCAGAGGGAACAATTTTGAAACACCTGCATTCTCAAGAAAACTGTTTACCAGATCCTTTCTGCTGCTTATAAATAAATGGAAAATATTGACTTAGATAACCTCAAACTGTATACAGGTCACTGGATTTATTCCCCGAACCAACCCTTCTATATCTGTCCACGTACCCGTCTATCACTATAATACGCATATCTATTAAAGACACAAAATAGCGCCCTCTTTTTCAGTAGGCATTCTGTTGGTCACACGTTGCCATTGGAAACTTCCAGGCAGGGTTTTTGTCTCTGATTTGTTGTCACTCGACCAAGGACCTTCTTTGAAATCAAGCAACGAGTTATCCAAATCGTCGAAAAATATGTTTGTAAAAACAGCCCCGACCTATTTTCAAACGTGTCTGCGTGACAATTCATATCATCGTCACTTTCTACGTTACGCGAGTGAAATATTGGCACGAAAATCATAGTGAGTTTCCCACCGACAGATGGCTCAGTTTCAATTATCTTTAAATTAATTTTAACTTTGAATAGACGTGTTTCATCTTACTCAATAATAGTAATACTTGTATAAAGTTTGTAAAGTGCCATCGATCTATGACCAAACATATTACGAAAATGAAAGACAATTAATGAAAAGCATAAGCTACATGTTTTACTTAGATATTCTTCAAAAGTGTACAGGGGATGTCTGTTCATCTAGTTACAGACTACAAAGTTCCAAATCCCATGAATTATACTAGCGCCCTCTTTAACACAAATCTTGAAACAAGACTAGTGGTTTACGTACAGATCAAAAGCCCCATCTACAGTCAGCGCATTTCTAAAGAATCACTCCTCAAGTTAGCGCACGCTGTGCCCAACAACAAGTGGGACACATGGTTGGCAATTGGTGGGGGGTGCTATACGAGGCCAGTCACCAGCCAAATAAGTCACTCAGATCAGCACCCACTGAACTACCAAAATGTACAAGCGATACAGCTTTGCAACCCTAGGACTCTTGGGGTTACGTACAAAATCACGACTGTTGAACAGACGTCTGGGAATTAGGAGAGGGGGCGGGGGAGGAGTTAGCCGAGAGGGTGGCGTCAGCACACATCCAAATAACTTTCTCTTCATGTCATACAAATATTTGAGTAATCTCAACCGAGGTGGAAAAATACAAAGATCAAAATAATAAAACAGATCAAAATAAAAGGAATGGAATGGCCGAGTAAGAACCTATTCTCAGAAAATTGCGACCATGGATCACTTAACCCATAGTTAAATCTCCTAGTAACAACTTAGTTTTTCCAGTTGGCCACTACATCCTACTAATTAGTTGCCCGGGCTACAACCAAGTACCGGCGGCGCGCCCATTTTCGTCGGGGGTGGGGTGGGGGTGTTAAGCCAGAGCATCCAACTCGCTCAGAACCCTGTCTAGGAACAAGGAACCTAAATGACATTCCAATCGAAAATAACGTCACGTTTCGACCATATAGTGAATCAATCGACAGGTCCGGGAGAGTTTGGATACACTTATGTCATCCCTGGAGTCTGACTCCCTGCGTTGATGTTACCCAGTAACGCAATTCACGTCACCAAGGAACCAGACTGCTTTCCTTTACAGCCTCAGTTTCGTAAGATTGAGTGTCTCTCCAAAAATAGTGCAAGCTTACATCGATAAGAAGAAAACATGAATTTCACAATAACAAAGTGTGTTATCTCTTTTGAGGGGTTTGCGCGTGCAACCTTGACACAACCCGTGTCTAATGCTGTTACGTTCATCTCTGGAGACACTCGTCGTAGCCTGGGGTCTTAAAGTCCTAATAGAATGTGCATGGTGGCCGTCAACTACGCTGCAAAGGACACTGCGTTTGGGTATAAACGTTAACGGCAAGGTGACATGATCTTGTTACCGGCCTTACAGGACTCCGCCCTGATTTAACGTTCGACCTTTACAGTCTTCAATTACAATAACTCGGCATAAAGTACCTTAATGAGACCCTAAATTATTGTGAACAATCCCCCCACCGACGCTTTAGAGCCTCGGAGGTAAACACATTACAAGCTTTAGTCAAGTGAAAATGTTGCCAAAGCTAGGCGGGGCCAACCGGCTGTCCTTACCGATGTTATTACCGGTCAAGTGTCCATGCCCCCAAAAGTGTCAACAACGTTTTACTTAGGTAGTATTTTATATTTAAAAAAAACACACGTGGATTCGGTTTTTGGTAAAGTTATTTTTACAAGACGATTACCCGTGACGTTACTTGTTAAATCTTTCCTGCTTAAGTCTGTAGTTTTTTTAACTTTCTAAAAACACAATGACTGATTTTCTAAATCTCCAATACTGACACATAATACATGGATACACTGTCAACACACTCTACCAGCAAAAGTGGTCTTTAACGGGTTATTATTACTTGTTAAAACCAATGAGGTTATTCGTACAATAAGTATCATGCGCCAACAACAAAAATCGAAAATTAAAAACGCCTATTACGTCACCCAATGTCACCCAATTTTGACCTTTCCTGTATGACGTAATGTTTAGCAACTTTTGATATGATGATGAGGTAAGTTTTGAATTAAAATCCGATCTGATTGTTATCTCAATGTTGCCCCCTTTACTTTTGTAATCATGGCCATTTCACGCGCCGTCAGGCGTGCGTCTTTGAAGTTGTGACACGGATCCATGTTATAAACCAAGGATCAGCGACGGAGACATTTTTTTCACAACTGTAGTTTAATTATGATGTAGAATTTACAGCATCAGCCCAATTTCATAGAGCTGCTTGGGCACAAAAAGTAGCTAAACACAACAAAATTATGCTTACCAGAATAAGGTTACCGGCCAAACTACCATGTCGCATGTACAATTTGTGACTGGTAGCCTGCTCATTTCTGCTTAGCAGAAAATTGTTAAGCAATATTTGTTGCTTAAGCAGCTCTATGAAATTGGGCCCAGAAGAGAAAACAGATCGACCAGGAGATAGGTATTATACTAAAAAAAAACCTCCCAGGTCCGAATTGACCCGGATTCCGGGTCCCAGGGGGCCTGACCCATTTCCAAGTCAGGCTGACCAGGCTAATTGGTTTCTTAACATGGGATTTTAACCCGCACTCTGCGTGATTCTGACCCTTTTACCTGGGTCATTTTGACATAGATTCCGGGTCATACTGGCCCAGAAACGGGTCAGGCTCCACGGGACCCGGATCCAGGTCTAATTCTGACCTGGAAGTGTTTAAAGGGTAACAAAACCTTTCTCTGGGCTGTCGGTGAACTTTTAATTCATTTCATAAAAACCAGAGATTATGGTAACAGTAATTTTACAATCAATATTGGTTTAACTATAGTATTAGTGTTACCAAGAAGGAGATAAGTGATCTCTACGGAGAAATGTATACGTTGGGAAAGTTGCAGGTGCAATGAAGAATCCAAGAAAGGTCTCTCTAAAGAAAGGTCGATCCCTTGACGGTATGACCATAAAATCATAACAAACTGCATATCATGCTCTTGCGATTGATTATGCATTGATGGATGGCAAATGGATAATAACATAATCTCAGCGAGGGTGAATGCATGTACCTTCATCGAGTGATGGCATAACTGAGTTGACGGGAGCCTGGGTTGGTTCGTTGATACAACCACACGGACGCTGGTTTATTCTATTGGTCAGTCACTGCCTGCGCGTTTGCACACACACACACACACACGTACGTCACTCTTGCTCCCGCAATCGGTACAGCTTTGTAGCAATTTTATAAGGATCTAGATCATGAGCGTACAGTAACTGATGGAGACGGAGTCGGTGGGGTTGGAAACCATTCTGATTGCCGGAACCAGACTCTCAATATAACCACTTTTTATTTGTCTGATGTGTGGGGTCATCCATCTCCTGAGGTACATCGGCGACTTCACATTGACTTGCCTAGTCGAGCGTTTCATTTCACTCGTGGGTTCCTTGGCTTCACCACTACCCGGAAGACTATCCCCAGTCTTACTTTTGTTACCGTCTTCGTCATAATCGCCCGAGTGTTGAATTGCTTGGGCTTTTTTTTTTATTCCGGGGTTGATCATCTGTCATATGAAGGGGGGTCCGTTTACCTTCTCTCTCACCGCCGGTGCTGGGCGGCCGACAAACACCACATTCCACGGGTATTCCTTTTCGATAAAGGGAGATTATTGTCGCGCAGGGTTCCACGGTGTCAAAACACGGAGGGTTTTATATCAGGTATCGAACACGCTTTTGTTAGTCTGCTGCTGAACAGTCCAGTGGTCGACCGCGTGGAGACAGCCACCTAGCCTTTGGTAGGGAAGAAACTCCACGATTTGTACGAAAACAGCGCAGTGTTGGAATTTGAGCACTTACACAAAATCATCGGTGCACGAACCGATCAAAATCTATGCCAATGATCCGCTAGCCGGAATAAAAAACCTGATTTCTACAGGGGCTATACGTAAAAACACTAGGAGAAAACTAAAACATTATTTCGTCATGGACGGTATCGTCACCAAGCCGAACAGCGTCCATTGGAAGCGACCGTCCTGGTACCGAAGACGAACGGGTCTGGAGCGACGTTTACTCTGCCTGTCGGTTTTGCTGGGATTCGTGGCGTTGTCTCTCGTCGCCGTTCTCATGAACGAGTTGATGACTGACAGGAAAGGTAAGAAATCATTATCGGTGCATTTATTACAACCGCTTTTCTATGATGTTTTTTTTCCCACAATATTTCAAGCGTGGGATAAAGTCCAAGGAATGTGACAAGTTGGGACGACCTCGCGATTGTGCATGGATTGGGCGAAGGGGCGCGTGCGAGCCCGTTTTACCAAACAAGAATTGTGTCAACAAGCACTCATCGCTTTCGATAATAAATCGTTTTGTCTTCTTGAGTAAACTTATCGTCAATATGTGTTGATCTGGTTTAAGGGTAAACATACCAGAGGTATCAAAACAGATCTAGGGCGATAACGCCATATGTGACTTCACCACGAACCGGTATCGTGTGATTTCCCACCGCCCAAAGTATCCAGCCGTCAATATTAAGGAATGTACGGCCACACTATTCGTCAGAGGTGTGTGTACATTACGTTCGGACCTGATCAAGAATGGCATATTTACAAGTCCATTTTAGTTCTGGTAAAGCAGTAGATCTACATGCGATCCTTTTGAGCTTCATCCCCACACCCCCTTTTCCTCAGTGCAACTCAAGAACGTCTGACAGACATACCGGTTGTCTGTTCCCGCATGCTAAAGCGCTATCGTTGGTAATGGCCACAACACGATGAAGTTCTGTGCATGATTAGTTGCTTAAAGGCACCGGACACTATTGGTAGTTACTCAAAATAATTGTTAGCATAAAAACTTACTTGGTAACGAGCAATGGAGAGGTGTTGATAGTATAAAACATTGTGAGAAACGGCTCCCTCTGAAGTAACGTAGTTTTTGAGAAAGAAGTGAAATATTTGAATTGATTTTGAGACCTCGCAATCAAGCATCTGAAAGCACACAACTTCGTGTGACAAGGGTGTTTTTTCTTCCATTATTATCTTGCAACTTCGACGACCAATTGAGTTCAAATTTTCACAGGTTTGTTATTTTGTGCATATGTTGAGATACACCAAGTGAGAAGACTGGTCTTTGACATTTACCAAAGGTGTCCAGTGTCTTTAAGATAACATCGAGGGAGTCTTGACAATTTAAATATAATTCAACCATTAACAGTTTGCCTTAGAAAGATGCCAAATCTGCCTCCATCACCTTTTTCAACTATTAAGACCTAAAACAGCATCATATCTGGATAATAACACTACTGTTGGAATGTTTTAATTATAAAGTGAGGGTCGGATTAGGCATCTTGTCGGGTTGCCTTTCTAATTAAGAAAGTCAGTTACCAATTTGGGGTGAGTCTCAAATCAATACAACGCACCACCGGACTGTAATGTTGAGTTGAATTGAGTTTGGCTGTCCCATTGTGAGCCCACACTGTGGTGTACAACAAAAAAACCAATGTGTAAAGTCAAAAGTGGGAAGCCATTATAGTTCGCGTTTAGGCGCCCTGAGTAAACACCACCCTTCCAAAGAGAAAAAAGAGCGGAACTAGTAGCTGCTCTGTAACTCCTTGCCTGTAATCCGGCATGCATTTCATAAACGCACCTGTGTGTGTCCCGTAAACACCGAGGGACTTAACCAAGTGATACCCCTCCTTTTTTTTAGAAAATAATCGAAGGGATCGTACTTTTTCAATGGAGTAATTGCGGGGGCGGTTGGCATTCCAATCTCGCTTTAAACTCATTCTGAACTCGGGTACAGGAGTCGATTCCTAGACCCCTTGTTTGGGTTCAGTCCGGACCAGAGAGCATATGACCTCACACCCAGGTCAAAGCGACTTGAATCTCAGTCAAACACGTGATATATTGATCCGGATCCAGGGTCATTATTTACAGCTGACCCCGATGAACATCCGGGACTTGAGTAATCAATAGTGGCACAGCGATGCGCCCATAGTTAATTATAAAACTTCATTATGGCTCAACCATTTAGTTTTTCTCGCGTTCATTCGAGTGTAACCCAAAGTGAGGCACAGCAGATAGTCTGCTTCTTGGCATACATTAGGAGACGATTAGTTAACACTGAATTATTAGTACACATGATTAATATCCCCACATCAAAGCAAAGATGATTATTATCTTGTTTTTCATTTGGTGCTGTTATAATATTTGTATAGCGCCTTAAGATCCAGTCGTGTGAATAGACGCTATTGATCATTAACTTATTATAATACCGTAGAACGTCGCTATAGCGAACACGAGAACCGAACTTTTTGCTTATACCGAACAGAGCCACGTTGTATAATTTCAAAAGCTGGATTCAGGGTCATTTTTTTCAAGCAAAAATTGATCCGCTACAACGGTTGAACCATCCTCAATCAATAGTCATCCCAATCGTGGATGGTAAAACAGCTGAGGAATACTAGTTTCAGTCCAGAAATTGTTATCTCCTTCACCGCCGTGTAAAATTGGTGCCAAATGAAATCCTTGCGGATCTCTATAACTGTAGATTATGCAAATCCAGCGTTTGTTTTTCAGGTGTTTTTTTGTATTGCGTGTGCGTGCAAAGAGGCAATATTGCACCCCTTCCTTGAGGCAAACTCAGGCAGGATTGAATTAATTGTTAGCCCCCCATAGCCGTATCTGGAGCAGGGGGAGAGACCTTGGGTGATTTCCTATTATTGCACCCGAGATAGGCGGAGTTGTAGGGAGCGGATAGCTGCCCAGGACGTAGCACTGCGCTCAAGCAGGACACGTTGCTGGAACTGTGGCTAGTCAAAACAGCGGGCTCGTTTCCTTGAGGGGTTTGGTTCAGGTAATTAGTTGGATATTTCACTGTCAGTGATGAACACGCACGAAGCTTCCTGAATTAGCTCAAAGTACTCTTATTATGGCTCTTCATGTTTACTTACTCTACTAACATCGTTGGAAATAGCGATAAATCCTGAAATGTTTGTATACTTTAAGAAAATATTTCAAATGATGATATATTTCAGACTAAAATGGAGGATATCTTATAGACCTTTATCACGGGGCATCCATCTTGTACTTCTCCCATTAAAATCAAGTGTATCCAAACCGAGGGTGGAAGGGCAACTAGTCTGGTGGTCCATTTTTGTGTTATTATATTTGAACCACCATGCATTGTTAGTGTTGCACTCAGGGGACCTGACAAAGTTGCCAGCGTACTAAAGGTCTATAGTATTGACTACTAGTACTACACGTTTTATTAACAAGTTAAACAAATTCTCCCCACAAAAGATAATAAAATGTTTCCCATAGCTTTAATTCCTCACTGTCCATAGCGGTCCAGCAATATTTAATCAAACTGTAATAGCTTTAACTTGTCTTTCACAATAAATATCATTCGTTTTCATTACTACACGTCTTCTACTCCAACCTGCCTCGAGCCTTCGTTCCATCAGGCGGCCCTGATGTCATGGCTCTGCTTACTGCGGATTTCTGCGCTTACGGCTCATAGAATTATGAATCTTACATACAGTGCGCTGTAAGCGAAGCAGTGCTATGAAATTGGACCCTGACAAAGAACATAACAGAACAGAACAGAACAGAACAGAACAGAACAGAAACAGAACAGAACAGAACAGAACAGAACAGAACAGAAAACAGAACAGAACAGAACAAACAGAACAGAACAGAACAGAACGAATAACAACTAACAAATAACAGAACAAAACTGAACAGAACACTTAAGAGAACAGAACAGAACATAAACACAAAACAAAACAAAACAAACAAAACACATAACAAACAGAACAGAACAGAACAGAAGCAGAACAGAACAGAACAAATTACAGAACAGAAGAGAACAGAGCAGAACACATAACAGAAACACAGAACAGAACAGAAACAGAACAGACAATAACACAATAACGAACAAACAAACAAATTTCAAACGAAGAGAACAGAGCCAACAGAACCATAACTTTAAGAATATTGTTAAGTCGCTGTGTTAAGCTGATAGTATATACCAATATTCATGAGGGTAAAGTAAGATGACATCAACTGTGTCATTATTCATTTTGCAGTACCGCGCATCAGTGCGTCATGCATTCAATTTGAGGACATTTATCATGCTGCCTGTCTCCTTTCCCTTCATGCGAATTTTTATATAATAGTAAAATGTAACCAACTGAAAAAAAGAATAGTAAAAATAAATCAAATGATAAACAAGTAGATAAATAAAAAATGAATGAATGAATGAATAAACAGATAAATAAATACAAAAGTTTACAAATAAATAAATGAAATAAATAAATAAAGACAGAAATAAACAACTTCAATCAGGAGTAATAAGGGAACAAGACTGTTTATTTCGTTTATAAGATTGAGCGTGAGAAAAACAAAGGCTGCCCGTCACACTATTTTAAATAAATTTCAAAAGCATCGAACGTGTATTTAAAAAGGGCCACTTAAAGTACAAACAATATAATAACGATCGCTTTAAGTGTCAACTTTTGACGTAACCCACGAATGGTTTGAGTTTCATGATAATCGCGTCGAAGTTACAGATGGTTCGAATGAAAGTTCCCCAAACCATGTTGGACAGTCCCTTTAAAGGCACAGTACATGTTTGATAATTGGAGCCTACTGATTGTGTTAATCCTACATAAATGTAGGTGCATACAATAAAACTAACCTGTGAAAATTTCACTTCAAAAGGTGGTCGCGTTTTTGAGATATCACCGAAAAAAACGGAGCGAATGTTTCCACGCAGGAAGAATATTCCCCATAGGAATACACAGTCTGAGAAGCGTTTCTGACAGATAACGCTTCTCAGATTCAAGTTTTGGGGAGCAAAAAGTGATATATTTCCATAACCGTAGTATACTTCGAAGTTAAAAGTTTCTCAAAATTAATTATACTACCCAAGGCTGCTGTTCTTATTACCAAGTAAGTTTTTATTGCCATTAATATTCAAAGTCATTACCAAACGTGTACTGTGCCTTTAACGCACGTGTCTTCACATTGGTCGATACACAACGCCAGAGATCATATCCAGTAATCTTTCTACAAGTCGCCTCAAGCGTAGACAGTTGAATTGTAAACAGTTTGCATGCACAATTGGCGGTCAAGGACTGCGTGGGCCGCCACAGACTGCAGTGGTCCGACCGTGTGTATATTTTTAAATATAGGACACTATCAAAATAGTCACCAGGCTCTGGTTTAGAATAGCACAGAGTACCGGGGTTCACCCGTTGATAAACATACTACATGTAGATGGTTGACTTCATTGCTGGTGTTGTGGCTACGGTGCTTCATGGGTAGACACATACAATGTATCAACATTTCTTTGTTATCGATTTGCTATTTCAGATTTGTCTTATAATTTTCGAGTGCATATGACGAGAATCGCCAAGGGATCAATTTATTTGCTATCGGTTCGCTATCTCAGAACTGTGTTATAGTTATGAGTGCATACCACAATGATTGATCGCACGATCATTTTATTCTTCGATCGCTATTGCAGAACTGTTACGTATGAGTGCAACCACAATGATTGATTAACCAGATCAATTTTGCTATCGTTCGCTATCTCGACTGTTATATTTATGAGTCCCAATGATGATTATCGCAGATAATTATTTGTATCGATTCGCATGCAGACTGTCTACTTATGAAGTGCATACCACATTGATTGATAATAACCAAGGGATCAATGTATTCGCTATCAATTCGCTATTTCAGAACTGTCTTAAAATTCTCAAGTGCATATAACAATGAATAATATCAATGGATTCGGTAACAAGTTTCCCTGGAGTGCATTTGATGTCTGTAAGTTTAGATTTTGTTTCCCATCTTTTTTTTGCATCTATCGAGAGGACAGACGGCATCTGCGTCATACACTGCGCTTATTTAATTCAAATTTATTCAAATTCTGATTGTAAGTCGCACGAAGACATGGCAGCAATGACAGGTAGAACCAATCCCAGGTGACGGTTTCTGCAAACACTTACACTTATTTACATAAATTTACAGTTCCCCACTTTGCCACCGTGGTGTTTGTATTTAGCATGATATTAACGTGTATGTATCCTGCTCCGTAAACGGCATTTTAGTCACATTATGCACAGCTTACTTCACTTGTGGTCTTACGGGTCCTATCGGTGGTCTAGAAGTGAACCATTCATAAAATTCCCATTTGACAAAATAGCTAAAATAAGATAATTAAATTTCCTGTCTAGTCCGGGTTTTAATGGCATTTTTGATAAGGAAAAGCAACGTTGCAACTTAAAGGTAGGGTCATTCCAATATTGGTAAATACTCCAAGAAATTATGACCATAAAAACTTACTTGGTAAGAAGCACTGCAGCTGTTTTGAGTAGGATTCCCCCTTCGAGGGAATATGGTTTTGACAAATTGTCACCAGAAAAATATTTGAATCTGAGACACGACTCATGCATAAAATCGATTCTCAGATTTTTGATGGTTGGCTGAAAATTAAAATTTCCGTGGTGTCTGTTCGTGAATGCTGCGGCCAGAGGTGTGGTTGGTACCCTCTGTCACCTCGCTAAACGTGGATGGATTCGACGTTCTGTATGAAAATGTCGTGAAAGCTTTTTTCCCCCTGTTTTCTCAACAAGTAGAAACTGTATCCAGGAGGAACTTTCACAGGTGACTTTTTTGTATCTTTATTGATAAGTTGGCCTATAAATCAGCATTACGTTGACAAACAACCAATCTATGACCCTACCTTTAATGGCTTCTTTGGGGTTTGGTTCAACACTGAAAAAAACCCAAAAAACATTTCGCCAGAGGTGCTCGAAATTCCAATTGCACATGCAAACGGCCTTCAGTCGTTTTTACACTCGCTTAAAACCTTTCCTGCAATGCAGTCGTACTGTATTATGGGGGTACAATTCTATGAATTATTAAGCCCACAATATGCCGCGTGGTGTTGCTTTTGTAGGACATGGCCTTTTGCTGCCATTCAATGACTTAATCCCCAGACAAGCTCCTTTTCTCGCCACATTTCACACCCAAGTCATTTCGCCTTATGTGGTACACAGATTTGGCAATAAGTGCAGTTACAAAATACCAACTGTGGGTGGTTCAACTTTCGTTTCAAAGTCTGAACACCGGAGGGCATGCCCTCAAGTTAGGTAAGTACATGTACCAGTGAAAGAAAACTCACAGCTTTGGTGATTTTGGTAAGCCTGCCTCAAATCGTTGCTTACCTTACGCTTGAGTCAAAAGTACATTATTATTTGGAATGTTGTTAAAACTGCCTCAGTAGGTTAACTCTCCCTGAATCAAATTAGGGAAATAATTGGTGCTGATGTAGAGAGTATGGTTACTTTCTTTGAATCAAGAGAAGGTAAATTATTGACAGTTACCGATTTTTTTTATAGGCTTAGTGTTGTTGAATCAAGATAAGGTACACTATTGGTAACGTTGGCAAAACAGCCTCCGTTGATAGGTTTATAGTACTCCCTCTGAATAAAATTACGGAGTTAATTTGTACTGATAAACAATCCTGCTGTACTCAGTATGGTTACTTTCTTTGAATCAAGAGAAGGTACAATATGGTAGTGTTGACAACGTTTGTATGCTTACTGTCTTTGAATCAAGATAATGTACAGCACTGACAATTTTAAAGCATCATTAAGCGCCTTGGGTTGAGCAGTGAACGCTAAGATATATGTTAATGTAGCTGGTTTGGTTACTCCCTTTGATCAAGATTCAAGACACACCATCAGCAATTTGAACAAACTCTTTGCCGCTTCTGTTTACTGTCTTTGAGTCAAGATAAGGTACAGCATTTGTGTTTTTGTCAAAATTGTTTTAACGAAACTAATGCCTTGTCCGACTTGGCAGCTGCCCTTAGAAGCACCCTTACCAACAGCTGCAGCCGCCAATACACTCTAAACACCTCCGGTTTAGAATTCACCCGGATCCGGGTCCCGTGGGGCCTAGCTGACCCATTTCTGGGTCAGTATGACCCGGAATCTGTGTCAAAATTACCCAGAAATGGGTCAAACTGACTCAGAATCCGAGTTAAAATTTGTAATCTAATTTGTAATCACTTTCCAGGTCAGTCTTAACCGGAACTGGGTCAGGCCCCCATGGGACCCGGAATCCGGGTCAATTCTGACCCGGAATCGGGGTCAATTCTGACCCGGGAGTGTTTAGAGTGTACGGCCCATCTACCGCAAAATCTGCAACCCCACTTTTCCCGCAAGCAAGCATCATCCAGAACATTAGGATTTACCACTTCGATGTTTTGATTTTGGTGTACCTGAAAAACATGACCCAAATTTATATACGGTACCACTGCATGCATTATATAAAACCAATTCCAAACTTCTTCCTTTAGATTTATGTTAAATATTGGTTCACTACTGTATTGGAATGTGTGCACTTGCACATGTATATCCCCCACACATAATCACCTACAGATTGTTATTCATATAACAGTGCATCTTCATAAAGGCACTAATTAGGTTTTGCCTAATTTGCTGTCAAGATCCATTACTGGTCTTACAGATACACTCACTGGGGTTTAATTGTATGCCTCGTAAAGATACCTATGTGTGTTACCAGACATCTTGGCGCCCTTATTTGATTAGTGGTTGCAGTGACGCTGCCATGAGTATAATTGCTGATGACGAAACATTTGAATTCCACGTTCTCTATGATGAGACCAAGAGGCAAAAGAACAGTACCCTGATCTTTTCCTTCGCTATGGATGCACACGTCGCTCGTTTAGTAGATGGATGGGTGCTTTGGAGTGGGGGTAGGGGGATGGGGGACAAAAGAGACGATTATAAACAGCTGGCAAACCGAGCAAAATATCCAATACATAACGTCAGCTCAGGCGTTTAAACAAAGGGGAATGAAACATAGGGCCTTTTCGAAACCAGGGCTCCGGCTTCAAGAGCTCCGTCCGCCTGTTTGAGTCCCCCGTACCGAAAGCACCATGTTTTCCAAATATTTGACGGACCCCAAGCCGGGGACCAAGCCGAGAACGTGGTTTCGAAAAGGGCCATAGAAAAAGGTTCTCTCAAAAACTGAAATACAGACTATTATTAATGGTGATTTTGTTATCTCTCCCATGCAGTAGGTATTCAACATCAGTCACTTCCAGTAGTTTGACATTAACAAATCTGTTTGACCTTATATGAGCCGAGTTCCTTTGTCACCAAGTGTTGAGCTGGTGGATTTTCAGCGAATACGCTGGTGTGATTGTTGATGTACAGTTCGACTGGAACGTGTGTATAATTTGGTCGCATCTCATTTTTCTGAGGCCAGCGTTCTTGGAATATTTTGCACACTCCTCAAGTTGTAAATCATCCGACAGAATATTGGTCACAATCTGGGTGTCCAGTTTAAAAATGTATTCAGCATTTACTATGATTTTTTTCACAATTGGCAAAAATTACAATAAATGTACAAAATGATTTCCCCTGCTTTCTACACACCAGGGTGCACATGTAGCAACAACTAACATAACGAAAACCACGTCCGAATTCCACAGAGCTGCTTAAGCACAAAAAGTGAGTAAGCACAAAACATAGTTGCTCACCAGAATAAGGTTACCAGCCAAAATACCATTCCACATGGACTGTCTTTGACCGGTTTTTCCGCTAATTTCAGCTCAGCAGAAAATAATTAATAAGCACAATTTTTTGCAACTCTATGAAATTGGGCCCCGAACTTTAAGCATCGGTCTCAGTTTGCAGCGTAATCTTTCAGGTGAGGACAATTATGCATAATATGCAAATGACGATACCATGTATTTGGTTAAAAGAGAAACAAATCCCCCACAAATTACACGTGCATGCTCTTTGTACGTTAGCGGCCACCGTTACTGTGCTTTCTACTCTAGTAGATAGCATAATGAACTTTCTCTGGGTGCACAATGCAATAATACGAAAAAAAAGCAGAAAACCTACGGGTGCTGCTGGTTTCCGGTTCAGCTTGGTCGGAAGTTGTTAGCACGGACCGTTCTCGGGCCCTGGCGGCAGAGCAGACCCTCTTGACACTTGACATGGTTCTTCTTGCCTTTTTTGGTGGTGTATTTCTGTGTAAAATGGCTACGTTTAAGTGTTGGATTGAGGCGGAACATTAAGGGGTAAAATGAATTAGGCCCTCGAAGGAAACTTTAGAATCCAGTCATATACGATAAGGCTACATGGGTGCACTGAAGGAGATGGGAAATTTTGCCTATAGGATACGCGAACTGAGTTTTTTCTTCTCTATATACTGCACATACAAAGTAGCCTTGGACTTGATGTGCTGTTTTCTCAATGCTTAAAGACGGACTAAGCCGTTTGATAATTCAATTTGACTAAAGGGTATTGACTTGCTCGGTCACAACGGAATGCCCCAAGTTTGACTTCTTCGAGGTTTGTATGGTTTCCCTAAGCGTTTGAATAATTCTTCCAAGCCTTTACAAATAGGCCTGAAATCACATGAGCCTAACACAATTTCAGATGACTGCGCATTGTGCAAGGGTACCATGCCTGGTATTAGTACTGCAAAAGCTTCAACTGAAGCAGTCTAATTTGAAAGGGCGTCTGGAAAATGAAATATGGTGGGAATGGGAAATCCTCGCACTGAGTAGGTTAGGGAACGGACGTCGACGTAGCATACACAGGTATGGTAATCGATCGGTGGGCCTAATTATAAAAATATGACCGTACAAACTTACTTGATAAAAAGCACCGCAGCTGTTGATAGTGTAACATATTTCGAGAAAGGATTCCCTTCGAAGTATTACGGTTTGGATAACACTTCACCCAGAATCTCAGAAATGATTCATGCATGAATCGTTTCTCAGATTTCTGAGGGTTGGTGAGTAAAAATTTTGGTCAGTACCCGCTGCCACTCGCTAAACGTGAATGGATGCGACGTTCTTGTGAACATACCGTGGCAGTTTTTTTTCCTGTTTTTTAGTCAACAAGTAGACACTGTATTCAACTGAAACTTTCACATGTGCCTTTTATTGCATCTTTTTCATAATCTTGCTACAAATCAGCATTACGTTGACAAAAAAAACAAACGATGTCCCTACCTTTAAGGACAAAGTGTGAGTTTGAAAAAAAAAAAAGGATAATAAAATGTGTTCCGGAAATTTTCAATTTCCTCGTCCCTGGATCACGAGGAACCTCCCGCCGTCCTAAAATGACAGCTCATTTACGATTCGCCGAGAAGAGCCAATACCTTCGTTTAACGATGTTTAACGGGATAGTGTTTCCATATCTGTTTTCGAGTAGCCTCTTCACCGTGCTTCACGAGACGGGTTCGAGATAAAAGGGAACGAGGGGCGCGTGACCGGGCCCAGCACGGTGTGAACCGAACATATGTGACGTGCTGAGGCTAGTTTTGATTTACCACGGTGGGTTTGTCCTGTATCCTGGTGCGGTTTCTTTTAGTGACCACATTACAGCTATAAAGTGGTGCAAAAGTGTTAGGTCCCGATGTGCAAAATATTTATTATAGTATATACCCATAAATGTGATATTATAAAAAAGATGCCTGTTTTTTTCTATGAAAATGATCACAACAAGAATTCTTTAAATCTTTAAAAAATGTTATGTACTGAAAAACAGAGAATAAAGCATTAACTAGTTTATAGTAATATATCAAGGATTGCAGTGAATTGTCAAATTCCTTCCTTCTGCACATAGGACTGCTCAATTCTGACCCAAATGTTCTTGTGGACAGTTAAAGTGAAATACTCCTTATTCGAAATGTCAGTTGTTTATACATGGAACCAACCCTCATATCGCACTAAATATTTGCGATAAAACGTTTTCAAATATGTCAGTAAAGAGCTACAAATTGTGTTTATTTAATTTATTTACTTCGTTTTGTTTTAGGGTTACCCCAACAGTTTTCAATGAACCATTCTTCTCGGGGGGCCCTGTGGGAAAATTTGACAAACTTGTCGAGTTTCGCTTCGATGAACAATAAACCTAAGATATTACCAGCTCGTGGATCAATATACTTTAGAGAAAATTAAAGTGAATCTGTGAATTATGTTTGATTCAATTCCACCGAGACAAGTCAACCTTATGATATTTATTTTGCGCGAGATAGCCGACGAACTTGAACTATAACAATGACCTACTTTCTAGTATAGGCCTACGACACGAAAAGGTGAGGACACTGTGAATTATGTACGTATACGTCAATTCAGCGAAACAGACCCTGAAACAGTTTTCCATGATAAAAATCATCGGACTGAATCGATAATTTCCATCTCCTGAAGGTCTGCTCTTACAGGATATCCACATCTTCGCCACTGAATATACACGGTGTCGTACCCTGTTCGCGGAAAAAAAAATGATTTGACTGTAGAAAGGCAAACAAAAGATTGCAGTATACACACGAGAGATACAAGCCAGGTGTAGCATGCGTGGTTGTCAATTTATGCACACTATTTTGTTATGTATATATATTTTTTCGAATTTGCAAAACTGGCCGTTCAAAGCTTGTGTATAGATTGTACGTGATGATTTATTTTCGTTTGTGGTGCTGTGCTTTTCGTCAAAGGTTCATCACACACATGAGGAAAAGGGGGGGGGGGGCATACAATGTATTCCTAATTTTCTTATGCAAAAGAGAAATAAGAGAAGTTGGTTAGAGACGGCGTCCGTCCTCCGAAAATGCCAATAGTGAAAAGAGATCTTATGTGTTTTCTGTTTTTTTTCGCGCGATAATTACTGCTGTTTTACTCGTTTCTCAGAAACGATAGCATTATAGGCAGAAATATTTTAAGGAACCCTTTCTACCATTACTTACTTTAAATCATGTAAGTTATGTGTGATCTGTGAACATTGTGTTTTTCGATCTTACCAATAGAGTACAGAGCCTTTAAGTCTCTTCGTGTTTACTAAGATAATGAGAGCACCGATCAGCTGTATAGTGAGCTAAGAAGATGTCCTCTCTAAGCCTCCGTATCAATTGTGACATCAATAACCTCACCGTGTTGTCAACGGGGGGTTAATGAGAGGTTACACTGACCTGAAAGGTGATTGTCTCCCAAGTGGCTAGCGGCCGTATGTTGGGAAGTCCTTTCGGGGGTTAAGTGAGGCAATCGGTGTCCTCTTGGGGCCGTGATTGATGGCCTTTATTTGAACGCTTTGGTCGTGTGCCATTAGGCAACAGCGGGTCGTGAAATTATTTATTGAACCATAAAAATCCATGTTATATTTATTGGTGTAGTAAATTTTAGTGGTGGGGTGGTCGGAGGGTATCAGTGAGTGAGCTAATACACGCTTTATTCTAGGAAACCAGATGTAAACAACACAACCACGTGTTACTGTTGCTGTTGTAATAAAGGGTTGACATACCCCTGCTGGTGAATTTGCCGTGGTTCCGTAAATACAGGGACATGCTTTGCACGCACTTTAATCGTTTTAACGAGCCAATTAAAAAGTGGTATTAAAGAAACAGGTAGGAGCCGGGCAAAAAAGGTTTTTAGTTATGTCAAACATTGACTGATAGCCTAACCAAGCGACCATCAAACCCACCCCCCCCCATCCAAAAAGGTAGAAACATAAAACGTATTATTGTTATTTCTATAATATTTGTAGGGTAGATGGCCTTAGCTTTCGATCCAAACCGACCTTCGTAGAGGCATAAACAAGCACAACAAAAATATATCCATTTATAGAAAAAAAAGAGAGGCAAGAACAATGGGGTGGTAGCAAAAAAGAGAGGCAAAGAACAAGGGGATGGTAGCAAAAAGAGAGCAAAGAACAATGGGATGGTAGCAAAAAAGAGTTCTATAATGATATATTTCTGTAATGAAACCCAGGATGCTCATAAGTGAACTTAATCAGTGTAGCTCGCAAGCCTGAGGAAACCTGTAAAGAAGGGTGATTGCTGTGTGCACCAGAAACACCGGGGTTAACCCCTACTCTTCCACAATAAGTGTTATGGGTTCTTTTACGTGCACAACCAAAATCTTAGTATACACAGTACATACATTGCTGAATGTCCCATCCGAAGGACAGAGCAATTATTGTAAACTGTCCTGCTCAAGGACACAAGTGCCACGACCGGGACTCGAACCCACATTCTGTTGATCAGAAAAACCAGAGCATGAGGGTGTGACGATGCATGGCGAGTAAGGGAGGAGGGAAACACGGTTTCAAATTCGAATTAAAATCACCATAATAGTGATACCAATTCAAATCACATTATCCAATCTAAATAATTTTGGGTTTGACTTTTTACAAAACAAAGTGTATCTTGGTAATCCAATCAAGCAACCAAGGGTTCGTTGAAGCAGCATACACAATCCATTCACACTATTTTCTCGTGACCTCGATGACCAGTTGAGCTCAAACTTTCACAGGTTTGTTTGTTCGTGCATATGTTTAATCACACAAAATGTGGACACTGATTTTGAGCTGTTACCAAAAGTGTACAATACCTTTAAAGGCAGTGGATACTTTTGGTTATTTCTCAAGAAATACATTACCATAAAACTTACTTGGTAAGGAGCACATGAGAGCTGCTGATATTAAAAAACATTGTGAGAAACGGCATGAAGCCTTTCTTTGAAAGCACACAAATCTATGCAACAATGGTGTTTTTTCTTTCATTATTTTCTTGCAACTTCGATGACCAACTGAGCCAAATTTTTTATTGATGTCACAATTGATACGGAATCAGGTAGGGACTGAAAACCCAACCCACATGCAAGGCTCCGGTCTGAGGTGGGATTCGAACCGGGATCCACAGAGGTAAAATGCATGGGGAAAGAAACCACTGAGCCAACAAGATCCCAGAGCCAACCTGATTGCACTAATGTCCTGCTCTTTATTTGCTTCCGTTATTGTACAAAATTCTGGGCACAACATGTACTTGTCGTTTTAATTACTAGCGTTTCGCTCAGGTTTCGATCGATCCCCGATTATGAAGAAGCCATTTCCAAGTAAAAACCCGATTGCCTCGCGGCCGCTTCTAAAGAATGGTTGTGAGAATAATCGACTATTTATGGTTTGATCCGAAGCCAATGTAACACTTGAATATGAAGGTGTCACATAGAGATAGAGCTGGCCGATGATGAACACCAATAAAACTCATGGGGAGATTCGTTTCTTTCCAAGAGACGGTCGATGCAGATAAACGGTCATGGTTTAAAGGGACACGTTGCCTTGGATCGGGCGAGTTGGTATCTATAAAAAGAGTTTGTAACCGTTTTTATAAAATGCATTATGGTTAGAAAGATGTTTAAAAAGTAGAATACAATGACCCACACAAATATGCCTCGAAATGCGTGGTTTTCATTTGAAATCATGAACTAACACGGTCGGCCATTGACTCCACAAAAGGGCCGACTGTGTTAGTTCGCAAAGTAAAAGGAAAACCACGCAATTTCGAGGCATGGTTGTGTGGATCCTTGTATTCTACTTTTAAAACAACTTTCTAACCATGTGCATTTTTTAACAAACGGTTACAAACGCTTTTTATAGACCAACTCGCCCATACAACGCAACGTGTACCTTTAATTTCAACATTGATACATCCCCTTAAATTATTTCAAAAAATTATATTTGCAATCCAAAGGGGGCTTGTTTGTTCTTACAGTTGAATTTAAACAATGGATTCTAGAAGAGAGCAAAAAGGTCCAAGTTAAGGTTAAGTACATTGCTGACCTTGGAGGGTGCACGATCGTCATGAAATTGCTTGTTACTCAAGCATGAGTGTGTTATGTGATCGGTTGCATGCTGTGTGCAAAATTCAAAGTACACAAATTCTTTTGACAAAAAAATTGATCAGTCGGACTACTAGTTCATACAGAACAAATCCCCAAGAGATTGACCCCCGTCTGGAATGACTGGGAACCCGCGTCTGAAGTCCTCCAAGTCACCTTTGCTTATTTTGATTACCGCAACCAAAATAAGCCTGATCAAAAAAAAAATTATGATCTTCCTCAACAACATTCCTGTTTTTAATATTATATTAATAAATAGTCTTAAAATAGCGCACATATTTATCTACCAATATAAACAAGGCGCTTGAACAAACAGACACATTTTACAAGAGTAAATGCTATTGTGTGTTTACCCCCTCCCTAAGTACCCCACCCCTCCAATGATTTCAGAAACACGGCCGTCTATTTTTACCCCCCCCCCCCGAGTTAGACAATTTGAGGGAAGATCAGCCTTTTCTGTAATGATTCCATAAAAGGCTGGGAATTACCACAAAAAAAAATTAAAAATGGGAAAGCGTCTAAACGAAAAGTGAAATATTCCAGTGACAATCTAGCAAACAATCGATGAGGAGAATATACAATACGGCTTGGACTGAATACGTCTAAATTTACGACAGCATAAATTCCCGCAGTCAACCACCAAAATGACACTAAAACAATCAAGACGGTTTGGAAAAATTCCTTCGGGCACACTTAGCCAGATTCCCTACCAAGAGAGTGATGAGCCGAGAGAGCGTTCGTCAAGACGGTTTATTATAACATGGTGGCCCTGTTTGCCCAACTTTTATAGATAGGTTGCAGTATGACGTAAATCGGCCATCGTTACGGGCAGTTTAGAACAAACAGTCGTGCGTTTCGTGTGAGAACGGCGTGCAACACGCGCGCATTTCACGAAACTCACTGCAGGATTTGTCAGTGAACAACGCGGCTGCGTTAATAAGTTGAGCGTTTGACGCATCTGCAAGCCAACATGCAATTTGCCCGTAAAGATGGCGTCTACTGGGAACTATCTATACCCACGCCGTGTTTCTGTAACTATATAAACATCATCTCATTGAAAGGATCCCCTTTATTAAAAAACAAAATTGTCTGTGGAATTGTGATATCACCACCCAAGCAACTGATTAAATCCAACCCCGGAGCCGCTTCCAAAATTGAAATAAATATTGTCTGGGAGCGGAGCGGGGACTTCTTGAGGAGTCAAGCCGGGGTGGCTGGGAAGAGACCGACGCGGAGGGACATGCTGTCAAGTACGGCGAGGGGTATCGAACGGCTACCCCGGGCGGCGGTGGTGGGGTCTATTCCTTGCTTATTTTTCGGTGACTGGACAGACGGAGGAAGTGGAGTATCGTTTCGCTTCACCATTGTATGCCAAACAGCCATTCATAATTCAAATCAATGTTCTGAGAGGGTATAGTCATGTTTAGTCAACGAGAGCTGCTTATTTTTTCGGTGACCCGTGGGCAGAGACATTTTGAAGTATGAGTGGTATCTTCGTATAGGCCTCTTACGGAGCCGCTCATTCAAATTTATTCAATTTTGCATTTTTAGGTTTACGGTGAAGATATCACTGCCTGTCGGCGACGATATTCAAACCGGAGAAGTTTATTCATTATTTATTGTGCGTGTCTTGGGATTGAAAATATTGTTGTTTTAGTAAGACATTCAATATTCTTGAAGGCGAGTCTCCATTTTGGTACACCAACAGTTTAGCATTGTTTAAAGGAACATTACAGAATTGGTAAGAACAAAACTTGTAAAATATACTTTTTGATCACAGATTTACATAAAACTTACACGGTCTAATGATGATGATAGTAAAAAACATCCCCTGAAATATTTCTGTCTGAAATGCCATATTTGATGAGAAATGAATAAACTAATTTTCCGATTGGAGTTTATCGCTTAGTGAGCGTTTTATTCATTTGTTGAATCTATATGATTTCATGCAAATGTGTAATCGGCTTTTCACTATTTTCTCGTGACCCAGATGGCCGATCGATCTCAAACTTCAACAGGTTTGTCAGTTTATGTATATGGCGAATTACATAAAGTGCTTACACTGCCAGCAACTGTTTTGTTAGCAAAAACCAATTCTGTAATGTTCCTTTAACAGTGGTGTTGATTCGTGTCCATACTGACGAAGCATTGTCGTCATCGGAAGATTTTGTTTGCAAATGAGGGGAATAAAGCCCTGCTTTCAAGTTTGCTCTTTTCGCATGCAGACCAAAATACACTCTTTAAAACATCGGGTCAGAATTGACCCAGATCCGGATCCTGGGAGGTCGGACCCGGAATCACTATGACCCGGAATCTGTGTCAAAATTACCAAGAAATGGGCCAAACTGACGTAGAATTCGAGTTAAAATCCCATTTTTAAACCACTTTCCGGGTCAGCTTGAACCAGACGTGGATCAGGTTCCCTGGGATTCGCAATCCGGGTCAATTCTGACCCGGGAATTGTTTTCTTAGAATGAAAAGCTCGATATAACGTGTGTTGTTTGAATAGCTCGATATAACGTGTATTGTTTGAATAGCTCGATATAACGTGTGCATGTTGTTAGAAGGGAGATGTGAAATGCTGAAGTCAGAATGTTTATACGCTGTCAGTATAAGACCTACCGGGAGTTCTATCTACAATGACTGTATCAAAAACCGTCCACTACAGTTCGGTTCCAACTTTCAGTCTTCAGACAGATCGGTGTTTTCTTAAATTATTCTGTTCTAATCCCAGCTATTCCCTCGGTGGCGCTACCGACGCTACGCCTCATTACGACTGTCATTTACCACTGACACTGAAATACTGTCCTTCGACGGAAATAATTGCACACGAGTTGTCAGACGTGATTCTCCGTGTATAGGACTCATTAATATTACGGATCAATTGCATCAATATTTGCAGTTGTTCACGAAGCGTTTGATGTCGATACTGAAACCATGGTGGCCCTGAACGGAACATCAAACATTGCAAAAAATAATCCTTTACGTATAGTCGGGATGTCAAGACCAAAGAAAGATTCACCATCCAAAACAACGGCATTAATCACCTTTCTCTTACTATTTAATCGGTTGTTTTAAAGCATCATGTTTTTTGTCTCCTTCTGAAGTCAGGAGTGAGGGTTCATCCCAATATATATGAAACCAACTTGGATGTTTTAACCTTGACTCTATTCGAACCCCTGCATGGTTTACACGACGGAAAGAGAGCACTGCAGAAACGAGGTTTGGAAAGCTTTTTGGCCACGCCATTTTGAGTGAGCTGTGAGCGTTCCTTGCACACGGTTCAGCTCAAATGAAACCGCAAGTTTGTGCCGCAGTTTCGAAAACGCTCGCCGAGAGTTCCACGAACAATTTATAGATATAGGAAACATGATTTATCATCGAAAATTGATTCGCGTGCAGTAGTCACATTTTCCACGGTTGAGTTGTTCAATGGGTCTCAACGGGCCTTTTTTAATGGTCCCCGGCGAGATTTTAATTGCGTACGTTGATAGGTCTCAAAACTGTATGAGGTAATTGTGGTTTGAACTGTAGGCATGGCCAGTGAACTCATAATTGTCGGTTACCTTTTATAAATTCGAATTGTTGTGGGTTTTTTTGGGGGGTGCAAACTTCAGGCCGCTTGGTATCGGGGCTACTCTAAAAACTCCAGGGTCAAAATTGATCCGGTTTCCGGGTCTCAGGGGACCCGACCAATTCTCGGGTCAGGCTGACCTGGATAGTGGTCAAAATATTGTATTTCAACTGGGATTCTTGTCAGTTTGATCCATTCCTGGGTCATTTTGACAGAGATTCCAGTTCATGGTGACCCAGAAATTGGTCAGGCCCCACGGGAGCCGAATCCGGGTCAATTCTCTAAGTTTTTTAGAGTGTGCTAACGTTTTAAATAATAAATAAACGTACACAATTGTTGTTATTATTTGCAATTCGAGTATCCGGAATGACAAGAAGCTGTGTATATGTGCCAAGTCCGAACAATGCATGGTGAAATACATCATTGTTGTTATTGTTATCAATGAAACTCATTGGACGGATGTGTTTTTACAACCAGACTGCTGGTCATTTTCTCTACTTACATTTATCATCTATCAGATGCTTTTCATGTATACAAAATGCATGATAGTTAAAAACAATCAGTGATCATTTTGCACTCCGTAAAGTCCTTATGCAGTGATTGTTGCATTATAGTGCTAGGCTGTTGCAAGCTTGGCGTTCATGTATCCCCTTTGTGGAAGCTTTGCCGGTTCCCTTGTTGGGAAGATCGTCTAAACAAACAAACAAACAAACGAACACCCAAACAAACAAACAAACAACAACACCCAAACAACAACAAACAAACAAAAACACCCAAACAAACAAACAAACAAACAAACAAACAAACATAAACAAACAAACAAACAAAACCCAAAAAAACAAAACAAACAAACAACAAACAAACAACACAAACAAACAAACAAACAAACACCACACAACAAACCAAACAAAACACAACCACAAGCACTACACACTAATCTTTGCGTTGTGCAGTAATGCATTTTCCAGCTCCGCTCATTTCCATTCCCTAATATACCTTTTCAGAGATCATGAGTGGACGGACCAACCACGTGACCAACGTGACGTTAGAGACAGCAGCATGGACTGAAATTCAATTTGTTCTTCACACACACGTGGAGTCAGCTACACAAGCTTCCATACGTTTCACGAATTTGGCCCAAATTACTTTCTAAACCAATTTCGCCGTGGCAACTCAAACATACCCTAGGTGACAGTGGTGCGCAGTGTAAACGATCGGCCCCGTATTATTAGTTGGACAAATATGTTCATCTGTAGCGAGGCCCCTACCCATCAACTCGCAAAGTGACAGAACGATAACAGTTTTGTTCAATTGAATTTGATCACCGGGGTGGGATTGTGTCAACCGAGCCGATCGAAACACGGCGGGCCTGGGCGAAACGTCGTTTGTCCCGGGGCAAAGAGTGGACTAATTACGGTTGTTTACCTCCCGGGTATTTTTTTAGTAAGTGACGGTGGTTGAGGACACAAATTATAGGGTTGTAATGATGGCCACTCCAATCTGCATTGAGTCGAGCGGTTTATCGATCCTGTAATAATGAGCATCGTCATACGTTTACACTGTCCAGACGAATCAAAGATTGTGCACTGTTGCTTGTAACACAGCCAGTGGGAAAAACAACGCATAAGAAGATATTTTTGAAAATAAAACAATTGAAGTATTTCCGAAAAACTGAAAATTCAGGAGACCCTACCAAAACATAAATCGAAGTTTTAAATGCAAAAGTGCACATACTATTTTTTTTTCGAGAAAAAAAATATGTTGGCAGATGTAAGAAAGGTTTGTCAACTCATGGTGTTCTAAACGAAAATGGAGAACAAATTAACAAGCAAACAACACACGATTCAATGTACAGAGTTTGATCCATAAAACAATCCATACCATTTCTTTCTTTCTTTCTTTCTTTACACGTGATTATTAAATGAAGCCAGTCCGAGCAGCCACTTTTTTAAAGCCGACATTTCGTCAAGGATTCGGTGCCGGTTCTAGCAGAGGTTATCGGTTTAGACTCTTTAGGTCTTTCCGTATAGAAAAACCGGCAAACGAAATGATATCACAATATGACAGCACATTTTGTTGTAGAAAGACGCACTTTAAAATGTTAGTTGGTTGCGTTGAACTCACGGTGAGTGTTTTCGCCTAGAATCGCACGGCTTAATTCCAAAACAGTGGGGGGACAGTCACAACTATAAAGGTCTATAAATGGACTACATTTTTTTGAAATAAGAGACTATTGGTTTCGCTTTGTGGCTACACAGCCAATTAGGAAAAAGCGTTGCGGGGATGATCAGTGAATTGACACCCATGGCTTTCATCCTGGGTTACCGGCACTTAATATGCCGTCGTTGTGGCTACGCGAGCGTTATGAGCTCAACGGGAAGCTTTGACTCCGAAGCTCTCACACTCCGTGAACACCTGTGCTTCGAAACTAAACCTTCCTGCTCGTTGAACTTGATTTCCTGCACGAAAAGAGCATTATGTCTTCACATGGTGTTTGTTCCAGAGGAAGAAGTTACAGCTGGTATACAAACACGATGACGTCTTTATATAGTGACTTGTGACGTAACTGCGCTTCGAGGGGTCTACGGACCCCACAGAAATGTCATACGACCGTAAACCTTGATGGCAGGCTGTATCATTATGCATATTACTGTAATTGACTGTGGCAGATGATAATGTTTATGTAACTTCATCAATTGCGCCGTAATTAATTGTGTTCAAGCTCACTGGCTGATAGCACATGCGATAAAGTACAGGCCGGCACGTCGTGGCACACACTGAACGTTATTGGCATTGACTTGCGTTGTAATAGTAATAATAATAACTTTCGATTTATATAGCGCATAATAATTAATACTTAATTCTCTAAGCGCTTTACATTAAAGAGTATTCTTTACAACCTACATCAACATATATAGGAGGACAAATAACACCACTACATCAAAACAGGAATGGTTACACTACTGTTACGTATAGCGATGGATCAAAAGGTATTCCTAGGTAACGTATTCCTAGTGGCGTGTCGTGGCCGAGCAGGTTCGAATCCCAGTCCTTGAGCAAGACGCTTCACTGTAATTGCTTCTCGTCACCCAGGGGTCAGTGAGCACCTGTGAGGGCAGAGATGGTTCTTGTGATGGGTTTAGCTTGGTGCGCTACAAATTTGCCAGCGCAGGTTGTTTACTCCCAGGGAGCTGAGATGGTTTACAATGGTTTAAGGAATAAAATAAATGACCCAGTGGCCAGGGGTATTAGTGTTGGAGCTCCATGAGCGTCACTGAGTGACAGATTTGAATGCTATATAAGAAGCCACTTTTTTATTATTCTTGACATTTGTGTTACGGGCTATATAACTCATCTGAGCTAAACCGAAACCGAGTATTTTGTGTATTCAACTATGGCGGCAATATAATATCAATTTGATATATTCAACAAGTATAAATTTCATACACAGTAACACCTCTGAGCAGTCTCTAACGGCCGGAAAAAAAAGGTTCATGCAAAGAACCTGAAAGGTAGCAATTCCCAAACTTAGTTCACACAGTTGTGGCTCGCGGATCATTCCAAAGAAGCTGAAACAACAGCTTTCAGTATTTTGGCTGCCGTGTTGCACTTGAGTCACGCTAATGCTAATGACCCCCTCATTCGGTTAAACTGTGAAAGCTTCTGCAGTGACAGGCCGTGATGTATCAGCTGGGCTCCCGTAGTGAGTCCCTTTAAAACGGCCACTGTATTTTCTGTCCACGGAAGAAGACCCTTCAAGCTTGGAGAGCCCTCCAAGAAACAAGCTGTCATGGTCTCGAAATAATGGAATCAGCCATCCAACCTCGTGATGCATCTTGACCCAGTTTCTATCCTTGCGTCATTTGTCAGCTATAAAAATGGGGGGATGCATGGAGGTTGACCGGTGGCTGAGATTATCACAAATTTCTTGGGGGATTAGATGTGGGGAGAGAGATTCCGTTTTCATATTTGTCGAAACTGAAATTGAAACTCCCATGGTCTACATATTTGGTAATTGTCTGGCAAAAGAGCAATCAACATTGATACTTAAACCGTAGTCCTACTTGCTTTAAAGTGGATACGGCTGTTTCCGAACCAAGCAACTTTGGCTACGGCTGTGTCTCTTGGCTGCAGCTACAACGCTGAAGAGGTCTTTGTCAACGATCCGGCCATAGCCACTACATTCTAAAAGTGTGCAGAGAGTGTGCCTCGTGCTTTACTTTCCGATCACTCTTCGCTTGCTCGTGGCGTTCATTGGTAACAAGTGAAGATCTCGAAGTCTTCCTTTCACGCCCTATAACTGTACTTGAATTCACTTACTCTTCGAATGACAACTCATTGCTATTGTGCACTAGTGCCAAAGATAACCAAACTTTGTACCGTGCCTTTAAGCAAGTCGCCAATATACCCTCAAACCCTCCAGCTTTGGTCTCAGACATCTCCCACTAAGATACTGACGAACTGTCTGCCCCAATTTACCTCAGTAGGTAAGCCTTCTTAAACCACACGAGTATCTTTCTTCAAGACTATCCCCCTCTTCTAATCCCAGCATGTCCAACTGTTCAGGTTTCATTCAGGAAAATCAAAGTGCGAATGACATACGATACCGTTGGTAAACAGTGAATACTCTGCCATTATGTCTTATGGGGATTCGACGTGCGTGACAATTGCTGAATTTCCCTGTACTTTTTTTTCTGTGGGCATTGTTGGCAATATATGGCATCGAACGCTGCCACTGCCCGTTCTTCTACCCTAATCCTCATAATACAATTTGTATTTTTTGACGGATTATGTAATGACATATTTCATTTTGTGTTTCACATTTCGAATATAGTTGTGCTGTGCAAACCACGCTCATAATATTGTAGTGTAGAGGTGATACACAATGAGTCCTAGATACTGATACGCTACTGTCTTTGAATCAAGATGAGGTACATCATTCTGTAGGGGACGGAATGTTACACATTATGGTCCTAGTTTCTAATACGCTACTGTCTTTGAATCAAGATGAGGTACATCATTCTGTAGAGGACGGAATGTTACACATTATGGTCCTAGTTTCTAATACGCTACTGTCTTTGAATCAAGATGAGGTACATCATTCTGCAGGGGACGGAATGTTACATATGGTCCTAGTTTCTAATACGATGCTGTCGTTGAATCAAGATGACGTAAATCATTGGTATACTATAACTATTACACCAGTATGCCATTGAATCAAATACTGCTGCTACTGGTGTGATTACTGTCTTTGAATCAAGACAAGGCACGACATTGGTGATGTTGATCAAAGCTGGTGTTGATTTATGATACCAATCTGTGATAGTTTGTATCTTCATTTTATTTCTTTTCACGCCAAGGAACGGAGCATTGATTTACAAATTGTTAAATTTTTTAAAAGCCCTTCAAAATTTTTAAGTGATTCAAATGATTTACTTTCAGCGGAGATTATAAATACCACCATGAAGTTTTTGTAGACAAAGGAATAGAGATGGCGACTATGTTGCAACGTAAACTTTTCGCTGATCAAGCTACACATACAAGCTCAGGAGACGTTCTTATAGCGTACTTCCTTCTCTTTCGGAAATCATTAATCACATTTTCCTATCATGCCAGCCTATGTCTGAACTGCGATGTGGTAATTGGCGACTTGACGATTGTTATTCTATGACTTTTCCCCCCAGACTGACTCTAAAAGAATGTTTTAGTTTTAAAGGGTATTTCAACATAACTCTTGGGCTCGATTTCACAATGGGTTAAGATTTATCCTAAGTGCATATCAATCTTAATTGTTCAGCAAAGCATGATGTCACAATACAAATTACTGTGGTAATACTGACAACGCATTCTGAGATGAATCGAACCCTTGGTGAGTTACCCGTACAATCTTCTCTTAGTACGGGGGAAGAGACAGTTCGTTCTCTTCCGAATATGTTGAATAAGAGGAATGGGTTTCCGGTCATTGCTCTGATCCAACAGACACAAGACAGATATCGTGAACACCGTTTGCAACAAAATTGCACAATTTAAAACTGTCAATGTTTTGTTTGACAGTTTATCTAGTAAAGAATGTTAACTTCTACATACACACTCAGCTCTGTGTTGCATATACTCTGTGGACATGCCTTCGTTTTGAACAATTCAAAAAAAAAACAATTCTTCAAAACTGTAAAAAACAAAAAACAAAAACAAACACTACGTGGACATAAGTATGTCCAGATAGTGTTTCAAGTTTCTACACTGTGTGAACCTCATTTGTTCTCAGATCCCACTTTGTATGTAACGCGTAAACACATTAATGCACATTAGTAAAAGCGAATACTGCCTCATATAACGGAGAAAAAAATTGTGCTTACAATAAAAAAAAGGAAGACGATACATACAGCAACTAGCTGTGATATTACTTCCATTGTTGACATCCTTACCAGTGTCTTGATTTTTTTTTAAATACGTATATCGTCATACGATTAGGAGAAATGTTTTAAAGCTAGTTTTAACATCATCACCGTACTTTAAACAGCAGACTTCCACGTACGTCATCCGTCCTAATACATCCACCTGGCCCTTAACATGACAAGAATACCACTGTCCAAATACACACAATGCTCCCAGTCTCTTGGAATGTTGTACACACGACATCTTCGATCGGAAGTCAGGCCAGTGATGGATGAATTCATGTTCGAGTCGGTCTTTATTCGCGTGCATGACGAAGAGTTCAGCCCAACACGAAATCCGTTTGACACGGACGACCTTTTCGTGGATACGGATTTACAACTTCTGCTATCACATTTTTGTAAAACAATATCATCCGTGTAATAGGTTATATTGCAATGTGCTCATTGTAAAATTGTAAAATTTCTTCACAGATCTTTCATTTTAAAACCTAACATCAACACACCCAGTTACGTACAAGTAATGAGCATTGTCGATGATCACTCAGTATCAAAATCATTCGTACATTTAAGTGGTCTTCTAGAATTTACATACATATATATAATTTGTATTTATTTATTTATTTATTCATGTTTATAAGTAAAAAATAATAATAATATTATTATTATCATTATTTATTTTATTTGATACAATGTGTGCAATTCCTTAACGGTGCACAACCAAGTCCAAAGACATGCGAGAGAGGCCATCGCTGGTGACTCAAATTGTTTCCTTGCTTCACTAATGAAGACGTCTCATTGGTTGAAAGTTTCCTCGTCCCTGTTATGACTGGATAATCAATTTCTTCTTGTATTTTGTGTCCCAGTTTCAGAAAGAGTCATTATTCCAGACATATCCGCACAGTGTGCCGATCAGCAGGTGTGTCTAACGGATGGCTGCGTCGAAGCAGGTAGGTCTTCATTAATTAAATCCCCTGAATACATTGAGAGTGACAATACAATGCGCCACCAAGAGTTTACGCCGGAGAGGTTTAGGTAAAAGAAGGCAGTGTAGAGTTAACACAAAGCACGCCGAAACCTTACCGATTTTTTTGAAACCTCACGTTATCGTTGCCGATATGAAAAGCACTTCTAAGCTTTTTAAGCTTCACTTTTCAAAGGTAAACTCCATGTTTTCTTTCATATTAAACAGACTTTGTTCGACTCCAGGAGCTCAGTATTTTTTTTGGTGAGCCAAGAGTCGAGCCATTAAACTATCTAACATGTTTTACCTTCGTCTCAATAAGACGTTACGTTACAGTTTAGCCCTTGGTTGTTATTTTGAACTTGCTATTAATCTTGAACTTTGTCAAGCTCCCCATGTATACACTGTGTAAATGATAGTTCTAACACTCATTCATTGAAAGACACCAGACTATTTATCTGTACAGCCTAGTTTTGGTTTTACTGGAGATGGGTGGAAATTCAGGTAACATGATTGGTATCGGTCCACTATGGCCGTTTTCGAAACCACGTCTCGGGCTCTGCCCGCCTGTTTGAAGCCCCATAGGTACAACACACGTTTTCCTAAATAACTGACAGAGCCCAAACCCAAGCCGTGGTTTCTCAAACGGCCTCCATGATTGTGTTACAGGTAAAACATTCCACACATAAAAATCTAAAAACAGACTATCACTATAACTTGCCTGTGGTCTTTATTCCAGCCGCTGGGTTGCTCGTCAACATGAACACAAATGCTGATCCATGTGAAGACTTCTATGAATACGCGTGTGGCGGCTGGGTTGCGAGTCGAGTCATTCCAGAGGAGAATAACAAGCTTGACGTTTTGTCGGAGCTCACGACCAGGCTAGAATTAAGATGCAGAGGTAAGAGTTAAGTCATTATTCTGGGTAAAAAAAAAGAAAAAAAGTTGAGAGTCTTTCTCTTTACAAACTTGAGTACATTTTTATGTTTTCCTACAAAATGCAGGTCTCATTTCCA
Source organism: Pycnopodia helianthoides (assembly GCA_032158295.1). NCBI lineage: Eukaryota > Metazoa > Echinodermata > Asteroidea > Forcipulatida > Asteriidae > Pycnopodia > Pycnopodia helianthoides. The sequence continues at coordinate 12,504,627 of CM063260.1, forward strand.
GTGACGTAACGGAGGATGATCCATCAACGAATGCAAAAGCAAAAAACCTGTACCAGGCCTGCATGAACGAAGGTGAGAAATCGCAAACAAATCTGTACGAAGAAAAATATATATAACAACAAAGAGCAGTTGCCCTACTGAGTTTATTTTCAAAATCCGATGTACCTTAATAATAATAATAATGCAAAAGCCTCTGAGCACATAAAGAGAAAAATTAAACATACAATGAGTGAAAGATACATTAAAAATAAGCAGATTACAAATAAGCAGCTTCAAACAAATGAGTTTTTAACGGAGACTTAAAACAGTGTAAAGAACTAGCCTGGCGAATATGGACAAGAAGACTATTCCAAAGAAATGGAGCAGCGTAAGAAAATGATCTTTGACCATAAAAAATGGAAGAAGCTCTAGTAGTTGTGGTAAGCAATGACTGTTGAGATGAATGTAAAGTCCGAGTAGGGGAATAATGGTGAACAAGTTCAGATAAAAATAAGCAGGGGATTGACACGTTTGAGCCGAAGAGAAAACGTAGGAAGACAGGAATGTAAAGTGATGAAGCATTCACCTCGGTATAACAGAAACTACTCATCGGGTAGGATTTAAACCTTGTCCACAATTAAATTAGTAACCACCGAATATCAAGTATGTCATAGTCTAGCCCTAGGACTCTTCTTCTGTGCTGTACACAGATAATACGAAAGTGAAAGGCCACCAGGGCTAGTCATAGTCCAATGACGGTGCTCTTCTCTCAAGCATGACGAGTAGTCATTCATTTCTGTTGATGCTCACCATTAAAAAAACAACAACTTGTTTTTCCAGACAAAATAAACGAAAGAGGATACGAGCCACTCCAAGCAAAGATCAAGAAGTGGGGCGGTTGGCCGCTGATGAATGATTCGTCTTTCGACGAATCCACCTGGAATTTGGAGGATTTCATCGGTAAGATTTTGCTGGAGACCGGCGGGAATTATCTCATCCGTACGTACATCGGCGTTGATCCTCACAACTCCGATGAGTATATAATGACCGTAAGTACGCCTGGCCTATAATGGGGCGGGGAGGGGAGGTGGGGAACGTATTACCAATGCGCAAAACCTTTCAGTATAAGGCGTCGGCATGTATTAAAATATTGTGTTCAAAGAAAAATGTTACCAAGCGCAACACTATTATATAACCAATGCGCAAACCTTTTAGTATAAGGCGTCGGCATGTATATATTATTTTCAAAGCCAAATGTTACCAAGCGCAACACTATAACTATATTAACCCCTTGCACGACGCGGACCTCCGTACAATGTGCGTCTACCACCGTCATTTTTGGAATCAATTGCTTTGCGTACACTTTGACTCCCAAAATGGCGGACAGGATAGCAAAAATGAGCAGGATACCACTCACAGATGGTACTTGTTATGTTTTGGCTGGACACCTTATCCTGGTAAGCATAATTTTGTTGTGCTTAGTAAATGTTTGTGCTTGAGCAGCTCTATGAAATTGGGCCTTGCTTACCCCAAAGCACGTTGCTGATCAAAAACACCATGTGAAATACGTTGCTTGTGGCTGGCTCCCATGCACAATGTTTGCTTATATAGCGTCAGTCTGACCCATTTCCGGGTCATTTTGACATAGAATCCGGGTCACACTGACCCAGAAACGGGTCAGGCCCGTGGAATCGGGTCAATTCCGACTAGGGACATCTTAGAGTGTGCAACATTTTAAGCCACAACTGTAGCCAGAGCAGACTGTGCAACTTAACAATCTGAATGACACATTCCGGTTTTTTTTTACCGGGCATTTTGTTTTTACAGATTAGTCAGCCGACATCCGTATTAAACAGGAATGATTATACGGTCGCCAACTTTTCCCATAGGGTGAGTAATTGATATCGATCTTGTGTGTCGACGATAACATAATGCTACTAAAGACATCGCTCTTAGTGACATCACCACAACACTGCATTTCAGAGCGAAGATGATCAAATGGCCTGGTTAAAGGGAAGGTACACGATTGGTAATCACTCTAAAAAATTAATGGCATTAAAAAAAATAAAAACTGACTTGGTTAGAAGTACAGCAACTTTCGATAGTATAAAGCATTTTGAGAAATATTTCAATTCAAAATAATGTGGATATGGAAAAAATATGTCAGTTTTTACTTCCCAAAATTTGAATCTGAGAAACGTTTCTGTCAGAAACGTTTCGCAGATCGTGTATTCCTATTGGGAATTATTCTTTATGCGTGGACATATTATTCGCTGCGGATTTTGGCGATATTTCAAAAACGCGACCACCTTTTGAAATGAAATTTTCACAGGTTCGTTTTATTGCAGGGCCTATATATCTACATTTATATAGGAATAAACCCCAAAAACCAAATGTATACTTTGCCTTTAAACATGCTCAAAAATTAACAAGAGCAGTGTCAGGGACAGATGTATTCATTTTGCTGCCTGGGAGCTGAGTAGATGTAATGCCTCCTAAATGTTTTATGTCTGAAACTTTCGAAATGGTGACGCCACCGCCAACTCAGACCGTGCCAGTCATGTTTGAATCCTGAATGCATTCTGGAGCCGTAGATGAAGCAATATGAAGTAGGAATTAGTGGATCTTGAACGTCTCGTGTTAACTCTAAGTGCGGATCTCTTTTCGGAATGATGTTTCTCAATTCACTCATCTTTTCAAACTAGTCATCGAAATTAGCAACTCATATCAAAATGGCGCCATCATTTAAGTTCTCCCATTCCCATAAAAAAAAAATGGATTACACGATACCCAACCACTGGCACTCCTCGTTGCAGAATGTGGTAGCATATCGAGAGTATATACAGGCCGTTGCCTTAGAGTTAAGCTCAGACAGCGACGATGAAGTGCGCCGCCAAGTGGATGAACTCCTTCACTTCGAGGCAGAGCTTTCAAAGGTAAGCTTTATCTTGTACGTACAGATGGATTGCACATGACGTCAATGACCACCATCTTTGATGAAAAAAAAATGGAAACGTGCACGCGTGTACACGCGCTACGCACAACTCTCACCCAATGACAGCCTTTCACGCGTGCACGTTTCATCAAAGATGGCGGCAATGCAAGGGGTCTACTGTGGTAACAGTTTTATGAGTGAGAATATGACCCCCCCCCAAAAAAAAAAAAAAAAAAAAATAAATAATAAATAAAATAAATATACAAAAATAAAAAAATAATAAAAAATAAATCCACAGTATAGGGAGTGACCATTCCTGGGTCATTTTGACACAGATTCCGGGTCAAACTGACCCAGAAATGGGTCAGGCCCCAAGGGACCCGGATCCGTCTCATTCTTCACACAGACACTTTTAGGGTGCACTAATAGTGTTAAAATGTCACCATACTTCAGTTCGAAAGCGTGAAACATTTGCAAATTTATTTTTCATTTGTAACTGACTTTAACTTCAGATACAGATTCCAGTGAATAGAATTGATGTAGCTAAGATGTACCAAGGGTGTCAATCAAAGACTTAACACGCGAAGTTCCTGAGGTGAGTCTTAATGCAATTCCAACAACGACAGCGACAATGACAACGACGACGACGACGAAGGGCACAAAGTTAACGTAACAGCAACAGTATCGCAGCAACACTAAATGGAACTTTGGGAAAACACCGTCTGTGTTTAAAAGGAATTGCGTCTTTGCGTTTGTATAAAACACAATCATTTACTTTCATTTTGGCCATCCTTCTGCGCAGTATATAGACTCAGGTCATGGCAATTAAAAAAATAAATTAATTCACAGCCCAATCATCGCACAAGTGGAATCTTCGACACTTTGAATTTAGTTCTAAGACCTGTTGTTACCTTTTTATTTATGGTCTATCGAAACAATTGAACCCATTGTGATAGACCTTTTGATTATGTATTTTAAACAGTAAGAAATTAACATAAAAATTAAAGTATGCGTTTAAAAACATATCTTACTAGATCGATTGGGTAAGATATTTCGGCAATACCGTCAACCCAAACCTTAAAGAGACGGAATTAGTTGGAACGTTTACCCTGGCCTACCTGAAGAGTTTAGGACCCCTCCTGGAGGCCACGCCTACAAGGTAGGAATCAAACCATTGCTTGTTGTACCAGTGGGGTGGCGGCCGGAAGCGGTACAGTACCAGGACCCAATTTCATAGAGCTGCTTAAGCACACAACATTGCTGAGCAATTGTCTGCTAAGCACAAATGAGCAGGACACCTGTCATAAATTGTACTTTGTGACATGGTTGTTTGGCTGGTAACCTTATTCTGTAAACATAACTTTGTTTTGCTTAGCCGCTTTTTGTGCTTAAGCAGCTCTTTGAAATTGGGCCCTGAACTGTGTATTGAGAGACTTGCGTAAACTTTAAGCCATTTTCGGTTAAAAAGGGCATATGCGAACGCAGGGTGCCAGACTAGACTGCACGATGTTTTTTGCTACTATACATTGTTGGACCGTAAAATTACACAGCTCTGGCCAAAACAAAAACTTCCATTGTTGTGGCAAACGGATGCAAGGTTTAACCTGTTTCAATTCGACTAAAAAGGTCAACGTAAGGTCATGTCCTAAATTGACATTTTCCGAACTTTCCTGCGTTATAATAATATCCACATTTCTAAAACCAACCAAAAGTTATATCTCGTCATAAATTGTCCACACACTTTTTACTGAAACCAATTAACTAGTTCCTGAAGAGCGGGCATAATAGGGTGAACACGAAGGTACAAACCAAGATTCTCAATTTTTGCATTTGAATTTCTCATTCGTGGTTCGTGTAATAACACAGACTATTATATAAAGCTGTTTTCTTATTGATCAGAACAATAGCGAACTTCTTAATGTGGATGTTGGTTAAAGACAGCATGACACTCCTTGGAAGGAAACCCCGGAAGCTCGGCGAGGAGTTTGCCTATCAGGTCATGGGGGAGCAGGCCGAGAGGGCCCGGTGGAAGCAGTGCTTCACCATGGTCAGTCGCTACATGAAGAGTGCTATGTCGGCACTCTTCGTGGAGGATTACTTCGATGAACAAAGCAAGTTTATGGTCAGTTGAAAGTTGTGGAATTTATATTTAAAAACAAAAAATGTTTTATAAACAATGACCACTAATCATTATACCCTATGTCGTGACCGAGCGGATAAGAGCACCGAACTCAAGCTCTGGTGTTTCTGTTCAGCTGAGTGTGGGTTCGAGTCCCGGTCGTGACACTTGTGTCCTTAAGCAAGACACTTAACCATTATTGCTGCGTCCTTCGGATGGGACGCAAAGCCGTAGGTCCCGTGTGTTGTGTAATGTACGTAAAAGAACCCAGTGCACTTATCGAAAAAGATGGTGCTATGTAAATGAATAGGTCTAATACTTCAAAAAGTAGCTCCACAATACCTTGCAGGAAAATACTGAATGTTGAAGCGCCTTGAGCGTCACTGAGTGATGGATATGAGCGCTATATAAGAAGCCACTATATTATTATTATAATCAGTTAAATTAAAGATACGCTGTTGTTTTTGCAGATGGCTGACATGCTTGTCGACATACGGGAAATTCAACTAGAGACTTTGAATCAGACAGATTGGATGGACGGACCTACAAAAGCCAAGTCCATTCAAAAAGTATGACCTTTTTAAGGTTTGGGTTCATTGAACATTATATTTTAAATAGGGGAAATATTCTACATCATGGGCGGTTCTACGGGTAGCGGGAGGCTATGGGGATCGGAGCACCCACACCCTTCCCAAGATGGGTGCCCATATAGTTTCATTCAGCCAATTCGGGCAAGAGCTTCCAAAGAATGACCATGTTATGCTTACCCGCATCGTAGGAAAATTAGCTCTCTTTATTTTAGTGGAAAGTATAATAACATGAATATTGATTCTTGGAAAACTAAAAAGGTTCCTAGCAACCAAAGTTAGAGCCCCCTACACATACACAAATAAGTTTGTCGACACCGTGATTCGAGGACTTCTTTTTGTTCAGTTATTTTTAGCGACCCCACCAAATGTTTTTTTTTTTACACAAAAGCGAAGCAAATAAGGACGTCCTCGCTCCGTCAAAACACCCAGATTCTTTTTTTTTTTAAGTCCTCGGTTTCGACGGGTAGACAACCTTATCCCCACTCACACATGTGTGTTATGGCCTCCAATAGTGGACCCTCCTTTGTCCTGGGGTCGATCAAACAAAGAGTGCAGATCGATCTCAACTGTGGTGTATCAATCTTAATTGTCATAATACAAATCACGATGGGGAATGATGACAACTCATTTAAAGATAAAACTTAGTGCCTTATAAAATCAAGCCCTGACAAACGTGGACCCAATTGTTTTCCTTTGTGATAGCAATCATTCACCAATATTGTCTATTTTCTTCTAAGAATAAGACCTTGGTTTGGATTTCACTTCAAACTCACCCACACACAAGGCGGCATCCATACAGTAAAAATACATTCTAATTGCCACAGTATGTTTCATTTTAACAGGCACTTGCAGTTCGGGAGCTAATCGGCTACGCCAATAACGTCAAGAATCAGACACTCCTTGATTTGGAATACGAAAACGTAAGCTACGGATGTACTGAATTTGCCAAAAAACAGACCCCCTGTATTGGCCGCCATCTTTGATAACAAACAATGAACACGTGTGCACGCGTGTACGCGCTGCGCACGACTCTCAGCCAATGAGAGCTCTTCACGCGTGAACGCTCCATCAGCGATGGCGGCCAATGCAAGGAGTCTATAGACCTTATGCATTGACGTCATCCCGCCGTCATCTTAGAGGTAAAACGATGACGAAACAATGGAAAAAACACATTTTGTACGCGCGGCGCAGAGAATGAGCCAATGAGCAATCTTCTTTTGACCTCTAGACGAGGGCGCCCTACTCAAATGACGTCATGTGCATAAGGTCTATTGTCTTAGGTGTTGCTTATAGAAAACGGCATCCATTAAAAATCGTATGTTTTTTTCCCCTCACATTTCACAGATGATAATTGCACCAGATAATCATTTTGAAAACGTTTTTGAGGCAATCAAGAATTACGTCAGAATTTCTTTTGGATCATTCAGAACGCCAGTTGATTTTTCAAGGTGAGTTGTTGATTTTTCAAGGTGAGTTGTTGATTTTTCAAGGTGAGTTGTTGATTTTTCAAGGTGAGTTGTTGATTTTTCAAGGTGAGTTTAAGAATTCGATTTGTAGAAGCATTTGTTCATTTCCATGTATTTGTTAATTTTATTCAAAGTTCATTAAACTCCAATGCTATCCGTCAACAGTGATTTATTTAATGCTTGTAATAAGTTCAACTACAGTATTACTATGTTGGTATCAAATTATAACGCAACTATCACAATATTTTGTTTAGCCCATGTGGATCGGTGTGAAATTCATTACGATGTAAAACAAGCGGGCTTTATTCAAACACCGTCTTCGAGGGCACTATAAACCAAAAGAGGGCGCTATTTTGATCGTAAAGATGGATGCAAAACTTGGACTGTGCTAACAAATCCATCAATATAATTGGACCAAGAATATTCTTACAGTTGGATTCATGTAACTATATCCCTAACTGACCAAATAAACCAAAAGAGGGCGCTATTTTGATCGTAAAGATGGATGCAAAACTTGGACTGTGCTAACAAATCCATCAATATAATTGGACCAGGAATATTCTTAGTTGGATTCATGTAACTATATCCTAATTGACTTGATCTTCTCTGCAGATGGCCAGATAAATCCACAACATTCCACGCCAGCGCTCTGTACGAGTATGCATTGAATAGAATAAGTAAGTAACATTATTAGTTCATTTTGTTATTATCCCCAAAAACATGACGACTGCAGCAGACTAGTCAACACGGCTCTTCTCTTTCCAGAACCAAAACTCCTTCCAGAAAAGGGACTTGTTTTTTCACATGGTTGCTTATGCCAACAAGAATTACAAGAAATGCAAACAAGAAAATTCCCCCAATGTGAGACTTGGGATCTCTGTCTAAAGAAGAAAATAAACACCAAAGCAAATTTTAGGACCGACGAAAAATGGCAGTCTGGATATTGGTTTCCATGACATCCTTGAAGAAGAATCCGTCAACACGCCCTTAAATATAAACCTGCCGAGTGCTTCTTTTCTTCAAAAGTGGTCCTTGTAAAACAAGTTTTTTTTTTGTGTGTGGTCACAACAAGCTGACGTCAGTCTATTGAACTAAATTCAATCAACATTTATTTCAAACCACTCCAGGCCTATGCTCCTTTTGAGGGTCATGCAAGAATTTTTTTTTCCAACTTATAATTGTTTAGTTTATGCAGTATTATTCTCTATTTTTAAATTGTCATTTGGATTTCTTTCACCTCTCTCAGCATTTTCGGCAGGGATTATTCAGCACCCGTTTTTCAATAGCAAAAATCCTAGGTAAGTTTATTTTTGAAGTTTTGTTAAATCAAGTCTGGCAACTTTCCCTAAACAGTTTAACGACAAAGTACATTATTTGTGATTCCCGAGATAACATTTATTAGTTCCAACGCATGTGAAGACTCACTGATTAGAAAGTTCGAACCACCAGCACAATAATCCGGAGAGGATTACATGCCCTAGGAAATTTTGAAGGAAGTCGGTCACAAGGCAGACAGAAACTCTGCTGGACCGATGGAGTAAAGGAGCTGACAGGCATATGTCTTTGACCCTCTCAGCCTACCGGTCAGCTTTGGACAGGCAGAGGTGGAAGAAAGAAACTCCGCTGGACCGATGGTGTAAAGGAGCTGGCAGGCATGTCTATGACCACAGCCTAACTGGTCAGCTTTGGACAGGCAGAGGTGGAAGACAGAAACTCCGCTGGACCGATGGAGTAAAGGAGCTGGCAGGCATGTCTATGACCACAGCCTAACTGGTCAGCTTTGGACAGGCAGAGGTGGAAGACAGAAACTCCGCTGGACCGATGGAGTAAAGGAGCTGGCAGGCATGTCTCTGACCACAGCCTACCGGTCAGCTTGGACAGTCAGAGGTGGAAGACAGAAACTCCGCTGGACCGATGGAGTAAAGGAGTTGGCAGGCATGTCTATGACCACAGCCTAACTGGTCAGCTTTGGACAGGCAAAGGTGGAAGACAGAAACTCCGCTGGACTGATGGAGTAAAGGAGCTGGCAGGCATGTCTCTGACCTTAGCCTACCAGTCAGCTTTGGACAGACAGGATTGAAACTCCATCCTCAAAAGGGTCACAATGAGTCAGTCATGACTCTCAAGATTATGACGACCACTAGTAAAAACAACAATAACCTTCGAAAACCCTCTCAAACTGATGTTACTTCTATTGGTTGTATCGTGTGTTAATTGAGAATTGAAAGAAGGTAGTTAATTGACTTTTCAAAAAATAGTAATAATGTACTTTTCTTTTTTTAGTTTGAATAGTTAAGTTAATCTCTTTTGATTTCAGATCAATGAATTATGGAGGTATTGGATTTGTTATCGGCCATGAACTCATGCACGGATTTGACGATAGAGGTGAGTCAATTGGCCCTGGACTTGACAGCAAAAAAGCCCAAAACAAAACAAAAACAGAATAACATACGATAGAGGTGAGTCAATTGGCCTGGACTTGACAGCAAAAAAGCCCAAAACAAAACAAAAACAGAATAACATTTCTTTGTTTTGTGCTTTGCGCATTAAACCTGCGAGTTAAAACTTATATTCTTTTCTGAAGGTCCGTAGATAGAAATCATTAAAAAAAGAATGAACAAAAAATACAAAACATTCCTTTACATAGCACCATGTAATGCTTTACACGGTGCTTTGGCGCATTATATGCAGCAGATCAAACCAGGAACACAGGGGCGAACCTCTTTACGATATTAATTGCACTGGGTTCTTTTACGTGCATTACACAACACACGAGACCTACTGCCTTACGTCCCATCCGAAGGTCAAAGAAATAGTGTCTCGCTTGAGGACACAAGTTATTAACTAGTTAGTGATGTTGTGCTGTCGGCTACAGCAGGGGTGTCGTTGGGATGTACTCGCTTGAGACTCTGGCTCAGGGTGAGTGTAGGATATACATCCCTCCGGTTCATAACAAATGAAGAGACTTCTGTTGATGTTGCTTACTGTAACTGTTTTTGAATTGAATTTAAAGGCCGGTCGTTTGATAAAAATGGCAACCTCGAGGAGGTTTGGTCAGACGGTTCGATCCAGGCGTTCCATGAAAAGACGAGTTGTCTCGTAGAGCAGTATTCAAACTTCTCAGTGGACCAAGTTGGAATCAAGGTAAATTGAAATCTGCCATCAACAAAAATCAAACACCGCACGTTTCCTTTTCTCGTTCTTTCCTTTTTCTTTGGTCTGCATTCTATCACTCCATTATTAAAGCAAGCCATTGAAAAAATACGAAACCTCTCAAATCAATCTTCTGTAAGAGTTGTACAAAATGTTGAATTAGTTAAAGATTACTATAATGCAGTGATCGTGATCAGTACTGATCGTGGTGCATGTTATAGTACCTTAGTGCATGGGTTAATGAAGACAAGTGAACTCTATAAAACATATAATAGGCTCTGCGGGTAGCACTAGATTTGTCCACCGTAAGAGATGTTGCACATTGTTTTGGTCCTCATTTAGAAAGTACAAGTGGCATCATGATAGCTGCTGCAATATTATCAATACTGTGCCTTATATTGATTCAAAGAGCGTAAGAAAAGGCCAGTAGTAGCGGCTTTTACCAACATGATCAACAGGGATTCATAAAAAATAAATGATCCATGGGGATGCGAATGGCAGCAGAAGTAGTTTTACCAAAATTCAAATGGTTTGTCTGGGTTCACAGAGGTTGACCGCAGTGCAAGCTTTGTCAACATTGCCAATGTTCCCGGAGGCGTAACTAGCAAGGGGCAGCGGCAGGAGCCCCTCCTCCTCTCTGAGCCCATTCAAAAGGCTCCCCAAACAATTTATTTTTTCCTCGCTTGCCTCCCCTACTTAAAAATGCTGTTGCGTCACTGTAACCTATTGACTCAAGAGACTAGTGTATCGCTATTAAACAGCAGGTCTGCTGTACCCAACTGTAATGATGAAACCTTTGCCTCCATTTCAGGTGAATGGGAGACAGACGCTGGGTGAAAATATCGCGATAACAGTGGTCTCAGGCAAGCCTTTCTGGTAAGACATAACATGATCGGAGTTTATTTTATTCGATTACTCAGAATTGATTTGAACATTTGTTTTATGACGGTCCCTGATGAATAATATTTGAATTTGAGTTATGAGTGATTATAAATTATCACAAGACACTAAGAAGGCTACTTCATGTATAGGCTCGTGTAAAAAAAGCCACTTAGTACTGAAGTGAAGTAATTGCAGCATGCAGCTCCAGATTCCATCACTTCTCCTGAAGACCATCACAGCTAACTGATCGAAACGTCAAGTTGTTAAAACCACTACAACTCAACAAGAGCTAAGACAATTCCATGGTGCTATCGCAAGCCCCACTTAATTGTTTCCCATCATCCAAAGTATAAAGTAAAAAAAAACAAAAAAAACTCACCCAAAACATTGTTAATCTTTCAGGCATACCGTAGATGGGTGGCCCGAAACAGAGCCGAGGAAACCCCACTTCCGGGAATAAACCTAACTCACAATCAGCTATTCTTCCTCAACTTTGGCCAGGTAAGAACAGAATTGATAATCACTCCGCCCGCCTACACAAATAGAGACAATTAAAAGTGCATTTCCCTTCACTAATCGCGGAAGCATTATATAGTACCCTCTTTGTCTGGGACCAGAAACGGATGTGACGAAAGATGCAGTCTGGGTACCAAGATAAATTTGACTAAACGGTACAATTACTAGTACGCATACTTCACGAGACAGATTATCGGGAAGTTCTAAAACAAAACGAAGTAAAACCTAAACTCTTTTCGGTAAAATACATTGATGTGATCAACACAGTACTCAGTACCTTTTAAAGCCTGCCGATCAAACATACTCTGTGGGGAAAATCAACAAACGTTTGGTGTTATGTGCGATTCACATCTTAAAAACTACCGGTCGGAAATGATCTGTATCCGGGTCCCATGGGGTCTGATCCATTTCAGGCTGACCCGCAAAGCGGTTAGAATGGGATTTTTTTTAACTTGGATTCTGCGTCAGTTTGACCCATTTCTGGCACATTTTGATACATATTCCTGGTCAAACTGACCCAAATATGGTTCAGGCCCCACGGGCCCCGGATGCTGGTAAATTCTGACCCAGAGGCTTTAAGAGCGCATAGAATTGTACAATTTTGTATGTCACCGCCCTAACATAGTAACTTATTCTTTTCACGCCACCGCTAAGTGTTATTTGATACAATGATGGTTGCTTGTGTATAGCAAGGGAGACTTTGGAACGCTAGGTGACAGCAGAATTACCAGGTAAACTTCCGTGGTTCTGAGCATACGCAAAATTCCAAGAACAATGGATTTACCTGGTAGGTCTGCTGCCACCTAGCGTCACCAAAAGTCTCCCGTTACAATGATTGAAGGGGCGTGTCGTTGTAGGGTGTGACACAGTCAAGAGCATCTGAAAAGCCATAGTAACAGTCGGGTTTAGCTGTGCACCGGGTGAATATTGTTTCAACACAGTGTTTTTTGTCAAAATATTAATTTTTTTTAATGTTGTCTTCCCATTGCAGATCTATTGTTCAATACATCGGGACCAGTCCATTATTCACACATTACAGTCAAATAAACACTCGCCGTCAAAATTCAGGTAATTCAACATAATCCAGAACTTGGACGAGTTTTTGAAAGTACCCTTAGGCCGTGTCCGAATTAGCGGCTGCGACTGTGGCTTGGTCGTCACGTGATCATGCATTGAAGCATGCAACAACACCAGCAACAGCCGAAGCCAGAAGCATGCAACAACAACAGCGGTAGCCACAGCCGCCAAGTCGAAACGGTCTCAGTTGGATGAAGGGAATGCCAATCAAACTGAACTGCTCGCCTATCTAAAATTAATTTTATTTTATTTATAAAAAATACAAAAACAAATAAATAAATACCGGTACATAATAACAATAATATTTAACAAGGTATTCTCTTTTTCCTTTGTCTTTTTTGTAGAGTATTAGGGTCTCTTATGAATTCGCAGGACTTTGCTGAAGCTTTCCAGTGCAAGTCAAATTCACCGATGAATCCAGAGGAAAAGTGCTCCGTCTACTAATCATCGACGGTGACTGTTTTTTGTATAACTAAAGTGGGACCAATGTCTGGGATCTTGTCTAGAGCGCCCTCACTCGGCAGGCTGATTCAACTCGTTACCTCACCTCTGCGGATTTTGAAAAGTATTTGATGTCAGGGTTACGCATTTCCTTTTCGGATTTTATGCATTTCGGAGTTTTTTTTATTTCACTGTTTCCCCATACCTCTGATTTTTCATTATTCATATCATTTATTATCTTCTCACTTTGACCTGTTCTTGAAAAAAAAAACGCAAACAGAAATTTAAAAAAAACTAAATAAGGTCACAGTAGGGTGGGCATAAATTACTGAATAGAATCCTGGTTTGCTCAGACCTGTCCTGATTACAAAATAAAGTACACATTATCTAGTTTTAATAATTTCTATTATTATTAATACTCTTCTGGCTGAAATAATGGCAATTCTAAGTCTGGCTCCCTGCATGGCAATCCAACATTATATCGAAGCATTCAATACATTAAAAAGCGCCACCTTATTGCCCCATCAGCCAAGCTGCATGTATTTATTGGGGGCAAAATGGCTACCGGTACCGCCAGGTCAACGTCGTACTACCGTCAAGACACAAGCTGAATTTCCAATTGCGTGTATGGGTTGGAATAAAGAATCAGCAGTTAGAACTATACCTTTTGCTTTGATCCAAAAGCATGCTCTTCCTGAAAGCCCTTGGCCGGTCGAAGACACGGTACTTGGCTTAAATAGGCTGGAAGGGGTTCCCGGGGTACCCGGACATTACCACTTAGGCATGTTTCGAATTGAGTGCGTACCGACGAGTAGCGATGCTTAACCCAAATAGGAGCACACCGGGCCGCGCTTGGTTTATGACTCCATAAACAGCTTGCTTTATATGCTAGTGAATCGTTCAAGATCTAAGTCGTCCGCGAACAAAAAATAAAGGACAGCGGCGAAGACGATGACGTGGTAAACAGTCAACAGTGCTCTGTACCCGTGTCTAAAAATACAACTTTCTGTATCAAGAGCTAATGTGAGGTAAGGCAAAGCTTTAATTGTTAATGAGTGCGTAGGTGTGTTAAGTGAAATGCTTGCTATTTTTGAATCAAGCTAAGGTTTGTCATGTTCTTAAGTATCGGAAAAATTGTAGCGGCTGATATGGTGCATACTCTCTCTTGGTGCAACAATTGCAATGTTGGCAAAACTGGCACATGTATGTAATAATCCATACTCTCTTTGAATCAAGATAAGGTACAACAATGACAATGTTGGCAAAACTGGCACATGTATGTAACAATCCATACTCTCTTTGAATCAAGATAAAGTACAACAATGACAATGTTGGCAAAACTGGCACATGTATGTAATAATCCATACTCTCTTTGAATCAATAAATGGTACAACAATGACAATGTTGGTACAACTGGCACATGTATGTAATAATCCATACTCTCTTTGAATCAAGATATGGTACAACAATGACAATGTTGGTAAAACTGGCACATGTATGTAATAATCCATACTCTCTTTGAATCAAGATAAGGTACAAACAATGACAATGTTGGTAAACTGGCACATGTATGTAATAATCCATACTCTCTTTGAATCAAGATAAGGTACAAACAATGACAATGTTGGTAAAACTGACACATGTATGTAATAATCCATACTCTCTTTGAATCAAGATAAGGTACAGCAATGGCAATGTTGGCAAAACTGGCACATGTATGTAATAATCCATCCTCTCTTTGAATCAAGATAAGGTACAACAATGACAATGTTGGTAAAACTGACACTTCTGTTACTTAATGCATACTCTCTTTGAATCAAGAAAAAGTGCAACAGTAATGTTGCTACTGGTTGTTCACTCTCCCCGAATCAAGACAAAGTGTAACATTGACGAGAAGAGGAAAAGCTGAAACCGTTATGCTAACCATCTTTGAATCAAGACAAGGTGTAACATTGGTAATGAAGTGGGGAATGCTGCACTAGTATGCTTGAATCCGTTCCGTTTTGTCCTGACATAACTAAGTGCCTTCCGGTCCTTTAACTGTTTCCTTGCTCGGCCTTTGAAAAAACTCTCTATGGTGCATTTAATTAATATTACACCATCCAAATATTTTGTTCGTGGTCAAACTATGGTCTCCTCTCACGACTTCCTTTCAAATAGCCACATGTATGATTTCACTCAGAAAACTAAAGGGTTTGAGTGGATACACCCTTCAGAAAAACCTGTACTGCACTATCCCTGTAAAGTCCTCCTCACACGTTAATAAAGTGTTCCACTTTCCTACATAGAGAGTGTTTACCAACATCATTACATTCCCAGGGTTCAATCAAATAATACCTCTCCCCACTTCATTCCGATGTCACAACCTCTGTTACCAGGATACGAGCGATATGCGGTTTAATATCAGACGGGACACTGACTGGCGACCGACCGCTGATGACTTACTTTTAGCCCCGCCATAAAACACCCCGTTTATGACATAAAGAGGTGCTGCATTACTGTTTGAGCGGAGATATTCACTGCTTCATGGTTTTCATTAAACGGACATCATACCATCATATATTTTTTTCTTCTTCAATGATGTTGATTCTCTATGTCCAGCAAACAAACACAAAGCAGGAAATGAATACCGTATATTAGTACCCGAGGCCGAGTTATAAACAGTATTGCGATCTGACATGTGTTAAAGCTGCCCATTAATGTCAACATATTCACCGGGAAGACTGCCGTGGGAAGGGCTGGACATTTTCCCATTTCCTTTTCGCGGAGAAATGTGCAGGGACATCACAGGAAATTAACACCGGATAAGTGAGAAACAAGTGAAGTGTGTTGTTGATAAGTTGTTTGCTTCATTACGCTTTCTGGTGACAACTTTGGTCAATCGCGTATTATATTGTATTGCGAGAAACACAGCGAGGCCACGGGTACATCCTGTGTCAAAATGGAAAACCTTGGTGCTTGCCCTAAACAAATTCATAAATGTCTCAAAATGATCTTGTTTTGACTATTTCATTTGTTAAAATTGCAATCATGATGTCACGACAATCTGTAATAGATGACGATTGACAATGACCCTCGACAAAATGAGACCAGAAATGGATTTTACGACAGAAGCAGACTTCGAACTCTGACAAATATGACCAGACAATTACTATAAATGAATACTGATGTTGACGGAACGATTTTCGTGAAACGTATGAAACAACACATTTAGTTGGTGGAGAGGTATACAAGTTTGTTGTTGCCTGTTTGTTTGTTAAGATGATCTTTCCGTCAAGGGAACTTGACAAACTCCCACAAGGGGATATAAACACCAAGCTGGCAACAGCCAACCTCCCTCATACTACACACATTGGTTTAGCGTCTATGATTATGATTAATGCACATATCAAGAAATTGTGAATTAGTAACTAGACAACAATGCTTATTCCATAGTCTCTGTGTGTGTACATCTGAAATTTGTATTTTACGTTTTTGTGCTGTTATTTGTTTCAGAAAAAGAAAGAAGCTTTAAGCACACAATTTGAAAGTGTGAACAAATATTTAATAAAATAAATGCTAATTTTGCAACAGGGATAAAGAATACTGGCTTGTGAACAAGTATTTGTGAAGAGAATTATCAAGTACCAGTCTTGTTCAGTGCTATTAAACAAAACAAACATAAATCTCAGTTCTTGTTTCAACTTTCACACGAATCTGAACGTACTCAACTTCGAGTTACTTATTCGTACATTAATAATTATAAAAAAATATAACACCTTATGGACAGACACCCAGCAGTTTCCAAGACAAAAGTCGAAATATTCTGACTATTAATACAGCGTCTTATGTACAGACTCGTACGAAACAGAAAGGTCCTTTTCGAAAACACGACTTCAGCTTGGGCTCCGGCTTAGGCTCCGTCAGCCTTTTTGAAGCCCTGTACACCTGAAAAACGCACGTTTTCAAAAATAGCCAACGGAACCTGAGCCAGAGCCGAAGCCAAAACCGTGGTTTCGAAAAGGGCGACAGAGTCTAGGCTGGGTGTTGACCGTGCAAGTCTCGTGCGTAATCGAACAGTTTTGGTCACACGTTCGGTGCTTTAACACGTAAAGGAAACAAACTTGCGCACTTTAACGGGTCCCAACGTTCGAATACGCGCGAGACTTTTACAGTCTATTAGTCAGGAACCTTCAAATTATAACTATTGCTATAATACATACATAAGGGGAGCCAGACGAAAGTGTACGCCACATGAGCCGATGTCATTCCAAAAAATAAACGTGTTCTGTTTAGATCTACCCAAGCAGTTTTTACAGTTTTCCTATCAGAACGTTTTGTTACTACTTTTCTGTGTAATTCTTAGAACGTAAGTTGTATTTTATTTCTGGAGAGAAAACAATCTTAGAGTGTATTATATAATAACCTCATTGAACTTACAGGAGGAAAGGGTAAAACCATCCTTGGGGATGTCTGCTATATTCATGTCATTTATGTACATCGTGTCGAATATTTAATTGTTTCTCTTGTATAAAATAAATATGTAACCAACATGGCCGGGCGATAAAGGAAGCCAGTGTATAATTGTTTTAGGAGGGAGTTATGGCACGCGCACGTAGAGTTCCTACGTGACTCCGAATGGCTGCAGCGTTGAATAAGGTTGATTCAGAACAATGTAAATATTACGGAGAGTCACGATCACGGACTTCATACCGTGGTTTTAAACATCAATGCGAGATAATCAAGTTATGGAATTATAGGAGTATTGTTGATGTTTGAAAACCCAGACAGCAACAAAAAAAATTGAATAATTTACCTTCCCTTCACGGAGATTATGTTTCGGGGCAATGTGTACTCAGGGTCGACAGTATACGTTTACTAACGGAGAATGCACTGCTACTGTAGTGCAACTATACTCTCACATTGTGACATACAAAAACACAATATAGGGCACAAGTTTGCAAAATATTTCTTTCAAAGGTATTTCTTCTAATACGATTTCTTTGTAATGAATTTGTAAGTATTATCAACGACGTTTCCATTTTACTGTCCCTGAAAAGAACGGGTAGTATGAATATATGACGTTTCGACCATTGTGGTTCATGTGTCTTCAGGAGATTACCGATGTTTTCTCAGCATGCATTTTAATTCATGGTCTTTATATATATGTTTGATTCTGCATCACCAAACCTCCTCAGATAAATTTCCGACCTACACAACGTTAAACCCCTGTTTGTTTTAAAGATCTAATTGCCATTTCTTGAAACTATTTTTAAAAAAATGTTTCACTGTAAAAGTTCACCAGGAGTCATCTGCTCTTACTCTTCGAATTTTCGGTCATGTAAATCAAAATGTCATTCAAGTTATGCGGAATTGTTAATATAGAATAATACAAGTTGATTTTAGTTTTCCCCCTCACCAAAACGTTATTATCAAAGCACTATTTATGAAGTACGTCCGGAGTCCACATGCTATATACTCATGTGGAATCGAACCCAAGACCACATTCTCCAGTAGATGTCTTAACCCCTGCACTATACCGAGCCTGCCCAGGTGGTTACCTACTGTGTATTAGAACGAGCAGGGCGAGGGTTCGATGCCCACCACAGCTTTCCGAATATACTTAATAATTCAATATTTAAACAATAGTGCTTTTTAATCATAAACACTGGTGTGAGGCAAAACTGAAACAATTTTTTTGTCAACCCCAATGTAAATAAAATGTACATCGTTGTATTAGTGTTAACACGCATACAAACTATAAGATATCAAGTAATATTGTATAGATATAGCTAAATGTACAGATATACTGTAAGTGTGTTTTATACGAGAAGCTTTATCAACATTTACTCACATTATATATGTAACTGTATGTCTTTTTCTACTGGATATGTTATTACCGTAATGTATAACAGTTTCTGTTAAACTCTACATGTGATATGATCTTAACAGTGATAATTATACTTGTCTTGCTTAAGAAACCAAATTGAAGCATAAAGTATAATCAAGTTCCCGCGCGAAATATGATGTATAGTGTGTTTTTTATTAGTCTACCCCGACCGTTACGCAGTTTGCACTTATTGATGACGAATCGTCATCTAAAATGAAATCGGACAAAATAAAATACACAGTGATCAATAGATAGGTTGCAGTGTGACGTAAATCGGCCATCTTTACGGGCAGTTTAGAACAAACAGTCGTGCGTTTCGTGTGAGAACGGCGTGCAACACTCGCGCATTTCACGAAACTCATTGCAGGATTGGTCGGTGAACAACGCGGCTGCGTTAATAAGTGGAGCGTTTGACGCACCTGCAAGTCAAAATGCACTTTGCCCGTAAAGATGGCGTCTACTGGGAACTATCTATAGTGTATTGAATCCAAGAAGCTTGGCAAAAAAAGTAATCGGAACACTCTGCCCGACGTACACGACGCAGTGGTGTTAGTTAAACAAAATGTAAAACGACTGTATCCTTTACATACATGTTAGTCAAAAATGCGCCTTTAGTAATTCAGTGAACCAATTTTAAGGAGGTCTGAAGGAGCCACAATGTGAGAATTTTGGTGACGCTAGGTGGCAGCAGACTTACCAGGTAAATCCATTGTTCTCGGAAATTTGCGCCAGAACTACTTAAACAATGGCAATTTCCCTTGAAGTCTGCTGCCACCTAGCGTTCCAAAGTCTCCCATTATGGATGAGAAGGATGTATGGGAGGGGGGGGGGTGGCAGGCTTTAAAGTGACGATCGGTCAAGATACCGATGTCCTTTCAACCATGGAATAAACCCAGATGGGAATCTAGCAAGTCGTACACACAATTACAAAACGCATATAGTACAATCGTCATTCATATTTGAGTGTGAGGATTCGTATTATAATACATTAAATGGCAAGCAAGCCGACTTGCTGGTCAATTTATATTCTTGAAGCTTACTTTTCAAAGGATTGATGCTCTTATCATTTTTTCCAAGAGAAATATTCTTTTTCATTAAAATACTTAAAATACAACGGATGTGAGAGGAATCTGTCTGCAACAGCTAGTTCCTTGTTTTTGGACTGGCCCAATCGAGATAAGCGCAGTATGAACAAGACAAAGGATCTGATTTGTAATTATTTCAAAAGTGACTAGATTCAATCTATAAGCTCACTGTTATAAAGTTCGTTCATTCTATAAAAAAAAACCGGGTCACACATTGACCCGTATTCCTAGTCCCAAGGGGCCTGACCCATTTCCGGGTCTGCACCGGAAACTGGTTAAAAGGTGGGATTTTAACTCGGATTCAGCGTCATTGTGGCCCAAATCTGGGTCATTTTGACACAGATTCCGGGACCCAGAAATGGGTGAGGCCCCAAGGGACCCGGATCCGGGTCAGTTCTGACCCGGAAGGTTTTAGAGTGTAGGCCTACCAGTACCGATCCGTCCCGAGACACAGTTCCGTCTGAGACACAAGGTCGAGGACACGTAGAAACCCCACAGCAACGTTCCCTATAATTCGATTGCCGCAATCGAATTAAGTCCGACAAGAACGTGCACAAAATCCTATGACAACACTCAAACCGCTTTCTTTGTTTTCTCTAAAACGTAATCCCGAATTTGACAAACTCTTCATTGGTTCGGTCGTACGGTGGAATTATTAGAAAAAAAACTAAGGATGGTAATTAATGTATTCCTCCAAAAGGCAGATGTGTACTTTCCGTTTGGACCATTGCGTTTTCTCAGAAATTGTGAGCACCTAAATAGTTGACATTTTCACAGGTTGATGGATATTTTTTATTTGAAAACTTACAGTATTGGGATGTATTTGCTCCTCCCACTACCAGTAGTATATCCAGTGGAGTAACTAGACATTTTCATTTTTTATCTTACCGTTTTAGCTTTTTTCGATGTCACTTGTGGGGGGGGGGGGGTAGGGGAAAAGGATTCTTAGCGAAGGGGGGGGGGGGTCCTGCTGGTTATCCACCGAATATATTTATATCAACTGTATGGGGTTATACTCGCATCCCAATCACCGAGCCCTGCGTACGCACTGCATGTGTGGCGGTTCTATAACATGAGCCGTACAGCAGCAGCTACGGGTATCGACTTTGAGTCTAATAACACATGACACAAGATAACATGAAGCTATGCTTGATATGACTGTCATCCCAGAGGTCTCCGTATGGTCTGGAAAACAATCAGGTCAATCGGGTTAGACTTGACTTCGCCTCCCCCTCTGGAAAGAGTAGTGAACCCCCGGCGGCCAAGGGACAATCAACTCGAGATTCTTCAAGTTTTCTCTCTCCCTTTGTATCTTTATATAATTGCGTGATTGATTGATCGATTGTTTGATTGTTTTATGAATATCATAAAGGTTTATTTTTATTTCATTACTTTTTCACATTGCTTTGAAATTTTTATTATATATGCATAATAGTTTACTCTTTTCTTTTCATTTTTACTTATTTGTTTGTTTACTTCTTTATCTGATTTTTATTTTATTTATTTTCATTTCATGTATTCATTATTTTATCATCTTTTGGGGTTGGGTGGGTTGACCGCAGTCTTTTGGCGTGTTACGGTATTCGGGTTCGGCTTAGGTGCATGTCGTTAAAACATGTTCCCACCGTAGTTCCAGCGCCAGAGCTCGGTGCACATGCCGTCCGTCATTGTAAAAAGTCCCATGCACGGTTATGAAAAATGTAGGCGTTTGACCCTCAATATCGTGCATCAATAACTAGGTCATTTGTCAAACGCTTTCAGGTGTGTCAGTCGTTTTGATCGAAATTCAAACCCCCTACCTCCTCCATGCCCCAACGAGAAGATTAATTTTATTCTCTTCATCCAATGCAATATCACATTAACCATCTTTCAGATGAACATGAAGCCTGCTTAGCGTTTTTAATGTAGTGTAGCAACCTGTTATAACCTTTGAGGAAGGGCTGAAGCGGGGTTTTTGGTTACCCCTTTAATCTTCAACCATTTAAAGGTATTCATGATTGGGATAGAGCCGACAAAAGTAGTCGCATACGGTGTTCATGGTTTGTGTGATCAACCATGAAATAACAAACTGTGAAAATTTTGGGCTTAACCCTTCGTGTGAGTCAGGAGAAAATGTTGAAAAAACCACGCACAATATTTCAGCATGTAAACACAATGTCCTTATTGCTCGTAACAGCCGAAATCAGCTGTTGCGTTTTGAAAAGCTTTTCAGATACAATTTTCACGAGTATGACTTCATTTCAGCGGGAAACATTTCGCAAAAAAAGAAGGTTATAGTATGAACCTCATAATCAGTAAGCAGTTTTAGACATGCTATCCTTACCAATCCTGTATTATACCTTCAATTTTTTGTTAGATCGAGACAAATGTTTCAAGTAGTTACTAATGTTGCATAGACTCTTTAATAAGTCAAGACGGTCGACCAGACTCGTTTTCCCAACCATTATTAGAAAACGGTTTATCCTGATAATGCTCTTCGCCCAATTACGTTTACAGCCCCAACATTAGTGCCGGGAGTAATTAGAATGTGACGGTGTAGCGTCTTGTTGTTTCTCCTGCTTATAGCCATCCAAATTGCCGTCACGTCATCGTCTGTTTCAAGGCAACCAAGGATGAGCTCTCGAGTGGAGATTGGACTGCACTCTAGGAGAGAGAGAGAGAGAGAGAGAGAGAGAGAGAGAGAGAGAGAGAGAGAGAGAGGAGAGAGAGAGAGAGAGAGAGAGAGAGAGAGAGAGAGAGAAGAGAGAGAGAGAGAGAGAGAGAGAGAGGAGAGAGAGAGAGAGAGAGAGGAGGGAACAGAGACAATCTTTCCACCGCAATAAGACGAAAGGATTTGCTTGCAGGAAAAGAGATCCATATGAAATTCAGAAATGGCGTGTCGTGGCCGAGCGGTCTAGTGCATCAGTTCTGGAGCGCTAAGTCATCAGGGTGTGGGTTCGAATCACCATCATGACACTCGCGTCCTTGAGCAAAACACTTTTTACCATAATTGCTTCTCTTCACCTAGAGGTAAATGGGTACCTGTGAGAGCAGAGATTGTGTCCTTGTGATTGATTTGGCTTGATGCGTTACATATTTTGCTGCACAGGTTGTGTACTCCCCAGGGAGATGAGATGGTGGGGGTTAAGGAATGAAATAAATGGCCCAGTGACCAGTGGTACTAATGTTGGAGCGCCATCAGCGTCACTGAGTGACGGAATTGAGCGTTATATAAGAAGCCACTATTAAATAGCCTTATACTGTCTAGAGAAAACTTGGGGGGGGGGGGCTTATTGGGAGTAGCCTTCATTGTTGGGTAACTTGGGCTGAGAGTGAAAAACTCCCGGGCTAGAATCGACCCGGATCAGGGTCCCCTTGGGCCTGACCCACATCAGGGTCAATAATGACCGGTTTCTTATGCTGAATGAATTAAGAGAAAGGTAAGTTCACAATTTAGACCAAAGATATTGACAAAATGGGGAGACCGCCAACAAAGATCTAGATAGCTCAGTTGGTAGAGTGCCGGCATGTTAGTCCGGATGTCGCAGGTTTAAGTCCCGCTCCAGTCACAACCCTCAAAATTACAACAATATCACTAAGGAATGTGCGCAGAAAGGAGGAAAGATGTGTGATGACACAAGAAGAAGAAGACAAACTTTCTATGCCAAATCGACCCCCGACCGGAAAGAGAAAAGGCTAATACATGTACAGGACTAAATATGGATCGACTGAACAGGAATCTGATTAGTTGCACAACTTCAATGAGAGAAGTCTGTAAAGAGACTTGGGCCTATGTGATCAATATTTATCCCCTTTTGCACGCCTTAAGGGAGATTAAAAGCCTCCTGCGAGCTGCCTTTTCACCAAACTCGACTACCATCGAATGCCCGCAGCTTAAAGGTAAGATCATACACCTGTAGAACTGCTTCTCCGAAGTTCGCAAGATCGAGTTCTTCTAATTATTCCTTACAGTCAGTCATAGTGTATCCACTTCTTTCTCTTTTATAAACTGCCGTTTTGCAACGAGAAATCTTTCAGAGAAGTACAATGGGGATTTTTCGTACCGTTCGACTGTTATAGATAGTTCCCAGTAGACGCCATCTTTACGGGCAAATTGCATTTTGGCTTGCAGGTGCGTCAAACGCTCAACTTATTAACGCAGCCGCGTTGTTCACTGACCAATGCTGCAATGAGTTTCGTGAAATGCGCGCGTGTTGCACGCCGTTCTCACACGAAACGCACGACTGTTTATTCTAAACTGCCCGTAAAGATGGCCGATTTACGTCACACTGCAACCTATCTATATGCAGAATAAGCAATGCAGTGTTGCCTTTAATGGTATACGCAGGCTTCATTTGACATGTACGGTTATTTATTCCTTCCAAAAATTACATTCACAGACTGTCCACGTACTTTCTCCCGAAGACCACAGCAGTCTGATCAAAACGTCGAGTTACTACCACCGGTTCTTTTCGGAACCACAGATAGACATTTCATGTACATGGTGTTACCGCACACCTTGCTACATTGTCACAATATTCTTAACTAATGTCTAAAGCAACCACCAATATACATTGCTTCACTAAACTGGTATTCAGAGTGTTATCCCTCGACAAAACTATTCAAATTATTTTAAAAGAACAGCTTTCCAAGAAAATTGTACCGCTACTTTGGTATAAGACACAATAATGATGTACTCTCTTAAAGGAACATTACAGAATTGGTTTTTGCTAACAAAACAGTTGCTGGCAGTGTAAGTACTTTATGTAATCCACCATATACATAAACTGACAAACCTGTAGAAGTTTGAGATCGATCTGCAATCTGGGTCACGAGAAAATAGTGAAAAACCGATTATACATTTGCATGAAATCATATAGATTCAACAAATGAATAAAACGCTCACTGAGCGATAAACTCCAATCGGAAAATTAGTTTATTCATTTCTCATCAAATATGGCATTTCAGACATAAATATTTCAAGGGATGTTTTCTACTATCGTCACCATTAGACCGTGTAAGTTTTATGTAAATCTGTGATCAAAAGTATAATTTACCCAGATTCCAGGTCAAAGGGGGCCTGACCCATTTCCAGGTGGGGCTGACCCGGAAAGTGTTTTTTTTTTTAAAGCGATTTCAACTCGGATTACGCGTAAATTTGACCCATTTCTTCGTTATTTTTGCCACAGATTATGAGTCAGTATGACCAAGAAATGGTTCAGGAAATGGACCCGGATCAAGGTCAACTCTGACCCGGAAGTTTTCAGAGTGTACAACAATGAGAAGGTATACTAGAGAATTAAACGGTTCATATCAACATTATGCTATGAGTCAATCTTCCAAAATTAGTTTACATCCTTGATCATTTGATGCCATCTCTACTCAGAGTTATGCTTTAAAAATAATTCCTTCTTAAATTGCCGAAAGGGATGTTTTTTTTTTGTTTTTTTTTCAGACGCCCGCTTAGAAATTGCGCCGTCGAAACTGCTTTTAGCAACAAATTTAACTCACCAAGTGTGCCAGACATAAAACAGGATTTTGCTTTTGCAACCGAATAAAAAAAAATTGTCAATGCGCGGTACTGGAGGCCCAAAATAATAAATCTTCATATCTTTAAAATAAACAGCGATACCCGCCTCAATCGACAGGGTATCTCTCCAGTTTATTACAGTCCAATAAGTGTCGTTGTATCTAAGACCCCCAGTCAATAATTTCGTCTATAATACATTAGCTAAGGATGAGCTTAAAGTGTTGGTTTACCACCAGACTTCTGCTTTTAATGGAGAGCATTTTGTTTGATTAGTTCCATTCGCACGGACTATATAAATGCTGAGAAGAGATCAAGTTGACGTCACATTGTATTTGACGTTCACCAGTATGCCGTCCTACTCAACGTGGCGATGGTGCGTAAAGATACTGCATATTTTGTATAGGTTTTACTTCGACATTTAAAAACTACCGAAATTGGCGATATCAGGTTCAGTTGTGATACACAAGATACAGATGGAGTGAGCCATCGGGTGTAAACTGAACACTTTTATGCAAATCAAAATGTTAATTTTGAATATTATAGTTATTTCATTATCTGTATTATTATTATTTAGATATAAACAACAGACTGATTCGTTTAACTTCGTCATGCCGTTCCATTTAAGAAAGTAACATACAACAAACACGTCAGTTTAATTGTTTTTCAAAGTTATGAGATCCACTTTAGGTCACACAGCCTTGAACAATACAATGCCTTCACAGCAAAAATTTTAGCAAAATATAATGTTAGAAAAATAGACGCACTCGATATGTATTTATAACTGATTGATATATCACGTTGCTGCTTTCGTCGTTCGACATTGTGCGTTGCTAGTCCGTGGTGCCTGCCACAGGCTCCACTGTCACAAACAAAATGTTGTATACCGAGCAAGGGTATTAATATAGGGTGCCTTTTTTTGTGTGTGTGTATTGGGCTAACATTAAATTAAACCGATGCAACAATCTGTCTTGTAGTTCCGAGCCTCTCGTCATTCGGGATTTTGTGGTACATACACACCGGTCGGAAAGTCTGATGCGATTAGACGGGACTGTTGTATACACTGTGTACCCGCGGGCAAAGTTAGTTCATCGTAACATAACAAGGGGCCAGACTACTTGCCCTCCAGCCTCGGTTTTAAGTGTTGGGAAAAAACTTGCCACCTGAGAAAAAATATGCACTTGGCAAACCTTTTTCATAAAAGGTTGTGACGCAATAAGTAGTCGACTAACGCTCAGTCCATGATATCGCAGTTTAATTCCCTTCTCGAATGTTGACCTTAAATCAATCCAACAATGTTATCAGATTACCTGCTTTGTCGGCAGAACAGGTAGGGGGAAAAAAACTTCACACTTTGAATACCGATTCTAAATAGTCAGCTCGAGGAAATCGTTGATAAAATCCCGCCAATTTAGTGCACATGCGTACTCGAGTCAGTTCGCGGACCGCTTTTTTGGAGCTCCAGTATGCGCGTATATATATATATTTATACATATATATACTTTTTTTCCTCGTGTGTGTGTGCAGTTTTTTATGGACATCCGTCGCTGCACGACTTCAAGCTCTTCGTAATCACCCCCTGACTGATTCTGGCATGCAGACTTGCATGCCGTCGTCTGACATACTCACGGCGCAGGGGACGAATGAGATATTAAGAAGAACAAATCTGAAATAAAAACAAACGGAGCACGAGTGCAAAAACACGTCCGGTCGGCTCGGAGGCCTGGAATTTCAGCCCCTCTCCAGTTGTCAATAGACCGTGGTTGTTTTGAGTTCACTGTCAGCCCGTGTAGCTCTTTGCAAGCGGACACAGGTTTCCCGAGTTCGCCAGAGATGCGCGTGTTGGACTGAATACCATATACTCGCCATTTGTGTGTGCGCTGTCAAGATCCCATGCACGGGTTGATTTCTTTTGGAGACGGAAGAAAGTGAAAAAAAAAAAAAAAAGTAGAGACAACGTGGACGAGAAAAAGATGAACACGGAAAAGAACGGGAAGAATCTTGAGTATCTCTCCATGGAGGAGTCCCAGGAGGTCATGGTGAAAGGCAAAGACTACGAGGAGGGGAGGGGAAAGAAGCCGCCCAGGTCCGGTGGACGTAGAGGCTGGTTCCGGCAGAGATCCAGCCTGGAGAAGTTCTTGCTCTTCTTCCATCTCGTGCTCATCATCATCTGCGTGGTGCTGCTCATCTGTCTGATCGTCACAGTGGGTAAGAGGAAAGTGATTTTTTTCCCCTTCTTCTTCTCTTTCATCTTAACGATGGTGTTGCGAAGTCAGGCCCACGCAAATGGTACGCCTACATGATGGCCGGGGGCGATTTGAAAACAAAGTACCAAAGATTCAGAAGATTGCGATGTGTTCATTTAGGTCAACCGAATGGACAGCTTGACTCACGTGCTAAAGAGGCAGGGTGTGTTCTTTAATTACCTTTCTTGTACCCGCGGTGCTCTCCTAGAAGCCATACAGTTACAGAACGCAGGAAAAATACAGACGCACAACTAGTCATTTAGGGACTTTGTAGAATGCAAACTGAATGCTGCACCAATATAAAAAAAAGTGCATCCTTTAGACGACTATAGATAATCGCTATTTATGAAACATTCAGTTGAAACTTTCAGTCCAATTAGGTTAGAATTTGTTTTTCTTTCGTGTCGTTGCAGTTAGTAAAGTACCCAACTCCCAAATTAAAAACGATTCAATATAAAGTAAAGGAAAAATATAAATGGCACAAGGTCTCATCACACACGAATAGCGTAACAGCGAATCGTTCATGCTTTTATTATTTCACTGACGGATGTTGTCAAGATTTCCGCGATGTAAATCGGAGACCTTCCTTAAATCCACGGTTACTGAACCCATTTAATCCACTTTGATTTTTACCCTTCCCTCTGGACGGCCTCTGCTCGTATGTATTGTCCTAAGAAATACAATAAACTAAATAAACAAAACCAATAGGCAGGATATACTTTTGGTAATTGTCAAAGACTAGTATCCCAACGTATGCATAACATAACAAACCTTTGACAAATTGGGCCCAGTCGGTCATCGAAGTTGCCAAGAAAAATAATGAAAGGAAAAACATCCTTGTTGCATAAAATGTGTGTGCTTTCAAATGCCTGAGACCTGAAGCCTTTCTCAGATTCAAATATTTTAGTGAGAAATTACCTCTTCCTCTAAAACTACATTACTTCAGAGGGAGCCGTTTCTCACAATGTTTTATACTATCAGCAGCTCCCAGTAAGTTTTTATGGTAATATATTTCTTGCGTAATAACCAAAAGTATCCACTGCCTTTATGAGAAGTGTACACAAAGTCCGACACCTTGCCAAACGAGGACAATATATTCCATTCCATTAGTCCCGTAGTCAAGTACAACATCGGTTGTTGTTTTTTGATCAAATTCTGATATGAAGCTATTGTTACAAATAAACGGTATTGTGCCATATGTTACCCTAAGTTATATGCATACAGCTGTCGGGCCAAATGAAGTATATCATTATACCAGCTTGTCATTTGTCAAAAAAAAAATTAAATTAAGTCAAAAAAAAAAAAAAAAAAAAAAAAGGAAATCAAAAAGCTTTTGCCAGAAAATGGTTAAATTCATTTGGAAATGATTAAAGGTATTTCAATGTACTGTATTTTGCACGTTATAATTAACCCAACACATGCTTGCCGTAAAACTTGCACGGACACCGTTTTTACCTTGACGCCCCTTTGACAACGCGTCAATATTTGCTCATTGATTTTCCACTTGCCTTAAAGAATCTGAAAACAACTTTTCAAACTAAACTCACCTCTGATTGATTATAATGTTCGCCCTGATTTGTGTCTCGAATCAACACGTAAAACATGAATAATGTTCACTCATTTCACACCCTAAGGGTAAATTTAAACACATTAGTTATAATATTGTTGAAATGATTGATATTGGTTCATTCACTTACCACATCGATGGTTCGTTGATCATATTTGTTCTTGTGATCAATACCAGACAAAACTCAATTGATGTACTTCAGATCCCATCTGTAATCACTCTATTGCAGAATTCGGAAAGGCTGCAATGAACAAATAAACACAAACGTTTAAAGAAAAGTTTGCAATTTAGAAATAAACACAAACGTTTAATCTGTCGGTACATGGTGACCAGTCTGATGGTGACATATTATTTTAATATTTTCATTGTCTAACCACATTGTACACACTGGTCAGCTCTTTTGCTATGACAGCCTAAGCTGTACCAAGCCACACATGTCCTGGAATGGGGGGGGGGGGGGTGTCAATCAACATAGGACAGTGATTTGGTTTAGAAGAGAACAGGACAAAACTCCGCCAGCATCTTTTGTGTTCAAAATCGGTATGTCAATTGTCAATGGCTGATCAAACCAAATTTTTAAATTTGTTTTTTGTTGTATTACTCTAGTTTTTTTAAAAAAAAAAAAAACCACTGCACTTGTAGCCAAAGGCTAAATCGAGACAATGATTATTTAAGCAAACAAATGGACCTAAATAGTATTTAACCGATTCAATACGTGGAGATGTAAACAAAACACAATTAGATACCCCAACAATTGTTGACGATTAACACAGAGCAAACTATTTTAACCTATGGGAAAAGCTTGTCAGCATGAGCTGATGACGAACCACAGGGGCGTTGCAACCTAAACAAGTCCCTCACTGCAGAGTATTAAAGAAAGGGATGCAATGCACAAACAAATACAACCGTTCAAAGAATGCAATAAATACAACTGACGATTCTTATTTCCAAGAATAAATTACTTTAAACGCAATGCAAGAACTTTCCACATGATGCTACTCATTTTGAGGGGTCGACAATCTGACTGCAGTACTGGGTATTATTTTCTGCACTACCAGCTTATTAAACGGGGGACCCAGGTGTTTCCGGTACATTAATGACGTCCAATCAACTATATTAATAAAATACAAATGTTGAAACTTAATTATTTTCAACTTGAGTCCAGTCATGCCTTAAGTAGTCAGATGGCAAGACGTGCCGTACATCATCAGTATACTGATAATAGGGGTGATTGCGTATCCTACTAACTTTAGTGGAGACATTTTTCTCGTGGTGCAGTTACCCTCAACTCGATTCAATGTAGCCAAAGCGAGGCTGAAGAGTAAACAAAGTCTGGCTCCTATTTATGTAATCAACATGGTTAATGTCAGTATCGTTTAGTTGCCATACGCAGCGAACATATCTAACACGCTCGCAGCGTACTCGTGTAGAGTTCCACAGCAACGAGACTTCAGTATCCAAACGAGTTTCAGCGTAGTTTCGACCAAATTCGCCAGAGTATAAATCGCCAGTTTCTCTCCCTGCAACTGCTTGTTTTTAAAACATACCAAATACTTATCAACTGGCTCAGGCTTCATTAGCCATTTGAATGTTCCTATCGGTGTATGTATCTCTATCTAAAATTAGCCCTTAGATGAAGCTTCAGTTACAAAAAAGTCACTTTATATACACCCCCTTTTTATTATATTATAAGATATGTATATCTTATTCCCCGAGTACAAAAGGCTGTATGCATGCAACAAAAACATCATGTAAACTGCATTTCATTGTCACTACCTTATGGAGACCGAGTACAAAACAGAAAAGGGATAACAAAGGGTCTCCATAGGGAAATTCTAAAGACTGGGTTGCTCCACAAGGAATCGTGTGTACAAAGTCTATGGGAGGTTCTTAACTGCAGGGACAAAGGAAAGAACAAAAGATGTCTCCACAGGGATGCAAAAATAGCAATGTGTGTTCCATCCAGTGTATATGGGTAACTCACTTTCAAACTCCACTGATTTTAAAGGAAACAAATGGAGAATAGTTGTATCCATATTAATTCCGTATACCAGGAGTGGTTTTTTCATGTGACATGGATTGTCTTTTTAGCCGAGCGACTTATATATTTGCATAAAATATCATTTAGGTTACGGTGAATATTTGTTGCAGACAACCCAAGAAGAAAGATCTAATGAGGCTGAATTGATCTTTATATATATCTATCTCGCTAACTCAATTAGCTTCACGGTATCTATAGCCAATAAATAGTGTCCGTTATTTGGCATATGATTTACACCATATGTCGCTAGATAACAACAAATGAAAAAAATAGTACAGCAGGAATTCTTGTCGCACTGCTGTGACGCACTGCTCCCCGGACGCTCATTTTTTAGGAAGTTCCAAATTGGGTTTTTCTCGAGTTGATATATGCACGCTGTGATCGAGGGTTCCCCGTGAAGTATTTCCCGATTCAGAATGATGGAGAGAGAGAGAGAGAGAAGGGGAAAATACTAAGCTTTTGGTTGGCATCATCACCATCCGGGGTCCAAGTGCGTGGGTGTTAAGACATCGTTGGATCGCCGCAGCTAGGGATCGATCGCCCCGTGGAGTTTACAGGGCGAAGTCGCCGTCACGCATGACCGCGTGGCAGAGTGTTTTCCCCGTAGAAACACACCTCTATACCTTTAAAGATGGTTGGCTTCAACATTTACTGTTGTCTTAAGGAGGAAACGAGGGATATATCATGTGGCTGTGTATTTGTACAGCCTGATGAGGTTCATTCTAAAATTGATGTAATGAAAGGACTGACATTGTTTGCGACATGTTTATGTTTTTGTTAGTACCCAATGCGAAGTTTGAAATAATGCAGAAGCATTTCTGTATATGTAAGCAATTTTATTAATACTTTCGAGAATGTTGCAATTCATATATATTCAAATGGAAGAATATCACAGTAAAGATTTATGTTGATCTCTATTGCTTCCCCAGCCCCGCCCTCTTTGTTGGGTACACCTTTCAATTATGATCCAGGGTGCCGATCCACCCCATTGCAGCACTAGTTGCAGTGAATGAACTTTTGTATTATCTCATTTGTTACATCCAACGAAACTGTTCAACAAGCCAACGACTCATCAATTCAAACCAAAACTTTCTGGGAGTGAATTATTATACCAACGCAGTGCAATGTCTTTAATGTGTTGCACCTGCAAATTAACGTCACTCGTGGGGAAAAAAGGGCTCGTTCACCCACCCTGCTGCTTCGAAAAACACCTTTAGCAGACTTTGGATAACATGTACCAGAGTAGTGCATCATAAATACTCAATTATATTAATTAACGAACAGTATCTTCATTTTATGTGTTTTTCTTTTTTATAATCTCCCTTTCGATATGTACATTGTACAAGGAAGTGAAAGACATGTTTAAAACATTAAAATTTGTGAATAATTGGGAGACCGCCAACATAGGGCTAGATAGCTGAGTTGGCAGAGAGCCGGCATGTTATTCCAAAAGGTCGTTGGTTCAAATCCCGCTCTGGAAATTTCTTTCTTTGTTCAACCCCCCCCCCAAAAAAAGGGGGGGGGGGGAATTACACAGTCAGTTTCCCTTGTGTTTTTCTACTTGACAAATTTTTCTTAAGAAATACGCTTTTTAGGGATGGCTACCAGAACGTTTCTAAACCCCACTATTTTTCGTTCAAATGACTATCGTAAAAAAAAAGACCATAGAAACTACCTGCAAACAAAACAAACAATAAGTAAACAGAAAAATAAACTTCAAACGAAAAACGTTAATGGTTGTGCTGTGACTTTAGTGCTTACATATTAAAGTAAAATTAGTTAATACGCATTAAATCGATTAAATCGTCAACCGATTAATTACTAGTTACGAATAAGCAAAGTTTACCAATATAAAATATAATAACCAGGTAAAAAAAGAAGTAGAATTGGATTTTTAATACCACGTATGGGAGTATATTCATTTTCACTTAAATGAGATTGAAACGGGATCATATCGTAGCAAGAGACAACACAGATAAAAATATGAATTCATAAATTATGCATAATGCATGCAACATAAATTATGCAAGCGCTACAGTAAGTGTGCACGACAACACACTGGCTTGTTTGACTTCCAGGCAAGTGTTGTACACGGGAAATCGCAGATGGGTTTGCAAACCTTTCCCTTGCATTTATTATTTAAATTCTCCCCACCCGGGGGGTCCAGGAGTCATTGACCTCTGGTGAACTTGTTCTAATGCTTCTGGGATTTATTATTTGTACACTTTTGAAAACTTAATTGTGACTCCAGGGGACAAGTTGATGCCTCCAATTGGCGTCTTATGGGACTGTGTATCGAATCATACCGTTTTAATACGTTGGGGGCACTTGGGGGAATTAAGTCAGTGCGTCCACAAATTCTTACATTAAAGCTGGTTTTGATTGATCGGGGTTTTATTGCTACCGTGTTTTTTATTTTATAGTTTTTTGTTTAATGATCTTGCCTTAGTTTTCAAAAAAAAACTGCATGGGTGATTTAAAGGTAGAGTGTACTTTTGGTAATTACTCCACAAGTTATACGACCATAAAAACTTACTTGGTAAAGAACACTGTGGAGAGCTGTTGACATTATAAAACATATTGTTAGAGAAACGACCCCTTTGAATTAATGTATGGTTTTTGAGAAAGAGGTAATTTTCACCTACAAATTTGAATCTGAGAAAGGCTTCAGGCGTGAAGCCCTTCTGAAAGCACACAATTCTATGGAACAAGGGTGTTTTTTCTATCATTATTTTCTTGCAACTTCGATGACCAATTGGGTTCAAATTTCCACAGGTGTGTTATTTTTATGAATATTTTGGGATACACCAAGTGATGATGCTGGTTACTTAAAGGTAGGGTGTACTTTTGGTAATTACTCCATACGTTATACGACCATAACAACTTACTTTGTAGAGAGCACGGAGAGCTGTTTATATTATAAAACATATTGTTGGAAACGACCCCCTTTGAAGTAATTTTTCAGAAAGAGGCAATTCTCACCTGACAATTTGAAGCAGAGAGGCTTCAGGCATGAAAGCACACAATTCTATTGAACAAGGGTGGTTTTTCTTTCATTATTTTCCTGCAACTTCAACGACCGATTGAGCCCAAATTTTCACAGGTTGTTATTTTATGCATATGTCGGGATACACTCAGTGGGGATGCTAGTCTTTGACTATTACTAAAAGTATACCATGTTTTAACTGTAATCAACTCTGTTATGATCCGATTTAAAAAAATCGTGTTCAAAAAAACAAATGAAAAAACACATGAAAACAAAACAAACTATAAATCACGTAGATATAATAATGTGAAAATACCAAAAAATAGAAGTATGAAGTATGAATTACCACCCGTTCACTGTAATTCAATAACCATCATAATTATTACGTTACATCATCTGACTTATTATATTATCAAATTATATCATTAATATATCCTTATGACAAGGATGGAAATGTCTCCAACATAATTGCTTTTACGGTCTGATGTCCGCATGTCATTTACGCGGGCTAGTGTATCATGATACACTGATCAATTTAAAATGGTTTCGGACTTATAAAAACAAAATACCATAGGGATCATTAAACATCTTTTAAGTGATAGCACAATTTTGGATCATGAGGAACAAGGCTACACCCGGTCGGATCTTGGTCTATTGCGGACAAGACCACTTCCCGGGTCATTCTGACGCAAAACTGGGTCAAAATAAGGACTCGGTACCTGGGTCAAAGAGACTTCCTGAAACAGAATACACAAAACGGATCATGTTGACCATGTGAATAAGTCTGGCCCTATTGGACCCAGATCAGGGTCAAATAACATCCTGGGAGGGATTTCTGGTCATTAATGCCCCCCCCCCAAAAAAAACTGATAATGTTGACCCACACTTTCAAAAACTCCCGGTCAGAATTGACCCGGATTCCGCGTCCAAGGGGGCCTGACCCTTATCCTGGTCATCAGGCTGACCCAGAAAGTGGCAAAAAATTGGATTTTAACTCGGATTCTGTGTCATTTTGACCAAGAAATGGGTCAGGCCCCACAGGACCTGGGTCAGGGTCAATCTGACCCGAAAGTTTACAGAGTGCAGAAAATTGGGTCTGACTCACTTTGACAGGGATCCATGACTGTGTGTTAAGGTATTTAACTGCCACACAATTGTGTGTACCCCTTTTCCGCATACGACTCAGCGTATAGAGTTGAACTATTCAACTGCAATTGAATGATCAATCTATAAGAACCGAATAATTAAGAAAGGTCTTAGTCTGTTACAGCTTCATGCAGAAAAGAGCTGTACTCCCCAGAGAGGTTAGAGAGATTTTTTGTGTGCAGTGTTTGTGAATCACAGAAACACTTGGTTGCCATGGAAACGGGAATGACACAAATGAGTAGTCTTGAATTCAAGTACAGTAGCCTTTCAACCAACTACTGGCCATTCAAACATGTGCACAAAACGTACACTATGCTTGTCATAGAAAAATACTCGAAGACCAATTAATGTTTCGCGTAGTATTTTAATATTTTGACGACGTCGAAGGCATGTCTTCAAAATTCATATATTTCAGTTTCCATAATGGGTCCTACTCCCCGTACACAAGGGTTTTGTAAGCACGCAATGCTCATCACAATAATCATTCATTACAGTGTACCTCCTCATCAGACTATTTTGGCTGTTTGCAGAGGTACCTGTACCTCGCTCTTAAAATGTCGTTGTTTTGGGTGAAGAAAAATAAAGAGCTGCACAAGTCTCTCTTTACTCCATGTCAGGAATGAATTGAAATTGTTTAAAAACGACAACAGACTGTTGATCTTTTTTTTTAAAATAAATACATGCAGCGAGTCAGCTGCAGATGTTTAAAATGAAAATTCTCTAAAAAATATATATATATTTTTCATATTTATGGCATTCTCAATTTTAAATCAACAGCGGTAATTCGCTGCTTCTCAAACAGCTTGATTTGCAGCCAACGTTGATTGGTTTACTGTCCGCGAACTGCCAATATAACTGCTGCTATATGCCTATCATACTCTTAAAACTCCCGGGTTAGGATTGACCCGGATTCCCGGGCATTACCCATTTTTGGGTCAGGCTGACCCGGAAAAGTTTTGAAATGGGATTTTTAACTCGGATTCTGCGTCATTTTGACAAATTTTCTTAGTCAAAGATTCAAAGTCATACTGACCCGAAATGGGTATAAGGTCTCACGAGATCCAGATCAAGGTAAATTCTATAACCAGGAAATTGTTAGAGTGCAGAACACTAAACAGCCCCAGACTTGTGTCCAGATCTCACTTTGGTCAAACGGATAGTTATATTATTTTGTTTTCAATAACGAGATCATCGTTAAGAAACCACTGATATTTTTATTGGTTGAACTTCAGGTATTACTTTCTACGTGCAAGCTAAGGAGGCTTCACATTTCATTTGGATACCTTTAAAATGGCTTGCATTTATGGCCAACTCCAAAAAAAGAGCCATATTCTTGAATTTATCCGATTTCCTGGAACGGTCGACACATGTACAGTGGCCCTAATCCCTCATCATCTGCTCCGGCGGTTTTTCAGCTCGCAACGCTGTTTATTGAAATGTAACATTTCCCCTCCCGAACCTTGAGATCATTGGATTTTCTGAAGGGCTCGGGAGTCAATTGCTTAGGATTACGGCTGGAATTGAAACCCAGGCGGTGCGGCATTCCACTGGCTTGTTTGCTTTTCGTATAGCACGAGATAAAAAGTTCAGCAGAAAAGACGGCGTTGCCGTAACCGTATAGTTAATCGGTTACCTAATAAACCACCTGCACATCATTCATGCTTATGTGTATCTCTTATGTAAAACTAAGAGCGTTGGAATGTCCTGAGGCTTGTATCTTTAGCCGGTACAAAGGCTAATTATATGTTTAGTAAACATTACAATTTTTTAACCTGAAAGCTTACTTTTTGTAAACTTCATACCATTACAATTCGAATACTGAGTATTCTAAGAAACATGTCCGCCTGCAATACTGCTTCGCGCAAGAACACTAATAGATTCAGATATATACCGAATCGGTGAAAAAAAAACACACACGAACGCTGCAAGGGTTTGATCAAAAGCCGATCGTATAACCATTATTCATTCTTTCTACAAAACTACCGGGTCAGAACTGAGCTAGATCCGGGTCTCGTAGGGCCTGACCCATTTCTCGGTCAGTTTGACCCGAATCTGTGTCAAAATAACCCCCAAAATTGGTCAAAATTACGCAGAATCCGAATAAAATCCCACTTTTTAGAACCACTGTTTCGGTCAGCCTGACCCGGAAGTGGTCACCCGGGAGATTGCAGAGTGTGGATTTGGATGATACTTTCCCAGGTTGGTTGTGTGGTGTATTTCTATTGATGATCACACTGATTGTATAGTCTTCTCCATGACGAATCATGAGTTTATAGTGCCATGTGTTATTCTTCACCTTATCTCTTGATGAACCCATTATGATTGTTGAATTTTTGGCCCAGAGGGCTGGTAAACAGATCGCCTTAAAGCATTGTATACATTCACCCTCCTCATAATGAAATACACAGGGAGCAACATCCAAAAAGAAATTTAAGCTCGTCTCACGCGAGAAGCAGCATACCGTGCGCGTGATTAAAACATGAGCGTGATCAAAAGACAGGCTACCTCCTCCATATCGGGAGAGGAAATTACCGAGGTGTCAATAAAAAAGGAAAAAGAACCCGTGGTTTCAGGTTCTCTTGCCGTCACTCCGGGCGACCAATCCTGCACACCTGCTAAGGGTGACGCGACCCGTTGCCTGGTGTGGATGACACGAGATATCGCACTCCTGTACTTTGTACACTCGGCACTCGTGCGATTCAAGAAAAGGTTTCCCCATCGCGTACGTGAACCCAGAAACTTTAAAACGGAATGCCTGTTTCCTCGTGGAACTATAAACTATCTTGTACTGGAACCATTCTCAACTTAGTGTTCTCGCTACAAAGGATATCAAATAACGGCCTTAAGGAGCTAAAACATCGGTTCTGGGTTAGGATGAGTATAGACTTAGACTGACGTTACA
Source organism: Pycnopodia helianthoides (assembly GCA_032158295.1). NCBI lineage: Eukaryota > Metazoa > Echinodermata > Asteroidea > Forcipulatida > Asteriidae > Pycnopodia > Pycnopodia helianthoides. The sequence continues at coordinate 12,543,133 of CM063260.1, forward strand.
CGCAGCTACTGTCTGCCCATCTACCATTAATTCTGGGATCAAATTCCATGTACAGACAATAGATAAAATGCACATGTCGTCACTGACCACCATCTTTGGTGAAAAACAACGGAAACGTGCACGCGCACAACTCTCAGGCAATAATAGACCCCTTTCATTGGCCGCCATCTTTGATGAAACGCGCACGCGTGAAAAGGCTACCATTGGCTGAGAGTTGTTCGCAGTGCGTGCACGTTTCCATTAATTTGTTTTTCATCAAAGATGATGGACAATGACGTCATGTGCAATCCATCGATAGCTTTTCACGTGTGCACGTTTCATCAACGATGGCGACCTATGCAAGGGGTCCATGGTGCGCGTTTAACAGCGCACGAGTCATGCGCACTGCACAGTAACACACGGGGCAACCAAGATTTAGCAACATGGTGCTATAACATCAGGTTAAAAGGGTCAATAGGCGACACCTTTGAGTTAAGAGTTGAATTGTTTTTCTTCTTCAGGGATGAAGTGTGAAACAAACAAATATTCGCTTTGAAAGTTGAACAATTTGTACAGGGATTCATTTTGTTTTAATAGCAATAATGATTACTATTATTTAAAGTGACGTTAACATTTTAGTCAAAGGTCAGAGCAAGATGGAGTCACATTGAGGAATGTTTGATATTCCTCGTCCCGATTCTAAAAGAGTTAAATGCGCACATAAATAGCTAAAATTTTTGGTTAGACAAAGAAAAATCTACTGGAGCAGGACTTGAGCCTGCGACCTCCTGATTAACGTGCCGGTGCTCTTTACCAACTGATAGGTTGGCGGTCTCCCTACCCAGTTAATACCTTTGTTCGGGGTGCCAGTCAGGAGCCATACATTTAAGAGAAATAAACGTGTCAATAATATGTTGAGAACATCCCAAGGAAGCAAATCCAATTAATCATGAAAGTAGAGATGGAGGGGGGGGGGGGCGATGGGATTGCATGAAGGCCCCCTAAGCTCACGGACTAACAAACAGCAAAAGGGAAAATATAAAAAAAACTCAGTCAAGCACACTATACGTACTCGACAAAGGGACGTGCTAGAATTTGAAATCAATGATGACGTCAAGCACGACCGAAGCCAATCTCCCTTTCCCCATTCAACACGGTGCCGTATCAGTCGATATGTTTCACATTCTGCGCGGGAAATAAGCGGCTGTTGTCTGTCTGCCCTATGCGAAAATGGCCTGGGAAAAAAAAGAGTCTACTTTTAAGGGTTAACTGTAACCTCGGGGGTGACTCGACAATTTGACGGCGTCAAAAAAAAAAAAAAAAAAAAAAAAAAATGTGCCAAAATGTAGTCACGGCTGAACATCGTTTTCATTGATTTCTCTTACCCCCAGAGCAAATCGCTTAATATAGTCAGGCTTCCGGGTTTGTTGAATGCAGCTTCATACTCAAGGAGTATTGTACACTTTCTTGGGACCGGTTATCAAGTAGCACGCTTCAGTTCGTCTATTTAAAGACGGAATACAGTCTGCATAAAGTAGTCATATCGGATGCATCTCGACTATTTCAATATTCAAAATATATATATTATATAGTTCCTGAATTCAAGTCATTTTGCCTGGTGGGCAGGTGCTATGCGAAAGTGTAAATGGGGGGTCAAGTTTATTTTTTCCTTATAGAAAGCACCCAAACTTTACCGTAGAAGCAACAAGGTTTGCGGGATCTTTCGTCAGCTTATCGAAATTATAATGAACGATTGCTCTGGGCACAACGACCTCACGAGTCGACTCTTAATTGCATTCATGTGCAGGTTTGTCCCAGATACGATGCCCTGGCTTTGGTTATATCAAACAATATTCGAGTACTCATTACGATCTTGATAAGCGGGTGATGCCTACAGACATTCTGGGATATTTGACTTAAACATCAGTTCATGCTTCATTTGAAAGTAAAAGTACTGGGTTTATATCCCTCTAAATTGTCAAGTTCAAACCAATAATTGTCTACTTGGTATTCAGTGTGCACTGGTACCATTAATCCTTTCCTTTGTACCTCGAATTTGAGACCTTACGTAATTGAAAAATCAATACATATACTTAAAAAAAAAAAAGCTAACACGTCTATGCACTTCTTTAAACTAAATTCCTTAAAATTACTGCACTTGTACCCGGAACAGCCCCAAGTCAAGAACACAGAATGCTAAAAGAAGTGGTAGATTATTGCTCTCATGTGTTGTGGTAATCAATACATCTAGATCTATATTAGTCTTCTTCGTCAGCACAACTCCAAAGCTGTATAGTTGTAGTGAGATGATATTTCGCAAAAAAAAAAAGAGAGAAAAAAAAAAAAAAAAAAAAAAAAAGCCCCGGAGAGGAAAGGAAAGAGACAGAGACGGGGAGAGGGAAGAGTAAGACATCTTTCTTCGCTGATGATACGGTCTATACAGTCACGTTGTTCTGATGAAGCGATATCAGAATATACCTCATTGATGAAGGCCCTACGGGCAGCAGCTGTGCTCACAGGTAAGGCCAAAGTGGACACCGTTATAGCCCCGTGGTGGTAAACTCATATAAAATCGTATCAATGAAGAGGTTCTGCTGTGTAAACACAGATCGATATGGGTATTAATAATGTTACCTGGGCTGATCGTCGAACAAGTCAAACCAAGTGGTCCAGGTAATGTAATGTAAAGGGATGATAATCGTAAAGGAATGTCTCATTTTTTCCAAAAGACATGTTCCCTAGAAACTGACAAGTCATGAGGTTGTATATTTAAAAGGGAGGCATAATAATGAATTATTTATTTTCAAAAAACAGCGGTTGCCTAAAAATTTTTAAGTTAGTTCGTAGGCAACATTTTCATTTGGCAGAGAGGCAGAGCAAGTGCACTTTAAAATTGCTGTTGGTTTCTTGTACTGGCCTAATGCTGGCTTTTGAATTTGTATAGACGCCTTGCGTATGACGTCACACTCTCAAACAGCGCCCTCACTGAAGCAAAATGAGGCAGCTCATTGGACGATAGCTGTTCTTTGTGCGTAAAAACGTGCGCGTGACAATAGCGTACCAGCCGCGTTGCGCATTAAGCAAGGGGTCAATTGGGTAATGCACTCGTTAAATTTGTACCACCCCAATGAATGAATCAAATTCATTTATAGGTTCAGTCTAATAAGAGTCGAGAAGAAAAACATCGTTAGCGCAATCGTAAACAGTTCAACACAACCAGTTCTATTATTTATACAGGTAGGGACCGTTATCCTCTATGAGAATCGAGTCGTACACCAACCATATAGTTGAAGAAGTATCAAATACGATTGGCTGCGGAACACTCAACAAAACATTTTTATAAATATTTTTAAAAAGTACCTTCTGCTTCATCATATTTTGGGGGTCTATATTCACTGTTTACAATCGTCATAATCAGAAAAAAAAAACACAACCGTCGTCTCCATCACCTTTTAATAATAAATCTAGCTGCTCATCACCAAGTACAGTCCCCGCAGTTAGCAGTACATAAAGTGCTTCTCGTTTCCCCCTAAAAACGAACCCTCGTAAACACTCGCGGCATCATGCATAAAATAAACACACTGGCCACGTGTGTACCTCATCAACGTCCCTTGAAGAACAACAAGGAAAGTAATAGGAAATAGATGACTATTATGACAATTTCCCCTCGCCCTGAGATTGACAATTTACGACACGGTGCTTCCATGAGGAAAAGCAAAAAAGGACCGATTAGTTTTTTGTCTTCTTCTTCTTCTTTCTTCTTCCTTCTCCAAGGGAGTGGGAGGTGTTTGGACAGAAATTACTGCCTGCCGGACGATCGTCATGTATGGGTGATTGCTAACGAGTCCTTGCACCTATACGTGTGATTGCAGTGTGATTGCCATTGGCCTTTTCAATAGTTTGTGTACAGACTCCCAGGGAAAGTCGTTACTCAGAGATAAGGACTGGGAACCAGACTACATCATATAATTCAACGTTAATCATACAATCAATCTTAATTCTTTAAGTTTGAGAAAAGATATTCAACACAGTGTTGGACAAGTAACCGAAATATTATAAAGGTACCCGAAATAAATTGAAAGTGTAATATAAAAATCTAGAAAAGGTTCAAAAAATCAAGTTTTAAAAACATAGTTGAAGGTCTAGTTCAGAACCGGGTACTCGGACAGGAGAGAACCATACCAACTGACACACTTGAGTAGAACCAGTCCAATGTTGGAAAATATAAAGTAATGAACCCAAGAGACAACAATGTTGGACAAGACACGTAGTGACACAGTAACACTGAAATGGTTGGAACAGTTGGTGTACTTGACCAGTGTTACAGTTGTACGAGTTAGTGAGCCCACAGTTGTGACATTTACGAAACTTGGCAGTTGGTGTTACAAGTTGGTGTATTCGAGTTGGGTTTGATGGTACGAGTTGGTGTGTACGAGTTGGTGTACGATGGGTTGAGGTGTACGAGTTGGTGTACGAGTTGGTGTACGAGGTGTCTGGTGTACGAGTTGGTGTACGAGTTGGTGTACGAGTTTGTAATGGTGTACGAGTTGGTGTACGAGTTGGTGTACGAGTTGGGTTGATGTACGAGTTGGTGTACGAGTTGGTGACAGTGGTGACGAGTTGGTGTACGATTTGGTGTACGAGTTGGTGTACGAGTTTGGTGTACGAGTACGATTTGTTACGAGTGGTCGTTGTACGAGTCGGTGTATGAGTTGGTGTACGAGTTTGTATGTGTACGATTTAGTGTACGAGTTGGTGTACGAAATTGGTGTACGAGTTGGTGTACGAGTTTGTACACCAAAGAGACACTTTGATTTGGAAACTTGTTCAAAACAGAATCTTCATAACATGGACTTAGGATCAGAAAGAATCGGACTCTTTCAAAAAGTACTGACGACAACAACATAAAAGTATGCCGAAATATTTGGTAAATGTGAAAAAACAATAATCAGATCCGCCACGAAAATGCTCAAAATGTGACGCAGCAGGAATCTGCTTCAGAGAAAATCAGTCAAGAGGATGCTTAAAAAAAGACACGGTAAATAATGGTCTCTGTGCGGCGTTGTTGTAGAGAATGTTAAGCACACATAATGTAGCTCGATTGATACGAGTCACAAAGCATTAGCAAAACGTGTTCACATTTGAAAGAGCAAGCTAGTCGAAACGTTGAGACCAAAAAGAACTCACTCCGCGGCAGTGCAGTTAATTACGAGAAGTCCCCCGATCCACAAAGCTAAAGTAGTAGTCCAGGCCGATTTCCTATCTCCCGCCCAGGTAGTAGTTAAAAAGCAGGACAGTTCTTTTCAGAACTGAGAAGTCTCCCGAATTCCGAAAATCTACTCCGCGGTAGTAGAACAAATAGCAAGACAAGTTCTCTAAAGAACAACATCTACACAGCAAAGTAGATATTTATACACATGGTGTTACCGCAAACCGAATATTATATTGATACCTCACCATGCAATGCCTCAAAACCCATAAACAAAACTACTATCCACTGCCTTTGAGACTCCGATTACCCTCAATTGATCTTATCCTTGCTCTTGGGTCCATGGTCCTCCTCGAAACATTTGGCTTGTCCTCTCATCGGAACTTGGCTCACCCGTAGGCGTCCGTGATCACGCCCGTAGCCATTACATCGCGGATTTAACTATTTGACAAGTGGGGTCTAGAAGATTGTGAATTCGGTAAGCTCAGCTGCGTTTGTGTTGACAAGTCGTGTCTCGCCTGCCAAACACCGGCAGCCATGTTGCAATGTTTTGAGAAAACAAAACTACTAATAGTAAAATCTGTGCTTGGGTGACCCTGCTTGAATCTCCGTAGCAATAAATATTGGGAAACCTTGTGTTGTTTTTGAAAGCTAGCAGTATGTGTCATGTAATGATGAACGGTATGATACCGGTGCACGTTGCAGTCCAAACCCTAGTCGTAGTCTCTGTACTATTGTGAATTTATCTCAACAATTACAGACAGCCTTCTCATTGGTTGTTATTTGTCAATACATTTTCAAAGTGATCTTATAATTTCCTTTTTGTTCATTGGAAGATACCCTTTTGAAAAGATGACAACCATGAATGTCCAGAATTAAATAGCACAAAGGTTAGGGAGTGTTTAGTCAGTGATTAGTCATGCTTTCTATTCAACAGTAGGACCAATCATACCCTCGAATTTACCTTGGAATATTTAAGTTCTAATATTTTATTATTATTAATTTTTCCGCTAAGCTAATTTTTCTTGGATTTTCCCCCTTTTTCTCATAATGTCACGCCTTGATGGCCTCGAGGTGTTGTCTGCACCTTCTTAACACTATTTCGACCTATAAAGCAGCCGTCTTTAACAAAACTTTAACAAAATGGCCACCAAAAGTCTATTGCATCTAAAATGACAGACGGTTGAAGACGGTCTAACGAGACATCTGCCCTCGGCAGATGGCTACGGTCAGCTAGGCATTAATAGCAAGCATAATTGTCTAATTTGTTAACGAGTGGTTATTTTGGACAAAGTGACCCTCATTTCGAGGTTGAGCGTCGTTTGATAATGATGTTGAATCAATCACCTCCAGTGGTGCGTTTTACTTTAGTAAACAGATCTCGCAGTGTTTCGCGAATTTTTGCGTACACTGACTGACGTAAGCTTCCATGAGATAAACCGCTCATGGGTCTATTCAGATAGTAATAAAAATGGTATATAATTTTCGTACTTTCAGTGCATTCAAATTTGAGTGAAGGATGCTCTTTCTAAAACTTTTGTCTGATGACTAATGGCACACCTTTCAGAATCATGATTTTACAAAACAGGACTTGTGTTAGTTTCCGATACAGTACAGTGACAATATTTGGTCACCCCCAGTATTGTCATTTTTCCAGTTAAATATTTGGCTACCGCTCCTTTAAAGTTGGTAGTATCTTGAGATCTTGAAGTTTGCGGGGAAAAAATGACTGCGTCAGCAATAAATGATACCAATTCTGGCTTTGGTCTGGAGACCCAGCGGTAGCTTACTCATTCAATTGCCCCATGGCGCGTTGAATCAATAGAGAGCCGTTAATCTAATTTTGCAATCGGATCTTGGGTGCCAGACCCAACCCCTGGGAACATGCTTTCCCCCTTTCAGAAGCCAGTACGCAAAATTGTGCTGGTTCTTGAAACAGGTGTAAAAAATAGGGTCAACGATGGTCAAGAAACTGCTCCAGATGGGCTAAATGTTAAAGGTATTAATAGAGCTAACAAATAGGTCGTAGACAGTGTTCATGTTTCGTGTGATCAACCATGTACATGAAGTAACAAATCTGTGAAAATTTGGGCTTAATCTGGTGTGTGAGTCAGGAGAAAATAGTGAAAAACCATGGGCAATTTTCAGCATGTCCTTAATTTTTGTGGTAACAACCAAAATCAGCTGTTGCTTTCTTTTAGGTTTTCAGACAATTTTACCGAACTTCGTTTCACAGAAAATTGTTCTAGTATGAACTTCAGAATCAGTCAGCTTCCAGACTAAAATTAAACAATGATACCTTTTTTGTGTATCCTTACCGATCATGTATAATTCCTTTTAAGATATAGTGCAGCACTATAGTAAGTTAAAAAAAAAACGAAATTGATTTTGTTACTCGAAAGAAGAAAAGGCAACAACTATTTTTATGGAATATTGCAGTTAATAGTGACATACAAAGTGCTGTATTTTAAGGAAAACCAAAAGTAAAAAAAAAATGCATCTCTTTTAAACCTTTCCAATCAAAGTCGACAGTTTCCCTTACAAGGGCGTGCTGGTTTCAACAGTGCCTGTCTTCTTAATATTAACGAATCTAGGTCACCGAGAGTCGCATCGCTCTGGGCACAATAGGAAAAGCAATACAAATAGTAATAATAATAATACAAAAAAAAAGTTAAGTTTTCATCCAGAAGAAATAACCCATTTTATTTTCCCGTTAAGTTGTAATGCAGTGGGCTATATATATATATCATTTTCGTGCACCCTGCCCCTGCATGTAATTCAGATACTTTCGTTTACATTATTATCTGGACTCGCATGTGACGCACCTTCAGGGAATTGCGTTGCCTTCATTACATTTCCTTGGACAGTTGGTTTAGAATGATTCAATCTTTTCGCCACTCTGGTGGCCCATCCTTTACAAACAACTCTAAAGTCATAACCGAAAGAGATTTTTGTATTTTGTTGTTTACACTGCCCGGTTGCCAGGAGCGTGGACATCTGCCAACCGATTGCAAAGTACTCATTTCAAGGGACTATAAACTCCGTTCTTCCCCCACATAACAACAGTCCTTAGTCGAACACTACTGGGACTTCTGGCTATACTTTCTCTATAGTGGAATAATAGCAGAAAGGCTCCCGTCCCCGGTGTAGCAGTGTTTTCTTTAGAGAACTTGTAAATGAATGACCGTTTCGGACAAGGAGATAATAAAATGAGATGAATGTAGTTGAATGCAGACGCATCCAAATATTACGATATTGAGTACACAGAAAGATGGGATTCATCGGTTTGGAAAGACGATAAATATCAAAATCTAGCAACTTAAAAACATAGCTGTATTGATTCAAATTTGTTACAGATTTCTTTTAAAGGAACATTACAGAATTGGTTCTGCTAACAAAACAGTTGCTGGCAGCGTAAACACTTTATGTAATCCACCATATACATAAACTGACAAACCTGTAAAAGGTTGAGATCGATCGGCCATCTGGGTCACGAGAAAATAGTGAAAAACCGATTACACATTTGCATGAATTCATATAGATTCAACAAGTGAATAAAACGCTCACTGGGCGATAAACTCCAATTGGAAAATTAGTTTATTCATTTCTCATCAAATATGGCATTTCAGACAGAAATATTTCAAGGGATGTTTCCTACTACCATCATCATTAGTCCGTGTAATTTTTATGTAAATCTGTGATCAAAAAGTATACTTTACAAGTTTTTTTCTTACCAATTCTGTAATGTTCCTTTAAGTTTGTTAAAAGCCTTTCATCTTAAAAAAAAATAGATACATATAAATACAAGTGAGAAATCTAGAAACAGTATACTTGTAACCGTTCAAAATAATGTTTATATTAAATTTTATTGGGCTGGTGATATTTTGTTTTACTGGAAACCAATGTTCACTTACTGTTGTTGGACATAATATCTTTAAATTTGGCTGGGATTGAATGGTCTACATCAGGACTTCTTACAAGATAATCGCAACCTCCGTGGTGTTAATGGATGTGATCCAGAAGATCCGAAGTGGAACCAGGCTTTTTTCCCCCCATATTTTAAATGCTTTTAGTGTTAACTAGACATTCTGTACCACAAGCAGTGATGCCAACAGGTGTATTGGTGCAATCAAAGCAAACATGTTATGGCGACTCCCACCTTATTCTGTATTTTTAGCAATCACAGCGGGTATCCTAATACCTTTAGCTACATTCCAAAGTTGCCGGTTTCAAAAGGTATGTCTGACAAATTCACAGAGTATAAAATACAACAATATCTAGTTTTTAAAACACGCTGCCTGTTTTAAACAACATAATTCGCTTACCACACGTGGAGAAACGGTGCTTAAAAACGATCGCATGTTAAATTTGATACATCGTACGGACAAATGGAAGGGGAACAAACAGTCGAGTGCTGTTAACGTGACTATAGAGCCTAGATTAAACTTCGCAATACAATATAACGTTGGAATCAACCGCAGCTCTAAATAGAAAATGAAAAAAACATCTTGAGTATTTTCTGGATTTATCCACTCTCCAAAAATAACACATCGTAATTTGTACACCCCAGCACATGGTCCCGTGCGTCAGTGTTGGAAGTACGATGCATAGCGTGTATGTCCGGCCGAAAGCTGCTTGTGGCATCCAGCCTCCAACTGCGCAAAGGTAGAGCAAAGACAAATAGACAAGTCTAAACCGGAATTGACAACGTAGCAGTGATCGACGGACGGCCGTCTCCGTACATTCGATCCCCACCCGGAAATGTTACTCGATGTCTGTAGTTTGTTCTCTGCGCTTTTGAAGTGCCATTGATTTCTGACCGTCTATGTCTGGCGAGGCGGAAATTTTACGCCGGATATTTTCATTTTTCATTTCATAATTTACTGGTGATGGAATTTGTTTTTTTTTGCCTCGGGCGGAACGTACCGTAGAATAGTAAAATGCTTCGATGGAGTACGGTACTGGTTAACGTTTTGTTGACGTTCAGGCCATGGAATTGAAACAGTGGCCTGCAAGCTGTCAAATATTTGGAGTGAATGCATCAGCAATGTTCAGTATTTAATTATCAAATGTAAACATGCTGTGGTCTTGGTTATTTATTGAGGCCACCCATAGACTCAGTCTATTTTGACTGAAACGGTTATAAAACCCTAACACAGCCCGAAACACACACACACACCGTTGTTTTAAGTATCAATAGAAAAAATCACACATTCTCCCACTATTGTGTCCGATACGAGAATGCATTGTTCTTTATAGCAACAAGCAGGGGACCCGCGCAATAGCGCTGGTCCCACTAGTTGAGATTATTTTTCCTGATGATGGTTTACACAATGACCAACAAAGTTGTGCAGTTATCAGATCACAGTTATAGGTCAAATAGTGATGCTGTGTTTTATGGTGTTAACATTGAAAATTGGTAATAAAAATCATGTTATATATCAATGCATGCATTAAAATATAAGTTTTTTTTTATATTACATAGATTTTCAAGAAATGAAAATCAATATTGTAGGCTGGTCTTAAGCCTTAGGATCCAAGCTCCATCGGAACGACCGAAAAAAAGGCCTAAACACATGTTTGTCAACCATAATCGAGTATTTCTCTTTGTACTCGTATTGTTTGGACTTACAGGTTTCGTTCACGATGACGTCCTCGCTCTGTCAAAACAACCGGATCCCTTTTGTTAAAATCCTCGAATTTCAACTGATAGACACCCGTTTAAACATAGTAACACACACTTTTTGAACATACATCCCTACACACATTTTGTCGACCCCGTAAACCGAAGACTCTGTTCTCCGACTGATTGGACTTCAGTTTTCTTTTTTTTTTTTTTTTTTTTTTAGCGGTGAGGTTGTACCAGCACTGCTCTCTATTGTCTACCTTGTTATATGCACACACACAAAGAATCACAGATCTGCACGCACACACAATCACAGATCTGAACAATCCAGAGACCGGTGATTATAGAAGTCTCAAGTTTCGAATGTTGGAAATAAAAATTAGGCATACTATACACCAAGGAAGAATAAAGAAAAGGCATAGTTAAGTGGAAAATGTATGTAAATTATAAATATTAACAATTTGGGGGAAATCAATCTTTTTCTTGATGAATATTGTTTTTGGCAATGTCCCTGCTCTGATTAGTCAGTGAATAATTTTAGGAGTCTCCACGAAAATATCAATTTACACAATGACGGTAAATTTGTTGAAATGTTATTATTTGTTCTTCGTCTTCAGCATCTTCTTCCTCAATGGAAGGCGGAGGTTCTGGCTTGAAGACAGAAGGCATCTGTACAACGCCTGAATGTGTTATATCCGGTAAGACTCCACATTGACAACTGTTTTTATTGTGAATTTTAAGACACTGGACACCTTTGGTAGTTGTCAAAGACCAGTCTTCTCACTTGGTGTATCTCAACATATGCACAAAATAACAAACCTGTGAAAATTTGAACTCAATTGGTCGTCGAAGTTGCGAGATAATAATGGAAAAAAAACACCCTTGTCACACGAAGTTGTGTGCTTTCAGATGCTTGATTTCGAGACCTCACGCGTGAGGTCTCAAAACCAATTCAAATATTTTACTGAGAAATTACTTCTTTCTCAAAAACTACGTTACTTCAGAGGGAGCCGTTTCTCACAATGTTTTATCCTATCAACAGCTCTCCATTGCTTGTTACCAAGTAAGTTTGTATGCTAACAATTATTTTGAGTAATTACCACTAGTGTCCAGTGCCTTTAAGTGTTTTCATTAAAATGAGATAAAAGGGAGTTCGTATTCATTGTTATCACAATGTTAAAACAAAAATGACTATGAGCCAGCTGAAATAAGTTTCGTCCAGGTTTTACTCATACAAAGTTGACAAAGAAGTTGTGTAATGCCATCATCATCATAGCATTAACGATTTGATGTTTTCTTCGTCTGAGCTGTGTATGCTTCTACATTAATTCCAGGCCATGTGACTTTTCTTATTTAATGTACATTTAAAAAAAAATTGTAAACAAAATTTTGTAATGGAGTCACTCACACCTTGCTTTTCATTTTTGTTGTTGTTTTTATTAGATTTTAGATTTCCTTTATCTTATTTTCATCAGCTGGGGGCATATTACGCAATATGGACACGACGGCACGACCCATGTCAGGATTTCTACCAGTACGCGTGCGGCGGATGGACACAGGCAAACTTCATCCCGGATGAAGACGCAAAATACACGGTCTTTGAAGAGCTGTTCAACCATCTCATGGACATGAGCCGAGGTGAGTCGAAGGAGAAATTCCCCCCCCGAGTAAAAACGAAGATGTACAAAAAAGCTAATAAAATACAGTCAAGCATTGTGCCGAAGTTCCCCGAAATTTCTGACATTCCAAAGTAAGTTAATTCGCTCAAAGCACAATATTAAGGGGATGGCTTTGTTTTTGCGAGCATTGAATGAAGAAGGGAAAAGGCTCGAAAGGAGATGGGAAAATTTGGGAAATAACGCATCATACTGTAATTAAAATCTTAATAACAAATATTTTTTGTTTTAGGACTGCTGAAAGAGAAGACCACGAACGACTCTGAGGCAGTTTCGAAAGCCAAGATTTTTACGGATCATGCATAGATGAAGGTATAGTAAGGACAGAGTGGCAGAAAACTTTCAGCTCAAACAGCTGGTAACCAAAATAATCTAGTGAGAAAGTCTGGATCAAATTAGCCAAGTACGTGTCTGCTCAGAAGAGCCCAAAACCTGGAACATGCTCGTATCTTACTCAGCACAACAAGCGAAACGGAAACGGAACACCAGTCAAACTGTTATGATTACCGGTATTCAGTTGCACTTGGTGCGAGACACGACCCCGCTATCAATTCGCTTAGCAACTAAAACTGTAAATATTTTCAAGTTAGCAGCTTTGCGTTGGTTTTCATAGCTAACAATGTGATGAGTTTGAATGGATCGTTCTTCCCACTGCAGGGCTTCTTGATAAGTACGGTGCTCAGCCCTTGCTTGACTTGGTCAATGTCCTGGGCGGTTGGCCCGTGATTGCTGGCGAGAGCTGGGACGAGGAGTCATGGGATCTGGTCGAGGTCCTCTCCAAGAATCGACTGGAGCTCGACTATAATTTCCTCTTCGCGCATAAAATCATTCCAGACATCACCAACTCCGACATGAATATAGTGATGGTAAGTGCATCTGAAGCTTCTGCATCATTCAAACTTTGTCACCAAAATGTCGTCATCGACAGCATGCTGCACTGTAGCGTAACCCAATCCTGATGCAAAGTTATAAGTGCATTGCCGAAGAGGGCGGTACGTTGTTTCTTCGACAACAAATAACTATTCTTTAAAACATAATACTCCGCAGAACATTTCTTCGCTGAGATTACGTGAGGGCGCCCTACAAGAAACATATTTCAACTAAATTTTGCCGCTTCTGAAGAAGATCAGTGGTCAGAAAAACCAATGTGGGATAACACTTTCAAAATTGAATACTTTATCAAAGAAAACACCACATTGTCCAATGTCAGAAATAGAGAATATTGGGGAAAACTTAATTGGCCAAAGTATTTCCCCTTTAAAGGCCCTGCACACTATTGGTAAGATCGAAAAAAACACAATGTTCACAGATTCACACATAACTTACATGATTTAAAGTAAGTAATGGTAGAAAGGGTTCCTTGAAATATTTCTGCCTAAAATGCTATCGTTTCTGAGAAACGAGTAAAACAATAGTAATTATCGCGCGCAATAATTTGAAAAAAACAGAAAACACATAAGATCTCTTTTCACTATTTTCTCGTGACCTCGATGACCAATTGAGCTCAAACTTTCACAGGTTTGTTTGTTCATGCATATGTTTAATCACACAAAATGTGGACACTGATTTTGAGCTGTTACCAAAAGTGTACAATACCTTTAACATGTAAAAATGTCATCTGACAACTTCCTCATTTTAGAATACCTCCACTTGAAGTAAAATGATAGACGTTCAATGGCTTAATTTGTAAGTAATTTGTAAGTAATTAAACCCCGTACTTGAACCAGGACGTGTTACTCACAAACTATACTCTATTTCCTCAAATTATTTGTCAAATTGGTGGGTTTTACTTTCAGATTGACCAGCCGATACTCGGACTCAACGAGAGGACATTTTACCTGGATGAAACAGACAAGGTATATAAAAACCATGGTAACCCAAAGACATAGATGAAGAACAGACTATAGAATTAAGCTTACTAGCTTGAGAATGCCATTCTCTCAGGCGAATTTCTGTGCTCCTATGAACGATGTAGAGGCAATGTTTTGGGAGATTCTTACACAGAAACCGCAATTGATTTTGACATCAAGCACAAGACAGAGAACCACAATTTGGAAAGGAAATTCTGGACAGTTGTGAAATCACACGGTCCTTCCTCTATGTTTAACCACTATTGCTTCCCTCCGCACAGATATACAAATATAATAATGATTAATTATGACATGCTCAAAGCTCTTCCACTGGATAGAAACAACAAAGAGTTAAATCTGCAACAATAACAAAGAAAAAGAAAAAGGGGAGATTCTTTGGGACCGGTTCAGGAATAAACCTCTGTAAATGACTACCTTTCTTCACAAATCAGACACACTTCAACGCATACCGGACGTATATGGTAGACATGGCGACAGCACTCCGGCCCGATCATGACAGAGAGGAGGCTACACGGCAGATGGATGAAGTCCTAGAGTTCGAGCGAGTACTGGCAAACGTAAGTAAACGCCACTCGCTCCCCCATCTAGCACAATCATAAACCCCACCAATATAAAAACCACTTTCACATCACAGACTGACTCCATCCAACAACCACATCCCATTGGAAATGAAAGACAGTCCTTGTCTTTCTTTAAAGGAACATTACAGAATTTGTTTTTGCTAACAAAACAGTTGCTGGCAGTGTAAGCACTTTATGTAATCCACCATATACATAAACTGACAAACCTGTAGAAGTTTGAGATCGATCGGCCATCTGGGTCACGAGAAAATAGTGAAAAACCCGATTATACATTTGCATGAAATCATATAGATTCAACAAATGAACAAAACGCTCACTGAGCGATAAACCCCAATCGGAAAATTAGCTTATTCATTTCTCATCAATATATGGCGTTTCAGACAGAAATATTTCAAGGGATGTTTTCTACTATCATCATCATTAGACCGTGTAAGTTTTATGTAAATCTGTGATCAAAAAGTATATTTCACAAGTTTTGTTCTTACCAATTCTGTAATGTCCCTTTAAGGTTACACAGCACAGACTGACTCCATCCAACAACCGCTGCCTATGGACATGCTAAGTCCTTGCCCCCTTTTTTACGGTTACTGTCAATAATTGACTACACCTCAGTACTCTCCTTTTACTGAAAAGTAGGAACTTTGGTTTTATGTTGCACATAATGTACGCCATACTTTGAAATGGAAGTAGAAAATAATATAGAACTCACTGTGCATCACGACGCAATAACTGAGTAACAATATTTGAATTGATTTTGAGACCTCACGCGTGAGGTCTCGAAATCAAGCATCTGAAAGCACAGCATTATTATCTCGCAACTTCGACGACCAATTGAGTTCAAATTTGTACAGGTTTGTTATTTTGTGCATATGTTGAGATACACCAAGTGAGAAGACTGGTCTTTGACAATTACCAAAGGTGTCCAGTGTCTTTAAACAGCAAATGCGAGATGTGTTTGATACAAGCAGCCAGACAAGGATTTACAAGTTGCATGAGTTACAGAACAGTCGCTCCGCATGGTTTAGAAAATAACATAAGTATTGAAAACTTAATTGAAAAATTACTTTTAATTGATTGATTGATTTTTTTAGCTTACAGTTTCAAATGAAATGCGACGTGACGTCACCAAATTTAACAACCGGTACACAGTGCAGAAATTAAACGACGAAATGCCTCAGGTTTGTTGCACAGTTATCTTTCAATCACCATTTCCTATATTTGCAAGTGCTTAATTTGGAAATAAAAGAGCAGTGGAATCAATATTTGGCGTCACTGTCAGCTCTAGGCAAGCTATACCACTGACTATTGACCCAATTCACCTGACGTCACCACCATACTAAATTATTGGTATTGCTGCGCCATTTTGGGAGTCAGTTTCCCTGTGTTATACTGCGCAGCGCGCATTTTAGAAGTCAGTGGCCCTGTGTGTTATACTGCGCAGTGCGCATTTTGGAAGTCACTGCCCTGTGTTTAACTGCGCAGTGCGCATTTCAGGTGACGTGCGCACATTTTACACGCTCAACATTACCCTTACGTGTACTTAAACATACAGTAGCAGCGTGTGACGTCAGTGCAGGGGGTCAATACATATGCATTACACATTGACCTCCAATAAGTTTACTATGTAAAAAAAAAATAATAATATGTTTTCGTTTTTATTCAATTTGAAAAATTTGACAATTAGTGACTTAAAAAAACCCACCACCAACAACAATAACAAGTGCGCAAGCCAATGATAACAACTACTTAATCAATTGCATTGAAGGTGCCAATCTATGCACTGTCTTAAAACAAAGTCTACATTAGTGGTCAAGGACATACCAAAGTAACCAATACATTTGAAATTGCTAACAATTCCCACCATGTACAGATAGATTGGCTGAGGTACTTCTGGTTGGTCCACAAAGATGATTTTCTACCCGAAGAAGAAATGCTCAACTTTTCTCCTCTCTATTTTGGACGGATGGCGCCATTTATACACAACACCCCAAAAAGGTATCAATGATGTAGTAATAGAGGGCGGGAGTACACACAGGAAGGTTGGATTAGCGAGGGCTTGATGGGGGGCATCAATGTGCATCCAAATAACCCACCAATTTTGAAATTATTATAGTTATCAAATGTTTAGCTTTTTCGAAAACCAACGAGAGATGTACACGCTAGAATAATCCCGGATCAGAACTGTGAACTGGATCAGCGTACCAAGGGGCAAGGTGCTACGGGTGGGTCAGTGTGACCCATTACCAGGTAAAACTGATGTATGGTTTTTGATTAAAACACCGGGGTCTTTTTGACCGTAAGAATGGGGTAATGCTGACCTAGAAATGGATCTGGCACAATACAACGGGATGCGATGCCGGGTCAATCTACAACTCCTTCCAGTGTTAATTATCGATGGCGATCTTATCATAACGCGTCAGTGGCGCGTTGTGGACTACTTGGATGAATCCGGGTCAGTTATAATCTGCAGGTCCTTAAATGAATCCGGGTCAAAATCTAATTTTGACCAGTTTCCCAGTCAACATGACTAAGACATGGATCAGGCTCCCCTGGGACATGGAATCTGGGTCATTTCTGACCCGGGAGTTCTTAGAGATTAGAGTGTAACAGACGAATATTTCTCTATTTTACAACAGGACATTAGCTAACTACCTCATGTGGCGCGTTGTGGACTACATGAACGAATACCTTGGTTCGGAACTGCGGGAGATCAGGCAGCAATTCCTGTGGATTACGAAGGGCAAGAAGAGGGAGCGTAACCGCTGGAAGGTCTGCTTCGAGAATACCAACAATCTTTTCGGTATGGCGGTGGGGGCGCTTTTCGTCAAAAAGCATTTTGACGAGAGGAGCAGATCAACGGCAAGTGTATTTTAAAATTCTTATAGACCTTATGCATATGACGTCATTTGGGTAGGGCGCCCTCGCCTAGAGGTCAAAAGGAGGTTGTTTATTGGCGAGTCCTGTGAGCTGTGCGTACAAGTCTCTGCGTATTCATTGTTTTGTCATCGGTTTACCTCTAAGATGGCTGGAAGAAGTGAGAATGGGTTTTTAATCAATGGTCCTGGATAGTTTGGTTCAGTTTGACACTTCCAAAATCGGCACAAGGGTGTTTGAACTTAGGCCGCGTCCGAATCGAGCGTCTTCGGCTTCCATGGTTGAAGAACAAGAGTGTTCGGCAGTACGGCCATAGCCACTGCCAAGACCATGAACTCGGACACGACTCGCTAGAACTCGCCACCCTTAAGAAAAAGGGCCCAAACACTTGAATTAGAAAAAGCTTTGTGTTTTGTTTTTACGATGAACCCGTGTCAATGTGTTCATGAAAATGGTTTTGATGTGTCCATTCACAGGCTCAAGAGATGGTTGCCGATATACGAGCAACACTGATTGAAACCATTAAAGATGTGCCATGGATGGACGAACAAACCAAAGAACTTGCTCTCAAAAAGGTGGGTCAAATTCAATTCAAGAATCAAGTCGATCATTCCTTATAGTTATATTTCATCCAAAGACTGCATGAAACGTATTCATGAAACGTACACATTTGGATGTATTGAACCTTGAACATGAGAGTTGTATGCATGAAACATAACAACATTTAGCCTTGATTGCAAGGCTGTGTTTGCTTACTATAAAGCTAAAAATGTGCATAACCACAGCCGCACGAATGCGATGCCCGAATGCAATGCAACTCCTGTTCAGGTTCCCCGACTGTCTTTAAACAGCACACCACGCTCTCACCCAAGGAAGCACACAAACGCTCGTTTCCACAGTCCCCCCCACACCGCTATTGTCTACGGGCTAGGATTGTGAGCGATAGCGGTGTGTGGACAATAGCGGTGTGTGTGTGGGGCTGTGTACAGGCGCTGTGTGTGTGCATGGTGAGAGTGCGGTGTCCTATTTTTTTTAGAGTCAGTCGGGGGACTGGAGTTGTATGGCATTCGGGCGGCTGAGGTTTTAGTATCCTTGCTCTATGGTTTTAGCTAGAGTACTTGTCTACACAGCCTTGATATCAAGGCTAAACAACATTACATTAATTTTTTTTCTGAAAACAAATTGTGCAGGCTTCAAAAATTAAGGAGCGGATAGGCTATGGCGACATCCTGAAGGACGAGGAGGCAGTAAATGATGCCTACAAATCGGTAAGTTCAGTATACAAAAAAAGGATATCAGGAACTGTATCTTTTGCCAACATTATACTAATGATGACGCAACGCCACATGACAATCTTTTGTAAAACGTTTGTAAACCAATACTGCAATGGCTCGTGCAAGTCTCGCAATGTGTTCAAACACTTTGGGGACCACTTTGGGCCCACGTACATTGCTTTTACGTGTGTAGGAAAGAAACGTGCGCTCTTGAACGGGTTCAAATGTTTGAATTACGCGCGTCTATAACGAGACTTTATCATAAAGTTTGGTGTTGCCATATGACATCGATGGTTGATGGGCGCTGTATGCTTTCTGAGTCCTGCCGAGGAAGAACAGGCAACCCAAGTGGGATTCGAACCCGCAACCTTCCATTCTAAAACAGACCTCAATCTAAATCTAATCTAATCTTGTATTGCTCAAGTGCAACACATACAATTATCTCAGCGCAGTGTGCACCTGTAAAGAGCCCTTTTAAAAACAGTACCAGTAAAAAAAACCTCTTCCGGGTCATTTTGACACATTCCGGGTCAGCCTGAACCATAAATGGGTCAGGTCCCACAGAACCCGAAATCCGGGTCAATTCTGACCCGAAATTGGTTAATGTGTACTACTCAGTCATTACAGAATTCACATACGGAGGTTTCTTTTTAACAAACAGTGCTACTTTTTCAACAGATAGAAATTTCTTCCACGGAATACTTCGAGAACGTCCGGGAAATGTGGAGGGCAGATGCGATTGAGCATTTATCACAATATGGAAAATCGGTTGGTCGGGGAATGTAAGTCAAGACAATCCTGAAATTGTTGATAAAAGGTAATCTGTTATCAACAAATTCAGGATTCTTAGATTAAACAAAGCAAAAAAAAACACAAAAAAACCTAATAGGTTAACACCTGTCTCAACATGTTCACATGTTCTTTTCTTTTTTCAAAATCAAAATTAGTTCAGGTTGACAGTAATGCAAGCTGTTCGGATTATTGTGATTTTTTAAAACCTTTTATACTAAACAACATTTTTTTGATATGTAGAGCAGGTGTATTTCTTAGTTGTAATTTTTTACAATTGTTTATGTCCGTGACGGTTGAACTATCTTAACTCAAAATAAATACGGGTGTAACTTTTTTAACAAAGGTACCGTTTCTGCTCTGATTTTTACTTTATATATTAGTTTTCTTTTTTACACAGATGGAAGAAATCACCGATTGAAGTAAATGCGTATTATACTCCACAGGATAATGAAATTAGTAAGTATAAATTGCCGTTTGTTTAGGTATAGTAGATACATTTCTATTGCAACGTCACAGCCCGAGATTTTGCCAACCAATGTTGAAAAACTATGAGAAGCCATAAATGCAAAGCAAGAACAGATAGCCACAGTTTGTAATAATGTTACACAAATATTTCAAACAGTGTCTAAAAAATAGTGTTAACACGATTGAATGTTTTGCTAACATTCGGCCTTCCATGCGAACCAGCGCGGTTTGTTTATCAAGAGCACTAGACTCAAGTCACATGTCCGTTTATAGATCATGTAGGCCAACATGTGACATCACAGTCTGGACTTCCTACAGACACGATCTGTACGCTCAATGGAAGAAAACATTAATGCTGTTAATATTTTATATATATATTGCACTCTGAATGTTATCAACTTTTTATAAGGAGATATGAGCGCACATCTAAAAGGAAGTTGTTACTTTTATAGCACTTGAATTTAAGGTGAAAATTATGACACAAAATGTGAAATTTATCATTTGACCAGTATGGAATCTTGCGTGCCAGAAAGGCCCTGGAATGTACAAGGGCACTCTTTTTGCAAACAAAGGTTACACGGTCTATACTCATAATGCAAAATGTTAAACAGGTCGGCAACGGCCACGTATCATTGATGATGTTCAGAGTGCCCTCTATCGGTGTAGACAGTGATTTGATCCACGACTGTGATATCATAGACAGTTGGCGTATGGGGCAAGGTACAAGTGAATATGTTTATCCACCAAAGTAAGCTATAAATGTAAACAAAAATAATAAGTCAAATCAAAACTAGACAATTTTAGTGTGACCTAAATGTTTGTGTGTTTACTTTCTACGACACAGGTTTTCCAGCGGGTATATTTCAACCTCCATTCTACTCGAACGCTTTCCCAATGTATGTATTAAAACAAACCGTACCAAAAGTATTTTTTTTTTAATACAAAGGTCTAATAACTAATTTTTGTGAGCAGTTCTATTACAAAATGTAGAACATGGACTCTGACGAACATTGGAAAAAACTTACAACTCAATAATGATTCAATTACATTGACGTTAGAAAGTTCACGTGATAAATCACGTGTTCTCGAACCCTCCGAGCAGCCACGGGAAAACAATTTACATGCTGGATCCACTGGGCGCGGTCAAGAGGCAAATTTTATTACGGGTAAATAAATATGTTTGGGTGGGGGGGGGGCAAATTATTGTTCTAATGGTATGAAAAGATGAATAGATGCTCCCTGGACCCACACACTAAAGATTGAAGCATTCTGAAAATTTACACATTGGTTCACTACTAATTTTTAAAACAGTACATTAAGTTTTTTAAGCTTTCCCACACTACTTGTCAACCTTTGAGTTCACTCACCCGGAAATCACTACAGTATATGAACGAGGGGGTGTTTATAGGTAGTTCCAAAAATAAATCAGCGGAATTGATCCACACATTTTGTAGTTATTCAAAAAAAGTATGACGCTGGTCCTCCCAACTACGCTCCTCGGCTGCTCTGAGGGTTTTAAACAAAGTCTGCCTTTTGTTTGACACATGGGCTCAGTTTGGGAAATGGGAGAGAGTCAATTAGCGCAATGCTGTGGGAAGGCACGATCAGATTAAGCGAGAACAGTTGGATCACCGTTTCCGTGACCAAACTTTGACAGGTGTTTGCTTACTTTACTGAAGTGAATGACTCTTTCTGTTCATTGCAGGGCAATGAACTATGGGGGCATCGGTATGGTTATTGGGCATGAACTCATGCATGGTTTCGACGACAAAGGTAAGGTGAAGGGTTACCCGTAGAGTAATGACGTCATTACACTTTTATAGGTGTACCACATACGTTAGCTAAATAGAGAGAAAATGCAGAGCATTCTGATTTTACAAAAAAAAAAAAAAAAAAAAAAACCGAACACCCTCACAAACCATCAAACAAACAAACAAACAAACAAACAAACAAACAAACAAACACCCCAACACACCACCAAACAAAGAAACTTCCCCAAACCTTTCTTTGCCGATAAAACAATAAACATCATTATTGTTGTATCTCATTATAGGAAGACATTTTGATGACGAGGGGAATGTGAACCAATGGTTCTCCAATTCTTCACTCCAAGCCTACAATGAGAGGAAAGAATGTTTCATTCAACAATATTCAAGTTACTATGTTCCCGAAGTTGACAAGTATGTAAGTGACTATCCATTCAAATGATTTATTCCGACACACTGAAAACTTCCGGGTCAGAATTGACCCGGATCCAGGTGCCGTTGGGCCCAACCCATTTATGGGTCAGTATGACCTTAAATCTGCGTCAAAATGACCCTCGAAAGGGTCAAAATCACGCAGAATCCGAGTTTAAACCACTTCACGGGTCAGCCTGACCCAGATCTGGGTCAGGTCCTGGGATCTGGTTCAACTCTGACCCGGGAGTGCATTGCAAGCATAGCTCCACCGAACCAACGTTTATTTGCTTTGCCTCGGTAAACAGGAACGAAATGTTAGGAAGTCGTAGGTTCTATCATAAAAAGTGATAAGCTTTTTTGCTTTCTTTCTTTTAGATAAACGGTCAAAAAACACAGGGCGAGGTCCTAGCTGACAATGGCGGAATCAAGGAGGCATTCCTCGTAAGTAGCACTGTCTATTCGATTATACGATATTCGATCTCGTTTTCAACGTAAGTATACACGGACCTACACTGTAAAGGCAATTGAGAAACTTGACTGTATACTCTCATATCCAGAGTACAGTTTTGATTTGTTTGTTTCCTTTGCCAGGCATACAAGAAGTGGCAGAAAAGACACGGCGGACCAGGACCTACTTTACCAGGGCTGGACCTCACGCACGACCAACTCTTCTACCTGAATTTTGCTCAGGTATGACTCTTTAGAAGGGCGTTATCTGGTTCGCTGTATTGGTTCCATTATGCTGCTTTGGTGCATGGTGTAAGACGGGGAATGTTGGTCTTGTTTTCGTTCGTGATGAACGAATGTATTTTGTTGTTCAATTCCTTGTACTTAGGCGATGGTAAAGTTTTTAATATGTGAAGCTCGTGAGTTTCTGTTTAGGTTTTTTGTTCATTTCCCTTTTCGTCACAGCTGTCGCAGTTGTCATTATGTGACACACATGACAATGCAACTGACGATCTGAGCATTTGCTATATTTGATTTAACATAGATATGGTGCAGCCTACACCGTCGTGAAGAACTGCTGTACGTAATTACAACAGACTCGCATCCGCCAGAACATTCGAGGTACAGTACACATAGCCAAATCTCCGAATCAATATCAACTTTTTGCTTAAAGGGAAAGTATTTTTTACTGAAATAGTAAATCCACTTCCTCTAGTTCTCAAAAGACACACAAGATATTCCACCTGTGATGACGTACAATTCGTTCGGTTACCGTGTTTTGTCAGAGATTTTCTGCAAGTTTATGTTGTTTTATAACACAATGAAACACTCACTTGCGGGGGATTGGGGTTGGTATAAATGAGTTTTTAGACTGAAACTAACAGTTATTGTACTTTGTCTTATGCTATTTGATATTTGTGTTTGCTTCAACTCAGGGTGGTTGGGACGTTGTCCAACTCGGAGTACTTTGCTGAAGCCTACCAATGCAAAAAGGGGTCTCCAATGGTACGGGATAAGCCGTGCAAGCTGTGGTGAGATCTGCTAGAAGTACACATGGATTAGCAATTTTCACCACGATTCTCGGTTTGGTCACATTACTTTTCAAGACACACTCTAAAAGCTCTTAGGTCAGAATTGATCTGGATTTGAGTCCCAGGGGACCTGACCCATTTCTGGGTCAGGCTGGCCCCAACCTTGTTCCTAGGGGTGATCGATCTCGCCGCACCATTTTGTCCAGCATGAGAGGTATCGACACGGCACGCTGCCCATGGTAGCGAGGCTGGGCTGACCCGGACAGTGGTTAAAAGAATGGGATTTTAACCCATCTTCTGCATCATTATGATCAATTTCTAGCTCGTTTTGACACTGAGTCCGGGTCATACTGACCCAGAAATGGGTCAGGCCCCATCGGACCCGGATCGGTGTCAATTCTGACCCGGAAGTTTTTAGAGTCCAACAAAGCAAGATGAGTGATGTGTTTCACATAAATGTTTTGCACCAAGCTCCTTCCGTTTTCGTTTCTCCCAAGAGTCATTGACAACGATCGGTTGACGTCATTATGAATTCATATAGATAGGTTGCAGTATGACGTAAATCGGCCATCTTTACGGGCAGTTTAGAACAAACAGTCGTGCGTTTCGTGTGAGAACGGCGTGCAACACGCGCGCATTTCACGAAACTCGTTGCAGGATTGGTCAGTGAACAACGCGGCTGCGTTAATAAGTTGAGCGTTTGACGCACCTGCAAGCCAAAATGCACTTTGCCTGTAAAGATGGCGTCTACTGGGAACTATCTATAGGGAACGTTAATCATGATTTGAGTGTCCGTTTAGTCGTCGACGAATAGATACAAACTTGATTAATTTCAACCTTAGAAAGAAGTCGCTGTTTTTTTATTACAACTTATAATGTTACCACTAATTTAATTTTATAGAGTTTTTTCTTTCCCTATTGCCATACTTTTCATATGTTTTTAATCGTGACTTTCATTTGAAATGTAGACCAAGACTTTTTAGTACATATTAAAAGTATAAAAGTAATGAAATTTTGGTAAATCGTCTGTAACATGTAATTTTTACTTCACTGACATGTACATAAACTTAATTAACTTAGTGTGAGACAATTTTTTTCGGTCACCAGTATTTTGTTACTATTTGGTAATCGCGCCCGAAACTAGAAGACTTCGGATCTTCTTCCGAGCTGTTGATGAAAACTGTCCGTCGTTGATTTGCAGTGGTGTTGCCGTACTCATCTTGGACGCTATTGTCCCACATAGGGTAGGGTTATGTATTCCTGCTGGTTTAATGAGATTATTAAGCACACCTTTACATGAAATCGTTGATTTGGAACGCTGTCATCGACTATGATGTCTCTGAATATTGACGTTTCTTTTAACGGATTTGAACCGAGCTAGCAAAACATGTATTTTTGCGTTCAATGTAATAGTAAAACAAATTCATGTGAGCAACACGAACAAGCTCACATTTTGAACAGTATGGCATACGGATATAACGTTGGTTGTACAGTACATTAGATCGTTTCAAAGAGTAAGGTTAAGTAGTTGCCAACAGTCTAGCCAAAACCATCAATGTTGTACGTTATCTTGATTTTAAACAGCAAAAATCCCCCAATACTGCCACTGCTGACATTTTTCTTAATTTAAATAGAGTGAACAAATCACTAGCAGACGTTCGCCGGAGGCATTGCCACTAAGACATTATGCATTGACGTCATCACACAACCATCTTAGAGGTAAGACGATAATGAAACAAAGGAAAATGCACATGTACGCGCGGCGCACAGGATGGGTCAATGAGCAACCTTCTTTTGACCTCTAGCCGAGGGCGCCCTATTCAAATGACGTCACGTGCATAAGGTTTATACTTCGCCTAATTTTGATTCCTCGTGAATAAACAATACCACCAGCAGCATCTCGCCCCAAATAACGATACTTGTTATACCTTTTGTTGATTGTGAACATGCCCTTGTCTGCAGTGTTACAAGTATCATTAATGTACATTATCTCGATTACAAGTGTTAGCATAGGCCTACCAGTAGCAACAGTTTTGCATACATAACAATATTATACATTTAGAGGTTTTTCTTTTTCCGTTTTCTTTGAATGTCATTAAAAATATTACTACTATTACATGTCTATTGCTATGGTAACTAATATGTCATGCTAAATCATTTATAAAGTCACTTCTTATATGATAGAATTTATATTTCAATATAATGTATCTTTAACATTTTGGAAACATTTGTACGACACCTACATTAACAATTAATCCTTATCTCGGATTGCAGTTCCATAGTCGTTCCAAATGTCGCAGAATCCGAGGTAAAATCAATTTTTTACCACTGTGCAGGTCGGCCTGACCGGAAATGGGTCAGGCCCCCTGAGACGCGGATTCCGGGTCAACTCTGACCCGGTAGTTGTTTAGAATGTACAAACAATTAGATCAAGCTTCAATGATACCAAGTGAAATGGGCTGCAGTTATGAATAACAAGAGTAGGCCGTTTGTTAAGCCAACGTGCATTGCGTTGGCAGATTCAAAATGGCGATCGTAGCCTGGAGTAGGAGCCGACTAATTTCTACCCAAAATGCGTGTGGAATAATGCTTTAATACAACGTATGGAGAAAGGGTTTTTCGACAATGGGCCCCAATAGTTGCTTTGTGCGATCGACTAACCATGTTTTTCTTGAAGAAAAATGTTTTGGTGTACGTCTTGAAGAAATCTGGTGCCTGTTAAGCATAGTAGAGTAGTCTGTATCTGTGTGCATTAATTATACATAAATCCTATCGACATATAAGCGCTTAAAACTTAAAACATATGTATATCATTTACAGTGTTAACGTTGCTTTTTTATAAATACATTTTAATGTCATGAGAATTGTAAGTTTGCTACAGTATAAGTGTGCACTTTTGGCAAAATGAATTTAGGCATCATACCGGTATTGTATTGAAAAATCTCATAAACCATGACGTACACACGGGAATGTGAGTGGAAAGTGGTATAAAATTGGATAGGGGCTTATTTTGATTTGTTCATCTATGTACTTAGTTTAATACGCATATCATATGCATGAACTTGTCATAAACTTGTGGTGGAATCTTTTGTGAATAAAACTCAAGAGACATTAGAAGAAAAAATGTCAAATGAAACATTTACATTTCTCATTTTCGTGGAGGTTTGTATTATTAATGCCATATGGTTCACATTATTTATTTGGTCTGGAAGACCCGCTTTGGAAGTCCCGTAAATGAGTCCTTGCTCGTGCGAACTTAAAGTGCTATAGTTCTTCCCGTGTTTGTCATTTTATTGTAGCCATAATGTTGAGTGGAATATGAAATAGATTCAAGTAAAACAAGCTAGCCTTGGTTCAAGGTGTTGATATTAAACGTGATTTGCCGTTGTACTCACACACAGGGGGCGCTACCGTCGTTCAAGGAAACTTTGTATGTGATCGTTTTACTATATTTATGTATTTATTTAATTCTTTCAATACACATCCAAACAGCGCAAGGATGAATAGGAGACAAGTAGAAAATGTTCAGGGAAAAACCCCACGCAATTATAAGGTAGAGACTGAAAACCCAATCCACATATGCAAGGCTCCGGGTCTGAGGTGGGATTCGAACCGGGGTCCACAGAGGTGAAAGGCAGGAAAAAGAAACCACTGATTCAACCCGATCCCCAGTATAGCCGTTAAAAGGACTGGAGTGTACGGCTTGAAGCACGAACCGTGATTTAATCAGCAGCTGTGACCACATTATGCCGGACAGTATAGTTTAAAGATCAAGAAAGGAAAATATTCACACAATATCAGCCTCAAACACAAGAAGACGTTTCTCCCTTTAAGACTGGTGGTATCTGAGGTGAACAGTCCATGCTAGTGTCGTATATAATAATATGGATTTAAATATGTCGCTAAAACAAAGACAAGGTCGAGAAAGAAACAGTCACTGGCAACGTTTCCCTCGTCACCCAATCTCCTTTACAAAGAAGGGGACAGTGGGGGAGCAGGCTAGACGCAGGTGGCTAGATTGAGGTGAGTTGTAGCACGTCTTATCAAGGCGACACCTCATCATCACTGGAGCGTACAGAGGGGTTATTATCCAAGGGGTGAACCCCAAAGGATCGATCCGAGTGCGCAATCAGATTTCGAGAATGCAAAATAACTTCTTTAAGAGAAAAAAAAGGTGTTCTTTTCTTTTTCTTTTTTCGCTCCTTTCTGTCTTCCTTTTTGCCCCTACACCCCCTTTTTCTTTCTTTCCCGTTTTTTTCTTTTCTCTTTTCACTCATTTTCTTTCTTTTTGTCTTGTTGTTTGTTTGTTTTGTGGGTTTTTTTCTTGAGGGGGTGGGGGTTCCTTTTTTCCAACGAACTTTCGGGAATTTTACTACAAACAAGGGAGGCCAGTCCTAAGGGGGTGGGTGGGGGGTGTTGGGGGTGTTGTGGGGTGTTGTGGGGTGTTGGGGGGGGGGTGTTGGGGTGGGTGTCTGCGGAGATGGTACATTTTGAAGCCTGTTTGAACAGTTCCCAGTATATATCGAATGTCACATGAATGTCACATGTGTCGTAATTACAACGAATCAGGAAACTCGAAAGAAGAAAGATATCTAGGACAGACCGACCAAGACGATAACAACAACAATTACAAAAAGGTATTATCACCTTAGATTTGTCTGATGTTGGTGTTGAAAACGAACCGTTTTTGTTTAGTTATTGCCTCTGATTTGATCACCATGTGTAAGTGTCCAAAGTGAATCTATTATTTACAACACCACCTTGATTAATTATGCAATATATTGCCACTTTTTCATGGAAGGTCCGCACCGCCATGCATCCGTAACAAGTCAGTAATAAGGCCCCATTATGCAAAAAATAAAAGGGGAGAAAAAAAATATATCTAAGTAAACAGTTGCAAACCGATCTGATGACAGTTCCAGACCGACACTGATTTCATAAATAGTTCTTTGTCTTATTAAAACCCCCCTTCGTTTAGATTCTCAGCGTATAGCTTTCTGAATAATTCTAAATCACTTTGGTATGCACGATTTCCAATTTCTTAAAATCGGAGCTATAACACTTGCATGGATTTATTATGATGCAAGACGTGGGAGTAACTACTAATAGTTATTGGTCTCTCAGGCGCGTTTGAATACAAGCCACGATGCACTTACATCAAGCGACTGGAAAATCAGTGCAGTCATGTTGCGATACCTGAACAAGATTGCAGCAACATACACGGAATGTGTTATGGGTGCACCACACTAAACATTACTCCCCATACAACCAATGCTAAATGCTAAATTATTACTCAAAATATATGTATATATTTTTTTCCCCACAGAACTCGGGGAAGTACTGAGTAACTAATGTGCTTTACACATCGGTGAAAGGATAAAACCAAATAATATTCTTCATCCCTGGTGCAAATTTAACATCTATTAAGTATATTCAAAATATGCTTAAAAGTCAAAAACAAACTTATTATATTTTTTGACAACTAAACTTATTTTGTGTAAGTTAGCCCTTAAGCTTTTGAGCTAGACTCATCCAAAAAACGACAACTACTACAACCTAAACGACCAAACTGGTCCGACTCCATCTTGAAAAACATTATCCTACACCTTTTTGAAAAATAGGGCCATTTTTTGAGGGCTTGTGTACCACAAATGCTTCAGACTGAAAGTCAACAACCCCAAAGGCACAATACTTGACCATTTTTCAAAAATCCATAAAAGCTATGAACCTTTAAACCTTTGATTTATGGAAAAAGTTATGGGTGTACATTTTATTAATGTGGTTCCGTGCATGAATTTCTCTCTAGTTAGCGTGGTGCAATCATGTTTTATGCAAAGCAGCGCCCTCTCTAGCCACTAAACTGTTAACATAAATGAAAGTTTTATTTGCAAAGTTTATCTTAGCCCGAACATCTGACGTCACACTTCGAGGCTCGTGTTTTACGCCAGAGACCGGCTTTGAGCGTTTGGAGGAATCCTGACAAACGCACCTTTGACCTCGCATCCCATTGCGGTCTTGCAGATAGGGGGACCAGTTGGACAGGGGACCAGTAGCAGTGACCATCTCTTTGGCTACATAGACCGGTGCATGTCCTTATCCCTGCGGAAGGACAGCGTACCAGTCTAAGTTTATCTCAGCCCTTTTGAAGCGGAGTCTGGAAGTTTTTTCTTAGGCCATTGGGACGTATCCATATTGGTGACTACAACTACGACTAGGAATGTTGCTAAGGGTACTGTACTTCAACGCATGATGAAGCGGAAATCTAGCTATAGCCGTAGCTGTAGCCGTAGCTGTAGCCGCCAATTCGTACCCGGCCATATACTGTCAGGCCGACTCACTGGTGGAGTTTTTAGTGGTTTTAGTTGTAGTATGTACTTGGTTTTAAACGAGTACGTTTAATACTAGCGGCAATTCGAGTCACAGCGTACTGTCGGCACTACACACTTTAAACAAATGTGGGTCAGAAGTAACCCGGACCCGGGTCCCAATGGGCCTGACCCATTGCTGTGTCAGTAGTCAGTATGACCCAGTCAGTATGACCCAGAAAAGGGTCAAAATGAAGCAGAATCTGAGTTAAAATCCTACTTGGTGAGCACTTTAAGGGTCAGCCTGGCCCGGAAATGGGTCAGGCCCCCTGAGACCCGGGTCAATTCTGACCCGGGAGTGTTTAGAGTGTACTGCTGAATGCAATGAAGAATGATGGATTATACATTTACACTTGTCTTTGCATTCTAGGATGTTAGAGTACATGTCAGAGTAAATTGCAATCTAATGGACATCATGGGCACGTACATGTATAATAGCTATTGTATTTGTTCATTTATTTTATTAAGTCCCTGCTGTATCCGGAACCTGGTCTTAATTGTTGATTGGAACAGAATTCAATTTGTTCCCAACCATTACTGTAAGTGAGGAGCTTTGATTGTTTAATGGAAAGTAACCCGAGCTCTCAGTTATTAAATTATAATGCATCTGCCGAATATATAGGAGGGGGGCCAACCACTATCTAGTCACCAGCTGATCATTATGTAAAGTAGGCATTTTGTGCGCTATCAATTATTCAATATTCATGCTCTGACGATATTTGCGGACGGTGTGACAACAGTACCTGCATTCTTAAGCAAGGACTCCATGTATACTGGCTGGTACTGCTCACTCGACACAACAATACCCTATGGGTTTAAAACGGTGCCAATCCATCAACTCGCTCAGCATTTTGTAATACTTTAATCTGGACACAATACACGGGGACATCTCATCGGAGTCTTTCCCGGCACCAGACTGGTTTGGTGTTAAAAGAACATTACAGAATTGGTTGTTGCTACAAAACAGTTGCTGGCAGTGTAGGCACTTTATGTAATCCACCATATACATAAACTGACAAACCTGTAGAAGTTTGAGACCGAGCGGCCATCTGGGTCATGAGAAAATAGTGAAAACCCGATTATACATTTGCATGAAATCATATAGGTTCAACAAATGAATAAAACGCTCACTGAGCGATAAACTCAAATCGGAAAATTGGTTTATTCATTTCTCATCAAATAATGGCATTTCAGACAGAAATATTTCAGGGGATGTTTTCTACTATCATCATCATTAGACCGTTTAAGTTTTATGTAAATCTGTGATCAAAAGTATATTTTACAAGTTTTTTTCTTACCAATTCTGTAATGTTCCTTTAATAAATAGTAACAATAATAACGTTAAAAACAAGAAGAACAAAGCGCCTTACACTAAAACATTAACCACCAAACGGCTAACATCGAAGCCCTTGTCCCTTCACATGTAACATTCCCAGTGTAAATTTTTGATGAGGATACTTTTATATGAAAATAGAGTCCATTTGACGCTGCTGGATTTTTGTTAAAGAGAAGAAAAGAATACTATAAAACATGTTAGAAATATCGACCCCTTTGAAGTAAGGTAGATTTAGAGAAAGAGATAATTTTTCACACACAAAATTCAGAATCTGAGCAGTCATGAAGCCTTTCTCAGGCGTCTGAAAGCACACAATTGGTAGCAGCAAGTGTGATTTTTTCCCTTCCATTATTTTCTTGCAACTTTAATGACCGGTTGAGTCAAAATTTTCACAGGTTTTTTATTTTGTGCATAATTTATGTTGGGATATACCCCAAGTGAGGATACTGGTCTTTGACAATTACCAAAAGTATATATCATTCCTTTAAAACATGTGGTCATGTGGAGCTCCTCGAGGTCTGTGTCTAAAAGGAACATTACAGAATTGGTAAGAAGAAAACTTGTAAAATATACTTTTTTATCACAGATTTACATAAAACTTACACGGTCTAATGATGATAGTAGAAAACATCCCTTGAAATATTTCTGTCTGAAATGCCATATTTGATGAGAAATGAATAAACTAATTTTCCGATTGGAGTTTATCGCTCAGTGAGCGTTTTATTCATTTGTTGAATCTATATGAAAATAATGTGTAATTGGTTTTTCACTATTTTCTCGTGACCCAGATGACCGATCGATCTCAAACTTCTACAGGTTTGTCAGTTTATGTATATAATAATAATAATAATAATAACTGTATTTATAAATATATTTGTTAACCTTCCATGTATGTGGAGCTACGTTTTTGAAGTATGAGACCTAGTCATTTATAGCACCATGTAATGGTTTACACGGTGCTGTGGCGCAATATGCTGCCGATCAAACCAGGAACACCGGGGCGAACCCCTTCTCTTTACGATAAGTGTACTGGGTTCTTTTACGTGCATTACACACCACACGGGACCTACGGCTTTACGTCCCATCCGAAGGACGCAGCAATAATGGTTAAGTGTCTTGCTAAAGGACACAGGTGTCACGACCGGGACTCGAACCCACACTCTGCTGAACAGAAACACCAGAGCTGAAGTCCGGTGTTCTTATCCGCTCGGCCACGACACGCCATAATGGTGGATTACATAAAGTGCTTACACTGCCAGCAACTGTTTTGTTAGCAACAAATAATTTTGTAATGTTCCTTTAAGATGACATTCTCAGACCACTCTATAAATAAATAAAGAGATAAATACCTGACTGGCAGTACGTTTAAAAGTGATTTTCACACGGTACATGCACTGCATTTATCATTTATGCCTTGCATGCAGAGCCGTAATTACATGACGTTGAAATATCTGCCGTATATAAAGATACACATCATTAGACGAATGTTGAGTTACTTTTTATGGTAATATGAAAGTCCTTTGGGAAATTAGCTTGTATGACGAAAACTGTCGAGCCCGAAAAAGGTTAATGCAGCGCTCAGCAATTATGATTTAATAGTCTTATAATATAGCGCAAGTATTTACCAATAAGGTTCACAAGGCGCTGGGACAACCAAAACCATTTTAAGACAGGTTTTCAAATGTTTTGAATTATGAGACCGGTTTCGTAGCGCTTATAAGGGTTTGCAAGGTGCTGCGGCACATTGTCTTTCACAACTACCAAAAGTATATCCCATGCCTTTAAAACATGTGGTCATCATGTGAGACACACCGGGGCAAACCTCTCTTTAGTGTAACTGGGTTCTTTTACGTGCATTACACAACACACGGGACATAAATGGTTAAGGTCATACTCGGAGGAAGAAGCAATAATGATTATTAAAGTCCCCTGGTTAAGGACACATGAGTCAAGACCGGGCGGGACTTGAACCCACACTCTGCTGACCAGAAACACCAGAGCTCGAGTCCATTGCGCTTGACCGCTCGTCTACGACACGTCATAACCTTTACTAAAGCATCTTTATTAAAACAATACAGAGGAAATAGCTTGTCAATGATTTAAAGGGTTGGGTAACTAGTCAGTCCTTTACTCAGGTTCTTGTCAGTCTGCTCAGACATACTTGCCTATATGGTGTGTCTAATGGTGAAGCGAATTTTATCTGGACAAGCAAGTCCAAATTTGGATGAAAAAAGTTATAATAGGGGGAATGTAAATAGGAGGCTGAAGTATCGCTATTCTCTGTCACCTGAAAGCACAACCTGATCAATCCCATGTTAGCAGAACTTCCATGACTTCCATTAACCCCCCAAAAATGTATACAACTTAGATTCGTCTACAAGATCGATCCATCTTTAACAACGCCCCAAAGTACCTCTCCAGCCTCATCCGTCCATACTCTTGTACACGCCCTGACCTTCGCTCTTAAGGGCCCATGAGCCAAAGACATCTGCAGAGACGGATCCTTCACTGTTGTATCAGCCCGAGAGTGGAACCAACTCCCACTGGCCGCCAAATCGTCCCCATCTATCACTGTATCAGTGGACCCAGCTCCCACTGGCCGCCAAATCGTCCCCATCCACTGTTGTATCATTAGAGCCAACTTCCAACGACCGTCAAATCAGCCCGAATGTGGAACAAACTCCCACTGACCGTCGAATGGTCCCAAGACGAGAAACGAATCTCAACTGCACAACCTACAAAATCTTTTTCCTATTATAGAGGAATCCTGACGCACAGGAATAACCATTTTTATTATTGTGTTCTACCTTAAATATTCATATATGCAGTAATTTCTAATTTGGTAAAATCACACTTAATCAAGGCGAGCGAGGTTTCGTGTGAATTCATACAGTTTTTCATATCAACGAAGGTGAAATATTTATTAGATTTCTGCTATGAAAACAGAATATTACGAGGAATGCTGCCCAGAACGGGAAGACGATGTTTTCATAGCTGAGCATAACAACCTTTATAAAGACTGCCTCTTGCGACTGGTTTGATCCCATTCAATTATTGCTGTTTACCACGAGGGGGAAACGGTATGTCTTTGCCGCTGCCGATTCGGTACCAAATGCACGTTGCCGTCGTCTATCACATTTCCCCTTAGAGACAAGCAGGTATTGTAGTCACGCGTCTCGGTGCTATGGAGCGTGGACACAGAGACGGCCCCTCTGCACGTGTCATTTTCTCAACGCTCCGTTTTTGGCGCGCTTCTCCAGCAAGCCGCTTTTTGTATTTGTACAGCCTGCAATTCCATCACAAAAACAGTCGCTGTATTTTAAAGGAAAGGTGTGATATTAGTTACAGGGGTACACACAAATAATGAGCTTGTATTTTTAGACTTGACCTTTTCTGAATCAATGTACAAGTAATTAAGTCACCCGATCAGCAATTAGCTGTTTGCAACAGCTAATTCTTTTTTCCTATACCAGTAAGTCACTTATTCAAAACATTCTTTTGGTAGAGCTATGCATGGCACACGAGTCAACTTACAGGCAGCCAGTTCTCAATAACCGAAAATAAAAATAGTTGACGTTTTTCTTGATGATAGTAAAACACTTTCAGAAAAAAAAGTTTGTTGTGCCACCAAAATCTGTTCGCATGCAATGCAGGTTTGTTACATCCGAGTTGCCTGGGAAAAGTGTCCTGGTGTCCAGGCACTTAAACGCTACAGAAGGCCTGGTGTTCCAGAAGATGTCACCACATTATAGATAGCGCAATACAAATTGTACCGTCATCTTTTTTACGAACACTCTCACTTCACTGTGTGCGGATGTTGAGAGATGCCATATTAACCCGGCTTCCCCTTTAAACCAATATAAACAGAGTCCCCTATTTGCAGGCGGGCACCGTCGAATTGCAATGTATTGTCCTCACGACTTCTCGTAACTGTCAGATGGTCAAGACATGACGGCATGCAGTGTGAAACATCATCTACCTCCCCGGTGTGGAACTGCCATATTAACCCCGTGGGCACTCACCGGTTCGCTTGGGGTCGCCTTTGAACATTTCATTCTCTGTCGAGTTCAACATTGTTTGACGACTCAGCAGTTTGTGTTGTGACTTGTTGAAAGCAACTTTCACCCCATGGGTACCGACCGGTTCTCTTGGTGGGGTCGACTTTACACATTTCATTCCATTTGGTGGAACATTATTTGACAATTCAGCAGTTTGTGTGGTGACTTGTTGTTGAAAACAACTACTTTTAGACGCAAGTGAAAGTGCATATACCCTTGTTCTTCTCTGAAAAGCTCAAACCTTTTGGTTCAGAAGACGCTTCATTACCCTCATCACCCTGCGTTCATTTATAGGGTTTGGGTTGTGTTCGCTGATTCTGTTCTTCAACAGGTAAACTTTGCTCAAGTAGTTTGAAACTATCAGCAGTCATTGACGAGTCGTGTATACAGCTCATGTACGTGTGTTTGGTAGTCTTGGACTTTTATAGCTATGTGGTATATGCGTCCAAGCTAATTCCTTTGTTTTCTTAGGTTGAGAAGCTTTGTCTTTTGAAGTCACAATCAGCTATTGTTCCGTTCTTCACAACATTGAAGCTACTTTGTCTATATAAAATAGGACTTACGATGACTAACGTCTCTCGATGAGCTTGTTGATGACATCAAATTGATATTTGCACAGCTAGATTTTGTGTCATTTCTGTTTATCATAACAAAAAAATAAATGTAACGGTGAACTTGCCGCTGTCTTATTCCAAGAAATAAGAACACGTTTTGCCTGAAGAAGAACTTCGCCAGAAACCTGAAACACCGATTTACTTCATTAAAAAGTAAGTTCCGCTTCTTTAATGTTGTATATTTATATGTAATTGTTTTATTTATTTGTTTGTTGTTTATTCATCTTTGTAACACATACGTTAGTAAAATGCAAAAAAGGTAACACTAACTTGAGTTTTATCTTTGGTAGTAGCGCGAGATCACGTGGTTGTATCCAGAATTAGGGGATTTCATATTCCCTACAACCTTCTGTTTTGCATTATGTGCCCATTACATTGACATACTCTGCACATTGCTTGGCTGGCATTTAACACAAAACAGGGCACCACAGTTTAGTATTAGATAATAGATTGAACAACGGGTTCTTCTTGGTTCTCGTGGGGTTTGAGGTATAACACTGGGACATTGGAACGAACGTTATAGTTGGTATTCAACGTATATATGAATTCAAATAAGGTTATCCACTTATAGCAGCGGTATTCACGATCCAGATTGATCATCATTATATGAAAAAAGTCAATATGTGCTTTGTTTCAAGACCAAAATGATAGTTTGCGTTAATTTAGTGGGTAGATTCTTTATTACACAATCACACATGTCCCCTGCTTACTGTAAAGTACCAATATGGTACTGTTTTTTGTGGTCTATCTACATTTTGTGTAAAGAAATGCACATACTCGTACGCTGACTATTCTTTGTCAGCTATACACATCCAATTAGCAAACACAATGTCCCTTTTGACTTTGATTCAATTCCAGTAGTGAGTTTTCACAAACCTGTGGCGACACTGAGCTAATGCACAGGCAGGAACCGGCACCAATTAGTGGTGTTGTTATGAAAATTGGCCTGACCATTGATCGCTTTGCGTTTGCATTTAATCACCGTTCCGGAAATGTCATATTGAAAGTACACGACTACTGCCGTCTGCTGGCTGAAAGTCAACCGAGGTCTCCCCAAGCAAAAAAAAAAAAAAAGACGACTTTCCAATCTTGCTCTTCAAATCATTCCTAAAGTTGAAGGACACCTGCGTTTTGTATCGATTCATTTAGCATAATTGGGAACAAGTGTCAGGGGAGTTCAACTGATATGCGGGCAAAGCAATATACAAATTTCAGTTGAACTGTGGACTGCTTCTCAACCGTTTATCTCTTCCCTCCTTCTATAATGAGGGCAAATGTTTTTAAAGATTTTGTTATGTTCCCATTTGTTTAAAGATGAAAGCATAGCAATGTGGCGAGTACCGAAGACAATGCCTAAAGACCCGCACTTACAGAAAAAGTCTTAACGTAAAAAAAAAACTATAAAAAAAACTAGAGACTATTCACCTCGTACATTCGATGAATCAGTTTCTTTTTTATACACTCCCGGGTCAGCATTGGCCCGAACCCCGGGTCCCAGGGAACCTGGCCCACTTCTGGGTCAGGCTGACATTTGTTTAAAGATGAAAGCATAGCAATGTGGCGAGTACCAAACACAAGGCCTAAAGACCCGCACTTACAGAATAAGTCTTAACGTAAAAAAAAAAACTAGAGACTATTCACCTCGTACATTCGATGAATCAGTTTATTTTTTATACACTCCCGGGTCAGCATTGGCCCGAACCCCGGGTCAGCATTGGCCCGAACCCCGGGTCAGCATTGGCCCGAACCCCGGGTCAGCATTGGCCCGAACCCCGGGTCCCAGGGAATGGCCCGAACCCCGGGTCCCAGGGAACCTGACCCACTTCTGGGTCAGGCTGTCACGGACACTGGTTTAAAATGGAATTTTGGCTCGGATTGTACGTTTGATCCATTTCTGGGTCATTTTGACATTTTAACCGGGGTCACACTGATGAAGAAACGGGCCAGTCCCTCTGAGACCCAGAACTGGGTCAGGGGAGATTTGAGAGTGAAATATTAATATATTTTTCATTGTTTATACACAACACAATTATTAAGATACGCATCACAGTAGCTTTGTGCAAAGTTGAACACGGCTGTTATCACATTCGCACGGAGGTGTAATAAGTGAAATAATAAATATGTACATTTTGTATGTGTGTATGTCTGGTTGAATATTTAATATTTCATGGACCGTATTAAAGTGATTTGAGTATTGTACCTAATGTAACGTGCGATAGGTGTTACCCCTGCACCAAAGACTTGCCTTTAGAACAGAAAACAATGTAGTTCCTTTTGACCAGAGTTATTTAATATTTTTTCATGGGAGCAGATGGTTGCCACTGACCGTTCATAACGTTATTTGTTTATTCGATTTAATTTTGAGCCTTTTGCGTTGCCTCAAGCTAATTACCAAAGTTGACCAAATCTCATGCAATATTCAACGGACATTACTGCCGTAGCCAATAATTATTAGCTTGACCTCCGTACAAGGGCGTGTCAATGACGGAGGGTTGGCTACAATTCTGTGATAAACAACATGATGTAAACATTAAAAATATAATTCTTAGTCCTTCCAAAAATAATTATCTTACGGATGTGGTGGATCTTTTTCTAAAGTGGTGGACAATTAATTTTGATTTGGCAAGCCTCACCTTCTGTACTTCGGCTTTGCAAGGAAAGCTCTTTTGGGAGTTAAAAAGATTGGTTTACGTTGATGGCACCCTTCTGCCAGGTTCAATTAAATGCCAGACCTCATTGGGTTTCGGAACAGCGGTTGATCAATTTGCAAATGCTTTGCTCTAAAACTTTCTGGGTCAGAATTGACCCGGATCAGAGTCCCGTGGGGCCTGATCCATTCCTTGGTTAATAGTATGACCCGGAATCTGCGTCCAAATGACCCAGGAAAGGGCCGAAATGACGCAGAATCTGAGCTACAATTACACAATTTTAAACCACTCTCTGGGTCAGCCTGAGGTCAGCCTGACCCGGAAGTGGGTCAGCCTGACCCGGAAATGGGTCAGGCCCCCTGGGTCTCAGAATCCGGGTCAGTTCTAACCCGGGAGTTTTTAGAGTGTTGTATCATGTTGCCATAGTACTGGTAAAACCATACAGAAGCCATTTGCTAACTTACTTGCTCAAAACAACCGCATGTCACCGAGCCCCGCCGATGCACAAAAAAATAATAATAATAATAGTCTGGTACATAAAATCAAGGACAACTTTCCCATCTAACTTCCAGGAAACCTTTCAAAGAAGTCGAGAATGCGATAAATGAATAACAAAAAAAATAATAATTATAGCCGTTGCATACAAAAGAATGAGCCGTCAACGTGTAGCTGGTGTCATTCATGTGTGGGACATTGCACCCTTGGTAGTTTCCGTACGCTGACAGCATCGAAAACACCAACCCTTCCTACAAATAACAGCTAGCAGCCACCTCAATTATTATTTAATGAATGTGAGCCTGACATGTGATTTCTGTTGGTGGTTTTTATATACTTCAGATAATTAACATTGTGGTGAGTATTCGGAGGCAGTTCTGTCCTTACACGTGAGCGGCCGGCCGACATGATTTTGGGCGGGTGGATCGCATTTCTCTCCCTGGTGATACTACCAGTTTCCACGGTCGATTCGGAGGCTCTCTCGAAGGAGTTCGGTAAGTCAGGGTGTCCAGTTCTTAATTAATTTGTTGCATTGGTCAATTGGCAAAAATGTTGCTTCCAACAATACAACCTATAATGATTAATTATACGATGATTCGATAACGAAGCACGTTAACCATTTCACGAGCAGTTTGTGAGATGTACCAATACCCCATTAGGGAAGAGTACATCTATTACAATCATTTATTTTCATAAAACAAAAAAGAGAGAACGTGTTTCAAAACTTGATTATTATAATATTGATGAAGGAACTCAAAGTTTTGAGAAAAACAAAGTAAAGCAACTGCAGGTTTTGTTACGTAGAGAAATACGTAAGCTCACTTATATAGTGAGGCAGTTTAAATGACGCAAACAACACTATCAATAATTGCATTTCTGATGGAATTATAATTATCTGAAAAAATATTTGGTTCAAGAACCACTTATACTGAGTAAGCGTCCAGCTTAAAAGTTGGCAAGTTCCCCCACCCCTCGATTAACAATTACATTTTTTAAAGGTGACGTCATTTCAGCTGGCACATTACAAAAAAATTATGTAAAATCGCCAAAAACAAGGCCGAATGGTCACTCAGGGTGAACAGCCACTCATATGAAAATACAGAATATACGGAATAATTTCAATTATAGTTTCGAATTTAAACCATTATCACCCGATAAAAAATAACCCATTGAGGGGAAAAAATTCCTTCGCTATGGTAATCTCCTTCTACATCACCAAAAGGAAAATCTAGATATCTGATGACAAAACGACGACGGACACAAAAATGTGAGGTCTCCAAAGTTGTTACTCGTCCATAATAGCTCTATGAAACGAGCTCCTTATTAAATTATTTCTAAATTAAGAAATCGGAAATAAGCGTTCGCATGCAAACGATCATGTATTGGTCTCTGTTGGTTTGTTATTGAAAGCAAAAGCATAACATTAGCTACGTTCCCATCGCAATCAAACATAATTATACTTACTAGTTTTATTTGCAGTGTTGTGAATTTTGGACAAAAACAAAATGTCTCTTCGAAAAACTGGTGTCTGTTGCCCAGTTCGGCCAAACCCAAACGTTAAAATGAACACGTATTAAATGGCCAAGGCCAGTGTTCAAGATAATTATTATGTGCAGTGAATTACTGTAAAAAGGTTGACTTAAGCCAGGCAAAAAAAAAATTGAAGACCTTAAAACAGTTGCGGTGGCTATAGTTGGCAATGACAAACACAGATAGAGTGCATTGTGTTGGTTTTAATTCAATTCAACGTTTATAAAGATGGTAAACAAAAGCAGACAAATGCAGGGAGAAAAAAATAAAACGATCAATTTTTTTTTAAAGAAATATTTTGAGGAGGAAAGGAAAATCAATTTAAATGGCAGAGAACTCAATAGAAGAAAGGTTTGTCTTGAAATATAAATGAATACAGAATTATACATACCATAACAGGACATGACAGGGTAAAAGGAAGTGCAGTTGGAATTTAACATGCATTATCTTTCAGAAATGTTAAAGATTACTTGGTATACCACTTATTAATGTAACAATGCTTGCAATCTAAGTGTAACCGTCAAAGAGGACACTGCCCGAGTTTGGCTGATTTGACGGGAACAAACTTGATGTAAATGTCAGACAGTTATTGTCATGGGAGCACGAATTGTTTGTTCTTCAATTGATTAGATTCACAAAGAAAGTTGGTAAATCATGCATTATTCACTTTTGAAACTTCACTGCACGTGCACGCAGAATGACTCCGAGCTGCATGAGTCATGGCGGCGAGCACTTAATGTTACAGCTGGCATTAATGTTTAAAAAAAAAAAAATTACTACCAAAAAAAAATCGACATTAAACAAAGCAATGAATGTATCTGCACAATATGAGCCACAATGGGTTTCAAATGATGCAGTCATGCTGGGGGCCGCGGTGCAATTTTATTCAAAAGATTACCGCACTAAATACATGTATCATGAAGATAAATACATATGAGCGGGAAACACAACTTGTTTTTTAGCATAGCTGGAGTCATTTTCCCCAGCTTTGATCTGTTCAAATTCATGTTTATGACAGGAGAAACACAACTTAGTTTTCACGTGGCCAGATTCATGTTTTTCCCTAGAAATTTTCTTAACAGTCAACATAGGCCTGAAAATAATCCTCAAACTCTGCTTCCCCACTGCCGAAGT
Source organism: Pycnopodia helianthoides (assembly GCA_032158295.1). Classification (NCBI taxonomy): domain Eukaryota; kingdom Metazoa; phylum Echinodermata; class Asteroidea; order Forcipulatida; family Asteriidae; genus Pycnopodia; species Pycnopodia helianthoides. Next base: position 12,585,318 of record CM063260.1, read on the forward strand.
TATTTGCACTGCCCCCTATCTTGAAGAAGACGTAATAGTGGAAGCAGAGTTTTAAGATCATTTGCTTAAAGGCACAGTACATTTTTGGTAATTGGAGCCTACTGATTGTGTTAATCCTATATAAATGTAGGTACATACAACAAAACTAACCTGTGAAAATTTCACTTCAAAAGGTTGTCGCGTTTTTGAGATATCACCGAAAAACCGGAGCGAATATTTCCACGCAGGAAGAATATTCCCCACAGGAATACACAGTCTAACAGAAACGCTTCTCAGATTCAAATTTTGGGGAATAAAAAGTGAGATATTTTCTATAACCGTAGTACTTTGAAGTTAAAAGTTTCTCAGAATTCATTAAAGCTGCTGTACTTCTGACCAAGTAAGTTTTGTATTGCCATTACTTTTCAGAGTCATTACCAAACGTGTACTGTGCCTTTAAGGCATTTAAAGATTTGGTGTTGATGAACGGGAACCAAACAGAAAAAAATTACTTTTTTTCAATCCTAAAACAGTCGTTGGTGTAACAGGACTCGATTAAAACGACCCAGGGTCCACCCAAGACAATATTGGATTGTTTCAAGGCGTAGATTGAAACCTTCACAATCGAATTTTACCCGATCGACAGCTTGCGATCAACCGTGAACGAGGGGTTCATACCAGATGAAATTACTGCACGGAAAGGTTCGTCGTCATGACTTCTACATTCTGCTTGTTATTAACCTGGTTTGGTCACCATGCAATCTATAGAAGTACAGTGGTCATTCGGAACGAAACAACTCATTTCGTAAACGTTTGTGACTTTTTAAAAGATTTTTACAAGGAGCTCTAGAATTTTGGAAAAAATACATCAACTTATAAAAGTTTTTACTTAAACAATATAATCAAAGTATAAAGTACTCTTAATATCGGATTTGACTCATGTTCCCGTAACGACGCATAGCGATACCATAAATTTGTAAATCAATCAAAATAACGATAAAATAACCTTGAAGTATTTTCAATTTTTTTAATGAGATATTGCCTAACTCACAAGGCCACTTTAAGGTGAGGGCTACACTTAACTGATTTGGGCTGTCGATCTAAATCAACTGTCACCAGATGCACGTTGGTACCTACTCCTGGGCTGAAACAGGGTTACCCCCTTCACAGTCCGTAAAGATGCATGGGTATCATCCACGAGGAGCCTGGCTGGTAAAACAGAATGCACGTATACCTTCCCAACGTGTTACAAACATTTTGGCTAAGTGCCTTGCTCATGGGCACCAAGTGTCATGACCGGGATTCGAACCAGAGCAACACTAGAGATTGGGTCCGGTGAACTAGACCGCTCGGCACCGATACGCCACGAATGGGACAGATGTAAATGTACCACAGTATACTCTACTATTATAATAGGGCTTACAAAGGTGAATCATTACTGATGCCAACCAAACTGCGAGTCCCACACAACACACGGAAGTATTAAACTTGTAGATAGCCACTATCGTCACGTTTAAGACTCGTCAAATTATCACGGGGTGTTTACAGCCGTTAAGTATGGATTTTAATGATGCGTTGCTTCCCTTTTTTCAAAGGGTTTTTCTCCCGAAATTAATTGCTCCCGGCCTCGTCTTGTTGAGTCAGAAGTTCAGTGCACTTTGCATCAACATGCATGACAAGTGCAATGAATAAAGGCGCTGTGTTGTATGATTAAATTGACCTTATTGTTTTGTAAGGGATGTCCGAAGGTTGAATTGGCTCAATGTGTAAGTTTCGTGGGTAGGCTGCCTGACGTATTTCAATGACGAAACGTCTGCTAATGTAGCATCGGACCTTTCTACAAATGGGTGGGTTGGTAATAAGCACTGAGAGTTTTTGGATGGCTTCGTTATCATTGTATGTCTAGTTTTGACCTGGTTTTATTGGTGCTGATTGTTGGCTCAAAAAAACAATGAGGACGTCGCGAGGAAGGTAAGAGCAATCGTGGGACAACAACAAATAGTCCTCGATTTATCGCGTGCACTATAGTGTACACACCCAAGCCCATTTGCAGGGTCCTGACAACAATGGAACAATGGACCCCACAAGGTCATTTCAATAGGAACAATTGGACCCCACTAGGGAATTCTTCAGAAAAGGGAATAATAGAACAACAATAGCAGTAGCCCACAAACCGGATCCGTACGGCTGTGTGTGTGTGTGTGTGTGTGTGTGTGTGTGTGTGTGTCTGTTTGTGGAGGGTTGATATAATTTGTCTCAAGCCACGCAGCACCTTCTCATGTGATCACTCCAGGGATGCTACATCGATTTCGACGATTGCGACTGGGCATTGATCTCACCGAGTGGAGAATACAACACACTCTCTAAAACGGAATGTTTCGAATGTCCACAAGTGTCTCCCGATGGCTGGTGAAATCACAAGGTTGTAAATCGCCATGAGCTGCGGTTCTCATATGCAGGTGTCAATATTTCATTTCAACTAATGGATACTTGACGAGAATTCGCCTGCACGAGCATTTTCTGTTTTATTGTTACCTATATTATAGGTAGCGTTGCTGAAGGTCAGGCGTGCAGTTAGGCCTGACAGAACAATATACAGGGCTTTGATTGTGAAAATATATATGTATATATTTACACAGGTCCTACCTTATTGAACCTCAAAACAGCCAGGAATAACAAAGACTTTGCTAAAATATACTCTATGGTGAAAGTCAGAAGAATTTCCTTATTTAACACTTGTTTTAAAGTTGTTTATTTATTTACAATATATCTTTTTTTCTTTCTTTATTATTATTGTTCTTAGTATGTATTTGTTTATTTTTTAGTTGTTTATTTATTTGGGTTTTTATATTTTGCCTTCATTTATTATATTTTGTTATATTTGTCCGTTTATTGTTTCTTATTCGTTTTATTTTATTTCATTTATTTATTTATTTATTTATTTATGTATTTTTTGTATACTTTTGTTTTTATTTTATTTCATTATTTTATCTTGTTTATTTTACATCATTTTATTTATTTTAGCTATTTTACTTTATTTTCATTGTTTATTTATTTATTTTCGTTTGGTGGAGGGTAATTACATCCATAGGACGTACCGCGCTAACGTTTCGTTTACACTACAGACAATGTTATTCAAATCGTAAAGCAAACTACGTCAAACGAGATCATTTTCGTATCACTAATGAAATGCCTGACGGTGCCCAGAGCACAAAGACCCATCTTCGTGTCAACACGAACAATGCACTGATCGCCGTTCTCGCGCACGCTTCGCCGTCAAATTTAATTAATACCTGTTTCTCCGATTGTGAATAACGCACAGATGACAAACAGTAATGCCGCTTACAAGGTGAGCATAATCACAATGCCGTCCGACCGCATTTTTACATTAAAACACAGTGTCTGAATGTGGAGACTTAGCAAACATAGATTTAATGCACGATAAAAAGCAATCTATACACTACCACTGATTGAACCCTTGGGGGAAGTTGCAGCATGCACTTATTCGCGGTACCCGCTGCCATCACGTTTGTGAAGTGGGTTCGGGTATACAGGGAGTCGTTAGTTCGAATCCTACCCAAGGTATCTCTTTGTTATTGCTTAAACTCAAAAAGGCCTATTACGCACAGATTTTTAGTTACTAACTTTATGTAGTTCATTTCCCAAAATACAGCACGGATATTATCGCTTTAATTACAATAACAATGGGTGTCTTTTGATGGAAAATTTGTTAACTCTCTTATCTGTTTCGCTCCACCGTAAAAAAAAACATTCGTTTCAAACCCGTAGGTCATTAAATATGCTAACACTGATTTTTTGCTGATTTTATTTTAAAGTCTATATTTTAATTTTAAATAGCTATAATGATTCGAGAAAGTTGTAAGCTTTCCTTTTAAGGTATTGCAGGAAAAAAAATCAGCCATTGATGAAAAGATGACTGTTGTTTTATACATATTTTCTTCAATAAAAATAATAAGTTAATATTTTCCCCCAATCGATTTGTTTTTCTATTGCTTCAATTGTGCAACATGTAAAGTAATCATTCACGGAACAAGCACTGGGTCGACCGATCGATGGGCGTTGAAGCCCTCCCGGCCCAACGTGATTTCCGCCGGTCGAAAGTGGGTGACGCAGCCTGCCTTCCACCATCATCACCGTGGAAAACATTACGGCACAATGTTTTAATATGGCTTGAGAACGATTAGAGAAATATTAGTAATGTGCAAACTGAGCGCTAGAGGGACGTCTACAATTTTGGTGTTGTTATGTTTGTAAACATTGCTCCACACGCATGGACAAGACATGTGTTTTTGTTGAAAATATAGAGAACATGCATTAATGACAATGTCGTTTGGCGTTGTAGACAGCCGGTTGGTTTTCTATTCATTTTTGGTACAGCTTTTTTTAAAGCATAATAAGATAACAATCTTTATAGACAATAATTTACCCGCTTGTATTCTTAATGTTTAAATTTTCATTTAAGTTGGAAGTGAAAAAGAAATTAATGTACTTGCGAATGGCCGAATAAGAAGACAGCCATCCATTGCTGTCATCAAAGTTTAACTTTGCACATTCTCTCCCTGGATTTAAATTGCATAACATTAGATTGTTGAAACAGTTCTTCCATAACTTGCATGAGGACAGGGACAATGTTGATACTTATCACATGGAATGGGAACAATGAGCACGTGATGAGGGACACCAGCTCAACTTTGCCTGTTTAAATATGGGGAGGATAAGGCTTTTAAAGCTCGATTAATACTTCATGCGAGTGTGAAACGAATTTGATGTCGCAATTTCGCAACGAACAATTCATTCATTCGCAACGAACAATTCATTCATTCACAGCTCTTGATGCAAAACTATCGCTGAGAAGTATATAGAGTTATGACGTCAAATTCGCTTCAGCATGCACATGAAGTTTGAACCGAATTTGTCGAAGAGCATCGTATTATATGCTGCACCACGTCCGGTGAATCAGTCTCATAATATTACAACTGCAATTTAAAGAGATTGGAAGGACGGAGCTGCAATGTTTGTTCGGTTTGATTAAGCAACAGCGCCCTCTTGAGGCATTAACACACGATATTGTGGTGCATGGAGCGCCACAAGCACCCACAGGGCATGTATGAAAGATGCAGACCGTTGCTATAGGAAACCCCATGCCATGTATATCCTTGACGTTGCACCGTACCGGTTCTAATGGACAGATTCAGTAAAGGGAAATTAAGACGGGGGGAGCGGGGAGAAAAAATCTTGTTTCTTCCAGGACAGAGTCGTCGCTGAATATTTGCACCTCTAGACTGTTATCAGAAGGCTGTCCGTTCCTATCTTGTCATGGTCGAGTTGTTATTTTAGCTCAAATTGGCGATGGAATTGAGAGTGTGTGAACGACGTCACAGAGTCATGACGCATTATATATTCATTTCAAATGTATGCCGACGATGAAGCTATAATTTGCAATAACTAATTGATTTTAAGGTCTCGTCGGTGAGCTAGTGCTAGACAATGGTCAATGCACTATTGCCCCAAAAATATACGTTTAGCTTGATCATTAGAAAGGTGAATTTTACTCGCAGCTTATGATTTTGTTTATTTTTGAAGGTGTTCAAAATGTAAGTCTGAACTATTTTGTCGAATGTTTATTTCTGTACGAGAAACACTTACAGTGTATAAATTCAACATTGCATTTTTTAGCTGCTAGTTAATAGAGTAACCAATCGGAAATACTTGATGGGCAAATCCCAATATCTGGGCGTGGTATGCACCATTAATTTGCACTCGCATTGAACGGAAGGAAAAAACACAAGGGGTGAATTCCAGTGAAATAGTACGGAGTCCAAACCATGTATAATTGTGTTCAAACTACCTAATCCAACCAATATATAAAAAATATCAAATTGAATTGCATGAACGTTGTCCCTTCTAGATAATCAGATAATTACATTTACAAATCTACATATCCTTGCACAAACTTTCTCACCAAAACTAAAAGTACACCCACTTCCCTTTAAAGGGACAGTCGCAATATTTAATAAGCTTACTTACAGTATAAATACCAAATGAGATCAACTTTCTCCTCCAATGATATCCATTGCGCATAATTGAAAGAATTGTTCAGGCATGCGCAGTCAACCGGCGCCATTACAATTCGATACCGTACATTGTTGAGTCGGTAAGGCCTTTATGGTTTATCTTGAAATGCATGAAAAATGCATCCAGCTAGAAGTTACGGTAAAATAAGGAGTGTTAACATTGATTTCCTCAATTCCTTTTGTGTGAGATTGAGTTGTAAGCCTTTGCTACATCGTTCCCAAACCTCTTCCCTCACACTAAATGATGTTCGGGGCTTAGCTCATACACCAGATGATTCCAACGACGTCTTGGGCTCGAATCTTACATGCATCTTGCGTACACTCGTTTCGATTTCCTTTTACAAACTAGACAGGCTCCTGTCACAATATTGCCATTGTTAGCTAATTTGCTTTGTTTATTTTGTCTTTCATTTAAGAAATACTCCGATATTGCTATACAATACTTAAAGGTAATATTTAATGTCCATTACTGCATCCCCAATTTCAACTCATTGCTCCTCTATTACATAATGACAAATACTGAACCGTTCAAATTGGTATAATTGGTTTACTTTTCAAAGGGGATGGTCGTATGGGTACTCTTTGGTGAAGGGGCGGTTTTAAAGGGGGCAGAGGGGGGGGATTTGACCGAAATTTTACACAGATAAAAACACTAGGTTCCACTCTCTAACGCCGGGTAAAAAGTATTTTTTCCTTCTTGCTGTGACTGAATTTTCCCCACTGTTTTGCCCGAATTGGGGAAGGCAGTTGCCCCCAACCCCTTGCCCCACTGGGCCGTACGCCTAAAGAGAAAATATATAATAACTTGACAAGAGACACGGAGCTTCAAACTTCTACAGTCGTAACAGACTGTTAGAAATATTTTTAAAACGTTGAACGTGCCTTTAAACAGTATTTAGAGAAAAGACAACGCAAACACGTTGAAACATTCAAGATGTATTTAACCTTGAAAATATCGGCAGAATGATTTGAAGGGAGCCGCGGATGTTTTTTCATATTTTATTATCTATCATTTACGTTTTTACAACAAAGTAATCAACAGTGACGATGAGTGCAGAGCCGGTGTTAAAAGTACAGTATCGTCTAGCTGCAAAAGGATAATGACGTCATCATATCGGCCATGATAGAAAACAAAGTTTTTTTTCACGAATTAGGTAAATGCATAATGACTTTAGATTATTGCAATCGATGGGGCTTACGGCTTCAAATCCGTCGTTTAGTTCCGGAATACAATGTTCAGACTTCATTGTTACACCTGTGGTCATTCATTTCAAATTAGCACATTTAAAGGCGTTATACAGGATTGATAGACCCGACAAAATAGTCGCAGACAGTATTGATGTTTTGTGTGGTCAACCATACATGAAATAACAAACCTGTGAAAATTTGGGATGAAAACCGTTGTGTGAGTCAGGAGAAAATAGTGAAAAATCATGCACAATTTTCAGTATGTGAACACATTGTCCTTAATTTTTGTTGTAATAACCGAAATCAGCTGTTGCGTTTTTTGTTAGGTTTTCAGATACAATTTTCTCAATTATGACTTCATTTTAGAGAGAATATTTCACAATTTGTTTTTTAATATGAACTTCACAATCAGTAAGCTTAAAAGCTTTCAGCGTAAAATTAAACTATGACCTGTTTAAAATGCTTACCTATCCTGTACAATAATACCTTTAAAAAAGCGTTTTAACCAAACATGGATATAATCTGCAGTTTTGCCTCGCCGTATGACTATACATGTCGACACCATCACATGTTCATCAGTTTGTGCATATTATATTATTATTTCCCCATCTTAATTCAATTCATACGAGTATAGTAACATTATATTACTGCAAAGTTCGGCATGAACAATTTTGGTCTTTTCACCCAGTGTATCAACATTTCCAACAGATCTGCAGTGGAGTTTCAACGAACCCAACACTTGAGCATGTGTTGACTACAGGAACTCGACACAGTGTGTCCAAAGCACGTCTGCATCGCAGACAAGTGTGAACAATTTTAAACGAACCAGAAACGCGATGTGATGCAATTGAGCGGAAACATTCACAGGATAAATGTTTCTCTCTCCTCGGCAAAAGTCAATAACTTGATCTTCATAAAATATGGATGTACAGTAATGATATTTTTTTAAGCAGAGTGTTTACTGTGACACGAGAGGAAACGGTCGACGCTTTACAGTGTCCGTATACAGACGAAAGAATTTGAAAGAGAGAAAGAAACTGAAACTGCACATCATTGCGTAGTCAAATCAAAACGTCATACATATTAATATTTTGTTTTGTTCGTTTATGCTTTTCTCTATTGTTGGAGTGTCAGAGTGTTACTGCTATTTTTCGTCCGCTACGTTATCTGCGTTCCATTTTTGCCAAGTCCAACCAATTGTACATGTATGTTGGTTATTCACAGTTGATTTATTATTATTTTTTTTTGGCGGGTGGTTTTATTATTGTTGTTTTACAATTTTTCTGTTATTTATTTTGTTCTATTTATTTTTTACAATGATTTTTACAACAATGTTATTATTGTTGATAAGATGATATGTTGCCGATGACAACTTGCCATGTTGCAATTAAAGACGATTTCATAACACCAGCATCACGATATTGTGGCAGCCCCTCCTACAGCCTTACAGTGGAGCATGGAACAATCACCGATCCACATGGCAGATGCATCTCAAAGTTTGGCTGTGACGTAGCCATGACGTCACTGACGTCACCCATGTATTCATGCGTGAGGACGTGACTGTTAAGGGGTATTATGTCCGGCGCATTGATCGAGCCTTTATAAAAATGGAAGGGCACTTGTGACATTGACGCACGCAAATAAATAAAGAAAACATTTACATCGCGACCCGAGTACAAAATGTACATGTAGGCACGCCGCGGGCAGTATTAATGTACACTTTTATTTCGTCTTGCCGCAGACAGTGGTCGTTATTAACTCAAAGAATATGCAGTTGACATAATTATGCAATTATAAACGTGCTGAAAATAAAATCTGCCTGTTCGACTATGCACATAAAGGAGCTGATGCGTGAATGGCCCAAACAAACATAGAGGACATCAGAAACATGCCTCGGGTTTCGTAATAATAGCGTTTATACTGCCTGCCTTCATAATAATACGGTCTACAATAAAGACGTGGTTCTTGGGTGGTTGTTCAAACGACGTACAAGCCTGCGCCATTGTCACGGTAGACTTGAACTTGGAAGGCATGTGGCAGCGAAGCGAAGCTAACACCTTGATAATGTACAGTGGACAGCTCTCCGTGCATTCCCACTCTCTGCTTGCTCTCCCATCATGCACAATCGATACCGTACGATGCATCAATCCAACAAAAGCCATACCAGACGCACATTGGGAAACCATCTCTCAGACTGCGGTGAAAATTGCTCTCTGTTTACCATCCCAGAGCATAGTGGAGGAGTTGCTCATCAAGACTTTTTTGATTGGCTACGATCAAGACAAAATGCTGTGGGATTAGCTAGATTACCCTCAAGCTGTGTGCTCAGACACCCCATCAATTTTCAAAACAATATGCGCAGTGAGCTTACCGCGCAGGCTTAGAGGGGGAGAGAGAGAGAGAGCGAGAGCGAAAGGGCGCATCCGCATGTGCTACGTACACGCGCTGGGTATGTACCCCGCTCATCGTATACGTTCTTGAGAGTTGCTGAAAGGACCCCCCGCAATGATTAGCCTCGCATTGCCAATAATATTATGCCTGCCGATGCCGTACAACTGCCCGTGTTATTAGTAGTGGTTTTACAGTTGGTGGGTGATGGAATGGATGGCACAGCGAAGAGGATGGCGAGCAAACCATTGCAGCAGCTGAGCGCCGCGACATCAGCGAGGGTTATCCCCGGCAAAGCGGATTATCTCTCCCATTGCAGGGGCTTGGCCGTAACGGTACCCCACATACCACGCTGAATCGATCTGCTGCGATCAGTGATATTTGCATAAGAAAACACCACACTGGCCCTTTAGGGGGTCTCGTTATTTCTAGTGACTCGCCGTTGGATCTCACTTGTCACTCGACCTAAAGTGGTCTCAATTTCAAACTGTTGACGATCGGACAACATTTCGTGGAGTAGATACTTCTCTAACCCCCCAAAATATCAAAGAAAGGGACAAACAACTTCTGGGATTTGATGGAAGTGTTCCTACCTGTTTGACGAACTGTGACTTAATTGGAACACCACGTTTTTTTGCGCTCGCAACGATCAGACCCGAGTTTTGAAGAGTTTCAACGGTTGAGGGCCCTTGAGTGCTGCACATTTTAAACACAGCACACTTTAAAGAATCATGGAAAGTTTGGTAGTGGCGGTTGTGCTCGTCTTCCTGGCCCTGATGGGCGACTACAGAACATGGGGGCTGCTTCCGATAGAACCCTCCACAGATGTCTGCTCAGAAGGAGCAGTGTATGACGTCGACATGAGAATGTGTGTAGATTGCGAGATTTGTGATGACTTTCCCGAGACTTCGATATGCAGTCAGTGTGGAGTCAACTGGGGTATGTTCAGTTTTAAGTTTCCTCGAACATATTGACTGGTTTATTTGTATCAACATTTTGTACTTTTATAAGATCACGGCAATAACCAGTATGATAGTATTAGTTTTATTACTGCCTTATGACGATGATTTAAAATATTTGTATCTTTTATATTTATTTAATTTTCCATTTATACTGGGCCTTTGTGTTATAAATACCCGATGCCTATCTTTACAAGATACACCTTAGAAAATGAACAACGGAGAAAAACACCCAATCGGTATATTTCTACTGTTATTTTAAAAGAAGAAAAATGAGAGGGAAAAGAGTTTCTGACCGCAAACAAGAGTAGAAGTTTGCGGTCAGAAACTACTACTAGTGCTAGTACATGCGACGGCTGAAAAACAACAGTGACGTGACGTCACTTGTGTACAATTGCAACGATGAGAAAATTTCTGTCTAGTTGTGTACTTACCCTGGAAACAGCTCGACTGTAATTGAGCCTTTTGCGAAACGTTCTTGTAGATTCTGTGCGAAAAAAAGACAAAAAAGAAAAACAAATAACTAGACAGGGGTGTTCCACTCGGTTGAAAAACACCATTCATTATTTAAGAACAAAATACCATTATCATAAGGTAGTGCATGCTTTCTACTACACTAAACATTTTCGAAGCTGCCTTTTCATGCGTCCACAGATAAAAGCTTTGACATTTTCTTGTACTGTGCTAATTAAGTTGGGAAATTTATTCACAAGGTCAGACCGCGACACGCTATATAGTATTTCCTATTTTATCACTGAAATTGAAAAGTGGGGCACCGTGGACGAGGACAGCCTGCAAAGAAGCTAGTACTTTACGCATGTTGCTCATGAAACACGCTTGCATTTATTTTAACAAATTGTCTTATTAACCCAAAATGTAGACTCCGTGTACCTCTTTTACTCTAGATGAAGTGTTAGTACAGCTGAAAGCAACTATTATATTTAACGCCTGGACTGAAGTTATTTTTTAACTCGGCATGAATGAGATCCCATTTCAATAACTTGTTTTGCTTCGTGAAACATTTCTGGAGCCCACTGGAATTATTCTGACGACCTAAAAAATAAATAAAATACTACAGCTATATTATTGCCTATCGGTCTGTCTGACGAGACGTGAATGGTCACATGGGTGTTGACTCAAATCAATCAAATTAAATATTTACTGTGCATGTAAAAAACACAGACATTTGACATCAACTAGCCGTATATGAATACATACATCACCAAATGTAAGACACAGGGAGTTAAAAATGAACGTAAAGAAAGCGAATATCTTATAAAAATTATGTTTTAGTCCGGAAGTTTTTGTTTTAAAGCAATCACCCTTGTCGACAGGTTTCATGAAGACTTGAAGCTACATTCACGTGATTAATACCACTTTTACGCCTACCACGATTTCACTAAGAAATACACATTATAATAATATTAATAATAATAATAATAATAATAATATAAGATGCATTTGATAGACTAAACAAGAACTATTACAAGTTCGTTTACGCGTGTAACTTCCGCATATAATGAAAGGATTTTAAGCAAATAAATATTACAGAAATCTTCTCCAAAGAAAACCGGCAAGACAGGGAATAAATTACACGGTAGTTTTACCGCCACCCTGGGGTTACGGATGTTGGGTAGACAACCACACGACAGCTCAAAAGCATCGCGGCACTATTTCTGTCATGTCACTTTCACTGCTATAGAACTGCATCGATCGTAGCCGAATCCCCCCCTCCTCCTGCACACACACCAAACCAGTTCTTGAACATACACTTCATACATATCTTGACTTGCAGCTGCTCAAGAAATGAGATTTCGAACAGTTTTCTTCTCAAAGTAAGACGCGGAATCTGTTTTTGTTGTCGGTTGATTAAACCGCCAGTTTTCTCTTATGACATTATTGATAAATAGCAGGTAGCGACGGTGCAATCATAGCTTACTTTGTTAAACTTTCTCTTCGATTCGGCTTCGTCTTTTAGAATCATGACATAGCTGACGTTTGATTTTATTATCTTGTTTTTCTTCTTCTTGATTTTGTGGTCTCCTTTCTCGGCAGAGGTGTCCTAGTTATTTATTTTTGTTCTACCTGGATCTTGGATTCACTCATTCTCATGAGTTTTGCGACTTCGCTGTACTGATGAAACGATTTGTCAGTTTGATAAATGCGGAATGGTGCCCGGCTGTTATTGTGGAAGAGAACAAAGTGACTCGATGTGAAGAGACGTTCGATGTTTTAAAAACAGAATAAAATGAATTATGAGGTAGCCAATAGACCCTAGGTAATTAATTGTCTTGTTTCAAATTAATATGAACAAAGGAATGGAACTGTATGTTATGGTAACGTTAACTAATTAACACGACACCCAAACCGGTATAGGTGTACAGTCACATACTGAAATTGAAGTGCTTCTGTGCATTCATTATTGTGGGAACAAAGAAGAGAGTACAGGAGTTTCTGCTTTCATTATGTGGTCCAGCAAACCATTGTAAACTGTAATTTATTTCTCTTAAGAATGTAAATTTAAAGGATTGGCAGGTAAACAGGATTGGTCTGAAAGCTTACTGACTTTAAAGTTCATCCTAGAACGATTTTTTTCTGTGAAAGTTTTACCTCTGAATTGAAGTCGTATTAAAGAAAACTGTATCTGAAAACCTTTCAAAAAGAGCAACAGCTGATTTGGGTTGCTATAAACCAAAATAAAGGACAATGTGTTTCCATGCTGAAAATTGTGCAAAGTTTTTCACTATTTTCTTCTGACTCAAACATTAGATTAAGCCCAACTTTTTACAGGTTTGTTATTTCACGTATAATATGGTTGATCACACAAAACATGAACACTGTATGCGACCGTTTTGTCAGCTCTACCAATTTTGTATAACACCTTTAATGCAAGGCAACAGTTAACATTTATTAACCCTTTTGTTGTACGTGCGATAAAATTGCAGCTAAACAGTCCTCTTGAAAATGAAATTTTATGCAGAAGCTTGCAATTAACATTGAAATTTTGATTGTGTTTAACGGCTACAGCTGAAGGAAACTTTAAATGTCACGGGAAATCACCCTGGAGACAGTTTTATTGTGTAGTGTTTATGTGTGTGGGTCAGAATTAAATGATATGCCTGTACAATTTGAAAGCTCACAAATCCGGAGGGGCTTATCTGGGTTTAGCTAATTTGGTAACTTCATTGTTGAAAGTGTGGTTACATTATGCCTTCGTAAATTGGGTCTAGACTTTTTTGTTTTTCCTTTTTTTTTTTTTTTTTTTGAATGGCCGTTTTGAATTGTTATTTTGATGGGTTATACTTCTTCCAATGCGCTGTCGCTCAATGCTATACGTTTCGGTGCATCGTCTTTCTCTCTCCCTCCGAACCATAGTTTATAACCTTTGACCTTGTTGTTTTTAGCTTCATAAGAAATGGAGCGGGTGTAGGCCACCAGAAACGCGCAATCGGAGGTGTTTCCGCACTCTTCGTTGAGTTTGCCCTCAAAAAAATAAGTGTTCCACGTACGGATACAATGATTTCAAATCAACACAGTAAATTTGAGGTTCTATATCTGTCTAACTATAAAATTTGTATAGCTAGTTCGTTCGACGATAAAATCACATGAAAGATCCTATTTTATTATTTCTTTGAAATAATTATAAAAACTTCAAGAACGGATCGATACCATAAACATACATAAATAATAGCAAAATATTCATATGTAAATAAAAAGTCACGATAAGTTAATGGCCAACATGATTGAAGAACATCTTAATCATACTCGTGTGCGTATTTCTTAAGCATTGTGAAATATTAAAATATATATATGTATATTTATTTTAAGGGGTTGAACTTCCAAATATCGTGTACAGTTGGATGAACACTTTTCAAGGTCCACAAAATAAACCGCTGATTTGTATATTTTATTGACGAAAATGTTTGAAAGTGGAATTATGCAACGCACATTTACTAGTAATTTCTGCCGAAAGTGTCACCTTTAATTCGAAAAAATATGTTTAAAATGGCAATTTGACGATGGAAGATAAGTGGTGATTACCTCTACCAGGGTTCACGGTATTAATACCATTTCTGACGGGGATCATCCGTCAATTATTCCAATGGTCGAGAGTTGACTTGGCACTGGGACCACAAATCGCAATTTGATTTAATTTTTTATTATTTTGGTGGTGTTTTTGTTCTGGGGGAATACTTGCCCCGCGCACTGAATGATTCATAACTGACAAGTTCGGAACGACCTTGACGCTGGGCTGAACGGAGGTATTTAAAGCATTGACGACGTTGCGTGTATTCCCGTAATTAAGTCTCTCTCTTCATTTTTATTTTTAGATGCGGCATTATGCATAAAACGGTCTGTAGATCAACCATACATCAGAAATATACGGAAATAAAAAATCTCAATTTCTTTTCTTCAGAGGTCACTTGTAGGGTGTGGTTGGTAAAGGTGTGAAAAATTTGAAGTGAATGAAGTTTGTGGTAGCATAATTATAATGTCTCAATTTAATAGTGAAGTTAAGCAGTCCTTAAAAATAGTCTTACAACTGAAATTGAAGTTCTTATGGAGATATTCGTCTGTGATCGTCTCCAGCATAGTTTTTATGCGAACAGTTATTTGAATAATACGTGAAAACAACAATTCAACATGAAGGCAAAGTTTACCTTTGGTTTATTTTGAAACCGTTCGATTGTTTTACTCCTATTTAAATGTAGACATATACAATAAAACAAACCTGTGAAAATTTCATTTCAAAAGGTGGTAGCGTTTTTGAGTTGTCACCGAAAATATGGAGCGGTTATGCCCACACAGGAATAATAATCCGTAAATTGGAATGCACAATCTGAGAAACGTTTCATGCAGAAACGTTTCTCAGATTGAAATGTTTTGAAGCTCTCTCTCTAAAGCCGCATTCCTTTGAAGGGAATCGTTTCTCAACATGTTGTACATTATCAACAGCTGCAGTGCTTCTTACCAAGTAAGTTTTGAGGTATACCCTGCCTTCAACGTAATTACTGGTACGGTATAGATATAGGTGCATACAAAAATGCATAAGCCTATAGTCTTCAGTTAATGGGTAAACCTACGTCATGGGGTTAACACCAGTTCGCAAACACCTCGTTTAAAAAAAAACATTAACAACTTACGACGATGTTTGAAAGTATCACCAGTTTTACAAAGGAAAACAAAATATATATATTTTTTACAATTAAATAAATTATGACTGAGATCAATCCACGGTTCAAGGAAAGTGTGTTCCTTGATAGCAGTTACGTTTACCCAATTATTAAGTTCAGACGAAGTGATGCAGAAACGAAAATATTAAAATACCGAACTCGACCAGGCACACCTATTGTTCGATTCCGCCTAATCAACTTTCAAAGACCCGTTTCGGATCTAGTGGTTAATTGTTTATGTTATGTAAAACGGTCGTGCTTGGTTCGTTGAAAATTGCAAACTCAGAGTTATGTCAGAAATCGCCAGGGGAAAAAAAAATGCCTCCCTGCATCGCGGACAAAGGCATTGTGTCTTGGGCAAACAACCGGTTTGATGGCAATGTTTATGTATATTGGTCACATGAATACTATTCTGTTCGCGTGTCTAAACAAATTGCGTTCGGGTTCATGGTTCAAAACCAACCCATTCATGCAATAAATTATGGGATAAAGTATTTTGTACGTAGTTTTCAACCATTGACTGCAGGCTGACTCCGTTGAAATTGGACACTCTGATTCGAAACAGTCGACTCTTCGGAAAATATTAAATAAGTGTATTCGAAAATATGTTTCTCATAAAGAAATGTATTCGGAAACATGCAATGCATAACCGACATTAGCCATTGTAAACATTTATTGTAAAGAATGTGCAGTTAAAGAACAATGCATGACAATTCAAACTTTGAAAAATCACCAATGGAAGCATATAATGTGCGTGTATAGAGTCTACATACATCTCTGTTCGTTACCTGTATACAACATCAACGATGGTTAGCAGTTCTCTTTATGGGAACTGACTATTTTAAACTCTTAGCCTCAGTTTGGTTTCACTGAGTTGGATATGAATGAGAAAGAAACAAAAAGATGGCCGCCATGATAGAGATACATATCACTGAAACCATGAACTTTGTCATTCCACACAACCATGGCTGATCAACATCTGATAATATTGTGCTATTAAAGTTTCTCCCATTAAATGCATTAGCTGTACGTATACGAGGTCATTAAAGGATTAACCAAGCAACAACAATAATCTTGTATCATTAATGGCTTCGTATAGCATATCCATATGTGAAAGCTTTGGACACTTATACGCGAAATAACCTCAAGGACATGTGTCCATTAGGTTTCCCATTTTAATAAATTTGAGCAGCATTTATTATACCTTATTAATGGTAAATAGGAGACGAGTACTCTGATGTTATTGCAACAGAGTCCTCTCAATTTACAACCTTGTCACCCCCCAAAAAACATTACTAACTAAGGCATTAGCATGAGAAGAATATTCTTCTTCTTTTTTTATCTTACATAAAGAAATCATTTATTCATTGGACATTGTTTGCCATGCTACGGTTAATCTGGTGAGATGACTATAGTTTGTTTAATCATTCGAGTTGAAGAGCTGTGCGATCAAGACATAATCGGTTTATTTATATTGTAAGCCATCATATCGGACTCTCCTGCTTGGATGAGAAAATATTGCCAAATACGTCATACAGAGGAAGGACCCACACAAAGCCATGTCCATGTAGGTTAGGCGTGTAAGAAAATTACTAGTTTAAATACCGTACGAGTAAATTAATCCTCGCGTTTAAAGAGCAATCGAATGTTCACTGCAATGTTCTCCGCTGATGTTATAATTAAATGACGGTTTTTGAACTAACTATTCTTTATACAGGGTGAATGTTTGAGTCTACGGGCCATGTCACACGGGGCGATTTACAAGCAGCCAGTTCCAGGCAATCTGTACGAAGTCAAAATATTCACATGTAAATTTCTACATAATTGTGTTGGGAACACTAAGACACTAACAGAAAAATGTATGTTGTGCTACCCCGGGTCTTTCATTTTGCATGCAGTGCAGTTGGTTGCCTCCAAGTTGCCTGTGAAAATTGCCCAGTGTGGCAAGGCCCTAACGACTCACGTCTCTTATATATGAGTTTCGGTTCCGATTCACTTTTGGAATGTCTGGCAGCAGACTCCATGTATGTACATACATGTGTATGTACATGAAGAGGAATCCCTCAATCATCTTTTGTTTGTAATCTCTTTCTGGAACTCAATTATTGACTGGATTAAGGAAAAGACCAAGGCTAGTCTCGTAGTAGACAACGAGTTGATGTTGTTTGGAATTACTGGTAACAAATACAAATGCCTTAATCTTATTCTTTTAGCTCGCTTTCACATGTATAGAATGAAAATGAACGACAGACGTCCATGTATCGTAGCTTTTAAAAAGGCCTGAAGAGCTATTACATCTGCGAGAAATACCTTGTCAGTTGTCAATGGAACTTCTCGGAAATTTAATTAGAATGGAATAACTATGCTTTACTCTGTGAATACCTACTGTTTATGTTAATGTATGTTGATAATTAGAGAGCAATAAAATGTTATCCCCGGAATAAAAAAAATATATCAATATATGTAAATATAGCTACTCGTCTGGCCATGGAATATCTCACATTTTGTGGCAGCCTCGAGTTGTCCCTCGTAAAAGTTGTAAATTTGTTGCATTCTAAAAGCCTCTCACGATTCTCCTTCATTTTACGAGACTGAAAATGGCAACTGTGAAAATGGAATGTCTCCAGGACAAAAGCTACATGAAGAAGTATTGTTATGTTTCTGGATTGTTATTTTTGTAATTATTTGTTTATTATTTTTCAATTTTATTTATTAAATATTTTTTTATATATATTTCGTGTACCATCCATCATCGGCTCCCAAAAAAGCAATACTGTTTCTTATGCAAGTCTTAAACCAAATTATAGTGTCCCACCGTACAATAAACAAGCCTTGAAGTTATTTGACAATATTTGCGTTCGCCGTAAATTTACCAACATCCACCCATATCAGCTAACCCTCATCGGCCTTGAGTTCTACATAGTCATACAGCCACTACTTCCACCTGACAAACTGTTGGCAAATACCACATTTAATTTCCTTTAATAATAGTCTATTAATTAGGGAGTCATTGTGGTAACAGTTAATGGCCATTAAGATTCCCCGCTGTTATATTTGCTAATTGGCAGCTCGTTGTGGGTGTCTGCCATGCACTATTACTGATCGACCAATGTTGGCGACCGGTTCACTACATTTTAGCGAGGTCATTGTTATTTATGTGCATTTTTGAAGCGCCCTCTGTGAGGCTGGAAAGATGACTGCTTTACTTCAATTAGTTTTTGCATGGGATATATCTGAATAAAATGTAATTTGCATTATGCATAATTGATTTTCTGAAGATGGCCACTTGTTTCCAATTTTGCACATCGCACAAACCACTGACAATTTTAGCAAAATTGGTGGTCTGCTTTTAGGGAGAACATGGAAAGCAGGCTATGCTTCGTTTCTGGATTTTTCGCAGGTTTTCACTTTTGGTGTGACTACCAACTTTAATTTTAAAACCCTTAACCGAATGACAATTTCCTATCATCAACATCACACCTGTCGAAATCCCTTGCCTACAGTTAATGACATCATAAAACCCATTCCCCAACCCCCCCCCCAAAAAAAAAAAAACACCAAACAAACAAACAAACAAACAAACAAACAAACAAACAAACAAACAAAACAAAACAAAACCAAAACCCAATGATAATCCTATCCCTAGTTAACCGTTCTGCGACCTCTACCCTGATCGTGACCTTGCCATCAACTCTAACCAAACTATTTACAATCTTTTTCTGAAAGTGATACCAGCCCGATAAAGGGTAGTATAAAACTGGTAATTTGAAATTACCATTACAGCTCATACTTTCATTGAATATCTTATTTGTCGTCAAATGTTGTTTTATATATCCAGTCCCTAGTATCGTGTATGATATACACTTTCTGAAGTACCGCACACTTCTAGCTGAATATATGACACTCTGGGTCGATATTGACATTCTCTCACCGTCGCCATTTCGTGATATGTTGTCTGCATCACCGTATATAGCTTCGTGCATTCATTTGATTTAATATCGCAACCAGTCAAGGCAAAAACTCATGAGGTAATGAGAAGAGAGGAAGAGAAAGAACAAAATCACAAGGCCCGTGAGAAGAGATATAGCCCCGCACGGAACCTTCCTTGGTGATGCCGTCTGATTGTAAAGACGTCGATAACTCTAACCCGCAGGTGTGTCGTAGAAACATGCACGGGTCGTGGTACAGCATATCCGATATTAACTAGTGGGTAAAGGAATAACTCGTGTATGTGCGACTCCTGATTCTTGCCGGGGTTTAGAACTAGAGGCTTAATACTGGCAGGTGAGAATAAGGGCGGCTCGGAATGCAAAAAGAAATGCATTGATCAAAAACAGAGTGCATCAGGCCGCTCGGAGGGAATAGGCAAGAGACGACCTTGGTTTTATGTTTAGTATATATAATATTTGTTATCTTTTTCGGTCGAACTACATGCTACCTGGGCCTATTTCTAGCTGCATTATAAGCAGAAATTATTTCATAATTCTTTTCTGCTAAGCAAAAATAAAGAGGACACCAGTCACAGACGGTACATGAGGTATGGTATTTTGACTGGTAACCCTTATTCTAGTAAGCATAATTGTGTTTATACGCTTAGTACGTATTGTGCTTAAGCAGCTCCATGGAACTGGACCATGAACTAAGTGTTAGCAAGGCTCATGCGAGCGTGTGTATGATGAAATCAGAAAAGGGAGTATAAGCAGGCGTTGGCAAGGTGTCCGAGTGAGCTCTAGTCATTAGATTATGATCGATAGGAAAATTCCTATGTCATTGCAATTCAATTTTAGTCATTTCCTCGTCTGCTGCATGGTTTTTCTGTTGCTCCAAGTGCCTGGAACGAAAACCATGAATATTTAATTTGAAAGAGTGATGTTGTTGGCGATGCTAAGAAGGGGAGGGGGTAGGCATTGTCCAGTTTTGTATGAGGCTGCTAGTCAGATTCGATTATTAAATCGGTCTTTCCCGTCCACGGAATGGTTACATTATCCGAAACGTGAATTGTGACACAGATTTTTTTTCTTCTTCTGGTGATCTTGCCGCATGTTGAGATGGCAAGTTGTGAATAATGTTCATGCTTTCTCGGCAGATGGAAAGTATTCTCACAAATGTTTGAGCGGATCGATAGTCTGCTATTTTATTTGTCATAATGATAGTGTCACAGATGAGCAAGGATATCACTCATGAAATCTACATTTCCATGTGGTTTTTCGCCTCAAACTGCTTCATTTCATGGATAGTTCGACAAAGATTTAGTTTAATCTCGTTTAAAACTCGCCCAGATAATTGACATTTAAGGGATATACAGGTCTCCATAATAATAATAATAATAATAATAATAGAAATAAAAACTTAAAATAAATTGTAAAAATTACAAATAAATAAATTCAAATAAATAAATACAATATGTAATTATTTATCATAAAAATGAGGGGGGGGGGTGTGCAATCCAAAGGTAGAGTCGGTATAGATGTACCCGTCAATCTACTCCGTTATCCGACACTTTCAATAATATGACACCGAATGTGAGAGGTTTCGCAGATGGTAGACAACTTATATGTTGAACAAAATGATAACAACACGGCCGGTTTATCTTCCCTCCATTTGATAATTATTAAATTTGTGTTGGATGTACAACAACAAGACGTGCTGGCCACTTATCTCTAACAATTGTCCGGTAATGTAGTCAGAAGGCCAAACACTTTACACACATTTAGTTTAAATTATGAAATGTCACTCTGTAAAAATCACGTACAATCGATTACTATATAAAGACCGAAGAGGCATTACTTTAATTCGACACCAATAATGTATTCTGTTGATTTGAACGTTTGAAGCAAAATCGTAAAATATGCAGACGGACTTTAGTGGCAAAACTAATCACGGGTCATTTGACACACTAGTTTTCACTGCATATATTTGCCCTGGATTAACTGCACAACAAAATACAAAATCATATTATTGTTTTTGTGCTATCATTTGAAGTAAGGTATTTGCTGTTTAAAATGCTTCAATTAAATACGGCTGTCAGAAAATAAAACAAAAAAGGAATTGAAATGAAAAAAAAACTATAAGCACGAGCTTTTCTTCTGCACCATTATTGCCGGTCTATAATACTGGCGATGATTAAAAGGACCACTAAGCTTAAGGCCCTGTGCCTTCAGGCTACATTAAATCCATTCTGCCACTGTATTTAGGTCACAATTCTGCCGAAGTTAGTCACGCCACTTGACCCGTTGATATGAACACAGCCGTGGGGGCAGCAGGGGCTTGGCCGTAGAAACAGCCCCGTTAAGCCCAGTGACTTTACAGGGTCGGCAGGAGAGCCCATGGCTCGACAGTTCACCTAATTAAGAGACTCGTTTCGAACAAACACGACGGAGAAACAACATTAAAGAAAAACAACATTAAAGCGAAACAATGAGATGAAATCAAATGAAACAATGCCTGATTTCTAACGCATTCGGCGACCTACTATTAATTAATATAAAATGAGCAATGATCAGATCCAAGGCATCAGGCATAATTTATACTGGCATCGATCCGTCCAATCAAATCGACACCAACTGCCAAAGTTGACCAGGATTTTTATTTATTTTTTTTACGCTCGAGGAGAAAAGGGGAATTCAATTTTGGGGAAATCCTATCACTATCAATTCCACCGGAAAGAGCTTAATCATTGTCGATGATCATAGCGCTGATTCTATTTATACTCAGTCTGGGAAGCCATTGTCAATAATAAGATTTACACAGACGCGTTACACGCTTGCCTCCCGTTTCTTGAAGGAACAAACCAAGACGGTTGATATAACATTAGAATTCCCTGTGTAACCTTCCGTGTGGAGGCATACACATACATTCATTTTACGACATCGTATAGACCCTGTCTTGCCAAAGGTATTGTGTGCAGCATGTACTTGTGCAATAACCAACTCATTATTCAAATGTCTGGCAGACTTTGCACCATAAACCTGTACCGTTTCGACTGAAAATCATGCAACCCTATACAAAATGATTATTTGTGTTCCCTTTAATTCACCCGAAATATATTGACCCAAATGCACTCCATCCAGTCAGTTTGCTTTTTTTTTGTAGCGCAAACCTGTGACTAAATTTCACTCCGTGCGGCTCTGTCGCCCTGGAGAGTGCCCGTTCAAATACAACAAGCAAATTGAAACAGGATTAAAAACGTTTGCGGAACACTCGACCCTGTTGTATTTAATGTGACACCCTATTCAATCACGAACGCATTATCGCCGCGGACAGTCAAACAAAAAGTCTGCAGTGAAATGGAAAACAGAAAAAAAAAATCAGGATTTTCCGAATGGTTATGTTTAGTTGATGAGAACCGATGATCATTATTAACAAAGTTGTAAAGAATGACTCATAAAAAAATGTCAAGTTTCATTTGAACGTTTACGAAGTAATACTTAACACATGAAATTTGTATCAAGATGTACACCAATGCCAAGCTGACGGTGACAATCAATCTCACCTTTATATTTGAAAATTCTGTAATGTTCTGTTTTATGTTAAAGGGAAGTTGTAGAGACCATGTAGCATGTGATATCATGACACAATAATTATTACAAAAGAGCCACAGAGCGTTGACTTCCTGTGGCACGATTTGTACACAGCTGAATGGGGAAAAAATAAAATTGTATATTTCTTAGAGATTGCACTGTTTGATTTTTATCAACATGTGACCAAGAGAGGGGGGCACGTCTCAAACCTTGTTCAGTTGTTATTTTTATGTGGAAATTATGCCACTAAATGTAAATTTGTCCATATGACCAGTGCAGCATCTTGCCTGCCAGAAAGGCACTGGAACGTACAATATCACTTTTTTTGTAAGCAAAGGTTACATAGTCTATAGCACACGAAGAGACCCGAAGTAGGCCTAAAGGTCAAAATACAGATCCACTGTCAGTAATGATTTGTGGAAACGAGTCTTTTGGTGATTTCTCTTTTAAACAACATAAGAAGCTTGAACTCGCGCAGGGTTTATGTTCAACTCACTGTAGTTTGAGAAAAATTAACTGTTGCTAACTGTTTAACAATAAGAACCAAAGGGACCTAAACGGTACAAATGCGAAAAAGCATAGTAAATGGCCTGACATTTCAACCCTATAGCAGAGTCTGTCTTCTTAGCCAGTCACTGTAGCTTGTAAATGCTTGCCCACGCAGAGAGCAAACCGGACCAGCACCGGTATTATTGTTCCCTTGGTACCTTATCTTCGTGTTGGGATTACAAGGTTTGAGAACGAGTTCGAAATTAATTGAAACTTTAAATGGTTTGTTTTTCCATTACGTCACAGACGCCGTTTTTTGTAAACGACGTAACAGGTCAACATCCGTTCAAACAAGACAGACCGCTAGGCCAGCTTTGATTTCTGTACTCAGACCACGGCTATTAAAAAACTTATTGATTTCTAATGAGCAAGGAGTAATAATGGTAATGATACTGTGGGGTAACGGTAATTGGTCTCAAAAACGCTTAATTAAAAAGCAATGTTTTAGTCGACCGCTAGAGTGGAAGAAGCAATAGAGGCTGACGTAGGACAGGAAAAGGCAGCTTCAGATTGGCGGGTTGTTGACGCGTTTCAGTGCATTAGTTTAGATCGAAATCAACAAATCGAGACAAGTGAATCTCTATCGAAAGATTATTTTAGTCTGGAGCCGCGTGTCTATAGGTTTACATGTCAGTCCGCATATTTTCTATTTGTTGGAAATCATTACATAGTCTAAGCGCTTTCAAAGCAAATCTTGGTCAAGTATCCGGCCAAACTGTCGACGCGCCTGACAGTCGGTTCCCATGGTGCATAAAATGTTATTTATAAGCATTTCGATAGTAAGAGATTAAAATCATTCTTGCGTGTTCCTTCGAAGATATTGCTTGTGTAGATGTCATCCAATATGAAATATGCAATATTCTGTGCAAATTATTTCCATGTCACTTGAGACGTAATATGCTGAATTTTATACTCTAAATTACCCAGACAAAATTCACTTTCTTTGGAATATTGAATTTATTTATTGTGTGACCTTTCTGCAAAGTGTCATTTGATTTGATAAGAGACGAAACCCATGCTTCTCAATCGAAACTACATTACTTTGTATGTCGGAGTTCATGTGAACTGATGTGACACTTTCGACAATCGGCCTATTAATATCACGCGATAGTCAACATTTTTTATTAACCATCAGTTGTCAAATCACTTTTTAATTTGCTGTTGAAGAAGTGATTTGTTAGGTTCATAACACATATACCCTTTCATTCATTTTCAACGTCTTCAAGATGAATTTTCGAAAGAGTATGGTCAGATGTTGATGTGGTTCTTAATGCTTGTTTGTCCATCAGACACGGGATTAAAAACCATGCATGGACAAATCCAGTACTAAGGGTAGAAAGGGGATTAGCAGTTATTCTGTAGGACTGAGTCGATTCTCCGTCACCATACCCATAGACCCACCTATGATCTCCTAATCCTTAGTCAAACCAGTATACAAACAGTGTCCCCGGTCCCTTGTCAAAGATCTCCCCAAATACCGTATAGTTTCCCGAAAGAGAGGGAATTCGGGAGACCCACGGATCGTTCCGAAACAATCACTGAATAAACAATCACTGTACTATTTGAGGTGAAGCTATAATAGCGGTCACAACATTTTGTCATTGTGATCCGGTTATAGTGCTTTGTCCCAACGGTCATCGAAGCGTTTTAAGACTTGGTCTGAAAAATCTACGAAGAAATAGGGGCCTAAACTCAATGACCATTGACAAACAAGTGTTACTTCTACCGCGTACTCGTCAAAGGCACACTTGAGTGGTATCCTGTTTGCCAAACTACAGTCCCCCGTTGTTAATTAGTCTTTGGTGTGTGATTGTGAAAGAAATCTAGGATACCCTGAAGCGATGACAGCCTCTCAAGGAGAACCAAGAGCCTTGAGGACCTCTGAAGGGAATGGAAGCGAAAACATCCAGTGCTGGGGTTACGAGTAGATTGTCTGTTCTCGTAATCCCACTGCTCCGTTGTCATTGATGCTTTTCCCATCAATGGATGCCAGAGTGAAGACGAGTCCACAAACGAACCACTGGTCATTAATACAACATGTTTGTTTTTTCTAATATACAGACTTTGAAAACATAAGTGTCTCGAAGGTGATCTTTTGGGTAATACTTAAAAGATGTCACATATTAAATTCTAATTTGGGTTGAACAGAGAACAACATTACAAGACCCACCGACTTCCGGATTAACCAACTGAGCTATCTAGCCCTAAAGTTCGCGGTTTCCCTATTTCGTCAATATCTTTTTGGGTTATTGCTCAATTTTTCGCTGTAAGGAAACTTTGCCGACCTCGTTGATGACTGTGACGAGGAAATTACCCTGAAATACCCTCAAGGCA
This sequence comes from Pycnopodia helianthoides, assembly GCA_032158295.1. Lineage (NCBI taxonomy): Eukaryota > Metazoa > Echinodermata > Asteroidea > Forcipulatida > Asteriidae > Pycnopodia > Pycnopodia helianthoides. The sequence continues at coordinate 12,611,504 of CM063260.1, forward strand.
AAGCCTACTGATACAGTATTTTTCAAAGCATATAGTTCACATATACATGAAATGCAATTTCTCACAAACCATAACTGTAACTGCATGGAAGGCTTTTATAAGGGTAAGCTTTTATTGAACAAGACATACAACTTGAAGGGGGTGTACGAGCATTTATGTTTCACTTTGTGTATATTGAAACTACGCGAATGTGGAATGTATAATGATTTAGTGCTTATCTATACAAGTTTGGATTATTTTCCCCTCCATTATTCACGTTTACTTCAGAGTATTGAGGGGGACAAAACAACCACAAAATGTCAAAATTGTATTTACGAGAAATTTGCACTTAATATCCGTATTTGATTTACCCGTGGACTCAGGCATGATTTGAACAGAACTAGAGCCGATCGTGTACTTTACTACTTAAGAAAGGGTGAAAAAATGAATTAAGGAAACGAGGCAACTACGAATCGCCAAGGACACGTTAAGGCATTTTGTCTTGAATCTTGATCAGATATTCTCTGCGAATCTTCGAGACGTGACGGCGCACACATTATTGGGGTACTCCTGCCCCTCATCATCATCCATAATACACCCAATAAGTCATGCATTTATGCTCAAAGTGACATTCTTGTATGTACGGACGGGGAATTTGCAGGCTTATTATATGCACATTCGATTGGGATGCATCTCTTTCTTTCACTCTTTCATACTTTTTTGACCTCAAAACACTTTACTGCTATAGTGCTGTATTCATAATTGCAGTCGATAAAGTGTATAGGCCAGTGTGAGGGTTGAGTGGTAATCTACCGTACCCTGTCCACTTATATTCGACAATTTCTAAGTATTTAATATGACTTGGTAACTGCTCTTAAAATATAATGAAGTGTCGGTGTTACCTTTGGATTTTTGGCAAGGTGTAATTGTTTTAAACATTTGTCAAAGATAATTGTACAAATTATCAGTGAAGCAGCAATTGTTTATTGTCAGTTAAGAAATATAATGCTGTGGTTTGCGTTTAAAGATACTGCAGAAAAGAAAACGCGGAGTAACAACGCTTATCTTAAAGGCCCTGTACACTAGTATTGGTAAGATTGAAAAACACAAATATTCACAGATTCACACATAACTTACATGATTTTAAATAAATAATGGTAGAAAGGGTTCCTTAAAATATTTCTGCCTAAAATGCTATCGTTTCTAAGAAATGAGTAAAACAATAGTTTTTATCTCGCGTTGTAAAAACTCGACGTTTGAAAAAGCAGAAAACACATAAGGTCTTTTTTCACTATTTTCTCGTGACCTCGATGACCAATTGAGCTCAAACTTTCACAGTTTGTTTGTTCATGCATATATTGAATCACACAAAATGTGGACACTGATTTTGAGTTGTTACCAAAAGTGTACAATACCTTTAAAGCAATTAAGTTGTTGACCTTCAGACTATTATTGACACGAGAGGTAACTCTGACATCACAGTTATATCTCAAGACGTCGGGCCATCCCATCTTTAACTGGTCTAAACAAAAACCGACAATCGAAACACTTTCGGTTCTCGCACACTCTAGAGGCGAACACTGCGTGCTCACACTTTAATTTCCAGACGACGGAGAATCCGGCTTTGATCTAACAAAAACTGGCAATCTAAACACTCTCGGTTCTCTCAAACTAGAAGAGAACACTGCGTATCTCACATTTAAATTTCAAGACGATGGGGGATCTCTCTTTGGTCTAACAAAAACTGGCAATCTAAACACTTTACGGCTCCTGCAAACTAAAAGTGAACACACGCACTCGGGGACCCAAAACTCGAGTGCTGTTGAAAACGTCAGCTACGTCTAAATTTTCACATTTAAGTTCCCCCAAAAGAGTCTTTGGGCTTTCAGTAAACTGCTTCAGTTCACCTAGACGTCTAAACTTCAACAACAGCTTAGACCGACATCTTGATGAGCTTGAGGGGAAACAAGAGAGGGAGATAATGGACCTTTTCGTAAATCATGTTCGTATCTTTAAAAAGCATGCCACTTTTTTTTTGGAACACGTTGCGTGCAAATACACAAAATGACTTCCGCAAAGTATGTTCTTTTTGTATCGAGTATTGTTTCTCAGAAACTTGAACTGAACTGTCAATCTATTGCGTGGATGTTGCAAGCTAAGAGCGGGTATGAATATTAAATGAGGAAGTCCCCTCCGATGTGATTACGTGACAAAGGCTTTTTGTAGGTGTCCTTGAATGACAGAGGTACCATTTAACGGCATGCCCATACACCACGTACAGTACAGTGTTTAAGATATCGTGAAACTCGGCTATACGTTACAATGACTTGTGCAAAGTAATGAATCTAACTTTAAAAGTCCATTTACACATCCAGGCAGATATTAATGTCCATAACATTCGACAGCTCAATCACAGAACATGTTCCTGTTTGGGACTTTTTTTTAAATAAAGAGTTAGTACAGTCGATGGCTTGTAGAGCCTTTCCCTCAACAAAAGTATTCGGCAATTTACTGCCATGCACAGGTAACCACAGTCATTCTTCATTCCATATTTTGTATTGACCTTCCTTTGTTATGAACATTGTAGTTTTTCCAAACAATCGATCATGATCGTGCAAAGCTTCCTTTCTACTTTTACAGACAGCGACAACACCACGTGAAGCCTTCCAACAATCATCGGAATCATGCAAACTGTTCTTAAGTCTTAAATTTTGTTCACACCCCCAGACAAACATGGGCCTACACAAGAATATTTACCGAGCTGGACGGTTCGACACCCTTAGTGTCACCTAGCTTCGTAGGAGGTGTTTCCAATATTGGATAAGGATTTAAATGTTTCAAGGAGATTAAAGCCGCAGCCGCTTCGTTATCCGAATAACCGTTGGCAGTTAGTCCCACTTAGAAGTGGGGGAGGAGGATAATCCTTTGGAGAGGCCTTTAATCGATATAATCCTTAAAATGAAGAAAGGGTTCAAAAGATTTGGCCTCTTCCCAGCCCAATTCTTTAACCGTCAGTAGCCATAACAAACTATTAACGATAAAGTGCGGGCTTGATAATGCTCGTACAAATAGACCAAACTCCAATAGTTTGAAAACACCCTCAATACGAAGAGATAAAATTACCAAACTACACTAGAAAGAGCTCATGATTTTTGGTATTTTAACATCATAAAACATACTAAGATATATCAAAATGTCTCACTGAAACTCAAGGTAGAAATTTTCTTAATACACCCAATTTTAAAAGGAACTGTTTTCAAGAAAACACAATTTTAAAAGTCATTAAAAAAGGTGTTTAATTTGAACTTCCACATTAAACATCGAACTATACTTTTATGTCTGCTGTTGTATTTTTATGTCTGCCGAAGCACAACAGGACGGTAAAACTTTAAGTCAACACACTGCATTTGGTTGCGACTCTTTAAATTATTAATTGCGCTTGTATGCACCGACTCTTACTTACCTTTGATGTAAGCCACTTGATGGTCATAATATTCTTCTGTTTTAAAGGTATTGTACACTTTTGGTAACAGCTAAAAATCAGTGTCCACATTTTGTGTGATTAAACATATGCATGAACAAACAAACCTGTGAAAGTTTGAGCTCAATTGGTCATCGAGGTCACGAGAAAATAGTGAAAAGAGATCTTATGTGTTTTCTGTTTTTCAAGTTATCACGCGCGATAGTTACTATTGTTTTGCTCGTTTCTCAGAAACGATAGCATTTTAGGCAGAAATATTTTAAGGAACCCTTTCTACCATTACTTACTTTAAATCATGTAAGTTATGTGTGAATCTGTGAACATTTATGTTTTTCGATCTTACCAATAGTGTACAGGGCCTTTAAGCCCAAACTGTGGAAGAGGGTGCATGCGAGCCTCCAAATTCGGCATAGAGGATAGTAAATGTAAGGTAATTACAAAGCGTGTAATAAATCACCACAATGAATTTTTCAGTAAATTTTGAACCTTGATGGAAACTCGATAGCACCTTCTAATGTAAATTACCCAACACTTCTTTGTGGGAGAGGTATATCATCTAAAAGCTTGCCTGACTGAAATATAGTTGTGGCACAAAATCTCAACCGAAGGGGTTATTTTGCCTTCTAGTAGTATTGATTGTCATTTTAAAGAGGGTGTCAATGTAATGCAAGCCTGTATATTGCAGACAGACTATATAGGTGATCAATTTCATCTTAAAAACCACTAAACAACGTGACCATAGGAAGGTTGAATCTATATTGTCCAGCTTTCTTTAAAGGCATACAATGACAATATCAGCAGAAATGTTCTAAGATAGATAAAATTATTCAGGGATTCATAAGGTGTAAAACAAACTCCTCCTTTAACAAAGAGGTGAAATGGAAATGTCAGGATAAGCAAGAACACCCCTTGACTAGGATTGATGACCTTACAAGTCTAGAGTGACAAAAATGTATTCTCTATGGAATATGCAGACAAAGAAACTAAATTGGGCCTGCCAACAGTCTCCAAGAATAGGGATGGATAATGCATGTGCAGCCATCTTTTATTAAATTTAGGCTATACACATTTTTACATTAGGTCACACTTCTGGTAGGTTTGAGATAGATTTATCACTCCCAGCATTAACTTGAAAAATGTGTTTGTAATGTAACTCAGTTTGTTAATCAAGTGTCATCTACCATCCATCAAATGAAATCGATGTCAGCAAGATAAAGTGGTGCTGTTGCCGTACCAAACAAAGACCCATTATTAGTCATTACAGTCAAACAACTTTAATTATTGATAGCAAAAGTACTTTAAAGGGTGTGCACAACATTTGTGCCACTGACAATATTTGCAGACTTGCACATAACTTACATGGTATGTAAATAGTCATGGTGGAAAGCTTCCCTTTAAGTACTTTTACTTCAAATGCTATAGTTTTGATCTCGCGAGTCCAAAACCCGATATTTGAAAAAAAAAATATAAGGCTTTTTCACTATTTTCTGGTGACTCCGTCAAATTGATGAGCTGACCGGATACATGTACTAGTCTTCGATAATTACCAATGTTTTCTGAAATAATGCAAATGTAACAACGCTGGCATTCAGGCAGCCCTAAGAAGGTTTTAAATAAAGATTTTAGTAGAATTTGAATTTTATCAAAATGTACAAAATTTCAAATATGGTCACGGTTTATGTCCACAATGAAACGGGCAAAGTACAACTTTCCGCCAATATACGCTTATTTAAACGTAATCTAGCCTATTTCCCCAACCTTAATGCTAATTTCACGTAGCTGTACAAGTCACAGCGGGTATAGCACTTTACCTACAGTGTACTATTACACCACCGATCCTTGGCGTAACGCCTGTTTGGGGGTGATTAAATTAAAGCAGCGCGTTTTTATGTTGGATTCTTCACATCGAGATGTTGGATTGAAGTTGCACACTGTGATGTGACGCACTGTAGGGAACGGTGCAGAACGTGAACGGTCACCAAGGGACGCTCCTATTTAGCCTTTTCTTCAAGTTAATAATAATGTAGGCATGATGCCGGTAGTATGATGCAGTGTACTGTCATTTTTCAACCTTCCTATTCTATTGCCCACTTAACTCGTAATACCCTTTCATCAATTATTGACAAGGTTGTTGCGGGCAGCTAAGATACAATAGAGGGTCATTGTCATAATTGCGGATGTCATCTATGATTTATTCCTTCAGGCATAATATATACTTACTTTATAAATACTTTGTGAGAATGTAAGTGGTGGTGATGTTGAACGCTCTTAGGAATTTGTTGTCTCGTGGAACTGTTCTGTCTAAAATGCCACAGTCGCTTAGGGAACAAGGTCTTTGATTTTGACCATTGGTTCTTCCATGCAAGGAAGGAAATCCAAACTAACATATTGCATGCATAGGCACCTTTCCCATTCGCATTTTCACAGAAAGATTTAAAGAGTAATCCTATAATAAACACCAGAATAAGGTCAATTTAGTCTGCTTTACCTTCCACCCTCAGTTTGTGATAAATGTTAGACTTGCACACAGGATGCAAGTTTAACATCCAATAAAATCGCTGCTAAGATATAGGATATACGAACTGCTTCCAGTTCATCGGCAAGCTCGGTGGACACAATGGTAAGACATCTATACTCTAGAATGGCAATGGTCGTGGGTTCGAATCACACCCGAATAATACGCATGTGAAATGTTCACAGTCTCGGGAAGGAGTATACAGTGCTTAAAGGGGGATTACAGAATTGGTAAGAAAAAAACTTGTAAAATATACTTTTTGATCACAGATTTACATAAAACTTACACGGTCTAATGATGATGATAGTAGAAAACATCCCTTGAAATATTTCTGTCTGAAACGCCATATTTGATGAGAAATGAATACACTAATTTTCCGATTTGAGTTTATCGCTCAGTGAGCGTTTTATTCATTGGTTGAATCTATATGATTTCATGCAAATGTGTAATCGGTTTTTCACTATTTTCTCGTGATCCAGATGGCCGATCGATCTCAAACTTCTACAGGTTTGTCAGTTTATGTATATGGTGGATTACATAAAGTGCTTACACTGCCAGCAACTGTTTCGTTAGCAAAAACCAATTTTGTAATGTTCCTTTAACACACACATCGGTGTATGGATAAAAACACTATAATGTTAGCCTCATCAGTTACACAAGATGACTGCACCACAGGTGTTAGAGGCATTAAGTTCAACTTAGAAACGAATCAATATAAAGAGATAGGGGATATTCTGATATAAGAGGAAGACCCACCTTCCCCCTCACTCCGCTTCAGCCCCCCCCCCCTCCCCCCACACCCCTCTCCAAAGGCCATCACCATCAAACCTTTTATCGCATAGTATACCATTCGAGCATATCTTCATCATTTCAATGACTTAACATAGACATACGTGTAGTCTGAGTCTGAAACCATTACAGGGCAAGTCTGTTTTGATTTATTAGAATACCGTAGCAATTATGTCCGAATTTCTTTCGATTTCAATCAAAAATGGTAGCAATTAGGTCTTCGAGCCTTCACATGGCTCTTTCCCTAATTGTTCTAATGGATAACCCGATCTCCTTTGGTGAGTGTTTCGCTTGTTGTGACACTCTAGATTATTGGAAACCTAGGGGCAAGAGTTTAAATCTGATAGGAAAATAACGGGCAACTTATCGATGGGGTTGGGAGAGGCGGCTGTGATAGGAGAAGATTAACACTAATGGAACAAACTAAATAAGATCGGGCACTACAAGTAGGCTACTGGCAGGGGTTGTTATTCGCATGACCGTAAAATGTTCTTCTTTTCTCTTATCAAACCCAGACAACAGGGGGAAGTTTTTATTTTCAATCAATGGTGTGGTTTAGCTTCACTGGAGACTGGTCTGTTGATACAGTTTGATATTACGAGAGGAGAGTGTTGCTCCAGTTGGGGAGGGCATTACATTTTAGACACCAAGGATCTGATATAAGACAAACTAAACCGTGGCGCATGTTTCACCTCAATTTCGAACAGAATGTTGGTCTTGAGTTATTAATAGCTTTGATATCTAAGCTAATCAGATTGGCAACCGTATACGTACTGTATGTGATTACTATAAGGAGATGCTTAACTTATCACACAATGTCGATGTACTTACATCGTGTAAACAAAAATAGGGAGTCTGGGTCTATTACGAAGACACGAAGCAGCAGAGACGCAAAGTATTGAAATATAGGATATTCACCTATAGAAAGCATACGCGCTAAAAGGTACACCAAAACTGCCCCCAATAATATTAAGCAACGCCTGGAAACGAGTTCTACTCTACAATAACCCGGGTTCCAGGTCGCAGGCTGATTCTGGGTCAGGCTGACCCGGAAACTGGTAAATAAAATTTAAAAAGAAAAAAAAAGAAAATTGATTCTGCGTCAGTTTGACTTATTTTTTGGTCATTTTGACACAGATTCAGAGTCATACTGACCCCGACCCCCAAATGGGTCAGGCCCATAATCCGGGTCAACTTTGACCCGGAAGTTTTTAGAGTGTACATTTGATGATAACATATGAATGTATTTCACAAGATGGCTTGTTCTACGTTATTCTTCCATTCAGTGAGCTTTCAAACGATTGTTCAAGTAGTTTTGTTGTTGTAAGCAATTGGTGAAATAAATTGCTGACAAATCAAGTGCACCTTTTTTTGCAAGTTGTACGGTAACCATTTTTTAAATGTCGTACACTCTAACATAAAAAGCTTTGCATTGTGTGTTACAATGAAGGAACTTTAAGGTTGAAGATATGCATTTCATCTTGTGACGTACCAAAGGATATTTTAGACTTGCTCACAAAATAATCTTAGATCTGACCCATTATGTAAAGCGAAAGCTATGATGCCCACATTCCAATAATATCAGGCCGGGAGTTGTAGAGTGGATCTGTAATGATGTTGTTTTTATCAACTTCCTGTTATTTTTCCTGGCAGAATTGACGTAGATAATGGCCCCTTTGCTTTGATAAATGGGACAAATTGAGCTTAAATCAACATCGTTCGTTCGACGGGACGAATGGCGAATTTTGTGTTCAGGAAATAAAGATAACAAACTCCCGTAACTACTCCAAATGTCATATTATTGTTATGTTTACTTTATTTTACATGCTCCTTACTTCTAAAGTGCACTGTGCTAAGAAAAACATTGATTGTATCGACGTTGAAAGTCTACACACAATTCTGTGGTACCAGAGTGTGTTTTTTTTGTTCACTATGGATTCATATGTAAAACAAAAAAAAAAAAAAAAAAGATTCTTAGCAAAACTTTGAAGTATAAAACCCCATCGTTTTAGTACATAATATATTGGGGAAATAAGTTATTTCATAAAAGTTTTGCGACATCAGAAGATTTGCCACTTGAGTTTAATCAATCTCGATGCATTTAGACAGTTTGCTTTTCCTTTCACAACGCCCTGTTATGTTTTCACAGTCCTGTAAACTGTTATGTTAAGTTTGAATCCAAACAGCACTGAAATACGTCCACGGGTGACATCCGCGGAGATTGCCAGAATGTGGGAAACAAAATCTACACGAAAAAAGGGGCTTGGTTTTCATGAGTTAGTCTGTTTTGGGGGTTCCTTATCTTTTTATTCAAATTGTGGGTGAGGAAATGCCAGTATTTATAACTCACCGAACCCCTTTCATTAAGCGACACTTACCATGGGACTGATTTAGAAATACAGATTCATATATTCCAATGTTAGCCTTAAGCATTGCACCAATATGGACTTCTATACAGCACCCCTCGGGTATTGGCCAATCTTTATCACTGCCATCGTCAGTTTGATACAACCATTGATATACAAAGCAATATTAATAAAGACTTCAGCTTTCAGCTCAACACCCCCTCAGAACATACACTCATATATTCCCATCTTTTATTCAAGACTTCTAATCCGGGCTTTTTATCCTTCACACTAAACGTTGCCTCAGCGAGTCCTTTTTTGATACACATGGAGGGACGGAGAAAGGGGTCAACATAACACGAGTCTTCGATATCAAAATCAACCGTTACACATCCCAGAGGGACCTCCTTTAATCCCACAACCAACTATCGATCTGTGAATCATTGTTTTGGCATGTCCTCAGGAGCTTCTCGATATCTTCATTCTTCATCCTGCTCTCCTATCGACTTTTAAGGAATCTGCACTGCCCCATCCGGTGGGTATCACCATAACCCCCCTTCTCTGCATAATGCGACTTTGCATCACAGACTGCCCCCAAAATACCTTACGATAACAACGTATGATTTTCATATCAAAACAACCGCGTGTTTACTGAATTGATTTTTCCGTGTCTCCCTCTTAATTTTGACACAGATGTGAAGCAATGCGAGAATTTCATAAGAAGTGATGCAGCGCAGGGAGTGAGACATATTGATAGTTTAATGAAATTGAACCTCAGGTTTCCATAAAAGCGCTCTGTTTTGTAACAGCATTATGCAAGGGCTTTACATGAACACATGCATCTTATAGAATTCTGCGTCTCTAATTGACGTCTGGCTTTAACATACGTCTGACAGGGGAAGGTACCGGCGTTTCTTCTTTTGAAGAAACGTGCACTGGGGGTAAATGTGCACCATTGATTCGGTGAAATGTTTCCGTTTGAAGCGCAGTTTTCTGCATAAACAAAATTACCAGTTTTATTGACTGTAGATGGATGAAATCGTACGTTAAAAACATGCCCCGCTACGTTTTAAACTTGTCATCGTGACCTTTTCAAAAATCATGAACAGGTTTTAAACAGACAACTTTGTTTCTGACTCATTCACCTTCGAAGTCCTATGTCGGTTTTAATCATACTGTATACAGATGTATCGTTATTGTTGAGGTCAACGCAACATTTAGATGGTTTCAACATGAAATCAAGTAACTATTGATAAGGTGTTGCGGTACTCAATGCGCGACCTGGACTGGAAATTGTGCCTGGTGAGAAATGGTGCGTAAAATATTGTAACAACCTAAGGGATTTATTTTGCCAGCGCTAGGTGTGAAATGGTAATGAACATTCCAGTTCAGCTGAATGCAGTTTGCATTATTGGTACGCCTTAACACAAAGCTTATAATCAAATACTTGTTCCATGTAAAATTCAAATAACTGAAAGCTAAACGTACTAATGGCAGGCCTTATTATTGTACAACAATTGTTTTCATACTAGCTGTGATTTAAAAAAAAATATCCTTTTAAATAATGAAACGTTACTCGATAAAAACGTCAGTGGAATGAAAAGATCCTAACGAACGTGGTGAAATTTTGCCGAAACTCCAAACTCTTAACCTAATAAACCTAACTCGATCCAAAATCAAACCCCGAACTCAACTTCGAACCCTAAAACACAGCCCTAGCTTTTTCCCTGTGGACATTGACGTACAGGCACCAGACTCATAATCATCACCTTAAAAAGACGTACAGGCACCAGACTCATAATCATCACCTTAAAAATGCTTCTGATGATGCTATGGAAATGTCGGCAATTAAAACACGGTTCGTGCTTTGACGCATTTCTTCCCTTTTTGTGTTCATTCATTGTCCTTTTTGTTAGATCGTGATGGTTTTGAACACAGAAGGAAATCACCAAATCAAAATCAATGCTTAATCAGACAATTTATATGCACATCAAATTCACCATCGCCCTTTCCTCGGGGCTACCGAATAATTTCACAGTTCGCAATCAGTGTGTGCTTGAATTGGTCGCTTGAAGTCACTGTGATTATATTTGCAAGACTCTTCTTGCGAAAGACAAAAGTAGGCCATAAGAGCACGAGAGATTCGCAAGCTCAGTAAAATATTTCAAGTCTTGTATTAAGTGCCATTTAAAACGTACAATTCGTTTATAAAAAAAAGGGAATCTTCTCAGGATGCGTTTAAGTGGTCGGCTCTCGACTGAGAAAGAGTCACCAACCAGCCACCAGTTGAAACCTAAAGACAATGCAATTGCTAATTTAAATTTGTAGATGAAGACATTGCAAATATTTGAACACAACCAGCTTTAGAGATAAACAAAACTATCATTACCTCAGCAGCCAACTGGTGTATTTAAACAGGTGTTTCCCCAATCCATGCAAATCAATTTTCCCATAATATGTATGTTGACACATGGCAAACATGGTTGTTATACATGAACAGCTCAGTACAGCTGTTCTTCGAACAATGCACCCCGCCCTAGCCTCCTCAGAGAAGGTGATTTTCTCGCATTGTGTAGTGAAATAACAATGACACTCACAAATTGCACCGATATGATGATTTTGTTTTGTCCAACTTTCCTGTTAATGTTTTGGCTTTTGATTTTTTTAGCCTTGTAAACATTAAAGAACCCTTAATCAAAATTGAAAAGCAGCTTTCGTTGAAATAATGATTTCAACACAGTAATACAAGTGTCCCAAAAACATGGTTTCGTCGATATTTTTATTGCAATCTCCTACTCTTTTCCTCAGCACACACCAGGGCCTGGTTTTCACAGACCTCAAGGGCCCCCGTTGCCTCTCATGATACGGGGGATTTTCTGCTGTCATCCCCCGTCCAATATGGATTTATTTTCCTTTCTGAAGGATCAGACTCAGTTAACCCAATTATAATATTGATGTTACCGGCGATATAGCATTTCCGGGACTCACCGTGACACGATGAGATGGTAGGGGTTGGCCGGGAAGAAATCTCATTTAGACGGGGACAGTGTGGCGCGTCGAGTCGGTGGATTATGAGGTTATATCACAGTGTAGCATGGAACAAGGTCAGGATAAGATATGATGATCCGATATTACAGACCGACCAACATGTCTTAATCACAGGGCGGCCATCTTTGACACAATGCTTCAAGACAAAAATCTATATAAACCAGAGTATTTTCCTTCCAGCCTCGTTCTGATCAGTTTGATCAACATCTATGAAAATCAATTAGGAATGACTATGATTCACTACCTGCTTGGCTCGTATTATAAGTGGTAGACATATTGCTAAAGATTAACGGTCACCTTTTGACCCGAAGTACATATCACGAGCCGATGGAAAATCGAGTTCAAACTATTGTGAAGATTAAAGAACATTCTCCCTGCAGCCATAAGGAACTTTTCTTTACGCTGCAACCAGGTTCAGCCTCGCTAAACCAGTTGTTGATGAGAAAAGAAGACACGAAGTTGCCACCAGTGTACTGTTCTTATGAAGCCGAAACGAAATGGCGCCACCCTCGACTTTGTTTGACAACCGTTTATCTATCAATTTTACACAAACCTTCTCACTAGGAAACCGGAATGTAAAGCCCGTCCCAATCATGTACGTCCAATCACGTCTAATATTAAACATTGACTCTTCAGTTGCCCTCTGTCCCATGGAACGACGATGAAATAACCCATAATCAAAACGTAACCTTAGATTCTTTGTAACGCAGCACGGCTGCATTTCTGAATCGCCTTGATTTTCCCGCTGAAGCCCATGACTGCATAATTGATAACTGCTTCACAAACACTCAATGGTCGACTTTAGATCGTGTGTCATGTGTAAATGCTTTTTTTTCCAACCAGACACTTTTTTTCTCCATCAGAGCTTCTGCATATTATTTCGAGAATTGTAAAATCACAAGTTTTAGTACCGTGGATTTATATAGGATTGTTATTCCGTTGGACCGTGCCTCGTGGGGCCGTTGAATGGTTTATATTAACCGCGCCAGATTGACCCTTCCCCACCCATGCAGTTAGATGTTCCTCGACTCCCTTTGACTGCGAAATATAAATGCTGCACACGGCTGTATAATGCCCTCCGAATAATGTCCCGTATGCCGGCCGATAAATGGTTTATATTGACTGCGTCGAGTTGTGATTGTTTGCCCTCGCTGTACCTTCTCGTTTCCTAGCCATCTTGTGTAGGTGTAGCATAAGGAGCGTTTAGGTTACCGTTTCACGGTGTGCAAACCGTGTGTAATGTTGAAGTAACCCTAGCTGCTTGCCAGTGACGAGTAGCGTACACAGTGATTTCTCGTTGTTTGATTAGGATCATGTTGCAGAAATTTGAGTCTGTCTGGGAACAAACCATGTCATTCTTATGACAAAACATACCTCTTCGTCGCTCCGTAAATTGCCTCCCGAAATAGCACTTTCTTGTACTAATGTACTTAGTATCCTCACAGATTAGAGCCAATTCAGCTATCTTAATACTAATAGTACGTCCACTCAATTCGTACATATGCGTTACATGTAATGATTTTGTAAAAAAATATATACATATATAAAATCGATAAAGTCTTTTCTCCGAAACCATTAGTCTAAATCTCATTGACTAATGCTTTAGAAAGTCAAATGTGTTTTCGTTTCTTTGTTGTGTTGTACAACGACCCTTCGTGAAATTATAATTTAAAAGAACACAGCATGCTAAAACAAAAAGCACGAAGGCATGTTGGTCGAGAGAAAACTAAATGGCGATCATTTTCTCGGAAACGGCTGGCACAAGTCTTGTTTAATAAATGCTGCCTCTTTATTTTTGTAGTTGATGCTCCTCTGTTCTGTTCTTCACCGTATACGGGTTGTTGAATACTGACAAAAGGATGCTATTTTATTTCGCATTCAGGCCTGGCAAAATGCAAGGACGTCATAGAAGCGTCGCTCTATGTGGCAATGCAGTTGGCTCTGCTCATCACGGGCCATTTCACTGCCATGCTGTTCTCTACTTTATTACGGAATTACTTAAGGGTTGTTTCATTGCTGCGTATTTTCCCTTACATACTAAGTCACTTAAGGTTAGTAAAACGAACTTTAAAAAAAAACCTTGTGTTGCTCACGTTCACTTTTATTATCACGATGATTGTCCTCGACAAAAAGTGGTCACTGGGGTTCAACAGAGGGCGCTTTATTAGAATGAAACATCAGGTGGTATCACAAACTCAATCGGGTGGCATCTTTTATCCATTTTTACAACACGTTGTGACTGGTTGTGCAGTCTGGTATCGCGCCTTTCTGGCGATTCGTTTTACTCAATGCGAGATGGGACTTGCCCCCCCCCCCCCCACCCCACCACTCAATGTCGGAAATGACGCCTTCAAGTGCTTATTTGAAAAAAAAAGTGCATTGAAATCACCGGAAAATGAGGAAATTAAAGGAATAAACATCCTTGGCATCATCAAAGCTCAAACCACATGCTGCAGGCTGTCCAATAATACAAGATGGTACATTCATCAAACTCCTTCACCTCAAAACAGCGTCTTAAACCTCAAAACATTGTTTTTGTTTTTGTTTGGGTTTTTTCTTCAACCTTCTGGATGGACCGGCTGAGAAACTGCTATAGACAACAACAATGAAGAAGTTACAAATAAATACCGAATAGTAGTGTTATTTATCAGAAAACACAGTACCATGGCTCGAAGTAAGACTAACACTTTCAATACACGTTTGAGTCCATGTAGAAGGGCACCACAAATTAGTCCATAAGGTTAGTCCATGAGGTTGTTCAAAACAAGAATATGATAATACATGAACGTACATTATTGGAAAGCTAATTTTCTTTTGTGTTCAGTTATAGCCATCGTTAATACAAGGCAATAGATACTTAAACTACAGAGGTAAATTTTAGTATTCGTAAACTATATATAGACATGATACCTGTTTGGTACTTTGTATGTCCGACATTATACTCCAAAGCAAAATAGATCATACAAAACTACTATTCTCTATCAAGTGAATACCATCAATATTATTCAATGACCAGCCTTAGAGAGATTAACCTATGGAAATACTAGCATACTATCAATCATAGCATGATACTAAGGGCACGGTTTCTCATTTGGTAGTATTAAGAAATTCATTTTGTAAGTACCATCCTGCAAAGATAGAAGGCTACTTGTAGTAATCTCCCTCATCTCCAGGGATAATATGTTATGGATAACAATGTAATATTCATGAGTAAGTAGTTCGTCCAACATATAGTATAACTTTTGTATTTACAATATAGACTGGTCGTATAGTCATTGCGTCGCCGATGGCTTTGCAAAATAGCTGTAACTTCCGGATAACGGACGCTTATTTCCTAATACGACGGTGGTTAACTTTCCCCTGCCATCTGTCATCATGGCAAAGGATTAAATGAAAATTGTCTCATCTTTGTTCGTTGATAATGCATTATTATTTAAAGATGTTTGTCCCTGTGGCCTCGAAGGCAGATTGAAAAACACGATGATTATTGTTAGTGTATAAAGCATCAACCATCTCAGAACATGGCGCCGTTATAATGTTTTCCAGAATGCACAGTGACTCGAGAACTAACTGCATCCAACAAGGCTACTGGCACCGATGCGCATAATGCTGTTGTAAGTGCTGTTTTGAGGAGGTTTTGCTATGTTGACTGAGCTGCTGCTGTTGTTGATGTTGCTGCTGTCCCACTTTTTGTTTACGTGTTTGTTGCTATTGTTGCTGTTGATGTTGATTTTCATGTTGTTGTTAATGTTGTCCAGTGGCGTAACCAGCGGGGGTAGGGGGCGTGACCCCCCTTCCCCTTGCCCCCGAAATCGAAAGTGCACAAATGAATGGTCCATACATTATTGTGCACCAAACCCACTAATTATGTCTTTGCCCCCGCTTACCCCAACCCCAGCAATGAAAATGTCTGGTTGTGCCACTGCTGTTGTTGTTGTTGCTGATCTAATTCTATTATTCTCCAGAAATTCTCAAGAAATGAAATTAAGTCAAGCATGTTTTACTGTTCAGTTCTTAATTGTCAACATTTCCGTCGTCAGGGGATAAGTACCAACCGAGAGACATGCACTATTCACTCTTTCCCAACCGGCTAGATTAAAAAAAAAGAGCTAAAACCATCTCAGTCAAAGAACAACGGTATACATGTCTCTTGGTGAATTAAACAGCATCCCGGTCCGATTTCCCCAAGGAGAGCTTTACACCACAGATTGACATGACCTTTATCCTTGCAAATTTTTTCACCAAATTGAGCAATTTCCAAGACGTTTAATCCACTACTGTGATGCCTTACAGGGGCACTTTACTGGCTCGTTTCTGATCATTTCTCCCGGAGACTTTAAATGGCCATCTGGCTATACAGTCACGTGAGCCTTTCTCGACAGGGAACTGCATCCAGTATGTTTTTCTCCCCGAATTCCCCCATTTTAAAATAGGAAAATTAAGACATTTCATGACATCTCATCTCATCTCAGCGTTTTACTGTTCAGGTTTCGACTTGCCTATACCAAAAATATATACTAAGCCCGTCTCTATAAATAGTAATGATTTAGTATTTTAACATAATTACATACCACTGGCAACTATATACAAAGGGTCACTGACATAGGCCCTATGGGTTTCTGGACGCCCCCTGCTCACAATATTGTTCTTCCATAATCTATTATTCGCCTATTTTATAAGTGGAAATAAACCAACCAACAACCAACACTGTCACATCTTTGGTAACTAGATACATAGAACAAGAGTGTATTTTTTTTCCAATCATCGTGTTTCAAAGACAACGAACATTAACAACGAACATGAGCAAAATTAATCGAAAGAGGAGCTCGTGTTTCGAGGAAATAGCAGATGAATGTTTCATGTTTGACAGTGTTTCGTACTCAACACAAGGACAACAAAGTGCGTAATACCGAAAACATTTGTTTGTCATTATTCAGTCATTCCTCTCAGGTCATCTCAAGCGAAACGACTGAAGGGTAACTGCGCTGGCGCTGCAAATATTGCTGCCTGAGGGAGGGGGTGCTGAGAGCAGGGGGCTTTAAGGCAGAGTGCTACAAGGGTCGGGTGGGGCTAGGGAGACACTGTGTTTGGAGGCAGACGAGGTTTGAGGGGATGTTAAAGCACCCCCCCCCCCATCCAGTATTTCTTTACTATGTTAAAATGGACCATTCGCCGCCGATTAATTTCAAATCATTCTAGAGTACGTGCTCTTTCTTGTAGAAAGCTGAGACTTGCGGCAAAATAAACTTCTCGCTGTTTTAGTCTACGTCATTAAAATCGGCCTCAAAGTATTACCTAGCCTTGACATTTTTTTTATTTTCTATATTCAAGACACATGATACGCATTTATGCGTCACCGTTTTCGTGCTACGTAGTAGGTATAAGGTTTGAAGTGTCTTTGTGGCGGAAAACAATCCATAAATGAAAGCAATTTCAACAGAATTGGTGCCTTTTCTCCCGCATGATGAAGTGTTTTTTCATTGCCATCAGGCCAACCGTACACGAGACCCATCTGTCAAGTTCCGTTCCAAGTAACTGCGCAGACAAAAAAAAAATGATGATGGGGCGATAAATATTTCAAGCGGGAAAATCACCGGGGATAACTACAGCGATGATATCACAGGAACGCTGTTTGATATGAGAGTAACCACGCATAAGATATTGCAATGGGGAAACAGTCGCGTGTCTTCTTTTATCGAGACTATATATTGCGGCACTTATGGTCACAGTGTTGTGAAGTTCGTGGAGTGTATGTTAATGTGTCGAACTGCATTCATCGATACTGGCGGTTGATGAACCATGCTATTATAGTGGTTGAATCAGATTGATATAAATTGTCATGCCATGTTTATTAAATATTCACTAGCTGATGTCTACATTTAGGCAGAAGAGAATCTGAGGGAACTGAAATGACAAAAGTTAAGACGATACACTGCTCCATGATGTGGAGCAAAATCTTTTCCCTTGGTAATGACCTCAAAAACGAAAGGAAAAACAAAGTGGATCGAACGTAGGTCTTGAACCCTAGCCCCCCCCCCAAAAAAAAAAAACCAGAAAAATAAATAAATTGGTGTCGTCACTATACTTGCAAAAGTTGAACTAACTGTTGTTCAAATTTTGAAGAACAGTGGAGGTTTCTTTTCACAGGCAATCACTTGAAGAATGTACCGCGTTAAAAAAAAATACACATCTATAGAATTATTCCTGTTTCTAAGAATTAGAAATACAGGAAACATTTTGAAAGGTGTAAGTTTTAAGAACCTACGTTGTGAGAATTTCTTCTTTGTTCTTCAGCCCAAAGTTTCGCACTTAATTTATACCTGTTTGTATTTACCTCTTATTGCAGCTCTTTATGGCGGTAATGAACAGAAACTCTACAATGATTTGATGAAAAACTACAACAAGAAAGTTCGGCCCGTGTGGAACGCCAGCACACTGATCGAGGTTACGATAACGCTCTCAGTTATCCAAGTCGTTGAGATGGTAGGTAGTTAGTGGTCATATTGTTGGGGTATTGTTTTTCTTCCTGTCTGTTTGATGAGAAGGAGATTTCCTTCTGCGTTATTGTTTGTTAGTTTGTTTGTTTGTTTGTTGATTTGTAGCTGCTGCTAATTCTGAAGCTGTTGGTGTTTGTAAATCTGTTGTTGAAACATAAAGCCCATTTGTGGTTTTCCCCCGAAAAATAATGTGACCGCCCCTTTAAGTTGATGATGTTTGACAGTTTGTGTATAATAGTGTTTTAATATTAAAAACAAAGGCATACAAATGATAATTGTGATTCTCAAAAAAACACAATCTTCTTTATCAAGAAAAAGCATTGACAAAACGTTTAGCAAGGAGTGTACACTACTTGTTTTAGTGCATGGTAATGCAATCGTAAGAACAGATTCCACGTTTCTGATAATAACAAAAAATGACCTGTTTGACACGATCTTGTTGACTAAAGACTCCGACTTTGAGTTCTCTCGGTGCGGAAGTTAGAAAACGAGACTGGGGATGTAACCCTTGGGTAGGTGAAATTGTGGGGATACGTCTTGATTGTTGTCCTGATTCGAGACCCACACAAGTTACAATCTAGAATGGTCCGAGAATGGTCCGAGACTGGTCCGAGACTGGTCTGAGACTGGTCCGAGAATGGTCCGAGACTAACGACGTGGTGGATGAAAACAGAAATTTTAGAAATTTAATCTGAAGTCGTCATAAATAAATGTTTTTGCTAGACATTGGCTCGAGCTCCAATACCAGCTTTGGTTCTATTTTAAAACGTTGTAGTGTGCGGGCTTGGGTGTGTCAAAGTGTCTGCGAGAGTAGCCAAAGCTGGGTTTTGTTTAAATGAAGTTCGCTCTCAAGACAGATCACTGCTCCAGAAAGCGATACGTCACAACCCGGTGCTTAAGACACATACCTGGCTGCAAGGCTGCAAAGTACACAGTGAGGAAGGTCGTTGAGACATTACCTCCACCCCTCAGCCCACCCCCACCCCCACCAACAGATCAATACGTCTGTGATGATGTTGCGGAGTTCAGTGAAATATTGCTTACATAAAACACCGGGAACAAGATACCATCAGAACATTAAACCCCCAGTTGCCGATCGATATACCTTTAAACATGAAAGCTCTCTATGTTATCGGTGACCTTTAACATTCCGGGAAACATAATTCATCACTGTGGATCTCAGGGCCCAAGGGTATCAAGAAAGTATGTAATCCTATTTATATTAAGATACAGGTCTTGTCAGCGAATGCATCGCGTTGACATTAACATTCTCAACGAGGCACCTGTGGAATTTAATTACCATCCACAATTTCCATTAAAATTCAACCATATCATGTAGTCGACCCATACCGTGTGAAAGTGTAAAAAGAGAATTCAGTTGGCCTTCTTTAGTTTTTAAAATTGCAAGTCAGTTTGGTGGTTAATGAAAAGATAACTTTGTTTTTGTGAATCAACTAGAAAATGTTTCCAGTATACACACCGTCAATTCAATTTTAGCCAGTCAGACCTGCAGGGCCCAATTTCATAGAGCTGCTTAAGCAGAAATTATTGCTTAACGATTTCCTGCTCAGCAGAGATGAGCAGGATGCCAGTCACAAATTGTACATATGGCACGGTAGTTTGGCTGGTAACCTTATTCTTGTAAGCATAATTTTGTTGTGCTTAGCTACTTTTTGTGCTAAAGCAGCTCTATGAAATTGGGCCCTGAGTGGAAGGAATCGTATATCCAGTGACCAGTAGAAGTTCAAGTAGTGAATCAATGCCTTGCGGATTGAAAGTCAATACTCAAAAACAAGAGCAAAATACCAGTATAGCCCGCTGTACACATTTTCAAAACTTTTTTAATGTAATGGAGAGCGTTATGAAATGACATTTGAGTGAACGGATACGCGCGATTCTGCCATGTTCCTCCATAAGGACCAAGATTAGAGCTATGAAAGTCTGTTCTAAATGGTCATCCTATGTGCTGTAACTAGAGCGTATATGTAACTTGCCCCACCCATCCCATCCGTGCGATCTCTAAATGACGTCACGAAAAACGGTAAATGAGAGTTGTACCGTTTCGGGGCGAGTGCATAGAGCAATGAACTAGTAAGCGGAAATACGTTTCAGTAAAAACGTCATTGCTGCAATATGAGCAGAACACGTGGTCTTGCATTTCACGTCAGTAGTTGAAGAATATCATTTCGTCCGCATTAACTTGGATTTATCTCGCTCCATTCCGCGTCGATACCGGACTTGGCCAGCGTCAGAAAAAGTGACAGCGAAAATCCCGAACTAATCGACAAATGGATTGAATCCTTTGGGGTTGATCCGTCCACCACCTCTCCAAGCTGCTCGGGGCGGAAAGAAGCATCAAGCTAGCGATGATGGAACGTAAAGCCATCTGGTAAGAGGAGAACTGGGCACTTTTCAAGCTCAGTCGAGACGCTGTCTCACGGTGTTCACAACGTCGGTAGACCACAACAAGGGGTAAACATAATACGGAAAGGTGCGAAGCAATGTGTCCACGCGGATTTACCCGCATCGAGTTCGCAGACGAGATTGCAGATTTTTCTCTCACCCAGAAACCAAATAAAGGCGGGAAACCCAATATCATCTGGCTGCGTTGTTATTTATTTTTTTATTTTTTTCGTGTTCGAGATTGTGGCTCGTCTGTCAACAATGGGCAATAAAAGAGACATTCGGATTGATTTCCAACACGGCTTTGATTTATCACGTGACAATGCGGGGCTAATGTTGGAAAGAATGTTTATAATTGGAAAACAAAAACTGCATTAGCCAGTTAAAACCAAGAAACCGTGCCGTTGCTTAATGAGATCTCCTATAAGTATTCACCTTTAGCTCTTAAAGGTCCGGCTTACAACACGAAATTTTAATTATTTCTATCATTGTATTTTAATTTAAGATTCATTGCACTATATTATTCAAGAAGCAAGAGGCAAGTTCAGTCGATCATCGATCAAAAAACAGAAAAAAATGGATGACAAAATGTTCCCCCCCCCCACAAAAAAAGGGAATAGAAAAAGAAAAGCTGTTTAAGAAATGTATTTCAAGTTATTGTAAGCTGCCCAAAGGAAAGAACAAAGCGTTGTTTTCCATGTTGCCGCTTAGTGTGTGATGTGCACCGCACTTGGCCGGCAGCGTGGTAAATGTGCAACATGCACGTATTGAATAAAACAAATGAATAATTGATTGGTACTTTTGAAGACTCATGGTGTCTTTGCCAATTCGCAAAGGGGCGTTTTTTTTCCGTTCCGCAGTACGCATCTTGAAACGCCACGCGTGCTTTGCCATAAGGCTATAGCATATCCCCCGAAAGCTAGCTCGCTTGTCATCATTATCATTATGAAACATGACTCCTTCATTGGGGTTATTCTTTCCCGTTACGAGCATCAGTCATGTCATTATATTGTCGTTTTATCGTGCTGGGACGAGTTGGTTGCCCACAAATTGGTATTTATAGACCAATCTGACAACCTAATGGATAGGGGAATTTTTTAATGCATAGAAAATAACAATTTAATTTTCTGTCGTCCGAGAGGTTGCTCCCATGGTCTATAGAATTTCATTGATCTTCTAATAAAGTACCGTTTCTGCATTTTGAAGGTGGAGCGTCTCAGTAATGGTGGCAACTCTTCATTAGGACTTCCCAAATGGAATTGTCTGTATATTGAGTAATAAGACTTCAGTATGACTACTCCTTAGCACATGCCACATAGCCAAGGCCAGTCCTTTTCTTCATATTGTCAAACCATGTTACTCTTTTTATTCCTCACTTGGCCTCTTTCTGTCTATGAGTGCAGCCATTCAGATGTGCATCGAGCTGAAACTGTACAAATGAATTTGTCTATATATTAAGTAATAAGACTTCAGTATGACTACTCCTTAGCACATGCCACATAGCCAAGGCCAGTCCTTTTCTTCATATTGTCAAACCATGTTACTCTTTTTATTCCTCACTTGGCCTCTTTCTGTCTATGAGTGCAGCCATTCAGATGTGCATCGAGCTGAAACTGTACAAATGAATTTGTCTATATATTAAGTAATAAGACTTCAGTATGACTACTCCTTAGCACATGCCACATAGCCAAGGCCAGTCCATTTCTTCATATTGTCAAACCATGTTATTCTTGTTCTTCCTCACTTGGCCTCTTTCTGTCTATTTATTAAGTGTGAGTGCAGCCACTCAGATGTGCATCGAGCTGAAACTGTACAAATGAATTTGTCTATATATTAAGTAATAAGACTTCAGTATGACTACTCCTTAGCACATGCCACATAGCCAAGGCCAGTCCATTTCTTCATATTGTCAAACCATTTATTCTTGTTCTTCCTCACTTGGCCTCTTTCTGTCTATTAAGTGAGTGCAGCCACTCCGATGTGCATCGAGCTGAAACTGTACAAATGAATTTGTCTATATATTAAGTAACACGACTTCAGTATGTCTACGCCTTAGCCACATAGCCATGGTCTGTCCGCTTCTTCGTCAAACCTTGTTATTCTGTTTCTTCCTCACTTGGCCTCTTTATGGCTTATAAAGTGAATGCGAACACTCCAAAGTGTATGGAGCTGAAACTGTACAAAGGTTACCTGGAAGGTAAAGGGCTAGATTTATGAATAAAGTAGAGCAAAAACGGATGCAAAGTACATGCAATCGCGACTCGCGAGTAAATAGCGATGTGGCTGTATATTCCAAGGTATATGGTTAGCCACCGACTCAATTGGTTCTTGTTCTGAGGGAAAACAACAATGATTTTACTTAGTGTTGACAATCAACTATAACATCAGCTACTTTTGCTCTTAATCTTATTTTTGAATATATTGAACATTTGAGTGTTGCATGAAGTTCTCTTGTTTACGACGAACCACTGAGTCCAACTATAGACTATTTCGTACAAACTGAGATCTTCAGTGAACGTGTACTCTAAAAAACTACCGAGTCAGAATTGACCTGGATTCCGGGTCAGGCTGACCGGAAAGTTGTTACAAAATGTGTTTTTTAAATCAGATTCTGCGTCAGTTTGACCTATTTCTGGGTCATTTTGACACAGATTCCAGGTCATATTGACCCAGAATTGGTTCAGACCCACGGGAGCCGGATACGGGTCAACTCTGATCCGCAGCGCTATAGGAGTGTTCTTTTGTTCATACCGCTTTTGTAATATATTGCATATTTGAGCGCTGCATGAAGTATTCTTGTTTACGATGAACCACTGAGTCCCCAACTAGACGATTTCGTGCAAACCAAGATCTTCAGTAAACATGATACTTCAGGCGGTGAAATTATGGACAATTTCTGCAAACGTAAACGCTTTCAAAACTGTGTGCAATCGCAGTAGCTCCACCAGTCTTTATAACCACTAATGTCCCTCTCCCGCCCGTAGGAAACCCAAGATGAGAACAGGTGTATCTCTAGATTGAATTCCTCTTGTCCAATAAATTCGATAATCACAAGACTGAACTCCGCACTGACAGGTCAGAATCGACAATAATCCGGGAGGGTATACTGGTTACAAGAGCGCTAAAATCGGCAATTAATATTAAATTACGGATAAACATAACAGGACAGCGATTGTCAAGCTCCTGGGAAGACTGTACGGTGAATGTTTATTTTGATATTCATATTGTGACATGTAGGTCGCGATGCTGGGTGGGTTCGTGGATGGAGGCAGTGAATCTACCTCCACCCCAAGGACTCGAAAAACACACGCACGGAAAGCCATACATAATATGAAAGTTAAACTTAACTTTTTATATGAATCTCCCATCGACATAATTTGAGCTTGAGGGTATTTTTTTTAGGCACGTCACAATGCTTGATTTCATTCCATTCATCGATATACATTAGACCCATAAAGGTTATTTTAAAGTATAGAGCCGATTCGATTAAACATTTGAAGTTAAATGTAAACTTTTAGAAGTCTCAGCAAGAATATGAATATTATTGCATTTCTGGGTAACGTGTAATTGATAATTAAACATGAATAATGCATACAACACTATGCATTGTTTACAAGTTAAATCCCCTGACTTCACTGTACTCTACAGTCGTCTTAATCTGTATCCTCATCCCATTTGTGAAAAAAAAAAAAAAAAAAAACCAATGTTATGTTTCAGCGACTGTCGAATACAATTTTTCAGTACAATTTTGTTTTCGGGTTAAAGGTATGTCATTGTTTTTGTCAACGTGATGCTGATTTATAGGCAAAATCATAAAGAACGATACAATACGTCACGTGTGAAAGTCTCAGCTAAATACGGTGTCTACTTGTTGAGAAAATTGAAATTTCACAAGAACATCGATTTTATTTAGCGGGTGACAGTGGGAACCAACCGCATCTCTCGCCGCAGCATTCGCGAACGGACACCACGCACATTTGAATTTTTAGTCAGCCCTCAGAGGTCTGAGAAGCGATTCATGCCAAAATTATTTCTCAAATTCAACTGTTTTAGGGTGAATCCTTTCTCAAATTAGTTTGAACTATAACAGCTGCAGCGCTTCTTAAGCCTAGGTTGTTATGGTCATTAATTTGTTGGAGTATTTACCAATCTATGACCAGGCTCCTGTAAGTGCAGCCTTGTCAATGTACACATTAGACATGACAATTAATAGCAATCCAATGCTATCTAGTCCATGACAAAGGGCAGTAGTAAAACGTTACCTACGGCAAGCACAATTGACCTAAATTGTCTTGATTACTAATGACATCGGAAAACTAATCAAGTACAGAACTGTAGTAAAGTTAACTATACGCCAATATAAAAAAAAATGTCTCGTGGCACGTGATTATTTATTAAACAGAGAAACATTAATGATCAATTTGTATAGAGTGGTTTGTAGCCATAGAATTGAACCAGACATAGTAATTCAACGCAAATTGAAGTGTATTGAATAAGTGGTCCGACTCGACAACTGACCGCTCTACATTATTAGGTATATAAGGTTTCAGGTTACAATATTATTTCAGGGGAATGTTTTCATTTAGGCTTACCGTTACAAAATGTACTGATATTTTTGTTTTTACATCTTTCTGGTAATGAAACCAGAAGATCTGTAAAAGTGACTAGCATGGTAAGGCCCGAAGATAGTTATATGGAAAAACGACGAATAAAGTTTAGTTTTAGATCGGATAACCAAAAATAGGGGTAGGGACAACATGACCAGATCACATGGAGGCTCTGGTCTGAGACTGGATTCGAACCATGGGCCCACAGAGGTAAGGACTGGGAAAGATACCTTTATGAACCCAACAATTTAAAATGTTATCATACAAAATAGGGACCAAATAACCAAATCAAATGCAAGGCTCTGAAACTGGATTCGAACCTGGGCCCCAAACAGGTAAAGACTGAGCAAGATACCATCATGACTCTAACAATTACAAAATTAATTAAACAAAATAGGGACCAAATAACCGAGACTGGATTGAAACCTGGGGCCCAAAGAGGTAAAGGCTGTGCAAGATACTACCATGACCCTAACAATTTAAAAATTAATCATCCAAAATGGAAATGGGGTATAATACAAGAAGAAAATAGGATACCAATCTGCATTAATCATCCGATTATGTTTGTAATTATGATAATCAAAAAATTAAAACAAGATAAGCAATCTAATCAGCGAGCAATCTGCAGCTGGGCCTTATTGCAGACTTCATCATTATGACTATACCTATTTCCAGTCACCAAATAATAGCGATAAAATTTAACAAGCACGCTTTATGAAATGCACACTTTTTACTGACATTGAATGTCAATCACCGACAGAATGAAAACAACACCATAGCGCCATCGCGGGATATGAAAAACAAATATAATGTATGTCATGGTGTAGTATCACATTTTGCTTAAAAGCACATAAACATTGGTATTTGTCAAAGACCAGTATCTGCACTAGTGTGACCCAATATATACATGAATAATAACAAGCGTGTGAAAATTTAAGCTCAATCAGTCATCGGAGTCAAGAGAAAATAGTGAAAAACCCAATTAAATGTTTTCACTGTTTTTAAATATCGGGTTTTGGACACGCGAGATAAAAACCAATTGTTTTACTCATTCCCTTAAAAACTATAGCATTTCAAGCAAAACTGTTTCAAGGGAAATTTTCCAACACGGCCATCTTGATACCATGTAAGTTATGTTTAAATCTGTGAACATTTATATGTTCGATCTTACCAATGTTGTTCTCACCCTTTAAATCGATGCGTATTGTGAAAGTCTTCATCAACACTAATGTAACCAACATTACCACGGCAAGGGGGTAAAACTAAAGCAAATTGACAAATTTCTCCGTTCAGATACACAGGTGTGACGGTATTTAAGTGGCAGCAGCATTTCGCTGGTCGGTAAATTTCAATTTGAAATTGACCGGATATCCACTTAGCAGGGATGGTGACTTTGGTGCAAACTCTTTCGAAAAACTAGTATGTTCGTGTTGATTTTCCTCCTGCATCCTAATTATATGAATTTCATGAGCCAAAGTTGTTTGGAGCTTCCAAATAAGGATAATTTAACCACCAAATTATGGTCAGTCAGACTCCGCATGGGGCAATTTGGATCTCAGCGTGTAAGTCTCGGAGGGGTATCACTTTTAATTTTAGGGGAAAATTGAAATAGACTGATCAGGGAAAACGTTGTGACATTTTTGGACAGCTGCTGTGGACGGTTATATATACTACTCAACCACTTCTCGCGAGGACAGGGAGGAGTCGGGGGAATTCATTGAGTTTGATAAATTTAGAGGCGTGAATGGAACAGTTACGCACCTGCATTTTGGTCTTTTCAAATATCTTGCACGCAAAGATTCAATCAGCATTTGGGGAATGACATTCCGCTAAGTGACATTGGTACCGTGTCCCTTTCAAATCATGATTAATGCAGCATTGCATAACTCCTTTAAACTGTGTCTCCTTTATTTACAGTTTGGATGTTGTTGTTGTTGTTGTTGCTTGATTTTTGTTTGTTTGTTTGTTTGTTTGGGTTTTTACTTAATTTGTTTATTTTAATTTTTTGCTGGCTATAATGATACAGTAAAATGCTTCGATTAAAATGATTGTTTTCGAACTAATTTGTTAAAGATTTTGTGATTATTTCCTAACTCTGACAAACCTTAAATGATGTTAGTTCCCAATTACTTGAGAACAGCGTTTAATGGTTGGTCAGGCTTCAATGATAAACTGATCATAAATCTTGCATTTTCAGCCACCTTTTTCTCCCCAAAGTTAATTAGAGCGTTACAAGAAATCCAATAATTATTAGATTTTTTTCCTTCACACTGTTTTTATTTGGACGGTTCTCTTCACTTTAACACGAGACTCGGTTCTTCAGACAGAACTACAAACCCATTGATGTCGCTTCATCACGTCATGATATGCAGACATTTTCTTTAGCCCTAAGCATAAAAGCAGACTGTTCGTAATACATTGCTTTTATGCTCCAGATAATAACAAATCATAACCCCAATTTCCTTACGCGAGTCTGTACAACATGCTAATGTTATTGTTGATGCGTAGATAAGGGCAACGGTTGGTGCAAGACTCGAACCGAACTGAATGATCTATCGTTTCTAAAAAATATGTACATCTATCATTTTAATGATCAGTACGGAAAACTGTGGTTGTTTTGACTTGTTAAATTGAATAAATTAATGTATTAATTAATCACAGATTTATCATTAAGCCTTTCAAGAAATAATACGTCATGATCAATATTGAAGAAACTGATGAAATATTCCAGCAGGAATAAGATATTCAGTAGAGTTGCCAACTCATTATTATTTTATACCCTCCCCACTACAATATCATGACATGTTCAATTCCTTCTATTTTAGCAGCAACTCTTCAATGGTGATAAATCCCCGGTGAAACTCAAAGAGGATTCCTCCAAAGACGCTCTGTCTTAAAGACTTTCAGCTGAGCCTCACACTTTAAGATGCCATAATGTGTATAGGCGCCATAAATCAGCTTTGTTTAATTATCTATGTGCCCTCAGTGCACGCACAAGATTTCATTTTGGACGATCCAGCCCTGAGGCAGAAATCCGAGTATATTATAAACTGTATACTCTCAAGAATACACAAGAGATGATGACGAGGACACACAAACTATTATTGTAACACACACACACATGAGCTGATGACGTATACTTGAACATTCTTTTTTCATTCTATTTTCATGTACATATCTTTTAAATACACATGGTGAAAGTTAATACTCAGACTATGTAGCTTGAGAATTAAGTTGATAAAAAAATAAGAAAACTGCTTATAGGCAGACAGTCCCGAAATGCCTGTGAGAATTTTTACTTTGCATATTCTTTCATTTAGAGCAATCAATCCGCCTAAAGCCTTGGCTTATCTACCAGGCCCTGTAGGATACCATAAATTGGCAAACCTCTTTCGTTTTTTTCCCCCAATGTCGTCGGTCTTCTTGAATCCAACACTTGTGTAAACCACGGTGGTATCAAAATCGTATTTTTTTTTCTATTAAGGTGTGTTTGGTGTTATGTTTAATATTATAATAAGATTGGGAGTAGGTATGTGAGTGTATGACATACTGATGGAATCACCTTACCACCACCTCCTCCCGCACCATCCGTCCATCTAATACCATCATATCGCGTTCTACACTCAGGTTTTTCAACCCGGACATCGGTTTAAGAAACACCTTAGCCGCACCCTTCTGGAAATTTAAAACCACACAACAAGATTTCCTGGCAAATCCACGTGTCACGCGTAGTGTCCTCTTGGGTTTGTAGTAACCCACTTTGCATCGTTTATCGTCGTCGTCTTATGTCTGAGAGACACTCATTGACAGCCGTCAGAGTGCTGAGTGTATCGAACTGTTCGCTCCTCAGACATATCGCATTCTTTAAAGATACGGTACAACATGTATGTAATGTTAATAGAGCATGTGACAAGCTTACAAGCTTATACTGTCATTGAATCAAGATAAGGTAAAGAACAACAGTATTACGCTGCTCTAATTTGTCGTCTTACTCTAGTTGAACCAAGACATGATACATCACCAAAGCATATTTGCCATGCTTTCTTTGATCCTACCACACAAATATATGTCATCTTTCTCGAGCAAGGTAGAGAATAAGACGCAGTTTAACTTCTGCCTACAATGTTTAGCCGGTTTCCAACGTCATACAAAAAATGTGTGGATTTCAGAGCCATTTTCAAGGGGTGACCAATGTAATGATATCTTTAATGGAAATGTATCTTATGGCGGGAAGAAGAGTAGATCTAAGATTCCGGCTTATTCGATAAACCGGATAGGGTATCCAAATGATTTGAGAAAGCTGACCGCCAATCTTTGGAGTCATGTGTCTGTCTTAAAAGGGGTTGGGTCTCTCTTGCCAGAGGGGTTACAATTTTTTAAAAGCCTTGTTCGTCAATATAATTGGCTTAGCCGTTAATCCAGGATTTGTTCGTAGTGACCAGATCAGTCCGCTGGCCATTCCGCTGCACTAGAGTGCTGTTTCCGATCAAATACATTGTCGGACGACCGAACGGCAGAAGGAAATCTATGACGACCACTAATAATACAAACGTAGTGTCTATGACGTGTCTATGACGACACTTCTAGTTAGACGGATGTCTGGGCCTTAGCCTGGACGTCTTTTGTTCACCTTTATTTATTTCTCGCTCCGTGCAAGTTTATTTTCATTTTTTCACTTGCGAACTTTCCTTACCTTTTTAATCCTAGGTTTGGAATTTTAGGTTCATATCATTTGATTTCAACTATCAAAATAGTTCAAATCACATAAATAATTTATGCAACAAATAGTTAATGGCCTGACTTTTCAATCCTGTATAGTTATATATTATTTATAGCGGATCTGATGAGAATATTGAGTGATGGGTTTTCTGGTACGCCTTGAAAGCACATACTTTGCTCTAAAAGGCGTATACCACGCCGGTTCGCAGAATAGTTATGATTTATTCAATAGTCTTTTGGGTGATAATATATCCCCTCGTGATTATCTCTTAATAATATGACCAGTGGTGTGTACAGATCATTTAAAGCTAGTTATACAGTCGTACATCCCCAACTGAAATGATATTTATATCAAGTACCTGGGGCTACCTGTTTACGTGCGCTTGCTTTAATCGCTTCGGTCGTCTTACTCTCCATCGGGCCCCAGGGTTTTCAGTCCAGCACACACATCAACGCTTTAGAAACCTTGGATGACCCCAACGTTGCTAATGACACTCAATTTAATTAATGGTTTAAGCTTGTATTAATTCATGAATTTAGACATTAACGGCAGATGACAGAGGCTAGACTCTGAATTAATATAGGCTCTGGGATGGGGAGGTACGGGTCAAGGTTTCTATGTGATTTGTGTAGTAGCCCTGAAGTGATAACAAGCATTGTGTAACTTGTCTGTAGCCATGATTGTACCAATTTATAGATTTGTTTATACTTACATTAATGTGCTTAAACAAGAAATTGAGTTTAAAATGTTTGTACAATCACTGTCCAATAATGGACAGCCTAGACAGTTAACATTCACATCATTGTCATTTCTGTTTTGGAAAACCTCACTATATTCGCAAGGGAAATAATGTGCCTCCAAACGGTGGCTTGAGATAAAACATGCTCGGCGATTAGAGAAGAGTGTCCAATAATAGTGCATGCAGATTACCACCTTAGGCAGATTCCCTGTTATGGTTACGATCACAGCGCTATAAAAGCAATAAAGAAAGGCCACTCTGATTTTGAATCGGCTGTTCTGATGTCGTGATTTTACACACACGCACACAAAAAACATTCAAGATTTAATTGCTGCTGAGAGATTTTTATTTTGTTAAATCTTCGTCAACCCTAAATGCCATAACGATTCAAATTGCACATGCTTTTAGTATAACGCAAAACAATTTCATGGAATTATGCCATGTACCATTGATCAGTTAGATATCAAAATAACGAAAATATAGCCGTGGGCATCGATAGCAACATAAAGGTTATTCATAAAACTGTTCTAATGCCATATGTCTTTGCTTGTTTCGTCTGCCCTTGAAAACAGATAATGCACATCATTTAAAGGCAGTAGGCACTTAAGAAAATATAACGTCCGTGAATATAAGTGCATTTCTTTCCAAAGAACTAATGGGTGTGAATTAAAAGTTAGAAAAATAAATGTCCGTCAACCTAAATGCGTTCATTTTCAATGAAATAATGGAAGTGAATCAAAAAGAACCTCCAAAAGACACGTGCATTACAGTCTAGTAATTTTTCAATCTTGACTCTCTAATTGTTGCCTGCTTTTGAGGGCACGATTCTATAGTTGAAGTATAGTTAGATTTTATTTTAATTTTGTGAAATTTAATTTCAACCCATTGTTGGCTCGTATAATTTCCTCTTCACTTTGCTACCATGCTTATAAACCATAACATGAAGTAAAATCCTCATGTGTTTAAAGCATTGGCATTGATTTCTCGTAGACGTTTTCATGACATGTATTAATGTATTATACAATTTAGCTCAGTTTCATTTCAAGTGTCCAAAGTTTGTGTTTTTACAAAATAGGGAAAGTACACAAACAGAGACATGCAAGCCACAACAACTATTTACTATGTGTTATTATATTTCGTATTTATTTGTCCACAAATTTGTGTAATTCCTTTTTTCTGATGTGCTCTTTTATGTTTCCAAAAAATATTTGTGTACGACTGAGTAGCCGATGCCGATAGATGGCGCTATTTTCAATGCTTAACATTTTGTGGAGTAATTTTCCATGGGTATTTATTTCAGCAATACAATAATGTGCATATACGAATTAAACGGCTAAAGCTATGGCTGCATTAGCCTTTTTGAGGTATGGTGGACACTATAGGAGTGCACCGTTTGGTTTGTGTATAAACAGATTTACCCAAACCAAATAGTGCCAACCTAATGTGGCCACCATACCTCAGAATGGCTTATAGCGGTAGTCAATCTATAGCGACTGTTGTCTGTACTGGTCAGCATGTATAGCCACAGCCGAAGCAATACCGATTGATTGACGAAGCAATGAGTAATATCTGAGACCGTCTTGAATTAAGCAATGTTCTCGCTGTGGTGTAATTGCTATCTCCTGCTTAGGTTTTGCTGTCCTGCAGACAATATTCCGTTTTTGTTTTGTCCCATAAATTGTCTCGTTTTTGTCAGGAAGATGAAGTCGTATTTTAAAACTCCTTATGAAATGTGTCTGTACTTCCTTCGAAAAATATTTCTAGAATTTTCAGACGAACATGTTGAGCTGTAGACGCGCAGAGCTGTTTAACGTGTTCCTTGGAACAGCTGTTTGACGTCCCTTTCCGTCGAACGAAAGACGAGAAAATGTTCACCAAAATGTTCATGTTCGGTTAACTGTTCATTTGGGTTTTGATAGAGTGTGTTGCATCCAGATGGTCCGACGCCAATTTGCAAAGTATCCGTTTTCCGAGTCGAAATGATACGCAGTTCTGATGGGAATAGAGACTATTTTGTAATCAACAGCGATGGTTTTGGATATCCCAAATTGCACAATGGTTTTGCAAATAGAACTTAATTTTTCCAGACGGGACACTGGTTGCTTTAAATTACAGCCAATTTCCGGATATTCGGTAACTTTACACTTATCGTTCTTCACAGTAGGTCAAAATTGTCCAACAAGACAGATCAGAAGAACTGTGTTAAAATTATGATTTAGCAACAAAGACCCACTCAAGGTTTGTGTACCGAGTACAAACAGTGCACACATAATTTTCTTGTGAACACAGTCAGAGAAATTGTGACGAGATTTTGTTTCGTACCGTTGGGACAAAAAAATAAAAATATGAAGACGGTTTGAAACGGCCAGTCAACTCAAAATGTTTATTTTGTATATTTTATTTTATTATTTTGCCTGGCAATTTTGTTTGTGTTTTTTTAAAACCCAAAATGTAGGTTTGATTTATTTTTTGAAAGTGCAAGTTTTATTTCTTTTCCTTGAGGTAAAAATGCCCCATAAATGTGTTTACTGAGGTTAATTGCACTTTCGGCACAAGGGCGCCTAATGTGTTTTATTAATGTATAAAATATGTGACATTTCAAATAAAACTGTCCCAGGAGCAACGTGTCATCACAAACTGAACGGAAAAACAAACTCGTGATAAGCTCATAACGAAAAACTAATATGCCAACCTTGTGGCCAAGGAAGACATACAGGAAACCCAGTTTGTCGGTTCCAATGAACAAACATTTTGCCTCAGATTTGGTTTGAGTTTTAAAGGGTGTTTTTCTGTCTACATTTCCCTGCTCACTAATTTTCACTTTAAAAACCATCTTTTGAATTCGCTTTACATTTATTATGTGGAATGTCATCTTCACCACTACTTCAACCCGGCCACCTCCGCTTTTGCTCAAAAGGACGGTAAACGACAGTCCCGTTATAACCTGTGGTGATAGATATCCCGTATTGAATTAAACCAACGGTATCACGATTTCCCCCTTCTTCGGCGCAGGCGACAAATTACTTTTTTCTGTCTCTAATATCATTTCACCCGTGGGTGCAGGCGTCTTTAGTGACTCTGGAATTTCAGACGAAGGGCTAAAAACAAAATTATAAATCTCGGATGAGAGGGGGGTTTTCGCTTATAAGAATGATGCTGGGCAAACGAGCAGTGAACTTTGGATACATTTTCTACCGCGGCTTTCCCTTGTTGCTGTGTGATTATGAAGCCTTATGTGAGTTGGGAGGAAGTTGCCCCCTTTTCTTGTTTAGTATACCTAAGTACCTGCTCTCCTTCTGCGGCAGAAAGTATCTTTTTCTTGACAAGATTTAAGTGCGCCTGCTGGATATAATGGGTTTTATCACAGTGCAGAAGCTGAGCGAAATTTGCTCAAATTTGTTCAGGGTAATAATGCAAGTAAATTAACGGGGGACAGTTTTAACCTCAATAGCTGTTGCGAATCAAATACTGTCGAGCATCACCTTAGATAGTTACAGCTTCTTATTTTTTTCAATGATAAGATTAAGAATAGAATCCAGGTAGATGACATAATGCTAAGCCCTAACATAAAATGTTGGGGGTTGGGTGGGAGGCTTGCACTAACTGCACATTCTTGTTATGTTATTTGTTATTTGGTTGTTTTATGTCAATATACTGAAATGCAAATCCTTCCCCTCTACAACCTGTACCATTCAAAAACAAAATGCGTACTGATTCTTCGCTACAAAACACATTATGCCATTAACGTTGTTTGCTGCAGAATCACTCATGTGTACTCCCCAGACGTGTAGCATGGTAAAAAGGCAACACTCGTCTATCTCCCTCTGGTCCAAACCTTAAGCAGTTTCGTCGGTGCCCAAGTGCCGGGCCTCGTTTTGTACAAGTGTCATCATCGATCGTGTATGGAGATCACTGAACATGTTCCTGTTTTTATCAAGTATCCATTATCAGGTTCTAAAGGAGGCCTGAAAGGCAGCCGACTTTAGGTTTTGTAAAGAGACAGAATCTTCACATGTTTGTTTTCTGTTTTCCTATCTTGACTTGTTTGCATCCCTGTTGTATCAAGTCACTTTCCTGAAAATGTGGGTTTCCACTTCTCTATCATATTCGATGTTCTTTTCACATACTCTTTTCAAAGGGCACTTCAGATGACTCATCCGTTTATAACAGACATGTTGATATTAATGTAAAAATGATAATACAAACTAAATGATTCAAGCAAATTGTTCGTTTGTGCTCCTCGAACGTCTGCTCATGTAAACCACAAACACGGTGCTACTCCAGGAGTAATTGGTATCCTAATGGAAGGCGGCATCTTGCTGAAACGTCCGTATACATGTATGCATTAAATTTGTAATGCCAGGTTTGTCTTAAACACCTGATGCCCAAATAACTTAAACTTCTGTCTCCTACAAGTAACAGGGATCAGGCTGACCTAGTGGTGTCTTTCCCATGCATTTCACCTCTGTGGACCATGCGGTTCGAATCCCGCCTCAGACCGGAAGCCTTGCATATGGATTTGGTTTTCAGTTCTTACCTGATTGCATGGGTTTTCCCCCCATTTGGGAGTTTTCCTCCCAAATCTAAAACTGAACATTTTTTCTCGTTTCCCATTCATCATGTTATTGGCACTTGCGGTGTTGAATGTGCAAGGAAACAACTTGTTCGATGGAGGAATAGTATCTTAGAGGCAAAGCATTTCAATGAGTTGTTTTTACATACGGAAACCACTTGCTGTTAAAGCAGGTGCATTGGCCGCAAGAATAGGGCACTGCTTTATAAGCACTCGGCAGTAAAGTCAATAATCCAATGCTAAACCAACTTTAATCTGAGACTCCTATCCCGAACGTCATGAATATTTATAACTCCTGAATCTTCCCAGTTACTAAACATCAGTGACGTCAATTGCCTAATGAAATCCCACGCCTTTCGATTTACACACTGGTTCCAGTCTCTTACGTGGGCTGTGTACCATGCAGTACGAAGCAGTTCAACGTCAAGAACGGCCAGTATGTTTCATTAATGTAGCGAGGGGGCCAGTGTAATGCCACCGGCCATTTAGAATTGGTACAAGCATTGCCGAAAGGTTGTCCCCTAATCGTGTTTCATGGTCGGTTGATGCTTGGTGCTGGGGGTAATTGCTAGGCACCAGTGGAACATGGGTTTACACCTTGGAGGTAAAAGTAGTTCCTCCGTGGAGGTTGACATAGAATGAGTTGGTTTCACCGTGTTTCAGCTTTTACAGAATTTCGTATGGAATGTCAGTTCTTCCAAACTTTCCCCATTAATAGTTTTACAATTCAATCATTGTTTTTCCAGAGGTTGTACAAAGTGTGTTTAAATTAAACGATCGCTTTTTGCCATTTACACTTCAATTTTCCCAAAATTTAATTTTATAATTATGTACAACTTTACACAAACTTCACCAGCACTTCACCCTCCTTCTCTGGAGGAAACTCTTGGTGGCGCATTCTATTTCGAGTTGCCCGACGGTTTAAGATAACCCAACTGGTTCTCAACTCTCATTTCCATGTCCAGTATAATATTTTTTACGCGGAACCCTTCATTTCTAAACACAGCCAAAGCATGCTATACTCTTTAACTAAAATGTAATTCTGGAATTTGTTTATTTACTCTTTATTTAATTTGTATTTTGCAGGATGAGCGAAATCAGATTCTGACAACCAACGTATGGATAGAGCAGGTGAGTTCCTCAAAGGAAAAATGTTTCGTTTTGTCTGCAAAAAAACTTACGACAATTTAAACTTTAGAAGATGTTACACACAGGAAACAAACAATCTATACTATTTAGCAAGCACCTTTCAAAAAATATGTAATTACTGTGCATTTCACACAGAAAATGAGACATAAATCACTTTATTATAGTGATCATGCCAGACCCTATATCAAGTATCATCTGGAATCAGGCATTAAGTTATCAGTTTATATTTACCATAATTCTTCAGCAATTATTTTGTGTATAAAACAGAACTGACCTGGTCATGATTCTGGTCATCATTTCTAATAGTACCAGAACTGAGAGATTTTCAGACTCACCGTACTCATTGATACCATAACTTAGAACCACTTCAACTTGACTAATACTGTGTTACTCTTTCGTGCTTAACAGCATTGGTACGACGAGAAGATGAGGTGGGATCCAGATGAGTATGGAGGCATTGAAATCATCAGAATACCAGCAACTGAGCTATGGGTACCAGATATTACCCTCTATGACAAGTGAGTGTTCATGATAGCTGACAAATAATCTAGCCGGGCATTTATGTATTACGAGCGCCACAAAAATATCAAAGGTTTTAAACTGTGTCCTTAATAGATCTATTTTAAAGCTTATCAGCTGGGTTAGAATTTAATGTAGCCCAATCTAACAACCACAAAAAAAACATGTTAATCAGAATCTGCGCAGCCCGGAACTTGACCGATTTGTTGCATGAGCCCTTCATTGCAGGGGTCTATTCTTAGTATGCGCTGAATGGGACATATACCCACATGATCAACCAGACTCTATTAAAGCAGCTAACTACATATGATTACAAAGCCCTGTGGGCTAATAAATAGTGGACAGCTCAACTTTACGACAGAGTCATATTTATATCATTTTTGTTACAAGATCTTATTTTGTTCCTTTTTTCTAAAGCGCTGATTCTAATGACTACGTGTCCACGAGCAGAACCTCGAATGCTTTAGTCAACCACGACACGAAGGTCGATCTGTGGTCGAAGCCTTGCCTCCTCAAAAGCACGTGCAAGATAGATGTCAAATACTTCCCTTTCGATTACCAGGAATGTACCATGAAGTTTGGATCATGGACATACAACAGCTTCCAGATGAGCTTGGACAAGGTTACCAGCGACGCGGACCTGACCGGTTATATACCCAACGAACAATGGAATTTGACATACGCCGTGGTGAGACGTCACCGCCTCAAGTACAAGTGCTGTCCGCAGGAGTACCATGACGTAACTTTCTATTTTGGACTGCAGAGAAAACCATTGTACTACATATATAACCTTATTATGCCGTGTATATTACTGTCGTCATTGGCCATGTTGGGATTTTTCATGCCGTACGACGTAGGCGTGGTGAAGGTTTCGCTTAGCATAACACTCATCCTGTCGTTGACGGTGTTTCTTCTGCTTGTGGCCGAAATGATGCCGAGGACCTCAGAGGAGGTTCCACTTATTGGTAAGATGGCACGACCAACTCATCCCAATCCACCTATTCCAATAATGACCACAAAATGACAGTGAATTGTTATCCTGCAACAAGGGCTAAATTTTGAAAGCATAAATGTGTCTCCGCTATTGTCTTATACGTTTTTAACCCCGTGCCGAAAGTATGCAGCTGCAGGCGTAGCCTAAGCAGAATGTAGACACCAAGTCATAGTTTCGATCGGGCCCTATATAACTTTTTTATTCTCGTTTCACAGATAATTTTTATAATTAAATGTTCGGTTATCGGGGAAGCTTTGAATTTTATTACGCATCATCTTTTCAAACGTCTTAACAAATATTTTCTTGTCATTTCAGGTCAGTATTACGCCGCCACTATGTTTTTGATTTCAATATCAACTGCCATGAACGTTTTTGTTCTGAATGTGAACGAAAGAGGAGGTCTGAATGGTCGAGAAGTACCTCGCCTCCTTCGCACTATAACATTTGATTATCTGGCAGGGATCTGTCTAGTGGGGCCGTGCCCAAACAAGAAGAAGCCCAAGAGTACTCAGGAGTCTCACGAGCTCAAGTATAAGATGGTGAACTCAGCCACGCATGGCTCGAACGTAGTTAACCATCAGCCGCCAAGTTGCAACGGCGGGCGCAACGTCAGGTTCAGTGCCAACCTTCACACTTCCTACCCATCAGAGCACGAGATTCTGATGGATGAGTCAATGGATCAGCACGTAGGGCATCACGGCGAGTACGACGGCAGTGAAAGACGACTGCTGAAGCTCGAGCGGAGTGTGGACGCCATTTTAAAGCACATGAAGAATTTACAGAAGAAGAAGGAGAAACAGCAGCAGCTGAAATCAGACTGGGCCAAGGTTGCCCAGGTCATGGACCGGGTCCTCCTCATTATCTTTGTGATGTGCACAACGGCCACTGCATTAATTCTTCTCTTACAAAGATCCCCGGATAAAGTGCCACCAGTTGACGAACTCGGGACGAGTGATGAGGTAGATATTGAGGCGTGATCAGATTTTGACCGTTGTGAGCAAAAGACAACTCTTCCTCGCGTATGAGAACTTATCATAATCAACAACTTGGGAATGTTTACATTAGATTGTATTATGTGGTATTATGGAAGACGTGGACTAAACGAAATGGCCAGCCGGCCGTTGACATGGACATACTTGGGGGTAAACTAACATGAGTCAATCATGGTATTGGTGGTGCTCCGCGTACCTCACCTCCATGTTTACTGTTGTTGAACACCAGCTAAAATCAGAGCCATCGATTGCGACCAACTGACATTTTGGACTCTACGTATACAGCCTTTGTCCTTTTCACACGGCCGGACTCTGTGATAAAGCTGATCAATGAGTAAACACCTACTCCTGAGGAAGGGTGTATTTTGTACAATAAAGAGAAACGTATACAGGCCAAAGGACGTGATGATGCGCTGGTCACAAGAATATCTTTAGGGTAATCTAATAACGAATGCAAAAAACCCAGACAATTTGAGGCTAATGTGAATACACGTGTAGAAAAAATGTTGCTTCACCCACAAAAATCTTCACTTTCAATTGTTACAAAATAATGTTATTTCGTGTCAGTGAAAGCTTACGTTGTAAGTAAAAAGCATGCATAACCTTAGGTCTGACCAAAACAGACATCTTTCCAATGGTTCAACCTGTAAATTTAGGGTGATCAGAATGTGAAAAAAATGATATCAGTCACTGCCTTTCGTGTCAATGCCGATGCGAAAGCCCGCAATATGTTGGAACTGATATAAGAGAACTTAACTTGCATCGAACTTCAGCGAAAGCTCTACTCAACATAGCACGCAGAAACCGTGTCCATCACATTGGACCGTCGGTAATCGTCGTATACGTCGTAACTTCGTAACGTAACAAAATCAACAGGTCAGACTACGTTGGGGTGACGTTTCCCCGTGGGCAATATTTTCCAACTACCATCTTCGCTACAAAAAAATCATCCAATCAATGTGTTTCTTACTTCTGATTATACTTGCACATACAAAGCTCATTTTGTAAAACTATGCGGGCACACAAACACCACACATGGAGCTTTTGTTTTAATTCATGTATGTACCTACTTTTCTTTTGAACATAGCATAAGTTTTCATAATGATATGGAATGTCCACGTTTCCATACTGGTATTAATGACATAACTGAACATCGAGGTGTCACGAGTGTCACTTCAAGCAACGAGGCTCTGATACAACATGCTGGTGCCAAGTTTATTTTAATGAGCTTGATAGGAACATGAAGTTCCTCCATGGATTGTGCATTTTTTCTTACCGTTTCATCCATTCCATGATCCTAGGAAGGTGTCGCATTGCAACTGCACATTGTAGACTTTGATTCCCGGGAAGATATATCCATGCCTTCCTTGTAATCCACTTAGTACGTTTGTAACAAAACCAGATCCATAGAAACAAGCACACACAAGCAGACGACATGACAAATCACTGTCATTTTGATAAAGCGCCCTCTGTCTGTATCTGGATATCATAATGGCAAAACAATGTCAAAATTATATTATAAAGGTAAAGTATCAGTATATAACAAAACAAAATCATGTTTACATCAGTACAGCCAAATATGGAATTACAAGAAAAATTGTGGGCGAGGCGGGCGAGGCAGGTGAGGCTCGAAAGATGTTTGTAAGAAGAGTATAGTAACACAAAAGTGGGGTGACGGTAAGGTTGATGGACAGTCGTATGGCTGTATTTTGAGACTTTCTAAATCTGGAGGTAATGTGGGGTGACAAAAATAACTTTACTTTGGAACTGTCTACTCCTCTATACCAGTTATCACTGCCTGCCCTCTACCAAAGTCTTCATGGAACATAGAAGTGCATCACCTTAAATATAGTTTTATTTCAAGAGTATCTGTGGTCAAGGGTCTCAGTATTAAACACAGCGGATTTAACCTGAACAGGAAAGGCATAACGTTGATAACATTATCTAAAACAATATAATAAGCTCATTCTGTGCAAGTAGAAAGGGTTAACATTTCTGAGAATAATTGTTTGTTTGAAATATATTAAACTGTTTGAAGTCTAGTACAAAGTAAGTCGGTATTTTCTCGTTGTGAGACAGCACGAGACAAACTTTCAATGTGTCTGTTAACTGTTGAGTGAAACGGTGTTCCAATTAAAGATGCAAGCGCTTGTTGTGTTTGGTGTAATTCCACAATGCTATTAACAAAATGTTTCGAGGACAAATTTAGTTTGATGTACAAGTATTCCTTAAAAATCAATAAAGGTGTGTCAAATGTTGTGTACTCATCACCACTCGTCCATAAAAAGTAAAAAATCAATATGAGGGGTTTACCGGAGCTTTTCTAGTTGTACGTTTATCGATAAAAAGAATGCAATGTTTAAAAACTGCCTCTTACTTTTGCTTTTGGAACTTTTCAAGAATACACCAAGCAGGATACCAATGTTTTAATCAGAAAATGTTAAGATATAGTTATGATATTTTCTTTACATGTATGATACGTTTTTGGTAAAGATCTTAAACATTGTGAATGGTTTTTCGAACTAAAAACTTACGTATGTAAACGTGATACCAATACCAATGTTCTAAAAAATATTTCCATCCGTTGAAATTACACTCTGAAAACTGCTGGGTCAGAATTATTCCGGATCCGGGTCATTGTAGGGCCTGACGCATTTTGGGTCAGTGCGACCTGGAATCTGTGTAATAATGACACATTTCTGTGTCAAACTGACGCAGAACTCGAGTTAACATCCAATTTTCAAACCTTTTTTCCGGGTCCGCCGGACCCAGAAATGGTCAGGCGCCCTAGGACCAGGAATCCAGGTAAATTCTGACCCGGATTTTTTAGAGTGTACTGCATAAAAACATTACAAAACGTACACCGTTTGAAGGCACTTTCTCGTAACTTAACCACAGTACTGCACTTCCAAAAACCATCGATGTACATGTACCATACTATAAGTATCAATGATAAGCATGGTGTTAGCGGCTCTATCTTATGCTAAACTGATAGTTAACGAGGTTACCACGGCAAAACGAAGTGCTCCCAAAGGCCAAATTCACGTACTCTACCACGGAGTAGACTTGCCTCAAGACTTAACTATAATAAGACTTAATTAATCGCAAGAGGGCGATATCAAGTATAACAATATATGCAGTGTGTGTAAATCTAGCATTTCAATTATAATAGCCATACAAGTACATTAATGTATTCCCACAATTTTGAAGTAAGAACTATTTTAATAGTTATTATTATTATACTGACGTGATAGGTCGTTAGTAATTGACGGAGTGCAGGCCTAAATTGGTACAAAGTGTTTTATATTGATGAAAAAAGACAGGACTGACAGAATGCGTTACATGGTTATGTGTTTTTGTTCTTTTTTAATTCACGAAAGAGTTAATAGTTTCATTCATTTTTATTAATCTACCTCTTCTATAAGCTGTAGAGTCCAAATACAGCAATGGAAATTTAAATGTTACATACTGAATACCACATTGTATTTTAAAAGATCAATATTTGCACCAATCAATCTAGGAATAAGTCTATTGGATATTGTACAATATATTCCTTTTTTTTTTTTTTTTAGAATGGAAGCTTTGCATATACTACAATCAAACTTCCATGGCAAGTTGGGTTTGGGATGTAGAGGAAATACCTTGTATGTTCCACCATCCAAGGAAGGAAGTAGCATAGGTCAAAAATATAGGAATCGCCAAAAAAAACGATGGTTTTCATTT
Source organism: Pycnopodia helianthoides (assembly GCA_032158295.1). Classification (NCBI taxonomy): domain Eukaryota; kingdom Metazoa; phylum Echinodermata; class Asteroidea; order Forcipulatida; family Asteriidae; genus Pycnopodia; species Pycnopodia helianthoides. Next base: position 12,654,577 of record CM063260.1, read on the forward strand.
GGGACACCGGATCTGCTTACATTTCTCCTTGAAAAAAAAACTTTTGATAAAACACCTGTTTCCCCTTTCTTTTTTCTAATTTTTACTTTGGACAATGGTGCACTTTGTTCCATAAACGATGATAACGAATCCATCTAGAAGCGCGATCTTCCTCTTCAAGCCCACACCATAGGTACAGTTTTATTTACGTTTTTTAACAAAGAATTTATCATATATTCATTTATTAACTAAGTAGTTTATTCATTTGAGTTGCTTTTTCTTCTTTGTGTATTTAGATCTATTAACATTGGGATAAATAAAAACATATTTACTGATAAACTTTGTTGATTGTGACATATTGTATACAAGGCATACTCATTTCGCTATGCCATAACTTTATTATATTAAAAGCAATAAAAGTATTTCTTTTTGATAATAATCAATCGGTGTCCCTGTATGGTTGTTTTGTTAGGATCACAAAATAATAAATTTATCTATTTATTGATAACATACAAGGACCTTTCATCTTAGCCAGTGATCTTAGCTGATCATTATATAGGGGCCCTAAGTTTAAAAGAGGTAATGAGTACAAATGAAATACATGCATACTACAATTCACTATAATAGAACAATTAACCCTCTTGCTGTCTGACCATTCAATACCATTCACTGTGGTTTTGAATGATAGATAAACTATGCCAGCCTGCAATTGATACCATGAGGGAATGCATGTACACAGTACACAGTTAGTTCTGTGCACATTTGTGCCACCGTACACAACCTTGGCAGTCGAATGGTTTCCAAATGGTTGGTCAACTCACTGGAAAATGTTGCCAAGAGTCACTGACAGTAGGAGGGTTAATCAAGTATTCCCTTTTCCAAAAAAGAAAAAATGAGTGGACAGCAGTTAGCACCATGACTTTTAATGTTTGCAGGGGGGGTGCAAAGAGCTTTGTTTTTTTAAATTTGAATTTAATTAAAAAAAACATTAGTAACAGTACTTGTCATGTTCTGAACTGGGATTAAAGTACCTTCTGACCTCAGAATATGAAAAGGTTGTAATATTCAATGACTCAGAACATGTGACTGGATAAAAAAAGTTTATTATGCTAAACGCTTGCAGTGTGTGAGTCAAGACTGAAACAAAATTTCAAGGCCCACACCAGTTGGGTTGGAGTGGATCTAAAGTACCTACTGACCTCAGAATATATTTTGTAAAGATTGCAATATTCAATTAAAATTTGCAATAAATGCTATTTTATTTACGCTTGCAATGTTTGAGTCCAGACCCGACAAGTGGAATTCCAAGGCCCACACCAAGGGTTGGAGTGGAGCTAGAGGTCTGATCAAAGGGGGCAGGGCAATAATTGGGCCATTTGAAGTGACTGATATCCCAGGTGCTTGTGTGGACAGTAGACCTTGTAAAACTATTCACTATAAGAATTATTCACCGATTGCATCTAGACCAGTGTAAATGTATCCATGACCATAATACAGGCATATATTTAACCCTAAAAATTACTAAAGCTGAACATTTTCTCGCAGCTGATTATCGTACTATAAATGCAAAAGGAAACTCAAGCCAACTTTCCATCACCATTATTTTGTCAAACGATCCCAGGTCACGTTCAATTCGACCCACCCACATAAAAATAACAAAAACTTGACCACATCGAAGAGGATGTCAATTGTCAGGCAAGGTTTGAATGAATGTTTAATTTCTTGGTTCAGTTGTTCTAATTCATAGGGACTTAGTAAACATTACAGAGTTTGTTCCCCCCCCCCCCCACCCTGCATCCCCTGAATACTTGGAAGACCTTACATCTGTACATTGATCATTGATTTTTGTTCAAGTTTTCTAAGTTTTCCTGTCAATTATTTTTCACTTTTATTAGATAATATATAAGTTTTATATTAATTTTTTAGTTTCTCCTTTTTGGGAGGAAAGAAATTTTGATATTTCCTAAAATATGCCTGAATTTGCCGTTGAAAATGCAACATATCGAAGTTACACAGTCACAGCCATAAGTAAATAATCACTGCAATGCCATTGCCATTGCCATTGCGTATGCCTCACTAACAACTGGCACTGGCACTGGCACTGCACTGGCCTCAAAAATCAACACAGAAATTATATAAACCTTACCGTAATACTAACAATGAAAACAAATTGCAACAAAGTGTACCCCACCTCTGATATTTGTCTTTTCCCTAAACTTACCCTAATATTATGACTTCTTTTAGATGAAACATGTCCATAGATAATCACCTTTTCCGATGTTAAACGTTAAACTAGTGTAACACATACGTGAGTGTACTTTTGACACATGTGTGTTGCAGACGTTTTGTTTTGAGCTAGCTGTCAAAACAACAATATAATCCAAGATGGCGTCTTTTTTAGACGAAGATAAGTGATAATTTAGCTTATTATTCCCAAAAAAACTGTTCTTAGTGAGCGTAAAATTTTGCTAATTTATGCTTTAGAAGCTTTTGTTCTTTTGATGTTCATTAGAATTAAACTTTTCCGGTAAAAAAATAAAGAAGCAAAATTATAGAGAATCATGGCGCATGCGTGGTATGGTTTGTGAATATTAACAAGTTTACGGCACACAATTTATTAAAGAACTTTCTTTATTATTTTTCCATTAATGGAAATATTAGTTATGAAAGGTTGTTTCAGATTTTTATCTGGACAAAAAGTTAATTCAAAATGTGATTCTGAGCTGCTTTTCGAGTTCAACTTTAAGCTTTCTCGGCCAATACCAGATTTAAGGGGCGTGGCCAAATTACTCTCGAGAACTTTTTGGAGAAGTGTGGACGTGTACACCACCAACAAACAATCAATCCAAGATGGCGTCCTCCACAGACACTAAAGCTTTATCACTTGAAATCCGCAAATTAAGGAAGAAACTACGCCAGATTGACAATTTGAATCGCCTCGACCGGCCACTGCTAGAGGAGGAAGAAGATAAGGTAGTGTAATTTTGAAGAAATTATGCAAATAAGTGATTTATGTTCGTCAAATTTGTCTTACGAAATTCACGTAACGTCGTAAGTTGTACTTGGAACTTGGAAGTTGAACTTGGTAGTATTAGTACTGTACCTGTACCTGTAGTCGTCATGGTAGTTGAACAATATGTTGGATTATTGGGATTGCGAGCTGCGCGCCTGTCAGTGTCAATTTGTCGATTGTTTTGTAGCTTGTGTGTTCAGCCAGTATTACTGATTAGTGCGACATTATCTGACATTATCAGATTATTGTCTTTTACACCTTACTTTTTACAACTTTTGTACAATGCTGTACAGTGTACGTAAGTTTAAAAATAAAAGTGTAAAAGATAAATCTGTCTAATGTTTTAAATTTAATGGGAAAATTTCCGTATCCAATCCGACTGCCACTTTCTAAGGGTTTTTATTTGATTTTTAAATTGATGTTGGACTTTATTTCCCTTTTTAAAAATATTCCTCTGGAAGAATTGTCCATTGGCATTGGTATCTAAAATGCTAAATTTTGACCTTTAAAAAAGGAACATTAAGCCACACTTTCATCTCGCGGACGGAACTCTCACGCACTCATAACGTCAAAGGAACTAAAATTGAGTGTAAGTAAGCAGCGTTGTCAAGACCACCATAGACCCGAAATTGCTGATTTTTTCACGATTTTGACACTTTGATTACTTCAAAGTGCCTGTGCTTCTCTGTATACATTCTGTCAACCCTTCCGGACAGCTGATGATAAAATTTGACCGAAATTAAGGGAGATAAAGTGGCTGCCGGATACAGAATTTTAGCCATTTTTAATTGTTATGTTTACACTAGTCTAACTAAGTCATTAGTTCATGAGTTACAGTGTGGTGTTCGACCTAGCATCAAAATTCTTTCAACTCGGGCCTTTTTCTTAATTAGTCCACCAGCTTAAGCTAGCAAGATGTTTGATTAGCTAGCTTCCATAGATGTTCACAAGGCTGCTAAAAGTATTACAAAGTCTGCTTTCTTGCTTGAACTGCGACAAAAAATCTACTTTTCCCCCATTTTGTGTCTGGTCTTGTAAAATTGTGTTTCTGTGAAAGTTTTGGCTAGTAAACAAGCCATACGGTCATGTAGACTGATGGAGGTGACTGCATGTTGTGTACAAATGATACACAGTGTAAGCTATGGATAATAATATTGTTGAAAAGAAATACTCTACTTGTCAAGAAAGATGCTCTACTTTTCAAAAGCCAGTCACTGGGTAAAAAGCTGTTTGCAGGTTAAAGAATACAACCCAACCCATATAGTACCCAAGTTGTTATCAAAAACTTTTGTGGGTTGAAAATTACTCTGTCAGGTTTTGGACAAAACAACTAGTGATTAGAAAAGCACTCTACTAGTTAAAAATGAATGCATTGTACTGATTAATAAAAGCACCCTAAACCTCTTTGAATTTTTTTGATGAAAACATTTTTGTTTCTTATACTGTTAAAGATTTTAAAGACTCCAAGCATCCGTTCGCAACTAAAGAAAAAACTCAAGCAGCTTGCAGTCCTAGAGAAGCAGTTTGTTGACACACAAAGTCATAACGAAGCGGTGAGTGAGACACTTCAAGAACAGAATCCCTACGGTGAGGACATCAAGGAGTATACAGATACCGTCTACGATGTGAGCCACAATGAATCAGTTGAGATGAAACGACCTTATGAGCCAGATGAGGAGGAAGAGGTAAGAGAGGTGGAGGATTTTGCTGGAGGGGATTCAACATTTGAGAGTCAAGAAGGACAAGAAGATGAGAGAACACCTCCAAAGATTCCAAGACATGAGAGAGAAGAGGAAGCTCTTCCAAGGCACCGAGGGAAAGAGACAGACAATGGAGCTCCTCAAGAGATTCCAGGGCAAGAGATGGATAAAAAGACCCCTCCAGTCAAAGCTTGTGAAACTCCTTCCGCCCCTAGACAAGAAACAGATAATGAGGCGGCTCCTCCAAAGGCCCCAAGAAAAGAGACAGATTCAGGAGAAGGCACACGGCAGGGGGTAACCTCCAAGTCAAGACCAGAAAAATCACAAGGTGCCTTTGGTGATAAAGACTTTATAATTGCTATTTCAGCCATTTCCCCATTAAACACAAGGAAAGTTGTCTATCGTTACACATTGTTGGAGGCATCTTAAAATTCCCAAATCTACAGTCTTCTTAGATCAATTTTAGCCAGCCCTGTTCATATCCATAAAATAAATGTGTTGATACTCAAATTGTCTGTTTTGTTTGTTGTACATGTACAGTGAACACCAAAAGCAAAGCCAAGCGACACACAGATGATGGCGATAGTTGGGCCAAAGCAAAGTTCACCGTGCTAGACCTGGAAGGCCACAATGACATTGTATGTGCTGTCTCATGCAGTAGTACCAGACTACTGACTGGAAGGTAAATAAGACACCGTGGTTCAACCTTGTTCCCTGTGGTGTTCCATCTCACCATGCCATTTTTCCCCCCCAGAATGCCTTGCTAAGTCATAACCCCTGGAAATGTGACTTTTAAATACGCACACTTTAACACACTCTTATGCTTGGTTGTATTTCTACATTTTAATAGCCGTGACACTATGGTGAAGTACTGGAATCTCAACAATGGCACAGAACTCCGAAGCTTAGGGGGCCATTCAGGGACTGTCACCTCGGTTATTTTACTGTCTTCCGATGAAAGTGCAGAATTGGGTGAGAATCTCAGAAGTATACACAATCTAAACTCTTGTTTGGAAATTGAACAAATTCACCAAAGAGTGACGACTGTACATTATTCAATTTTCAAAATGATGGATACATCTAAACTCTTGTTTGGAAATTGAACAAATTCACCAAAAGAGTGACGACTGTACATTATTCAATTTTCAAAATGAATGGATACATCAGACTTACAGTGAATGTTCTTAAAGACTGAACCATCCTATTTCACCCCTGTCTTATTTTATAGCTTCACACTATGATACGTCGGGGGAGAATGACCGTATTGCCATAACTGGATCCAAGGATTGTACAATCAAGATATGGTCACTGGAGACAGGTCAAGCCATACACTCCATCTATACCTACAACCCTGTGGAATGCCTTGGATATATTGCTGAAAGAGGTCTGGTAGTCTCTGGCTCAGGTAAGGATACTGTGTTTAACCTGTTCGTCCTCAAACTGCCGGAAACCGCCCTGCCTGTTACTCCTCAAACCGCCAAAAAACATTTGAAGCTGAGAATCGATTCATGCATAAAGCGATTCTCAGATTTCTCAAATTTCCATGGTGTCCATTGGCGAATACTGCGGCCAGATATGCGGTTGGTATCACCACTGTCACCTCGCTAAATGTCTATGGATTTGACGTTCTTGTTGAAAAATACTGAGACAGTTTTTTGCTGCTTTCTCAAAAAGTATGCACTGTATTCAACCGGAACTTTCACAGGTGACTTTTATTGTATCTTTATTGATAACTTGACCTATAAATCACCATTATGTTGACAATGTGTCCCTACCTTTGTTACGTAAGAATATTTCTGCAAATGTGGAACAGTTTTTGTAGAAAGTGGTCTTTCATAATTATGGTCTCTTTTTTTCATCAGACGGAGGAAAAGTGGAGTTGTGGGATATTAAGGATGGAAGTAATGTTTTTTCAACCATTGGTCATGACGATGCAATCACTTGTATTCAGGTAAGTTAGATTTTTGTTACATTAAAGGGAAGGTATACGATTGGTAATCACTCTAAATATTAATGGCAATAAAAACTTACTTGGTAAGAGGTAAAGCAACTTTCGATAGTATAAAGCATTTTGAGAAATATTTCAATTCAAAATACTGTGGATTTGGAAAAAGATGTCATTTTTTTTTTTTTTTTATTTGAATCTGATAGGGATTATTCCTTATGCATATACATATTCGCTACGAATTTGGCGATATTGTCCACCACTACTTATCCACCAGTATTTATCCACATTATCCACCACTATTTATCCACATTCTCGTCTACAGATAAGTAAGACGAATGTCTACACAAGTTCCAGTGATGGAATTATTAAGCTGTGGCAGCTACGCGATAAATCACTTCACCCGACATTCGTGTCCGAAAACATTTCCAGCAAATCCTCTACGCACCTGCTGATGAGGAGGCATATTCGATCCCTCGCGGTGTCCGGGGAGACGGTGTACTATGGGGATGATGGTTTGAACGTCAAGGCGCTGGATTGGAAGAGGGGTAAGCAGCGTTCTCCCTTAACAGTGGGCCCGCTGGCCAAATGCCAAATGCCAGTTTAAAGTAAGAACTGCTCTAGTAAAGTGATCATGCTTTACAAGGGATCAGGTATACCACCATAATCAGAGTCTAACAGTTTGGATATTGAGTTGCTGAATGGTGTTGGATTTTGTTAGGGGTGGGGAAGGATGCTAGTAAATCACTCCAGATTCAAATCTCTTCTTCTATCTTCTTCCTAGCCCCTGGTAGGATGTCAGTTTCTTTTGCACTGACACCCTGCCAGGGCTACCTTCTTCTAAGAAAGATGGAGACCCTACATTACCTTTTAAATAACAATTTATTCTTCTTCTTGTTCTCAAAGGGTTAGTCCACAAGTTGAAGAACCATACTGGTGACTTTGGCAGCACAGACGCCATGTGTTCAACTAAAGATCTAATAGTCTGTGCCGGATATGATCTGGACAACGGATCTGGCTACCTCAATTGTAAGACTTCTTGATCAATTTGGAAGTGCAGCCTAAACTGCTTTCATTGAAGAACTTTTTGTAAAAATAGATTCAACACTTTCAAATTTTCCTCTGCATGTTTGCTCGATTTTACCTTTTTGTGCATCATTAATTTTCCTGATAGTTACTTCCAGTGCTAAAAATTCAACAAGCTTAACACTAAGTATCTTTTTTTCTTAACAGTTTGGAGTGTTCCAGGTGAAGCATACCTCAGTACCCTGGGGGATCAAGACACAAGCCGTATCGTTGCCATGGACTGCACGCAGACACCAGAGGGTGCTCTCCGTATTGTAACAGGGGGACAAGAGCTGAGGGTGTGGGACAGGGTCCCCAAAAAGCAATACAGGTAAAAGTACTAGTGTTTTCCCTCTTAAGTAGATTACAAGTAGCAAGTCATGGTCAGAAAAAGACAAACATACAAGCTGACGATCAGATACAAGATGCATACTTGCTTGTTTACCCAAAGTAATCGTGAACACAAATTATGCACAATTTTTGGTGTTGATAACAGTATTTTTGGCTACCAAATAAATGTGAACGGATGTGTGATTTCATATGTTTTAGTTGCTCGCAAATAGATTCTATTGTTTGGAGGAGCAGTTGTTATGTCTGCACTCGGTTTCAGAAAGAGCTAAGATTGATCATAACAAGTCTATCAATCTTAATTGCTAAGCAAAGTGTGATGTCACTGGAGGAATCACTATGGAATATTGACATTCATGTCAAGATGAATCCAATGCTTTGTGCAATCAAACCCTGTTTTAAGAGGAATATCGATTCCTACCTTCAGCTTCCCCTGAGTTATTTTCAAATTTATTTATTTTTCTTCTTGTAGCCCCTACCAAGAGTGCTTTTAAGCCCTGTTTCGGTTGAACTTGCATACAAAATATAAAACATAAATAAAAATTGTACTTTTGGTTTTATAGCTGCTGTCTGAAGTAAGCATCTTGAAGGCTGTTTTATTTACCTATTGAAATGAGGTACATGGATTAATGTTTGCGGAATTTATTCAGAAAAAGTAATGTAGTATTTTTGTATTTGTTGTTGTTTCATCAGTCCCCAGGACTCCATACCTACTGAATACAATCGAGCCTTTGCCATCAAGCCTCATGATTCAGACTTTGACTCTGACATGGAAGACATGAGTGAGAGTGATGAAGACGATGGACAGCCAAGTCAGCGACAAAGGCGGAGAGTATCCCAAAGTAGCGATACATCGAGTAAATCATCATGGTCTTCCTGGTGCTCCATAGTTTAGAGGCCATAACAATGTATCCTTGTAGATCTCGTTCTTTGACAAGTTCATGAACAGTTGACTCTCGTTGTAACAAGATCGCTGGGACTGGCCAAATTGCCTCTTTGTAATACAGACGTTGCTATAAGGACAGAAAAACAAAAAAAACACAGAGCAGAAATGAGATTCAGGACTTCGAGTGTACTCTTTATTAGCAGAACCTCTTTATAACGAGGGTTGACTGTACTGGTGTTAAAAGACTCAAATTTATATGATTAGGTTCATCCTTGACCCTTACTCCCACTGGCCCATAGGAGACCGCAATCCTCCACTCTCTGGTCACTCAACACCAAAACGGTTGGACTTGTCAGCCTGGCCCAGTGACAAGCAATTGTTATTCGGGCTGACAGTCCTCACTCGGACAGCTTCCTAATGAGGAATTTTGGACGGGAAGGGTTTGGGGGAAGTCTATTAAGGAAACCCCAGAATACGTATTAAGGAAGAGAGTGTACATCACAGGCTCAGGACTATAAGGTCGTTAATGTAGTTGTATGGATTTCATAAAATTGCTTTGAATACTTTGGAGCTCCTGTGATAAATTGATCAAGAGTGGTCTCCAAAAATTAGTTTGGCAAAAGAAACATTCAGTTTCTTTGTGAATTTTTCCGAACTTATTCACATTTTTCACTTAGCCATCCTTTTGATCATTACGGATTTGAAATTGCAACTAACGACCTTTAAGCACTGAGCCAACGACATGTACTGTAAACTGTATTGTACAAGTACATAGTTTTCCCACATTTCAGGTTTTTAGTAAGCACCATGTTCACAGAATTCCTTGAGCTTCTCCGCTACAACAAGTAGAGTGATTATTAAAGTTCCTTTGGTTTGTATTATTACGCCATAAGAAAACTCCCACTTGAAGAGTGAAGTAGCCAATTATTTTTTTTTTTTTTTTTTTTTTTTTATTGGAATTAGAAAGCAAAACACCAAATACCTTTTTGGGCTTCCTGTAAATGTTGTTTCTAAAAAGAGCAAGACATTTCCTGTCTTGATTTTAATTTTTATAATTTTGGGGGTTGAACTAAGACAAATTTACTAGAGCAGGACTTGAACCTTCGACCTCCGGATTAATGTGCCAGCGCTCTACCAACTGAGCTACATGTATCTAGCCCTATGTTGGCGGGCTCCCTATTTTTTCAATATCTTTGTTCGGGGTTTCTAGTCAGACGCCTTCAAGCTGTAACTGCCTTGTTTTGTTAAATATAATGTTCCATCCTTTCCAGTACTAGTATTTACACCACAATGAATTTTGAACTGTATATGATACCGAAATATTAGTATTCAGAAATCAGATTTCACAATTACAATCACACTGAAGTGATGTTTGAAGATTTGCATTGTGTGGATAATCAAGTAGTAACTATTACTAGTAAACTTGCAGGTACAATTCAGTGTGAATCTCTTTTGGAAGGAGTGATTGCTCTGAGAAGAGCCATTGTTTGTTCTAAACGTTTCAAACAGTGTACTCTGCTTGTCTTTAGGAGAAACAAAACAAGATAGATCAATATTTGTTTTTTACATTCAAGTAGTTCCAGATAATTAGTTTTCTTTTTGTGGAATCTTTTAAGACAGTTTTTGCTTAAACTCATCGACACAGTACACCACAAATCAAAACAAAGTACAGTCGACTCGCGTTGTAACAAGGCCGCTGGGACTGGCCAAGTTACCTCTTTATAACAGGAACATTTTTTATAAGAGGACAGCAAAACAAAGAAACACAAAGTAGAAATGAGATTCAGGACTTCACAATGTACTCTTTACACGCAGAACCTCTTTTTAACAGAGCTCTTTATAACAAGGCTTGACTGTACTTTTTATTTGATTGTTTTGGGGTGGTTTTTTCTGGGGGAGGGAGGGGGTTGTGGAGGTATTCTGTTCCAGATTTAGTGTTTCTAAAGTCTGATGCCGAAACCAAGCTCACCTAAGGGAAACAGCAGCTCTAGATGGTTAGAATCTAAATAAACATGCAAGCAGGAGTCAAATTACATACGTGCGATGTATTTTAATGTACATAAATTTTTGTAAAATCAAATCAAATCAGCAACTCTACTGCCTTTGTAAAGAACTCTTGGTAAAACGTAGCAGTGCTTTGTAATTTAATGCCATATGAGGCCAGAGCTTTACAAAACCAAGTTTTGATGAGAATTCTGGATGGTTAGTATCTCCACATAGAACAAACATTGTAATTAGGTCAATCAACTTTAATGTGTGAAGAATTTTAATGTAAATAATGTTGTAAAATGAAACAAATCAGCAACTCTATTGCCTTTATGACATAAATGAAGAACTCTTTGTGAAACAGTGTTTTTTTTAATTTAATGCCATACTGTAGGCCCAGGCCCAATTCCATAGAGCTGCTTAATAGCCAAACGCATGTCACAATGCGCATAATTGGTGCTCAAAGGATTCTGGGGAAATCCCAGTCCAACCAAGCAACACCGGTAACCATCTTGGCAGCTTGATTTCATTTTTAACTGCAATAGGTTTCCCAAGATGCATTGCGGTATATATTTTTTAAGATCGCGCTTGTGCATAGTATGGGCTGTTAAGCACAAAAAACAGCTATTACCTTTACCAGAATAAGGTTACCAGCCGAAATGCCATGTCACATGTACAATCTGTGACTGGTATCCTGCTTGTTTTTGCTTAGCAGAAAACAGCTAAGCAAAATTTTCTGCTTAGCAGAAAATAGCTAAGCAACATTTTCTGCTTAGCAGGTCTATGGGCCCAGAGCTTTGCAAAAACATTACTTTCAAGAGAAGTTTGAAGACTTGTTTTGTAATAAACGGGCAATTCATAAATCGGCAGTCCATGCACATTTTCAAAACTTGCTATAACATTGTTATCATAATATATGGACGCTATTTGATGAAGTGTTCACAATTCATTGCATTAATGCAACAAGGTGGTGAAACAAGGCACAATGTATGTGTACATTGCAGGCCTGGAATTTCAACTTTGAGAGGGCAAGGCCATTAATCACTTTGCAAAGGGGCATTTCCATTGAAAATTCTGATTTAAAATCTATAGGAAACTTTTGAAGGGGCATCAAGGCCAAGACCAGGACCCAATTTCATAGAGCTGCTTAAGCTAAAAATGTCGCTTAACAATTGTCTGCTAAGCAGAAAGGAGCATGATACCAGTCACAAAGTGTACATGTGACATGATGGTTTGGCTGGTAACCTTATTCTGGTAAGCATAATTTTGTTGTGCTCAGCTGCTTTTTGTGCTTAAGCAGCTCTATGAAATTGGGGCCTGGGCAACTGAGGCCAAGGCTTCCGTGTAATTCCAGGCCTGTACATTTCGCATACATTTTATTTTGACTGTAACAGCAACAAGGTTGTATGTATCTTTATCTCGGATATATCACGGATTGCAGCTGATATAATTACCACCTTGAACTTATCCTTTAGTTTGCCAATTTTCAAGACATGACTCCACATTGCACCAAGTTTGATTTCCATAAAGTATTTGCAATGTTGTTGCACTGATGCAGTAAATTTCAATCTGTTTTTTTGTTAGAATTTAGCTTCTAACATTACTACTGATAAAGAAAGTATAGTACAGTTGACTCTTGTTTTAACATGAATGTTGAGACTGGCCAAATTACCTCTTTATAACAAATTTCTTCTTTATAATTAATACCTCTTTATAACCTCTTTTTAATATCCTGCAGTCCTCGTTGTTATACAAGGAGAGCAAAACAAAGAAATGCAAAGCAGAAATGAGATTCCAAACTTTAGAATGTACGCTTTATAAAAGCAAAACCTCTTTATAACAGTGAACGAGGGGCGAGTGTACAGAAGTTGTGGTTCCATCTCAATGCTAGTTGACAATGACACAAATGTTCATGTAGATCAGTGGCATAGCATGGGAGGTCGAGGGGCACTTGCCCTGAGTGCTGTCTTGCCACACCAAGGATTTTAGGGGGTTTTCTTTAAGCACGAGGGGTGGGAGGAGTAGGTGTGGGTCAAGATGGGTCGAATAACGCCAAGATTTTCAAAGACGAGTGAAGAGGCAACCATCCTCTAACCTTACCCTAGCTGCCACACATCCTAGCTACACCATTGATGCACATGTATCCTAATGTACATTAACAAGTGCATGAATCGCTGGTAGATAAAAATGTAGATTCTTTAATTGCAATATGGCTCCGAGTTATGTGTAGATGCAAACTTTTTGAATTGATATGCAGAACCTGCCATTTACTGTACATCCACTCAACTGGTGATTGTGAGGAGAATTGGTGCCCTGGCTGCTGGTTAAGGGACGATGAACGCGGGAGTTGCCTGTCCATAGAACCCCATGTTGTTGTCTTTCACCAGACAAAGTACGATTAAGTAAATACAATTTCAATATAAGTACGTCATGTAGTTCCACACTGAGACATCATTAGCTTTTGATTGTAATGGCCGTTACAGTCTGAACAAAGTCTAGTGTCGGCCTCTCATCAAAACAGAAAATATCATTGTCTGATTCACACAACAATGCAGTTAGCAGTTCGACCAAGGGCTGTATTTCTTTGCTATCGCCATTTACCAGAACAAATCTAATAGCCTGTCAGACTCTCTCCACTGGAGTGGTGGTTAATCCTCCATCAAGTACAGGCTATCTTGTACAACATGAAGGCATGAGAACTCACAGACTGAGTTCAGGGATGGTGGAGATACAGAGCCTCTGTGAATGAAATCGTTGTGAGATGATCAGTTGGACTTTGTCCACAGCTTTCCACTGCCCCTTAACCTGAAATGAGTAGAAAGGAGAAATCACAGATAAGTGTTGAGGGAGATTCATATGTACTTCATGTGGTTATAGTCGTGGTGTGTCGTGGCCGAGCGGTCAAGCAACTGGACTCAAGCTATGGTCTTTCTGATCAGCAGAGTGTGGGTTCGGGTCCCGGTCTCGACACTTGTGTCCTTGAGCAAGACACTTTACCATTATTGCTTCGTCCTTCGGATGAGACATAAAGCCATAGGTCTTGTGTGTGTTGTGTAATGCACCTAAACGAACCCAGTTACACTTATCGCTAAGAGAAGGGGTTTGCCCCGATGCTTCTGGCAGTAGTTGCTGTATGCACCGCAGCATCTTGTAAACCCTTATAAAGTGCTACATAAATTGGTCTCATAATTCTAATCAAATCTCAAACCCTGTCTTAAAATGTTTCTCTTCAAGTGCCTTGAGTGCCTTATTGGTAGATTAAGACTGAATTAATATTATGATTATTATAAAAAGAAAAGCCTACCCTTTTATCTTGGAAGACTTCTTGACGGGTTTGATGGCTTGTACCTCCATCTCCCTGGTATCTGCTTGCATGTGTTGGTCATCGATATCTTGTGATGATGAGGAAGCCTTAATGGCCTTCTTTATACTAAAAACCTGTGCAATGGAGAACCAAAAAAAGCCTCGTATCTCTACTCATTTCAAGGTAATGGTACGGTGGTTTCAGGAAATCAGACAAGTTTGCTGAGCTTATTAACTCTCTTCTACATGCAGTCAGGTCTCCGTAAATCAAACCTTTAACAACATGTGTTATTTTTACTGGACAAGGTTCTTTATCAGGCATGTAAAGAAGTTTTTCAAAAGAGGAAAGCTCCAGGCACAGCAAGAGTGCACACGGTCTTTAACTACACTGAGGCCATAGCGTCTGTTGCCCTTAGTCTTGGCCTTGGTGCCCCTTCAAAGTTTCCATAGACTTTCAGTGCCCTTTGCTAAATGAAAATGGCCTTGCCCTCTCAAAGTAAAATTCCGGCCAGCAGCTGAAAATTACATGCCTGCATTATCATGTTGACTGCAGTAGTGCGGATGTGGTGTTTTGTTCCCTAGGGGCTGAACATTAAACGCCCCACCCTCCTTCTTAGTAGATTCTAATTGAAGTGTTCCATGTTACGATTACATCAAACAATGTGTAGAAGACGTTCAGCTTTCTTATGAGAAGCAAGCAGTTTGTTCCCTTGGGAGAATGATACTGTTTCAAAAATAACAATTTCAAAGGAAAATAAAATGTCGTCTCCAACAGTAACAGATGGACATTGCCTCTACAGTATGCTGGTGGTGGCACCACCAAAGTAGGTAAGACTGCTGTATTTTTTTTCAACACAGTTCTTGCGGGGATTTTATATTGATCTGTCTGTTTGTCTGTCTGCATGTTTGTTTGTGATATTTTTGACAAATTTTGTTGTACTTCTATTGTAACAGTTCTTGAAAATCTTGTGTATTTGATAGTTTTTTATTTGTTTTCCGTCAGTCTGTCTGGCAGTTTGCTTTTTAATGTCTGTTGATTTGTCGGTAGGATTACCTCTTATTTAATCTGTTGTTTCCCCTTGAAGCTGTGCTTGTTGTGATTTCAAAACCTTGTCTGTCCACCTGACTGTTTGTTTGTAGGTCTGTTGATCTGTCAGTAAGATTACCTCTTGTTCGATCTGTTGTTTTGTCTTGATGCAGTGCTCCTTGTGCTTGTTCGCTCTCACAATCTGGTCCTCTATGTTGCTGAGTACGGCCTCACATCCGTCACACCTGAAAGTCGAACAAATTACAAAATGGGTGAACATGTACCAAATTTCATTTCATTTTTTAAATTTATATTAATTCTGGTTGTGAAGCCAAGGACTCTCAGAGAGCGAACTTAATCACTATACTAGCCAAGAACCCTGTGGAGAGAAGACAATGAAGGAAATTTCAGTTTTAGGTGTGGGAGGAAAATCCCAGAGAAATATTCCAGGGAAAACCCACGCAATCAGGCAGGGACTGAAAAACCCAAACCCACGTAGTGCCCCGGTGTGATTTGAACCGGGGTCCCAAGAGGTGGAAGGCAAGGCAAGATACCACTACTCCAACCTGACTGCCCTAAATTATTGCTTCCAGGAATCCGAATTGAGAAAAACACATAAAATCTTAGTGAACTCACCATTCTTGTAAGACGTTGACGATATCTGACACTACTTCAGGTTTTGTGTCTCTACCGATGGCGTAATCTACTTCCAATTCTTGATTTTTCTGATCCAACTTGCCACGAATTACGTCTGCATAGATCGTCTCGATTTTAAGTCCTAATAAGGTAAACAGGTTAAGAATATCTTTATCACAAGCTGTTAACGGGAACTGTCGTAAATCCAGGTTTTTTTCCCACAGAATAAGAACACTTCCATTAAAAGAAATCAATCCCATTGGATTCTGTTGTGTCTAGGTTGGGATGGGTATAGGGTGGAAAGGGTCTAGGGTGAGGAGGGTCTAGGTGGGGAGGGTCTATGGTGGGAGAGGGTCTAGGATGGGAGAGGGTCAGGATAGGGGGTAGGTGGGAGGTCTAGGGTGTGGGAGAGGTCTACGGTGGGAGGGTCTAGGGTGTGGGAGAGGGTCTAGGTTTGGGAGGGTCACAGGTGTAAGTAAATCTTACCTCTAATTCTCTTAGGTTTTTCATGTCTAATTCCTTGAGGAGCACAGAGTATGGGATGTGTTTAGACTTGGCTGACAGCGTCACAACTGTCAGATGTCTCAGCTTAGTCAGAGCGACCTGAGAGAGGTCTGGGAACTGTGAAACGTTTTCTGAAACGAGAGAAAGAGTGAAAGTTGTTTCACAATGTCCATATTTAGTCAACGTTTGTCCTTGATACATTTCACAAGCATCTTGCACATGTTTTTACTCAAGTTCAGTCAGTTGCTGTCATTCTAAAAATGTTCATGCCATAAGAGGAAATTTAATTTCATGTGTATAAATAAACCCTCCTATACACTGGTACCAAAAAAGTACCAGCATTGCCACATATCAGCACTGTCACATACATGTACAGGCCTGGAATTTCATCTTGGAGAGGGCAAGGCCAATTTCATTTTGTAAAGGGCACTTCCATTGGAAAATCTTGAAAGGGCACGAAGGCCAAGACCAGGGCAACGGAGGTCATAGCCTCCGTGGCCTCTGTGTAATTCCAGGACTGCATGTCCCACAAACTGCCACAAAGTACCATACCTTCCAGGCTAGCATTGGGTGCATGGGTTTTCTTCTGTTTGAACAGAACTGGTGTTATCAGGAAACCCCATGGCTTGTGTACTGTGGACTTGGCCTTCACAATCTCCTGTGGAATTTTGTGGCAAGGGCCAGTTGGGCAGGAGCGTGCACCGATAGTAATAGAGTTAAAACAAAGTACTGTACTTGCCTTTATATTCTTGATAAGTTCCGTACGCAAACAGGTTCAGTGCAGATACGTATGACTTATTGGGACCAGTAGAAAGCTGAAAAGTAGTTAATCATTTAAAAGACTATCATTAAAGGAACATTACAGAATTGGTAATTGTAAAATATATTTTTGATCACAGATTTACATAAAACTTACACGTTCTAATGATGATGATAGTAGAAAACATCCCCTGAAATATTTCTGTCTGAAATGCCATATTTGATGAGAAATGAATAAACTAATTTTCCGATTGGAGTTTATCGCTCAGTGAGCGTTTTATTCATTTGTTGAACCTATATGATTTCATGCAGATGTGTAATCGGTTTTTCACTATTTTCTCGTGACCCAGATGGCCGATCGATCTCAAACTTCTACAGGTTTGTCAGTTTATGTATATGGTGGATTACATAAAGTGCTTACACTGCCAGCAACTGTTTTGTTAGCAAAAACCAATTCTGTAATGTTCCTTTGAACTGCTTTGAAACAAATAAACTACATCCTACATGTAGCATTGATTCTGAGTCCGAGTCCGAGGGGGAACGAGGTTTACATCTCTGTCCTTTGGGTCTATGTGTAAGTTCCGTCTGCCTCATTGGATTATACCAGGCCTAGAATTTCAAAGACAACAACAAAAACACAATCCAATGTAGCTGTGTAAATGGGGATTTTGTCCTTAGGTGTGTGTGTATCCCATGGTAAATGAGCATGGGCTGAAGGAAGTTGATTCAAAAGAGAGCGCTGTCAGACAAATGGGAGACAGAATCTTCGGGGGGACAGAATCTACAGCAATACAGCTTACCTCTTGAACATTTGGCATTTCTAAGAGTTCTCCAAACACATACACTCCTGGTGCTTCAATGACCTGCTTGATGAGTCCCACGACAGCCGCGCCCTTCGTCGATTTAGCCAGGAGCAGGAATTGTTCCAGGGGCTGGTGGGTGGCACTCACCTGAGAGGCAGCGGGGGTAGGGAGCTCCATTCTGTCAAGGCTTGCTGTTGAATAATAAACGTGGAAGAAAGTATTTCATGAATAAGATGTGAAGTATAAATGAATGGTTAGCTAATTGTACTTTTGCACTTTATATAGCGACAGTGACAGTCACCAATTTCACAAACGTCTCTTGCTTTTGAATCGCATTCATCTTTGATGTCAATTGTCATTCAGTTGCATGGCTGCCTCCATTTGTATCTTGCAATCAGGGAGATTTTGTAAAACAATCAGGTAGATATTTAGAATTACATTCCACATAACAGGGGGAAAATGTCCATAATGAGGGAGATTTTCAAATTCTTTCATTAGAATATGGAAAGGTTGGTTGATTTTCAGGGAACTTTCTGCAGAATCAGGGAGGGTTGGCAGCTCTGCAGTTTACTGGGCTGGGTTTGGGAGCTTGCAACGTACATGGGGCAACTTTCCCAACGGGGGATAAAGTGGGAGATGAAAATCATTCAACGATACCCAAGGCCAAAAGTAGTCCCAGACACAAGACCGACACAAAAACACATTGACACTGGATTGTACAACTACAAACAACTTGAACATGATGACAAACAAAGACAATGGCATAAAATTGATTAAATAATTAGTTGTGACTGCGAGTATTCTGTAATTACGGCAAATTGACATTGAACTTGCATCAGTAGAAAGTACTCAGTAGATGATCTTAAACAATTTCCCTTGTCATGCTTGTAAGTTGTAATGCCAAAACAAATTTTATCATGAAATAGATGCAGTGTCAGGTATGCAGTAGTTTTGTCCATTGCGTTTGCATTATTTGCATTGTCACGCTAGCCCTGCTTCCGACATCTTTACAAACCATTCCTGCATTACGCCATGTATTAAATGTTCAACTGATTCTTTTGCTACACTTTAAGTCATTAAGTTTGGTTAAATAATGAATGCAAACTTTCTAACAATAATTAAATTATCATACATACCTTTTCCTTTTTTAGTCCAAGGACGTTTTTACCTTAGCACCCTGTTCTGAACAGTCGTCGTCTGCCTGATCCTTGATGATGGCATGTAGCGATCAAATGGGGGCGCTATTTATGTTTAATGGAGATCAAAGATCAACGATAACATGCAATACTGCAATAACATTAACAATATACTTTATTCTACCATGGTGGTAGAATTTAAATTTCTACCTCCGTGATTCTACCTCCATGGAATAACAATACACTTTACCGACACCGATATAAAGTTTGATTCTTTGAACTTTTTTTCCTGTCAACCGTTATCAATAAAACCTAAAAGTTTATATAAATATGCAAATTGCAATGTTATATCAAAGATGCTAAACATGTGGTTATTCTTTAGTCTTTAACCTAAATGGTTACTCACCCCATGCATACAAAATACAAAAATGAAATACAACAAAGAGTTAATTATAAATTAATGCAAAACTGTTTATATAGTGATGGAGCCCTTTAAAGAAATTAAAGGCCAGAGAATGCTAAAAATAGAATTTAACAGTGTCTGGCGTCTGACTCGTTTGAGAGGCACATTAGTGAATGTTAGCCGTTGAAATTGTTAGTGGGCCAGACTCTCACATGCCAAGCGCACACACGAGGGTTTCATAACCCATTAATAAAAATCCGCGCGAAACGTTATCGTGTGTATTTCAATAGCAGGGAGGGACTGGAGAGGTGAGTGTAAAGATTTGTAGATAAATTTGTTCGAAGTTTCGCGGATTTTTTGTAAAATTCTTGAAATTGTGATTGCGACTGATTTTACTTTACAACGTATGCCTTTTGATTGGAATGACATGAGGTTTTTACTTCAAAAACTTAGGCCAACTTTACTTAATTCTCAGCTAGTTACTCATCATGTCGTCTGCCAGAGCTCGGTCATTTACTTATTTCTGCTAGAAATCTTGGCCTTGGGTCGGTAGAAAGCCAAAGGCTCATTTGACCCATCACACTTAAATATAGACACTAAAGAGGGGGTATTACTAGGTGCAAACAATGTTATTAAAAGCGAGGAGCACATAATATTAAAATAGTATTAACGAGATACAAAATTACAACAAGGTTTTTCCAGAATTTGTTCAAGATAGTTTTGAATCCAAAACATTCTTCAAAACGATTGGAACAGCTTGTCAAATGAAATTGTATCGGCTCCGTCTTTAAGTTCTATTTTTACTTATTACTACTAGTACTAACTACACTATTGAAGGAGCCAAGACAATTTCATTTGACAAGCTGTTCCAATCGTCAACAACTCGATGTGAGACTGAGAAGCTGTACTTCCGAACATGGAGTCTACAATGCTGTTTGTGGAGATTCCTGTTTGTAAAGCTTCTTGATATTAATATGGCCTCTGATATTATAATATGGATGGTTCTTAATCTTGATTGTGTGTTCATCTTCATCTATTCTTCCTGTGTGTGTGTGTACTGACTGTATGCAGAAACCTCCTCTTGAGTTGCACATTGATTGTTGAAGTGCAAACAAAGTTATTAACCCTAACAGACTAGACCCTTGGGTAGACATACTGCCCAAATCCTTCAATATCCTTCGGATTAAAGTTGTAATAAACCTAAAGTGCCCAAATCCTTCAATATCCTTCAACTTATTGTAAGTATACATATTAGCCCAATCCTTCAAAATCCTTTTGAGACAGAAGTTAGGGAGTCAAAAAATGTCAAAAAAGCCCAAAACCTTCAGAATCTTATTTTGGCTAAGCTGCATAATACATAAAACCTTCAAAATCCTCCTATGTAAAAACAGCCCGATAGCCCAAGTCCTGCAAAATCCTACCCTAACAAAAACTCATTTTAGCCCAAACCCTTCGAAATCCTCCTGTGTTGCAGATCCCTAATAGCCCAAATCCTTCACAATCCTGCACTTTGGCAATGAGGATTTTGTAGGACTTGGGTACTTTAGGGTTAATGCAGCTAACCAGGCCATAATTTCATAAACACTGGGGTAAACTCCTTCTCTTATGATAAGTTTACTACTACTACTATTGCATGCATCACACAACACAGAGGACCCTGGGTTTCATCTCGTCCGAAGGACGCAACAATAATTGCGTTGTGGGATATTTTTCAAGGGCCATGGAGGCCAAGACCAGGGCAACAGAGTTTATGATCTCTGTGTTATTCCAGGCCTGTAGATGGTTGTCTATGTTTGCAAACAAAAGAAAGGTCTTACAAGCGAGCAATTTGATTTTGTTTTTAATTTCAGTATCAAGACTCAAGTTATTGCACCCAAGAATCCCGAGTTGAGCACAGACCCTGCTCCCAGACCTGATCAACCAGATGGCAGCAGTAGCATTGCCTCCAACTGATGTCTCCCCAAACAAACCAATCCAAGAAGCAGATAATCCAGAGGACGCTGCCCAACAGAGATCACTAATAACAGGTCCCTATCCAGTGTGAATGCTGTGTACACACATTAACTAACTAAATAATTAAATCGGTTGATTGATTTTATTTGCTTATAAGGGAGGAGGGGCACAAGGATTGTAATGATGAAATGCAGTTCATGACAGTGCCATAAATATTTGAAACCTTAATTATGATTTCTTGCTGATGTGTAAACCCGACCCATCCCGACCCATCCCACCTGCTCTTGAATCTAACAAATGACTTATTGTTTATTAATTATGCCATCGATAAATCACATGTCAAATCTGACTCTTGTGTTCATCTACTCTGGAAAGCTAATTTGGGTCACCAAGATAGATATTACTTTATTAGGTATAGCGTGGGCAAACTTTCTTCTGTTTTCCATCCAAAAGTTTCTTGTCCTTTGTTATCTGAACCACAAATCTTGGCATGGATCTAATTCTGTTTCATTGCTGATGCTGTTAAGTTTTGTGCAACTCACCATTTAAAAATATGCTTGAAGAGCTCTCAGAAGTAGTTTGAATTTATCTGTTCATTATTTTTTTGTACAATACAGATACTATTCATCATAACTCGACCCCAAGCACAGACACCGAGATGGCAGCCACAGGCAGTGAGGGTGCCGGTCCAAGCAAAGCCCCTGATAGTCCAAACAAAGCCCCTGATAGTCCGAACGTTTCAGATGAAACGGACATAGCTAACGATCTAGGCTGTGTGCCGCTGGATGGATTGATTACGGAGAGCATGCTGAATGAAGAAAAAGAACTTAATCGCAAGAGCAAAGAGGAGGAGAAGAGATTGCAAAAAGAGGTATGTGACACGGAGGGTAGGTTTGGTTATAGCCTCACTATGACATAGAGGGTAGGTTTGTTGTAGCCTCACTTAGGTGTGTGACCTGGAGGATAGGTTTGGTATAACCTCACTATGACATGGAGGATTGGTTTGGTGAAGCCTCACTATGACATGGAGGATAGGTTTGGTGTAGCCTCACTATGACATGGAGAATAGGTTTGGTGTAGCCTCACTATGACATGGAGAATAGGTTTGGTGTAGCCTCACTATGACATGGAGGATAGGTTTGGTGTAGCCTCACTATGACATGGAGGATAGGTTTGGTGTAGCCTCACTATGACATGGAGAATAGGTTTGATATAGCCTCACTATGACATGGATGATAGGTTTGGTGAAGCCTCACTACGACATGAAGGATGTTTTGGTGTAGCCTCACTATGACATGGAGGATAGGTTTGATATAGCCTCACTTAGGTATGTAGGTCGGAAAAAGACCTTCTTGGGGGAGAGTTGTGCATGGTACATACATGTGAGCATTGTTTGACCTCGGCTATAGCGGCCTTCATTTATGCAAGGGTTCCATAGATAAAGAAGATTATTTATTATGTTTTAATATATTGTATTAAATTTTATAGTTTATAAAGAAATATAATTTGTTAATACAATGTTGTTTATGAATGGACAGTCGATCTCGGCATGGCAAAAGGAACAAGAAGAACACAGATACAGCCGGCTCCAGCATCTCCTCGAAAAAAGCAGCATCTACTCTCGTTTCCTCCTGAACAAGATGGATGAGCAGCAGAAGAAGGAGAAACTGAGACAGGAGAAGAGAGCCAAAAAGTTGAAGAGCAAACAGGAAGTCGAAGTCAAGAAAGAGGCCGGGTCTAGCAGCAAGAACAAGGAAAATAAACAATCCAAGGTACAAAACCATGACTACCTATAAACTATATGCCCTTTGTTTACAGCTAAACCGCCCTCTATTGAAGTTAAGACAGTATGCGCACAACTCTTGTTATGCATGAATTTGGTCAAGTGACTTCAAACATAATTCAATTGTTTTGCTTATCATGAAATATTTGGTTTACAGCTGACGTGCAGAAGTCCAGAGAGTGGACCAACAACACGGAGAAGTGGCCGAAACAAGAAGCAAGAGACAACCAGCCAAGAAGCGCCAGGTAGGAAAAGAGTTGCTTGTGTTTGCCTATTACATTAAAACCTTGAAGTAAAATCTACAGGTTTCAATATGTGCCAATACATTTATGGCTGTTTATGATCAAGAAAGTTTTGCAGAATGATAGGCAAGTTAAAAGAGCTCTTAGCAAGCCTGGAATTACACGGAGGTCGTGGCCTCTGTTACCCCTGGTCTTGGCATTGGTGCCCCTTCAAAATTTCCCATGGATTTTCCAATGGAAGTGCCCTTTGCAAAATGAAAATGACTTTTCCCTCACAAAGATGAAATTCCAGGCCTGTCTTAGTAATTTAAGGAGAGCAATTTATAGATCTCCTCGTATTTACTAAATTGAAGGTCAACTAAACACATTTCTTAAAAGTTAGGATTTTGCAAAGTCAAAACACCTTAGGAAGAAAAAAGCAAAACAAGCTGTTAAATGTGAAACCGGAGCTGCAGTATCAGTGTTAATTAGTTTTAGAAGTTTGGACAGTTTTAGTTAAGTGTTGAAGTTATTTTGGTCTATTCTTTTGCAACATTAAAGAGGGGCTTCAAGGGCAAATTCAACTTTGTGTCGACTCATTTTCAAATCGATAGAGTCCTTATCGAAGTGGAAAGAAAAATGCCATTGTATTTGATACCTTTTCAGAGCAAAATTGATGCATGCCGTCATTGGATGTCAACAACAAATGGGTCTGTACATTCCAAGGAAGAACTTTTTCATCTGTCAAAAGGTCAAAGTCAACATCAATATGATCTAATATCATGGAAGTTCAGGAATTAACAACAAATTCCCTGAACACAAATTTACTGACCCGTGTATTTCAAATGTGACGTCATTGGATGGGTTTCGGATGTTGACAAATTTCTCTCTGAATACCATGGCATTTTACCCCGTTTTATTGTGAGGTTTGAGACTTGTAATTTTCTTTCCTCCTCTATGGACTCTATTTGTTATAAAAAGAGTTCAGCACAAAAATGCATTTGACGTTGGAGCCCCTCTTTAAGTTGACATCTAGTTTCTGAAAATTGTTCGTTGTTACAATAATTACTTCAATGTTCATTGCTGTTAGGAGTGTCAGATAGTCAGGACCAAGATACCCACTTGACCACTGAAAGTAAAATATCTTCTGATAGTGAAAAACAAACTTCCTCCCCTGTCAAGGGAAAATCAAATCAAACCCAAGTTAGCCTAGGAGGAGTTTCTGCTTGTAAGAACCAAACGAGACAATCACAGTCTCATTTAAGTGAGACTCGGAGCAGTCCTAATAGGTCCTCTCGCAAAACAAAAATAGAGTCTCAAACAGTTTGCGTTAACGAGAGATCTACTGTAGAGAAAGATCAATGTTGTGGTAGGGCAAGGAAGTCCAGCAGTCTCAACCCTGAGACAGAACACTGTTCAGTAGAGGAATCGGTGTCTGATGCACGCTCTTCAGAATCAAAGGTCAAGAAGGGTACGAGGAGCAACTCGGCTAGCACCTGTAGTAGAGCAAAGACTGGAAACCCTGGGGACAGGACAAAGGGCACAGAAAGTTCAAAGAGGATAGGTACACCTGTAGGGAAAGATTCTTCTGTAAAATCGCCAACTAAACGGGGAAGAGATAAGACACAAGTTCCAAGCTCAAGAGTAGGGAAGGCTAAGCAGCCATATGTAGGAACAAAAAACCGAGAAGGTACTGGAGTCGAAACACAAGTAGGTCTTGTACGTCCGAAGAACGGCACAGGTGAAAGTAGAGAACCTAGCCCAGAGGGGAAGCATAGAATAGACAGGAAGAAGAAAAATGATACTGATTGTAGATCACCAGGGAGAAGTGAGCTAAACTTGCCTAAGAAAGTTGAATCAAGTCCTTGTAGATTATCTCCAGTGAAGGATGGTGTTATTGTAAGTCAGGAGGAGGGTAGTCCAGAAGTAGAAAATAAGTCAACAAGCAACTTGTCAGAATCAAACCTAATAGGTAAGGAGTGTTTCTTATGTGTTCAAAGCTCAGTTATTTAGGAAGATGCATAGAATTAAGACCACAATCTACTTTTGGATACAGGCTCATCTTTGACATCAGGCAGGCTTACTTTCCTGTTATTTGTTCATATATTTTAATGACACATGGGGAGTGGCTACTGCTTTTCAAGTTGTGGTTCAAAGGCGTACCTAGATATGGAATTGAGGGTTTCCAATAAAAAAATTAAGGGAATAGACTGCAGAGCCAGTTAGCTTGTTATTTCACAAGTCCATATTCCGTACAAAATACAAGATGCTTTTGAACACTGAACTAGCCAGCCAGACCACTTGGAGAGAATTTTGACTGGCCTACAGGCGTTATAACTAGAAGTGCTGGACCACTGTTAAGAGAGAACACTAGGTTAGGCTAAGGTTAGGGCTGCCTTTTGGATCTCGTTAGTGCTTCCTTAAAAAATTAACAGTTTTTTAAAGAAAATAAAAACTGTGTGGACAGTCGTGTAAAAAGAATTCTGGGGTCGATTTCACAAAACTCTTCCTAACTTGGGACTAGTCCTAGTCAATGCTAAGAGATAGTACTGGTCCTAACTTAGGACTATTCCTATCTCTTAGCATTGCCTAGGACTAGTCCTGAGTTAGGAAGAGTTTTGTGAAATCGACCCCTGGCCCAACATTTTGAGCTGCCATTCTTGTGGTCGTACAATTCAAGCCCTGAAGACTAATAGTTTGTAACTTTTTTACTTCAGAAAATACCGAAGAGCAACCTAAAAGCAAAGGCCGCAAAAGAAGAAGAGAGGAAACCTACAGTATCGCGGACTACATCGACAAATCGGTAGGTGTGGAATAGCACTCTGCACTAATGCTACAAATGGAAGCTCAGTACCCGGATCTCAGACAATATGTCAAAATTTACTAACGTACTCGTACGTACATGTCCAAGCTTTATGTTTACTTGCGTGTACTGACTGTATGCGGCGATGCAGTGATCATGTGAGAGCTAGTAGTGGAATGTTTGTCTGTTACTTAATAGTGACTTTTTGAACTATTTTATCGTTCTATTACCACCACATTTCAGACTTTGACATCCAAGAAAGTTAAAGAAGAGACGGAGGAAGCGGAAAAGAAGAAGTGCAAGGAAGAGTGTCCGTCCACGATGAAAGAACAAAACTCTCAAGAAATAACCAGCGATGCATCTCAAGAAACCCTCTCGTCTGATGAGGGCAAGCCACAAGAGGTGAGTTGATGAAGCTGACATGCAGAAATGTACTGTAACTCTTTAGGCTGTTGGTCTGAGTAGGGAGAAACTATGGATAAGGCGCCTCCAGGCAATTCAACCCCACGGTCTGAACATCTAGCAAGGAAATGACTAAAAACTCTACCTGTGGGGAACCCTACTCAAATGACTTTATAAGGTCTCTATACATCTAGGTTTTGTGAATCAAGTTGGCTCAGTGGTTTCGTTTCCTGCCTGTCACCTCTGTGGATCCCGGGACCTGGGACAAGAACTATGTGGGTTGGGTTTTTCAGTCCCTACCTGATTGCGTGTGTATTCTCCAAGAGGGTTTTCACCCCACACCTAAGACTAAACATTTCTTCGTCGTCTCATATTGTTGGCACTAATTGCACTGTTTTTAAATACAAGATACCACATCAAAAATTGATCAGTAAACTTGTTATTTTACCTTTGTATTGAAAGGCTGCCACATTGCCACCGGCAGCCAAAACAGAGGAGGAGTTTGTGGACACCTTCAGTCGAACTGTCAATGGGGAGAAAATCTCTGATTTACAGCCGGATCTCTTCACTGGCGGCAGGCTCCGAAAATACCAACTGGAAGGTATCGAGTGGCTCAAGGTAGGGTGCATTTCATAGAAAATAGAGTACAGAATTAAGCCCGGTTCATACTTCACTTAACGATGTGAATTTTCATCACGCAATTAATCAGTACGAACTGTTTTCAATTTTAACATAAAACTTCTGTTTTAAAGACACAGGATTGATCTCTATTGTGTAATGAATACGTTTACAACTAAAAAAGGCCAGTATTTGACTAAGTATAAGGCTGTGTAAAACACAGCAATTTTTTTTTAGATGAATCAACCAATTTTGATGTTACTATTTGGTGTAAGAATTCATCGAAGGATTTCTTTATATTTCCTGTCAGGTGTTGTACGAGAACGGTGTGAATGGTATTCTTGGTGATGAGATGGGACTAGGGAAGACGGTTCAGTGTATCGGACTGTTTGCACACATCATCAAGATGGGAGTACCTGGTCCGTTCCTTGTGGTTGCCCCACTCTCGACACTCTCCAACTGGATGTCAGAGTTTGAACGGTTTACACCATCGGTAAGTTTGAGAGGTGGGGAAGGGGTGAAACTCAAGGGACGAAAGATTTATTAAATAGATGTTGATTTTGTATCGGGGGATAAAGATTATTATTTGGTTTCTGCTCTTAGACTGATTTAAGCACTGTATACTCTGTACTTTCCCGAGTTCTGTGAAATCATCCACAGGTATATCACTCGGGTGGGCTTCGAACCCCTGACCTTTGCCATGCTAGAGCAGATGTTTAATACCACTAGACCACCGAGCTAGCCTGGTGGCTGGAGGCACCGAGGACTGAGGACCAAACATTGCGAGAAAGAAAGACACACTCTTCATTATACTTTGTTAGTGTCATGGGAAACTGAATAATCATGTTGAGAATGGCGTGATCCATGCAGTTTCTTCTCTTTTTGGAATTCACTGTATTTTTTTGACCCCCCTGAGGTGGTGTGTGAACTTTAAAGAAATTTTGAAAATGGATAAGTTTGATACAGTTAACAGTTCATCCCCGACTCTAATTTGGCGAGCAGGTAACCACTAAGTTCAGAACTCTGTTCTCATGCACGATCTTTCTCTCGCCGCAGATTGAGGTGATTCTATACCACGGTCATCCAGATGAGAGAGAGAAGAAGCGACGCCTGATTCGGAAGCAGTTCGGAGAGTTCAAGACTCAGCCGGTAGTTGTGACATCTTATGAGATTGTCATGATAGACAGAAAGCATCTTGCCAATCATCTCTGGAAGTACATCATCGTTGATGAGGGACACAGGATTAAGAATCTCAACTGCAGGCTCATCAGGTCTGTCCACAAAAATGGAATCTTGTCCTTTTTTGACAAATTTCTTCTAGGTTAAAAGCAGAGTCATAGATTGGTTTTTGTCAACATAATGCTGATTTAAATGCAAAATTATGAAGAAAGATACAATAAAAGTCACACATGAAAGTTTCAGCTGAATACAGTGTCTACAGGCATGCAACTTTTCCTCGGATCAGCTGATTTCCTCTTTTTTTATTCTCAGTTTTACCATTCAAAATACTGTACAAAATCATTGCAATTTTTTAATTTCCTCTTTTTTGGTGAAGTTACAGTTGCATGCCTGTGTCTACTTGCTGAGCAAAAAGTTCTAAAAAATGACCAGGACTCGAACCCACACTCTGCTGATCAGAAACACCAGAGCTTAAGTTCCAGTGCTCTTGACTCTGAAGAAAATGAAATAAATTTCCTTTAATTACTATCCTGCAGAGAACTCAAGCTGTACCACTCGGCAAACCGACTGCTTCTCACAGGAACCCCTCTACAGAACAATCTGGCTGAGCTGTGGTCGATGCTTAACTTCCTACTTCCAGAGGTCTTTGATGATCTCAAGACGTAAGTCTCTATGTACTTAAGAAGCATGTTTATAGCATCTCTTGCAAAAAAGTATTTGAACGTTAATCCGGAGGTGGCAGGTTGAAATCCTGTTCCAGTAATTTTTTCTTTTTTCAAGCCAAAATTGAATTAAGATTAACCCAGCTGTTTTTCCTCATGGTTTATTACTTATTTTACTGGATCCTTTATCTCTTAGTTTTAGATATTATTTGAGAGGGCATTATCAATCTCAGTCTTTAAAGACGAAACCATTTTTATTTTGTAGGATCAGGTCAAATTTCAGTGTATTTTTTTATTTTTTTTTCCTCTGTGCAGTTTTGAATCGTGGTTTGATTTCTCCACACTGGCGAAGGAAGGCGGAGATGAAGCCATCGTTGCCAAAGAGCGAGAACAGCACATCGTCTCAATGCTCCACCAGATCCTCACTCCGTTCCTCCTGCGTCGTCTCAAGACGGACGTTGAGCTCAACATTCCTCCCAAGAAGGAGATCCTCGTCCAGGCTCCGTTGACCTCTCTACAGGAAGAACTGTACAAGTCCATCGTGGACAAGACCATCCTGGGGAAGATGAAGGAGAAACACCAGCAGCCCGAGGAGGTGGAAGCTAGGGAGGAAGAGATCGGGACCAGTGGGCGAGTCAAAAGAAAGTGCCGAGCTGAGGTGGATTATGCCTTGATGGGAGAGTCAGGCGAGTCGGAAGGTGACATTGAGGATTGGGCTCAGAAACTCTCTGACAACGCCGAACGCTGCCAAGAGTAAGTCATTCAACCAACCATTCAACCATTCTTCGGCTTGGTCGTTTAACTCACGGCCACGACCTTGCCGTTCCTTTGTTCCTTTATTAAAGGTATTATACAGGTAGAGCTGACAAAACAGTCCCAGACAGTGTTCATGTTTGTGTGACTTTACCGTATACATAAAATAACAAACCAGTAAAAATGTTGGCTTAAATCGTTGCTCGAGGCAGGAGTAGTGAAAAACCACACAAAATTTTCAGCATTTAAACACATTATCTTTGATTTTGGTTGTAACAATCAAAATCAGCTGTTGCGTTTTTCTAAAGATTTTTAGATATAGTTTTCTCCAATATGACTTCATTTCAGAGATAAATATTTCATAGAAAAAATTGTTCTAGTGTAAACTTCATAATCAGTAAGCTTTCAGACTGAAATTAAGCAATGATTTTTTGTTATCCTTACTAATCCTGTGTAATACCTTTAAAATTCTGGTATCGTTTATTGGTATTAACCCTCCTACTGTCAGTGACTCTTGGCAACATTATCCAGTGAGTTGACCAACCATTTGAAACCATTCGACTGCCAAGGTTGTGTACGGTGGCACAACTGTGCACAGAACTAACTGTGTACGTGTACATGCATTCCCTCATGGTATCATATTGCAGGCTGGCATAGTTTATCTATCATTCAAAATCACAGTGAATGGTATTGAATGGTCAGACAGCAAGAGGGTTAATGTGATTTGTTTCCTGTGAATTGCAGAGCCGCAAAGAAGGCACCTAAAGAGAGCCCCAAAGACGTGGAGTTGAACATCAAGATCAGGAATATCATGAGTCAACTGCGCAAATGTTGCAATCATCCGTACCTCTTGGAGTACCCACTGGACCCTGAAACGCAGGAGTACCGCGTGGATGAAGAAGTGGTCTCCTCCTCGGGGAAGTTTCTGGTCCTGGACAGGCTGCTACCCGCCCTTAAGAAACGTGGTCATAAGGTAATAATAATAATAATAATAATACAGTATTTATATAGCGCCAAAATTCATGAAAAAACAAGCTCTCAGGCGCTTTTACACAAATTATTAAGGAAATGGATACACATTAAAAAAGTACAATTTAAAAACCACTACAGGAACAATTTAAAATATAGGCAGGAAAATTATGTGATGAAAATCACTATTTATTAAAAATGCTAAAAAATAAAAGCCGTCATTAAAAAATGTAGAATGCACAGAAAACTAACAGTCAATAAAAATACTAAGGCGCTTACTAAGGTATACTGAGGGCCTTTGATCTGGCAAGAATTTTGACTTATTTAGTTTTATTTATTTATTTATTTGATTACAGCATTTATTTATTTGATTGATTGATTGATTTATTTGATTATTTGGCAGCATATTCACCACAGCACCTTGTAAACCATTACATGGTGCTATGTAAATGAATAGGTCTCATACTTCAAAACGTAGTCCTATCTCTTAGCATTGCCCAGGACTAGTCCTAAGTTAGGAAGAGTTTTGTGAAATCGACCCCTGTGGTATAAATGCAAAAAATAGTGGCCTGACGTTTCGACCCAAGCAGAGTTTTCTTCGAAGGCTAAAAAAAACTACTAATACTCAGTACATGTGGTTTCTTTTTTTCTACGATAGGTTCTGCTGTTTTCACAGATGACACGTATGTTAGACGTTTTAGAAGACTATTGTTATCTACGCAAGTATGAATACTGCAGACTAGATGGCACAATGAGCTACACGGACAGGCAAGACCAGGTAAGTGTTACAAAACAAACCACCTGACGTC
Source organism: Pycnopodia helianthoides (assembly GCA_032158295.1). Lineage (NCBI taxonomy): Eukaryota > Metazoa > Echinodermata > Asteroidea > Forcipulatida > Asteriidae > Pycnopodia > Pycnopodia helianthoides. The sequence continues at coordinate 12,686,222 of CM063260.1, forward strand.
GAATGATGTTATAGTACGCAAAACTTTTCCAAACTGAATGGTGGAGGTTTATTTTTCTCTTGGGAACAGTTTTGGAATTTGCATAAATTCTGGAAAGAGAACAAAAGATCCCAGTGCATTTTATAAGAACATTTCTGTGGTCTTTTTTTGTGCAGTCAGGGGTTTCATCATAATGGCGAGACTCTTTACACCAGCAAATTATTTGGTAGTTCCTGAAAGTTTTTTTTTAGAATTTGTTTGCTATTTCTGGAGTTTTTTAAGAATTTTTTGATCTAAATTGGCTAATGGTTGATAATATTTTGTGTTTCTGTAGATCGATGAATACAACAAAAACCAAGAGTGTTTCTTTTCTTGCTGAGTACAAGAGCTGGAGGCCTTGGCATCAACCTTACAGCAGCTGACACTGTTATCATCTTTGATAGTGATTGGGTAAGTGTAAAAGAGTGTAATTGGTGCGACTGGGTCGATTTCACAAAACTCTTCCTAACTTGGACTAGTCCTTAGGCAATGCTAAGACAGTAAGAGATAGGACTAGTCTTAAGTTAGGGCCAGTAAGTCCTATCTATTAGCATTGCCTAGGACTAGTCCTAAAGTTAGGAAGAGTTTTGTGAAATCGACCCCTGGGTCCTTAACCCTAACAGTGATCCTGGCCGATTATACGTGTCTCTCATGTTTGGATTCTGATTGTATTTTACTGTGCTGTGCTGTTATGCTATGTGTACTGCTACTGTATTCTAAGAAATAAAGTAGTCATTTTGTTGGAGAGATTTGTATTTTTGAGTTTAAATGAATTGTTTTATTGTAAAATAGCCAGACATATTTTGACCTGTGACCTTCATGTTTAAATGCTATTGTATTTACTGTGCTGTGCTGTTATACTGTGTACTTCTACTGTATTCTAAAAAAATAATGAGTCATTTTGTTGGAGGGATTTGTACTTTTGAGTTTTGATGAATCATTTTATTGTGATATAGCGCATAGCCGGACACATTTTGATCTGTGACCTTCATGTTTAAATGCTATTGTATTTTACTGTGCTGTGCTGTTAAGCTGTGTACTTCTACTGTATTCTAAACAAAATAATGAGTCATTTTGTTGGAGGGATTTGTACTGTTGAGTTTTAAATCGTTTTGTTGTGATATAGCATATAGCCAGACACATTTTGATCTGTGACCTTCATGTTTAAATACTATTGTATTTTACTGTGCTGTGCTATTATGCCGTGTACTGCTACTGTATTCTAAAATATAAATGAGTTGCGTGATATATATCTTCTATATTTGAGACGTCACATTGTGCATTTTGTAGTATTTTTGGTGAATGCTCTTCCTTTTTCAGTCGAGGGCCGTTCCTTTTTTCCTCCCCCTCTTACGCTGGTGGGGGGGGGGTGGGGGTGAGATGACTTCATTGGTTACAACACACCAGGGCCCAATTTCATGGCTCTGCTTACCGTAAGCAAAGAATCGGCGCTTGCGGAAGCAGGGAATTCCGTGCTTACGTCAAGCGTATTTCACGGGTTAGCGGGGAATTTCGGCTTGTGCGCATGCGTACTCCACGTTACTAGGCATTTTACGCTTACACAGCTAGCGCAGAAATTCGACGCTTGAACAGTAAGCGGAGAATGGTCAACGCAATCGCAGAATTCGGCGGTAAGCAGAGCCATGAAATTGGGCCCATATGATCTCAAAATATCCTTTGTAAAGTTTAGGTTGTGACCAAAATGAAATTTGAGGGAGTCAGCTTTGATCATTTTTTCTGCAAAAATATATATTTTTTTTCAAGGTAATGACTTACAGCTTACAATACATGGAATTTACACAGACTTAATAGTAGGCACCACTAGGTATAACGGGGGGGGGGGGGGGGGGTTCACTCTTGTTAATATTTCTAAATGATCTAATGACAATTTGGACATTAACTAGTTTGTATGGGGTTGAACAAAGAAAAATTGACTAGAGCGGGATTTGAACCAACGACCTCCGGATTAACGTACCGGCGCTCTACCAACTGAGCTATCTAGCCCTATATTGGCGGTCTCCCTATTTTGTCAATATCTTTGTTCGGGGTGCCAGTCAGAAGCCATACAACCGTTAACTGCCGTGTAGCCAGGGATCACACCCAAGTTTACGATACAACCTGGGAAGCAGCAGCCACGGGATCACCTTGAGGGGATGCGACTTTTTAATTTAAATGTCAAGTAATAAACCACAAGGGAAACTGACTGGGTAAATTAACTAGTTTGTACGACATAACCTTGAAAATAACATTCTGTGAAATGCAATCTTCTCCAACTTTAGAATCCTCAGAGTGACCTTCAAGCCCAGGACCGATGTCACCGTATCGGTCAGACCAAGCCAGTTGTCATCTACCGCCTCGTCACCTCCAACACTATCGACCAGAAGATTGTTGAGAGGGCGGCCGCCAAACGCCGGCTGGAGAAGATGGTCATCCATCAAGGTTAGTCTGGAGTGGCCTGAAATACATTGCAAAGGGGATTTAATTCCAGCCCTGGAAACCAATGATCAGGAATGTGAGATCCCAGATTTGTTCACCTGAATTAAGTTTGATCGAGACTTTTCTTTTTGCAGGCAAATTCAAAGGTGGCAAGATGAACTTGGCCAAAGATTCAAAGTCGCTGATCAACCCCAAGGAGCTCCTGGAGCTTCTACGTTCCTGTGACCACAGCAGCTTCGTCAAGAACTGCAACCAGAAAGTCATCAGCGACAAAGACCTGAAGCTCCTGCTCGACCGCAGTGACCTCCTGGCAAAGTTCCATGGAAAGAAAGTACCGACCAAGAAGGGAGGGAAGCAGGTTGCCGACCCGAACGTCTTCAAAGTCTTGTCGGATGACATTGAAGACGAGAAGTTGAGGATACTTTGATGAGGGAAGTCCACTAGACATTAGGTTACGAGACCAAATCAAGAGAACAATGTCAACACAGTGGCTTGTGCACCCCTGAACAAAAGATATTGACAAAACAGGTTGGCCGCCAACATTAGGGCTAGATAGCTCAGTTGGTGGAATGCCGGCGCGTTAATCCGGAGGTCCCAAGTCCCGCTCTGGTCAATTTTTCTTTGTACTACCCAAAATTAAACGAGGATTCTGTGTAGTATAGCAACGAAAAGGATACAGAGAAAGTTTCAGTGTGTGAAAGCCCCTAAAAGCCTGGACAGTTTAATAGATGAGACGGCTGACTTGCATAATGTTGTATCTGCTTACATGCCATCATGTTTTTCATAGTATTTATAAAAATGTTCCTAGTTGTTTATTACTTGAACAAAGGTTTTATGCACGCTTCTTTTTTATAAAAGAAAAGTCATCTGGCAAACCGAGGAATAAAAATAAAATAATTCTCACCGAAAAAATATTTCTTCACTAAACAATTTAAAAAAAAGAGTGCCTTCAGTAGTTAATGCTTCATTTTTTTATTTCTTGGAACAACCAAAAATTATTTAAAATTTACTGTCAGTTTCCCCTTTAGTTTATGACTTGATATTCCAAAGACGAACAACTTTGTATTTGCAAAAATACATGTTAATGCCAAAACACAAATTCTGTTTTTATTATTGTTATTTTTTATTTGTTTTTTGCAATTAAAAAAAAAAAAAAAATAGCAATTAGCTGAGTAGTTAGTCACTAAAACAGAATACCACTTGTGATATGTGCTTATCACTTTATTTTTGTATTTATTTCTAAACAGATATTATGTAAACTTTTATAAGTTTTGATAGCATTTATTGCAGTTTTTGAGGATGGGAGTGAACATTTAGAAGATTTGAGCTGTACATTAAAAGGAAGTTAGGGAGCGTCTAAAAAGTCAGAATGGAAGCAACGTTTTAAGGGCAGACTTATGAACGCTAGATGGCAGCAGACTCGCCAGGTAAAATTCCATTGTTTACGTAGTACTAAGCACGGGCACATTGCCGAGAACAATAGATTTACCTGGTAAGTCTGCTGCCACCTAGTGTCTCATAAGTCCCAAATTGAATCCCGTACTTGGCCACAATGAGGCGATTCCAGCGGCACCTAATAACGGTCCATTGGATTGCGGGTGTGTGCCCATGGGAACGTTCTTTTGCGCCTTAAAGGTGCCCGACTTCTTGAGACGCTCCCTTTACTTGGAGTGATTCAGAGTTTTCTCAAATATAATCTCATTAAAAAACACATGAGAGCAAAATGAAGATCGTAAATACTTTTTCTTTTTTTTCCTCTTAAATATATTCATTTATTTTGGTAGACACTTTGGTAATTGCCTTGCTCTTTCCTGTCCTTTGGAATGACACAATCAGTACTGTACACTTAAGAATATCTTCATTGAATGTATTCTTTCACTATGCAATAGACATTACAAGTACTATTTTATATTAAAAATAATGACCAAGAACCACCGGAATATGCCTGTTAAAGTTGTCCAAAGGACCATAGCCTCTATTATTGCCCTGGTCTTGGCCCTGGTGCCCTTCAAAAGTTGCCCACAGATTTTCCAATGGCCTTGCCCTTCCAAAGAAGGAATTCTTTGCCTGCTCTTTTTAAAACGCCTGGGACACTTACATAAATTTATAAGTAAATTGTCTTTCGAAAACACTTCTCATCCTTTGTCAATTTTTGTCATTTGTTATCTTTGGGCAATGCTCCAAGTTGTTAATTTCTAAAGCTGTTCATTCCACTTTCCCGCATTTTCTTAAAGTGTATTCGTAAGGATGTTGTTAACATATATAAACTATAAATAAATGGTGTTTGATAACTTACCAGTTTGATAACTTACTAGAGAGAAAAGATATGATTGGTCGTTGTGTATTTAATGCCCCGCTTGGCGAAGTCAACGAAAGGGAATACTCTTTCTGACATACGTGTATCATTGACCATCACTCAAGGACTTGGCATATCAACTCGGATCTTAATGTGTGGATCGGTCTTGGGATCCCCCAGAAGCCCGTTGTGTTTGGATCCCCTAGACCAAAAGATGAGGTCATTATGGCTAAGAAATGTTTTAAAATGTTGTCCAAATTCAAGGACTTGACTTATTATTGCCAAACTAGGTGTGTAGATCGGTCTTGGGATCTCCAAAAGGCTATTATTTTAGGACCACTTAGGTAAAATATCAAGAAACGGACTGGCTTGTGGGGCAATTGTGTCCTAAAACAACTTTTCTTGTTTTTTTTTTCATTTTGGGGTTTTAAGTTAGTTAAAAATCGTTAAAACCTCAAAATAGTTCAATCAGCTGTCGTACTGCAACGCATTTTTTACAGACATTAAAAATATTATTTTCAGTACGTGTTTACCAAAAATGTAAATAATCATCTAGATTTGACACTTTCAAAGTGTATTCAAGTCGGAAAAAAAAACGCCCACTGTGGACATGTTACTGGAAACCGTAATCAAGACATTTGTCATTCAATGGGTATTGTCCCTTTGCATTAACGTCAAACATGGCTACTGTCTGCCACGCTTGCAATTGTGGGAGTCCCTTAACAAATTAAACTTGCGGTAAGCAAGTACACACCACATTGCCTAAAAACCGCACCACACTGTATAACACACGGGGACACACATTCAATTTTTTAAATCCCTGCGGAGACATCTTGTCCCTGTTTTTTTATTCAAAGAATCAACCCATGGTCGTTTTCCATGCTACTCGATAAGGAATTTAGGATTTCTTTTACTGATTGTTCACGAACAGACTGTTCAAAATGGTACCATGGCATCATCAAGTGTTTTAAGTAGCATACAGCAACAGAGTCCAGCATTGTCCTGAAGAAGATCAGAGCAGACTGATCAAATTGTAGAGTTGTTAATAAGCCACCTGTTCTTCTCAGAACCCCCACAACTCAAACATAAAGTTTTATGTACACGGTGTCTATCCGCAAACCTCACTTGGATCATTCAGTCCCTTTGAGTTTTTTATATAATTTTCTCGCCTCGTCCCAGAATAGGAGACTCAATACAGTGTGAGGTGCCGTCCGGAACCAGGACGCCGACCATCCTTTATAAAACCCAAGCAGCCCTTCATTCCGTAGAATCTTCAACAGACAGTCCATGAAGCCATTGTAGTAGAGGCCCTTGCCGTGTGGGTCGAGACCTTGATTATAAAGGCGTGTGCTGATGACATCAAAGGGTGTCATGACGCACACCACGACCACCCCGCTTGCCATGCTTGCACAGAAGGGAATGGCAATGCTCTGTGGTTTGAATATCTGTGGATTGGATACAAAATGAAACTGGTTTAACCTTTAACCGCAATCCTGAAATCGACATATTGTATCAAAAGGGACTAACATAGTTTATAGTAGAGCCTATGTGCTTTGGGAAATCCTACTAAACCCGGGTATAAAGCTATAAACCCATTGTTATCAAGCCCAACACCTTTCAGAGGGTCTGTAGATGTTTTCAGTCATAATTTTTTTAAATTTGGGTAATTAATTGGCTAATTACAGGCTAAATGCAACTATACTTCGGCATTTGTGCTTATTAGTAATAACCAACCACACTAACACTCCTAAGGAAACACAACCACCCCCACCACCCTCATCCTGGAAGAGTAGGGGCTAACCCTGGCATTTTTTGTTCACATTGCAAGCACCCTTGTTTACAGGTTTCCTCAGGCTTGCGAGCTTCAGTGATCAAGTTCACTTATGAGGCATCCTCGGTTTCATTATCAGAAAAATATAATAAAAACCCCAGCTTACTATGGTTACCACAAACTTACTTCAGTATTTAAAACCATTTCTTTGGCTGTGGAGAATGTTGAAAGTTGTGCTGCAGAGCCGAACGAAACCCGTACAACTGCCGCTGTGGCTCCCCTCCACAAACCAAAACAGGCCTCTTTCTCTGAAGGTCCGGCGTAGTGCCATCGTCATGCCTGTGTGGGTGTGTTGGTAACCAACCGCTATTACCTGATGTGATTGTGCTTGGAGATGAGTTTTTACCTGCATTCCACACCGGAAGAAATAAATACATCAATCTCAATTTGTTGGAGCAAAGGGAACGAATTTTTGTTAAATGTGCACAGTGCAACAATGTCGTAACTTGGTCCAAACAATTGTAGTCTAGTAAACATAGACCTCTTGTGTATGTAGGTCACCACCCCGGGGTCAAACAATGGAAACATGTGTACACACCAGCACAAATCTCAGCCAATGATAAGTCTTGCTGTTTGAGCAACCAATTTATAGCAATGGTGAATCTCAGCTCTTTGCAAAATCGAGCCCCTGATCCCATAAAACAGGATCACTGTAGACTACAGTGTAGTACTTAAGTTAGTGTTGTTGACTAGTACTAGTAGTATGTAATAGCTTTTGAAACTTAACTAGTACTAGAGTACAGTCCTCAGTCCTAACGACTCAAACAAAATATACAGTTTGATTTTGAAGGGATGAGGGTTGGGGTGGTATAGGGGTTAAGTCCTGTAAGAAAATTTTCTTACCATATAAAAGGGACTGCTTACAAAGGCACCAATGGCCCCGGCTAGTGCTCCTGCCGGTACACTTCTTAATACACTAACTTCACCCTTGGAGTTTTTGGTCAAGCCTAGATCAAAGAAGCACTGGTAGCTCCCTAAACGGCAACCGTTCATAAACAGTTGGTACCACAGAGCGGGTCCCAGACCCTTCTGTAGCGCCAAGAGGCCGTCCACTCGGCCGATGGTGAAGAATGCGTGGAAGACGTTCCTGTAGTGTCTGTGATAGCTGCCCCGCGCCTTGAGCTCGCCTTGAAGTTGCATCCTTGTCTTTACCACTTCCAGGGGGTTGCTGAAAAGGCAGGCTCCGCAGGCAGCCACACCCCCTAGGAAGAATTCAGAGATGCTGACGTCTGGCATAGTTCTTTTACTTTAGTTGACGTCAATATCCGAAGATAATGCTGGAGACCGGTACATCCTACATCTATTTATACAGAGATTGGAGTAAAAATGGTTAAATCTTTATTCTTCAACGGGCAAGAGGTGGTGTTTACGCAAGTCGGTTGTTAAAATTTCCATTTCTTAATTCTAATCTCTACAGAAAAAAGTAAAGTAAAGTAAAGTAGTAAATCTAAATAAAAATTGCCATGGTAAAAATGTACTTTCGCCAGGGTTCTGCCCAGGATTTCTTTAGTGGTGTGAAAAATGTTTCCCTGGAAACCATTGCGCAATAATGGATCAGTTACACTGTAGATCAGACTCAAATCAAAGAAGTACTCAAGATTCATGGCTTTGGATACCATTTTTACTGGTAAATCCCAAATTTGACATTTCGTTGAAAACCTTTGAAAGGAAACTGCCAGTGGAATTTAAATTTGGAAAATGTGTGGTGGTCGGAAACAGAGAAAATTCTGCCAGTGGTGGTTGGGGAATCCTGACTGAGTGCCGGGCGGGTTTTCCGGCACCGACCACTGTGGGCAGAACCCTGTTTCGCCCCTTAATCTTGCACTAGTCTACAGGAATTTTTCGTTGACCATTCTGTCAATAGTACTATATCAAAAATTACAATGTTTACCTTACTTTGTTCAGTCCTTTGTAAAACAAATCTGACGTTGAAAGAGTAAGCAAACTCGCTCTAACTTCTAAGCAATCTCTGCTCGCTCTGATAATGCACGATGCTCTGTGTGCCGTGTAAAGAGCGCCCTCAATAGATGAATTCTCCATCGTTGCCGAATCCGGGGGGGGGGTGCCAGCCTCGCTACGCAGCGCGCCGTCCCGTTGATATTGGAACTTTATAGTCTTTATGACTTAATCATTTTATCAACATTATTTAATTGTTTTTCTTCAGGGTATTTCGTTATAAAAAGAATTCAATTGACACTGTTTCAATAGTTTTTAGAGTCCGCCATCTTGAAAACAAGCCTAAGGCCGAGCCAACAAGTCGGTTACGGTTTGATCAGAACAGCCGCATCCATCGCGACGACCAAAGCTCATACTGTTTCTTGTCGGGCTCGTCAAAACGCACTCCAGCAACGATCGAGCTAGGCAACGGGATATAAAAGAATGGCGCGGCGATTTCGTACACAACTGGGAACGAGGTTGGGAGTGTAACCTGAACAACTGACGTCACACTTCGAGGCTCTTGAATAACGCCAGATTCTCAGGTCAAGACACTGTAAAACTCACAGTGGAATGAGGTTCATCAGATGCTAATGAAAGAACTTGCATGCAGTGTGTTGAGATTGGGAGCTCTCGTGTTTGAAATTGAGTTGAATGAAAACTCTTCAGATTTAGTAAATGGTATTCTTTTTCTCACAGATTATATTCCAAATAGATATTAGTTTTCGATATTGACTTGTAAAGTAAATAGGACAAAATTAATTCTCCCGGCTCTTAAAGTTAGGGTTATACTTGAAATGACCCAGAAAAAAAAGGTTTACAGGAACATTACAGAATTGGTAAGAAAAACACTTGTAAAAAATACTTTTGATCACAGATTTACATAAAACTTACACGGTCTAATGATGATGATAGTAGAAAACACCCCCTGAAATATTTCTGTCTGAAATGCCATATTTGATGAGAAATGAATAAACTAATTTTCCGATTGGAGTTTATCGCTCAGTGAGCATTTTATTCATTTGTTGAATCTATATGATTTCATGCAAATGTGTAATCGGTTTTTCACTATTTTCTCGTGACCCAGATGGCCGATCGATCTCAAACTTCTACATGTTTGTCAGTTTATGTATATGGTGGATTACATAAAGTGCTTACACTGCCAGCAACTGTTTTGTTAGCAAAAAACAATTCTGTAATGTTCCTTTAAGCCTTTTTAAGCACATTTTGAAGGAAATTTATCGGTTTGTACTTACGATGTATAGCATAAATCGATGACCCTAATTGACATTTCTTTCCGGTTTTAACAGGATGTTCCAATCCACACAATTTGGATATTCACGGAATCATGACATCGTATCTTTTTGGTCAAGCAACCGGAACCCCTCTGTGTTCGTTTTTACGAACACTTGAGTCTAGCCTTATTATTATTTTTGAACACAATATATTTGAAGGATTAAAACCGGCATTAAAATGCGCATACTGATTAATTAATTGCTATTTCATTAGTTTTGGACAGTATCATCATGATGATAGAAAATTGCATTAGGGCCTATGGTTTACAAATGAGCTACAACATTTAATCATCATTAGAGCTAATATTTTACAAGTACTGCGAAGGGGGGAAATTAAAAATAATCTACATTAATTGGATTGTCATTGACTTTACCATCGTGTATACCAATGACTATCTAGTTCTATTTTGACTAACGGGATGCCGCGCCTACGGGCGTACTGCTTGCGGATATATGTTGAAAATGTAGGGTAGGGGGGTAAATGGAGGGGGCACTCAGAGGTCATCATTTTATAGAATTGGCTTGGTAATGGTAGTTAAAATGGGTACGCAATGTTGTTTTGTCTTATGATAAAATGTTGAGCTCGAAAAGGTGCACGTTGAATGGGGTCGAAACGTCTCCTGGCCGCACCCTTGTCGTTCCTTTCCCCCAACTACACGAAGCATTAATTTGGGGGTGTTTGCACTGGCCGGAGTTGAGTTTAAATATCGGGGAGGGATGAACTTGGCAATGATGCATGCTTGGCATTGTATGCGACTGTATTTAGATTTATCAAGACTTAATTGTGTTAAGTGACCTAATAGTATAATAGGCCTAAGTAATCCACTGGTTTCTTTGTAAGGAAATTATGCTTCTGTGCTCTTAAAATTCATAATTTTGTTGCTTTTATTTGTTACTTGATTTCCTCTTTTCTTTATTTCTTGAAAACAAATGTGGGTTTCTCTTTTTTATTATTTCTTAAAGGAACATTACAGAATTGGTAAGAAAAAAACTTGTAAAATATACTTTTGATCACAGATTTACATAAAACCTACACGGTCTAATGATGATGATAGTAGAAAACATCCCTTGAAATATTTCTGTCTGAAATGCCATATTTGATGAGAAATGAATAAACTAATATTCCGATTGGAGTTTATCGCCCAGTGAGCGTTTTATTCATTTGTTGAATCTATATGATTTCATGCACAATGTGTAATCGGTTTTTCACTATTTTCTCGTGACCCAGATGGCCGATCGATCTCAAACTTCTACAGGTTTGTCAGTTTATGTATACGGTGGATTACATAAAGTGCTTACACTGCCATCAACTGTTTTGCTAGCAAAAAACAATTTTGTAATGTTCCTTTAACAGTCTGTTTAAAGTCTGTATAATTCATCGCACATCAAGTCCAGTTGACGTGGCACTTCAAATCTATGTTGTCTTGAGTAATAGCGGCCTTGTTGACAATTATCCCTAGCATAGCAGGCTAGCATGTACTCTATGTCAACATCATAATGGAGGTCGGATGATGGGTAGCCTTGGTTTGTTCTAATTTGTATTCTCCAATTAAGGGCTCTTGATTTAAGTACCTTTTTAAAGTTCTTACTCGTGACGTGTTTAATTGGCGCAAGGTCACGTGTGGCTTTTTAGACATGCGCCGTTTGTCGAGAAAAACGGTGTAGAGAGTACATCGCCCAAAAGCCCATGCAGAGGTCCAAAGCAGATCGCAGCCTTACGTGTGTGGGTGTGTGTGGACTTTGTTTTTGCATACATGCGGTATATAATGGTAGTTGATTGTGACATTATTTTCCTGAGGCGCTTTGAGACTGTACAGTATACTCACTTTGTATACAGCCATAAGACATTTTGTGAATCAACTACCATCGACGTAATCTGTTTAAACCGAAATCGAACACCATGGAAGGTTTAACAACATCTCCTGGTGCTGTGGACAAAGCGGTTACTGTCACTGTCAGTTGGCAATGGTTTACCATAATTCAGCTCGTCCTGGCACTCTTCGGTGTACTTGGTAACATTCTAGTCATTATTGTGTACGTCAAGAAACTCCGTAATCAAAGCAACTCCAACAAGCTGATCGTGATGTTAGCCGTTGCTGATCTCATTACATCTATAGCTATAATCCCCGTGCCGTCTCTATCCCTCGTACCGAACTCGGCAGCTGGTAGAGTTTTCTGTATCATTACATATTCTGCCGTTGTCATGTGGATTTCCATTGTTGCGTCAATCTTTACCCTTACCTTGCTGTCACTGGAGCGATACTTTGCTATAGTGCATCCCATCAAACACAAGACGGTATTCACCGCCCACCGAATTAGGTACTTCATCGCAGGCATCTGGCTCTCCACGATTGTTGTGAACTTAATACATTTTTACGTGACACGAGTCAACGAAAATAACGAGTGCGTGCTCATTTGGCCCAGTCCGGCCTTCCAGGTGTTCCATGGTGTGTGCATTTTTCTGGTCGAGTTCGCCGTCCCGGTTATCGTGATGGTTGTGTCTCACTACTACGCTATTAGACAGTTGCGAGAACAAGCCAGGGTACTTCTTGAGGCGGACGAGTCGACCTCCTCCCCGGCCCTCTCACTGCTACGCTGTCGTCGCCGTGTCATCCGAATGGTCCTGATGGTCGTTGTTACCTTCATCATCTGCTGGTCTCCGGATCAAGTCGCTTACTTCTTACTCAATCTCAATGCCCTACCGACGGACTACTTTGGGAGCTCCGCGTACCGCTCATTTACAGCATTGGCCTTCATAAACTCATGTGCGAACCCTTTGATTTATATTTGCTTGAACAAAAACTTTCGAGTCGCTCTGGTGCAGCTTTTCCCCACATGGAGGATTGGGCTGGCAACGGAAAGTGATTTGGGTACCATATCCAGACGGCTTGGTTCTGTACGTGAAATTAATGCGGACCAACCAAACGCTCGTATCTGTGTTTCATAAGATTCCACAACTAGCTCAACTTATCCCAAAGGGTCAAACTTTAACCAAACTAAGAATTTAGTAACTATAATTAGTCAACTTGCGGGTACAACAATGTGTAAATTTCCTTTGGGATGAGTATTGGCTCTGAAAAGAGCCGCTGTGGTCTCGACGTTTCGAAGACGAGCAGAGTATACTGTTCGAAACGTCGAGACCACACGGGCTAATTTCAGAGCCAACACTCCTCACAAAAGAGATTTACACATGGTTGTACCCGCCAGTTTACTATAGTTATAGCTACGTCTTATTTTCCACACCATGCAAAGCTTCAAAAATCACTCACTCAACAAAACTTTTATCCACAACGACTGAACATTACTTGTATATGTACAAAATACTGATAGTGATAGACGTTTCTGTACAAACGTTCCATTCAAGAAACTCCTTAGTTCTAGCAGTATCCACAAAAGTGAACGTGTGGATCAACAAACAGTTGATGTATGTGGTTATGTGTCTTATGAAGTGTCCACCTGATTTGAATCGCTCCACCAAACCTGGATGGGTTGTAATATCTCAATGTCTGACCACATTTCTGACTGTTTTTTTTTAATGAGAGGCCTCCCAGTTCAAAAATAATATTCTCATTAAAGTAACATCTTAATTTCATGCAAAAATACTGACTGGCCTGAGTCTTTGTCGAGAAAGACTCTGCTATAAGGTCGAAACGTCAAGCCATTACATATCTTTTTTTAAATTTATACCGGTTTACAATAGCTGATTCTATTTTCCCATTTTAATTGCATATCCACAATGGGTGGATGAGCCAATTCCTAGCGTCCTTTCCCAGTGTCCGGTATCGTTTATATACGTCTGCGCAATATTCATACCAAATTGAGGATCAACAATAGGTTGATTTAAACAAATAAAATCCAATAATTTTAAAATACCCGGCTCTCATGAATGAGTAACTCAATTTCACCAGTTTAGCATTCAATTTCATGAGCCAGCGGCAAGAGCTGGTAAACCATTCAATTTCATCAATGAGCAAACATTTCCCCAAGTGTTTGCATTCAAATTCAATGTCCATGTTATGTGCTGTCTGATTCGTACTTGCCTATATAAAGGCAGATATTTTGAGGAGAATTTATTTCTTCACTCGTACAATCACAGCCAAATTAACATGCCGAGATGCAGCACGCCAGAACATTGAAGGTTAAAGAGACCAACTTCAGATATAATTAAACGAATAGAAGAAATGTATCAACACAGAACGAAAAAGGACTTGTAAAAAAAAAATGCACAGGAAAACATAAACAATAAATAATTTGTTTTTAAGTTTCATAACGACTCGTTATATTTTTTAGCTTTTTTGTTTCTTTTAAACATTTGTTAAACTTCTATTTTGACAGGGTCCGAACATTAGCGGAAATAAAGACTACATCATACATATTGGGGCGAACAATCTAAAGGTTATAGCAAAAGATTTAGTTTTCATTTCAAACTTATCGGATACAGCTAACAAAGCGAAATAGGAACGATATTACAATTACAAACGAAACACAGGATGTAATTTAAATGTAATAACACGGAAACTCCTCTTATAACTGAAGTGTCTGTAAAAGAGCTCTTGGGTCGATTTCACAAAACTCTTCCTAACTTGGGACTAGTCCTACAATCCCGGCCATATCTCGTTGGACCCCCCTGCCCCCTTCCAATGTTGAATCACATTGTTGCGTTGTCTGGAACGCAGAAGCGTTCCAGACAACATTGAGCGGGGGGGGGGGGGGGCGGGGGACGGGGGAGAGAATGTTTATTGTGAGACAGGGAATGGTTATTGTATGGTTATTGTAACGTTATAGGAACGGGTGGCCCAAGCATTTTGGCCGGGATTGTAGGCAATGCTAAGAGATAGGACTAGTCCTAAGTACTGGTCCTAACTTAGGACTAGTCCTATCTCTTAGCATTGCCTAGGACTGGTCCTAAGTTAGGAAGAGTTTTGTGAAATCGACCCTAACTCAGCTTACTCGGGGAGCCATAACTAATGTTGAATTTGAACGCACACAAGTTGAAATTCACTGCCCATGAACAAAGACGGAAACGCAAGCTAGCAACAAATTCATGTGCGCTTCGATGAGTCTTAGTTTTGATTTCATCAATTGTAAATATAAGGTCGTAGAAATTCAACTTAAGAATGGTCAAAGTGTACTCTTGAATGTCTTATGAAATAGAACGACTGAAACTGATCTGAGTTAGCAAAAATGAAATGTTGTGTGACATCTTACTTTGAGTCTAAGATTCAACAATATTATACATAATATATATAACGGCTAAAATGTTCCCTCCCTTTTTCTGGATACATTCACATTGTTCTTTGCCTCTCTTGTTTGCTATAACTATATGGATATGTTTTTCGTTTGTGCTTGTTTATGCCACGAAGGTCCGGTTAGGATCGAAAGCTAAGGCCATCTCCCCTACTAATTTTATATATAAACATATATGTATGTTTTTCTTTATTTTTGTTTTTTTGTACAACTGAGGCCACCTTCAATCTTACACGGATTCTAATCTTGAACAGTTCGGCCTGCACTACTGCTGCGTATTTTAAGATCCTAAATTCAAGAAACTTATCATTCGTTAAACATTTATAGAGAACGTCGTTCAAACTCAAGACCATGAAAGTGGTCGCAACCTTTTAATTAAATCTTGAACTATATTCAGCATTTATACATTTAAGATATCAAATTTAAGACAACCACTCTCGTGACGTTAACAGTGTCTCTTTTTCGTATGGGAACACCATCCAATTAATTCGGTCACATATTCGTTAATCATTCTAAGAAAATGCCATTTATTTTCAAAGCCAGATGGTGGTCGCAAACATTGGTAAACTTAAAGCAAAGTTGGCACAGTCCACTTGATCAATCGGTGGTAATTATGGCTTTCGTTTACTAACGCGGAGCCCGTGCTTGTTGTCATGTATTAAACAAAGGTAGAGGGTGAGGTGTTTTTCCGTCGGCCACTCCGGTTTCATCCACGACCGCTGGGATGGGCTGATGAAATTGTACACATACTTGTTCAGGATGTAGTGATGCATGATGGGATCGATTGTATAGATAGGTTGCAGTCATAGGCCCTTTTCGAATTCACGGCTTCGGCTCCAAGATCGGCTCAGGCTAGCTAGGCTCCCTCAATTATTTTAACGTACGCATGCTTTGCGGTCAGGGCTTCAGACAAGAAAACTGGGCCTGAAGCCCAATCCGGAGCCGAAGCCGTGGACTCGAAAAGGGCCCTAGAGTTATATATAACTCTATGGTTGCAGTATGACGTAAATCGGCCATCTTTACGGGCAGCTTAGAACAAACAGTCGTGCGTTTCGTGTGAGAACGGCGTGCAACACGCGCGCATTTCACGAAACTCATTGCAGGATTGGTTAGTGAACAACGCGGCTGCGTTAATAAGTTGAGCGTTTGACGCACCTGCAAGCCAAAATGCAATTTGCCCGTAAAGATGGCGTCTACTGGGAACTATCTATACTGCATTACTGCCTGTACAATTGATCTACAGTATAATGTAGATCAATGGCCTGTACACACAATCTACAGTATAATGTAGATCAATGGCCTGTACACACACACCATAGAGCTATATATATTGACTAGAGCGCTAACACCCCGTTATACACGCACTAAGGTTTTGAAGCCGTGTGGGCGCATCCATGTTTATGTACAAACCAATACAAAAGCTTGAAATTTTGTACGGCAATTGTACGGCTATTTGCATGATAAAGCGTTTGTTCTTTTCTATGCGTCATCGAACCAAATATGCAGCAAATGAGAACGCACAATCTGCTAATGAGCGTACAAACTGCGAGCGTCATGTGCGTCATGTTTAACATGTGCGTTTGCGCGTATACGGGTTTTTTTTGAGTTCGTCATTCTTGCCGGCATATTGTGTATCCTTGAAGCAGATTTCGTTTTTTTTTCCCCTTGACATCTTGAAGCGCTGAATCCTCCCAAACAAGGCTTTAGTTCGACTCAGCATTTTTCCTAAGACGTAGGTAACAACATCAGAGAATCACCTACTACATATTTTTTTTAAGAGATCACTAAAATCACCTGTTTACAAGAGCAATGATCGTTAGATTAAATATGGCGCGTACGTAAGCGCGCACGCCGAATGCAAAATTTTCGCGGCCATGTGTGCTCTCTTAAAATTAAAATCGTTCCGTAGTCACGCAACACATCAAACATGTCTGCGCCCAGGGTGGCTTCTGAACTCAGAGCAAGTTAGCGCTCTAGTCAATATATATAGCTCTATGACACACACACACGATGTAATAAAGCATGGAGGCTCCACGAATATAATGTAACGATCTTTTTAAACAAAACAAAAAAAATAAATAAAATAAGAACGTTGCGATCGAGCCCCAAAACGAATACTGAATGCATTTCGTTCGTGCATTGTCGCATGATCATACAAAATACTCGATGAAATCTGGCTTCTCCATTTCACTCGGTTTCGCCTCGACAAATGGAATAGTCCAGAATTTACCTCGTGTTTATTTTGCGACAATGCACTCACTATGTATTTGTTAATTGATTGTTTTATACCATCCCATACACAGCCCGCAGCGCCCCGCCCCCCCCAACCACCCACACCACCCTACACGGAATTTACCCAAACCTGAAGATTGCGTGTACTCTTCCGAAAACTAACATCCTTTATTCAATTTATTATATATTTTTTAGCTACAGGCAGGCCCGAACCGGGATTTTTGTTGTTGTTGTTGTTTGGGGGGGGCGAATGTGGAAAAAAAATTATTTGGGAGGGAGGCGGATTTTCTTTTTTGGGGGGGGAGCGGACTTTTTTTATTTTTTTTTATTGGGGGGGGGGGCCGCCTCCCTCCGGTAACGGGCCTGCCAGGCCCGTAACCAGTGGGGTTTTTTTTGGGGGGGGGGCGAATGTGAAAGATTTTTGGGTTGGATTTTCCTCGGATCAGCTGATTTCCTCTTTTTTTATTCTCAGTTTTACCATTTCAAAATTAAAAAATACTGTACAAAATCTTTGAAATTGTGTAATTTCCTCTTTTTTGGTGAAGTTACAGTTGCGTGCCTGTAGCTACAAACTGCAACATTATTTCTCCAAGCAATTGTTTTGCGCTTTAATAAACTTTGAGAGATCCCCTGACGAGCGGGGAGCACTAACGATAACGGTTCTACCAAAGTGCGGTTATTAATTGCAAGCAATGTGTTTGTCACCGAACCAATCTAACCACAAGTGTTTTATGTGTGTCAGTTGGCGACAGCTTCAATATAGCACGCTGATGGTTCCATCAGTCACGCGTGAAGGATATGCATGACGAGGGTCAGCTCAAGTGACCGTCGAATACGGTGAAAATCTGTCATTTTCAAGGCAAGGTTTGGCAGAGAGAGTTAGACCTTTAGCTGTCGTTTCCCTCCCTCTAGAATAAGTCTTCGAATACAGTGAACATCTGTCATTTCAAGGCAAGGTTTGGCCGAGTTGGACCTTTTAGCTGTCGTTTTCCCTCCCTCCCGAATAGGTCTTCGATCTTATCTTAATTTGCCTTGCAAATTAAAAGGCGCGTTCCAAAGGCTTGCATGTGCTATACCAGCCCACACTCTAAAAAAAAAACCTCCCGCATCAGAATTGACCGTTACCAGAGGGGCATGATTCATTATGGGTCAGTTTGACACGGAATATGTGTCAATGTGACCCGTAATTTGTTTAACATTTGGACATTTAGATTCGGATTGCGTGTCACTTTGACCCAGAATAGGATCAAACCCCCAGGGACGCAGAACCGGGTCAATTCTGACCAAGGAGTTTGTATTAGGAGAGTGCATTGCAAAAGAACCAGCGTCCATGCAGATTCATCTGGTAGTCGCTTTATTTTACACCATGCTTGCACTGACAAGCAGAAATAGAGAATAGACTGGTCCAGGATAAAGGCAGGCACTGCTCTTACAGGCCCAATGATTTCATTGGATAAACATGCAGTGACGTATAATGTCCATATAGGTGTTGTGATTGGTCCGCTCCGAAGTGACGTAGTTTGTCAGCTATACCCACTTCCGATCGTGTGTACGTGTGCATAATGTTTGCATGTAATTATGACGTGCAAACTTGACATTTTAATCCAAATAGAGATATCTCTATACATGAATGTGAGACCTGCCAATCCTTTATATACACTTGCCGATAGGGATGATGATGAAGACACATAAACACAATTATTAAACCAGAACAAGGTAACATAGTTCGATTTCCCCCCGAATTATCAATCATCTGTTTTAGAAATTAAACTGACAGAATGGGTGACTTTCGGGAAACTGTGAAATGTAAAGAATTACTACGAGGATAACCGTTTCTCTAAATATATAGTACAAGTACCGTGTATTCATTTTGCGTTTTTTTCTTCTCTCAAACAAACTACTATAGGCCCGTCTTATTTTCTTAATAGTATTATTACCCCGAATTATCGCCCTAGGCATCCATAAACCCATCATAACTCCTTATCAGTATGCAGCAGCGGAATTGTTACTCATTCACCACCAACGATTATCTACCCTCGCTGGTTTGTTAGTGAGAGTAAAGCAGTCAATTTGTTGGAAATGTGCCGTAACGGTAATGCAAACAAGGAAAGGAGTGGTGTGGAGTTTTGATATAAGGGATGCAACCATTAATTTCACTGTTTTCTCCAAAGGGGAGTGGATGCCCTTAATATCATAGACTGTACCATTCCACATAGAGGGGGGGGGGGGTCAGGTCCCAGAATGGGTGATGGTTTTTTGAGGGGCTAAAGAATACTTTCACTCATGTACTTCGTGCACAAAATTGTACAGACATATACAGACATACCCAGATCGAACCCTCTAATAAAGTGGAACCACCTGTTCTTTGTAGCAGGTTTCCGGGTGTCTTGGTGACAGCCCGTGGGCTAGGTTCTGAGGTTTCCAACACCCCTTCCCGGCCAATCAAACTTGTGGGCTTACTTGGGAGCCAGTATCAGTGGAACCTTCCCTTATTTTTTCTCTAAGGGATACTCCATCTCTTAAAGGTTCGTTCGATTTGGTGAAGTGTACCAGTTTGTTGTATCCACGTTTTTTATACATTTTCTCCTTTAAGTGTCTCATAAAAAACGATGTTTTTATGCGTGAATAATACTTTTTATTCCTCCTCGTTTCACCCACTTTGATGCCGCAAAAATAAGGAGTGGCGCAAAACTCCAGCACATATTGATAATTTCAACCATCTTCAATTTTTGTCCTTTTTTAGAAAATGTATAATCCTTTGTAGACCTCAAGATCAAGAAAAAAAAGAAGATTTTTTCAGGTGCACGGAAAACTCTGAAGTGAATGCCAAGGTTGCAGTTTATTTACTAGCCATCTAATGTTTTTTCCCCAGTGTTTAGAGTCTAATTTCATTCAGTGACAAGAGCTCTTCTCAGATTGCAAAAGTGAGACTGTTGCTAATTGACATTGATTATGTAAATTCACAGAGCGAGGATACCATTTGCCTATATAGAATCCTTTTCTGGTGAAACATTTTTAACAAAGGGGGGACTTTCCTTTTGTTTGTATTGTGTCTGAACGTGTTCATGGCCATAGCACCAGACAGACTTTGTAATAACATGGAGAGGTATTTTGATGTAGGAATGAGTTCAGTACAAGAAATGCTAATTCTCTTAGTGTTTTCACCCAAAGCCTAATATGAATTGGTTTAAGCAATATCTTAATTGTTCTGGTGCATGTGGAATAATTTATCTGCTATTAAAAAAATTGTTAAAATGCCTCTTCTGACGCTGGTTTTAAAAATATAAACAATACATTTGTAATGTATTTCTTTTCTATTGTATTTAACCACAGATTATTTCAAAAAAGCATTAGAGCTGATATTTATTCTGTGTAAATATTAAATACATAAATAGATCTTATGTATGATTATTAACAATAATAGTTTGAGAAATACTATATATAATTTTCCTTTTCATTCTCTCACAATTCGATAAGTGTAAGATTTCACAAGAATGCGTGTTGGGTGGCATGTTGGCTTGCTCTCGATTTCACAAAGAGCTAAGATTGATCTTAACTGCGAATCGATCTTAGTTTTGGGCAAAATGTGATGTCACAATAAAAAATCACTATGGTGATACTGACAACTCATCTTAAGATGTTTCTTAATGCTTTGTGACATCGAACCCCTGGTTTGATTCCCGGCTACGGCTACACACGTGAACATAGAGTTGTTTATTGGTTCTTTTCTATGCCACTGAGGTGGGTTTTTTCTCCAGGACTCTCCGGTTTTCCTCCCTCAAGGCAAAAATCGAACACTTTCGGTCTCAAGCTGTGCTCTGTGGTCATTATGGGTCAATCGATTTGGCTGGCTGCTGCTTGAACACTTTAAAGTAGCCGCGTCCTTCGAAATTCGGCTTCTCAGCTGCGAGTAAAGGATGATTAGCCTCCCAAATTATTATTCTTGTTATAAACTACCAACAATTTGAGCATTTTCCCGCCCTAATGACGCAACTTCTGAGTGCGCTTTTAATAGTTTTGGGCGTCCATCCAGTATGTGGGTTTCAACATGCAAAGTTTTCCCTTCATGCTCTTACGACGGACGGTCAAATGGCTGAAAGTATCTAGGCGGGCCGCAGCTAAGTGTCAAAATATTTTCAATTGTTTTTTAATTTCCCCAATTTAGTGTTAGAAAATGGAACAGGAGTTACCTTGGGGTTGCAATGGGAATAGCCTTGCTGTTTTATATTGGGTTTTATGGTGGGTTTTATGATGGGTTTCATCATTCGGTTTCATTATTCTGTTTTATAATAATGTTAATAAAAAACTGTTCTTATAAAGCGCACTTTTTCTTCTTTGTAGTGTTTTTAAACTTGTGCGATTGTGTAATTTCTTCTTTTTGGAGAGTTAAAATGTTTCTTATGTCTTATGTCTTATGTCTTGCACACGGAGTCCAAATGCGCTGTACAAAGTCACAAAGTCATTAGAGCACAAGCAAAAATTTAGTTAGAAATTAACAAATGGGCCTTGAGAATGCGTTTTAAGTAAGCCAGAGTTTGTGCGTCTTTTATGTGTTTTTTTTTTGGGGGGGGGGGTGTTCCAAAGAGTGGGAGAAGACGTAGCAAAAGCACAGGTATAAGAGAGATTGTAATTGGGAGCTGAGTTTTATTGGAGGCTTATATTCGTGAATAAAATCTTGTAAATTTGTTGGTGCGTAGCCATTGACACAGCTGTAGGTCTATAGGGAAAAAGGATTTTGTGCACACTCCGTTGTTATGTTTAGGAGTTTGTTCCAAAGAGTGGCATTAGACGTAGCAAAAGCACGCTGGCAGTATGACTTTGATGCCGATGAACATTGTGATTGGGACCTGAGTATTGTAAGAGGCTTATATATTCGTGAATAAAATCTTGTAAATTTGTTGGTGCGTAGCCACGGACACAGCTGTAGGTTTATAGAGAAAAAAGGATTTTGTGCACACTCCGTTGTTATGTTTAGGAGTTTGTTCCAAAGAGTGGTATTAGACGTAGCAAAAGCACGCTGGCAGTATGACTTTGTCGATGCCGATGAACAAGTTAAAGAGAGATTGTGATTGGGAGCTGACTTTCCTTGGAGGTTTATATTCGTGAATAAAATCTAAATATGTTGGTGCGTAGCCATGGATACAGCTGTTAGGTTTATAGGGAAAAAGGGGTTTTGTGCACACTCCGTTGTCTAACCGGAAGCCGGTGTTTTGGATCGTGTGACCAATCTGGCTGTTGAGTTCTGAAACTCACTGTAATTTGGAGATTGTTGAGTCAGGTAGGCCATGGAGAGGGACTGTCAAGGCCAGCACGTGAAGAAAGCGTGGACAAGCTTTCATGTTGTTTCGTCATACGGTTTTGTAAAACGGTTTCATCGTTCGATTTAATTTTGGTTTTTTTTTTGTGATTCGGTTTCGTTATCCAGTTTGATCATTCGGTTTCATCTTGCGGTGTTTATTGTCCGGTTTTATCGTGCACGCTTTCTTCTTAATCTAATACCGTAATCCATCAAAGGATTTTACTTTATTGAATCTTTTAAACTATTATTGTATTTTGGTTGTGCGTAGAGCGTTGGTACACTCACTGCATAAAAGGTGCATTGAAGTTTTTCAAATGTTTTTGTTGTTGCAAAAGATGAATTAGGCCTAATGGTTTCGATAAAGCATAAACAATCCTGTTGTCCGTCGTCCCAGGCTCATGTGAATGCCATTTCCCCTATTGACAGTATTTTCAGTTGTCGTTCAATATGTGATTAAGTTATTTGATACCCAATGATATAAATTACTTTACCTTCTTCATAACTATTTTCCCAGCAGTACTGTCTGATATTAAATTATAAATATCACAATCTACGGGCACAAGAAAAATTCATTTCCCCTGAAGACAAATACAATAATAGTTTGCCTTATTTTTAGTGTACAATGGAAAAAAATATTTAACCGGACGTAATTCTATTATCTGAGCTGTATGATTCCGGCCTCTAGTCAATAAAATGAAATGCAGACGCAGATACTGTTCACATACAATAGCTCAGAAGTTCCATTCTTTGAAAAAAAAATCGATGACCGCATATAGTGCACAATTCTGACGTTGTATCGGTAATTACATTTTCGAGACGAGTTCCAAATTTTCTTTCGGGTGATGGAGGCTGAGCTAAAAAATATTCTCGTTTCCAATCAGAAATAAAATGACCCGTTAGACTGGTTTCAGGCACCGTTTTGTGGGATTGCCTTTTTGTGACCTTTGAGGTAACAGTTGAATTAACGAAAGTCACCGGTGCTGGTATACCTAAGAATGCTAAGAATAATCTTGTCTGGAGCTACCGAAAATTCGCAATGTGCTCTGAGAATCATAGCTTTTGTTATTAGGGAAATGTTATTATAAAAAACAGAAATATACCTTCGAACTTAAGCTGTAAACTGCTGTCTTCGTGAATTAACTAATGTTTAAAGACATATCAAATTCATAACTTTTACTGTTACATTATAATACAAAATCAAAAAATGCAACTAGGCCTATTTGAGGAAAAAAATGTGTTTAACCATTTTATTATACGTTGTTAATTGTGGCATACTAATTTGATTTTTTGTCTTTCGTTAATGGTAATAATTTTATTACTTAGGCCTACCGCACATTTTCCATTATTAAAAATGATCAAATGCAGCTTACCATAAGATGAAAGAAAATACTAAGAATATACATACAGGTTGTTTACTTTACATTTTTGGAAATCCGATATAAATATGCATCGAGGCTGTTCCAATGAAAAAGTCTAATCTATTTGTGGACTCTGCACACAAGATGAAGGCAAAAGCCACAACAAGGAAAACATGCATGACTTTGCCTAATCTTGCCGTCGGGTTGTGCATATTGCATTTCAGAATCATTTGATTCGTCGGAATAAATTCGAGTAAACGCAAACAATATTTTGCCTGGCTCAACCTTCACTACGAGTATTGAAATTGCATTCTTTTATCATCTCGTCGATGTCTCATTTTACTCTGCTCAGTGTTTGACGAGGCTGTAAAGCAGCATCAGGTAATTGCCTATCGACTGATGTCCGAGGACAGATTTTTACACACAATTCACATTTTATGCCCGAAAGCAGAGTATTTAAGTGGACAAGTCGACGCAGTCAATGCTGTAAACCTACAAATTGTTGACAATCTATTAGTCAACAAATCTTCATTCTCTGTCACTCCGCACAGTCTACAAAGCTTGAAACATTGTTAGTGTTTAGACTTTGAATCTCTTGACTGTTCGTCGGTGGATCATATCAGCCAATCGTTCACTTCACGGCAGTTGTGGCTTTGATTTGTGTAACCGAACAGTGCCCGTGAATACGACAATGGAGTTTATTGTGAATGTTTCATCATACGGGAACCCCACTTCTACCAGTGATATCTACGGGATTGCTTCCATTACTTGGGATTGGTTTTTCATTGTGCAGTTCATCCTGGCACTCTTCGGTATCCTTGGTAACATTCTAGTCATCATGGTGTACATTAAGAAACTCCGCAATCGAAGCAACTCTAACAAACTGATCGTGATGTTAGCCGTTGCTGATCTCATTACATCTATAGCTATAATCCCCGTGCCGTCTCTATCCTACGTACCGAACTCGGCAGCTGGTGTAGTTTACTGTATCTTTACATATTCTGCCGTGGTCATGTGGATTTCCATCGTCGCTTCAATTTTCATCCTGACTTTGCTGTCCCTTGAGCGATATTTCGCGGTTGTACACCCCCTCAAACACAAGCTCATCTTCAGCACGCCCCGCATCAAGTGTTTTATTGCAGCAATCTGGTGCACTGCAACTGTTATCAATGGTGGAAGCTTTTTTGTCACCCGAGTTAGTGAGGGGAACAACTGTGAGCTGACATGGCCGAGCAGTGCTTTCCAAATGGCCCACGGAGGGATTATATTCGTTGTTGAGTTTGTCGTCCCAGTTGCTATGATGGTAGTGTCTCATTTTCGCGCCATAAGAGAACTTCAGATGCAAGCCAGGTCCCTCCTGAAGCGGAACGAATCCACATCCTCCCCGGCGTTCTCCCTGCTCAGATGTCGACGTCGAGTGATTAGGATGGTCCTCATCGTGGTCCTCACTTTCATCGTTTGCTGGCTACCAGACCAGATGGGGTTCCTATTGTTTAATTTCGGCATCCTGTCACCAGACTATTTCAGGAGCGTCAGCTACCGGTCGTTTACAATCTTGGCATTTATCAACTCTTGCGCAAATCCCATTATTTATGTCTGGCTGAACAAAAACTTCAGGGTGGCAGTGGCCCAACTCATTCCTTTTATCAAAGTGAACGTCAGATCCAACTCTGCCGATGAGGGAACAGGGGCAATTACTTTGGGTGAAGTTAGATATACCGGTCCGGTAGCGTTTACAAATGACGCATCGACCCCAGGAAATTTGTGTCAAAATTGACCCAGAACTTAGTCAAACTGACGCAGAATCCGAGTTCAAATCTCTCTTTTTTTAAAACCACTTTCTGTGTCAGCTTGATCCAGAAATTGTTCAGCCCTCTTGGACATGGAATCCGGGTCAATGCTGACCCGGGACTTTTTATAGTGCATAGAAGAAACCGTAGCTATTTTAGTAAAAGCAATAACCTGGTCTGCTGTACACTTCCCCACATATATATATATACAAACAAAAAATATACAAAAAGTACGCATGTTTGTTAATCATTTTGTGCTCACATCGATTTGCCAAATTGCACGTCAAGCGTCTGTGGTTTCAGGAACAACTTTCAATTTAAAGTGGCGTAGAACAAGACTTTTCTTTGGGGGAGGGGGTGGCGAAAAGATTGAGGCTATTAATTGTATCATATCAGTCATTTTGTATATTTTGTCGATCTCATATTGGGAGGTAAGAGTGAAGGGTTCTGAGCATTCCCACCACCCCTGCACCCACCATCACGGTTGCGCAACTGTCAATGTGTTTTTCAAACGAGAGTGATTCCCTCGGACAGTTTAGAAATGTGTACAGTTTAAATTAATGGCTGACATGTTTTTTTAGGAGAAAGGGGTCTTTAATGTCAAAGATTTTCCCTAGGTTGCGGGCATTACGTGGGCTTACTGCCTCATCCACTCATTAAACGATACCGTCTGAATTGCTGTTATTTCCCCCCGAAGTGCGAACCCGATCTTGGATGGTTTTTTTTCTATGGTGGGGTGATTTTACAAGAGCACAAAACATATTAAAACATGCAATTTTTGTGCGCCATTATTTCAAGCAATGCCAAAGGTCAATTTTAAAAGGTCATTAGACGATTTGAATGAATTAACTATTCCAAAAGTCAATGCTATATGTACCTCCCTTGTAGCTTACTTCATCATGATTGATATTACGAAACAACAATTCATTTTGATTCGTCGGTCACATGAAGCTCACAGAAAAGCACTTAGTAGGCCTAAACACTGTTTCATATATAATAATGCCACAATGTGCTTTAAAGCGAAGGGCGAAACAGCACTTATGGTTATTAGTGTTTTCACAATGATTGAAATCATTTGTCCCCTGCCTTTTAGGCGGGCCGTGCTAGTCATTGTGTCTACTCTCTGCGCTCTTACTCTGACTTTGCATTCAGCAAAATTGTATTGACAACTTCATTAGCATATCGCTTTGCCTCCTCTTAATTATGGGGCGCCGTTTGTCAATTAAATGGCATGGTTTTTAACAATTAGATGTAAACCATAGAAAGTGTTCTCCATTATTACTTTGATGGTTTACATACAAGGAAAGTTACGTTTTTTTGCTTTTTGAGTGTGTGAACAATGAACATACAATGAACATTATTTATAAATCAAGGAAATTGAATCATCATTTAAAAAAAAAATGGTTTAAGAATCTAGGTTTATAAACCATAAAAATTGAGTTATCATAAAACATGGTTTATCAACCATGAAAATTGAAGCATCCTAAAACATAGTTTATAAACCATAAAATGTGGCAATTAATTAATTCACAAATGGCGCCCTATACGTAAAGGTATTGTACACTTTTGGTAACAGCTCAAAATCAGTGTCCGCATTTTGTGTGATTCGATTAAACATATGCATGAACAAACTAACCTGTAAAAGTTTTAGCTCAATTGGTCATCGAGGTCACGAGAAAATAGTGAAAAGAGATCTTATGTGTTTTCTGTTTTTTCAAATTATCGCGCGCGATAATTACTATTGTTTTACTCGTTTCTCAGAAACGATAGCATTTTAGGCAGAAATATTGTAAGGAACCCTTTCTACCATTACTTACTTTAAATCATGTAAGTTATGTGTGAATCTGTGAACATTGTGTTTTTCGATCTTACCAATAGTGTACAGGGCCTTTAAACAAAAATGGTTTAAGAATTATGGTTTATAAACCATAAAAATTGAGTTATCATAAAACATGGTTTATCAACCATGAAAATTGAAGCATCCTAAAACATAGTTTATAAACCATAACAATAATTTTGTAATTGGTAAAAACATGTCAAAATGTGCCAATTAAATTATTCACAAATGGCGCCCTATACTTAAAGGCACTGGACACTATTGGTAATTACTCAAAATAATTGTTAGCATAAAAACTTACTTGGTAACGAGCAATGGAGAGCTGTTGATTGTATAAAACATTGTGAGAAACGGCTCCCTCTGAAGTAACGTATAGTTTTGGAGAAAGAAGTACATTCTCAGTAAAATATTTGAATTGATTTTGAGACCTCACGCGTGAGGTCTCGAAATCAAGCAATCAAGCATCTGAAAGCACACAACTTCGTGTGACAAGGTTGTTTTTTCTTCCATTATTATCTCGCAACTTCGACGACCGATTGAGTTCAAATTTTCACAGGTTTCTTATTTTGTGCATATGTTGAGATACACCAAGTGAGAAGACTGGTCTTTGACAATTACCAAAGGTGTCCAGTGTCTTTAATGGGGATCTGTCAATACATTATAACAATTATTGGAGTTTTATGATAATAGTGCACGTATCCATCAATAAGGTGCTCAAATAATAATAATAATAATAACTAGCTCTTATATAGCGCATTATACAATAATGTTTCAATGCGCTTTACATTAGTGCCCTGGTCATTGGGCCAACAGCATTCCTTTAATCTTTCTCAGCTCCCTGGGGAGTATACAGCCCTGTGCTGCATGCCGTGGCGCACCAGAGGCTTTTTCATACACAATATCAACCTCTACCCTCGCAGGTACCCATTTTTACCCCTGGGTGGAGAGGAGCAATTATAGTAAAGCATCTTGCTCATGGACACAAGTGTCATGACCGGGATTCGAACCCACACCCCGATGACTCGACCACCAGAACTTGAATCCGATGCTCATAAACCGCTCGGCCATGACACACTACAAAGGGTTGAACGATGGGAGACACATTTTAAGACAGGTTTTGAAGTTTTGATGAACTATGAGACCGATTAGATAGGACCTTATAAGGGTTTACAAGGTAGTACATGTGCCATGCACATTGTGACACAAAAATTGTTCCCGTTATCAGTTCAACGGGAGAGCTTTATAAGCGCAATGTTTCTCAAAGTGCTGGTTGTTGATTTTGTCTTGTGTTGTTGTTGTTGTTTGTTGGGGTGTTTGTTTGTTTGTTTTTTAATTATTTTTTGGGGTGGGGTTAACGAAATGGTAAAGGTTTGGGATACAATATTGAATCTGATTTACAATGTATCAAAAGTCTACACTTGTTAAACTAAACATCAAAAGTGGTGGAGAGTGTTTGTACCTAGTTTGCTACAAAACAAAGAAGATAATGCTAAATGGAGCCAACTGCGCGCGCAATAAAACCTATTCACCTGATACTCAGTTTCAGCGAATCTGTGTGCGTTTGGGGGAGGGTGGCTAGTAAGAAGAACTTTTATATTTTTTTTCTCATGTCGATGTGGTCTAATAATTGCAAATAAATTATCGCTATTGTCATCAGCTATAAAATGATCAATGATTAAAGTAAAATGTATCTGATTTTGAGAATAGAATGTCTTTATACGTGTGTAAAAAAAACTCTGCCGGACATTGTGCTGGTAGTGTTAAACAACTGGAAACTGACGCTCTACCAGGGGGGTGCCCGGGGGCAAGAGATGGTGCAAGTGTTCTGAGAGGGATCCCCGCCCCTGCCCTTTCCTGGTTACCACTATCGATTCTTCCCTACCTAACGAACACCATCTAGGCCTACACTGTGAAAAAGCATGGTTTAGAAAGGGTTCCCCCACAGACGAATTGCAAGCTGCAACCATCCCCACCCAAACCCCCACCAAAAACTCCTTTAAAATCGATGTTTTTGTGTTTGAGAAACGAGGACAAAATGACAATCCCCGAACTTCCTCCTCCTCCTCCGGTGTTGGATGGTACTTGCCCTTCTTTATTGATTAATTATAACAATAGTACAATTTTGTGCGCCTTATCAAAAAAATATTCCTAATGCCCAACAAGAGAGGGCGCTGTTCAGTCGTGCTGATGCTGCGTCTCTTGTCACCGTATGGAGGGAAGCCAACAAATTTAGGAGTTGAAACTGTCAAACAATTCAGCATGATAAAGACTTCAAACGTTGTGATGATGAATTGTGAAGTGCTTTGACGATAAACGAAACAAGAGGTGCTTTTTTCATTTCGTTTATAAGTCTGTAGTGTAACTGTTAGTGTACTGTCCCATTCTGACTTTTGTTGTATTTTTCACGAAACTGGTACAGTGTGTGAGCATGTTGTAAATGTAACTACTTTTCAATTCAATTCGATTGTGTTATTGTGTACTCGTTTGCGGTAACACACGTAGGAGGTATTATGTGTAATAACATATCTACTTTGCTATGTAGATTGTTCTTGAAAACTTCAGTAGTCTCCGAATTCCGAAATCTACTCTGGCTCTGCGGCAGTAGTAGAACTAGTGTAGTGAATAGCATTTATAATACTACCCATGGCATTGCTTGGCATTAGCAACTAGATTAGTCGAACAACAGCAGTTAAGTAGACTACTGGACTTGCAATCAGTCACAAGATAGTGGGTTCAAATCCAGCCGAGGCCCAAGCTTACTGCTGATTTTGCAATGACTAGAGTACACAGTGCACGATGAAGAGGATCTGGATTGATTTCTGAATTCATTAGGCACTTTACAAATGTCTTTATTATTTATTGTAATACTAGTATTCAAAATAGTGTTTTTGAGCCTACTTTATTGTACAAAATGAATGTAAACTTTTATGCACAATACAAATTAGCAATTTTTAGCTTATTCTTGAGTTGACTGGTCATTACAAACATTCTCATATTAATTATAATCATACATGTAGACATAGATGGGATTCAAATTACTTTTTTGCAATGTTTATGTTGCCCTTTTTTATATCATTAACCAGTCTCAAAATGACTGTTAAGTTTACAATCATAACAAGTTCAAAACATGAGTAAATATTCAAATCAGAGTTTACAAATACATGTAAATTAAAGGCTTACAATGTTCATTTTCATTTTTAGATCAAGATGGCAAGGAAAGTACAAAGTAATCGAAGTAAAACCACGTCAAGGCTTCACGTCTGAGAACAAAGCAGAAACAACCGACCCAAAAGGGTAGAGTTGTCAAAACACGTGGTAAGACCAAGTCTAAAACAACATCAACTAATGTGGCAGCTGATGAAAGCAGAAGGCTTAGACGAGAGGCAGGTCAACAAATCAAATCAAGATATCTAAAGATGTCATTCGTAAGAAAGGGAGAGGTCAGAAACGTAAGAAGTACAAAAGCACGGATTATAAACGAGTCGGACTTGATCATCCCACGTCCTCCCCGGCCATTGCAAAAATGACAGAGAATGACCGCATCAAATGCGCAATGAATGACCTGGCCCACGGGAAGTTCAAATTTGTCTCTAAAGCAGCGGCATATTGGAGAGTTCACGCGGCAAAACTTTATCGGCGTCACAACGGGGAGGTACCTCTGGAGGCCAAGCGTGGACCTCGCAAAGTTTTACTGGAGCAAGACGAGGAGGACCTTGTCAATTGGGTGGTAACAATGGGGAAAAGAGGCTTCCCAGTTGCCCCTGGGATGGTGTGTGATGCCGTAAAGACATTCTTTAAGAAAGATGGTAATCCATTCACAAATGATAGACCATCACATACGTGGTATCATAAGTTTGTTCGACGCCATCCCAAACTTTTGAAAGGACTAAAAATGTCCAAGATGACATCGATTTGTCGAGCAGAGATGACAAATGTCGTGCTTGATGAGTGGTTCAATGAGCTGCAGTGTTTCTTAGCCGATTTGGGAGTCGCCGATAAACCCGAACAAATCTGGAGTTATGGAGAAACTGGCTTTGAGATGAACAAGAGGACAGAGAGAATCGTCATGAACGTCTCTAAGCCAAAGGGGAAAGCGTCAGATGATGAGCATCATCGGAGAGAAATCAAAATTTGCATCTGTGCAAATGCAGGAGGCGACCTCCTGCCGCCCTTCATCATTTGCAAAGGTCTTAAAAACATTCACAAGGAGTTTGATTTCCTGAGTGGTGCTCCAAAAGGTGCTGAGGAGTTACTCCTAGACAGATCCCAAGATAATCGAGACACGTTCGGTTACTGGATCAACAACTTTTTCGTTCACAAGTTGGGAGAGAAACTTCCGGTGGTATTGCTTGTTGATTTAAACGAGAGTGACATCACTTATGGGGCCTATGCCATCGCCATCGAAAACAACATCCACTTCTTCAGGGTTCCACCTAAGGCTGCCGCTCTCGTTCAACCGGTCAATATAGGGGAAGATGGACCTTTCAAATCAAACTGGCTGATCAAATGGGTGAAGAGCAACAGACATGTGTCTGTGAACATCAGGAATGTTGGAAGTGTGGTCGGGGACGCTTGGCAGGAGGCAGAGCAGCCGGAAGTCATCCGAGGCTGTTTCTTACAGTCGGGTGTGTACCCCTTAGATCGTGAGATGGTTGATGACGAACACCTCCCATCCGGGACTCTGAAATTCCTGTCCATTGTCGACCAGTCCCATGTTGACTTTGACATTGACCAAGCGTCTGGCGAAGACTCTGAAGTGGACGTTTCAGAGAGTGATCAACCAATCGCTGCATTGCTCCTCTTCCAGAAACTCGACGACACGTTGGATAAACCAAAACGAGAGCTGTATCGCACATGCATTGAGAACAATCTCGACATCACAGAATCTCCCCTGTTCCCAGTCTGGAAGAAACTCTACCTCGAGGCCTTCAAGAATGACCCCAACGTTCCGCTGACGTCTGTCGCAGAAGTCGTCGTGACAACCACAGACCAGGACAAGTCGACCACTCAGGACTCTGAGGAACCCAGCCTGGAGGCTGCTGTTAGTGACGATAAGACCATCTGTCCTGTCTGCAATGAGAAGTTTGGTGCAGATGATGAAGAGTGGATTGGGTGTGATGGGGAATGCCAGCAGTGGTTTCACGTCAATTGTCTTCCCCCGGAGCTGGTCACGCCTGTCTTGCTAGAGGACAAGGAAATGTTCTGCCCACAGTGTACTGTAAGTTTGATAAACACAACTTGCAAACAAAGGTGTTCAATCAGCCCACCCTAAAAATGGTGGTGTGCATTTTGAAAATCTTTCATGCATCACATTGTTTGGGAGTTTTGATGATATAATTTTTTTTTTTTACCCATACGTTGATTTGTGTAAAGCACTGTATACTCGGTTCTTTCTCGAATCCTGTGAAAAAAAATCCACAGGCAAGGACAAAAAATCCACAGACCAGGACAAGTCAACAACTCAAGACTCGGGTATATTACTCGGGTGGATTTGAACCCAGGACCTTGCCATTCTATCTAGAGCAGATGTCTGACCACACTAGACCACCAAGGTTGCCCGTTAGCCAGAAGCAGTTCAAATCCTATATTTTACAGCAGTTATCGCAACATTTTAGTAGATGCGTCAGGATGAGATAAGTTTCATTGATGTAGGCCTATATCATGCATTCATTTTGTATTCATCATGAAAAAACATTTTAACAAACTTTTCCTTCTCAATAAAACAACTTGACATCAAAAATATATGAAAGTTTACAAAACGATGAACGATTTTGCACAGAGAAAAATTATTTTAAACAACAAAGAAAATTGTCAAAATTAAAAGTTTACTAATGTCAGTCATGTGATCAGTCCTTCTGATTTGAGGCGTGGGATCGCACCTGCGGGCCATCGCATGCCTGAAAGCTTTCCCACGAGTGCGAATAATCACACGCCTGATCCCTCTGTAATGCACGCCTTGGCAGACATTTCCGGCGTAATCATATCATACTACAGCACATGTTTATTACAAAACTTCGCGAAAGTTTTCTCTTTCCTTTTTGTGCATTGCACTTTTGTCAATCCATTGCATTGTAACCCTTGAGTATTAAGATAATTAATTGTCATGTGAGATTTTGATAGAGTGTCAAGTATACAACTGAGTACTTGTAAGCGGTGCAGGTTATGGAAGTTATTGGCTACAAAGTGGAGCATGATGACAGCCGGAAGGACATGGTTATCCCAGCAAATACCACAAATTTTGCTCAGCAAAATCACACGCCTGGAAAAATCCAGGTGTGCTTTTTTCCACACTGCTGTGATTTTCAAATCAGAAGGACTGTGTGATTACTCCGGATTTTTATCAAAATCTCCTTTCAAGAGCCTTTTGAATGTTCTTGAAAGAAGTAAAGCATTCACCAAAAAGGAGAAATAAATACTCCATAACTTGCAGTTTTGTATGTCTGGTGATGCACAGAGTCTGCAAATCTCCTGACCTGTAAACATTAGGGAGGGTTCAGGTCTAGAAATGGGGGAAACCCAGACCTGAGATCCATAGTCAAGAATTTTGTTTTTATCATCCCTGTGACATTTACTGCATAGCACCAAAAGTACCTGCAGTCTTCCCACCTAGTTGGACCGTAATTTATGTTTAATATTTTCTCGTCTCATTTAATTATCTATTTCCCCCTTTCCTTTTTCTTTTTAGAAATCAAGAAACTCTTCAGAGGACTCTGTTCAGCATTAACTGTTGTCCTCGCTGTAGCTGTATGGAGGAACTGGAAGCGTTTGTGTAGGACGTTATTCCTGTTTTAAAGGGAAGGTATACCATTGGTAATCACTCTAAAAGTGTATGGCAATAAAAACTGACTTGGTTAGAAGTACAGCAACTTTCGATAGTATATAGCATTTTGAGAAATATTCCAATTCAAAATAGTGTGGATATGGAAAAAGATGTTAGTTTCTGTCCCCCAAAATTTGATTCTGAGAAACGTTTCTGTCAGAACTGTTTCTCAGATTGTGTATTCCTATTAGGGATTGTTCTTCATGCGTGGATTTTTGGCGATATCTCAAAAAACGCTACCACTTTTTGAAACCAAACTTTCACAAGTTAGTTTTATTATATATATCTACATGTATACAAGTTTAAAACAATCGAACGGTTCCAAAAACCAAAGGTATACTTTGCCTCTAAAACCCTCAAGCGAGGACCACGACCCAATTTCATAGAGCTGCTTAGGCACAAAAAGCAGGTAAGCACAAAACAATTCTGCCAGAATAAGGTTACCAGCCAAAATACCTATCCATATGTATTGTATTTGACTGGTTTCCTACCAATAAGCATTTAAAGGCAACGTATACCTTTGGTTTTCGAAACTGTTCAAATGTTTCAGTCCTATATAAATGTAAACATATACAATAAAACTAAGCTGTGACAATTTCATTTCAAAAGGTGGTGGCAAATAAAAAAAAATTGCCAAATATCTAGAGCTGTTATGTCCACCCAGGAAGAATAATCTGTAATTGGAATACACAATCTGAGAAACGTTTCATGCAGAAACTTTTCTCAGATTGCAATGGTTTTGAATCCCTCTCTCAAGACCACATTCCTTAGAAGGGAATCGTTTCTCAACATGTTATACGTTATCAACAGCTGCAGTGCTTCTCAAGTTTTAATGGCCTTTAATTTTTGGAGTAAATACAAAAGTTATACCCTTCCTTTAAAGGCCCTGTACACTATTGGTAAGATCGAAAAACAAAATCTTCACAGATTCACACATAACTTACATGATTGAAAGTAAGTAATGGTGGAAAGGGTTCCTTAAAATATTTCTGCCTAAAATGCCAGCGTTTCTGAGAAATAAGTAAACTAATAGTTTTTATCACGGTTGATAAAAACTTGATGTTTGAAAAACAGAAAACACATAAGGTATCTTTTCACTATTTTCTCGTGACCTCGATGACCAATTGAGCTCAAAATTTTAAAGGTTTGTTTGTTCATGTACTGTATATGTTGAATCACACAAAATGTGGACACTGATTTTGAGCTGTTACCAAAAGTGTACTATACCTTTAAGTGAATGTGAATTTTGTGACAGGGAAAGTGCATCATTGGTTTTGGGGAAGAATGAAGTCATTTGAATCCTCTAGTCTCCAATAAACTCACCATACAATCAGCTGGTGAAAAATAGCATTAACCCTCCTACAGTCAGTGACTCTTGTCGACATTTTCCAGTGAGTTGACCAACCATTTGAAACCATTCGACTGCCAAGGTTGTGTACGGTGGCACAACTGTGCACAGAACTAACTGTGTACTGTGTACATGCATTCCCTCATGGTGTCATATTGCAGGCTGGCATAGTTTATCTATCATTCAAAACCACAGTGAATGGTATTGAATGGTCAGACAGCAAGAGGGTTAAACAGGGGCTCCAAGGTCACATTAAGTTTTGTGATGCACTCATTTTTTTCAACAGATAGAGTCCTCATGAAAGTGGAGGGGAAATTACAAGTCTCTAAATCTCAGGGTAACACGGTGTATACACATTTCATTTCATTTGGTACTCTTACAGAGCAAAATTTTAAACATGACGTCATCGGACATCAAAAGCAAATGGGTCTGGGCATTCAAAATTTGCGCCAGTCTAAAGGTCAAATTCACTGCCATTTTGATTGAATATCATCAAAATTCGGGAATCAACTAAAAAGTCTCTGTACAAAAATGTACACACCATCCATCTGAAATGCGACTTCATCAAACTTTTTTGGATTAAGACAAAACTTGCACTTTATGGGTATAAAACACAGTAGCATTTTGATGGATGTAGTTCTGGGAAGGGAATTTTGATGACGGCAACAAAAGTTGGAACTATGAACCTCCTAGCCCTGTCAGGGTGCAAACTTCAATCAGGGCCCAATTTCATAGTGCTGCTTAACTGTAAGCAAATTTTCGTGCTTATATAGCAGAAAAATTTGCTTAAGCGTAAGCGTATTTCACAGGTAAGCAAGAAAATTGGGCGGCCAGCCTGCGCGTTCACCATGAATTTGTATTGTTACGTCATTCATTTTCATACAGTAAGCACTGGACGGTTAGCATGCCTTTTCGTTCGCTTATAGTTAGCAGCGCTATGAAATGGAAACTTGCACAGTAAGCACAAAATTAGCCGTTAAGCAGCTCTATGAAAGTGGGCCCTGCTGTACATATTTATGATTTTTGTAATGATGTAAATTAACCTCTTTAAATAAAAGTTCCACAAAATATAAAATAAAACATTGTATGGTCTCCTTTTTCGCATGATGTGTTGTAAAGTTTAGCCAGTGCCTAATTGACACGATTATGGGTTTAATCACAAGTAGATCCAGTTATAAAATTACCAATTAGTGTTGGGGTGAAGGGGTGTTCTTGAAAAGAAAGAAGTTTTGTATGGACTGACTATGATTTTTAAGCCGGGGGTAATTTTACAAATTAAGAGTTCAACTGGTGGGAATGGTTTGGGGATTCACATTACATGCAAATGGTTCTGTAAAGTAATAGCCTAAGGTAAGGTGGGGGAAATTATATATACATATGTATTTTTAGTTCCACCCACCCCAAAAGTACCAGGTAAATAAATAAACAAAATAATCATAATAATAATACATAATTTTTTTTTTTAAATATTAGCCTGTAAGTGATAAAATTCGACTAAACGCGAAAAAGGAGAATTTTAATTCTAATATATGCGATGTGAATGAGCAACAACCTTTCGGAGATACATGAACCTCCCCTCGCCTCCCCCAATGTTCCCATACTATAACACACTGTTTTTTCTTGAATAGAACTCCCCCTTCCACAAAACAAATCCTCAAAAGAATTGCTTAGATTCCAAGCACACAATGAAGACACAATAGGTGTGGGGGGGGGGGGTACCCTCTGCCCCATACCGAGCACCAATTGCCAGTGTCTATTCTGTGATACGAAATGGGACTGTTATAAAATTCACAAATACCAGTCATACATGGGGGGGGGGTAATCTAGTTGAAAGTGCTCAATGACTCTCATCGCATGACAGACATACTGAAGCTGTTACATAAATACATTTAAATCCAGTAGTTGTGGTACACGTATCCATGGTGAAAGTATAAGCACACAAACAACAATGAAACATATAAACGGAAACATCAATTCAATTCACCATGTTGTGGTAGGATGCAAGCCTCCAGCAGCACCACACGGCAGTGAGTGGCCAATTAAAAATTGATTTTTCAAATGCAGGACTATGCAAGGCAGTCTCAGGAAGGAATTGTGTTTCTCTAGCACGCTTAGTTCATGAGATCTAGTCAAGGTTTCCTCGGAATGTATTTCCGGCCATTATTCGGCAAGATTATTGCTTAATTGCCTTGTTGATTGCTCAACTCTTTGGCCACTTGCGTCGATTCCAAAATCATCACAGTGTCAAAACTAAACATAAAAACGGAGCCCTTTGGGACGGGCATTCCAATGGTGTAAAACTTGTACAGATCCAGCAATTATATGAGGGCGATTTGACCGTGCATACTTTGTATTTCTCTCCCGGACAGCTCTGTGTACAAAAATCCCATTACACATAATTTTGCGGAGATTTCGGAGAATCGCCACATGCTTGTAATTTCCGGTTCGAAGATGGCATAAAGTAGCCGTAACAATTTGTTTTTCGAATGCAGGAGTATGCAAGGCAGATTTAGGTACAATTTTTGTCTCTCTAGCACGCTTAGTTCAGGAGTTATACTCATTCTTAACTCCGAATTTATGTCCGGACATTTTTCGGCAGGATATTTTGTCAGAGCCCTTGCCTTACGCAGCTCTTATTTGCTCAGTTGCTGTTGTAGTATCCCTACTCTCTTGCCACTCGCGTCGCCTACAAAATAGTCACTGCCACAAATTTAGTATGAATTTATAGCCCTTGAAACGGGCTTTCCAGTGGTATAAAACTTGTACAGATCCAGGAATTATATGAGGGTGATTTGACCGTTAATGCTTTGTTCTTCTCTCCCGGACAGCTCTGTGTACAAAAATCCCATTACACATGCTTTTGCGGAGATTTCGGAGTCTCGCCACATGCTTGTGATTTCCGGTCCGAAGATGGCATAAAGTAGCCGTAACAATTTGTTTTTCGAATGCAGGAGTATGCAGGGCAGATTTAGGTACAATTTTTGTCTCTCTAGCACGCTTAGTTCAGGAGTTATACTCATTCTTAACTCCGAATTTATATCCAGCCATTTTTCGGCAGGATATTTTGTCAGAGCCCTTGCCTTACGCAGCTCTTATTTGCTCAGTTGCTGTTGTAGTATCCCTACTCTCTTGCCACTCGCGTCGCCTACAAAATAGTCACTGCCACAAATTTAGTATGAATTTATAGCCCTTGAAACGGGCTTTCCAGTGGTATAAAACTTGTACAGATCCAGGAATTATATGAGGGTGATTTGACCGTTAATGCTTTGTTCTTCTCTCCCGGACAGCTCTGTGTACAAAAATCCCATTACACATGCTTTTGCGGAGATTTCGGAGTCTCGCCACATGCTTGTGATTTCCGGTCCGAAGATGGCATAAAGTAGCCGTAACAATTTGTTTTTCGAATGCAGGAGTATGCAGGGCAGATTTAGGTACAATTTTTGTCTCTCTAGCACGCTTAGTTCAGGAGTTATACTCATTCTTAACTCCGAATTTATATCCAGCCATTTTTCGGCAGGATATTTTGTCAGAGCCCTTGCCTTACGCAGCTCTTATTTGCTCAGTTGCTGTTGTAGTATCCCTACTCTCTTGCCACTCGCGTCGCCTACAAAATAGTCACTGCCACAAATTTAGTATGAATTTATAGCCCTTGACACGGGCTTTCCAATGGTATAAAACTTGTACAGATCCAGGAATTATATGAGGGTGATTTGACCGTTAATGCTTTGTTCTTCTCTCCCGGACAGCTCTGTGTACAAAAATCCCATTACACATGCTTTTGCGGAGATTTCGGAGTCTCGCCACATGCTTGTGATTTCCGGTCCGAAGATGACATAAAGTAGCCGTAACAATTTGTTTTTCGGATGCAGGAGTATGCAAGGCAGATTTAGGTACAATTTTTGTCTCTCTAGCACGCTTAGTTCAGGAGTTATACTCATTCTTAACTCCGAATTTATATCCGGACATTTTTCGGCAGGATATTTTGTCAGAGCCCTTGCCTTACGCAGCTCTTATTTGCTCAGTTGCTGTTGTAGTATCCCTACTCTCTTGCCACTCGCGTCGCCTACAAAATAGTCACTGCCACAAATTTAGTATGAATTTATAGCCCTTGACACGGGCTTTCCAATGGTATAAAACTTGTACAGATCCAGGAATGATATGAGGGTGATTTGACGGTTAATACTTTGTTTTCTCTCCCGGACAGCTCTGTGTACAAAAATCCCATTACACATGCTTTTGCGGAGATTTCGGAGTCTCGCCACATGCTTGTGATTTCCGGTCCGAAGATGACATAAAGTAGCCGTAACAATTTGTTTTTCGGATGCAGGAGTATGCAAGGCAGATTTAGGTACAATTTTTGTCTCTCTAGCACGCTTAGTTCAGGAGTTATACTCATTCTTAACTCCGAATTTATATCCGGACATTTTTCGGCAGGATATTTTGTCAGAGCCCTTGCCTTACGCAGCTCTTATTTGCTCAGTTGCTGTTGTAGTATCCCTACTCTCTTGCCACTCGCGTCGCCTACAAAATAGTCACTGCCACAAATTTAGTATGAATTTATAGCCCTTGACACGGGCTTTCCAATGGTATAAAACTTGTACAGATCCAGGAATGATATGAGGGTGATTTGACGTTAATACTTTGTATTTCTCTCCCGGACTGCTCTGTGTACAAAAATCCCATTACACATGCTTTTGCGGAGATTTCGGAGAATCGCCACATGCTTGTAATTTCCGGTCCGAAGATGGCATAAAGTAGCCGTAACAATTTGTTTTTCGAATGCAGGAGTATGCAGGGCAGATTTAGGTACAATTTTTGTCTCTCTAGCACGCTTAGTTCAGGAGTTATACTCATTCTTAACTCCGAATTTATGTCCGGCCATTTTTCGGCAGGATATTTTGTCAGAGCCCTTGCCTTACGCAGCTCTTATTTGCTCAGTTGCTGTTGTAGTATCCCTACTCTCTTGCCACTCGCGTCGCCTACAAAATAGT
Organism: Pycnopodia helianthoides; assembly: GCA_032158295.1. Lineage (NCBI taxonomy): Eukaryota > Metazoa > Echinodermata > Asteroidea > Forcipulatida > Asteriidae > Pycnopodia > Pycnopodia helianthoides. Next base: position 12,726,955 of record CM063260.1, read on the forward strand.
CACTGCCACAAATTTAGTATGAATTTATAGCCCTTGAAACGGGCTTTCCAATGGTATAAAACTTGTACAGATCCAGGAATTATATGAGGGTGATTTGACCGTTAATGCTTTGTTCTTCTCTCCCGGACAGCTCTGTGTACAAAAATCCCATTACACATGCTTTTGCGGAGATTTCGGAGTCTCGCCACATGCTTGTGATTTCCGGTCCGAAGATGACATAAAGTAGCCGTAACAATTTGTTTTTCGGATGCAGGAGTATGCAAGGCAGATTTAGGTACAATTTTTGTCTCTCTAGCACGCTTAGTTCAGGAGTTATACTCATTCTTAACTCATTCTTAACTCCGAATTTATATCCGGACATTTTTCGGCAGGATATTTGTCAGAGCCCTTGCCTTACGCAGCTCTTATTTGCTCAGTTGCTGTTGTAGTATCCCTACTCTCTTGCCACTCGCGTCGCCTACAAAATAGTCACTGCCACAAATTTAGTATGAATTTATAGCCCTTGACACGGGCTTTCCAATGGTATAAAACTTGTACAGATCCAGGAATGATATGAGGGTGATTTGACGGTTAATACTTTGTATTTCTCTCCCGGACTGCTCTGTGTACAAAAATCCCATTACACATGCTTTTGCGGAGATTTCGGAGAATCGCCACATGCTTGTAATTTCCGGTCCGAAGATGGCATAAAGTAGCCGTAACAATTTGTTTTTCGAATGCAGGAGTATGCAGGGCAGATTTAGGTACAATTTTTGTCTCTCTAGCACGCTTAGTTCAGGAGTTATACTCATTCTTAACTCCGAATTTATGTCCGGCCATTTTTCGGCAGGATATTTTGTCAGAGCCCTTGCCTTACGCAGCTCTTATTTGCTCAGTTGCTGTTGTAGTATCCCTACTCTCTTGCCACTCGCGTCGCCTACAAAATAGTCACTGCCACAAATTTAGTATGAATTTATAGCCCTTGAAACGGGCTTTCCAATGGTATAAAACTTGTACAGATCCAGGAATTATATGAGGGTGATTTGACCGTTAATGCTTTGTTCTTCTCTCCCGGACAGCTCTGTGTACAAAAATCCCATTACACATGCTTTTGCGGAGATTTCGGAGTCTCGCCACATGCTTGTGATTTCCGGTCCGAAGATGACATAAAGTAGCCGTAACAATTTGTTTTTCGGATGCAGAGTATGCAGGGCAGATTTAGGTACAATTTTTGTCTCTCTAGCACGCTTAGTTCAGGATTATACTCATTCTTAACTCCGAATTTATATCCAGCCATTTTTCGGCAGGATATTTTGTCAGAGCCCTTGCCTTACGCAGCTCTTATTTGCTCAGTTGCTGTTGTAGTATCCCTATTCTCTTGCCACTCGCGTCGCCTACAAAATAGTCACTGCCACAAATTTAGTATGAATTTATAGCCCTTGACACGGGCTTTCCAATGGTATAAAACTTGTACAGATCCAGGAATGATATGAGGGTGATTTGACGGTTAATACTTTGTATTTCTCTCCCGGACTGCTCTGTGTACAAAAATCCCATTACACATGCTTTTGCGGAGATTTCGGAGTCTCGCCACATGCTTGTGATTTCCGGTCCGAAGATGGCATAAAGTAGCCGTAACAATTTGTTTTTCGGATGCAGTAGTATGCAAGGCAGATTCAGGTACAATTTTTGTCTCTCTAGCACGCTTTGTTCAGGAGTTATACTCATTCTTAACTCCGAATTTATATCCGGCCATTTTTCGGCAGGATATTTTGTTCATAAGTTGTAGTCAATCTTAACTTTAAATTTTTTTCAAGCCAATATTCGGCAGGATATTTGTTGCTGGTTTTAATACGCAGCCCTCATTTGCTTTGTTGCTGTGGTAGTAGCCCTAATTTCTAGCCGCTTGCATCTCTCACAAAATCATCAAAGCCTTGGAACTACAAATTTAGTGCCCTTGAGACGGGTTTTCCAATGGTATAAAACTTGCAAAAATCCAGCCATGATGTGAAATAAGGTGATTTGACCTTGTTTACTTTGGGTTTCTCCCTCAGACAGCTCTGTGTACAAAACTTCTGTTGAACATACTTTTGGTTCATTTACCACTAATTAGTGGACCAAATTAGTCAGCTCAAAATCGTGGTATGCCCGGTGTAGCAGTCTTTACGATTTTGGACTAAAACTTCCACTTTTATACATAACGAAGGATACAAATTCTTTCGAAAATGTGGCTGACTCAAATGCACAGGCAATCGTGCATAATAAATGGAAAATGGCGTCTGTATAACTGTGATTAGTTAACCACTAATTAGTGGACCAATTTAGCCATATCAAAAATTTGCAGTGTCCAGTGTGACAATTTTTAAGATTCTGGGCTAAATATGACACTTTTACTCCTAACGAAGGGTACTTACAATTAAAAAATATGTTTTAACAGCGTGTACATAATTGACATAATACAAGCACATTGTCTCCGTGTTTGCCGCTTATTTTCTATTACTTAGAAATTTTGGGGGGTCTTTTTTAATGCTTTCGAATGACTTATAGTTATAATCTTTCAATATTATCAATGAAAATATGTAAGTTATGGCTAAATAATATTCGTTCGGATAAAATAACGGATTCGCCGACGGAAATGAGCCAGATGATCCATTTTGTCACCTCCCTGTACTGCATGTGTTCTAATTTTCTGAATACACTGAACGCGACTACGCTCTATCCCAATACGCGGCTGGACTCTAGCGTCAGCTCGGTTGGTGTGTTTGTACGCTAGAAACAAAGTTAACAATAACATTAACACTGCTGTTGTTTTTTGCGTATTTTCTAACAATACAATGTATCCTCTTTGCAGTTAGGCACCCGTGTCAAAATTCTATAAATATGACAGAGGTTTTTGAGATTTTTGAGCCAAGTGTATTGGTGAATATTGGTGAAAGAGAAGAAATAGTTTCGGAGTCTCAAGAATTTGAAATTGAAGAAGGTACCACTGTGCCTCGACATCAGCAGAGTGATCATTGCGGTAACTCCAGCATACTTGGGCCCATGACTGGTGGTGGTACACATGAGGTGATCATCATTAATGAAGAATTGACGACACCCGTTGCGTCTACATTTGGTAAGACTGTTCAGAGTATTTCCTCGAAATGAATGCTGAATATTTTCAATAATTAATCAAATTCAATATCAAAAACGATTGAACGATGATTGATAAAGATGATCCTAGCTAAGGCTTTTTTTTTTGTAACTGCAAGTGGTTCACTTTAGAAACACTATTTTAAGCCGTTTTACTTAGTATTTGTAATATAGTATAGCGCCCTGTTTGACACAAACATGAGTGGCCGAAATTTTTTATTGGTTAAAAATACCCTCCAATCCCATTTGTGTTGTGTGGCGTGATGATACGTACGTAGTGCCAACCCAAGGTCTTCAGAGCACACAAGGTGCAAGGCCAAGGATTTAGTCCCACTTTTACAATTTCTTCTTGTTCATACCCCAAAAAATACTCTCCTTTTACTAAACACTGGCCCCCCCAAAAAGAGCAAAACATACTAAACCATAACTCATGTTTCAATTATTCCACAACTCCGAAACTCATAGCAAGCATAAGTCATATCTCTTCTTACTTACATCAAAATATTATCAAAATCAGAGTTTCAGTTTTGAAGATATCGTAAAAAATACTGCACAACCCCAATTCAAGTCTGCAGAAAAGCTCCCATTCAAACTAGTGCGTGACCTGTCAATCAACTTGGGGCCGGAGAGCTTCGGAAAACTTCAGAAATGTTTGAATAAGTCCGATGTTGGTTTTTCACAATTTTCATTATTAACTGTTTAGACTAAAAGACTTTGTCTGCAGCTACTTTTTCATGCTGCGTGACGCGAAACATAACGAAGTATCATTCACGAACGGGCCTCGTATTTGGCAATAGCTGAGCAATCATTGTCAGAGCGCGCCCTCTTGTGTCGGTAAGAGTCCAATCCATATGCTGTGTGTTGAAGCTTCCTCATGGCTAAATAAAGAAAAACATTAAGAATTTCACACGATTTTTACTACACATTTTTTACGGTCCTAGCTCATAAAAAATGTCATAACTTCAAACGCCAGTAAACGCCAGTTTACTTCTTTAGGTATGTATTATCAGACTGCAATGTTTCAGAAGTAAACCATTTCATTTGTTTTAATTTATTTTCCACCTGAACCGTACCTATTTAAGGGAGATAAAGTAAATAATATAAATCTTATTTTATTATCAAAAATATTCAAGTTTAAACAGTGTAACTTTTTAGAAAATAAAAAATATGTACACAGATCTCCAAGCATTGAAACATTTTGGTTCAGTGACAGTGGATTTGAATGGAGTGCCTATGTACTCTTCAGTTGGCTGAGGTGACAGATAGTATTTCACTTATCGGGGACGCGATACAAGACCAGTCGGTGAGTTGTTCTTGTATCGCGTCCTCGTTTTTTTTTTTTTTCAAAGGCATGCTATATCTAATGTAGCTTTTTTTTGGTCCTACTTCTAGACATTGAAACAACATCCGATTCAAGTCCAAGTCCAACACCAGAGAGACACGAAGATTCCAAGCAGGTTACATCAAAATCTAGAACAGTCAGACAAAGAGGAGAAAGGAGGGCAAAATCAAGGACAAAGCAAGTCAGAGCAGAAAATGTATCAAATAGGAAAAGTAAAAGGACAAAGACAACCTGTTGCCAGTTGTCAAGAAAAAAGTGACGAGGAAGATCCGCCAGTCGGCGCAGGCAAAACTGAAGAAGGAGAAAACAAGACAAGCCAATTTGTACCTTCGTCAGGGCTTAGACAATCCCACTTCCGGACCCAGTATTGCTGACATTCCAGAGAAGGAAAGACTCAAGTGTGGACTTGGAGAATTGGAATCCGGGAAATTTAAGACTGTGTCGGGCAGCTGCGGCGTATTGGAGGGTCCATGCTGGTAAGCTGTACCGTCGTTTCAGAGGAGAGATTCCGGTGGATGCTCAACATGGGCCAGCCCCAGTCTTGACAGGGGAGGAAGAGCGAGACCTTGCTGACTGGATCTTAACCATGTCTGAGAGGGGCTTCCAGGTCCCGGCAGCTTTGGTACGAGATGCAGTGCAGAGCTTCTTCAAGAGAGACAATAGCCCTTTTATAAATGGCAGACCATCTTATCGCTGGTATTATAGTTTCTTACGGCGTAACCCTAAATTGAAAGAAACGAAAACTCCCAACCTAGCTCTGCTTTGCGATGCTGCCCCTACCAAGAGAGTTTTAGATGAGTGGTTCAGAGAACTGAAATCCTTCCTCATAAAACTAGGCATAATAGATAAACCGAGCCAAATATTCAACTATGCGGAAACTACATTTGGGATTAACACGAAAACGGATGAAATTGTGATTTTCTCAGAGACATTTTCAGGCTTTACCAGCCGTAGAGGAGCAACAGTCGGGATGTGTGCAAGTGCAGATGGGCAGCTTTGTCCACCCTTCATTATTTATCGGGGAATGTGTCACAAGACGCACCAGTGGGATCCCCTCGATGGGGCGACAAAGGGATCAGGAGCATTCATTCTTGAGAAAGATGGGAAGAAGCAAGATGCATTCGGCTCCTGGATAGAGTGGCACTTCGTGAAGAATCTCGGAGCGGCACGTCCTGTCGTTCTCATGCTGAGTTGCCACCACAACGCCATACCGTACGAGGCGTACGTTACAGCGCGTCAAAATGATGTGTACTTGTTTCGTGTTCCGACCAAAGCTATCTCGCTCGTCCAACCCCTTGACATCGGTGAGGATGGTCCCTTCAGATCTGCATGGCTCACAAAATGGACATCGCAAAACCAACGGTTCCCTGTGAGAACCAACAACATAGCTCATGTAATTAACACTGCATGGAAGGAGGCTGAGAACTCAGAGGCCATCCGAAGTTGCTTCATTCAGTCGGGAGTTTATCCTCTGGATCGGGAGATGGTCGACGATGCTCATCTTCCAGATGGAAATCTAAACTTCCTTGGAAGGAACCCACCGAAGTACGAAGTACCTACTCGGGGAGACGATCAGGAAAGGCTTGTTTCCAATTCTGAACCGTGTTCAAAGGTAGCTGAAGTTGTCTTCCAGAAATTGGATGAGAAGCTGGATAAAACAACCCGAGAAACTTACCGAGCTTGTATTGAAAGTGGGCTAGATCTTGAGGAGACACCATTGTTTTCAGTATGGAAGAAACTCTATATGGAAGCTTATCACGGTGAGTCGAGAACCTCCCAAAAGATGTCCCAAAATTGGAAGAGGGCAAGACGAGGGAAGAAGAATTCAACACGAGGGAAAAGAACCGGCAAGCACGCCAAGGATGAGGTTTACTGCCCATTTGTGACGAAGAGTATCGAGAAGATGGTGAGGACTGGATCGGTTGTGATGGACAGTGTCAGTCTTGGTACCACATCAACTGCCTTCCTCCTGAGGTGGTGACGCCTGCACTCCTGGAGGACAAGGAAATGGTCTGCCCAAAATGTGTGGTGAGTCACTTCCCCAAAACGTGCCTAATTTGAAATAAAGCCAACGAGGTCGGATCTGGTAGTGATCGGCAGACATTACAATGTACTAGAGCATTGGGCATGATGTACCTATTATGATATTTTCAGACACTTGTTATAATACAGGCTGTTAAAATATAGGATTCGAACTGCCTAGCTACCATGCAAGCTCGGTGGTCTAGCAGTATGACATCTGCTCTTGAATGGCAAAAGTCATGGGTTCGAATCTCATCGTGTTATTAAGCCTAATTTTTTCACAGGAATAGGGAAGTACTGAGTATACAATGCATAAACCGTCCACACATCAGTGTATGGGTAAAACCAAATAATATTCTTCATCCCCGATGCAAATTTAACATACTGTATACACTGTTATTTATTTATAAATACAGTGGAAAGAACATTAGCTATGGCTATGGCCGGCTTCTTGAACGACGGCGCTAAATTATATAAGCAGGAACAGGTTTTCACATGAATCTGCTCCAAAGTGCATGTATTTTTAAGAGGGCTTGGGTTTAAGAGTTTGTTTCATCGCTGTTCTCTGATCGATCCGATTCTTAAATTTGACTTTGTTTTTAACCACAAATGGGGTTGGTGAGTGGGAAACATGCATTGAATAAGAGACTTTTGTTGACGCTACATGGTGGCAGACTCGGGGAGAATCTCAAAAATCGGAACGGTAAGAACGTTCTAATTGGATCGATAAGTATTCCAGCGTGTGCTCATGGACTGTTCCATTGCACCACCGGAACATACCATTGAAATGCTCAAAGTACTAACGTGTGTAGTCACACTCTTGAAGGATTGCTCGTGTACTTTGGCACATTCTGGCGGTCCAATGGATTGCGGGCGTGTGCCCACGGGAACGTTCTTTTGCGTCGAGAAAGTGCCCTCTTTTTGAGGTGCTCCCTCACCAGGTTAATTCACTGTTCTCAGAAATATGCTCAAGCACAGAACAAGGAAGATTTACCTAATTATGTCTGCTATCACCTATGTTTGTACATGTAAAGTGGTCGTGGATAAGAATAGCATCTTTAACCCTCTTGCTGTCTGACCGTTCAATACCATTCAAGTGGTTTTGAATGATAGATAAACTATGCCAGCCTGAAATATGATACCATGAGGGAATGCATGTACACAGTACACAGTTAGTTCTGGAAAATGTTGCCAAGAGTCAATGACAGTAGGAGGGTTAACAGACACACGTTTTACACACACATCAAAATCAACTTATTGTCTATATTCTTGTTTTCTCTTCAACAGAATCCTTGATGAAGCTACCAGAGATTGACAGACTGTCGTCAAGTTTACATCCGAAATGGCGGTTCGGCTACAGCTACACAGTTGCTAAGGGTGTTGCTAAGGGCATTCCTACACTTCACATCACTTCATGATTAGACGGCGATCCAGCCATAGCCATAGCTGCCAATTCGGACACGGCCTAAGCCACTTTTGAGCTGCATGAGTGGCATTTTAGGTTTTCATTCTTGTAAGCACTACAAGTGACCTCTTGCTTGAACTAGAGTCTAACAATTCCATTGTTTAAAAGAAATGACATCTTAATTACGGACTCATTTATGTAACGGCTGTTTTCATTCATTCGTGATAACATGATGGTCGGTGGGTTGGCACGTGGTTTCTTTCCTCGACTTCCACCTCTAGGACCCCGGTTCGAATTCGGCAGGGGGCACTATGTGTGTTGGGTTTTCGGTTCCTGCCTGATTGATGGGTTTTCCTGGAATATTTCTCTTGGGGTTTTCCTCCCACATCTAAAACTGAAACTTCCTTTCCTTGTCTTCTCTTCATGGGGTTCTAGGCTAGTATATTGATTAAGCTCGCTTTTCTGAGGATCCTTGGCTTCACATCAAAAATTAATCAATAAATGAATAGATAAACAAATGTCCTCGTCAAGCAAAGCATTCAAGAGAAATGAACTACTTAGACCGGTGTCAAACTCGACAAGACTAACTAGGCCTTCGCCAACAAAAATACATTACTCTGCATGTAGGCAGCACACAGTAAACAACTGTTACAAACTCAAGTCCCTAATAATATGTCATCGTCTTTTTAATACACATCGGTCGCTCATTTGCGGGGACGAGAATTGCAGATTTTTGATCTGAATTCAAACCTTTTTATGTCTGCCTGGTGAAAAAAAAAGGAGCTGTTCTTTTCTTCAGGTTTGAAGAAGTAATGCTCTTTGATCTCTTTCTCTTGTGCTGAGGGTACTGTTCCCAGAAGCTCCTTGAAATCTATAACTAAATCCAGGGGTTAAGAAAAGGTGGAGGTGCCATTGTTTCAACATACCTGAAATTTTGATTCTAGTTTCAGACGCTTTTGTCAGCAATGACTCTCACCTTTGTGTTTGGAAAAGCACAAGGGCATTCTGAAAAAACCAGGATTTGTTTGCTCTATGTATTTTTAAAGGAACATTACAGAATTGGTAAGAAAAAAACTTGTAAAATATACTTTTTGATCCCAGATTTACATAAAACTCACAAGGTCTAATGATGATTATAGTAGAAAACATCCCTTGAAATATTTCTGTCTGAAATGCCATATTTGATGAGAAATGAATAAACTAATTTTCCGATTGGAGTTTATCGCTCAGTGAGCGTTTTATTCTTTTTTTGATTCACATATGATTTCATGCAAATGTGTCATCGGTTTTTCACTATTTTCTCGTGACCCAGATGGCCGATCGATCTCAAACTTCTACAGGTTTGTCAGTTTATGTATATGGTGGTTTACATAAAGTGCTTACACTGCCAGCAACTGTTTTGTTAGCAAAAACCAATTCTGTAATGTTCCTTTAATGCAGAGATGGAAAAGGGTCATCCTCAGATGATCTACTGCTTTGTAGAGAAATTTTCAAGTGTATTTTAAAGAGGGTCTACGAGGTCAAAATGGTATAATTGTTTTACTCCTTTGTCAAAAGTATCGATATCAGGCAAAAATATTTCAAGGGAAATTGTTCGCCATGACAACCATTATACCTTGTAGGATGGCTTGTTTCGGCTGTGTTTAACTTGTATGGAAATTTTGAATTTCCTTTGAATTTTAGCTCTTTGTTTTGATCCTTTGGATTGTGTTGGATTGCAACAGTACATTTTGAGCGTTAATAAATATATTACGACTTGTACCTTTTTGCAGTGCAGTGGTAAAAAGTGTTACTCAGTGATAGCATCTGAACTTGTGTAAAACTGTAATGATTTATTTTTAAAGAATTAAACAATTTGAAGAAAAAAGTTTTACATATAGCTTTGTAAGAGTTGTGGCTTTGTTCATTTTTGTGTCTGGACAATTCTCATCTGTGTTGTATTGACAACAAAGATAAGCCTCACCATAAAGCAATGCATAGATTGGCAAGGGTCAGTTGTGTGGGGGGTGGTAATCCTCAAATTCTTACCTCCCCCTGGCCTTTCCCAATGGTGCTGACTGAACCATACCCAAATGGAAAAAGGTCAACATCTGAGGTTTCCTTTAAAATATTATGTTGTATTTTTAGTGGGGGTTTACAAGCCTTGAATAACCTGATTGTTTGCGCATGAAATATTTAAGACGTGTAATAATTAAATCATTCTGTAACTACCAAAACATGGGATGTCAAGAGATTCACCCCCAGCCTCTCTTCTTCAGTCGTGTGACACAATCCAAAAGCCCCGCCCCCATTCGGCGGACGTAAGTAAAATGTCGTCGGTGGAGAGGGCGCTCTGACAGGTCTTCATGTCAACTTCTATTTACACGTTGTATACAGAGTCGTGACCAAACTTTGGTAAGAAGTCGCTACGATTGTGTTTTGTAAAGTGCATTGAAGAGTAATGTATGTATTTAAAAAGAACAGACACATGTGGAGAACTAGAGTTAACGTCATTTAACGTTGAACTTAAAATAGCAGTTAATAAAAGTCATGACATGATTGTCATACTCGGTCTCGGTCCTTTTTTCTATGCCATGTATGTGGTCATTGCAAGCAAGTATGACTGTCTGTGCTGCGACTGAATGTGACCGTGTACTGTGTTAATGGATGCATGTAGAATTAGACCTCCATGGTTAGTGAATTAGTGGGTGCATTTTATTCGATGTGTGGTAATTATTCTAATAATATTTAATAACCATTGACTCGGAGGGAGGGTTTAACGAGTTGAAATATGGATCGAGCCGTGGTAGTGAAAACATCCAAACACCCCCCTTCTTTCATTCTAGATTGGATTTTGGATATATGCAGGAAATTACTCAGGATTTCAAGGATCTGATTATTATGTTTACTTTAAAGGCCCTGTACACTATTGGTAAGATCGAAAAACACAATGTTCACAGATTCACGCATAACTTACATGGTTTAAAGTAAGTAATGGTAGAAAGGGTTCCTTAAAATATTTTTGCCTAAAATGCTATCGTTTCTGAGAAACGAGTAAAACAATAGTAATTATCGCGTGCGATAATTTGAAAAAACAGAAAACACATAAGATCTCTTTTCACTATTTTCTCGTGACCTCGATGACCAATTGAGCTCAAACTTTCACAGGTTTGTTTGTTCTAATCACACAAAATGTGGACACTGATTTTGAGCTGTTACCAAAAGTGTACAATACCTTTAACCGAAGCATAGACTGAAGTCAGTGTATGATCTGGGCTGTCTGTTAACAAGGAAATAGGTGACAGCTTTCTACCAAAAAGTCAATGACAATGTAATAATACTGGAATTTATTTAAATTAATGTTGCTTCCTCCCAACAAGCTAGCTGAGCTGCAAATTACTTTTACAAGTCAAAAATACCCTCGTCTTTTACCAAATTTTCTTTTCAGGGGGGCTGGTATTTTTTAACGCCTTTTAGTTTTAGGGAGTCTCTGGGAGGGGCCTACCAGCCTACTTTAGATCAAATATTTCTCTTGGAGATTGACAATGGTCAATTTTAAAGCTTTCATCAGACTATAAGAAGAAAAAAATCACAAAAAAATGTTAAGATTAAATTTGATTGTATCCATATTGAAAGTCTGACTTGTTTATATTTAAAGCCAAGTGTGGTGTTTTGTTAATGATTATTGTTATAATCTTTCAACAGACTTGTAGAACTACATTTCTTCACCACATTTTGAGGTTTTGAGGTGCATAATGGGAAAGAAGAAACAGAATGGTGAATCTTCTGGGAGTCCAAACAAAAATGGAGAGAAAACCACCAAACGGTCTAGAAGTAGAAGCGGAAGAACTATAAAGAATCCTCTCGGAATCCAAGATTTCATGGTTGGGGCAAAAGCAAAGTACGGACAAGAACAGCACCCAAAACATAAAAAGTCGGGCCTAAATGTCAGTGTAAAAATGAGAGAGAACAGGTGGCCAGAAAATCAGACCAAGCTGATCTTGACAAAGCCACTTTTGATGCAGTTCTTGCTACATATGAGATTCCAGAATCAGACAGATCAAAATTTGCTTTAGCAGATCTAAAAAGTGGGAAGATTAAAACTGTCACTGAAGCTGCTAAATTCTGGAAAGTCAATAGGAGACCATTATACCGCAGATTTAGTGGTAAGTGTATATATGACAGAAGAGGTAGCCCGACACTTATGTCAGCGGAAGATGAGAAGATGATAGCAGGTTGGATGTCACGGATCCGTCGACAGGGATTTGACATCAAGCCATCGATGGTACGGAGTATAGTACCAACAATATTCAACAAGAAGAACAAGAATCCTTTCGTCGGCAAGAGGCCAACGGGGAGGTGGTTTCAGAATTTTTTAAACCGCCACTTCAACACGTATCATTTCCAGAAGTTGGAAATGTCAACCGTGCGCGCTCTCTGTGATACTGACGTCACAAACGAGGCTGTGACCAAGTGGTTCTGCGAGCTTCACAGTTACCTCTCAGATCTTGACTTGTTGGACAGACCAGACTCCATCTGGCACTACAGTGAAATTCCTCTGCAGTTCGTGAGGACGTCAGCAGATAGCGACAACGACTTCAGCGTTTCTATTGGCATCGGGGTCAATGCTTCCGGGTCAGTTCTCCCACCGTTCTTCATCTACAAAGAAGGGAAACGTATACAAGTAACCGCAGACTGGGATCCACTAGCTGGGGCACCAAGCGGATCAAGGGCATTCATTCTTGCCAATAAGGGTGATACCAGAGAGCTTCACCAGGACTGGATACAGAATCTGTTCACCCCAGAGATCGAAAAAGATGGCCCTGTTCTCTTACTCCTGAACTGTGGACACATGGGAATAAACTTCAAGACGCACCTCACACTTTTCCAAAATAACATCCATTTGTTCCGGCTGTTGCCAAAGGCCAGAAGCCTCTTCTTTCCACTGGATATTGAAGATGACAGTGACACAAGTTTCAAGACGAGATTCTTACACAAGCTGACGGAAACTAGCTACGCGAAAAACATTCCCCTCAACATGAAAAATACTCCCCAGCTCATTAAAAGTTTATGGGAAGCCTTTATCACACCCCAAGAGATTCAGAGCTACTTTGCCATTTCTGGGATTTACCCTTTGGATCGGAGCGTGGTGGAGGACAAACGCCTGGAGGAGGTTTGTGAACAGCTGGAGCCTGATGTTCCCGAACGTTTGGTGCCTCGTGCTCCTCGCCATGAAGCACCTCCCAAGACTCCCAAGAAAGTACCTGAAAGTCCTCGGGTTGAAACACCTGATGAGTCAACTGAACTTCCGGTGATTCAAGAATCTCTTCACGCAAGAGATCCTAATGCAAATAACTTGGAACTCTCCCGACTCCTTTTCTTAAGACTGGAGTCCAAACTGGACAACCAAACCAAACGGATGTATCGCAAATGCTTAAGACGTGAGCATGACGTCCAAGAAGCTCCTGTATATGACCTCTGGAAAGAACTCTACACTGAGGGCTTTCTAACCGAACGGACAGAACAAGTGGAAGTAATGAGTCAAGACCATAGTTGCATCCGAGAAGAGATTCTTTCTTCATGTAGCCACCCGCAGTCTCCACCGGGACAAGCCCGCCAGGAATCTGCCCCAGTGGAACTGGCCAGTGGAGAATCGATCTGCCCTCTTTGTGAAGAGCAGTACACTGATGATCTTGATGAGTGGATGAGGTGTGCCGGGACCTGCCAACGGTGGTTCCACATCAGCTGTCTCCCTGCAGAGCTGATGACTCCTGTGATCTTGGAGGACAAAGATTTGTACTGCCCTCAGTGTTACAGTTAGGTCAGTCTCTGGTAGTTTTCGAAAAAACATCTGTTTCTGAATGAGAAGTAATCATTACATTTCTCTAGTTGTCACAAGCTAACGTACTCAGGACTTGAACCTGCGACCTTGATGTGATCCCTGGCTATACAGTAGTTACAGGTTGAATGGCTTCTGACTAGCACCCCCTAACAAAGATATTGACAAAATAGGGAAAACCGCCAACATTGGGCTAGATAGCTAAGTTAGTAGAGCGCCAGCACGTTAATCCGGAGGTCACAGATTCAAACCCCACTCTATTACTTTTTTCTTCGTTCAACCCAAAATTAAATAAAACTTATTTACCCAGTCAGTTTCCCTACATTACAATACATTTTTTTGTACTTATTTTTAATGAAGAAATCTTAATTATTTGTTTTTAATACTATTAACATTATGGCAAGAGAGAGAGAAAAAACAAAACTTACAGGTAGTCAAAATATTAGATAAAACTGTGATGCAAGGAAATTTGCACTTGAAAGCACCCTGTGGTCAAAAATACGGTCAGATTAAATTCTTTGTTTAACAAAAACTGATATATATTTTTCCATAACTACATTACTTCGAAATGATAAACTCTCAAAATTCTTTATACTATCAAAAGCTGCTGTATTTCTTACCGAGTAAATTTTTATTGCCATTGATTTTAAGAGTAATTACCGAATGTATACCTTCCCTTTAAGGGGAGGGGATTACTGAATAATCTAGGAGATATTCTGGTTGATTTCGCTGCTTGATTAAGTGGGAATAGGGGACCATGAACACACATGCACATTGATACTGACACGCACACAATTTTGATGAGTAGTAAATTTAGGGGGAGGAAGGGTGGTCTTAAAGGTGGGGTGTACATTTTTGGTAATTACTCCACAAGTTAATGACCACAAAAAACTTACTTGGTAAAGAGCACTGGAGAGCTGTTGATATATTAAAAAACATTGGTAAAAACAACCCCCCTTTGAAGTAATGTAGTTTTAGAAGAGGTCATTTTTTCATCGAAAGAATCCGAGGAAGGCTCTAAGTCCTCAGGCATCTGAAAGCACACAATTCTATGCAACAAGGTTTTTTCTTTCTTTCATTGTTTTCTTGCAACTTCGATGACCAATTGAGCCAAAATTTTCACAGGCTTGTTATTTTCTGCATAATGTTGGGATACACCAAGTGAGGATAGTGGTCTTTGACAATAAGCAAAAGTATACCCTGCCTTTAACAATGGTGAAAACTGTTAACGATCTCTTAGCTTTAGCTCGACTGACAAAGATAACTGCAGAGGATAACATAATTATTTGGAAAGGATAACCTGTGGACATTTTTTACTATTCTGTCTTTGAACAAAAAAGATCATTACTAAAGTTCCCTTTAAAAAAGCTATAATTGTATGCAAGAAAATACTGGCAGGGGGTGTCAATAAACTGATATTATTGTAGTGCTAAGTTTGTCCCTTTTTGATTTTATTTTTTAGTAATCACATTTTGTTGATACATTTTTTTTAGTGTGCATTCTCTCGCAAGCGTTTCACTTTTAATTAATATGCCCCCAAATAACACTATTCAGTGACGACTCCGCCCAACCTCAAATTCAAAGTACCCCCAGCCCTCCACCCCAACCTCCCAGCCCTCCACCCCAACCTCCCAGCCCTCCACCCCAACCTCCCAGCCCTCCACCCCCAACCTCCCAGCCCTCCACCCCAACCTCCCAGCCCTCCACCCCAACCTCCCAGCCCTCCACCCCAACCTCCCAGCCCTCCACCCCCAACCTCCCAGCCCTCCACCCCAACCTCCCAGCCCTCCACCCCAACCTCCCAGCCCTCCACCCCAACCTCCCAGCCCTCCACCCCAACCTCCCAGCCCTCCTCCCCAACCTCCCAGCCCTCCACCCAAACCTCCCAGCCCTCCTCCCCAACCTCCCAGCCCTCCACCCCAACCTCCCAGCCCTCCACCCCAACCTCCCAGGCCTCCACCCCAACCTCCCAGCCCTCCACCCCCAACCTCCCAGCCCTCCACCCCAACCTCCCAGCCCCCACCCCAACCTCCCAGCCCTCCACCCCAACCTCCCAGCCCTCCACCCCAACCTCCCAGCCCTCCACCCCAACCTCCCAGCCCTCCACCCCCAACCTCCCAGCCCTCCACCCCAACCTCCCAGCCATCCTCCCCAACCTCCCAGCCCTCCACCCCCAACCTCCCACCCCTCCACCCTCCATGAAAAAGTTACATCTTATGCATTTCCTTTTTGATATCTCAGATACAGATCACATTGAGCCAATTGTTCTTGATGTTTGAGATCTGATGAGAATTATGCAAAATTCATCGAAAAAAGAAGAGGGGCTTGGGTTATTTTGCTTTGTGAGCCAAACCACAACTTGCAGCAGATATTCTAGATCTGATGAGAGTTTTGCAAGAGTTATCGCCCAAAAAATGGGGGTGGGGGGAACGGCCAAACAAGAGGTGGCTCGGGTTTTTGCAGGGTGAACCGTACCACGAGAGGGCGCTGTTTTTGACAGCTTGCAGCAGCAGATAATAACAACACGTGGGACGCACATCAGTGCTGAGTTTGGCAGCAGCGCGCGCCCCAGCTGATAAACAGTGCAAAGGATCGTGAGAGTTCAGAGAGAATCATTTCGTCCCGCGCACAAACATCCGTTTAAAATAAACATCTTTCGTGACCATATGAACAAAGTGGACTGGATAATATTTTGGTAAGTTTATACAGTTATATGGCGTTCATGCCGTAAAAAAATAGTTGTTCTTTGGGACCTCGAAGAGCGAAAAGGTGTTATGTGTTATAATTCCTCCATGTGTGGTCTGTCTGCGGTCCATGCTTGACTCCTATTGACCCCATCATTTGGTGCTATACTGCTTGCTAGATATGGCATGGTGGACCCTAGACTCCTAGGACTATGACTCTATGAGGTTCGCTTCGTCTACACGTATCTAGTTCTAAAGAAGTATGTGTAACCCCCCCCCCTCCCTATTGTGTCTTCATTGTGTGCTATGAATCTTGGGAATTCTTTAGATGATTTGGGAGTACTCCTAGAATTATGAGGTTCCATGAACCTCATAGAGGTCCATGTACAAACTACAATACAAAACTTTTTTTCATTTACGTTTCTGCACCTGGAGTTCTCATTTGAAATCGGATCTCGCCAAAATTAGGCTCTACGTGTTCCTTGGAATCTCATTGAGCGTTGCATGGGTCAAGAAAATCCACTCCGCAAATTTAAAATTGTTAAAAAGCAATAAATTCTTACCGTCATTCCCAGTCCTCTTCAAACAGTGTGAGTGTTATAACAAATATGGCGCTTGCTGCGCTCGCAAAGGTCTACCGAACAAACTGGTACTCCGCGCGCAGCAACGCTGGTCCCGGCAACTGTAGGTTGGTTTTGTACACACATCATGTGACTCCAGCGCCATATTTGTTATAACACTCACACTGTTTGAAGAGGACTGGGAATGACGGTAAGAATTTATTGCTTTTTAACAATTTTAAATTTGCGGAGTGGATTTTCTTGACCCATGCAACGCTCAATGAGATTCCAAGAAACACGTAGAGCCTAATTTTGGCGAGATCCGATTTCAAATGAGAACTCCAGGTGCAGAAACGTAAATGAAAAAAAGTTTTGTATTGTAGTTTGTACATGGACCTCTATGAGGTTCATGGAACCTCATAATTCTAGGAGTAATTTGGGAGGAGGTACTTCTGTACAAAAGAAAAATAGTTTGTTAAACTATAAAGCATGGAGAAAGGACCCACATACATGTATTTCTCTTTGGTTTTATTATAGGAACTTATATCTGCCATTATCAGGCATGATATAAATCCCTTCTTCCAGAGTGGAATGCAGCCATCACTGTCTAAAGCAGGCATAATATTCTTCCTAATGTAGTCCAGAGTCTGATATCAATTTTGTTTGCCTTAAGAAAAAAAGAACAATTGTGATTAAATACAAATAGCTTGAAAAGTCTATATTTAAAGCCTAGCCTACACCATGTGTAAGTCAGCCCTTGTCCTTTTTTTTTAAAGGCCTTAATTAACCTTTCAGCCCCAAGTTCTTTTGACATAAATAGCTGCTGGAGCCCATGTTCTTTGACCACTCAAAGCGTGAACCACACTTTCTCACACAACAGGAAGCTTGTGTTCAAAGTTTGATTTTACCAAACTCTTTTATTACCTTGAAGATTTTGTTTTAGAGCATAATAAGTAATAACAATTGTCTTACTCATTGAATTTCCTTTCATGTAAATCAAAAATCATTGAAATCAACCAAAAATTGTCCAAGTTCTTGGTCTTTGTTTCCTCAGTGTGTTCTGAAAACCCAAACACTTTTTTGCAAACAACCTTATGGCTCTCCGTAGGTGTTTGGCATTTCGGATCTTTCTACTCTTATTTGAAGCTATTGCAAAATAACAACCCTATTTTATTTTACTGTCATTGGAAAGATCCGATCTTCCTCTTTCCAATGATGATATTAAGCTTGGGTATGGAGGAGGGTGAACATGGACAAAACTACAGCTTTTTAACAAATGGCCTTTGTGCCCAGGCTTGAGTGCTTTGTTGTGTGTTATCTTGGGCGAATATTAGTCGCCCTTGGGGCTCAAGCAGGGTATAGTGCACAGTCGACTATAGTCGCCCTTGGGGCTGGAAGGGTTAACCCTCTAGTCCCTGCACAGTCCGAGTTTGCTGAAAAAACGTTTAGTTATCAAGACTTGCAGAAAAATGCTAGAATCGTGGCTCAAATTTTTAAAGATATCCTGAAGGCAATAGGCCTATTACAAAAACAACGTTTTGACCATTTCGTTAAAATTGTCATAAATACAGCTTGTTTCAATTCAATAAGTGCCTCTCGTTAACAGTTACCAGTAAATTTTATGGCGGTTATTTTTAGTGCAATACACAATATACTTTTGTGGAGGCTTTTACAGCTGGTATCAAATGCTCATACTGACTGATACATTGCTATGGCATTAGTTTTCTTACAGTATCATCATGATGAAAGAAAATGACATTTTTGGTTACAAATGAGCGTGGGGTTGATGAGAGCTACGTCATCATCAATCATTAGCGTCAACATTTAGCAAGGGCAACTGTGAAAGGGGGAAATTAAAAATAACTGCTATCGACTTGACCTAGTTCATTGTGATGTTACTTTTATTTCTCCAAATACACACAAGCTGGTGAGCAATTTCTCCTACCGTGTGTAACGTCAGTGTACCACTTTGGGCAGCGGCTGGGCGGTCCAGTGGCTAAAGGGTTAAACCACGGAAGAACACCCACAATCATTTGGGAATGTTTTGTTTTGTAAGCCCAAAACAGTTTTATGTTTATATGTATTAAAGGAACATTACAGAATTGGTTTTTGCTAACAAAACAGTTGCTGGCAGTGTAAGCACTTTATATAATCCACCATATACATAAACTGACAAACCTGTAGAAGTTTGAGATCGATCGGCCATCTGGGTCACGAGAAAATAGTGAAAAACCGATAACACATTTGCATGAAATCGTATAAATTCAACACATGAGCGATAAACTCCAGTCGGAAAATTTGTTTATTCATTTCTCATCAAATATGGTATTTCAGACAGAAATATTTCTAGGGATGTTTTCTTCTATCATCATCATTAGACCGTGTAAGTTTTATGTAAATCTGTGATCAAAAGTATATTTTACAAGTTTTTTTCTTACCAATTCTGTAATGTTCCTTTAATTATCAAGTAATAAACCACAAGGGAAACTGACTGCAGGTTGAACCAGAGGTGGTACTTGTTATTCAAAATTTACTGTATCCAGTGTGATCATAAAGTGTACCCAACAAATATCTGTCTTCACCATATGTGGTGGGTTTTAGGACCGCAGTTCTAAATTAACCATGGTTGAAATTCACTTTTTTTTTCCAAATTTATATGTAATACAAATTCCTTCATTTGAGACTTGACATTCCTACCTCCGTGCTCAAATGTAGGAATCTCAAGACCATGGAAAGACTTTGGTACTTTAGACAGATTGTAATAGCGCCATTTGAAGTCAAAGTATACCTTTGGTTTTTGGAACTGTTCAATTGTTTAAGTCCTATATAAATGTAGACATACAGTTAAACCTGTGTTCCTAAAGGCGGCGGCATTTTCAAAATATTGCCGAATACCTGGAGCAGTTATATCCACCATGGAGGAAGAAATAGAAATATTTCTTCCTCCATGTGTCCACTCAGGAAAAACAATCTGTAATTGGGTGGTGGTTTTTTTTATAGGCTGGAAAAAAAAAAACATACCCAATGTGCAAACAGGGTGAAGACAACCCACACACATCCAACCCTCTGAAAAAAATTCTGACTAAGTGTTGGAACCATTCCAGCCACCTGTTTAGTGTATCAGGCGACGACGACACTTGCCTGCACTCTGAGCAGCTCTGTGATTTCCATGGCAACCCCTTCCCCCCATACAAACAGTTCAAGGTCAGCAGGGTTAAATAACACTGAACAGATTAAATTAATCCACAGATTAATTGTTGCAGCCATGCCACTGCCAGCCAAAAGCATGGTCCAGGAGATGGGCCAGGCTGATATGGATCAAGGTTGTATAAACAACAAGGGGTGAGGGCCCTGAGGGGTGAGGGCCCTGAGGGGTGTTGCCCCATGGGAAAGTTTTGTTTTGTTTCAGCCAGGGGTTTATTGGATCATAGAGCAAGGATCAGATTGTATCAGATCCAGAGAACTGTCATTCATTGTACCATAGAAACAAACAGCCAAGGATTGTAGTGTACACACAGCTCTCTATGTACATATACTTTCAAGGCTGGAGTGCAGAGGGGCAATGGCTACAAAAAAAGCTGGAAAACCAAAAAGGCGTCAAGCGTTTTTTTCAGTCAGTCCCTGATGGAAACACCATATGGCCGGGGTTAAACCGTGCCTGATATGGGGCAGAGGGTAACCCCCCACACTATAGACGATGTGACCTGTGACATCACATGTTTACAAAAGAGCCACAGAGCCTAGACTTCCGCAGGCACATTTGTACACAGCCCAATGGAAGAATACAACAAATCTTATGTTTTATGGAGATCGCACTGTCTGATTTTCCTCAACTTTTGATATGAAGAAAGGAGGGACATTTCAAAAGCTGTACAGCTGTTGCTTTTGTAAATTTTGAATTTATGTGAAAATTATGACACATTATAATGTACGAGGTCACCACTCTGTAAACAAATGTAACATGGTCTTTAGCCCTCGTCACACTGCATCTCTTATCCAATGGAATTAGTTAAATCAAAACCCACAAATGAATCAGATTAGAGTGGAGATAACCCAACATTTGATTAGATTACTTAAACATCTTACAGGTGTAATGGTTAGCAAATAATATTAAGCAATTTCGTTTTTAACTTGTTACTCTTCATTATGTAATGTATGAGGATGGTTTCCTACTAAATTCACTGTTCCCCAAATAAGTACATGACAACAGGTGGCCCATATACTTTTGTCATTTCAAGGTTGGCTCCTATTTCTAAGTAAACTCACCACACACATTCTTAGTCTATGACCTCAAGGTTCCCCACTACTGATCAGAAATTTCTCTGTTGACCACTACCTCCAATCCAACCTTATTCTAAGAGGTAATAAAGTCACTAATCTGATGCTATTTCTCTGTGACATCTTATCTAAATCAAGACTTCCCCCACCACTAGTAATCCTTAAAACATCTCCCCAAATTTTCCATCAGATTCTTGTTCGCACTGGGAGGGTGCAACAGTTGGAGTTCATGCTTTCTTAAATGGGGGGTCTAACCTTTGGTAATTTCTCCAAACATTTATGACCATAAAATTGACTTGTTAAAAAAGAAGCACTAATTAGCTGTTGATAATGTATAACAATTCGAGAAACAATTCCCTTCAAAGTAATGTGGTTTTAAAGAGATGGATTCAAAAACAATTCAATCTGTCTGGTTTCTGATTTTTTTTTTCAACAACCACTGGTGCCCACATTGTTTGACCACTCAAGCTTGAAGCACACATTCTCACACAACAAAAGCTTGTATTCAAAGGTCAATATTACAAACTCTATTATTACCTTGAAGATTTCATTTTAGAGCATAATAAGTACCAAATAAAGTATCATACTTATTGAGTCTCCTTCATTTTATAAAAAATCATTGAAATCTGCCACCACATTTTAAAGTTCTTTTGGTCTTTGTTTCCCCAGTGTGTTCTGTGAACACATACAACTAGTAATAGACATTTACTAAGGATAGGAAAGTTAGTTATTTATGTTTCTGAGCCGAGGAGATACTATCATGTTTTGTTTGTTTTGTTGTGTTTTTTTTGTGTTTTTTTTATTATTTGTTTATTGTTTTTTTATTTTTTTTTTTTTATGTTTTATTGTTTAATTTTTTATTTTATTTATTTATTTTATTATTTTTTTATTTATTATTTATTTATTATTATTTTTTAATTTTTTTTTGAATATTTTTTTAATTATTATTTTATTATTATATTATTATTATTTATTTTTTTATTTTTTTTGGGGGGCTCTAAGTGTTTTTTGGGGTAATTATTCTGACGCCCAGCAGGCTGCTGATGCATTCACGACACAATTCCATTGTAGGCCTACTAGGTTGTGTGCAATCACCCCCAAAAAATTGTACTGAAAAATGCTAAGTAACTCACGTTTAACATTTAAAAAAATACTGCGGGAAAATGTCTTTTGAATGATCAATCACTTTAAACCATTAACAGAATATATATATATTCTGAACACACTAATGCTCTTCTGCATTTAGTCTATAGCACCAAAATGCTGAAAGAAAGAATACACTTGTTTAGAAATAACTTAACGGCTTTGTATTCTTCTACATCCAGGGATTGGGAGAATCGTTTTGTCATGTGAACACCATGGTAGCACAATGAAACTAGGCCCTTTACCCCTGAAATTTAACTTTGTTGTATCGTAAACTGGGTATGATCCCTGGGTATAATATGGCAGTTACAGGTTAAATGGCTTCTGACTGGCACCCCTGACCAAAGATTTTGACAAAATAGGGAGACTGCCAACATTAGGGCTAGATAGCTCAGTTGGTAGAGTGCTAGCACGATAATCCGTAGATCGCAGGTGCAAGTCCTGCTCTAGTCAATTTTTCTTTGAACAACCTAAAATTGCTTCAAATCCAATACCAAGTCGGTTTCCCTTGTGGTTTATTACTTTTTTTACAGAGTTCAATGTCACTACTTAACTTGTATTTTATCCAGGAATGTGGAACATCAGAGGGCCTTTTGCAGCCCAGATGTCTTGATTTTTATCTTATGGGCGTCGCCAATCACAGGCCCAAAACAGGCTGCTCAAGGTTGACGGCTAAACTAATTGTGGGAAAGGGGATAATAGATGATAAAATCTAAATTTCCACTTTTGGCCAGTTACCATGTGGGGAAGGCACATTATTTCCTGAGCTTTTGTTCTTGTTTTCTTTGAAACAGATATCGACTCAATTTTTAGCCGCTGACATGAGGAGCTGTATATGAAAATGGAGATGAGAGCTGATGAAGTCAAACCCTTCTCAAGGTTCTGAAGTGCAGGAGTATGTTTAAAGAACAGTGGTGGAAGTATTGTCTGAAATAAAGTCACTCAAGGATGATAATGAGACAGCAAACGCTGACGGCCTTAAAAGAAGCCAGATCACCGAACACTATGGAAACTGTTCCCCTCACCCCAGTTCCTGTCAGTCTTGTTAGAGCTGATGCCACTCATGACACCAAATCGGATGGTTCAACAGTTTCTGATGGGGTTAGACTGAATGCTACCAGTACGTCTGAAGAGGATGACATCGAGTCAACGTCAATCTTTATAAAGTCACAACCGTGCATTCTAAGATGTACCTCTGCTCCTACTGAGGAAGAACTGACGTGGGAGTTGCAGGGAAAGGATCCCGTTCAAGACGCTTTCTATTATCAATCCTCAGAAATTTTGGCCGATGCAAAGTCGCTTGGAGCAGAAGTCGTCAGAGACTCTCATCTCTGGGTCAAGATGGTGCACCTCTGCAAATGTCTTGCTCTTTGATTTCATATGCAATGTCAACTGGAGCTGTTCCCTCAGAACCCTCTCAACCATCCAAGAAAACGATAGGTCATTCAATCCTGGAATCACCTACTTGTGATGTGGCATCAAACTTGCCTGAAGATGAAGCACTTTCGCCCAAGACTCGCCAGAATATCGTCAACATATCTGTTCATAACTTGATAACAGATTCCTTTGAAAAATCAATCAAGGATGTCATCAAGACTACACTTCTCAAGAAGATTACGCTGAATGGAAAGACACAACAGAGCATCCCATGTGCCTCACAGACCCGAACAGCTGCGACACCTGACGTGAACTTTGCATCGTGTAAAAACACCCCACCGGACCATCTCAAGGACGCTGATAGCAATATTAAAACATCATTGGTACAGGCTGTTGGACAAACAGGTCAGCAATCCGTGTCCGAGAAGCAGGCATTTTTAACCTCGGCTTCTGAAGAGGTCTCAACCTCAGCTTCTGAAGAGGTCTCAACCTCAGCTTCTGAAGAGGTACTCCCATTATGGCAGACACAAGAGATTGTCACCATGTCCGTGCAAGATATGACGGACTCTCCAGAAGCCACAGCAGAGTGTGTTCAGTCTGTGTCAATAAACTCTGAATCCCTGATGAGGAGGTCTCAAAGCAGTCGTCCCCTGAATGTGATCAAACCACACAGTTTACGGTCACCCTTCCTCTGGAGAACTCATTGCTTTGGCAAACAGCGGAAACGATGGAGTGCATCTCTAAGGAGGTGCAGGAAGTCTTGCCAGTGTATGCGACTTTTAATCCCACGTCCCCTTTGCCTGCTCCAGAGACTTGTGTACCTGAAAAGAATATTATCTCTTGCACGATCCAGCTGCAATCAAGGAGGTGGTTGCTGCATCACGTGCATATGGCACGCTCACACCTGTAGTGCCGCAAGAGATTCCTGTCACACATACCAGGTTCTCTCAAGAGCCTGTTTTGACCGCCTCAAACTCACCGTCCCACCAAACACATTCTGAAACATTCATCTCAAGTGTAGCCTGTAATCTCTCATGTCCGGACAAAAGAAAACTCCTGGATAACAATAACAACTTCGGAGAACCACCGCAAAAACAGTTTTGCCTGAATAGCAGAGTGGCAGCCAGTATAAGTCACCCTGTGTTATTCCAGGAGTTGACTGTGCCACCACTAGTGCAAGGACAACCACAGGGTTCAACGCCACCCATTCTACCTCACTTCGTCCAACAGTGGGACACTTCGCCAGTTTTGAGAAGCCAACTACAACCCGGGGATGATTTTTCAAATACTGTTCACACCCGACCTAACTACTGTCCTACCAGCGCCAATGCACCATGGTGTAATGCCCCTAATCCCAACATTTATTTTCCTGGGCTGCCAATTTCACCGCCGCTGAAATCTAATTGTCAGTTATCAGGCCTGGAGAAGGGTTGCATTCAAGTGAATAACTCTGCTTACACTTGGCCAGAGTATTCTCCCTGTACCCAAGAGGGGCCTAAAATGTCTGT
This sequence comes from Pycnopodia helianthoides, assembly GCA_032158295.1. NCBI lineage: Eukaryota > Metazoa > Echinodermata > Asteroidea > Forcipulatida > Asteriidae > Pycnopodia > Pycnopodia helianthoides. The sequence continues at coordinate 12,752,203 of CM063260.1, forward strand.
CCACCCCCAGATCTCAGGAGAGTCACAGGTGACTTCAGTATTTCCTTGTCTTGCCAAAAGACCCGAGGTGTCCCATCAACCACCCATTTCACCAGTAATGACAAACACTCCTCTTTTGACACCCATAGGTAGTTTACCCTGTCCGTTACCAGATACCCATTTGCCGGCTTACAACTTCAGTAGAGTGCCGACGAGAATGCAACCTCGAGAAAGGTCCACTTCTCAACTACCTCCACTTTCCTACTTTTCAAGCTTGAGACAAGTTTACGATCCCATCAAGGAGTTGCAGCAATGTGCTTCCCTGGCATCTGATAGCAGCAGCAATTTCCCCCAGGAAAAGTTCAGGGCATCTGCAGGAGTAGATCGGAATCAAATTCTCCAGTGTATCCGCCGGCCTCCTCCTCCTTATCAAGCCAGACAAGTCCATCCTAATTGCCAGGATCCTTACACCATCACACGCTTGCCAAGAAGAGCTCCGGCCGACTATGACCAGTTGAGAGCGGACGGACTTCTGCAACCGTCACCTCACACAGTTTCAGCATCTGTACCTAACAGAGAAACTCAACTGTATACAAGGGTATGCTAATACTTTCCTAATTTTGGTTTGAATGTATTTTGAAAGATACAAAATACCAGAATTGTGATTTCCAACTTGTTTGTGTTCACCTGTTTGCTTTCTTCAGTTTGCTTGAAAAAAAGCACAATTTCATAAAGCTGTTAAAAACTTGCTGAACAGATAAATTTTGTTTGGTTGTGGGGGTCGTTGCCGAGCGGTTAAGAGCACCGGACTCAAACTCTGGTGTTCCTGATCAGGAGAGTGTGGGTTCTAGTCCGGACTTGACACTTGTATCCTTAAGCAATTAAAGACACTTAAAGGAACATTACAGAATTGGTAAGAACAAAAAATTGTAAAATATACTTTTTGATCACAGATTTACGATAAACTCCAATCGGAAAATTTGTTTATTCATTTCTCATCAATTATGGCATTTCAGACAGAAATATTTCAAGGGATGTTTTGTACTAGCATCATCATTAGACCGTGTAAGTTTTATGTAAATCTATGATCCAAAAGTATATTTTACTTTGTAAGTTTTGTTCTTACCAACTCTGTAATGTTCCTTTAATATTGCTGCATGAAAGAAAGAGGAAAGAATGTTGTGTGCTTTTACACTTTTAACCACTCCACATTGGTATTCTGAAGAAAAACAATTCATGCTCACCCAGGGTATTTTTTTAAAAACTTTTTGGAGCTTCTTGAGTCATCATTTTCCCTTGAAAATACTGTTGCCACAATGAAACTCGGACTTGACAACAAAAGACAACCGAGGCTCTCAGAATTTGATGTTGTCATCAGGCATGCAACTTTTCTCGGATCAGCTGATTTCCTCTTTTTATTCTCAGTTTTACCATTTAAAATCGAAAATACTGTACAATCATTGAAATTTTGTAATTTCTCTTTTGTGGTGAAGTTACAGTTGCATGCCTGTGTCATGTGAGAAACTTTTGTAGGCAATCACCGTGAGAACCTCAGCCGTGAGCACAGCCAAAAAACTGCCATAGTATGCTGGAATCTCAGAACACTCAGACTTACATGTACCCTCCCACTGAGCCAAATATATTGATGAATGATGGCAGCCTGTCCATTCTTGTATGCCACATTTGTCTAACAACAGGACAAGGGTCTGGAATTCGGAGGTTACACAATAACCCTAGGAAGGGATTTTACAAGGCATGTTTTCCAGAATCTGTTAGTCACTCTTTGTGGGATCTCTCAAAGAGCATTTACACCATTTGTGTGAAGTTTTCAATAAAAAACTCTCTTCACTTTTCAGCAAGCCTCTTCACTGGAAAATAACAACAATGTGAGCTGCCTCAACTGTGCTGTAACTATTCCAACTGAAGACTGGTGTCGAGTCTTGAGATTGGATGTTGTTGCTGTCTTAAAGAATGCAATAGATTTGTCACTCCCTCCCACTGCCGAGAAACCTTCCATGACCTTATGCAAATATTGCGAAGAGGTCATGAATACAATTTGTAGCAGTCAGCAGGCGTTAACTCTCGCCAAGGAGAGATTCATCAGTTCTTCAAGTCCCGATGGCTACCTCAAGAAGAAAACGTACTCCACAATCGAGCAACACTTCTGCGTGAACTGCAATGTGATGATAACCAGCAGAGCAAAGCGGAGGCTGCTGTTCCATCGGAAGAATAATAAATGGGTCGTGGCAAATTTTATCCAGACAGAGTTTAATGTCTCTGTAGGGCCTGAAAAGAAACACAAAAAGCTGTATCTGTGCTGTTTCTGTTATAACATGATCAAGCGGATTAGGTCTGCACGGTTGTTGATGTCAATGGCCATGAAAGACTTCAATCTACGTACTTCACCAGCGAGTCACATGTTCATGTTTAACCAGCGATTTCAAGGATCCGGTTTTTTGCCTTAAAACCAAGTCCACATTTAAAGGTAGGGTCATAGATTGGTTTTTGTAAACGTAATTCTGATATATAGGCACAATTATCAAGAAAGGTACAGGAGAAGTCACCTGCGAAAGTTTCAGCTGAATACTGTGTCTACTTGTTGAGAAAACGGCAAAAAACAAAACTGTAAGAACGGTGAATCCATCCAACAGCATCTCTGGCCGCAGCATTCGCCAATGGACACCACGGAAATTTGACATCTCAGTCAACCCTTCTCAGATTCGAGAGTTTTTGGTTGACAATTTTCATCCAAACCATATTACTTCGAAGGGAATCTTTTCTCCGAATAGTTGATACCTTCAACAGCTGCAGCGCTTCTTACCAAGTAGTTTTGTATTGCCATGAATTTTTGGAATATTTACCCATCTATGACCCTACCTTTAAAACCAAGTCGGACAGTATTTGTTATCAAACTTGTACAACCATTTAAACCCAGACTGAAGATCTTTAAGAAGTTACTTTTGTTTTGTTTTTACTGTATAAATTGCATGGGGAGATAAACAAAATGATGGATGCCACGGGCAGAGACCAAGGAAAGAGAATTCAAAACCCTGAAGTGGAGTGCTTTATTTTCTTGCTTTTTTTTCCTGATGATAAAAAGAGCCGGATAAAATTGAACAACTTGATTTGTAGAGAGGTGGAGCTAACATGATTTTATCATTGTTTGATATTTTTGGGGCTTCCACCCTCCCCCTATTCCAATTTGAAATTTGAATATCATCAGTTGCAGCTCGCAATGTTTATGATTCATTTGAAGTGCATGTACAAACCCGCTAATCTGATGGCAAGTAAAAACAGTTGGTACATGTACTTTTTACACTATACAAACAACTAATAGGGAGACCGCCAATATAGGGCTAGATAGCTCAGTTGGTAGAGCGCCGGTACGTTAATCCGGAGGTCGTTGGTTCAAATCCCGCTCTAGTCAATTTTTCTTTGTTCAACCCCCTACTATTTGAAATTTACCCAGTCAGTTTCCCTTGTGGTTATTACTTGACATTTAAATTAAAAAAGTCGCATCCCCTCAAGGTGATCCCGTGGCTGCTGCTTCCCAGGTTGTATCGTAAACTTGGGTGTGATCCCTGGCTACACGGCAGTTAACGGTTGTATGGCCTCTGACTGGCACCCCCGAACAAAGATATTGACAAAATAGGGAGACCGCCAATATAGGGCTAGATAGCTCAGTTGGTAGAGCGCCGGTACGTTAATCCGGAGGTCGTTGGTTCAAATCCCACTCTAGTAAATTTTTCTTTGTTCAACCCCATACTATACAAACAACTATGACAATTCCTTCTTCTTTTTTTCACTCAATTAAACTTTTATTTTTTACCAAAGCAAATTACGCATATATTAAAAAAATAAGTCTTTCATTTTTGTTGTTGCCATCCTCATGCATGTAAACAAAAATAGATCAAGTATTTATTGTCGGTTGGTACAAATTTTACTTTATTTACAGTGTTACAATGAAATCACGTTGTTGGAAAATATAGTACTACCTTATAGTTATTCTTTTATACATTCACAGATTTTATTTTAGTTACAAAGTATTTAATTGTAGAGTATGCAGCAGTCCTATCCCAGCAAATAGCCATTGTGTAAGTGAACAACAGGGAATGCAAATTATTTGGGTGTGCACAGTTCACACTACTACAATAACGGGTTTTCATGACCTTTTTCAAAAATAACCAAAGTTTTTTTTAAGGTGTTTTTTTATTTATTTTTTTATTTTTTTATTAAATTTTTTTTTTTTTTTTAATGGGTGTCTGGAAGCCAATTTGCCAAATATTGGGCATGGTAAAACCTATCCTGTAGTGAATGGCCGACTAATTCTAAACAACATTTCCTAGTGAGCCATGACATTCAGCTGATAGTCTTTCAACAAGTCTGTATTTCTGACGTTTTCGTATGAGATTTTTCAGTTTCACCTCATAAAGGTACATTCGAATTAAAATTGACCCCTGTTAATTATACCCTTGCATATCTTACTTGAGGTGAAAAGGGCAATGTTCAACTGATTGAAACTGTTACTATAGTAACACATAATCTTCATTTGTTGTTGTTTTTGTTTTCAATTTAAAGATAGGGTCATAGATTGGTTTTTGTCAATGTACATGTAGTGCTTATTTGTAGGCAAAATTAGTGAGAAAGGTACAATAAAAGTCACCAGTGAAAATTTCATCTGAATACAGTGTCTACTTGCTGAGAAAACGGCCCCAAAATGTCAAGGTATTTTCACAAGAACATCTAATCCATTCACATTTAGCGAAGTGACAGCGGGTACCAACCACATCTCTGGCCGCTGCATTTGCGAACAGGCATCAACCCTCAGAAATCTGAGGCGTGAATTGTTTCTCAAATCCAAATGTTTTGGGGTGAACAAATTATCCAAACCATTTTACTTTGAAAGGAATCCTCACTCAAATAAGACGACACTATCAACAGCCGCTGTGTTTCTCACAGTTCAAGTTTTTGGGGTCATTATTTTTGGAGTATTTACCAATCTATGACTTTACCTTTAAATACTTAGTTTAACCATGGTTTAACATTATATACGTTTTGGTAGGTATTAAGTAGTTTATAGTTGCTTATAATGCATAGTTTGTCCAATCAAATAGAGCACTTATGCCCTTGCCAGGTTATGTTTTGCAAAAAAAATCGTTAATGGCCTGACATTAACGCCCCCTAGCAGAGTCTTTTTTCAAAAGCTAACAAAAAAGCCTTCGGGAAAGAGTCTGCTTGTGTTGAAACATCCTGAACATAGGATGACCACTTCCTCAGATAACTCATCTTGTGGCCCTACAGGTTGTCTTAAGAAATACCGTTCTCTCATTAAAGACACTGGACACCTTTGGTAATTGTCAAAGACCAGTCTTCTCACTTGGTGTATCTCAACATATGCACAAAATAACAAACCTGTGAAAATTTGAACTCAATTGGTCGTCGAAGTTGCGAGATAATAATGGAAGAAAAAACACCCTTGTCACACGAAGTTGTGTGTTTCAGATGCTTGATTTCGAGACCTCACGCGTGAGGTCTCAAAATCAATTCAAATATTTTACTGAGAAATTACTTCTTTCTCAAAAACTACGTTACTTCAGAGAAAGCCGTTTCTCGCAATGTTTTATACTATCAACAGCTCTCCATTGCTCATTACCAAGTAAGTTTTTATGCTAACAATTATTTTGAGTAATTACCAATAGTGTCTAGTGCCTTTAAGACGCCAGACAATTTTCAGGATGCCATCGTCCTGAGATGAAAATTTACCTGGAAGAGGACATCCTGCTTTCAGGATGTTGGCATCCCAAGATATTGGGAAGTTACATTTATGATGTCCTAGTCTAGTGATAATTGTCTCAGGATCTCAACGAGTTGGATAGCATTTCCAGAGCTCTGTACGCCTACGTACAGATTGTAACTCCTTTTAAAAGTGTTGTCAAAAATTGTACTTCCATAAAAAGTGTACTTGTTTATTTTATGTTTTCTCATATCAGTTCCAACTTTTAAAGATAGGATACGAGGTTGGTAATAGAGATACACAAAATAAACCAGTATTAAATAAACGTTTATTTTTCTTTGTTCACCAAAAATTCCTTTCTAAAACTTGATACTGATGAGCCAAATGTTAGTAACATTGTATTTCTGAAGTTAATTCAGGCTTGTGGAGGAAACTTCTCAAGCAATCAAGATTTCCACTAAATCCCTTTAAAATGGAACAATTTTCTAGAAATAGAGCGATCAATCTCTTAACCCCAACTCCATTTGAGTGATGCACTAGGATCCTTCCTCACTCTAACAAAATGCCAAGGTAACTAGACACTCAAACTGTTGGACTCTGATTATGGTGGTATGCCTGGTCCTGTGTACTGTACGGCCCCTTTCTCAAAGCTGTTCCAGGATAGTTTGCGGATCTACTTCTCCAAGCAGTCCAATTTATGCTGTGGATAAGTTTGAGGGGAAAGTATTGCAACAAGACCAGGCAGTTTGTTCTTCAGAGGACTAAACCGCGGACCTTGAGGCATGTCACGAGGTGCAAACACTGCCAAGGGTTATGAGATCTTATCAGTTGGCCAACCACAGACTGCTCAGCCCGGAGTCTGTCAGCTTACTCGTGGATAAAATGAGTACTGGGCAAACGGCCAACTGTGAATACAAAAAATCCATCCACAACTTCTTGATTTTTTACCATTAATGATCAACTTTTCGGCAACTTATAATGGAGTAGTTTTTGGAAGGTGCCTAAAGCATAGTCAGTTCACTCATAAAAATAGAGCAAGCTCTATGGTTTACTAGTGCAGTCCTCATAGTCCAACACCGTACAGTAACTCAACACCCAAACTATTGGACGCTGGTTATGGTGGTATCCCTGATACCAAGCATAATCAGTCCAACAAAATCAATCAAGGTATGCTGTTGGATTTTGAAGGGTTGCGGCGGATCTTGTTTTCATTTTCATTCTTACTTGAGTGAAGGACCTTAACAATGGAATGTTGTGTGTCTTTGTTGTCCAGGTCTTTGTTAGTCATGTGCTTTGTGCTTTGTCTGTTCTGTCTGTATTAACTCTATTGTGATTGTTTTTTGTATGGGCACTCCCTAACACGAGCTGTGCTTCTTTGGCTGTGCCCCCAATTCCTAAAATTATCGTATCACTTTGCTTACTTTGTATTTGTTATTGATTGAGGAATTTGGAAATAAATGTTGTAATGATGATAGAGATTTTATTAATATTTAATAATAACACAGCATTTGTAAGGCGCACTTTTCCTATAAAACATTCAAAGGCTCGTCGTCGGTCTAGAAGGAATTAAGTGAAATTAAAGAACTTTCAAACTACGTGATTAGTTTCTACTGGAAGAGGGTGATGTTGTGCGTTTGTCCGAGGTCTTCAGGAAGTGAACTCCAAAGTCTTGGTGCTAAGTTGGAAGAGGCCCTGCCTGCCCTTGTAACTAGCCAAGCGAGTTCGGGAAACATGGAGCTCGCTCATAGATTACTGTTTAATCAAGTTCTTCCTGGGATACCTTGTAGGCCTTCAACTTCTGTGAAAATACTGGAGTAAGAACAATAGTAACCATTTCTTTGTACAATACAGAGGTAGAGTTCTGCATAGAAATAGGGTTATCTACATGATTTGTGCATTTTAGACGAGAGATTAAAAAATAAACCATTTAGAGAAAAAAAACTATTCACGTTGAAAAAATGTATTCAAAAAATAATTCCAATTAATTTATTTATAAAAAATTTTTCGAAATTAGCATACATTTACAATGCTTATCATAAATGATCCTACCGCTGATTCCACGAAACTTTGCAGAACTGCGTAAGTCCACTTGTGCAACATTTATTGCATAATTTGTGTACCACTAATAAACACAGAAATCTTGCAGCTGCGTAAAGTTTCATGAAATCGTCTACTGGGCTCGTTTTTCACAAAGCACTTAAGATTCATCTTAAGGTGAGAGGTCATTACGGCCGGAGTGACTTGTAATGTGACAACACACTTTGCTTAGCAATTAAGATTGATACACAGTTATGATTAATCTTAACTCTTTGTGAAATCGGCCCCTGGCTCCGATTTACCAAACTAGGTAGAGCTTGCTAGAATGATTTTTATAAGACGAATTATGAGGTTTGTTTTTCAGGAGATTGCCTGCGCCCGACCGTCCATTAGGCGACGCCGTAGCTTTCTGCATTGCCATTCAGCAGGGGTCTCGTCTCTTCATTTAAATCTTCTGTGGATTGTACTCGATTTGACTCTGCTGCGACATCCGAGTGCGGCCTAAGCAGTTTCCATGACAACAGCGACATTCCCTGAAAAAGGTAAAGTGAACTTGAGTCTCACCCGACATTGATGGATGACTATTGGTTTGGTTTAGTTTACCTTCCACTCCAAAATATCTTTAGTGTTGTTATGATATATTTCTGGAAATGAAACCAAAAATGCCTCATACGTGATCTTAATCACTGTAGCTCGCAAGCCTGAGGAAACTTGTAATCAAGGGTGCTTGCTATGTGAACCAGAACCACTGGGGTTAACCCCTACTCTTCCACGATAAGTGCTCTGGGTTCTTTTACGTGCACTACCAATCCTAGTACACAGGACCTGCGGCTTAATGTCCCATCCAAAGGACAAAACCATTCATGGTAAAGTATCTTGCTCAAGGACACAAGTGTCAAGACCGGGACTCGAAACCCACACTCTACTGATCAGAAACACCAGAGCTGGAGTCTGCTATGCACAAAACTTGCACTTTATACTTGGGTTTTCAAGACAGGTCAAAGAGATTTACAACAACAAAATGTAACCATCAGTTGGTATTTAACTTACCCAAATTAAGATAAAAAGAGCCATCATAACTGCTAAAGTCTCAAATGGGAATTTCTCCATACCACCCGCCCATAAAGGTCCCATGATGGTTCCAATTCCACCGGCGGCTCGGCGAATACCTTGTGCAAAACCTGTGTAGCACAATGTGGAAATTAATGTTACCTTGAATTGAATTGAGTACAAAAATAGCCAGTGTTAGCCTCACAGTTTTGGGGACCTATTGGTCTGTAACTGTCGTCGTGTCAGCTGCCGATATTGAGAGCCCTTCATTTTGTCCCTCCCCCTCCTTTCAGTTGACCTCCCCCTTGCCCCTCCCCCTTCCACCAACCCCAAACCCCAAACCCATCCCCTTGTAACTGTGGTAGGATGGCTCTGTAGAGGTGCTGGTATCCATCTTGTTACTCACTGGCCATTTGTTGTAACTTTTTAAAATATAATTATAATGAATTTAATTGAATTGCTGTATTTTTCATCCTTTGATTACCTTGTATATTTCTTTATGTAGTGTTGTGCCAGTGAAAAAGAATAATACAATTTACAAATTTTCAATATAAACGATTTTATTAAAATCTATTGCTAGTTGGTTGTAAATATAAGGTCAAGGTTCATGCGTGCAAAAATGTACAATGCTCAGAAAATTAGTGATGGAGCCCAAGCTGAGGTTTGGAAAAGGGGCTGGGGTCTAATTTGATGCTGCGGCATACTGCAGAATTCTGTGCTTGCTGCATGTAGAATTACATGCTTACAGTATGCTTACAGGATCGCATCAATGCAGAATTCTGTGGTAAGCAGCACCATAAAGCTAAAAAAAAATGCTTACTACGTTAAGGTTACCAGCCAAAATGCCACATGTACCATACGTGACTGGTGTCCTGCTTATTTCAGCTAAAATGTTCTGCTCTAAGCTAGGCACAGGAAAAATCTTGCTCAGCAGAGACAGGTTACCAGCCAAAATTCCCTTAAGTTTACACTGTTACGACTGGTGCCCCACCCATTTTATGCTAAGCAGAGAAAATTTGCTAAGCAGTTTTTCCTGCTTAACAGCTTAACTGCTTAACTGGTTTGCATTGTCATTGTCAGTGTGTATAATATTTTGCATGCAGTACCGACCTCGATCTGCTGACATGTTTATCCATAGTCTGTCCATTTTCTCTACAAAAGATTTCCACACAAGGGCCCAATTACAATCCCCTTATTTTGGTGTAGATTCAACTTTGACCTGGGGTTGGTGGGTGTCACGACCTTTGACTCTACCTTGCATTTCTGGAGGAGTGACCTTTGAGAAGAGTGAGATGATGGAGATGATCAGGAAGCCTAACCCAGAAACCTGAACAAAGAAAAGTGACGAAAACCACACCATATTCTTTGATCTCCCTGCAAGGAAAATCAGGTAGAAGTAATCTTAGTATTAATAATAATAATAATAATTCTAGCCATTTATATGGGAACAGAATCAGCTTGACAAACATGAGCTGGTAAGTCAATCCATAATGAAGGTGCAATGAATTGGAAGGCTCTTTGACCATAGAATTGGGTAAAAACAGTAAGGATTGGCTAGCAGAACGAAGAGGACGAACAGGAATACGTTTATGCAGAAGATCATCGTGCAACTACGAAGAAACTTTGTATTTCCTTTCTAAACCCTTTTCACATTACACAACAAATTCCCAGGAAACTCCTGGGGGGAGTGTTTGATGTGATTCTTCTGGGAAGAATGCACACTTAGTATGCTAACCCAGTGGTATTCTTGCTTAAAGACACTGGACACCTTTGGTAATTGTCAAAGACCAGTCTTCTCACTTCGTGTATCTCAACATATGCACAAAATAACAACCTGTGAAAATTTGAACTCATTGGTCGTCGAAGTTGTGAGATAATAATGGAAGAAAAAACACCCTTGTCCATGTTGTCGCACGTAGTTGTGTGCTTTCAGATGCTTGATTTCGAGACCTCACGCGAGGTCTCCAAATCAATTCAAATATTTTACTGAGAAATTACTTCTTTCTCAAAAACTACGTTACTTCAGAGGGAGCCGTTTCTCACAATCAACAGCTCTCCATTGCTCGTTACCAAGTATGTTTTTATGCTAACAATTATTTTGAGTAATTACCAATAGTGTCCAGTGCCTTAAACCCTATTCCCAAGCAGGGGGCAGCTAGCTAAGTGTGAACGGGTTGACAACATTTTTCACAGGAGTTTCCTGGGAAATACGTCCGGTGTGAACAGGCTTTATCATTACTCAGACAATCAAGACCAAATATTTTTACCTGGAACTGCATGTGGATAGAAATACAACAGCATAATGTAAGGTACTATCTCGAGTGTCAACGCACAAAATAACATTGTCCGGTCGGCGATATATTTACTGACGATTTTGATGACGATGAAGCTAGCAAGAAGCTGAAATAAAAAAACAAATAATGACTAATCATCCAGGGGGCCTGCCAGAGCCAAATGTACCTATCAAAGTTACCAGATACTGTGGATAAAATGACGTTTGGAATGCAACATTTACGATTGTCAAATTCAAATTAAATTTTCATCTCTGACTTACTCACCTCAGCCCCAGCTATAGCATACAAAATGCTGTTTTCAATTCCTTCAAAATCGAGAAGGTGTTTTGTCATAACAGTGAGTGAAGTCTGTGAATAAAAAAGTTTTGAAAATGCATTATTAGGATAGTTGTGTTAACAGGCAAAGTATATCTTTGGTTTTTGGAACCGTTCGTTTGTTTTAATCCTATATAAATGTAGATATACATTTAAACTAACCGGTGAAAATTTCATTTCAAAAGGTGGTAGCGTTTTAGAGTTATCGCCAACATTCTGGAGCGGAAAAGTTGGTGTTTGTGCTGATGCCCTCTGAATCATTCCTCGACTAATTTCAACAGGTATGTGCCGACTTTTTTATTCCTTTTTAGATTATTTCGGGACCAAATAGTATATAGTCGTGGAATACAATCACGAGGTGACTTCTGGGCTATTTCATTTTGAGGCGAAACCGAGTGTAATGGAAATCCAGATTTCACCGAGAGATTATATCTGCCACAGTGCATGAACAAAAAGGCATTCAATGTTTTTTAAATAACTAAGAATATTTTGGGGGGAATCAGCGGGCCGCTGCAGTAAATAAATGGCAAAAATAAAGTATGATATGTGGCGGGTGTTCCGCCAATCAAATGACAAGGTTCTATGTGCGGCGTATGTAAAGGTCAATATCACACTCTGGTTGCTATGGATCGACCAATCAGAATTGAGGATTCGAGTTTGCTTAAAGGTATTGTACACTTTTGGTAACAGCTCAAAATCAGTGTCCACATTTTGTGTGATTAAACATATGCATGAACAAACAATTCTGTGAAAGTTTGAGCTCAATTGGTCATCGAGGTCACGAGAAAATAGTGAAAAGAGATCTTATGTGTTTTCTGTTTTTTCAAATTATCGCGCGCGATAATTACTATTGTTTTACTCGTTTCTCATAAACGATAGCATTTTAGGCAAAAATATTTTAAAGAACCCTTTCTACCATTATTTACTTTAAATCATGTAAGTTATGTGTGAATCTGTGAACATTGTGTTTTTCGATCTTACCAATAGTGTACAGGGCCTTTAAAGATAAATAAGTAAATAAATACTGCAATAGTGGGGCTACTTTACCTCTAAACATGTCTGATTAAACATGAATACAAACTGTGCTGTCAACAAAACAAGACCTCCTCTTTGAGAAAAACTGCCAATTAAAGATAAATGTCAAGTAAGTAATGAACCACAAGGGAAACTGACTGGGTGAATTTCAAATAGTATGGGGTTGAACAAACAAAAAAATTGACTAGAGCGGGATTTGAACCAACGACCCCCGGATTAACGTACTGGCGCTCTACCAACTGAGCTATCTAATAGCCCTATGCTGGCGGTCTCCCTATTTTGTCAACATCTTTGTCCGGGGTGCCAGTCAGAAGCCGTACGCCGGTACGTTAATCCGGAGGTCGTTGGTTCAAATCCTGCTCTAGTAAATTTTTCTTTGTTCAACCCCATACTAATTAAAGATAAAGAGACAAATCCAGAAATATTTTCTATTGGTGAAGAAAGGATAATTACAGATGAAGGTAAGATGCAAGACTGAAAAATCCTAAACAAACTATTTTAATCTGGTAACTTTTTTTTTAAATCTTGATGACACTCCGAGGTTGTCCTGGAAAATATTCCCTTTGAAATACTGCTATGTATGTGAAAAAGTAGTCCCCTACACTGGGTTCTAAAGGTCAGGTCTGAAACTCCTAAATGGCGACTACGGTTGCAGCTGTTGCTGAGGGGGTTGCTATGGGTAAATGATGCTTTAACGCATGTCAACATGGCGATAAAGCCACAGTCTCTTGTTCTGGACACGGCCCGACTTCAAAGTCATGCCAACTTGCAATAAGCAGGGTTCAAAATTTACCACAGGTCCAATAACAGTGATTTTGGCATTGGGCCACCGCCAGTAAACTCATGACTGGACAAGTCTGGCAGTCTTGTGAATTTTCTCACATGTTGACTTTCAGTCTGAAAAAAAAAACCTTCAAAATTGTGTTTATTATTGAAGTATACTTATCCATAATACAAATGAGATCAATTTCTCTTAGTGCTCGTCAAATTGAAACAGTACAAATGTTAAACTGTATATGTATTTTTTTCAAATTTCAATTCTGGTCTTATAAAAATATTGTGGTCCTGTAAACAGTTTGAGATAAGATGGTGGTTTATTAAAAGGTACAGGAATGAAATAAATTTAAAGGAATAATTCCAGCCTAAAGTGCAACCATGAACTTCTTTTGCAAGAAGAATTTCCAAACTTAATCTTGGGCCCAAGTTATAACTACCTGGGTCCAATGTCACAGAGCTGCTTAAACACAAAAAGTAGCTAAGCACTACAAAATTATGCCAACCAGAATAAGGTTTACCAGCCATGTCACATGCACAATCTGTGACTGGTATCCTGAGCATTTCTGCTTGGCGGGAAATTGTTAATCAAGATATATTCTGCGGCCCCACTTGGCGGACAGACAAATTGCTGTTTCAGCCAAAGTGAAGTAAGCAGAGAGCTGTGGCATTTTGGCAAGTCAAGCGTTTCTGTTAATATTTTATTTTTAGCAACTTTTTCAAGAAGCCTTTTGTTCCAATTATTAATAAGCTATGACACAAACTTGTATGGAAAGTAATAAATAGCTTGGAGATCGAGTTCTGCTTCATGCTTTAAGCGGTTCATTAATCTGGACCTAATAGACTGTGCAAGTCTCGCGCATATTTGAACATTGGGACCCGTTAAAGCGCCCAAGTTTACGCGTTACGGCAATGTACGCATTTGATAAACGCGAGACTTGCACGGTCTATTGATAATTAGTATAGACCAATCCATACGCGCAAGTGCCGCACGCCGCGCCACCTTTGCTGGGATGCTGACACCGCAATGTTTTGGAAAAGACATGGAAAAAACCGTCATCTTGTTAACTTGCTCAACGATTTACACAATTTCCCCCGACAGGACAGCCTGACATATTGATGCAGAACATCGACCATTAATATTTGCAACTAAACAAAAGCTGAATCCTGACAACGGCGCAGACAATAGTTGAGGTTAAGTGTGATACTACATGGAAACTGCACTGTCTGGTATAAAATGTGTTACATCAGCAAGGTTTCTTAGACAGAATTTCAGTATTCACCCCCCTGTTAATTTTGAAATATTCAGTATTAAAGTATAGTCTACATCATTTTTGTCAAGCTGTCCTGTCAGGGAAATTGTGTAAATCGTTGAGAAAGACACTCAATTGGCTCCCGGTTCAAAAATGCATTGACTTCAAAATTCTCCTTCTTGTCTATCAGTCTCTCCAGGGTATAGCGCCAACATACATCCAGAACCTGATGCAAGTTCCTGCACCACCCAGGCAGCTTCGGTCATCCGACACCAAACTTCTTCACATTGCACGTACATGTACACGCCATTCATGGGAAACCCCCATCCTTGTCACACTCTGGCCCATCACTATGGAATGAACGCCCACCCAATCTCTGACAAGTCACTACATATTCTGGCTTCAAAACTCATTTGAAAACTTATTTGTGTCATCTTTGTAACTCGTTGGAGGGCCACTTGTTTTTTTCTGCATCCACATAAAAATTTAAAAAGACAACAGTTTTTCTTTGCCTTTGTGTACAAAACCTTGCGCTGCCAGCGTCCCAGCAATGGCGGCACGGCAAGTAGCACTTGCGCATGCAAGCTAAATAAGATCGGTCTATATAGAAAAGACTATCACATATGTACCATCAGCGAGCGAAATCTTTTTAATCTTGTCGTCACTTCTTTCACTGCAGTTGTCCCCGTCATTGCCGTCGTCGTTGCGCTGGAAATCTTCCATACGTCCGCTGTTCAACCGTGGTAAGCCGTTAGTAGCAGTGCTTTGTATTGTGTTAGTATCGGCAAGCAGATCCCTCTCGTCGCCGCCATTTATTGAATAAAGGCCTTTTACAGGGCCGTTCTTACCGTCAACAAAAGTGACCTTTTTGCTCGGCGGAGAAATTGCGGCTTTCTCCGCGGCATTCTCCGCGGCAAGAGCGGCATCTTGTTTTTCAAGGGGTGGTATGTCATAGAACAGAAATAACACCAAGACCTCGAGAAGTATAAACAGGATACACATAAGAATCTGTTGAGACGGTCAAAATAAAATGCCGGTGAGTGATTAACCCTCTTGCCGTCTGACCATTCAATACCATTCACTGTGGTTTTGAATGATAGATAAACTATGCCAGCCTGCAATATGATACCATGAGGGAATGCATGTACACAGTACACAGTTGGTTCTGTGCACAGTTGTGCCACCGTACACAACCTTGGCAGTCGAATGGTTTCAAATGGTTGGTCAACTCACTGGAAAATGTTGCCTAGAGTCACTGAGTGTAGGAGGGTTAAGGACCCCGGATGGAAATAATCAGTCAAAATTATTGGCTTTTCTGGGCTATCCTTGGATAATTTTGCGCAGATTTTTTTTCTTCTTGTTTTCTACTTTCGTTTATTTATTTCCATCGATATCCTCCTGTTACTGTGTATGTATTTTTTTCGCCATGTTCTTGCTGCTGCATTATCCGAATAAACTCAAATCAAAATCAAATCAACTACTCAAATTATACAACTGTTAAATCAAATTGACAAATCAAATAGAAAACCAACGACTACTTTCCCTTTACTCACCCCTGGCCCGGAGAATTTGTTGACATGAAACGGCCCGATGTAGAAGTTCAAGCTGTTGAGGGGAATATTAAAGGCAGGGCCAACGAGGAGGCCAATCTGCCTCGCCCCTGAGGCCGTAGAAAGGGCTGATGCGCGTCCCTTTTCAGTGGATGTTCTTGAGATTTGTGCAAAAATTGAGGCGCCAACACCAAAACCCATTCCTAAAGGAAGAGATCCAGTAATTGAAGAATTTTTTACAATATCATAAGGTACTACAATCATGCTCTTAAAGGTATTGTACACTTTTGGTAACAGCTCAAAATCAGTGTCCACATTTTGTGTGATTAAACATATGCATGAACAAATAACCAAAAAACACATAACCAATTCAGATCTTTATCTTGGGTGCCCTAAGCTTAGTGCAAAAATCTGCACAAGAAGAGTCAAGTTTGCAGGGCACTGCTATCGTCACCCTGGGCTTCTTCCAGTCAGCAAGCTTGTGCCTTACAGGGCTCTCCCCCTTAACACTAGCCCGGCGTACATTTTCTAGTAAAGAATGCTAGTTAACAATACTTCTCAACTTGCCCTGAGGGCTACTAAAAACTGTGCAACCTACTTGCTTAAAATGCTCATTTCTTCCTTTTCAGATGTGATTAATTAATGTATGAAATGTGTTAATCGTTATTGAGTGTATGAATATAACTTGTAATTGTTAACATTAACCCATCAGAACATTACATTTATGGAAATTCCTGTTTAAAATCTGGGCTAATAAAACTTCCTGGGGGCAAGTAAAATTCACAGTTTACTGGCCCGGCGGGCTACTTTAAGAAAAGCTTAAGCACAAGGCCTGCCTTATAAGCCCAAGCAAGGTTGAGCCCAAAGAGGTTGAGGTCACCTGACCTCTGTGGACAAGCTGCTACGCAGGGACCCTGGCATTGTGACAACAAATGAAACCCACACTCTGCTGATCGGAAACATCAGAGCTGGAGTCCGGTGTCCATGATCTGGGGACACTCCTCTCGTGACAACATTGGCTGAGGACAAGACTCGACATAGAAGGAAACTGAAGTTTGACTTACCTGAAACCAGTCTACTTCCAAGCAGCATATATTTGGAGCCCCCAACAAAGTACAGAAAATTGCCTGTCAAGGAAGAGCAGAATACACTCAAAGACTGCATTAATTTGTTGCTACTGCCTTGAAACTATTCAAAAAGTTAGCGTATTGGGCCAATAAGTGCAAATCGCGTGTCGATAAGCACACATTTCGGACGATACACACATACACAAACAAAATTATGTGTATATTTTATTTATTTTGGGATCAAATTCAAAACAAAACTCATCAAGATAAAGCCATTACGAAAAGGAAAAATCTTTTAAACATTGATTATTCTGAATGGCCCCAAAAATACAAGTTCTGAGATAAAGCGCAAATTTTTGATTACTAACTGATGGCTACTTTGTTTAAACATTGCTGCATGTTGCGATACAATGCTGTCATAAGGTGTGAAACAAACAAAAAAACAAAACCACCAGATTCAAACAAGTCTTTCCATGATGGCAGCATTGTTGTTTCCTGCAGATCTGGTAACGGAAAGTCCCTAACTCCACACCAGGATGCAAGCTTGCACGATATTCAAAACAAAAGGATATTTCGTTAGCGGAGTGATATATCCATGTCTGAAAAATCCACCCTCTAAGAAAGCCTCTCAAACTTACCTGCAATTTCAAACAAGTTCGCAAACAAAATTAAAATTTTTGTCCGCTGGAAGCGATCTTGACAGAGACCGTACAGCGGTGACGTTACGACACCACTGAAGCTAAATGCAGCCATGACGATACCGAAAAAGGTAGCATCTCCATCAAGAGTACACAAGTACTCATTGAGTGTTGGCAAGACAACAGCTAGGGGAAAAAAAATAACAAAAAATACAATTAAACAGGGGCGACACCCAAAAGAATCTATTGGAAAATGAGTGCATTACAAAAACTGAATTTGACCTTGGAGCCCCTCTTTAACTACCATTGTCACAAATATATCTGTGAAGTTACAAGTATTCATAAATTAAACCGATTTCTTGTACAATTCAATTTGTTACACAAACTACAACAAATTTTTAAGTCCACTTTTTCCCTATAGGTTAAAAAAGGCAAGTCATTCCTCACCAAAAAGCAATAAATTTGCATGAATCTACCCTACCGTAACCCATTAAAGGCAGGGTATAGGCTACTTTTGGTTTTTACTCTACCAGTTAATGACTACAAAAACTTACTTGGTAAAGAGCACTGGAGCCGTTGTTAATATTATAAAAAAATTAACCTTCTGAAGTTATAGTTTTAAAGAAAGTGGTAATTTTTTATTCACCCAAAAATTTGAATACTGAGAAAGGCTTCAGGTCCTCAGGCATCTGAAAGCACAAAATTCTATGCAATGAGGGTGTTTTTTCTATCATTATTTTCTTGCAACTTTGATGACCAATTGAGCCCAAATTCTCACAGATCTGTTATTTCATGCATATGTTGAGATATACCAGGTGAGGATACAGAACTTTGGTCTTTGACAACCAAAAGTATACCCCTGCCTTTTTATGAGTTTATCTCTCATATTACATCAGCCTTAATCCCCCCCACTTGACCAAAAATCTCCTTCTACTCATAAATTTAAACTGTTGAACTAAAATATTTCTTTGTATATTGGCCCTAGACCCAGCCTCCCCCTTGCTACCAGCTGTTTAAACATTTTTGTTAACAAATTATTTGGCACATGAAAGTAATGTTTTATGGCCTTACCACCCCCCCCCTCCCTGCTCTCTCTTTTAACCCTGTTTGGAACAAAACATTTTAACAGACTGCATTTATTTAGACTTCCACATGTGTACATCTCATCACCTTTCAAAGGTCGTCAGAAAAACAAGTCAACTGACTGATCTTTTTATCTTCAGTGTTAAGCATATTGTCTGATGACACAACCAACCTGGACAGATCCATAAAGGAGGCCAGAGTTGATAAAAGATCAAATTATTGACACTACACTGATTACAATGTTCGGGCAGTTGAGAAATAAAATGATTACATGGAAATGATTTTAAAAAGACAATGTACTGGATTGAGGATTGGTAGTTGTTCATCTTCATGCACATCTACGCTGGTACTCAGCAAAGTCCAC
Source organism: Pycnopodia helianthoides (assembly GCA_032158295.1). Lineage (NCBI taxonomy): Eukaryota > Metazoa > Echinodermata > Asteroidea > Forcipulatida > Asteriidae > Pycnopodia > Pycnopodia helianthoides. Next base: position 12,771,376 of record CM063260.1, read on the forward strand.
TTCTGGATGTAAAAGCTGAGGTGAAGACTAGGTGTGCGCGAAAACAGGTGGAAAGTTGTGCTTAGTGAATAAGTGCGAATAAAAAACAAAACTACAGTTAGAGCTAATGGGTGTAGACGTGTGACCTAAAGACGCCCACTGATGGAGCTGTGATGACGTCTGCAGGTAATGCGTTCCAAAGTCCGACTGCTGTGGGCATGAAGGAGAATTTGTAGATATCCTTAGAGGAATGAGTTGTAAGGGGCTGGTATTTTGTTCAATCTGAAAGCTCAGTGTTAAATACAAGTCCACACCAGTACTGTGCACTAAGGGATCTCCCCAGGTTTTTTCTAAACTGGGGGGCATTCTAGACCCAAATTTCTGAAGTTTGGCCAAAGCACACTGAATTGTAACGAGGTCCTTAAAATATTTTTACTTGGTGTTTATCTTTGAGCCAAACTGCGCAATCTAGGGCATTCTAGTAAATTGGTGTTTTTTATGATTTTGACCCCAATGCATGTGTATCAGGCTCACAATGTGTGCGTATTGGCTAACTTCGTATTGGCCAGATATGCAGGCTGGCTTGTGCATGGGGAAAACCCCAGTACCAATCTTCCAGCGAATTTTAATACTCCAATCTGAAATACTGTCATTAAATAGAAAAAAATATAACCTCAAAAAATCAGTCCCTAATTTCGCGATCTCCGATCTTTGTACGATCTCCGTACAGTCTCCTGACGATGACTAGAGCAAGCTAGTCGAAACGTTGAGACCAAAAGAACTCACTCCGCGGCAGTGCAGTTAATTACGAGAAGTCCCCCCGATCCACAAGCTAAAGTAGTAGTCCAGGCTGATTTCCTACCTCCCGCCCAGGTAGTAGTTAATAAGCAGGACAGTTCTTTTCAGAACTGAGAAGTCTCCCGAATTCCGAAAAAACCTACTCCGCGGTAGTAGAATAAATAGCAAGACAAGTTCTCTAAAGAACAAATCTACACAGCAAGTAGATATTTTTTTACACATGGTGTTACCGCAAACCGAATAGATGGTTTTTGTTCTTCTCATTTTGATTCTGGCCTTGCCAGTTGTTAAAAAAAACGTCCTGGTCAAATAAAATGTTGAGCTACAACAAGCCCTTCAGTCTTGTGGACGGACCGAGCCCTACAAAGCACAAAACTACACCACTGAATTTGATTAACTTAATTTTTTATTCACAGGTTGTTCGAACGGTGTGGTTATTGATTCAATCATTGAGGTAGAATTACACTATACAGCCTCTGGTCCTGGATAGAAATTCATTTCCATTAAAAAAAAACACTTCCCTTTAATCGATTTAAATAAACAAGCGCAGGAAATTGTTGCGATCATCGTCCTCCTCTGGCCTATGGGCCTACCATGCTACCCCATGATACGGTCGTAAAACAACATACATTACGTCAAAGGTTATGATAACTTATGGTAATCTATACCTACCATATTCTATTCCACCGAATAAAAAGAAGATTCCTTGAGCTACACTCGTCAATCGTATTTTAGTCTTTAACTGCATTGCAATCGCAAGCTTTTCCAGGGAGATCTCCCCGCAAAGACTGCAAAAGAACGGGTCCGGCACCTAGAAAAGGTAACTTACAACAGTAAGTAATACTGCTACAACAGTTAAAGTTCGTCCGGCCGGCACTGTGCAGCCTATTTTCACTGGTTATGCCATGGAGCAATGCTAACTACGAACTTAGTATAACCTTGAACTGCTGAAGCTGCGCTAGTAGTTGACACCCCAGCCCGTCGAGAGTCGCGTGATGACGCCCCGTCCGAACAAACACGACGAGTGTTCGCTCGTCCCCAGCGCCTTGGATGGAAAGGCGTGGGATGGGCAAACGTATCAAGCACGCTCATTGGTTAATGCTCAGTCCCATCATGCATCACACTCACACTGCAAGCACTGCACGCATGACGTACTTCTGAACAAGAATCTGTGCAAGCTGATTAGCCATCCCAGCGGTCCTGGATAGGCCGCTGGGACGAGCGAAGGACGAGTGTCCGTGCTTTTAACAAATCGTCTGGTGCCCTTACCTCGTTACAGGGCAACCTCTTTTTGCGCGTCTGGGTCTTTTCAGTAAATTAGCAAACCCAAGAGGGCGGTATGCAGACGTCTTTCAGCAGATCAGCAATGAAAAGACGTCTGCTCTCTACTCTCAAAGCTCAACAAAAGTTGTCCGTGAAATCACATTGTGAGCGTGTGCGAAACTAATCAAAGTACAGTTTTTAAGAGTCTGACAATGCGAGACAGAGGAGGAATGGTTCGATACTTGATTTATTTCCAGTACATCGGAACAAAATACTGGTAAGTGACTTGATAAAATGAGTCAAGTTTAGAATTTAATAAACTGGAAGTGGCATGGTTTGGCATGTCATGTGGTGCCCTGTCATGCTGCACAATTTTGGGTCCTACACAGCCCTGTCATCATGGTCATGTGCCTGCTGATTGACTGTACTGATTTAGACTTAGATTTAGACTGCCATAATTCATTTGGGCTAAGAGATAATAATACGTTGTTCGTTAAGTTTTTTATATTTATTGTATTTTATCACACCCAAAGAAGTACGCCTCAAGTCAAAGCGCTCATTTTGTTTACTAACAAATACAACTTGGTACGTTTGAAATGTTAGTTAATTCCCATTTATTTATGTAGCAGATTGCACATGTTGCAAACTCAACAGGTGCTAACTATGGCACAATCTGCAGCCAACCCTAGCAGAAAACACCAGGACGAACTCCTTCTCTTAACAAGAAGTGTTCTGGGTTCTTTTACACACGGGACCTACCACTTTATGTCCCATCCGGAGGACAAAGCAAGAATGGTTTTTGTCTTGCTTTAAAGGGACAAAGGTGTCAAGACAGGGACTCGAACCCACACCCTGCCGATTAGAAGCACTAGAGCTTGAGTCCGGTGCGCTTGCGCTTGAGACCTCTCGGCCACGGCCTGCTGTCACTCATCAGTCACTCTCACTGGCTGATTTGCGTATTATTGTAGTCAATCCACAATTTAGTGGAGTCAGTTGTTGAATTGTTGAGGTGTAGGCCTACAACAACAGTTTAGGGAGTGTTCCAAGAGAATAAGGATAAGGTGAAGAAAGGATGCAAACAAAAGTGTTGAATGATAATGTTGGTTGTTTCCCATTATTTTATTTTTTCCCATTATTTTTATAACCACTGAAAAATTAGAAGACAACAAACATTACCATTCAATGCTTAAAGACACTGGACACCTTTGGTAATTGTCAAAGACCAGTCTTTCACTTGGTGTATCTCAACATATGCACAAAATAACAAACCTGTGAAAATTTGAACTCAATTGGTCGTCGAAGTTGCGAGATAATAATGGAAGAAAAAACACCCTTTGTGTGCTTTCAGATGTTTGATTTCGAGACCTCATGCGTGAGGTCTCAAAATCAATTCAAATATTTTACTGAGAAATGACTTCTTTCTCAAAAACTACGTTACTTCAGAGGGAGCCGTTTCTCACAATGTTTTATACTATCAACAGCTCTCCATTGCTCGTTACCAAGTAAGTTTTTATGCTAACAATTATTTTGAGTAATTACCAATAGTGTCCAGTGCCTTTAAATTCTTTAGGACGGTTTGCATTGTTTCTCATCTCCTTCCCTTAGGATAACTCCCTATTCCGTTGTTGTAGACCTTTACTCCAACCTAACCACAGTACTCCTCCATCTGGATTCACTACATTAATTAGTCCTATAATAAATGTTCTCTGTAGTAACAGTAAAACCACAGCATTTTTTCATCCAACATGATTAATGTCAATATGTTTTTCTTCTTTGAAGTGGTGTTGTAAGGGCATCTAAGAAGACAACGGCAGAAACTGGTCTGGTTGGTGTTCAGGATGTCATTGAGGTACAATTAGACACTTTCCGGAATTCGTAGGTCACTCATTATTTATTATTTATTTTTATTTATTTATTACACATCCAAGCAACAGCATGGAAGGCTCTGGTCTGAGTTGGGAAAGGCAGGGTTAGAAACCACTGAGCCATCCTGATCCTTCTTATCAATTATTCCAGGGTCTAAATGGCACCCCCTGTTTTTCTGAATGATTTTCATTTACTTAATTTGTTTACATTTATTATTAATATTTGGCAAATGTTGATGGTGCGCTTTGGGAGGATGGGGTGCGCTAAGTTTCTATAAATTTCTATAAATTCTCCAGAAGAAATTTTGATTCAAGGATTTATCCATGTTAACTTTTTCAGTGACCAAACAGTAGGATTGGTTAGCTTGCCAGTTGACTAGTCTGCCAGGTTTTTCACTTGTCCATACTTCATATAATAAGGATACTTTTCAACACTGAACCAGCCACCAGCAGGACCACTTGGAGTGAATTTTGACTGGTCCTCGGTGCTTTAACTAGCGTTTGGCCAGCGGATCAGTGTTAAGGGAGAATGATAGCTAGTATTTATTGTTGGTTTTCCATAACAAAACTAAGTTCAAATTCTATTTTTCTTTAAAGCATGCATTGGAAAAGTTGAACCCACATCAACCACCGAAGATCTTTGTGTCAAGCCGAACTGACTCGAGAGTCCACGCTTTGTGCAACACAGCGCACTTTGATCTGGTTCGACCGCCAAAGAAGCCGGTAGTATTTAACCCTGAGGGTCTAAGGTTAGGTCTCAATTACCACATTGGGGATGAACCTGTCAGGTTAGTACGGTACCTGTTTTTTGCCATTTTGAAAAAAAAATGTTGTCCTTCGTATAACTTGATTTCAACAAACGTTTAAAACTGTGATTCAAGTTTACTTGTACTTCAAACAATGTACATAACTCTTTTTTCCAAGGAAAGCTTTACATGTATATACTTGAAGTAATTAAGTGAATTAACCCTGCAGTGAGGGCCGCTGTTAGTACAAGCTGACATATTTAATATTTCATTGTCTTAACCACATCATACATTATAATATCCTAAGCTGGACCAAGCCACACGTCCCGAGAGGGGTGGTGGGGGAGGGGGATGACAATCAACATGGGAGAGTGACTTTGGGAAAAAGGGGGCAGAACAGAACTGTGCCAGCAACCTTTGTGTACAAAATCGGTACATCAGGTGTGCCTTGCTGCCATGGGCAGTGCGCCATATCAATACCTCTCGTCACTAACCCCTGGTAGTGAAGTGCCGAAAAACAATGATTGGCTACGAAAGTGACTGCTCTGCACGCATGCCCTTAGAGCACGTTGTAGGGCGCCTGGCACGCGTGTGTGAAAATGCAAATACTTTGACGCAATTCATTTCAAATAAATCATGTTTTTACATGGTCACCCTGAACTGTATAGAGTTAGACATATCACAAGATCAAGAGAAGAATGAGAGGGGACCAGTCGCTCTGTACTTGATGCTTCTTTCGAAAACACGTTCTGCTACATCTCTAACACAGAATCGGTCAACCACAGGGCCAATTAAAATATCCAATATATTTGGATATTACAAAGTCACACTTTCAGGGGTTATGATCAAGCAAGCATTCAGGGGGAAATGAGATCGTACACCACTAGGGACGGGTTGATTGCCTCCCCCCCCCCCACGATGTCTATAATTTCTATTTTCTCTTTTTCTTTACACAAGGATTATCAAAGCAATACAAGTGCCAGAGGGTTTTCATGCGCAGCATCAAGCCATCAGCAGAAGATACCTGTACAGAATAGCTACGGGCTGTTTTCATCGATCTCTGCCAGTGACTGAGATAGACAGGTGCTGGCCAATCAAACATGAGTGAGTGTTCACTAAAATCTCCTCCACAATTACGGTGCCAACATCACTTCACAGTTAGGCCCTGAGAAAATAGTAGGACAAATAAAAGTACAGCAGGCTTGAAAATTAACACTGGACCGCAGGCAACCGAGGCCAGTGATTTTTAGCCTCGGGCCAGTAAACTCACGACCAAACAAGTTCAGTGATCTTATGTTTTTGATATAAGTGTACCCCACTGTGCTTCTTTAATTTTAATAAAATATGTTCAAGCGTTGACTTTTTGAGTTGAGTCTGATAAATATGTTTCAATTTTGTTGATTATCAAAGTATTACCCATAAGACGAATGAGATCAATCTTCTCTAGTGCTCGTTTAAATAAATACAGTCTGTATCTTAAACTGTGCAGGTAGTTTTTTTCTCATTTTGATTCTGGTCTTGCAACAAATTTTCCGGTCCATAAAATATTTGGAGTTACAAGTTCTTGTGGATTTTCCCAAAGTTCAAAGCCCTGCTCACTATAAGGAGGTTGTGCTTATAAACAGTACACTCTGAAGTCTTGATTCTAATTTCTGCTTTGTGTTTCTTTGTTTTGCTGTCATAACAATGTTCTTGTTATTTGGCCAGTCCCAGGGATCTTGTTATTACGAGAGTCAACTGTACAAGAGCTGGCCTACATGTACATATGTGTAGCTTTCTACACTGTTCATCTATTTTATCGGTTGTTTTTAGTTGAACGTGGAGGCAATGAGAGAAGCATCTCGAATCTTTCTAGGCACCCACGACTTTCTCGGGGTTCAGAAGTAGCTCCAAAGAGAGCGCATAAAGTCACCAATCAAAACGATGGACAGTATTGAAATAGCGCCCTCGCAGGGCTTCCTCGGCCATCATTATGGCTCTCAGCATGTGGGGGAGATCAAGTTCTTGGAGGTGGTGTTTCGGAGCCGTTCTTTCCTGTATAGACAGGTAAGAGAAACTACAAACATTCACTCGGAAAGTGTTTTTGTAAATAGGGTAATTCCATGTCAAATCACCCCCCCCCCTATCTAGCCCTATGTTGGCGGTCTCCCTATTTTGTCAATATCTTTGTTCGGGGCTGCCAGTCAGAAGCAATAAAACCGTTAACTGCACCAACATAGGACTCGATAGCTTAGTTGGTAGAGCGCCGACACGTTAATCCGGAGGTCGTTGATTCAAACCCCATTCTAGTCAATTTTTTTTTCGTTCAACCCCAAATTCTCAGTCAGTTTTCCTTGTGATTTATCACTTAAAAATTGACAGAGCGGAACTGGAACCTGTGACCTCTGGATTAACGTACTGGCACTCTACCAACTGAGCTATCTTGCCAGAATGTTGGCAGTCTCCCTATTTTGTCAAGACATTTGATAGGAGGTGCCAGTCAAGCACCATTTAACCTGTAACTGCCGTGTAGCCAAGTTTACGATACAACCTGGGAAGCGGCAGGGGAGGGATCACATTAAAAATGGATGGGACTTTTTATTTCAAGTATCGAGTAATAAACCACATGGGAAAACTGATATTGACAAAGACGTCAATGTTTTTTTTTGCTTCCTTGAGTGGTCACAGAGAACGAACTGGTATTTCTTGATACTTTTCACCCTAAGATTCGTCGAATGGTAGCAGCCCTTGTCTCTGTTGGTCTTGGCCATAACTCTAAAGATGACCTGCAAGAGGTTCTTGATTCACGGAATAACGATCATACCAAAGCCAGACGAACAGCGCCACCAAGTGGATTGTACCTTCTAGAAGTAGCGTACAACGAACAAGGTAAGTTCAAACTAATGGTGTTAATAAATAGACACAATCGGTGGCTGTACTCACATGTCTCATAGTGGGTATAAAAGGTAAACAAACCAAGCAAGCAACACAAAGTGTGCATAGAAAAGCATGGCTGCTTCCTACCTTATGGCAGAAGCACTCGGGCGCAGCCATGCATTTCTATGCACACTGTTCGTCACCGGCTTGGTATGTTTACAATGTATACCCACTGCGAGTCACGTGACCGGTCGGCGATTGTGTCTATTGAAACTGCAAGAACTGTTGACTTCTTTTTAAAACTCCTATATAAACTATGGCCATACGGGCATTGCATTCAAAGTTTGATAGGCTTATTTTCCCAAAGTATTAAACAAAATATTTGAGTGTTAATTTTGTCTTCAGAATTTTCAGTTGAAGCAGGGTTTAAGCCTGTTGGATAAAAAAAGTGTGAAGCAAATACATTAAATTGTCATGTCTGTTATACAGCTTTATTTTATTTTTAAAGACAAAGAACATGGTTGGTCCGCTGATTTCACAATGACTAAAATAAGAATTGAATCACAAATTCTTGATTTGTGCAATTCATAGTCATAGATGTTAAAGGAACATTACAGAATTGGTTTTTGCTAACAAAACAGTTGCTGGCAGTGTAAGCACTTTATGTAATCCACCATATACATAAACTGACAAACCTGTAGAAGTTTGAGATCGATCGACCATCTGGGTCACGAGAAAATAGTGAAAACCCGATTACACATTTGCATGAAATCATATAGATTCAACAAATGAATAAAACGCTCACTGAGCGATAAACTCAAATCGGAAAATTAGTTTATTCATTTCTCATCAAATATGGCATTTCCGACAGAAATATTTCAGGGGATGTTTTCTACTATCATCATCATTAGACCGTGTAAGTTTTAAGTAAATCTGTGATCAAAAGTATTTTTTACAAGTTTTGTTCTTACCAATTCTGTAATGTTCCTTTAATACAATTATTGTGTTTCGAGAGAGATTGGCTGTTTGCCAGCTTTGTGAGTTAGCGGGAAGATCATCTAAGCAAACTTACATATAAAAACAATTATAAATATAGACAACCCCCTCCCCCTCCCTAAAGCACAATTTTTTAATCACTTGTCACAATCAAATACCGATTAGTATCAGCCACTATCCCACAAAACATAAAACTTTTGGTTTTTTTTTTAGGTGGGGGGTTAAAATGTGGCCACTGACTTCAAATAATATATCATTTTCAAAGGTTTTTGGTGTGATTTGATCAATACTTGATTTTACTTTCATATTGAAACTAAAATAACTGACAAAACAAAAATCCCGTTCACCTAAAACTACATACTGTACATGGTTGGGACAACAATGGATTTGCACAGTCTATACTGTGATTGTGACTGGGTTCTCTGCTCATTTTTGCTCAGCACAAAAAAATTGCTATGCACCAATATTACCAGCTTAATACCTTTCTGAAAATGGGCCCTGATTCTTTGATTCAGGCAGTGTCGTCCTCAAACATTGTGTCAAAGGCTAAAATTACCAGATTTAATTAAGATGTATTTTGTTGTGTTCTTTTTTCGTTCACAGATCTTCATCTCTGTCACTCAGACCAACTCCCGAGCAAGGAGGACACTCTTCATGTACCCAATTGACCGTCTTTTTGGCCGCGTGAGGGCGATTTCAACGGCAAATTTCTGTGCATCATAATTACAGTGTTATCTTATTTTGACTGCCTGTATGATGTTTTCTTACATTACTGGCCAAATAGTTAATAAGAATAATAATTTAATAAATTACAAATTCAGTTCGCTTTACTTGTTTTGCATTATGTAAATTTGGTTCACAAACGCCCTCACACTGTCAAAAATACTGCGATTTCCATTACACGATAAACTTATTAACACTACATTTATACTGAATAGGCAAGGGTCTTGAAATGTACATACTGTACATGTACATTCCTCTTACTATCGGCCTACTTGATCCGCAGTATCAAAATTCTTAGAGCAGATTCACAAAAACAATATCTAAGAGGATTTTTACATGTATTATATACAACAAGTAATGTTTTATAAAAATGTAACCAAAAGTTTCAATAAAAAAATTGTTAATATTAATTTAAAAAAGACTCCAGTATACTTTTGTTAAAATTTAGTCCTAAAATGTACACATTTTTGGTAAAAATGTTGAATGATAATGTTTTTACATTTGATAAGAATCACACCTAAAGTTCACGCCATTCCATCACTACCTGATTTTGAGATTCCATCAGACATGGGTCTCTGATTGGCCGATGATCTTCCAGTATTACCACTGATTGGTCGAGACAGGGTGCACACGCTCAGACGCATCAAGGGCTCGGGCAACTGTCCAATCCGGGTCCACTGATCCTTTGTGGTGTCGTAACATTGAATGTCTCCATGCCGCAGAGCGTGATGCCCATTGTATCCACCGATGACGTAAATGCAATGGCCCACCACAGCCGCCCCTGCTAGGCAAACCGCTCTCGGCATTGACTTCACCTGTGCCCACTGGTCAGTTTCAAAGTCATAGCATTCAACAACTTCACAATCGACGCGTTTCCCTTTTGCATTTCTGGTGTTGCCACCCAGTACGTATAACTTATCACCGACGGCGCACATCGAATGCAGGGCACGTTTTGTGTTCATTGGACAACGGTAGCTCCAAATGTCCAAGGTGGGATCGTAACACTGTAGGGTGTTAGTGAAGTGTTTTCCAATTACGACGCCACCGGTGATGTAAAGCTTGCCGTCCTGGACAGTGCTGGCATGCCCAAATGTGGGTATAACAAGCGGTGAGGTATAACCCCATTCGTTCAGACTGGGTTTGAAGCATTCCACACTCGCAAGAGACCCCTGGGCATTTTTACCCCCGACTGCGTAAATGCGCTTCTCGATAGTGTCAAGAGTGAACAGGGCACGGCGTTTTAACATTGGATGCATCTGCCGCCACGAGTCGGTCTGCGGGTCGAAGCAGTGGACGGTGCCAATACTGTCCGATGCGCGTGAGTCCGATGAATACTGACCCCCTGCGATGAATACCTGGCCGTCCAGTGGGGTCAGCGCAAGGTCAAGACGGCGTATCGGCATATCACGGAAGGGCTCGGCACAGCCTGATAGTGGATGAAGTTGATAAACACGATCTGATGGTAATCCTTGCTTATCTTCCCCACCGAAGGCCAGAATCATCGGCTGAGTTGGATAAGTCCGGGTGACCCACGAATTTGAAAGGTTAGTGTCCAACTCGGCTTGAACTTTACCGGTAGTTTTAGCATTAGGGTTGTCATGGTTACACAGTGCCTCGGTGTTGTTAGCTGAATCGGAATGTTGTGTCACATCTTTCAATACGATACGCATCGGAGTCTTCAGAACGTGACCGTTGACCTCTTGTGCGTACTGCATCCTCTCCGGTTTGTGGTCCAGCCACTTTTGCGAGGCACTATGCAGGGCAATTCTACATTTCAGTTTTAAGTTCTCACTGTTGACCAACGCCAGTAGATCCTCGACGCACAACTCCAGGAACCCCTCGCTGATCATCACACGGGGAAAGTTCTCCATGATGAAGACCTCAGCTGCCGATTTCAGCTCAACCAGTCCACCCTCTTTGGCTACCAGATAAACATGGATGCAGTTATCCATGTCCACGTTTCCACGTAGGAAATCCATACACGATCTGGCCGTGCCGTCAATTTCCAACTCGCGCCCCGTCTGGAAAACCTTCCTCAATAATTTCACTCCTATTTCTTCGCTGCAAATTGAACCTGTGTACATAAATCGGACAAGTATCTTCATCACATTTGCTTGGACCCCTTCTAAGGAAATCTCGGTGTGCTCGTCTTTCACGATGTTTAGTGGAGTTTGGGGTTGAGGTTCCCCCTTGGCCAGTAGTCCCCAGAAGTATTTACTAGATGCTGCCAAGACTGCTTGATGCACATTGATGCGACAATCCTCCACTACCAAAGTGGCATCGCAAAACAAGTCCTTAGTTTGTAGACTCTCTAAGCCTTGTAGAACTCTCGTGCTGTGGTTGATGTTGGATGTTATCTGGTTCACCGATGTCTTGGCTATTTTTCGGTTGTTCTTATTCTTAGTCACGAATGTTTTGGGAAAGACCGGAGGTGGAACTTTGGGCCTCTTTGAGTTATGGCTGCGTGGGGATAAGTTGTTCATGCCTGGCTCCTGAAAAATAGAAAGGATGAAATCTAATTAATTTTCAATTTCCATTGATATTTTCATTAATAAATTTATTTATTTCTAAGGCTGACAAAAATGCTTAATATTAAAAGCGTTTTTTTCATAAACCTTTTTTTTATTTTATCAAACCTCTTGTGAAAAACTGATGGAAAAATTGCTGCAACTGACATTCACTTTTTGAGGTCACTTGTTGTGCTCACCATTTTGGTTAATAAATCTGAATCAATCTTGTTGAGGAACTGGAAGTACATGTAGCCAAGTTAATTTATTATCTTTTTAAAATTTCTTCTTCTTTTTTTGGACGGAGAATTACTGTGCAGCCAGTAGGTCGGTTACTCTCTTTGATGATATTATTACATAGTCAATAAATTCTAGAAACTATATTACTAAGGCTCCTCACGGAGCCATAGTTTCTAGAAGTAGAAGTAGTCAATGTTGTTATATTCTTACTCGGACATTTCGTCATTGCAAGAACAAAATGCAACCAATTTAGAAAACTAATTTGAATTGATTGAAAAGCTGTCAACTCGGCTTGTTGAGTTGTTATGGCTCTCTTTACATCAGTCAATGTGTTAAAAAAGAGAGCCACACAACATCAAGCTGAACAAACTTATTTTTGAGTTTAAATTTAGTTACGTGATATTTTGTTGTTAAACTTTCCTTAAAACTTTCTTGTTTTGGTTTATCCATACCTCCATGCATAAACTTACCATATTGTGACTACGATTAGGTCCTTTTCTTGTCAATTTATGAAGTCAATTTATGAAAAAAAGTCTCACAAAAATGCACCTATCGTCAGGAACCAACATCCAGGCACAGTTTTCGGCATGTGTTGCCAGGCACTTGTTTACAATTTAAATGCTCCACCAAACTGCACCGTGTAAACAAGATGGTCGATATCTGATGCGTGATTGGTCAGACCGCTAAATGCCGTCCACTCTGGTTGGCCAAAATGAAGGAAACATCTTTCACCAGTTGGTGGCGCCCTTCAGTTTATTTGGGCTAGATTTCCACTTGCCTTGGTCAACCCTGCGATGTAAAGCATCTTGAGAATAAAACCCACTTCGCCCCATGCCCGAAGTAACTTTCATTAAAAAACGAAAGTTTAGTGACGGATACATATTTTTCATTATCATTTTGTCTAAATTGTGTCGAATATTCATTTAGCTTTGATGTGGTCGATTTATAATCAGTAGATAGCTACCAATATTTAAAAGGAGGTCACTCAAAATACTTGACGGATCATTCAGACTATATTTTATACTTGCAAAAAAAAGTAGATTTCATCTTCCCCGTGATCTGTTACATTTCTTTGCAAACTTGTCGTGGCAATAATTTTGACATTATTTCTCTTTGCTGAAAGATTTGGTGTCATCCTCTTTATCTTTACGTATCTCCCTCTAAAAAAGTCTCTCTTAGTCCATGAAGAAGCCCCTTCTTCTTGCTCTAACGAGTCTCCCCCTTCAAATCTTCCTTCTATGAAATATTACATAAATAATACTCCAACACTTTGTAAAATTTCCAGCCCAGCGTTATCCTCTTTTTAGATAATGTATTAAGAGCAAATTGTGAACAATGGCCCACCAGACATTAACGAGGTCAATGAACCGAATGGAAATTAGAATCAGACTTAAGGCTCTTAATGGTTGCCTATTCAAATGGTTCACTACAACTCAACGTTTCTGGCATGACAGAAAACAAAGATGGTTTAAAGGAAACACTCTGCTGATATAGTGACAACTGACAAGGTGTTCATGCACACGGCATTTGAAGGAATGATTCCCTGCCTCAGTATAAATGTTGCCAACACTAGAGAGTGGATGACTGTTCCGTGTGCGAATGAAACTTCTCGAAAAGTCAGTAGAAACATTGATGTTACCGCTGACGTTAGTGCAGTTGTATCACACAGGCCTCGATCATCGACCAAAGAAGAAGCCCAAACAAAACCCTTAGATGTATAATGGAGGTAGAGATGTACCGACCACCAAACTTTACACACAGTGTCACGACATGGAGTATAGACCCTCCATAGCCAGAATTGGAACATCATTGAAATCTAATCCCATGTAATCAATCACCTGTTGTACTTGCAGGTGGCTGTGGCCTGTGGTCTTGGGCGATGAGTCACTGTGTGGGTGATGGCATTAGGTATTCCCCCTTTTGCGACAGCTCGTAGGCCTACATATACATCTTAATTTGTGCGGTTATAACCAATGTGTTGTTCCTTTTTCTGTAATAATAAACATGAATTGTGATACTCGTCATACAAAACAAGTCCAGACTATTTCGCACTTCAAGCCTCGGTTTCGTTTAATTGATTTAAATGGGATCGGGATAGGCCTATAGACAAGGTTGATTGATTAAGAATGTCTTGGTTTGTTTTGCTGAAGGATGTTCAATTGAGTGGAAGTTGTAAACAAACCGCAGGAAGCGAAACAATCATCGTGAACGTTTTGACGAATTAAAGTACACCAGGGGTTTGCTGAGTCACCAGTTGGGAATGGAGTACGGAAGTCTTTCATTCACACAAAAATAACTTGTTATGGTTTTTTTTTCAAGACAAGACCGCAATGAGATCATGCAGAAACAAAAATGTTGTACTAGTGTCGCGTCTGAATGCTGTTTGTTTTGAACGACTGACAGTATTTTGTTTCTGTTTTCTTTGTCATCTCTCCTTATACGTTGGAATCAGTGTTTGTTTACTGTACTCCACTTAATTTTGTATGTATGCAATCATACAAGAATGGCCGGTAAAGTAATAACTCAAAACAAAAGAAGGTCCAATGGAATGACAATATTTGCAACAACTCGAAATAATTAATTGTAAAGTGATTTGGTGCAAGGGTGTCTATTCTCTCCGGACACTTATACCATGGAAGTATATAGCCTCCATGCTTAGACTGTGGAAGTCTCGCGCGTATTCGAACATTGGGTTCCTTGACGCGTTAAAGCAATGTACGACGTGGGACCAAAGTGGTACAAAAAATGAAGTATTGCAACAGATTATACATCGAAAGTGCAATCTGTTTCATTGTGGACAAAAGTAATTTGATCTGATTGAATTCAACTGGAATGTGCATGCTTTCTTACGTCGCTCAGACTACAAAAGAGACGACAGCAAACAAGAAGAATCAAAATTGTTTCACGAATCACATGTCCTTAAAAACAAACCACATCGAGTTTTTACTACAGTTTAAAAAAAAAAAAAAAAAAAAAAAAAAAAAAAACCCGACGTTGGTCATAAAATGTCACCCTGTTCATCGGCACTATTGTTATAGTAAAAAAAATTTTTTTTAAAATAATATTTGATTTTGAAATCCCTGTAGAAAATGGTGACAAACGCTCAATCTCTAGTTTTAGTTTACAGTGTCTATAGAAATAGGGGCAGTGGACAGTTTTTTGTTGAAGGTATAGAAGGACAGGCCCATCTGGATAAAAATGGAAGCAAATCACTATCGTAGAGAGAGGGACATTGTTAATTTCGTGGACATCATAGTCAAAGAAGATGATTCACTTAAGCCGACATCCATCCCCTGCCCCCCCCCCCATCGAAAATATTGAAATTACTTCAATTTTGTTTTGGCGTTACGGTAATGTGTTCACGAACCATGGCCAAGTTTTTCTCGACACTGGAAATGATAAATTTCCTTTTTTTGTCTTTCCTAATAAGTCTTCCATCCGGCTGGGTCGAACAAAGGGTCATAATTAGATAAGTGAATGCTGCAATCTTTTGTTTGTTGCCAACTTTCCATTTTCTTTGTACTGTTATTACTTACACTGTTCGAACATTAAAGTAGTCACAAAATGCACTTCTGGGAAAACAACATTAAAAAAAAAAGTTACTGAAAACATTGTTAACTTGTGAACGCATCTTGAAATCAAAGTGACCGAGTTAGAATATTTTGTGGAAGATTAAATCTATTTTCATTTGCTGGTTTTCAATAAATATCCATACAACGCTACCTGTGGAAAATGATGCACCCAACACCGGGCATTATGCTTTGGTTATCTGTGTAATACCCTGCATACAACAGTGACAACGGCAGTTCTAATTCTCATACCACGAAAGGGACCAGACTGTCTTTTCCTTCCAGCCCCAGTTTGGTATTACCGTGAAAAAGGGTGAATCTGGGTGATATCGTTTTACTGAACGTGACGAGAGCGGTTTATGTCAAACGGTACTCTGTTGTCATGGTGGATTCCATGCACATTCGTGGACGTGCTTATTTTGATTGCTGCAACAACGTTGAATGTTCCCGGTGCAAACAAAGTTCTGTGTCAAAGCTGTTGCTTTACGAGTTATTTGATCCTCCTGTCATTAGGGAATCTGTTTAGTTTATCTCTATATTTTCGTAAAGGTTTCAAGACCCACCTTTATCTATGTTAATTTATATCATGTGCGCTATGATCTTGATTGGATAGTGCCTCATACGTTTTAATTATGTCTGTTATATTATCAAATAAGCTGATGGGATGGAGGGTGGGGGTGGGGGTGGGGGGGGGGGGTCTCAGCCGGTGCAACCTCGACAGCATTTCGGATGCTCTGACTGATTTATTTATACTGCTCGGTGTGAACTTTATCAGCAGTGAACTTTCTGATCGAAAATAGCCCAACAATTAACGCCGTTCTGTAATAGTTGATCGCTCTAATACTGAAAATGGATAAAGTGCCCGAGCCCACAGAAGTGTACATGGTGCAAATACATAACAATTACCGGTACAAGATAACTAAAATGCAGGGTAAACAACAGGTAAACAACCATTTACAGCGATGCATGTACTTTGTATGACTCGGTAATCTCTTTGTTCAAACACAACGGGCACATCTTCAGTGTCTCTTGTACTATTTTGTCGAAGTAAAGAGATTTGACCACGGTCTGGTGACTCTGTCCTTTAGTGCTTGAACAATCTGGTCTGTTTAGTTTCCGCTATTATTCCATAGAGTTCGAAAAATCAGAGGTTTCATCGCTGTCTGGTATCATGGCAAAGCTACTCTGCGCCATTCCATTAATAACCTCTTGAAACCTTGTTATGTAATTAATAAGTAACAGTAAACAAAATGTTGCAGGTAACTTAATTCGAATTATTTTAGCATTGTTGGTTGATTTGTATTTGAAGAAAAGTCCAATGAAATTTCACTGGATTTGAAAAACGTGATTGTTATTTAACTTTTTTTTAGGAGCAGGTTTATGTAAAGTTCGGCCATGATAACTGATGGAAAGGTATTAGCATGAAAAAATAATAGTTGTGACGTGCTCTTATGTAAATCTAGGACTTCGTGGTAATCGAACCATTGAAAATACTAATGGCAAAAAATTAATGTCTGCTCCATTTTTGTTTTTAGGGAAAAAACGACTAGAGCGTATAATATAACACACACAAATATAACTACGGTAGATTTAAATATCATATAAGTTGTAGAATGTGATACAAATATAAATGTTTGTAATTTTAATTGATATCAGTGTAATTATTATACTATTAATACAATTTATAGATGGAATGGTATTCTGAATGTAAGGGATGGCTTTGCAGCTATCAAAAACCACCCCTGTTGTGCTTCAATGGAACAATCCAATCAGTAAATCACAATAGCGTATTAAGGAAAGGGGGATCTGTGTGTGTGTTACGTGTGTATGTGTGCTTTGCCGAGAGAGGCCCGGTGAATGGGGTGCTTGCGTTTTAGGAAGTTCTGTTGCTCCATGGTTTACCTGAATTTGACCAAAACCTTACCAAACTTTCAGCGATCGAGGTGGATCATTTGGTAACCAAGGACTTCCTCTACATTCCGGAGTCTACAGGAACAATCTACTTGAGCTAAACTTTAGTTTCCCATTGGAAAAGTTTGGCAGAGGTTGCACTCACTTTTCAACTGGCTCATCACGCGTGGCTAACGTTCAGTGCACACATTATTGCAATGCCCATGTGTGTGTAGGACTAGGAGACTAGCTGTGCCTGCAAAGTTCAAACTTGGATTAAAAAACATTTTTTTCTACACCTCGTTCGAGTGATCAACACATCTTAGGTCTTCATTTTGTTCCTTGGTGTACTAAGGAAGCTGTATAGCAAATCTCAGACTTTTAGGGCAGTGCACGAGTCTAAAATGCCGTCAACGGGAAGGCTTAAGTTACCGGTACTGCCGTGGCTGGTCTGCGCCGTCTGTGTGGTCCTTGCCCTGGCTGTGCTGGTGAGCGACGCCGCTGCCGACTTTGACACGGAGTTGGTGAGTGATGGGGCGAAATCTGACCTGTTTTATTGCATATTTGCAAAGAAATATTATTTCGTGAAGTGCTTTATTGAAAACTTGACCTGTGGTTTTTGTTGGTTTTCTAAAATAAACAAAGTCGGGGCGGGGGGGGGGTTGTAAATTTTGTTGGTAGTTCAAGCAGTTTAGATCGTAATCATGGAGGTAGAATTAGTGTGTGAATATTGTGATTGAGTCAAATTGCACAGTCGAACCATTGAAGCAGGTAGCTCATAGTCATACTAGCTGTATAAAGGTTTATTGAACAAACATCAATTTAAGGTACATCTTGTGTTTAGGGCCAAGACGACCTACTAACCCCTCACATGCCAAATTTAGTTTGTTCCTGAATCCTGTAGTGTAGTATTAACTACACTATATACAGTAACTGCTAAATGTTTGTTCAAAAAAGTTTCAACACAAATTCTGTTATATAGGTGTTGAAAACTTGAATGGTTCACATAAGTGCCATTCTCCAGCATTTATTTAAACGTGGCCTTGTAGTAGATTTGATAAACATTGTTCCTCCGTGGTTTATCTACCCACTGACATGACTGAGTGATAAGGGAATTTTTTTCTTCCTCTTTTGTTAGAGTAGAATTGTCAGATGAAAATCCCTCGTTGCAATTGACTGTCAATCATAGTCATACCTCTTCTGTACTGCTACACTGGTTGATGTTTTGTAAATTGGTTGCTCCTACACGTTGTTGCACATTTACTACATATTGTTATTCAAATATTTCAACACTATTTTGATAATTCTATGTTCATATGGTACTCGTATTTAAATGTGGTTGCCATCTGTTTTGTGGTAACACCATTTTTATACACTTTGCTGTGTAGATTTGTTCTTGTGAACTTATAAAAGTTGTATTGCTATTTATTTCTACTGCTGCGGAGTAGCTTTCCGAATTTGAGAGACTACTTGGCTCCCTTAGAAAATTTGGTTTCCCTTTAAAGGAAGCCAGATTTAGATACAAGTTAGAAATATGGTTTGCTTGGAATATTGGAACTAATTTTGTTCTCATTTTGTCCAATATAATTGGCCCTTGACAACATTTGGACGCAAGTAATGATTGGTTTGTTTGAATCATTATTGATGGCATGCAGCATTTGTATAGTCAAGATAAAAAACAAATCACTGGTTGTCACAAAATTTTACAAGAGATGTGGAAATTGAGTGCACTGTAATACTATTCCTTGATATGAGTAAATGAAAGTACTATGTCAATGTACATAAACGTGCAAAGCAACAACGATTTTTGTTGTTGCAGGTTCATCAATTTTGTACTGCATTTTTTTCTATGAAAATCAATTTCATGTTGAGAGGTAGCCAGGCAATGGTCTAGGGCAATTTGCCCTTTGCACGGTCAGCCATTTGCGTGTAGAGCCTCGAAATAAGCATTATAGGCTATTTCTGTATTGTCACTGTAATATAATGACACTTTCACCAAAACAGATCTAGATACATACTGTACATGTACATGTAAACACAATACAAATGAAACATGAAGTCGAGGCTCTACACGCATGGCGGATCAGTGCAGGTAGCGAAAAGTCTCAAACTTGTCCATTATCTGATTCTACCATGGACTTTTGGACTTGGAAGACTGGACTGGTGTGTACTGTGCAGCAAGTCAATATTGTAGTAATGATCCTCTATACACTATGCATGTAACTATGGACGATGAAAGTTTAGTCATTGTCAAGTAGGGGTCTGACTGGCCCTGTACAATGTCAAATGTCCATGTAAAGTGGACAATGGAAAATAAGTCACTGTAGAGAGTCTGGTTAAGGCTTGGCTCTGGCCCTCTTCAATGTCAATATGTCCATGGTCTATGGTCTGGACACAGACAGTGATTTCGCAGACAAGAAGTGGGCAGGCAGGCTCCCTACAGAACATGAGTGCCACCTGTTTCAACTTCCACTGTTTGATCCCTGGTAAACTGTCCTACAGATAATAAGTTAGTGGTGGAAATGGACACCATATGCTGCTGGTACATGTACATCATTCATTCAACCCTATAGCAGGTATCTTTTACACAATGTAGTCTGCAAGGGTTGGAGATCAATGGGAGACGAGGGATACCATGTTCTGTAGGCATGGAGCTAGTGTTTCCCCTGCCAATTCTAACGCTCGCTCATTTTTTTGCCAGTATCACCTCCTTATTAATTACCACATGTCATGTACATGTAAGAGCATTTTTCTTGACCTCGCTTGAAGAACTTGCAATTTCTGTCTATGAAATCATCAAATGTTGGTGTGTACAGTACATTCTTGTGGGTTTGCAGACTGCGTTAAATAGGCCCTAATCATCAATTTAGATGTGTACCACTTTAATGTCTCAAAGTTTCTGATTATTAAAATTTTAAAAAAGCAACCAATAATTATTAATTTTAGCTAACGTTGACCTCAGTGGTGGATAGAGGGAGTGCAAGAATGATTCCAGTGCATGGCACACTGGATTAGGGGCTGCCCATACCCCCCCCCCCCTCCCTTCACTCTCAGCCTCCTCCTTGATAAAGAACTCTCTGGACCCACCCTTTGGACTCTTTGGACTTACAGCAGGAAGCATTGTCTTTTATTTTGTATCATGGCTTGCTGAGAATGCCCACTGTCACAAGTGGTCGACCCAGAACAAGCATTTCTTTTAATCAAACTGGACAAACTCACAAGGGATTTCCAAATACAATCCGTCCCTAGTTGACAGGTTTTTTTTCTCAATTCATCAACCCACATTTCGATGCTTGGACAATGCTGGTTTGTAAGAATCAACCTCCAAATTCCTGCTTTGAAATTACTGTGGCCGGGGCCCCTGATGAAAGTGCAGAATAATAGTCCAGGCAGGATGGAGGTTAATGGTCAATTAACCCTTTTAGAGAGCTGAATTCATTTCATCGTTCAAAAGTCAAGCCAGAGCCACCATGGTTTCACCATTTCTGCCATCATTCAGCCACACTACAATCCACCCTAATCAGGTCTTTCAAATCCCAAACAGGGTTTGCCCTCAACTTTCTCAGGTTGACAAGCCAGCAGAACCAGTTACTCTTGTGTCATTTCAGTGGTTTTCTTTCAACATTGTGTTTTTTTTTTTTTAGCCTGGGCAAGTAATTTAATAGCAATCCTTGGTTTTACGTGTCGTGGTGGGAGGCAATAAACTAACCAGTCTGAACATTGATTTTCACTGGTCCTCATGATGTGTTTTAACTGGTGTGGGGCCAGTGAATAAATGTTAACCACTTTACGTCGAACGATGTGTACACGCCAAAAGACTTGCCAAATTTTTCTGGACTAACTGACGGCGGACAGTTTATTACGACTGGAACAATTGCGGAGTGCCCTCAGTGCTGGCATCCGGACAGCTGACGGAAATATCCACATAGACTTTCCATTGTTGGCATGCACCCATTCAAAGAGGGACACCAGGTATTTGAAAACATGCCTTGTAATATCCCTTTTCTGGGGGTTATTAACCCCCGATTCCAGACCTTTGTCCTGTGGTTGTACAAATGTTCTATACAAGAATGGACAGGCTGCCACCAAAAATAATACCGCGGGTGGGCATGGTAAGGTTTTTCAGAATACTGACTTGAAATGGTTAAGGAAGAATGTTACATTGGTGTTGAGTTGGTGAAAAAGGATCTGAAAAACTGAAAGTCAGAAATATTGTTCTGAATGAAGTTTTCAAGTGCAAACCAAATGTATCGAGATGTTATCACCAAATGAAAGGCTAAACCAACACCAACTTAACAACGTAACTTTATATCTATTATTTTATTATCATGGACCCTACACATGTATAACTTTTTAACTTTGACATTTCAAAAAAATGTGTTCCATTTCCTTAAATGTACCCCATCAAAAGCCTAGAGTAATTTTGGGAAAGTCGGTGTGGACATTTTTTTTCACAGGGTAGCAGCTTTCATTGTGCACTGGGGGCCACTAGTAAACAAACACATCAATCAATGTGACCAAATCAATGCCACAAAAGATTCACAGTAATCCAGGAGACTGGGCAACAATGAAATTTGACAACAAAAACATACCAACATACTAGTGTTTCCCCCCTGAAGTTCTTTGCTGACACCACCTTGCAACAGTCGCTGGCACTCTGTATGTAATCATCTCGCCAGTCCTTTGGGGATTTATTTAGTTAGGGGATTAGTGGCCTTTCCTGGGATAAACTTGGAGGGATTAGCCGGTGGTGCAATACATTTGTTGTTTTTAGGTTTTGGATTTTATCAGGAAGGGGTAGGGGGTTCAAATAAGTTGGTAGGAAACAGCCTCCGGACTTGTAAATTCCAACAGGTACATATTGTAGCTAATTACAGAGATTTAAAAAAGGATTTACAACGAGTACCACACGTTTGTCAGTTAACAATCTGTGTATGGTTGAAAAGCTTGTACCTTGTAAACGTACACTATTTTTGACCCTAACAAATCCCCCCCCCCAAAAAAGTTCTTTGAACAGGAAGTTGTCTCTGTAGGACATGAGACTTCAGGGCAAAATAACAGTTGCTTTACCATTAGGCCAGGGAATACCAATATGTAGTGGTGCCAATATGCAAGAACTGCGGGCTGATATGTGCGAACTGCTGGCTGATATGTGCGAACTGCTGGCCGATATGTGCGAACTGCAGGCTGATATGTGCGAACTGCTGGCCGATATGTGCGAACTGCTGGCCGATATGTGCGAATTTCGGACAGGAATACTCGAATTGTGGCTGGGATGCACAACAAATAGCCCAAATAAATACATATTTTATTTATTGAGTTTTTACTTCAAATCAAAGTCACTAACATCATGAAGATAAAATCATTTGTAATAACCCAGAGTGCATAGGCCAAACTTCAAAAAAATCTTCTCCAGAATGCCCCATAGTTTTGACAAGTCCTGAGGAGAAGTTAGAAACAGTATCATGATCGAGTGGAGCTTGACCCTATGACTCTACCTTTAAGCAAGTAAGGAAAGGAGTGAGTGAACTCTGCCTCTCAGATCAAAAGTACTTTGAAAGCGATGTGCAGAATTAATTGAAGGATTTTTTTTTTTTCCAAAGTCATCAATAGAAAAATCTTGTTGATTATTCCCAGAAACCACAAGTTGTTAACTGACCCCTAATTGGTCTCCCTTTGTTCTGATAAGAATTACAATATGTTTATTACTACATGTGAAGGAAGCCCTCCAGACAGAATACTAAGGGGACATGTTCATCATCACCAGTTGCCTGGATATATAATCTGTGGGTCAATTAAGAGAGAAATGACAAGGCTGGAAAAAAAAAATGTTTGGATAAAATTGCTCTCGCAGCATTCTCCCCTAACTCTGGAGGACCAGTCAAAATTCTGTCCAAATGGTGCAGCCGGCTAGTTCAGTGTTGTGTTGAATAAGCATCTCTATTCAATATGAAATATGGCTTAGGAAAAAGCTGAGGGCACTAGTAAAACAACAAGCATACCTGGTCCTGTAGCTAGTCTTCGAAAAGTTAAGGACATTACAGAATTGGTAAGAATTTTGTTGTAAAAATCTTTTGATCACAGATTTACATAAAACTTACACGTCTAATGATGATGAAGCAGAAAACATCTTGAAATATTACTGTCTGAAATGCCATATTGATGAGAAATGAATAAACTAATTTTCCAATTGGAGTTTATCGCTCATGTGTGTTTTATTCATTGTTGAAGCTATATATGATTTCATGCAAATGTGTAATCGGTTTTTCACTATTTTCTGTGACCCAGATGGCAATCATCTCAACTTCTACAGGTTGTCATTTATGTATATGGTGGATTACATAAAGTGCTTACACTGCAGCAACTGTTTTGTTACAAAACCAATTCTGTATGTTCCTTTAGGGCAAGCAAACTCTGCTCTGTAATGTTTCATAAACACGTGAGTTTGGAAACCTCTATACAGAAGATACATGCAAGGCCTGGAGTAATGAAGGCCTTGTTGCCTGTGTCTTGGCCTGGTCTTGACAATTTGTTCCTTAAAGGTATTGTACACTTTGGTACAGTCTCAAAATATGTCCACATTTGGGGGATTAACATAGCAGGGAAAACAACCCTTAAAGTTGAGCACATGTTCATCGATACGAGACAATAGTAACAGATTCTATTGTTATCTGTTTTTTCAGACAATGAACTAATGCTTGTACTCGTTTCTCAAAAGTGGATGCAAATTTAAGGCAGAAAATATTTAAGGACCCCTTCACATTACTACTTGAATAGTAAGTTTGTGTGCATCTGTGACATTGTGTTTTTGGTCTTACCAATAGTGTCAGGCCTTTAACTCTGGAAAAATTGACCAGAACGGGATGTAAACCTGCAACTGAGCTATCTAGACTCAATGTACAATAGGCAGTCTCCATTATTCTCCATACTGAAAGTTACACATTTGGACTGGGTGTACATTATATATGTATGAACCTAATAGTCCACTAACTTGAAAGACAGAAAGTTGGCTTCTTCTGTACTCTCTCAGTACTAGTATGACATCATCTCTTTTTGATTAACACAGTCTTCTAATGCAGCGGAATTTATTTCATTTCCTTCCCTGATTTCCACCATGCAAACCAAATGTTACCATGTCACATGAGATTGTTTCTAAGTGAAGGTCAGGGTTTAGGGCTCGGAGACATGAAATACTTCCAGTACAGAAATCTGGTTTTCCAATATTCCTCAGTCCCATTTTACTCCTTGGTGCTTTAAATGTATTATACAGGGTTGGTAAGGATTGGTAAAACATCTTGTTTAATTTTAGTCTGAAAAATGACTGAATATGAAGTTCGTACAATTTTATTTTCTGTGAAATCTTTCACTCTGAAATGCAGTCACATTAAAAAAACTATCTGAAAACCTGAGAAAAGAAAACCTGCAACAGCTGATTTCGGTTGTTACAACCAAAATTAAGGACAAGTGTGTTTAAATGCTGAAAATTTGTGCATGGTTTTTCACTGTAATCCTCACACATTGGATTTTAAAACCTAAATTTTCACCGGTTTATTTCATGTAAGATGGTTGATCACACAAAACATGAACACTGTCTGCACTTTTTTTGTCAGCTCCAACCAATCTTGAATAAATGCCTTTAAGTCCAGAATCAGATCCCAATAATCAGTTTCAATCCCACAGTATACCCAGGCTCCCTTGTGGGTTGTGCTGGAACGTTTCCTGGGAAAGTACAGATCATACGTTCTTTTTTTACGATTCAGTAGAAATGACAACATTTTGTGGGATTATAGGATTCTGTTCATGATTGCTGGTTCACGACATGGTGTGACAGCTGATGTGGAATCGTGGGACGGCACAGTATGTGTGACTTAGTTTGTTTCTTTGCTGATTGTTGAGATTTCCTGGGTTTTTAATGTTGGGTTTTCATGTAATAAAGACACGACTTATCAGAATTGTTTTTAATTACTGTCAATCTGAAAGCTCACCAATTATAAAGTTAATGCAAGTACAGGTAGGCTACATGCCAATCCCAAAGAGAAATATTTATGATTAAATATTGTCAAAGTTGATGAAATAGCATTTAAAGTCAATCAATGTTGCTTAGATCGATTGCCACAATCCAAATAAGCCAGTTAAGAACCGAAACAAAATCGCCCCAAAACATAAACCTTCTTTTTATAATTTTCTCTACAATATGATCACCGCTGTATTTGATGAGATAGTCACAATGTTTGTCATTGTGTTTTATTTTAAGAACTAGGGGCCAGGAGTTAAATCTGCATATAACAAAAAACAAAAACCAAAACCCAAAACCGATGGGCGTAATCTTTAAGATCTGTATTGCATCCTGTCTGTGTTACATATTTGCAAAAGTTGAATGACAGATAAAATAGAGTTTAAAGCGAAAACATTTTCATTACATAAGATGCTGAGTCACATTTTATAATTAAAATTCATGTGCATGATAGAACTTTTTCCAGTTGTTTTTGTGTTTAGGGGGCCATTCAAAATAATCAATGTTTAAAAATGTTGATCTTTTTTTCGAAATTATGGTTTGGTGTGGGTCAAAAGAAAGTAACTGAAAATCTAAATTCAGTTTTCAATTCAAATAATAAGAAGTCTGTCTTGTGCAGCGCCATTGTTAACAGTAATTCTAGTTTGGACAGCCGAACCTTGCGCCCGATGGGGAGATGGTGATGGTTTTCTCATTTATTTCTACTGAAAAAGCTTTTTTGCTGCCAGGAAAAGCCATTGAAAACTTTAGGGAGAACATTTGTTTAAAATATCTGCTTCATTTGAGGCATTACTTTGTCCAGTCTCAATATTTAAAAATCTAAACTTGGTGTGAAAAAAGGTCGAAATTTTTAAACATTGAGCATTCTAAATGGCCCCTTATTAAATTTAAGAGCCGTTTCATGAACTACCCCCCCCCCTCCACACCCCCAAAAATATTGTTAAACTTGTTTTTCGAAAAAGGGTCCAATTTTCAGCACTCACTTCACAGGTAAAGGTTTAATTTAGTCCTTGGTTTTGAATAGGGTAACCCTGGCTGTGTCGGGAGTTATGATGAATCGGTGAAGTTATCTCAAATTAGGGATTTACGTCGGGATTTGTTAACGTGAAGAATTCCCCTTTGTGGACGTTCGTACAAAGAACTTTGCCAACTTCATTCTGGCATCAAGGTGAGAGGTGGAGAGTTTATAATTGACTTCAGAAGAGGCGGTGATTACTTTATACATCAATGTTCGGAATGAGTCAAGAGATTTGAGGGGACGTTTGGACAAACAGGGTTGTTGTTTTTTTTTTTTTTAGAAAGAAGGCCAGATGATAATTAATTCATCCGTGATTACTCACCTGTGGCATTATGGGTAACATCATTATGGGACAGTTGCAAGGTCTTTTTCAAAAAGTAAAATATTCGAGCACTATGGAAAAAAAACTGTGTGTGTGAGTTGGGTAGGTTTACACATTCAAATCGGGGACCTACATAAAATAACAAAAGAGGACAACAGGGTCCCCGGTTTGGTAAATGTCCCCAGTTGGAAAGTGTGTACAAAACCAACTGGAAAAAGTTAAGTACAAACAAAAGTGGGACAAAAGGAGGTACCCGACTGTAGTCCAGGGAAGGATTTCATCTAGCAGTCTTGCATAGATATATATTTAGATGAAACAGTTTTTGTGGGCACTGATTGCTAATATTAAGTAGTAAATGGTGATTTTTAAGTAGCAACAGATACAATTTGCATAGCTCAGTTAATTTGACCAGGTTGGTTTACCAGGGAAGAAGGTGGCCGGGTTAATAACCCATTGGGCTTTCAAGTTGCCTGGGTGAAAGTTTCCTGAGCTGTTCGCACTGGACTTAAAATGGTCAAGTTACCCATTTGTTCGGTTAGTATACCCCCCCCCCCAAAAAAAAAGCGAACACCGGCTGTAGATGTCCTTACATGTACATGCAGATGCAATTTTGGAAGGTGTTTGAGCTCTGGGGCAATTTCCTCTGTCAAAAGTGACTGTGAGCCGAGAGTCAATGACCCATACTGCAAAACTCAATTATCCAGTAAAACATTTTGTACATTGGGCCCACAGCCACAGTCCTGCTTGGACTGATGAGTGATAGCAATATCACAGCAGATTACAGGTTACCTAATAGTCCTCATTGAAGGCCAGTTTATCTTCACTATCACAATCATGTAGTCTTCACCATGTCCTGGATTATCTTCTTTGCCATTAGATTAAAATCATGGGGAAAATAGATACACCCAACTCTTTGTTTACCTTAGGTTAATAGTGGCTACACAAGCGGAGGCAGGCATGCAGTAGCAAGGTGTTCAAAAGTGGGGCGACCAATTAGTTGCAATCCCCGCGAGTAGTTGCGCTATTGCATACACAAATCTTGACAACTGTGTCCAACAACCGCAACAAAACATACACAGAAAGCATAAAGCCTGAAGAGGGAACCAGACTACCCCAACTTTTCTCAAGTGGAGCACAACTCCCTTTGATGTCTGTGATGAAATAAAAAAAAAAAGTTTACCAAGGCTGAGACCATGAGCACATGTCATAAAACCTGTAAGCCCAGCAGACGTTTGCTGCTTACAGAGCAGCCCGTGGCTCATTTTTGATCTTTTGTTTGAAGGCCCTATTGGTAAGATCGAAAAACACAATGTTCACAGATTCACACATAACTTACATGATTTAAAGTAAGTAATGGTAGAAAGGGTTCTTTAAAATATTTCTGCCTAAAATGCTATCGTTTCTGAGAAACGAGTAAAACAAGAGTAATTATCGCGCGCGATGATTTGAAAAAACAGAAAACACATAAGATCTCTTTCACTATTTTCTCGTGACCTCGATGACCAATTGAGCTCAAACTTTCACAGGTTTGTTTTTTCATGCATATGTTTAATCACACAAAATGTGGACACTGATTTTGAGCTGTTACCAAAAGTGTACAATACCTTTAACCGCTGTTTACCGGAAGCAAAGCAAAAGGCTTGCTGAGTCACTGACTGGTCGACTGGTTCTTGCTTAGCGATGATTG
The DNA here is from genome assembly GCA_032158295.1 of Pycnopodia helianthoides. Lineage (NCBI taxonomy): Eukaryota > Metazoa > Echinodermata > Asteroidea > Forcipulatida > Asteriidae > Pycnopodia > Pycnopodia helianthoides. Next base: position 12,799,849 of record CM063260.1, read on the forward strand.
ATGAATTAATTCCTTTGTGAATGCGCACACACGCTTTCTAAATCTTCTTGAATGTTTTTATGAGACACATGCAACCGTAAGCACAAAATAGACACATGCTCCTCCCCATTTGAAATCTGGACTTTTGAGTTTAAAAATGACCCAACTTAAAGGAACAATACAGATTTGGTTTTTGATAACAAAACAGTTGTTGGCAGTGTAAGCACTTTATGTAATCCACCATATACATAAACTGACAAACCTGTAGAAGTTTGAGATCGATCGGCCATCTAGGTCAGGAGAAAATCGTGAAAAACCGATTACACATTTGCATGAAATCATTATAGATTCAACAAATGAATAAAACGCTCACTGAGCGATAAACTCCAATCGGAAAGTTAGTTTATTCATTTCTCATCAAATATGACATTTCAGACAGAAATATTTCAAGGGATGTTCTGTACTATCATCATCATTAGACCGTGTAAGTTTTGTGTACATGTACATCTGTGATCAAAAGTATATTTTACAAGTTTTGTTCTTACCAATTCTGTAATGTTCCTTTAAAAAGTTACATTCTAGTGTTGTTAAAATTAATTTTCTATTCACATACAGACGATATACTTGGTTTTACCATGGCAGATTAACTGAGTAGATGGCAAAACAAGCGTGCTGAAAAGGGGCTTGTTCAAGAAAAATGCAAATGGAAACTCTGTTTTAATTGGCTAGAAGTGCCCCCCCCGACCAAATGGCACTCCCTCGTTGGCCCTTAAAATTTCACTCTAATTACTGCGCTGTATTGAGGGAATGTTTTTAATGTAATGTTAGAGTGCCAGCTTGTCAATGTCAGAGACCATTCCGAGTTATCGATCTATCTGCATCACACTGAAGTTGTTTGTTGTCAGTGAAGTTCTATGTCAGCAACGTGTTTCTGGTTCAGGTCACATTAACATGTCCCAGCTGTTTGCAACATGGATTCTTTACCACAAGATCATGGTCTGGTTTGACCCCAAACAAACACACCCATGCCCCCTACTGCTTACTAATGGCTCATTCTGTGATGCCAAGTACTGTAACATTTTACTATGCTATACTTGTACACTATGTCTATAGGAAGAAGAGTGGGTTTTAACCAGGTCCCAATTTTATAGAGCTGCATTCATCAGCCAAAATATTGCCTAACAATTTTCTGCTTAGCAGAAATGAGCAGGATACCAGTCACATGTGACTTGGTATGTCGGCTTGTAACCTTATTCTGGTAAGCATTTTTGTGTAGTTTTGTTGTTGTTAGCTAGTTTTCGTGCTTAAGCAGCTCAGTGAAAGATTTCCCTAGTATAATATCAAAATGCTTCACAAATTGTAATCAGTTGCTACTCAAAGAATCATCATTGTTCGCTACTCAATATACATGCATCAGTGTGTTCAAAACATTGTTCAGTCTGAAATATTTTGCTAAGCAAACTTGCTGGATGAAATCGTACTGTGTCTGCTCCACTGCTTAGCGTGGAATATGTCGCTTACGCCCTGCTACAGTCCAAAGGAAGTGTAAAATCGTTTGGTAAGCACCACTCTGCAAGGCTCAATTAGAGCCGCTGAAGCAGCAAACATGGCATAGATATTTTCTTCTATACCAGTCATAAATGGTACATGTTGAATGCTATTTTGGCTGGTAACCTTATTCTTGTAAGCGTGTTGTTATTATGCTTAGCTACTTGTGACGAGATCATAAAGTTCTACCACGTTGTTGCAATAAATTGACGAAGAAAGCTGCTTTAAACTGTCCAACTACTTTATTACTAATCAGCTCCTTTAAACTATTTGTATAATAATTCAACAACTGTGTGTGATTTCCTGAAACAAGAACAAAATAAAGAAACCTTGTAAGTACAGTACACAATGCAATTGCAAACTGAGGCAATCTTCCTTATTCTAGCTAACTTACTCTGAGATTGTGCACAAAATGCAAGGAAACTTAGACTGCTCAAATCCTTGCTAGGAAAAAACATAAGTGCAAAACACAGCCTAACTATATTGGCCTAGCTAAACTTGTAGACGACTGACGGCGAGTTTAACTCTGGGCGGCGAATCACCAACTCACACAGACAAAATATCAATCCGCGACACTGAACGAGCGTAGCCCTGCTATACTAACTTCCAACTAAACATAGCAAAAAGTAGTGCGCTGTAAATCGCCTCGTATATCGAAGAACAACAATAAGAATCAACTAACATGGATATTAGTAAACACCTGAACATAGCGTAGATAATCTTAATCTCCTAACAATTAAAACCACCAGCGATAATGAGAACTGAAAAAGGAAAAGTCCTACGCAAGACCCGTGCACCCCCTAAAACAATGGCGCAGGCTTCCCGCACTGAATACATGCAACCAAATCTAGGCAGTAACTGTACGGAGGATTAAACAACAACGATCTAAAACGTCTCTAAAGAACACATTACAGAGAATTGCAAACCCACAGATCGAACCTGCCAAATCCTGACATAACCTTACAAAAGATGAATAAGGTCTACATACCTTAAAATGGCAATAAACTTGGTAAAAAAGGGAAATCTGGAGAGTAAAACCTTTAACGTTGAAACTTTACGAAACTCGTGTGTAGAAGTGCTTAGTCTTGAACTCAAGGCGCACAGTTACAATGAACTTCACGCGTCAAGGGAAACAGTAGACATGTCATGTCATGACACTACTTTTTGTGCTTAAGCAGCTGTATGAATTTGGGCCAAGGTTGTATGGTTGGGTTGTTAGTGTTACTGTACATTCACAACAGAATTTTCTGTTTTGTGCATTTCCGACCGTCTGAAGCCCGGTTTACAACCCAGTTTTACTTTTAGACTTTGACCCAATAGGCAATAAACACAGTTTTAGTAAATCTTCACTTTCTATTCCTGGCTGCAACTATACACTCTACCTACAAACATGTAGCTCTTGATGATGAAAGAAAACATGATCTGCATAGACAGCCCTACCTTAACAAGTTTAACTGGCAAACAGTTATTGCTTTTTTTTATGGCTGTTTTATTTGTTGTCAAATATACAATGTGGATCTGTTCTGCTTGTTGTGTGTACTGCACATTTAGTTCACTTGCGCAGACAAAAATAATCTTTTGTGATGGTTACGGGGGGAAAAGGTCAGAGTCTGTTGTCCCCACAAGTTTTGATGGAAAGTCTCCTGACATGTCTGGTCACGGTCCTCCGGTTGTATTCACTTCTATACAGAAATCTCACCGGAAAAGAGTTTAACAAGCAAGCTGTTTTGGTGTCCCTTTGGTCTGAGCAATTTATAGCTCAGCCAAACTTCATCAAGAAACCATGGAAGACTTTGGAAAGTTGTTATACAGAACATAGTATTAGTATTGTTTTTCTGAGCAAATTGTGGATGGGAACCAGTCAATGATAAGTACATGACAATCAGCATTTTGGCTGGTAACCTTTCTATGCGAATTATAGATGGGAACCAGTCGATGAAAAGTACATTGCAACAGCATTTTGGCTGGTAACCTTTCTATGCAAAACATAAATTTATGGGAACCAGTCAATGAAGAATACATGGCAACAGCAAAAATGTTTGAATCTGAGAAACTATTCATGCATGAATCGTTTCTCAGATTTCTGAGGGTTGACTGAAATTTCAAATATCTGTAGTGGCCGTTCACGAATGCTGTGGCAAGAGATGCGGTTGGTAGAGATGATTTCCCATGTGACTTTTATTGTCTTTTCTATATAGTTTTGCCCATAAATCAACTTGACAAAAAAACCAACCTGTACCTGTATGAACCTACCTTTAAAGTAAATGCTCTAAGCATTTTTTCATGATTCAAAACTGCTCTTTTTAAACTGGATCGTGGTTGAAAGATGGTCATTGTTGGTTTAGCCTTTTGTTACGGAGCAAGAAAAAAACACGTGTTGCCTAAAGAGCATCATGCTTCGTCTAACTCGATTTATAATCGTTACATTTCATGAATGTTGGCTTTTTGCCTACTTTTGGGACTTACCATGATCGTAAAAAGTTTATGCCCAGTACCAGTTACCCGGAGAAAATGTTCAGTCAGATTGTCAAAGTGAACAACGGAAGTCCATTGCAGATCACACAAAGAAATAACCCAAATTAAAGCTTATTTTGATGACTCTGATAGAAATGTGCATCACGAAAGAAAGGGCGCAAGTAATTAACCCTCCTACTGTCAGTGACTCTTGGCAACATTTTCCAGTGAGTTGATCAACCATTTGAAATCATTCGACTACCAAGGTTTTGTACGGTGGCACAACTGTGCAAAGAACTAACTGTGTACTGTGTACATGCATTCCCTCATGGTATCATATTGCAGGCTGGCATAGTTTATCTATCATTCAAAACCACAGTGAATGGTATTGAATGGTCAGACAGCAAGAGGGTTTTAATATGCAAAATTGTATTTTTTTTCAAGAAAACTAAGTGGTGAAATTTTGATTGGTTTTTCTGCCGTTCTTAAGTCAGTATGGGGAAGTTAAATTCTGCATGGGAATGGGGAAGCATGCCGTCGTGCCTTGTGGTAGTTCTAGCAACAAAAATGTAACAAAAAAATGTTTTGTCTGGAAGTCATGTTATTGCTTACGGCCTTTTTTTCTGGGCACACAGGAGTTACAATAGGCTGCTTGTAAATGTTGGGTGTTTTTGTTTAAAGCTGGAGGGATGGGTTGAAACTGAAAGAGACTTGTTTTGCCAGTAGGCCATCACGTTCTCACTTTACTCTAGGAATACACCCAAATATAATGTATCTAGCCCCAGGCTGTCAGGGGAAAATAGTCTAGATCACCCAGGTGCTGATGACATTCAACAGGCATTGACCGAGAATGTCAATCACAAACCACCTGATCAAACTTAATCATCTAGTGTATAAACACAAAGTGTGTGTCTGGCTTCCGAAAGGTATTAAAGAGCTGTGCTTGTCCTTAAAGGGAGGGTAGGGTGTCTGCAAATGTTGGAGAAGATAACAAAGAATCAGACAGTCCAGCTGGCCTGGAGTTTCGTCTTGGAGAGGGCAAGGCCAGTTTCGTTGTGTAAAGTGCACTTTCATTTGAAAATCTTTAAAGTCTACGGTGAAGTGTTGAAGGGGCAGTGGAGGCTAAGACCAGGGCAATGGAGGCCATGTAATTCCAGGCCCGGTCCAGACTTCGGGAATAAATCGTTCAAGAAATAAGTCCAGCTTCGACTTGGGTGGTTGATCTTCATACATTAACAAGCCCACAGAGACTCTTCATGGGTTTTTGACAAGACACTTGCACTTGTTATGAAGTTGTTTGTCTTTGAGAAACTGAGAACTAATGGCCAAATGACAAAAAGTAAGAAACATGGCAAGGGTGGGGAGAGGAGGAGAGGCTGTGTATGACTTCTAAAGATAATTTAGGGTTGAACAAAGACAAATTGACTAGAGCGGGATTTGAACCAATGGCCTCTAAATGTGCCTGCGCTCTACCAACTGAGCTATGTATCTAGCCCTACATAATGTTGGCGGTCTCCCTATTTTGGTAATATCTTTATTCGGGTGTGTCCATCAGACCCCATTCAAATGTTAGGCCTAACTGCCGTGTAGCCAGGGATCGCACCCTTGTGGTTTATTACTTGACTTTATAACAAGATTTTGACAATATGGATATTTCTTCAGTAGAATCATAGAGCAAGTGTGGTAGAATCAACAGGAAATGTACTGGAAAACAAGCAGGCATTTCAGGGCTCAAATTTGGGGTAAATTCCACAAGACCTCAGGGGCTTGTAGCTCACAAGTTATTACCAGACCATTCATTATAATTGTGTGTGAAAGTACGATTGCAAACTGTTGTTATACCATTCCCTTTAATATTTTGCCCGGAACCTTAACAATGGGCTGCATGCTAAGGAGCTGCTGTAGAGTGAACCATGGTGGCCTGGATATGGATAATAACCCTTTCTCTAGGGATAAACCAAACTCTATTCAGTCTTGTCTCTTGAGGCCCTGAGGGTCATCTTTTCAATATCTTGACAACAGCATACTGCAGTGAGAGATTTGCAATTTTGTCTTGTGCCGCTAATCCATGGGGCTTTGGGAGATTATGTGATTAATGTGGATGATCTAAAGACACTTATAAAGATTGTTTTGTTATATTGTATGGGAGGGGGTTATGGCCACTGTGATGATTTCTGCCATTCTCAAATTCCCCCATGTGAAATTTTGAGGACATAAGGCCAGTCAAGATGTTTTTAGAAACAAGTACGGATAGCGGCCAAGATAGCCAAATGATTTTTCTGGGTCACCTTTTTCTGACAAGAATCAGAACGAAGTCCGACTCAAATGCTTTGTGGAGTATACAAACACAAACAATCCTGTGTTGTTAGGAATTTCAATTTGAAGTAATAAACCACAGGGAAACTGAATGGGTACACTTTTAAAACTGATTTTGGGTTGAACAAAGACAAACTGACTAGAGCGGAACTTGAACCTGTGACCACCGGATTAATGTGCCGGCGCTCCACCAACTGAGCAATCTAGCCCTATGTTGGTGGTCTCCCTATTTTGTCAATATCTTTGTTTGGGGGTGCCAGTCAATAGCCATTAGTCCTGCTCCTGTCAAGTTTTCTTTTCCACCCAAAACAATTTAAATTTGGATAATTTGAGGTTCAGCAAGATGACATTCTCCAAAATAGTTTTGAAGTATCTAACCTGAACATTTGTTTTGTAGACGCACATAAAATCTATTATTAAGATGTTGACGACTTGATTTTTTCTACACCCATATCTGCACAGCTGTACCCATATCGGGTCAAGCGATTTATTTATAAATTAGAGCATGTCGTCATGTTGGAAGAATGTGAGTGGGTTTGTAAGGGTATCGCTCTGCAGGGAAGTCTTGGTAGTGGGCTCGACGGACCGACCGCAGACCCTCTGCACAGGGTTAGTTTCTAGACCCCTAAACACTTTTAACCTACTTGCAGCACTGTGTGTGCGCACCCCAGCACAGTTGGAGTTTAGTAGGTTAGTTTTAAAGGCAGGTATGGAGTTTGGGAACCTTCTGTTACAGATGGTGCCACACTCTTGCAAACAAGTGACATTCCAGAGGATGCCCTGGCAGGCAAAATAAAATACATTTAACTTCAAGGTTCAAGGTTCAAGGTTCAAGGTTCAAGGTTCAAGGTTCATTTATTTTCCACAGTATCGAGTAAAGAAACATTATCATCAGAATACAACTTAACAGTACAGATATAAAGAACAAAAAACAATTATGACACTGCAGAGGGATCCATTTTAGAAGCAGAGCTTGTCAAACACAGTGTAGAGTATTACCAGCAATTACCGCTAAATTAGGTGCGAGTTGTGAACACTTAGTAAAATGTTGATTTCGTTTTTTTTGCAGATGGGAAATAACATTCCCATCACATGTGGAAAATTTGTTTAAGACACCAAGGTCATGACGAGGTCAGAGGTCATTGCCTTGGTGTAACTCCAGTCTGGTAAAACACAATATTTTCTGAAAAGTGACAACATTTCTCATAACAATTAACAGAAGAATAGACTTTATACCAAGGCTGTTTTTGTAGATTAGGAATCAGCTCATAATTCTTTATTGATTTGTATAATATTCTGCCGCTTTAAACTGTAACACCTCAAACAAAGCTTGATTCTCTCCAAAACTTAACACCTTCGTACACATTATAGAATCCTCGAGGCAGTTACCACCAATGGATGAAAATGTCAAAACTCAGCGTGCAGTGACACACAATACAGAATGTAGGTCCATAACAATCCACACTGCACTTGTGAACACCCTGTGCATAGAAACAGAAAACTTTGTACACGTCATATTTCTTTTCCTCCAGACATATACAAATACTTCCAAATTAAATTTGTCTACTGAATTCAGAGTTCTGGGAAGGTCAGATTTTCTCTGCAGTTGGTATTAAATGTTGGTATTGGTTATTTATGTAGTCCTAAATACACAGAAGAGTTTATTCATTCTGATTGGTCGAGAGGAGATCACACGGCCATGTTTAACAGGCATGCAACTTTTCCTCGGATCAGCTGATTTCCTCATTTTTTATTCTCAGTTTTACCATTCCAAATTGAAAAATACTATACAAAATCATTACAATTTTGTAATTTCCTCTTTTTTGGTGAAGTTACAGTTGCATGCCAACACTCTGCCAACTTGAATAAAGGCAAAGTTAAACAATAACTGTCACTAAAACAGTACTAAAAACAAGAAACTTCCACAACCACATCCATATCTTCCAGAAACGGATCATGATCAATCCCATGCATCCAAAATTTAACAGACCAATAATCATGCAGGCCACAATGTACTTCCAATGAAAGCCGAAGGTCCCTAAGCTTAAAAAAGGCAAAGTTAAACAATAACTGTAACTAAAACAGTACTGAAAAACTTGAAACATCCACAACCACATCCATATCTTCCAGAAACAGATCATGATCAATTCCCACAGCGGAGCAACAACCATGGAGGCGACCATGTACTTTCAATGAAAGCCAAAGGTCCTTAAAGGAACATTACAGAATTGGTAATTGTAAAATATACTTTTGATCACAGATTTACATAAAACTTACACGGTCTAATGATGATGATAGTAGAAAACATCCCTTGAAATATTTCTGTCTGAAATGCCATTTTTGATGAGAAATGAATAAACTAATTTTCCGTTTGGAGTTTATCGCTCAGTGAGCGTTTTATTCATCTGTTGAACCTATATGATTTCATGCAAATGTGTAATTGGTTTTTCACTATTTTCTCGTGACCCAGAGGGGCGATCGATCTCAAACTTCTACAGGTTTGTCAGTTTATGTATATGGTGGATTACATAAAGTGCTTACACTGCCAGCAACTGTTTTGTTAGCAAAAACCAATTCTGTAATGTTCCTTTAAGTTTTGGCGTTTTTTTTATTTATTGGATGGTGTGAGCTAGGACCCTCAGTGGGAGTTTGAAGACCTGACCCTCAGGCAGAGCTGTAGGATGTAACGGGTTTCACTCCATTGTAATGAATGAACACCATGGTCATCACCTGTGTAACCTTCTCCCAAAGCTACAGGACCCTGTGTGACAGCAGCGGGTCACATGTGGTATCACAATCGCTCAACCAATCATACCTTCCCAATCAAAGAATCATTGAACTCGTGCTGCGCATTTGCAGAGTTGCAATTGAGGTGAAATATAACTATGTAGACTGTTAAAGGGACTGTGAGTCATGGGTCACAATCGAGTCTTGGATTGAGTCTTTTATATAGGTCTCAGATTGAGTCTTTTAAAGCAGTGTGTCACATGGTATCATCATCCACCAATCAAACCTTCCATTCAAGGAATCAATTAACTTGTGCTGCCCATTTGCAGAGTTGCAATCAAGGTGAATATGTAGACTGTTAAAGGACTGTGAGTCATGGGTCACAATCGAGTCTTGGATTGAGTGTTGTAATAACAGTCTCAGATTCAAAGCAGTGTGTCACATGGTATCATCATCCACCAATCAAACCTTCCCATTCAAGGAATCAGTTAACTTGTGCTGCCCATTTGCAGAATTACAATCAAGGTTGAATTGTAACTATGTAGACTGTTAAAGGGACTATGACTCATTAATAGAAGTGGGTCACATGGTATCATCATCCACCAATCATACCATCCCAATTAAAGAATCATTGCACATTTGCAGAATTGCAATTGAGGGTGAAATAAAGCTTGTCTACCATTTCGTATCAGTTTTAAATAAAATTTACCGTGCGTTTGTACAGTATTAATTTTTTCTGAATTTTTCGGAACTTCCAAAGCAATTTTTGTTGTTGAGAAAAATCGTTGTCACTGTGACATCCTGACTAAATATAGAGAAGACCAAAAAAAAAATTCTCCTTCGAGAAATTATGGTATGTCTTAACATAAATAGGCCCGAACCCTGGCCGTCAGCCGCGGCCAAAATCTGCCATGGTATGCTGGAATCTCGTACCTACATGTACCTGCCATATGCCAAATTCAAGGAAAAACAATGGTGGCAGCATATTGATCTCTCGCAATCCTTGTTTGTTACAACAAATTGACGAAAGTCTGTAAATCGGGGATTGCACAATAACCACCAGAAAAAGGGAGAGTTCAAGCCTGAATTCCAGTTCAATTTGTCCCTCTTTGTATGGGGGGAATCCCACTGAAGCGTAAAGTGTTGAACACTTGTGTGGCATTGGCAGGACTGCAATCAGACTCTCACTTAAGAATGAACAGTTGGTTCATCGTGTCCGTGTACCAATCAATTTTGCTTAGGAGAAATATTCTACACCTTAATTTCCTTTAATGCATGACGTCAGACGTCTCCTGCTGATTTTCAAATACTAGCGGGCCATAAATAATGTACATTGTACAGGACCTGTAGGTGTACTCGGTCTGGCAGTGAACACGGGGTTCCACGGGAGGTCACCGGGAGGCCAGGTATTTTCATTTACCTTCTGCCAAGTACCCAGTCGATTTCAATTTAGAAGCAGATGTCTGGATGGAGCTGAATGTGGTGTGGGTACTTTTCCTGAGTGCAACTGAATAATCATGCCAAAAAGATAGCCGATATATATTTTTTTTTGCAAATGAAATAACAAGAAAACTAGTACCAATTGGCAGAAAAATATATTTCTATTGTAAATTATATGGTTTGGATAATGTTTCACTCAGAACATTTGAATCTGGTAAACGATTCATGCATGAATCGTTTCTCAGATTTCTGAGGGTTGGTGTCCATTCACGAATGCTGCAGCCGAAGATGCAGTTGGTACCCGCTGTTACCTCGCTAAACGTGAATGGATTTGACGTTCTTGAGAAAATACTTTGATTAGTTTTTGCTGTTTTCTCAGCCAAGTAGAGACCGTATTCAGCCGAAACTTTCAAATGTGACTTTTATTGTATCTTTCTTTGTACCTTTGCCTATAAATCAGCTTTACATTGACAAAAACCATAGAGTTATATAGAAGAACTAGAGGGCGCACTAGCCAAGTTACGCGACTCGTCGCGCGGGTGGTGCGGCCATGTTTTAAGTACCACTACCATTACTTTACTGTACGCAAAACAACAACATGAACACCGAGCGCGTGATGCGTGCATTTTCCATACGCACATCGTGTACTTCGTACTCAATTTTGCCCTCTAAAAAATGGCGCTCGTGTCTCCTTGCGGTCCCGGCGCGTTTGTGCACGCAGTATTGCCAGTGCGCCCTCTAGTTCTTATATATAACTCTATGACAAAAACCAATCTATGGCTTTAACATTGTGGCTTGAAATTTAGATACTTTGAATGATTCATGAACCGAATTTCTGTAACATTTCTTGAAATGCATGGGAAGACAATATAAAAAGGAACACATATTTAATTAATTGGTCCGGTCTATAATGCCTTCCTTCGAGTGAGGTTAAACTCAAGCGTCATTTAACCGACCAGACAAAGACACCCGCTTGTTAGAGAGGAAAGTTCAAATCACTGACATAATTTCATTTTCCTTGTAACGCTCAAATAGGGAAGTTAGTTAATGGGAGTTAGCTTCAAAGCGCAAAGTATGAGAAAACAAAAATTTACGACAAAATATAACTTGATAAAGCTGAAGCTTTGTTTCAACCTCTGAAAAAGGAAAGTTAAGACCATGAATTTTTAAAGTGAAGTTTTATCTTGGGTATAGGAACACAGGGCTGACACTTTGTTCTTTGAAACTTTACTTTATTTATTTGTCTAATTTTATTTATAAATTCTGGTTGTGAAGCCAACAATTCTCAGAAAATTGAAACTAATCGCTGTACTAGCCAAGAACCCCATGGAGAGAAGACAAGGAAGGAAGTTTCAGTTTTAGATGTGGGAGGAAAAACCCCCAGAGAATTATTCCATGGGAAACCCACGCAATCAGTTAGGGACTGAAAAACCCAATCCACATCTAGTGCCCCCGGTGGGATTCGAACCAGGGTCGAGGTGTAAGGTGAGGAGAGAAACCAATACGCCAACCAGAAAGCCAACCTCATCCCCAAGGTACATCTGTGAATTTCAAATTGATTGCTATAGTGCATTGTACATATAAGTACCAATAGAAAATTCACTTTGCAAGTGCAAGTACTTGTACACGTGTGTGCTTTGACTTGACACCTCAACAAATCAAGTTTGGATATATATTTTTGTTGTGTCTTATGTCTGGCTTTCTGCACTGACGTTTTGAGTTTGTATCAACAACACCCACCACTGGTCTTTATTGAGATTTCACGCCCAATTGAGTCGTTTGGGAGACTGAGAGGTCAACAGGGGTCACTGGCCTAATGTGGGTAGGGATTTCACAGTGTTTGATCAACTATTGACTTCATGGCTATACCATATGGATGTTGGTTTGTTGTCTGAAGAGTGGGGGTGTGTGTGAGGGGGGGGGGTTGTGAGGGGGTGGGTGTTACAGTGCTGCTAGTATCAATGGATGTGTGCCACAAACTAAATGCAAAAAAATGTTATAAATTGGCTGGGAGTTTGTGGTTTTGGGGTGTTTTTTTTCTGTGGGGGTGGTGGAAGGATAGAGCAAGGGTGGAAGTGATGGGGAATGTTTTGTCTATACAGTATCAATCTTGTGACTGTGCAAACAATTTCACACCCTATTAGACAAGCTTGAGACTTGTTTTGGAGACTACATGTATATGGGGCATGGCAGGGGTCACTGGACTAATGTGTCAAGTGAGAGGACTGGTGCCTGTGTTGAGCTGAACCAATGTTGATCTGGTTGTCGCAACTTTGTAGCGCAGCATGTTTTTGTTTGGGTTTGGGCTGGCTATCGGGACTAATGTGGTGAAAACATTGGCTTGATGCCTGTAAAACTAGACGGATGATTGGAAAATTGAGGGGGGCTAACTGATTTTAAGTTGTCCCGTGAATGAGAATGAGATAAGCGCTTTTCAAGTGACAGAAAGGGGCACATTTTAGTAAACTGTTTCCAGCTAGGGATGAGAGAAAATCAGACTTTGGTCTGAATTCAGAATTTTTAAAGTCTGCCTGGTAAACCCCAAAAATTATGTATTTTCCCTCAAAACAAATAAGTTGTGCTCTCTGATCTACTTCTCTAGCTTTGAGGATACTGTTTTCAAAAGCTCCTTGGAATCTACAACTCTAGGGGCCGATTTCGCAGAGCACTACGATTCATCTTAAGATGAGTTGTCAATATTTGTGACTTGTATTGTGACATCACATTTTGCTTAGCAATTATTTTAGCTATTTGTGAAATCATTCCCAGTGTTTACTAATAAGGTGGAAATGCCATCATTTCAAAGTACCTCCTAAGATCCGGATCGCAGTTTCAGACTTTTTTTGTTTTTTGGGTTAGCAGTGACTGTAAACCGCCTTGTGACTTGTGGGATTTTGTCCACTATTGACATTTTGGTTGTACTCAATTATATGGATGTGAGGATCCTTTGTTTTTAAATTGATAGATGAAGGTTTTCTCCTAAAGTTGGATTTTAAATCCCGCTTTTTGTGAGTGCTATATTATCCCACATGGAGATTTATCATTGACTGGTACCCAACTCATTTTTTGCTTAAATAGCATATAAATTTGTTATTTTTCTGCAAACAGCATCATGAACTTATGCCCCAATGATTGGACATTTGCACTAAGCAAGCATCCACACTTTCCTTTCGAAAATGTTTGACTTTGAAATGACCTCCAGCTCCACTCCTCAAATTCCCCCTTCACGGGTGGTACACCATGTTATAACCTCTGAAACATTATATGCATGGATGATAACAAACCCATGGCATAAGTCACTTTCAACTTTCCTGGCAGTGCTGAGATGGATGGAATGAAATCCTCATCCTCTCTCCTGGTAAACCAATACACTCAAGAGTGTTTCTAAAGCCTGTTTAAACTTGACATCTCTCGCTTCCTAACTTCCTGTGACAGCTTTGCTCATTGATAAAAATTTGCAAGATTTTTTTATGAGGGAAGAAACCGATCAAGAAATCTTATTTTCAATTTTTGTTTGTACGTCAGGCCAGTTTTTTTTCTTCTTCTTAATATGAGTGATTAAATTTATGACAATGATTTAAGATTTGTGTAAACAATTTACAATTTTTCAGATTGTAAAATAATTGTTTTCAGGTCGCGGATCATCTGCTAGGTATGCTGGGCAGGAAAGGACTTAAGTAATGTAAACTTTTAACATGACAAGATGGTTCATAGTTTATTTATTTATTTATTTATTTATTTATTTATTTATTAATTCTGGTTGAAAAGCCAAGGATTTTCAGAAAAGCATACTTAATCACTTTACTCGACAAGTATCACCAAGGAGAGAAGACAAGGAAGGAAGTTCCAGTTTTTAGACGTGACCCAGAGAAATATTCCCTCTGCTGCCGCTTCCCAGGTTGTATCGTAAACTTGGGTGTGATCCCTGGCTGTACAGCAGTTACAGGGTGAATGGCTTCTGACTGGCACCCCTGAACAAAGATATTGATAAAAGAAGAGAGACCGCCAGCAATAGAGCTAGATTTCTCAGTTGGTAGAGTGCTGGCTTGTTAATCTGGAGGTCGCATGCTCAAGTCCCGCTCTAGTAAATTTGTCTTTGTTCAACCCCAAATTAAAGAAATTAAGACATCAAACACATTTTTTTTCAATATGATAAACTGTAACTTTGTAACAAGTTTGCTTTCAGATAGAATTTTGCAAGGTTCATTTTCAAAGCTTTGAGCCATCACAGCCATGCACTGTAACTCCGTGTCCATCTCGAATACTTTGCGAGGAATCTCACTCTTGCTCCAGGGGAAAAAGAAACGATCCTCCGCCGCCGGGAATTATCAAATTTATTTATGATTTTGATAAACTGCTTCAGAGGATTTACAGTGTGTGTAATTCCGGGGAGACATGGAGTCTGGGCTGTTTGCAAGGTTGAAATAAATCTTCCAAGCTGGGGGGGGGGGGGGGAGGGGGAGGGGGAGGGGAGGGGACCTCATCTCTGAGATAAGAGGGTGAATCATCAAGAAATAATTAAAGGCAGTGGATACTTTTGGTAATTACTCAAGAAATACATAGGCATAAACACTTACTTGCAAGTTGGTAAGGAGCACCTGAGAGTTGCTGATGGAATAAAACATTGTGAGAAACGACTTCCTCTGAAAGTAATGTAGTTTTTGAGAAAGAGGTAAATTTCTCACCAAAATATTTGAAGCTGAGAAAGGCTTCAGTTCTCAGACATTGAAAGCACACAATTCCATGCAACAAGGGTGTTTTTTCTTTCATTATTTTCTTTTATTATAGTTTTACAAGTGTGTTATTTTTGCTTATATTGGGATACACTAAGTGAGGATTCTAGTCTTCGACAATTGCAAAAAGTATATCCTGCCTTTAATACACATCTGGCAATTTTAAACTACCATTTATTTATAGGGTGACCCCCAACATAGGGCTAGATAGCTCAGTTGGTGGAGCACCAGCAAATTAATCCGGTGGTCACAGGTTCAAGTCCCACACTAGTAAATTTTTCTTTGTTCAACCCAAAATTATTATAAATTTACCCAGTCAAAACCCAGGTTTATTACTATCTTCTTGGTTTATCTAGAATAACTTAAACAAAATGAATCTAGTAAGGTTTCTGCATAACTATTTTACATATTTCAATTAAATTATAAATTTCAAAATATTTTTTGACTTTTGTACTTCTGCAAAAAACTAAGTAAATGATTGACAAATTAATCAACCGACCAAAACATTTTTCTTTGAATTACAGTATTTTATATTGATTTATTACTTCCAACCATTATCATATAAACAGTATCTCTCTTTTGATAAATGTTTATATAATAATTGGGTGAATTTCAATTTTCAGTCACAGCTCACGCCATAAATCTCATGGTACTATAGGCCTAAAGATAATCATGTTGGGAAAACTTCCCTTGAAAGATTGTTGCCGAAAATGCTACAGTTTTTGAGAAACGTGTACAACTATTAAGTTTGATCTCTATAGTTTTTTGCTATTTATTTTTCTTGTGACTTTGATGACCAATTAAGCGTAAACTTTTACTGGTTCGTTAATTCATGTTACATGTAGATGTATGTCGGGTCACATACATAGTGCAGACAGACTTGTCTTTGACAATTATTCCCAGAAGAGGCGGCATGTTTTATAAAAAGGTTTGTAAACAGTGCAAGTATTTGTTGGAATATGTCTTTTTCACGCTTATTCCTTCTGTCCATCCACTTAATTGTAATTTGTTTTAACTTGTAGATTGGTTTGTGGAAAAACAAACATATCAACATTTGAAGTCTATAACCCAAGTTATATTTTCAATCAACAGAGCAAAGCAAGATGAAATTATAAATAATTTTTTGAAATTATTTTACGGTCGGTAGGCTAGCATCAACTTAAAAGTTGTAGAGAAAAACAATCAAATTTTTTTTTAAAATAACAAGTCTTGGTACAGTACAGGCTTTACTTATGGAAAACCTATTTCCAGCACCAGACAAAACAAGAAAATGTGATTTTTTTTCATAAGGTTGCGTCGCAGCTTTATTTGTACTTTACAACAGAGAAGTAATAAAACCAGTTTTCCTTCTGATTTTTACAAGCAAGAGGGTCAATAATTCCAGTTGACTAGGCACCAAAAAGTCTACCACGCCTGGGTGGTTTCAGTGTAGATTGTAGTCGAAACGTGACAACTTGTCTTTGCCAGTTCTTTTCTGGATCCCGGTTTGTCTGGTGTTATACTTTACTAAATCAACTCCCCTAAACTTTCTTCACCCTCTTATGGGTGAACAAAGTAAATTGCCTATACACCAGTTGGTAGCGACTATGTGTTTACCCTTTAGGAAAGTAGTTTGTGCATAGTTGTCGAAACTGGTACTTGACAGTTCCGCATCAACGATTGTGGCAAAGATACAGTTGAAATCTCAATTTCATGGTCTTCTAGTCGGAAGGACTACAAAACACATTGTGCGGGACACAAATAAAACTTCCGGAATGCAAACGTCGCCATTGTGCAGTCTGATGCATCAGCCCGTAGAAACTTTGCTTCCTGAATACTGACAGCGAGTTTAACAGTGCCTGACGACAGTCAAGTCTAAGGAATCGGGCAGAGAATCAACTATTGACTTCAGTTAAAGAATCGATGAAGTCAGTGTGTAGTGACATTAAGATATCAAAACAAGAGCAAATTTCAAGATTTTCAGGCCAAATATTTCCACATTAATTTTATCCAACAACTGTCCTTTTCTTTAGTTTTGTTTATTTGCTGTTGTAAATTTCATGCCATACAACTTTTTGCATTTATACCAAGTGTAATTTTTGGTTGGCAAGCAGTCTGCAACAGCAAAAAAAAAACTCTTCATATTTCGTTATTGTTACCACTTCTGAGCATCTCCCCTTCCCATTAATATGTGAGGCAGCCCACCTCGCATTCTTCAGTGACCACCTCGCAAATATTTTGCCAATATCACCACCTCGCGGTGACGATTTGCCATAAAATAAATACTGTTATCCAAAAATATTTAGTTTGTGTCATTTATGAGCGTTTACCTTGACATCTATCCATCAAGAAATCACAACTAGGGATTTAAAATCGAATCATTCCGCAGTTTGCAGAGTGCGTAAAGTTCGCTTCAAATCTTCAATTTGATATTTTCACCCCCTCGATAAAATAAGTTCATCGGCCAGGCGAAACGCTACCACTCAAGTATCATCTTTTTAAACTGTCCGAACGTTTGCATTTTATCTATTGTTATTTACACATGTACATAATTGGGAGCTAGTAGGCTGGGTTAATCCACTGGAAATCCTGTGGATGTTTCCACCGGGCATTAACTTCCTGAGAGCTATTTACTCTGAAGGGGTGAAAAGTTCCCAGACGAGTCCGAAAACACAACCCAGTGTCTTTTTCCATGGCGACCGTTAGCGTTTTCGTCTTATGAAAATAACTGGAGTAAGTGCAACTGATCGGGGTTGGGTTACTCTGTCAAAAGTGTCAGTTCAAGTCTGTCTTACTACGAATCAAGGCTGAAAGGGCAAACACATGGGCATTGCGTTTCAAATTAAGGTTGGGTTTAAGAAGTTGCGTCTCAAGTTTTTTCTTAAAGGGAGGGTCTACATCTGATAATTACTCAAAAAATTAGTAACCATAAAAAAACTTACTTGGTAAGAAGCACTGCAGCTGTTGATAACGTGTAACATTTTGAGAAACGATTCCCTTCAAAGGAATGCGGTTTTAGAGAGAGGGATCAAAAACATTTCAATCTGTTCTTAGAATATGTATTCCAATTGCGGATTATTCTTCCTCGGTGGACATAACCGCTCCATATTTTCGGCGATATCTCAAAAAACGCTTCCACCTTTCGGAATTAAATTGTCACAGGTTAGTTTTATTGTATATATCTACGTTTCCATAGGATTAAAACAATCAAAGGGTTTCAAAAACCAAAGGTATACTCTGCCTTTAAAGACACTGGACACCTTTGGTAATTGTCAAAGACCAGTCTTCTAACTTGGTGTATCTCAACATATGCGAAAATTACCAACCTGTGAAAATTTGAACTCAATTGGTCGTTGAAGTTGCGAGATAATAATGGAAGAAAAAACACCCTTGTCCATGTTGTCACACAAAGTTGTGTGCTTTCAGATGCTTGACTTCGATTTTGAGACCTCACGCGTGAGGTCTCAAAATCAATTCAAATATTTTACTGAGAAATTACTACTTTCTCAAAAACTATGTTACTTCAGAGGGAGCCATTTCTCACAATGTTTTATACTATCAACAGCTCTCCATTGCTCGTTACCAAGTAAGTTTTTATGCTAACAGTTAATTTGAGTAATAACTAATAGTGTCCAGTGCCTTTAAAGCCACCCTGTGAAAAACAGTGTGTAGATTTTTATGTTTCAAGATTCTAAAGATGCTGGTCTTTGACAGCCAGTTCAACATGAACTACATTGCATATCTCATTGGTCCTGCTATGGTCTAGACATAAAATAAATTACCTCTATGGTCTACCAGAGTATTAAGCCCCAAGAACTGTCTGGGTGCTACATTTAAGAAAATAATAGAATCAGTACATGTCCATCACCAAGGAGACGTACCTCTATGGTCTACCAGAGTATTAAGCCCCAAGAACTGTCTGGGTGCTACATTTAAGAAAATAATAGAATCAGTACATGTCCATCACCAAGGAGACCCAAAGGCCTGGTTTTCTCTTACGTCTGTAGGTTGAAGTCACTTGATTGTTACATTTTACACAGGATTTACAGACTTTCTCCAAATCAGCTGAAAGGACTGGGATAATGTGCATGGGTCTCTCTTTTGTCTATATGATAAAGCCCTTTGTCCTAGGTGTTACATTTTAGAGGATTTACAGTCTCTCTACACATCACCATAAAGGAAGAACTAGCATAATGTAGTGGGCCGGGGTCTCCCCTTGGTCTAGAGGATGAAGCCCCTGAACCTTCTACACATGATTTACAGACTTTCTCCAAATCACCTGACTGAAAGGACTGGGGTATGTGCCTGGGTCTCCCCTCCGTTTATAGGATGAAGTTCCTTGTCTTGGGTGCTACATACTCTCTACACATCACCACAAATGAAGAACTAGCGTAGTGGGCCGGGGTCTCCCCTTAGTCTAGAGGATGAAGCCTTCTGAACCTCCTGGGTGTGACTGTTACATTTCAGAGGATTTACAGACTCTCTACACATCACCACAAATGAAGAACTCGTGTAGTGGGCCTGGGTCTCCCCTTAGTCTTAGAGGATGAAGGCCTCCTGAACTTCCTGGGTGTTGCATTTTAGAGGATTTACAGACTCTATAGTATCACCACAAACGAAGGACTAGTGTAGTTGGCCTGGGTCTCCCCTTGGTCTAGAGGATGAAGGCCCCCTGAACTTCCTGGGTGTTGCATTTCAGAGGATTTACAGACTGTCTACATCACCACAAATAAAGGACTAGGGTAGTAGGTCGGGGTCTTCCCTTGGTCTAGAGGATGAGGCCCCCCTGAACCTACTGGGTGTTGCATTTCAGAGGACTATGGCTTGAAATACATTTATCACTATATCAGGGGTCTGAAGACCAGTCTGAAGAGAAAATTGATGTACGTATCAAAACTTCCTCTTTGAGACCAGGGCCCAACAGTCCTGAGATAAGCAGACATCACGTTTTCAAGGTGTAATCCCAGCACTGAAGTCGTCAACAAATCCTCTGCTTTGAGGAGACAGAGAAAAATTCGGCCGTGGGAGCGAAATTATTTTGATGAACATTTCAGACGCTGACTGCAGCTCAAAAAAAAAAAAAATCTACTAAAAAACATGTGTAAAGTCCTTAAGAATTTTGATATAGCTCCAATTCCTTGAAAAAAACGGCTTATGTAGAATCGATTTTGACAACTGTACAAATGAAAGAGAAAAGTGTATCTCACAGACACTGTACATAAGCTTATAATTATGACATCTGCAGATGGTCATGTCAAAGTGGAAACCTTATTTATTCCCCCAGGGTTTGAAATTCAAGAAAATCTTTCTAAGACAACATGACTCGTTGCTCAAAACTTTCCCTAAACCAGAAATATTTGTTATGATACCTTAACAAATGTTTCTTTCTTCTGTATACTGGCTGAACTTTTGATGTTCCTAAATCTTGAAAAGTAAACGGTATGTGTACATTGTATGAGTCTGGAGAAACATCAGACAGAAACATCTGGAGAAACACGAGACTGCTGGTTGTGGGGTTACAGGCTCAAGTGCTAAAATTACTGTACTCTGACCAGTGGTCCAGTGATACAAGCTTTCATTGACAATTCTTGGAAACCAAATTTAACATCTATTAAAATCGTTGCGGTACCCGCTGCTAAAATGTAGGATTCCAACTGCCTCTAGCTACCGGGCAATCTCGATGGTCCTAGTGTAAGTGGTAGACATCTGCTCTAGAATAGCAACGGTCGTGGGTGCGAATCCCACCCTAGTAATACGCCTGTGGATTTTTGTCACAGGACTCAGGAAAGTATTGAGTATACAGTGCTTAAACACACATCAATGCATGGTAAAACCAAATAATATTCTTTATCTTCGATGCAAACTTAACATCCATTATCCTTGGAAACCCTCGTCAATTCTGTGGCAGTCTGAATCATTCCCCCAAAGCCGTTAGGTCGAAGAAGTTGTTCAATGTCTTCCAAGAAGCATGTGAAGACATCTTGGTCTTGTGCTACTCATGGGGTGAGGCATATACAGGAACAGATGGCGAGAGGTTTCATCCCTCTGTAGTCAATGTCTTGTCCTTGTCTCAACTAGTTTAACCTGATGCTGTAGAACACGTGGAAGAGCACAGTGGGCGGCTCCTGATGATCTGATTCGCGTGGCATGAGACTGGAGCGTGTGTCTGGTGTGTGTGTCCGCCCGTGCAGTTGGGGTTAAACTCTCTCTTGACCTCGCAAAGATTTGTACTGACTTGTAATTAGGATGAGGCCCATCTGTGAGGTGAGGGGTGGGTGAGGAGGAGGAGGGGGGATTAAAGGAACTCTTATGTATTAAGCACTAGGTACATGTGTAGGTAATTACTGCCTCTTAGAAATGTGACAAGCTCAAAGTTCTTGGTGTATTTGTCTGGACACAAAATATCTGAGAGAATATTGCTAACATATTTGACATTTTTTTCCCAGCTACTGTATTAGAATTTAAAGCTTTCTTTTATTTACAGAGATAGTGCCTCATTTGCATGTGATG
This sequence comes from Pycnopodia helianthoides, assembly GCA_032158295.1. Classification (NCBI taxonomy): domain Eukaryota; kingdom Metazoa; phylum Echinodermata; class Asteroidea; order Forcipulatida; family Asteriidae; genus Pycnopodia; species Pycnopodia helianthoides. The sequence continues at coordinate 12,821,535 of CM063260.1, forward strand.
TAATTTATTATTTTGTTGTGGTAGTTTGTAATCTGAGAAGAAAGTGAGCGGTAATTTTTCCAGAAATACAGTACGGCTTATCTCTCAAAATGTTGAGATTGAAATCCATAGTTAGTAAACAGAAAGTATGACTTGACGTATTAACTTGGTACTTGCTGGGAACCAGTTACAAATGGTATCCATCATATGGAACGTTGCTGATAACCTGTTGTTGCTTTAGAATGACCATCACAGAAAAGATTTTCAGAAATTCGTCACAGTTATTTTCTAATTGAAATGATTGCAACAGTGTATTAGACCCATTAACAGGTATTGAATAATTCTCATTAGCTTTCTTGGTAGGAGTCTTTTGTCAAACTCTCCCAACATGTTATGGACCCCAAAAAAAACAACACAGTCGATCAAACCTGGCATTAAGTTTCATGAAGATTCTAGATTAAACCTTCCTCAAAATAATACAAAAAATGTCCATCTGTTGACCACATGTGTCCCCAAAAACGTTTCCTCAACAAAAAACTTATTTCCTAGCAGGAGTTATTGCATGAGTTGACTCTTTGATTGTGATCATAAATAACTTTTAATTGGCTTTTGAGGTTCCCGGAGCAACTTGCAATCTGCCTGAAATAATTCTTGATGAACTGTGGACTAAGGTCCTACCGGTACTTGGGGGGAATGACGGTTGTGGTACATTGGCAGGTGTATTTTTTTCAAACAACAGAGGGCAGTATTCTATCTGAGATGTTCCCATACAACTGCATTCAAGTGCTTTTTTAATTTTTAACTAAATATTTCTTTATTTTTGTCTTCTAACTCAGGATGAGGGATATTTACCATTTACAAAAACCAATGGACACCAACATCGGAAGGCAAAGCCGTCAAAACGTCACGTAGCAAAATTGTTTGAAACTGAAGAAATGGACAGTTTACCGAAATTAACCCTCGTTGAAGAACCACACGTTAGAGAAAAGAGACAAGCGATAAACAGAGTTGGGACATCCACAGCACCCGGCATCTTCGTCGATGGAGAAGACACAGAAGAAGGGTCGGGGAGTGAGCAGGAGGGCAGTGGGACAGAACCACCAACAGGTATGTCAAAGGTCAAATGTCAAAGGCAAGCTATTACACTAAACTTCCCCTCGCAGGAATGCAGTTTTTTTACCCTTTCTCAAAATTTATGTTTCTTGGATGGAGCTATACCACTTAACTTTGTTCAATGTAATTTAGAGCTGCTTTAGCACAAATAGTAACTAAGCACAGCAGAATTTTGCTTACAAGAATACGGTTACCTGCCAAAATACCATGTCTAATGTACCATCTATGTATGACTGGTATCTTGCTCATTTGCGCTAAGCAGAAGATTGTTAAGCGATATTTACTGCTTAAGCAGCTCTATGTGATTGGGCCTAGAATTCTAGTCCGATGCACTAAACTGCTCGGCCACGACACAGCAAGATGATTTCAACATGTCAGACTTTTGGCAGTCGTGATTGGTCAATGCTGTAGGTGACTGAGCTCATTGCGTCCATTTTATTAATAATATAAAAAAACTCGTAAAGAGCAGTATTGCCCCAAAACAGCCTCAAAGTGCTATTTAGAAAAACAAAGCTAGATAAAAAGACAAAAGTCATTAGCAGAAAAATGGTTCGAAAGTTACAAAAAAACAGATTAAGGCAAAAAACATTAGCAACAAAATTGTTTAAAAGTTTCAAAATTACACACTTTAAGAAAAAAGATAAACGCAATCGCTCACTGGTCCTGCCAATCTTCAAAATTTAAAATTAAAATTATTCAAGAGCAACATAATTGAAAAAAATACTATTTAAACAGGTAGGTTTTTAAATGACACTTAAAAATGTCAAAATTTGCACAGTCTCGAAGGCGAGGTGGTAGGCTGAAACAATGACATTGTTTTCTTGATTATTTTCAGCTGCCGTTGCTTATTATCGGATCGGTATGGTCATAACGAATGTGAGGTACACCTTGGGTCATGGCAACAGGTTGTCAACTACCTTCAGAAATCTTGCTGAGAGTCTCATTCTGAAGGTATGTACAGTCCAACAAAATCCACTCATAGGTAGGGTCATAGATTGGGTTGTTTGTCATCAGAATGCTGATTTGTAGGCCAAATTATCAAGAAAGATACGATAAAAAGTCACCTGTGAAGGTTTCAGCTGAATACAGTGTCTACTTGTTGAGAAAACAGCAAAAAACTGTGTACTGTGGTATTTCCATCAAGATTGTCAAATCCATTCATGTTTAGCGAGTTGACAGCGGGTACCAACCACATGGATGAAGCATTCGCGAACGGACAACAACCCTCTGAAATCTGAGAAACAATTCATGCTCAGATTCAAATGTTTTGGGGTGAAAACATTATCCAAACCATATTATTTTGAAGGGAATCCTTTCTCAGAATAGTTTTACTACCAAGAGCTGCAGTGTTTTCTTACCAAGTAAGTTTTTATGGTCATTCATTTTTGGAGTATTTACCGATCTATGACCCTACCTTTAAATAAGCATAAAGTGATAAACCACAAGGGAAACTGACTGGGTAAATAAAAGGCGCATTCCCTGAAAAGGTGATCCCTCTGCTGCCGCTTCCCAGGTTGTATCATAAACTTGGGTGTGATCTCTGGCTATGCGGCAGTTGCAGGTTGTATGGCTTCTGACTGGCACCCCCCCCCCCCCGAACAAATTTATTGACAAAATAAGTACACGGCTCAGTTGGTAGAGCGCCGGCACGTTAATCTGAAGGTAGCAGGTTCAAGTCCCGCTCTAGTCAATTTTGTCCTTGTTCGAACTAAAATTATATATTTTTTAAATTAGTATGAAAAAAAACTAACTCATTTAAAATTGTATATTTCAGGTAGAAGAAATTTATAGTGGAATCCCGGGCACACAGTTTGCAACTATACTTCAGTTTGTGTAAGTATCAACTGGTAATTGTTTCTTGCTATGTGAGAATAGTCAGTGGAGAAATGGCACTCTGCAATTACCAAGAGCAGGTGTAATAACTGCATCACAAAAAAATGTATGTTATTTTGGTTATTACTTTTTATTTCACCTAGATGTATGATTAGTGAAAAACAAACTCCACAGAATGCTCTGCCGTCGATTTCACCAAACTCATCCTAACTTAGGATTAATTGTAGGACTTAGGACGAGTTAAGTTCCGTATCCATAGACGTTAGGACGCATTGAACCCATCCTAAGTTAGGACGAGTTACTCATCCTAACTCGAGATAGGATTAATCCTAGCGCTTCGTGAAATCGGCTGCTGGTGGGATTGAACCCACAACCCATTGTATTCTAGAGCAGATGACTTCACCACAAGATCACTGACATGCCTGGTGATGTAGGCCAGGGCCCACTTTCAGCACAACAAATTGCTAAGCACATCACAACTATGCTTACCAGAATAAGGTTACCTGCTAAATTACCATTTCACATGTAACAATTATGTGACTGGTATCCTGCATAGTTTTGCTTAGTAGAAAAATGATAAGCAATATTTTCTGCTTCAGCAGCTCTGTGAAATTGAGCCCAGTTTAAATCCTGAGTTTGTCAAGAGGGTTGACCTAATCGCCCTTTTCTGCTCTATTTTTTTCCGAGAGTAAAGATTTATATTCAATCCTGTCAATACTTTTTCCTTGGTGGAGTACAATTGTGGTTAAGTACTTAAATAATGATAGTAACCACTTTTATCCAACAGTCCTCGGGATAATGGATACATTGAAGCTCAGTTTGACCTCGGGTCAGAGGTCGTATACAGTGAGTACACGCTACGTTCAGCACTGGAAAGCAAGATTCAGCGAGGCATGCTGGGGAATTTTCAGGTGTCTCCAGACCTTGTAGAATTCACACCAATAAATGGTAAGACTTTATTGGTTTCCCCCCCCAATATTTTGTTGGTTTTATTAAAATGTGGTTGTGGTTGTGAAACTATAGAGGGAGCTCTTTTGCCCTGTTGTTATATTTGTCAATGAAGGTTTTTGCTCGGCCCCACACTGTCTCATCCAAGACCGCTGGGATGGGCTGATGAGCTTGTACAAATTCTTGTTCAGGATGAAGTGACGCATGATGGGACCATGCATAATTGCTCTACTGCCTAATAAGTTCATGTGTCGATAAGGTTGAATCGTCTACTGTTGCTTCTAATAAATGCTGGAGTCGAGAGGTTTGCTGATCAACAGAGGGGGCTGTTGCAGATGCAAAGTTAGCTGTGTGTATACTTCTTGGTAAGACTGAACCATTGAGGCAGTTTATCTTAGCTCAGAAAATCAACAGAGGGCGTGCTTCAGATGGCTGTAACAATCCACAGTGGAGCTTTTGTGCTTGTGTTCTTGTGTTCATTTGAATTTGTATTATATTTTACAAAAACTTTCAGCCCAAAATCTCTGATGCAGCACATTGAAAAAAAACACAATTTTTTTCCTCTTAATTATTTTTGAGGTTAATATTAGAGTTGGAATTTCTGAGGATAGACAAGGATTATATTTGACGTCATAAAAACTTAGGTTCAACCCTTTTCTTTCTTTCCAATAATCAGGCCTGATACTTCATGAAGGCAACGGAGGCCATTGCCTCCACTGCCCCTGGTCATTGCCTTGGTGCCCCTTGAAATATTCTAATAGAAATTGACAGTTTCCTCAACTGAGGAGGAAATGCCTTGGTGCCCTTGCCCCTTCAAAAACAAAGTATCAGGCCTGATTATTGTTCATGTCAGAGTACAGGTAGTACAAGATAATATTTTCAATTCAAAGTTGGCATACTCATTCAGTTTACACATTATTTTGTGATTGGGGAATGGGTCCAGGTTGTTAAACTGAGATCTGAAGAGAGCGGGCATTCTCCCTTAACAGTGGTCGGCTGACCAAATGCTATTTAAAACACCCGAGGACCAGTTGAAATTCACTCCAAGTGGTCCTGCTGGGCTAGTTCAGTGATTGAAAAGCATCCCTAATTAATATGAATTATGGATGAGCGAAAATGCTGGCAGGTTAGTCAAATGACGAGCTAAATAGTCCCCCCGTGGCCAGTCGCTTCACAAGTTAAGGGTAAATAGTATTGGGCTGAACTATTCACTCCAACTTTGAACACAATAACTTCCTTCTCATTTCATTCATGTTGGTGACCCTTTACTGATTCTAGAAAACATTTTTCAGAGTTGTTCACAATTGTATTTTTGGCACCAGGAGACTGTCTGGCCCTGGAAAAAAAAGGATTTCTCAATGATAAATGACAAGTCTTATTACTAAAGTGCTCCATATCCCGAAGGGGATGTCTTTGTACCTTCTATTAATGTCAGGGTTTTGTATGTTTAAGAAAGATTGATTGTTTCTTTGTGGTATAGAAAGTAAAGAATTGGTTGGGCTAGTAAAAAAAATCAACAAAAGATTGTGGAAGTCTCGCGCGTATTCAAATATTGGGATCCTTAAAGGCAAAGTATACCTTAAGTTTTTGGAACCGTTCGATCATTTTATTCCTAAATAATCAACACAATAAAACTGACCTGTAAAAAAAAAATTCAAGAGGAGGTAGATCTTTCAGATCTTGCCGAATATCTGGAGAGGTTATGTCCACGCAGGAATCAATAACCTGTACTTGGAATACACAATCTGAGAAACTGAAATGGTTTTGAATCCCTCTCTCTGAAACCACATTCCTTTGAAGGGAATCGTTTCTCAAAACATTATCAACAGCTGCAGTGCTTCTTACCAAGTGAGTTTTTATGGCCATTAAGTTTTGGAGTAATTACCAGAGACCAGTATACCCTCCTTAAAAGTGCGTGAGTTTGTTTCCTTCATGCGTTAAAGCAATGTACGTGGGACCAAAGTGGTCCCAAAAATGAATATGGAGACCAGTATACCCTCCTTTAAAGTGCGTGAGTTTGTTTCCTTCATGCGTTAAAGCAATGTACGTGGGACCAAAGTGGTCCCAAAAATGAATATGCACAAACTTGCAAGGTTTGTTGAAGTCTCCACATATTGGAAAGGAGAAAACAACTTGAGCGAAGACTACCATGGCAATCTGTTATAAATACAATTTCAAATTTTTTATATAACAGAAATAGTTTCTTTAAATTACCTTTAAAACAAAATTAAACTTGAGCTGAGGATGCTTATTTTTTTAGAAACCCCCATTTGCCAATCACGCCCAAGTTTGTGCCACCATTACATAGGTTTAATGATAACATGAACGTCAGTTGGGCAAACATTCTTAATTGTTACGGCCTACAAGTAACCAAAAAACGGAGGTCAAGTTTTATTCTGAATGCCAAATCTCAAACTTATAGGCTACCCTCTTCTAAAACAGACAAAATTCGGTGGGTGCACGTTCAAACTCTCCAGTCAGTCTAAAAGTTACAATCAAGGTGGTGAATGGACTGCACTGTTCTGTTTTTTTTATTATTGCCCTTTGACCTCAGTTGAGTCACTCATTATTCCCTGGACACCTCAACCAAAAGTGAAACCTGCACTCTAAATCACTCCTAATCTCACAGACGCTGGTGTGAATTGCAACTCCCCATAATTCAGTTGGAGTGGAAATTATTGTCCATGAATTTTTCCCTAAAGACAGGGGCTCAGTTTCATACATGTACATGCTTGACACTCAAATCTGCTTAGCACAGACAATATACGCTTAGCGGGAACAGGTTGTACTTAGTACGGTGATGGGATTGTGCCTTTGAGGATACAAACAGGGAGTTTGTTACGCAGTCAGAGTATGTATTGAGAAAGATATTTGGCTGAAGGACCATTGCAGATTTGTCCTTCAAAAAGATGTTTGTAGAATTAAAAGCAATGACAGCCATTTTGACAATTTTGAAGACTGCTTGTTGTCAAGTAGATACACCCATGATGTGTGTAGCTTCAAAAATGAAAGTTTTAAATTGTGTTCAGAAATTGTTTTTTGTTTTGTTCACTACACACTAAAAACTATAGTCATCTTTTGTTTCTGTTTTATTCAATCAATACAAGCAAACACAGAGCAGTAAAAGAAAAATACAAAGTCTGGAAAATGTTCAACTATTTAGCTTAATGTATCACAGGCCCAGGTTCCAGTTAACGGTTTACAATACATGTAGCTTGGAACATTTGACACCGAATCATCCGCACATAAATGGTGGTATAATGTTTTTCATTTGACACCGAATTATGTTGAAGTACATGTGCCATATATTTACCACACAGAAAGCTACCGAAAGTGAGCCCACTTATTGCACGGATACCTGTGTAAATAACACCATGCTTTCTAATTTTCACTTAGCACCGCGTGTGAGCCCGGATCATATTAACTTCCATTAAAAGCTGAACTTTGGTCATCGCAGCCAACATCTGATCCACATACAAAACCAACTGGATATGGGTACCAGTTATTCCCCGGGGAACCGTCCACAGAATCTCCCTTGTTCCCGCGGTAATGGACCGTTTTGGACTCCTTGTCTTTTGGGGTATTGGGTTTTCATGGGATGTCTGGTTGGGTTTAATTGTGCCTGGAGGAGATGTAACTCTTGGTTTCGATTGTCATGCGTCAAGATTTTATCGGCCATTCCCAAACTTTTTGGCTGTAAGATTCGCACGTTTGCATAATGTTATTTATTTTTTTAGTCTTGGGTATAAGGCATTTGAAGAAGAGTCTCACAGGCCTGGAATTACATGGAGGCCACGGAGGTCACCGCCTCCGTGTTACCCCTGGTCTTGGCCTTGATGCCCCTCAGGCCTTGCGCTTAAGCTTTTTGTAAAGTAGCCCGCCGGGCCAGTAAACTGTGTATTTTACTTGCCCCCAGGAAGTTTTAGTAGCCCAGAATTGCCATAAATGTACTGTTCTGATCGCAACCAGTTTAATGACCAAATGAAGTTATATTCATACACTCAAGAACGATTAACACATTTCATACATTAATTATTCACATCTAAAAAGGAAGAAATGAGCATTTTAAACAAGGAGGTTGCACAGTTTTTAGTAGCCCACAGGGCAAGTTGAGAGGTGGTGTTTACTAGCCCATGGCAATTTTTACCCCTTCAAAATTAATTCTAGGCCTGGTCTCACCAAAGGAGCTTTTTTTCCTGTTATTCATGTACAATGTTGAATTTCGACTATTTTCAGACCACCCAACCAAAATTTTGATTTTCAAATATTGACTGCCTATTTATTTTGCTCAATACATCCGAAAACAAAATAAAATGCCTAAAAGAAAGCAGTAACTTTAAACAGAGGCTCTCACACCTCAGGAGTTTTCAACGGCTTGTCCTGACTTCCAGCATGTAACTTTGAAGAACAGAGAAAATCTATGCCATCTGCCTTTGAGTGCAGAGGTTGGCAATCAAAACAAGGTTGACCGATAATGATGGAACTACACAGACATGACAGACAATCTAAAACGAGGCCTCTAATGTATGTATTTAAAGGAACATTGCAGAATTGGTTTTTGCTAACAAAACAGTTGCTGGCAGTGTAAGCACTTTATGTAATCCACCATATACATAAACTGACAAACCTGTAGAAGTTTGAGATCGATCGGCCATCTGGGTCACGAGAAAATAGTGAAAAACCGATTACATATTTGCATGAAATCATATAGATTCAACAAATGAATAAAACGCTCACTGAGCGATAAACTCCAATCGGAAAATTAGTTTATTCATTTCTCATCAAATATGGCATTTCAGACAGAAATATTTCAAGGGATGTTTTCTACTATCATCATCATTAGACCGTGTAAGTTTTATGTAAATCTGTGATCAAAAAGTATATTTTACAAGTCTTTTTCTTACCAATTCTGTAATGTTCCTTTAAACTTTTTTTCTGTTCTTCTATTATTTTAATTGAGAACTGAAGTTTGATTTTCAGTAATTTTTTTTGATCCACCTACATTTTCGATTACAATATTGAAACATTGATTATTGTGATTGATCCTGTATCTCCGATGCCAGTTTAGCACCTTTTAGTCTCTCACCAGTCGACTTTGTATTCAAATTTCTAATCATTTTTCTTTTTTGTGAATGATTTGGGTCTCTGGGTAATAGCTTGTCAGGATGGTTGATCGTTCAAATCATACATCATGAATGACATATTACACCTCCTGAAGGACCCGTTGTACTCTTTCTAAGTAACATTAGCCAGAGTTTGTTTGCCCTTGTTAAAGGTATTGTACACTTTTGGTAACAGCCAAAATCAGTGTCCACATTTTGTGTGATTAAACATATGCATGAACAAACAAACCTGTGAAAGTTTGAGCTCAATTGGTCATCGAGGTCACGAAAAAATAGTGAAAAGAGATCTTATGTGTTTTCTGTTTTTTCAAATTATCGCGCGCGATAATTACTATTGTTTTACTCGTTTCTCAGAAACGATAGCATTTTAAGCAGAAATATTTTAAGGAACTCCTTTCTACCATTACTTACTTTAAATCATGTAAGTTATGTGTGAATCTGTGAACATTGTGTTTTTCGATCTTACCAATAGTGTACAGGGCCTTTAAATCAAATCAACAGATAAACCACATGTCTGGACCCCCGAAAAATGCTTTAAAGGCTAGCCTTGACTTTTTGAATCTGTCTCCCCCCCCCCACCCAAAAAAAACACCCAGTGCTTTTGTTAAAATGCACTAGCAGAAAGTTGGATGATTTTTTGGCTCTGTGCCATGCAGACAACTATTTTTAAAACAGTTGCCTATTGTTTGTCAAAAAACCTTTGTAAGACCTGCGAGGCATGCACGTTTTGAAATAATACACAAAGTTGAAAACATCCATGCATATATTTAATAGATGTTGTGGTACCCGCCGCTAAAATATAGGATTTGAACTGCCTCTAGCTACCGGGGAAAATCTCGGTGGTCAAGTTGGTCTAGACATCTGCTCTAGAATGGTAAAGGTCGTGGGTTCGAATCCCACCGAGTAATAGCCTGCCTGTGGATTTTTTTTTTCACAGAACGGGTGGTTGGAGCGGTTGGTCGCAAGCAAATTAACAGTCTGCCATTTTCTTTCGGGGGGGGGGGGGGGTCGTATTGAACCCAGTTTGCCACTTGCCAGTGTTTTCCGCTATTCCAAGAAATTGGGCAGTCAGGTTGGCGTTGTGGTATCTTGCCTTGCCTTCCACCTCTGGGGACCCCTGGATTGGGGTTTTTCAGTCCCTGCCTGATTGCGGGTGGGTTTTCCCTTTCACACCTATAACTGAAACTTCCTTCATCGTCTTCTCTCCACGGGGTTCTTGGCTAGTGTAGGATTAAGTTCGCCTTCTGAGAGTCCTTGGCTTCACAACCAGAATAAATGAAATGAAATGACGATCACACCAAATACCTTTCTTATGAGCTACTCTGACTGTCATCAAAGGCACCATTCCCCCAAATATTTCCCCTCTCTGCCCTACTAAATGTAAAAAAAAAAAAGATCTATTAAATTTCATTCTAATTGCCCCCTTGCCAGGTCTCCATGGACCCAATAAAATATTTGACACAATTCTGAACCCCTTTTTTATGGGCCCGCTTCAAAAGAACGTCAAAAATTCACTCTAAAACAGAAATTTATGGTTATTGCTAGATGATGGAATTTACAGTCAATTGTGAAGGGGGTTAAGTAGATCTTTTGGAGGTCATGATTGTCATTATGTTTGTGGCCTAGTTGCCTACACGCTACAAAAAATTATTGTTAAACTCAACACTCTAAAAGTGAGTGACGACTCTTTGTGAAGTGAACTTCATCTGATTGAGAAGGAGTTACAACATTATGTTAGGTTCAACTTCGATGATGTTAGTTTAAGTTGTTCATGTTGTTAAATCTCTTTTTCAAAGTGTGATTCAACACTGTGGTTTTGAAGCATGAGTTTTGAGCATTGAAATATACAATCACCAATAATACAAGAAAGATCAATCTTCTCTTAAAGTGCTTGTTCAAGTTAAAACAGATACATTCTTAAACTGTGTACTGGTAAGTTTGTTTCCCTCATTTCAATTCTGGTCTTGTAAAACAATCTCTGGTCAAGTAAATACCCTGAGTACATGTACAAACCCTGCAGTCTTGTTGACCCCTCTCCCCCACCCTCCCCCAAATTCAAGCCCTGCTAGATTCCATAATTTTAGTCAAGTGTTTTTCAAAACATAATATATTTTATGAGACAGATTAGTATTTAATTTCAATTTCAAAAGTTCATTTTAAAAAAATGTTGGAAAAAACATTATAAGCAAAAAGGAAATAATTTATGACGTCTAAACAATTTTTCTGGTTATAAAATATTTCCGGTTCAGTGACAGTTCCCAGCTTCAAGACCGGTGTTTTAGGAGATTTTGTTTGTGTAATTTTGAATGAACTACTCCTCTAGATAAATTGTAACACCCATTCCTTCGAAACAAACTTTCGGTTTTGACACCGCTAAAACAAAACAAAAATTGGGAGCGTTGATTGGTGGTTAAGACGCCAGCTGAGCTGGTCAGTGTCACCACTGATTGGGAATAACTCCCTTCACAGTTGGATACTTGGAAATGGTCACGTCTTGGCTGTCCTCGGGCCACCAAATCCATCCTAGGTGGTGCTGGCCAGGGGTGGTTTCAAAGTCTACGGGTTTTAGGGAACCCTTTTTTTGTTTGTTGATGTCTCAATCACAATTTTTAAGTTGAACACTTTAGGGTTGTTTGGAAAATGGCTATGCTGGTCCTTCACTAAAATGTGTGTGTCTTAATTTTTTAAAGGAACATTACAGAATTGGTTTTTGCTAACAAAACAGTTGCTGGCATGTAAGCACTTTATGTAATCCACCTTATACATAAACTGACAAACCTGTAGAAGTTTGAGATCGATCGGCCATCTGGGTCACGAGAAAATAGTGAAAACCTGATTACACATTTGCACAGAAATCATATAGATTCGACAAATGAATAAAACGCTCACTGAGCGATAAACTCCAATCGGAAAATTAGTTTATTAATTTCTCATCAAATATGGCATTTCAGACAGAAACATTTCAAGGGATGTTTTCTACTATCATTATACCGTGTAAGTTTTATGTAAATCTGTGATCAAAAGGTATATTTTACAAGTTTTTTTCTTACCAATTCTGTAATGTTCCTTTAAAGTATAAATAACTCCTTTTTGGAAGAATGTTTTGATGGCTTAAACAGAGCTTAGGAAGTGAATTGATTTTTGTGCTGTTCATAAGTAAGCAACCTTGATTTCTTATACTCTGTTTGTCAAAAAAATACCATATAGGTCCTTTTGGTTGGTTAGTACTGTAGTTTGCAACAGCTACATGTAGTTCCAGTTTCTCAAAAATGAAAATGGAAGAATGGAAGCTTGCTTCACAAATGTCGTTACTTGTCATTTTACAGAATACATGTATCTTTCAGAAATGCTGGAAAAGAGTACAAACAATTATTTAGAATTCTTTGTTGTAAACTTCCAATATTGCCAACCCACTTTTAATCAAAAGTAATCAAGAACAATAATGAAAATATTGATGCTCAAGATCCTTTACAGACCAATACAAAATCACCTTGTAAATTTTCCTCCCCAACCTTAAATTTTGTTTGTTTGTTTGTTTAAGCGAGAAACAAGTTTTTGTTTACATGTTGTGGTGGAACAATTGCAAGAACTTTTTAAAGGTGATTATGGGGCGAGAAGAATTGATGTACTATAAATCTTGAGACCTAGTTGTACACTGGGGACTCACTATTCCAGGCTAGGCTGGCTAGGGCTAGGTTAGTGGAGGTCGTCCAGCGGCATTGTTCATCCTTGTGTATGATTACTCCATGCCTGGTTTGTTCATATATGTAGTGTGCATGTACAGTACTTGTGTGCATTTCTTCGACCCTGAGATAGTGTGTGTGGGATGATGGTGGGTTGTTTTGTGTGCACGCATTGGTGGAGTCACCAGAATCTGTCACTTCTCAGATTGCCTCCTGACAGCCAACGTGCCGGTGCACTGAGCCAGCACTGACTGCTCCGGCTGAGAAACTTGGGCAACAACCGTATAGTAGCTTGCCGGCTGGTGTGGGGGTTCATTCACTAGACTGGTACCAGGGGAACAGTTCATCCCCCCCTTGCATGTGGTAGCTGGCCCGTCCCTCTCATAAACTCAGGAATGTCCCTGGACCTTTTTGCAAGGGAACTACTTTCATTTTAATTTTACATCGTGCTCAGGGCTCTCCTCAGGATTTGGAATAAATTGATGACTTCACACCGGGTGTTTAACGTCGCCATGGAAAGCTTAGTGGCTTCGATGGGGAGTACTTTGAAATCTCCGTGGAAACCATTCTTATTCTACGCCATTTTTCTCCTGCTTTTTATATCAGTTCCGGTGTCAACACAACGGCCAGTCGAGACGACGGTACCAACGGTTCCGGTTCCGTCTTCCTGCAGAGGGGACAATGATTTCCGCTGTAACAGCGGGGAGTGTAAACCGCAGTTGCTACGCTGCAATGGCCGCTACGAGTGCTCCGACGGCTCGGACGAGCTGTCGTGTTCATCCAAGGCACCGTGCCACAGTTCAGAGGTTTCCTGCGATGACCGATCCTGCGTTGATCGAAGACTCCTCTGCGATGGGATACCCCACTGCCGAGATCGGTCCGACGAGAAGCCTACACGATGTGGTAAGAGAGGAATCTAATTGTTTTCTCTTTTGTTTGAATGCTCATAATTCATTGTCTTGTTTACCTTGATCGTTACTTTCTCTAAGGAATCCGACAAAGCATACTTTTAGGAGGAAGTGTCACTGCGACGAGTTGCAAGCTGTTTGACTCTTGGTGAGGTACACACTGAGGTGTACCCAACGTGAGGATCGTGGTGAGGCGCATAGTGAGGCTATTAAACAAGAGGCACCTCTGTTGGAGCTTCAAATGAACTCTTTGAGTTACATGAATGAATAACATTTTGTTTTTTTGATTAACAAGAATCTTTTTTTTTCCGTACAAGATTGGTAAAAGGCTGCTATGAATGAGTAAGTTGGAAATCACAATAGCCCACGTGCATGTCCCAGTGCGCATGAGCGGCGCGCAAAGGATTCTGGGTGAAATCCAAGTCCTAGCAATACCGACGACCATCACGGCGTGCTGATTTTGAAGCAATGCGGTACACAACTTTAAAACTTGGCAAAGTTATATGTAAACTGCAGCATGGCCTCCATATTGGCAGTTTGATTTATATTTTAACTGTACTCGGTTTCCCAAGATGCATTGCGGTATGTTTCGGTTTCGGTATCCTTTCTCGAAATGGTCTATACTATCAACAGCTGCAGTGCTTAGCATCAAGTAAGTTTTTATGGTCATTAATTTTTGGGGTACTTCCCAATCTATGACTCTACCTTTTAGTAAAATATAACAAAGAAAAATATACACATTAATCATAGATGTACAATGTGTATGACAGAAACACATTAAGGGTGCCACTTTGAAGTTTGTTTCCATCAATTTAGCAGTTTTGTTTCCAATTGTTGTAATGTTTTGTAAGTACCTTGAACCACCCCAAAAGTGTCAATGTGTAAATGGACCTTTGATAAAAACACCATTAAATCACCCTCAAATTTCAATCAAAAAATGAACAGAAAAAAAAGCTTCCTGTTTTTTCCGACCTCTTTTGGGTTGAAATTTGAGAGTTAATAAAAAGTCAACATTTCTGATCAACTCAAGTTATTTTCAGTTTAAAACTGCATGTTCATTCACATGTTGAAACACCTTTTGGCTGGTTTCAGGTGCTTTAAAAAAAAAAGTACAACCATTGGAAAAAAAAACGCTAGATCGTGATGGTACATGTAGATGAATGTGTTTCCTGTTTTCAAGTCTGCTGGTGTGCTTCGCATTTTCGTCAGAAGCATTGTGAATTTATGAGCCTGGATCAGAACGTTGTACAGTCTCAAATTCAACTCTTGTCAAAAAGGTTTTACACTAATCATGCAGGAGGAGTATTTGCGCTGGAAGTAAAACTTGACCCCTTGGTAGCTTCGCAGACTTTTGTTCAAACATTCCATCGTTTGGCAAAAGGATAAATAAATGTTCGTTTGGATGATCCCTCTTTGTTGGATTCGGTCTATATCCTCACAAAAGTTGTTTACCTAAGACCTGGGATGTAATCTCTCGTGGCTTGCAGGCTTTTATTTGAAAAGGGTTTGGTGTCATGGAAGTTCTGTGAACGTATTCTTTAGTCTGCACGTACACATAGGTCTAGCAGAGGGAAATGTTTAACATTAAGCCCATAAGTTCCCCATTCAGAAAAATCAATGTTTAAAAAATGTTTATATTTTTTTTCGGAAGTTGGGGTGAGGTGATGGGTTGAAAGAAATAACTGAAAATCAAAATTCTGTTTACAATTAAAGGAACATTACAGAATTGGTTTTTGCTAACAAAACAGTTGCTGGCAGTGTAAGCACTTTATGTAATCCACCATATACATAAACTGACAAACCTGTAGAAGTTTGAGATCAATCGGCCATCTGGGTCACGAGAAAATAGTGAAAAACCGATTACACATTTGCATGAAATCATATAGATTCAACAAATGAATAAAACGCTCACTGAGCGATAAACTCCAATCGGAAAATTAGTTTATTCATTTCTCATCAAATATGGCATTTTAGACAGAAATATTTCAAGGGATGTTTTCTACTATCATCATCATTAGACCGTGTAAGTTTTATGTAAATCTGTGATCAAAAAGTATATTTTACAAGTTTTTTTGTTACCAATTCTGTAATGCTCCTTTAAAATAAAAGAACAAACACATTTTTAGGGTGATAAACACCCAGAAGCCCCTTCCAGATTGTCTGTCTTGTCTGTTCGTGCTGTCCATTGTGATGATGGTCAGCCTTCTTTTGATAGCCCTCATGCCTGATGGAGAGATGGCCAAAATGACCTCTTCTGTTTCAACTACAATTTTGCATGCTGGAAGCCAGGAAAGGTCATTGAAATCTCCTGAGCTGGGAGAGCATTGGTCTGAAATATCTGCTTCATTTGAGGCATTACTTTGTTCTTCAGTGTATGTTAAATATTCTGTCAATATTTAAGAATCAAAACCTGGGGTGAGTTGGTGGGTCAAAACAAATTCGAACAAAAAGATTAAAATTATTAAACATTGATTATTCTGAATGGCCCCCAGCAAAGTAAATGTTACTTTACCACAGGTATCAGTAATGTGCTGTTCTGAGAGATTGTTGTGACTTTACTTCTTATTTATCTGTGATATTGAATATCAAGCAGACTTGAATCCCTTGATTCTGATTGGTCGATCCATAGCAACTCGAGTGTGATGTTAACCTACATGTACATTGCAGGGGCCATATCACACCCTGTTCTAACGTGCCGCTCGAACGCCGTGTATTGCTGCGCGTCAAGTTTGCTTAAAAAGATAAATTTGTTATCACAGGTGCGCTCGTGGAAGACGGAAAAATGTAGCGCGTCTGCGGCCCATATCCAACTAGGCCTTCGTCTAACATCCCACTGTGTCCAGTCCATAAAAAATCTGATTGTTATGTTTGTTACATGATCAATACAAGGCAAATAAACACCTTAGTGATAGTTCATTTCCCGACGTGAAAATATTAACGTATTTTCCCAAACATTTTTTTGCTGTTAAATCACACGGCCAGTTTGTTTGTAATTGTCAACGATCGGAATCCGAACTTTTGTGTGACCCCAAATTTACCTGAAGTAACCAACCCAAGAATGTTTAAAGGAACATTACAGAATTGGTAAGAAAAAAACTAAGATTTACATAAAACTTACACGGTCTAATGATGATGATAACAGAAAACATCCCTTGAAATATTTCTGTCTGAAACGCCATATTTGATGAGAAATGAATAAACTAATTTTCCGATTGGAGTTTTTCGCTCACAGTGAGCGTGTTATTCATTTGTTGAATCTATATGATTTCATGCAAAATGTGTAATCGGTTTTTCACTATTTTCTCGTGACCCAGATGGCCGATCGATCTCAAACTTCTACAGGTTTGTCAGTTCATGTATATGGTGGATTACATAAAGTGCTTACACGCCAGCAACTGTTTAGTTAGCAAAACCAATTCTGTAATGTTCCTTTAAGCTCAATCGGTCGTTCGAGTCACAAGAAAGTGGTGAAGACCCGTCACTGTTTCCACTGTTTTCAAACGTCAGATTTTGGACTCGCAAGATCGAAACTAATTGTTGCACTCGTTTCTCAAGAGCTGTAGCATTTCCGATAAAAATACTTCAAGGGAAGTTTTCCCATCATGACCAGGTTTATACCATATTAGGTTATGTGTAAATCTTGGAACGTCTATTTTTCAAATTTTCAATCTTACCAATGTTGCGCACAGAATTTAAGGACCCACTATGGTAAATCTCACATGTGGTAAGGTTCACATTATAACCTCTCTTGAAAGCTAGATCCATTAAAATAATTGTATGTACTCCTCCAAATGGTGAGACATAAGCCCACCCCTTCAAATGGTTGAAATAGCTATGATAATGCATGAAGAAGGTCAGTACTTTAATTTGTTATTATTTTTTTAATATGCAAGTTCTCCCCAAACAAGGCTAAAAGCCGCTCTTGGTAAGGGGGCTACAAGAAGAAAACATTTAAGATGAAAATAACTCAGGGGAGCTGAAGGTAGGATTGATATTCCTCTTGAAACAGTCTCGATTGTAGGATGGAGGGAAACATGCACCAGGCAAGGAGTTCCAAAGAGATGCAGTACGTGGAATAAAGCTGTTGGAATGGCTCTTTGTTCTACATCTCAGCAAAGCGAGAGTGTATGGGTGAGAAGAAGCAGAGAGCCTGGTTTCACACTCAAACACCCTGATAGCAGGAACTAGGTTGGACACACTGGTGGCACGTTTATCATGAAAATATCTGTCAAGCCATTGTGATAAATTGTCTGAAGAATGTTCTTTGTCAAAACTGTCTCTCTAGTTTGATTTTTACCAGGACAAGAATTTTTGGTCACAAATTGTTCCCAGAAACAAGTATCCATTGGGATGCTGCAAATAGCTAGACTTTCCCACGTGCAGATTCATTTTTTTCTCTGGGCCTTTTGACACCTCGGAGTCAATCATAGGATCCCGGTTCTTTGTCCAGTGCATGCTTTCTGTTATCTCAGAACCATTGTCGGGTTTCAGCGGTAGGTAGTTTTGTTTATTTTGGTAAGGAGCATCCTTGAGTCAGAAGGCACTCCTCTTTGTCTGCAAGAGAAAGCAATAAAAATACGAAGCTCTGCTGAGGTGTGCCGTTATTTATGGACTAACTTTTTTTGTTTTGGCTCGAGCCTGACTTCAAAAGCAGGAGGTTGTCTGTGTTTTCTTTACTGGGGTTGGGATTAACGTCACGAATAAATGATGTAGTCTTGCCATTTTGTTCATGTGAGATTCTAGGGGTGGCAGGTGGGCGAATGGACAGCTTGAAAGTGGGAACAGACATGGACTTAATTTCATCTGCCATCGTGACTTACTTGTCATGTCAGATGCTGCGGCTGTGTTTACAGTTTGATGGAGAGAGTTGTTCTTGACTCTTTGAAAAGCAGATGGCTTGAGTCATTCTTAAGGTTTCATCCGCCTTTTGCAGTGACACCTTTGTAATTGTCAAAGACTAGTATACTCACTTGGTGAATCCCAACATGTGCATAAAATAACAAACCTGTGAAAATTTTCACTCAATTGGTCATCAAAGTTACAAGAAAAATAATGAAAGAAAAAAACACCCTTGTTGCATCTAGAATTGTGTTTTTTCAGATGCCTGAGAAAGGCTTCATGCCTGAAGCCTTTCTCAGATTCAAATATTTTATTGAGAAATTACCTCTTTCTAGAAAACTACATTACTTCAGAGGGAGTCATTTCTCACAACGTTTTATACTATAAGCAGCTCTCCGGTTCTCTTTACCAATGTGGCCTTTTGGCTGGTAACCTCATTCTGGTAAGCAGCTCTTTGAAATTAGCCCAGAACAGTGATATTGTATGTTGTGTTATTTCAAAAAGGGCGACAGCAATGTAGGTTTCTTGAAGTATTCTTCCCTCAAAATTTCTGGAATAGAAATCCCAGCCATTCGCATGTTATACATTCTCAGACTGGAAAAAAAACAACCAGCCATCACTTCCTTCATTTTAATTCAACTTGCGGGATGAGGACACACAAATTATGTGTAGCCCTTAAAAAAAAAAAAAGAAAAAAAAAAGTGTAATACATTTATATACACATTAGGCATGCCAGACAAGTTTCCTGCGCAAAATTTGTTCAGCACCCTCAAAATCCCCCCTTCATTCAGTCTAGCTAGGGGATTTACTTTATAAAGTCAGTCACTTTCACCCTAAAGTTCACCAAGGGCCCCGGGATCAAATGTCCCGAACAAGAGAGAGAGAGAGACGAACGAAACCATTTGGAAGAATCTGGCGAGTAGCTAGTTGACCCAGTTCATCTGTAACGACGGAATAACCCCCAGGGACGTGGTGATGTTTAGAAATCCCAATGGAGGATTGTGGTAGGATTATAGGGGTAGTTGAAGTTGATATTATTTGGTGTATGGGTTTGAATCGTGTAGTTTTTTTTCTTCTGGGATATTGAATAGAGAAAAGGTTTCGAATCCCATGCAGGATATTTGAACAGTAGATTTTTTCCCCTTGTTGTCGTTACAGAAATTAATTTTTTTGACAAATCCCCCCCCCCTTTTAAAATAGGATTTGAAACTTTGCATGGTGGTTGTGGAGATACAATCAAGTGAGGTGTGTGGAGACACTGTGTGGAAATTTTCTTATGAGCTGTGGTGGTTCTGAGAAGAACCAGTGGTTCAAGAACTCGACGTTTCGATCAGTATGTTCTAAATGTCTTCAGAAGAATGCTGGACTCTGTTGTTGTATGCTGCTAGCAGTTTAGCTTTTATATAATCTCCTTTTTATAAGCGAGGAAGAACTAATTTAAAACATCAACCATTACAAATCTGACAAACGCTACATCATTTAGCATTGTTTGTGCTTATTTGTTTGGTTTAGCCTGACATTTCCTGGTTGGTAGGCAGTTTGCAACAGTCAATTTTATGCTCTGCTTGTTGGTTTGTCAGGTTTGCGGCGAAATGTCCATAATGAGAATCAATAGAGAAATAATTGTCAGAAATCTGAGAAACGACTCATGCATGAACCCTTTCTCAGCTTCAAATGTTTTGGGGTGAAAAATTATCCAAACCGCACTACTTCAAAGGGAATCCTTTCTCAAAATAGTTTAAATACTATCAACAGCTGCAGTGCTCCTTTTCCAAGTAAGTTTTTATGTTACCATTATGTTTTAGGAGTATTTACCAATCTATGACCCTACCTTCAAAAAGATGTTCTGGTAATATTTGTATTGAACACACAAAGAGTGGGGATGTTTGCGTGTTAGTTTTAGCTGGTAGAGGCCACATACTGTACCATGTATGTACCCCTTAGCACATGCCTCTAGTCTGACAGGTATCATAGCTTAACGACTGGTCAGTGCTTGAACTTTCCAAGCAGTGTTTGATTTATTGTCAAAGTTGAAGGCCACATGCAGAGCAAACAATTTTTTTTTGATGAAGTGTAGTCATGGTAGTACTAGTAGGCCTACTTCTAAACATTTCAAGAATAATGGTTTATAACCGTATACACAGTAATAAGTGCCCTCATGCAGTCATGCTCTGGGCGGGCGCTGAACACAATTAAACAAAGAAAATACACTGGTGGAAAACTGAACAAGTACAATTGTACGAACAAAAAACAAGAGGTTAAAGAGGGACTCCAAGGTCGAATTTAGTTTTGTGATGCACTCATTTCCAATAGATAGAGTCCTCACGAACGTGGGAAAAATTCCAGTAAAAAATAGAGAGAGTCCCAAAAGTTGGGGAAAAAATGACAAGTCTCTAACCTTGCATTATCATGTTGTCAAATGTTGAAGTATTTTAAACCCTTCTGGTGTGAATTTTGTCAACATCCAAAAGCATCCAGTGACATGCGGGTCTTAGCATATTTGTTCAGGAAATTTGTAGTTCAGCCAAATTTCAATGATATCTAATTAAAATGGCGTTAAATTTGACCTTGTGACTGATGCCAAAGTTCCTCTTTGGAATGTACAGACCCACTTTTTTTGTTGATATCCAATTGCGTCAAGTTTCAAAGTTGACTCTGAAAGAATATCTTCAAATAAAATGTTATTTTACACTGATTTAACTTGGGACTCCGAAACACCAGAGCTTGGAGTCCAGTGCGCTTGACCACTCGGCCCTGACACGCCATGGTCTTAAACAAGCCCCTTTTCAGCACTCTTGTTATGCCATTTACTACTTGTTATATAAAATAATCTGACCACAGTGTAAAAACAAACACACTGTCTGCCTGTTAATGGAAATAGTACGAAAAAACATTGAAATTATCACATCCAAGCTAATAAAATGACCCTGAAATTCCAGACATCTACTTTCAAAAAAATTCCTTCTTTACTTTACCGAGTTCTTTTTCTCACTGTCACCTTGACCTGACAGAGTATAATCTTCAGGTCACAATTGATGGGGGATTTAGAAATGTCCAAGGGAATCTTGCTGAAAGTAAACATACCTGTGAATGCCAGTGGTGAGTCTTGGGGATGGACATATATCTGTCACTGCTGGCGGACAGCCTCAGTATTTCAAAATTGGACAGAGGAGTCAAGATGGATTAGTTGGGATTGAAGTAAGAAAGTTTGTACTGAAACAATTGGAAACTATTCAATTTACTTAAAGGTATTGTACACTTTTGGTAACAGCTCAAAATCAGTGTCCACATTTTTGTGATTAAACATATGCATGAACAAACAAACCTGTGAAAGTTTGAGCTCAATTGGTCATCGAGGTCACAAGAAAATAGTGAAAAGAGCTCTTATGTGTTTTCTGTTTTTTTCAAATTATCGCGCGCGATAATTACTATTGTTTTTCTAGTTTCTCAGAAATGATAGCATTTTAGGCAGAAATATTTTAAGGAACCCTTTCTACCATTACTTACTTTAAATCATGTAAGTTATGTGTGAATCTGTGAACATTGTGTTTTTCGATCTTACCAATAGTGTACAGGGCCTTTAAAGGGGTGGTAAATCATTTTACTCTGGTAAAATTTTAATTTCAAAAGTCCAAAGTTGGTCTCCTCAACATTTCGACTAGCCTGCTCTAGTCATCGTGTAAAAACTCAGTGAAGTTAATAAGAAGAAGTCCTCTCAACCCACTCAGCAAAAGTTAGTAGTCCTGGCCGATTTCCTACCTCCCCAGGTAGTACTTAACAAGCAGGAAAATTATTTTCAGAGCAAGTAGTCACCCGAAATCCCAATTCTATTACAGAAAATATGTCACCTCCGATACCTATAAATACATTTACAACGCGCACGGGCAAGCAACTCCGCTTAAATCTGAAATCTACTCCCCGGCAGTTGACTAAAAAGCATGACATGTCCTCAAAGAACAAATCTACACAGCAAAGTAGATATACACATGGTGTTACCACAAACCGAATAGGCCTATATAGTCAGGTCTTGAATTTGGGGGGAAAATCCACTACTAACTGCAGGACTTGTAGCTCAGAATGTTTACTGGACCAGAATTTTATTTACAAGACCAGAATCAAAATGAGGAAAAACTAGAATCCAAATGTGAACACAGCTTTATCATATAAACTGTTCTACTTGAACAAACACTTAGAGAAGATTTATCTTGACTCTACTGTTGAATGAGTGACACTCTGCAGAATTCAAATATACTTTTGAGACTCAAACTCAACATCTTTTTATTAAAATATTTATTCTTACAATGATATTGAATTAAAAAACACAAGACCACCGGGCTTGTCCCTTCTTGAGTTACTGGCCCGACGCTGAAATTACTGGCCTCGGGCCAGAGGTCCAGCCCTGACATTGATACCTCAAACCCCATCTGAATGTTTTCCACAACGTGTACATTATACTGCCCCTTTAACATTTAAGAATTGGCATTTGCCGAGTTTGGCCTGGTGGATTTATTGCCTGGATCAGATCACGGGAGAAAATACCATCATGTCTTGACTGTTGCCCGCTGATGAACTCGTCGTGCTAGCATTCCGTGGAATACACTCATTCCACATTGATGCTGGCCTGGGTAAATAGGCTAATCAAAAGTCATTAAGAGGGTTTCAAATATCTTATTCAACATTTTTTTTTGGGGGGGGGAAAGCAAATTTTGTCAAACTGTTACTCCCAGGTAACAATTTGAAGAAATTGTTGGTGTTTTAAAAAGATGGCTGCCAAAATTCTCTCCTGGTGTGGGTTCAATGTAAAAATAATGAAAAAGTAAAGTGTCCAAAATAAAGGTAGGGTCATAGATTTAAAATGATTTGTCAGATCATCTTAGCCCAATTTCATGGCACTGCTTAGCATAGACTTGGCGCTTATACCCTCCTGTTGCCCATATAAATATGCACGTTAGAGGGCGCCGTAAGCACAGATTTGTTTGGTAAGCAGCGCCATTATAAAGACTGTAAGCACATAAACTGGTTAAGCACAGACAAATCTTGCTTAGCTGAAACTGGTTACCGACAAAAATTCCATAAAGTTTACATTGTTGCGACTGGTACCCCACTCATGCTTTGCTAAGCAAAGGAATTTTCTAAGCAGTATTTTTCTGTGGAACAGCTTTGTGAACTTCTTTTCTATATGCTTAGTTGTCTTATCGGAGCTATTGGGAACTTTACGACCTACACGCAGATGATACCAAGAATCTGTCAATAGATGACCTGTAACTCCACCGACACAATCTACATGTATCTTATTTCTGTTCTGGGAAATACTCACATCACATACCGAGACATGTGGTGGTTTTCGCAAACTATGCCCAACAGAACCGAATGATTTATCACATAAACACACCTTTTGATTTGAACCATTTCTATCAGTCGGGTTCCCCATGTGTGGTGCGGTCCTCCCTTGTGGAGCTCCCCTTGGCTAACATGGTGAGACATCGCTCCTCATGTTTCGGGTCTTTTGGGTACAGCTGTTAATGTGGTCTGTCCAGAGAGACTAATTATGCACAGAGCCCCTGGCAGAAGCCACAGAATGTTGATTTTTCCTGGGAGGCTAAAAATAATAACTGCGCTGTTGCGGTCATGGAATGTTTCAACCATTAAAAGGTGTTTTTCAAGTTTCAATCTTAAAGAGGGGCTCCAAGGGTCAAGTTCATTTTTGTCATGCACTCATTTTCCAACAGATGGAGTCCTCGTGAAATTGGGGGGGGGGGGAATTACAAGTCCCTAACCTCTTGTTAAAATGGTGTAAAATATCAGTTTAGGTGATACTCTTTCAGAGCGAAATTTAAAACGCGAGGTCACCTGACAGCAAAAACACATGGGTGTGTACATTTCAAAGAGGAATTTTTTTCAGCCAAAAGGTCAAATTCAACGCTATTTTGATTGAACAGTATCAAAATCCAGGAATGAACTGAAAATTATTTTGTCGAAAAAATGTACAGACCATGTATTTTAAATGTGACGTCGCCGATGATTTTTTGGATTTTGAGAAAAAAATGCACTTGAACGTTATCAAACACAGTGGCATTTCACACCATTTTAACGTGAGATGAGAGACATGTAATTGTTTTCCACTTTTGTAACGACTCTATCAATTGGAAAAATTAGTACATCACAAAAATGAATTTGAGCTTGGAGCGCCCCTCTTTAAAGTCTGTGAATTTATATGAGGTTATTTTTGTACAATGTTACATGTATATCTTGTACTCATCTTGTACTCCCTCTTCAGACAAGTAAAGGAACAACTCCTCCCCTCAGCTTTTCTAATTTTGTTGTTCTTTGAGGCAGGCGTGATACTTCATGGAGGCAACAGAGGCAATCGCCTCCATGCCCCTTGGTCATTGCCTTGGTGCCCCTTGAAACGATCCAAGAGAAATTTACAATTTCCTCATAGAGGTGCCCTTTACAAAGGAGAAAACGCCGTCCATGTCTAAGGACTCTTTGTGTTACCTTCAAGCAAACTTGTATTCTCGATTTCGATTGGTCGATCAATGGCAACAACAGTGTGATATTGTGGTATATCTCAGAGTTCATAACACACCCAGCATATTGGGCTGTTCCAACTCCGCGTATTGCGCTATTTTAATTTGCACATTAGTTCGGCCTCGTTGGATATGGGACGCGGCAGCGCTATATTTTTTCCCGAATTCCATTCATGCTTTTGTGATAGCCAATAATATCTGAAGTGTTTTTTTGATTACAGGAATCGATGACATACCCCCTGTCATTAGTCAATGTCCGTTGCAGGTCGGGGGAACGACAGAACCCGGCAGAGACGGAGCGAGCGTGACCTGGGGTGAGCCTACGGCCAGCGACAATAGCGGTCAGGCAGTGCGAGTGGCCAGAACTCACTCCCCATCCAGTTTTTTCCCAGTTGGGCCAACGAGGGTCACATATTATTTTACCGATACAAGTGGCAACGAAGCCATTTGTTCGTTTACAGTTACAATACAACAAGGTACTATTAAAGAGTTTGTTGTGTGGTACGGCGGACTAGATCATCTCTTGAGTTTCGTTTTGGTCGCTGCTAAGTGCTAACTACGTGTATTTCCCTCTACCTAAGTTGACCCAACTGTGTGAAGCTTTGAGTTCTTTCTTAATGGCTTTATTGACAGCTTTCAGGTGTGATTCGGTTTTGTACTAACTCAATTTATGTTTGCCTCACAGCTCGTTAAACTCTAAATGTGTTGGTAAGGGTTGCCCAAAGGTTTCAACTCTTCGAACGGTTGTACATCTTTTTTTATCGGACCAATTCCCCATTTTCGTTTTTCAAATGGCACTTCCGTTGGAAGGTCTTTTAAAAGTGTACGAGAATATTAAAAGCAGAAATCATGGACTCTAGTACAGTCAACAGCAGCCCCTTGATCGCCCACCTTCTTGAAAAAACAGATCAATGTTTTAAGATGTACCTGCATATCTCCCCTGCATTTTGACCCATTCCACCTGGGCCAAATTTCATGGAGCTGCTTAAG
Organism: Pycnopodia helianthoides; assembly: GCA_032158295.1. Taxonomy (NCBI): domain Eukaryota; kingdom Metazoa; phylum Echinodermata; class Asteroidea; order Forcipulatida; family Asteriidae; genus Pycnopodia; species Pycnopodia helianthoides. Next base: position 12,847,481 of record CM063260.1, read on the forward strand.
CACGAAAAGCAGCTAAGCACAACAAAAATCATGCTTACCAGAATAAGTTTACCAGCCAAACTACTGTGTCACAAGTACCATCTTTGACTGGTTTCCTGCTTAGTTTTGCCAAGCAGGTAATTGTTCAGCAGAATTTTCTGCTTTAGCGGCCCTACAAAATTGTGCCCAGACGACATCATCCATACATCTTGGATGCACCATCTTTGGAGTCAGTCTCCCTACTGTGCAGTGTGCATTTTAGGCAATGTGCATGCGGTATTAGACATGCATTGTATCATTACGTCTAATTTTCCTCCCGTCAGTGCAAGGGTTCTGTGAATTCCGCTAACCTTCCTTCCCCATCTGAACCTCTCTGTACATCTGTGGAGAAAAAAAGAGTTGAAATACAGTGGACAACTCCTGTCAAATGACATTGTCACGATAAGCTTTGCTTAAGTGCATGTATTTCCTCCATGCTGTTAATGAATGATTCATAGCGGAGGGGATGAGTTTTGGCCATGAGTTCATAAAGGAGGAAAAGTGAGCACAGGCCTGGAATTACACGGAGGCCACGAAGTCCCTGGCCTCCGTTGCCCCTGCTCTTTGGCCTTAGTGCCCACTCAAAAGTTTCCCATAGACTTTAAGATTTTCCAATGGAAGTGCCCTATTGCCAAATGAAAATGGCCTTGCCCTCTCCAAGATGAAATTCCAGGCCTGTGAGCAGCTTACTTTGAATATTGTTGTGCAGATTGGTTATGCTTGTTGCTGTGACTCGCTAATCATCAAAATCATACTGACTATCATACATGCTGTATTCTTTTGGTTTACTACAGAGTATACATTTATGCTTTACAGTTAGGTTTTTTTTGCTTCCATATTTCATGAATTGTGTCGTTTTGTCGTTTGTCCGAGGTTGAATGATTGTAAACTTGGGTGTGATCTCTGGCTGTACGGCAGTTACAGGATGAATTGCTTCTGACTAGCACCCCAGACCAAAGATACTGACAAAATAGGGAGACCGCCAGCATTAGGGTTAGATAGCTCAGTTGATAGAGTTATCAAGTCCCGCTCTAATTAATTTCTTTTTTTGTTCAGCCCAAAATTATTTTTGTTGTTCGTCGTCACATAAATTTGTTTAAGTTTTTTTGTGTGTGTGTGGGCTCCAAACAGGAGGAGAGTTTACATTTTACATGTAGTTTGTGTGCTTTGTATGTTTTCCTGGAATTCATGTGACACTGTCTTGCCACTTGTTATATGTGGTTATATGTGGGGTTCTTGCTCATTGTTACCATAGTTTTTACCACATGTTTCATAGTAGTGAATGTAACACGTAGAGTCGGCTGGGCTTCTGCAATGGTGTCAGGATTCATCTGGTACAACTGGTACAACCCCCCCCCCCACATTTTACATGTAGTTTGTGTGCTTTGTATGTTTTCCTGGAATTCATGTGACACTGTCTTGCCACTTGTTATATGTGGTTATATGTGGGGTTCATGCTCATTGTTACCATAGTTTTTACCACATGTTTCATAGTAGTGAATGTAACACGTAGAGTCGGCTGGGCTTCTGCAATGGTGTCAGGATTCATCTGGTACAACTGGTAAAACCCCCCCCCCCCCCCCCCCCCCCCCCCCCCGGGGGTGTCTAAACCAACCAACATCTGTTCAACTTTTCAAACTGTTTTCGGAACAGATAAATTTTCAAATCACAATGTTTCGAACTAATTTTTTTCGGACAGGAGAAGTGGATGTTACACCGCCCGTAATTAGTGGATGCCCACCAAGAAATATCAAAAAATTATTTATAAATCCAAGCGGCGCTGAAGGATTTGTGTTGTGGGATGAGCCAACTGCGACTGATGATGATGGCAACCCAGTTCAAGTTCGGCAAACACACGTACCCCCATCTTTCCTAACGAGTGGACGGACCACTGTGCAGTATTTGTTTACAGATTCTAGCGAAAATGAGGCTGTGTGCAGATTTTTCATTGATATGGGATCAGGTAGGAACTTAGGAACTTTGTGATAAAGGAATTGTAAACAAACAGGTTTTCCTATCTGAGATGTTTTAAAGAAATATACATGTACTTGAATGATGACTATTTTAGGGGCCAAGTATTGAACCTTGGGGAACCTCCAACTCCAACAGTACCTGATGGCAAAAGCACATTTGATTTTGTTGAGAATTGACAAATGAGGAATCTGTATTCACCGATACGATCCAGTAGCTTCACTAATTAATATGATCCATGACTTGTTTGTTGACCTTTTGAGGGCCAAGTGTGGTACCTTGAGGAACCTCATGTATAAAATTGTATCTCTAAATTGTACGTATAGTTGCAGAGGTTGATGATACCCCTCCTGTAATTACTGGTTGTCCGTCGAGTGTTGAGGGAATAGCCAACCAAGGTACCAGTGAAGGACTTGCAAGCTGGATAGAGCCCACCGCAGCCGACGACGGCAGGGAGCCAGTTCGAGTTGGTCGAACTCACACACCATCCAGTCTTTTCCCTGTTGGCTCGACTGATGTTGCCTATTATTTCACTGACAAGTCTGGGAATGAAGCTGTGTGTTCTTTTATGGTTGTTATAAAAAGAGGTATACGTGGTGAACTTGGGCTTTGATTTTCATTGTTGTGATGTTGTTTGCATCTGTGAGGTGGAGGCCACTGACCATGTAGAAGTGATAGATTGGAAATACGGTTGCAGGTTTGCAAGTCTAGGATGAAAGAAAGAAAAGAAGGTTGGTCTGTAGTCCTGACTCATGACTGAAACCTGGCTCAAGATTGAGGCCATTTTGAGAACTGGAATGTCGAGGCAAAGAAGTTGGGAGGGGGGGGGTTTAGATTTTCAAACTACAGGCGGTTGTTGTTTAATAATTCTGTTTGTCGTGTTGTCTTTCTCAAGTGGTTTCTTAGTTTTTGTTGCTTTTTTAGTGGCATACCATCGCATTTCTAACAGGAAACTTATATGAAGTTTCTACCATACTAAAGCTGAAACAGTACGTGGTAATATTTTCGTTGTTTTTCATTGGTGTAATGTTATTTTGCAGGTACAAATGTTGTTGTTTTTTAATGGATGCTATACAATAACTCATTTATGTTTAGTTTTTTTTCTTCTATTTAGTGTACGTTGTGATCAATTTGTTTATAATCTTTATTCAAATCATTTTATTCAAATCATCATCATCATATTCAGCAGCCAGAAGCCTCGGTTCTGAATCTTCTCCCATTGTCATTATCATCATTTATCAACCACCCATCATCACGGTCATGGGTCTTTCAGGGCGTATTCACCCACAATACTGCCTTCAGTTCTTGGCTGATTTCTTCTCCTTCTCATTTTGCCTCTGTGCCTTAACCTTGGCAGTTATACAGCAAAGTTTGACGTCGATGAACGTTAACGTCTGCCTCTCAGGCTCGATGTTTACTTGCCTCTCTTTTTATGTGGATATCTTTCACCATCTTTCTTTGCAATGAAAAGCTAATAATGGATATTGAATATTGCAGGGTTTCTTCACTGGCTTGAAATGTTTGTACATATCACTGTTATTTGAAGTTTTTTCCATACATTTTGTTGTTGTTGTTGTTGGTTAATCTGATGGCTGACATTACACAGCTTGCACATACACTCTGTGGACGTAAGAAAAAAAACATATGCTTTGACACTGTGCAAAACATTGTGTGGATGTGTGTTTTCAAGTCCACACAGTGTTTCAAGTCCCTACATTATGTGGACTTCTTTTGTTCTCAGGTCCACGCTCCGTACTGTTAACGCTTTAAACACTAAAGCCCGGTTCATACTTCCTGCGAATGCGAATGCGAAGCGAATATTGACGTCACAACTCTGTTTTCGCTGCGAATAATTCGCAAGAGTTGAGCACAGCTCAACCGCTGCGAACTATTGTTGCGAATTTGTGACGTCAACATTCGCTTCGCATTCGCATTCGCAGGAAGTATGAACCGGGCTTTACCCGTCTTGCCAAGGAAACTCCTGTCAGAAAAATCTTGAGCTTTATAAGATTATTTTTGGTACAGTGGAAAGAGACACAACGCCACCGGTCATTTCCGGATGCCCGAGAGACATTGTTGGAAATGCCACTCTCGGCCAGGATCAAGCCTTCGTTACGTGGGAGGAGCCAACTGCGACTGACGACAGTGGTCAGTCAGTAACCATAGGGAAAACCCATGAACCGGATAGGCATTTCTCGCTGGGCCGACGACCGTGCAGTACTTTTTCGTAGATACTAGTGGAAATGAGGCTATATGCAGCTTTGTCGTTGATATAAGAAGAGGTACGATATGGGAGTTGATTAATCCTGTGTCTTGCAAAAGAAGTTTTGCTTTTGAATGTTTTTTTTTATTTATTATTTTTTTTTTACATACATATGGTATTGTTTAATTTGTGTGTGTACGTTTTTTGGTATAGTATACATGTATAAGCAATCAATACATGTTTGTCAATGAAATCAAAATTTAATATGATCTTCATAACAGAAAACAACTCTTTGTTCATTTTGATGTGCCTGCCTTAGTGTCAAGTACGTAGTAATGTCTGCCAAAAGTTGATTTATGAAATTATTTGTTCATGTTTCTAAAGAAGAAATTGGACATGTTGATGATTTGATTTTACCATTCCTTTAACATTAATGTACATGTAGATTATGACAGGACACGCCCAGTTGTTACCGGATGCCCACAGACTGTGATTGCGTACGCGAAGTTCGGTGCACAACAGCGTATCGTAACTTGGGTCGAGCCGACAGCAGTTGACGATAGCAGTCAGCCAGTGCGTGTGTCTCGTACACACATTCCCTCGTCCGCATTTCAGCTCGGCTACACCCGAGTCGTGTACGAATTTACAGATAGCAGCCAAAATGAGGCTATGTGCTCATTTTTCGTGCAGGTCAGAGAAGGTACTTGTGTGGCATACTCTGTTCTCAAAAACTGATTTACTACAAACTCACATTGGGGGGGGAGACATACATTCTGCTTTAATGCCAAGTTATTATTTTTTTTTGCGCTAACATCAACTTTCTGTCATTTCATGGTTTCAATCATTGACTGTCCATGCTGACAATCGCTATTCTTTTCGTAATGCGGTATCACAGTTAACTGAGTAGTTGATGAATCCTGGTAACTTAAGATACATAAGCATGAGTAAAACCTCCATTCTATTAGCCATAATGACATGTACTGTGTAAAGTGTGTAGATTTTGCAACATCAGTTGGGCAACATTCTCAAATGTTTCCAAGTTACCGGAAATGAAAGTCAAGTCTTATTCTTGCGTTTTTTCGTTTGATTGGTTAAATTTATTTTACTTTCATGCATTTCGCTGTTAAAATTTGTACTTTCCAAACATTGTGACATAATTTTTACAACATGAACTAACTTTTACTACAAAAAATTGAAGAATCATGCGCACAGGAAAACTTAATATGGATGGGACCAACTTGGTCCTGAAAGTTCAAATGCACGCCGCGAGACTTGCACAGTCTTTTGGCCTTGCATAAAACAGTTTAACGAAATGAAAATAACAAGTTTTAAAAGTGAAATCAAATCACAGCACATCATCCGAAATGTAGCTGATCATCCCAAACCCTCCCCAAAACAGTTATCACTTTTCTAGATGGGATCCGAAAAACGATAATCAGCCTTCAAAATCTTGACCATTATTAACTCGGACAGAGCAAGACACTACACCACCAGTTATTCAGGGTTGCCCTATGGATATCTTTGAGGCGGTCCCAGCGGGCATTTACGACGTTGACATTGTGTGGATAGAGCCAATCGCAATGGACAATGACCAGGCACGAGTGCGCGTGTCCAGAAGCCACACGCCGTACTCGTCTTTCCCGATCGGCGAGTCCATGGTGAAGTACGTTTTCACTGACAACAGTGGGAACAGCGCAACGTGCATGTTTCGCGTTGTTATCACCAGAGGTAGGGACGACATTGGAAATTCTACTAAACTTGTGGCGGAACTAAGTCTTCTTTTAACAAATTGTTGGCACCCTACCCCCCCCCCCCCCTTCTTCAGAACTTTGGCTGAGAATCTTTCCAAATCCAGTTGAACCCTTTGGGGTCTGATTAATGAAGCGCTCAAACCTTTGGAATGTGACGCGGTGTATACTAAACCCATCAAAATTTGGACAATTTAAGGGACAGATTCCCTCTAGCTTTGTTTGGATTAGAAACAAATGTTTTAAAAACTTGGATTGGGAACAAATAAAAGACGAAGGATTAGCAATAATTAACAAAAATATTTCTTGTACGGATGCTCGCAGACAAGTTCAATATTTCGATCACAAGTCTGCCTCAACAAAGACTTACGCCGTGTCTCCGAATTAGAGCAACAGCTACGGCTATGGCTAGATGTCCGTGTCATTCGTTGAAGTATAGGACGTCCTGAGAACATCCTTAGCAACAGTCGTAGCCGTGGCTGTAAGCGGCCAATTTGGATTCGGCCTAATATAACCTGGGCCCAATTCCATGGCTCTGCTCACTGCAAAATTCTGCGCTTAGGGACAATAGAAGCACAGAATTATATGGTAATCAGTGCGATGAAATTGGGCCCCGATAACTCATGTTTATTTACTCTTTGACTGGGATTTGTGGTATACTTTCTTTCTTTCCGTTTTTTTTGTTGTGGGCCTTGGCTTAAGCCACTCTTTTACCTAACATTCTTACAAGACTTTCCTTTCAAATCGTTAACATTTAATTCTTCAACAACTGATGCTAATTCTCTGGAATGATCTACCTGAACACATCATAAATAAAAATGTCAACAACCCATAATTTTCTTTTCTACATCAACTTTAACTAATAACTTATTGGTAACAGCCTTATGAAGTTGGCCCCACCTCTTCCTCAATTTTCAAAAAGTTCCTAAGCCCAAAATCTAGCTTCAAAAATGTGTGACAATTAAACATAGGGGGTTACCAGTCATAGCTAATAAAAGTTATAAAGACTTTTGGCTGGTAACCAAAACTTGCTTAGCACGTGTTTGTGCTTTATGTAACTGCTGAACCAGACTGAGGTTTTGAAAATGATTTGAATGACTTTTGAAACTTCACATTAAGTCCAGTTATTTTCTGCAGATAAGGGGGAAAAAATGGAAACGGCGAAAGATACTTTAATATCAAGGACATCATGTGTCTTGACCAGCTTCACAGAGCAAATTTACTGCCAGCGGACCAGATTCACATTGAATTATCAAAACAGGTACCGTGCCTTTAAAAGGTCGCAGGGGTGACCTTTTTGATTGTCAAGAGGTCGCCACGGTAATCTGTCTCTATACAGAGGAACGTGACCAAATTATTTCAAGTGTTTTGGTGGAGACTATTCGGTTGTAGTATATTTTATTAGGTTATTCAACTGTCATTGGGGCTGTGTTATGCCAAGGCACAAAACTCCTTTGGGGCCTGACTACAAAAAGACCCATGGAACTCTCATTATTTTTTGTCTGGTTCCCTTTATGTAACTGCAATAACGTGCTGCAGAGTGCAGACTGAGGCTGTTCGAATTATTGGCTTTGGCACTGGCTATGGCCAAAAAGTAGCTAAGCACAACAAAATTATGCTTACCAGAATGAGGTTACCAGCCAAACTGCCATGCCACATGTACAATTTGTGACTGGTATCCTGCTCATCTCTGCGTAGCACAAAATTGTTCAGCAATTTGTTCTGCTTAAGCAGCTCTATGAAATTGGACCCAGGTTCCTGAGAAAGGCCTATTCTTCAATGTTGTCTTTGCAGCCCACAAGATAAAATTTGTGCCAACCCAGATACTCAAGCTCCCCATACAAAATGGACCTTGAGTATCTGGGTTTGGCGCAAATTTTAACCTTTTGAATAAAGCCTTTAAACTTTTTTTTTTAATGAATCATATCTGTATTTTTTGTTTTGGTTAGCACAGTTGATTTATCGTTGATGTGGGTTATTTGATAGCATTTATACTCGGTTATCAATATTTGTTTTGCAGTGAAGGCTTGCTGTACTTTACGAACTAAGGTTTGCAAGAACCAAGGTTTGCAAAAACTCACGGCTGGACTGTTGCAAAAGAGACAGGTCTATTCAGTTATCTGCTATGACATAGGACACCAGACTTAATAACGAGGCACCAAATTTGTTTCATCCAAACCAATTATGGGAAATTGCTTGCACCAGCTGGTCTAAATGATACCAAAGGTGGGTGATTTGGTTTTTATGAAGAGTCCAGAGTGTTTTGTTCTGAAAATCGCTGAATAAACACACTTTAAATTTAATAAGCATCAGAAGAAACATCTTTTGGGGGTCGGGGGGAAAAAGTGTGACCAACTTTTCAAGGTTGTGCCGTTTAGATATTAGAAGTAAAAAAAAGATACAAAAAGTTTGTGACATTATGATACATTCTTGTTACTGGTCAAAGAAACTTATGAACAGTTTCTAATCACAAAGCATACCCTTTTTTTAAACAAGTATGTAGTTTGTTAGGTGATCACCTGATATCTTACCATTTAGTTTCTCGGCTGTATCATTAAATTTAAACAAACAGTACAAAGTCTTGCTTCTTCTTATTGTATGGGGGTTGAAAAAGAAAAATTGACTAAGCGGATTTGAACCAACGACTCCGATTAACGTACGGCGCTTACAACTGAGTATCTACCTATATTGGCGGTTCCTATTGTCATATCTTTTTCTTCTTATTGTGTCCACACACAAGTGAAGCAAGGTTCACCCAAAGCCAGACGCATTTATTATCATTAACAATTGCAAGGCCCTCAGCTATGTGTGATTCGTCCAGTTGAGGGAAGTTAAGCAAATGTTCTATCAGGGCTCAAATTTGGAGAGAAAAAAATCCAAAATGTAGCTCAAAATGTTAACTGGTACAGACTTTTTGTACAAGACCAGAATCAAAATACAAAATAAAATCCTGAGTCTTGACAACATGCATTTCCTGTTTTTATTTTAACATTTGAGCACTAAGACATGTAAGAGAAGATTTGTCTCATCTGCCTTGCAAGTATTAAGTATATTTGTTGCTGTTCAATATATCACACAATGAGGTATTGTTACAGGTCTGGAATTTATCTTTCAGAGGGCAAGGCCATTTTCATTTTGTCAAGGGCACTTCAATCGGAAAAATGTGAAGTCTTTGGGTTAGTTTTTAAGAGGAACCAAGGCCGAGACCAGAGCAACAGAGGCCTCGGCCTCATGTGGCCTCCCTGTTATTCCAGGCCTGTTGTTACAATTCAATCCCAAAAACACAAGACCACCAGACTAGTCTGGTCATGAGTTTACTGGCCTGACTCTAAAACCACTGGCCTCGACGAGCCCTTTCCATGATTGTGTCTGGCACTTTCCATTTATCGTTTGACAAACTGCAGTTGCATGCATGTATAAACTCGACATCAGTACAAATTTTTCCTGACTTACGACATCGCCCCCTTAAAATTCACAAGCAACGAAATTAATCCATGGCAATAAAAACCAACTTATTTTTGGTTTGGACATACTGGTACATGTGGCCTCACCTGTACCAAATTTCAACTTTCAATCTTTCCACATACCAGTACAATCATAAAATTTTATGCTGGAATCCAAATTTTTAATCTTCCCCTACGTTCCCCCCCCCTCTCTCCCTAGGAAATTCCACACATATATTTAAGATTAAACAGATGATAATGCATTTATGTGAACATTTTATAGGATGTACAAGTTCCAGATGGGGAGATACCATTGTCGTTACAGGGAACGCAAAAGGTCTAGGTCACATGTTTTTTGGCATGCTGGATGTTAGCGATAAAAAGTTCAAGAGCAGCAGTTAAAAAATTCCATCATGTTGAGCATTGTTCGTAAATGTCAATGGACAATAAATGATGTCATTTATGATCATAGGATGTTTCAATTAATGAAGCCAACATGACTCAAAAGTCCGAAAGAAGTGCTCCAAGGTCAAAGTCAGTTTTGTGATTGACTCATTTTCCAATAGATAGAGTCCTTATGGAAATGGTGGGAATAATTACGAGTCTCTAACCTCGCGCTAAAACGGTGTAAAATGCCACTGTGGTTGATGCACTTCGAGTGCATTTTTTGTTCAAATCCAAAAACCTTCGATGGCGTTTTTGCTAACAAAACAGTTGCTGGCAGTGTAATCACTTTAATGTAATCCACCATATACATAAACTGACAAACCTGTAGAAGTTTGAGATCAATCTGGGTCACTAGGAAATAGTGAAAACCCGATTACACATTGGCATGAAATCATATAGGTTCAACAAATGAATAAAACGCTCACTGAGCGATAAACTCCAATCGGAAAATTAGTTTATTCATTTCTCATCAAATATGGCATTTCAGACAGAAATATTTCAAGGGATGTTTTCTACTATCATCATCATTAGACCGTGTAAGTTTTATGTAAATCTGTGATCAAAAATATATTTTACAAGAGAATATTTAGTTCATTCCTGAATTTTCCTAACCTTTTGATTGGCGCAAAATTCCTCTTTGGAATGTACAGACCCATTTGTGCTTGCTGTCCGATTACGCCATGTTTCAAATATCAATCTGAAAGAGTATCAAATAAAATGATGTTTTACACCATTTTAACATGAGGTAGAGACTTGTATCTTTTCCCCCATTTTCATGAGGACTCTATTTATTGGAGAATGAGTGGATCACAAAACTAATTTTAACCTTCGAGCCTCTCTTTAACTAGAGCAAACAAATATTATTTTATGATTTTGACATTAGAAATGAAAAGCTAAACTGAGCATTTTTTCATGTGCTCCACAAGCATTCCCCGGTCCTCCTTGGGCGAGAAATTTGAATGACATGTTTGCATTTCAAGTTATTGATGAATGTTTTCTAAAATGTGGAGTTCATGGGGTCATGACCTTTCATCGTTGCCTTGGTAACAAAAGATTCATGGATGCATTAAGTGTGTAAAATTGTACACAACTTGTCATGAGTGTATTTTTTACTTTCATTCCGATAAAAACATAGCTCAGTAGTCACGTTTGTTTTGCTTTTGTTATTGTTTTTTGTATCTTAGAGCTAAAAAAAACAGCATAAACAAAATATGTAGGGCTTGCTTGCCCTTAACGTTTATGGCAACTAGTAAATTGGACAAGTTAACTTGTCGTTTTTCTGGTCTTTTTTCACCTGTCTATATCTTTAAAGGTCTCTTTTTAACATTGTCATTTGTATGGGACTTGATTTTAGAAGTTGGTTATGAAAGTTTTGTGCAGGCAGTGAATTACCAAGCGTTGGGAGCAATGAACTTGCCAGCCAGAGCACTTGAACAAAAATGTTCCCGCTTTTCCGGGGTCCTCGGGTCATTTTACTGGTATTCAGCTATTTGGCCAATCGATCATTGAAAGTGACAATTGGAGGGATTGCATAGGGGTCAGACTTGATTTTTACTGTTTTATTTTTTAAGAAAGCAGTGATCATGACTTCCTGTTCGTAACTCATTAACAACCAGTGTTGTCCAGTCTCCTGGTACTGCATTTAAGGTCACTCTGTAGAGCGGTGCATTTGTGGTTTATTTTAAGATGCACTAATGGTCTGCTGAACAGGAAGTCCTAGACTAGACATTGTTTTGATAGACGAAAATGATTGTCAATTGGCAGACAAATAACTGTTATCAGTATGTCTATCGCTATCGAGGAACTTCCTGGTGACTTTTGACAGAAATGGTGGTCAATCTTTTAGGTTCGGTGTGATCCATCAGCCTCCGACTGAACTTTTACAGGGACTTTCTCTCCGAGCTGGGAAGCCAAGTAACAGTTTAACGGAGGGAAAAGCTTCAAGACGGGCACTTTTGTTTTTGGTGTAAGGTTTCTGCCGTTTGATCTAACGAGAATTCTAAAAAGGGCAAAATGCATCGCAGAATGTCAGCCTGGAATTGGGGAAGGCAGACGGAGAAGGAGAAAATGGAGAGATGATTGACGACTTTTCGGACAAGCCAGTAGGAGCCGTGGGAAACGGTGCAAGGCTAGGAGGAGGACGGCTACATGCAAGAACAGATTCCCTGGCCTTGAAAATCTCTCTGGTGTTGCATGTGAAAAACCTCTCCTGAGATTCCATAACGACATGCAGACCTGCACTTTGAGAACTTCAGTAGGTGTTGTGAATCGCTTTCAGCGCTCTCCCTGCGACTAAAGGGGATGTGTCCAAACATCGGTTTGTCACTTGGCCGTTTCCTGCCATTTCAGCAAGGTTTTGCAACTACTTACAGACAAGCCCATCTTGATCTTCGATAATCATTTACAGTTGTAGCACATGTTGTACCTCAAAAGGTTTCTCATTTCAAGTGTAATTGTCTTTTTTAAAAACTAGAACATAATTAACAGTCTTTCTTCCGCATGCAAATTCAACATCTATTCGTTGCGGTACTCGCTGCTGAAATATCGGTTCAAACTGCCTCTAGCCACCGGGCAAGTTCGGTGGTCTAGTGGTAAGATACCTGCTCTAGAATGGCAAAGGTTGTGGGTTTGAATCCCACCCAAGTAATATGCCTGTGTTTTTCTTTTTTCACTTGGGAAAGTACTGAATGTACAGTGCTTAACACTCATCTTTGTATGGGTAAAACACAATTGATGAACTAGAGTGAGGCGAAAGATTTTTTAGAATAAAAAAAATGAGCCGAAACATACAATGTTCACCAATCACAAATGTTGGATATTTGTCAGGATGGTATGCTAACAAAGTGCTAGAAGGGAATTTGTTTTTCAACCTTTAAAAGGAATTTCAAGATCAATATGAATTCTTAGCTGTAGGTCTATTAATTTGTTAAAGATTGGCATGGTAAGTTAAGTTTTCTTCTCATTTGTGTTGTCACATACACCTCCACATGTGGATTATCCTGCGACATTTGTTTAAGAACAACCGTTTAGTCGTCTTAAATGTGCCTTAACGAGTGATTATATTTGTTCATTTGTAACAATAATTTTTGCTTTCTTTTCTTTCGTCTTTTCTTCTCTACCTAATATAATCAAAATAATTGCTCTGAAAAAAACATTCCAGTAACATGCCTGGTGTCTGCATGATTCGTTCTGATTAATTACTTGTTAACAATAACCAATCACTTTCTTTTTAACTTACACAGGTGACAAAGGAAGAATGTTAATTCAATTTAATCAGTTTTCTTTTCGTCCAATCTTAAATCATCTTGCTTTCTTTGTTGTTGATTGAATCATGTCACTATTAACTATGCATGTGTGTTGACCACAGGATAATTCTGTTGGTAAGTACGACATAATTCCGCTGTGTAAGCCACGCTTACCCGAACTTCACGCAAACTGGCGCTGGCTAGCGATTGCTGGAAGCCACACGAAATGCATTCCGCAGGATTAAAATTGTTGACTTGCCTGTCGGGGACACAATTCCGTGGCTCTGCTTACCACCGAATTCTGTGCTTTTGATCACCGCTTACAGGGCAAGCGCCACGTTGCTGCGCTTGCTGTGTAAGCAAAGAATGCTTAGTAAGATGGACTACGCACGTGCACAAGCCTGTGAAATACGCTTGACGTAAGTGCTGATTTCCCTGCTTCCATAAGCATCAATTCTTTGCTTACGGTAAGCAGAGCCATTAAATTGGGCCCAGATGCGTTTGCAAAGACTCACCCTCCTTGCAGAACAAGTGTCTGTCAAAAGAAATGTCAAAAAGACTATTTTGAGGCTTTGAAGCCGGAAAAGGAAGTAGTGAAAACTTTTGGCCGGGTGAGGTAGATGTGCCGCTCATGTGATATAATGACTCACCAACAGGAGAAGCCCTTTATACTGGAATGTTCATCTTTTCTGTTTTTTTCTCATGAGGGAGCCTTGTTCATGATTAACTTGATCTCATTTTCTTTGAAACACCATTTTGTTCTTATTAACAATTTACAGAATTCACTACTGCTAGTGCTTTGACATGTGTGTTAAATTCTTCCCCCCCCCCCAAAAAAAAAATATATATGTATTCATTCATTTTATGGAATGGCAGAATATATTCTTAGACGAGAAATTTTTTCAAATTTGTAAAAATTTATATAAATTCACAGTAAGTGATTATTTTTGGCCGCTTTGTTTGGGAAGAGAATGAATATGAAAATGATATGCAATTTTTTGGCAGTATTCCAGTTGGAATAGTGGTTTCTTTTCTCACCTTCCACCTCTAGAACCCCGGTTCGATACCCGCCGGGGGCACTACATGGATTGGGTTCTCAGTCCCTGCCAGTCCCTGCATGGGTTTTCCCTGGAATAATCTCTGGGGTTTTCCCCCCACATTTAAAACTGAAACTTCCTTCCTTGCATTCTCTCCATTGGGGTTCTTGGCCAGTATACATGGTATAATGTTTAAGTTCACTTTTCTGAGAATCCTTGGCTTCAGAATAAAAAAAATATAAAAATCAGTTTTAGCCATGTCCAATACTTTTAAACTTCACTGTTTTGCCTTCTTATAATATCAAAAGCTGCGGTTGTAAAGTTATTTGCGCTGTCATAATTCATGTTTGGTTTTGTATGTTTTCTAGCTCTTCCTCCAACCCCAAGCACACCATCGGCTGAGACCACCACTGTGTCCACCGGTCGTTGTAACAGGGACCAAGCAACATGCAGGAGCGGTCAATGTATACCATCGTCGTATCGCTGCGACGGCGCGCTGGATTGTGATGATGGATCAGATGAAACTGACTGCTGTAAGTTTTTATATAGTGTAATAAAGCTGTAACCTTGTATTGCTTCCCTACTTCTAGGAGCACGGATGTTTTAGAGAATTGAGTTTGAGGATGTCTGCAGATGAATCCACATCTGTATTCTGAGTTGTCTTTACTCCAGAGCCAAAACCATATATGCTTCCCTTCTTCTTGGAATATAATAGAATGGAACCTGCAGTATGGGAATGGGTGTCATAATTCTCCCTCCAATAGGTTTTTTTAAAGTGTGCGGACTTAACTTATGACAATGAGTTAAATTAAAATTTAACTGCAACAAGCTTTCTTTTTAGAGAGTGCCATTTTTTCCCTTCACTTGGTAAACTCAAACGGCATACCTGAATTGTGTTGAAGGGGCAGGCAAATTTAACTGCTAATAGTGTAAGTCCCATATTCTTAAATTGCTTCTCTGCTACTAGGAATATAAAAAGTGTTTAGACCAGGATTTGTTTAGAGTAGATAAAGCTCAGTCTGACACTTAAAATCCCTGAACACCGTGGTAACTCGTTTTTTTTTCTGGGTACTTTTCACCCTAACCTACCCAATGCCCATTATCTCCCACAGCAACGCTGGCTGTGAACCCAACGAGTACCAGTGCTCCAGCGGGTTCTGCATCCAGAAGATCTGGGTATGTGACGGTGACGATGACTGTGAGGATGGAAGCGAAGAACGGAGCTGTCGTAAGTTGATCTCTCCGCAAAACTTTATTGTTTACTTTTTATTCACAATAGAAAAATGAAAAAGAGAAAACAATTTGTTGAATTGCAACAAGCTCAGATGAATGACATTCCCCCCTCTGGTTTATCAACAGCGGTTGCCTTGCCTGGTTCCCCGTGCGCCTCTACTGAGTTCCAGTGCTTGAACACGGTGACAACGCAGTGCATCCCTAAGGCTTACCAGTGTGACAAGGACTTTGACTGCGATGATCGCTCTGATGAGATTGGATGTTGTAAGTTGCCCTCAAAGGATCATAACGACAAAGTTTTTAAGTCCTGCAGCCGGTTTCTCGAAACTTTATGCAACTGCGTAAGTCCACTTCTGCAAGAATTCTTGTGATAGTGGTGCACAACTTACGCAAAAAATGTTGCGCAAGTGGACTTTTGCAGTTGCGTAAAGTTTTGTGACATCGGGACTGGTTTGCAGAAAATGACTGCCACCAGATATTTAAAGAGGGGCCCCAAGGTCAATTTGAGTTTTGTGATGCACTCTTTTTCCAATAGATAGCGTTTAGGTGTGTTTTGCTCTTTTTTTCACCTATTTTTGTTACTAAGTGTGTTGCTTACATGTCCAGGTATTTGCTTGATTAACCAAGGATACCATGACACATGAGCTGACCAGCATGTTCGATATAGTTGAGACAATGGAAATATTAAAATAATGTCGGCACATACGGTGACCCTGTAGGAATGTCTCATACTGGTACTAGTCCGCATTTCCAGATGTGTTCAAATAGTTTCAACATTGTTCCATGACAGTTCCACCCTTGAGTTTGTGAAAATGACTTCAACTGTCTTTTCTTACACATGTTACTCATTTTTGTTTGCGTTTTTTTTTTTCCCAGCCAAGCCCGAGGTGACTCAATCGCCTGGTTCCCCGGTGACTGTAACCGTGGGTGCAACGGTGGTCATCACTTGCATTGCTCTCGGCAATCCGATTCCCCTCATTTCATGGCGTTTCAACTGGGGTCCATTACCAGACCCGTCAAAGGTAAAGGAGGTGCAAACAATTAGTCCTTTGGGTGAAAAATTTTAGGCTAGTATTTTTTAAAGTGGGCGTCCAAATTTCTAAACATTTGCAGATGTTGCTTAACTCTTTAGAGGCCATGCATTTCTGTATAGTAGTCATTTACAGACATGGTTGATATTACTGAATTGGTTACACAACCTGGGGCCATTTTCACAAAAAAGCTAAGATTGATCTTAACTGTGAATCAATCTTAACTGCTAAGAAAAGTGTGATGTCGCAATACAAATCACTCCGGTAATTACTGACAACTCATCTTAAGATGAATCTTAGTGCTTTGTGAATATCTGCCTCTAGTCAACAAATGGTCCCTGTGCGAACTTGGCCATCATTTTGTTGTGCTTAGCTACTTTGTTTGTGCCTAAGCAGTTCTATGAAATCGGGCCTAGGTGTGCAGCATCTTTAAACAAAATGGCTGTTTTTCTTTTCAGGCAAGAGCAGTGAGTGAGAACGGAAGAGGTATGCTGACTATCTATAACGTCCAAGAGAGTGACCAGGGTGCCTATACCTGTGAAGCAATGAACAGCATCGGATATCTCTTTGCTATTCCTGACGCTATACTCATTGTAATCCGTAAGCTGACAACATTTTTCTCCGCCTCTGTAGAACTACATATTTGGGGAACAACTTTATTGTTGTATTTGGTTTTACCCTTAAAACAATGTGTGTAAAGCACTGTATACTCAGTAATTTCCAGAGTCCTGTGATTTTGAATCCCACCCGAGTAATATGCCTGTGGAGTTTTTTTTCACAGGACTCTGGGGGAAAGTACTGAGTAATCAGTGCTTTACACACATCAGTTAAGGGTAAAACCAAATAATATGTACAAAACTTCATTGTTGTATTATTACTTGTATTGTGAAGGTTTCTTGAAAAAATTATTTCACTCATAAGTATCAATCATAAGGGGCTGATCCAGGGTTATTCTAATTACAAGGAAGTAGATAAGGTTGTTTTACTGCCCCTCCCCTCGAAACTCCCCCCCCCCAACACCCGAAAAAGCCCCTCTAAAACCAATAACAACACTCTAGCGAAACAGTGAAAAAACACTTTGTGTTTGTTTCTTCAAGCCATTCATTTCAAAGTGTATTTTTGTGATCTTGAAAAAAGCCCTCACCACAGCCGTATCATCCTTGGATTGAAGCTCATGAATATTCATTTATTTGATAACTTACAGCACCTGAGGGCATATGCACCGGTGATGTGTTCAACAATGGAGCTCAACTTCCTGAAGATTGCATTGAATGCTTCTGCTTTGACATATCATCAAGATGTACTGGGAGTGGTTACTATAGCACGCAGGTACATGAATAATTCAGTGACTAATGACTTGAATATATAATAATATGAATAATTCATTAGTTTACAAGATCAAATCGTGGTTAACTGAAAGTGTTTGTATCATCATGCAGGCACAGCGTAATGAATAATTCAGTATTTAATGACTTAAATTTAAAAAAAGAATATGAATAATTCATTAGTTTACAAGATCAAATTGAGGTTAACTGAAAGTGTTTGTAACCTCATGCAGGCTCAGATTAATGAATAATTCAGTGATGAATAATTCAGTAAACCTACAGTTCATGCCACATCAAAGTGTATTTTTGATTTTTTAAACAGTGATGTCAGGGTACTTTTAGTTTTTGAGACAGTGATATCACTGTCATTTACAGGAAGTCAACATCTGTTGTTTTAGTCAGAAAAAAAGTCAAAAGTAATTTGTTTTGTTTTTCAATGCACGAAGACCGCACTTGTCTTCAACAACGACGATGCCCAAGGAACTCTTCTTGGTTCCCGGTCCCGCCAGGATGGGTCAATCACCACGGTGGATGACAGCTTTGTTCAAGTCAACCCCAACACGGATGAGGTGACTGTGTTGGATATGAACCGCAGACTACCAAGAGGAGAGTACTACTGGGTCCTGCCTGATGCGCTCCTAGGAAATAGGGTACATTTGTTTGTTTGTTTGTTTGTTTAGATGATCTTCCTTAAGAGGAAAGAGGGGTATATCAAACGCCAAGCTGGCTACAGCAATCTATATCATACAATCAATGGTTTAATGTCTCTGATTATGAGTTTCACAAAGCAATAAGTTGTGATTCAGTTACAATACTTCTTTTAATCATTGTGGAATCAGCAGTTTGCTTGGCTGGAATCGAACCCAAAACCTTGTGATTGCAGTCTAACCACTTGACCATGGTGACATATCTCTTGTTTCAAGTGGAGAGTTAATCATTAATTACAATTTTAATAAACCCCCCCCCCCAAAAAAAAAAATAATAATAATAAAATAATAATAATAATAATAATAAAAAAAAAAATAAATAAATAAAAAAAAATTTAAAAAAATAAAAAATAAAAAAATAAAAATAAATAAATAAAATAAAAATTAAAATATTAATAATAATAATAGTAATAAAGATAAATAAATAGTAGTAAAAATAACACACACACACTAAAAAATAAAAAAAGGAATAAGTAACAAATAATAATTTTTTTAAATATTTAAAATATATGTTAATAGTGACCACTTTTATTGATGTATTTCAGATGAGGATAATGCCTTGGTTTTTTTTTTAAATTAAGAGAAATAAAATTAAATAATTAAATCCACATGCTTTCTCACCTTAAATACAAAATCTTTGTCCGTCATGAAAGAAATGGATTGTCAAGATGTGTTTGTTTCTCCCCTGCAGCTGACAAGCTACGGAGGTGTTTTGAGTTATCAGGTTCGGTTCAATACTGATGCTGGTGGCCGACCAATCGCAGCAGACCTTACCCCTGACATCATCCTGGAGGGTAACGGAATGAGGTTGAATTACGTAATCGGGCGGAGCATGGAAGAATCACGACCCAACAGAGTCAGCGTCAAAATTGTCGAGGTGAATTGTCTAAAATTTAAAAAAGGATTGCCTGTTTTTTTACTGTTTAAAGTGTTTACCCAATTACAAAGTTCGTTCCCAGCATTTTTGGGAAGCCTATGAGAGATGCAAGGGGCTAGTTTATCTTTTTTTGTTGAATTGTTGAGGTTTACTGGCTGAAAATGTTTCTTAATTCTTGAACAGGATGGCTGGATAAGAGAGGAAGGCTCTCAAATGACTCCAGCAACAAGGATGGAACTCATGATGGCACTGCAAAAACATCCAGAAGCTCCTGATCAGAGCTTCGTATAACACCAACACTCGGGATACAAGGTATGTTGTGACAGAGTGTGGGCTCATTTGGTGCTGGATATGTGGCATGGTGTACCCCCGGTGTGGGTTCGAGTCCCAGTCGTGACACTTGTGTCCTTAAGCAAGACACTTAACCATTATTGCTTCGTCCTTCGGATGGGACGTAAAGCCGTTGGTCCCGTGTGTTGTGTAATGCACGTAAAAGAACCCAGTACACTTATCGAAAAGAGAGGGGGTTCGCCCCGGTGTTCCTGGTTTGATTGGCAGCATATTGCGCCACAGCACCTTGTACACCATTACATGGTGCTATGTAAAGGAAAAATGGTCCCATACTTCAAAACGTAGCTCCACATACCTGGCAGGAAATATATATATATCAGCACTTAGAAACGCCTGTATTAAGCGCTATATAAATGTTGTTATTATTATTGTGTCTTCAATGTGTTCTGGGAATCTCTGGAATGCTTTAGAGGATTTTAGGGTAATACTTCTGTACAAGAGGAAAAAAGTTTGTTAAGTTGGGGAACTTTTTTTTGGGGGGGGGACACCACCCTCTGCCACATATCGGGCGTGGTGTAAGTGGGCTAGAGGAGTTTAAAGGCCCTGTACACTATTGGTAAGATCGAAAAACACAATGTTCACAGATTCACACATAACTTACATGATTTAAAGTAAGTAATGGTAGAAAGGGTTCCTTGAAATATTTCTGCCTAAAATGCTATCGTTTCTGAGAAACGAGTAAAACAATAGTAATTATCGCGCGCGATAATTTGAAAAAACAGAAAACACATAAGTTCTCTTTTCACTATTTTCTTGTGACCTCGATGACCAATTGAGCTCAAACTTTCACAGGTTTGTTTGTTCATGCATATGTTTAATGACACAAAATGTGGACACTGATTTTGAGCTGTTACCAAAAGTGTACAATACCTTTAATAGTACTCTACACTTATGCTAAAAATATGTCAAGACCCATACATATCCAAGTGATTGTCAGTGTTTTATGTTTACTCACGTGCACTGTCCTGCTGCCGTCTGGCGCACGGATGCGGTGGTGGAAAGTTTGTCTGACATCCGGGTATTTTGAGCAAAAGTGACGCCATTATTAAATACAGAATGCCATTAGGTGTTTTTTTTTTTCTTAACTCACTTTTGGGTTGAACAAAGAAAAATTTACTAGAGTAGGATTTTGAACCTGCGACCTCCGGATTACCGTGCTGGCCGCTCTACCAACTGAGCTATCTAGCTCTAATGTTGGCGGCCTCCCTATTTTGTCTATATCTTTGTTCGGGGTGCCAGTTTAGAAGCCATACAACCTGTGACTGCCGTGTAGCCAGGGATCACACCTAAGTTTACGATACAACCTGGGAAGCAGCAGGAGAGGAATCACCTACACGTGATGCAGTTTATACTTTTAATTTACATTTTTTTCCTCTCTTAGTCTTTCAGAGGTTTACCTTGATGGCGCTCAGCCAGAGAACAACGGTAGAGACGAAGCCTTCTTGGTGGAGAAATGTGAATGTCCTCTGGGTTATTCAGGTCAATCTTGTGAGGTACGTATATTTAAAAGATGGAGGGATGAGGTTTTAGCAGAGTCTTTTCTTGAAGGCTAATTGACAACACAACACACCTAAACAGGTGTTCTGGTGTAACAGAAGCAGTCGAGTGGAAAGAAATGAAAAGAGAGAGAGAGGCAGAAAGCACACAGAAAAAGCAAACGTGCTTTCTGCCTGCACCACACACAGAACAAATTATACAGTAATTCAAATGGCAGAAACGTGTATACATTTTGTAATGTAATAATAACTTGTCAGTGTTTTGGGGGCATTTTTTTGTAGATGTGATTGGTCAGTCACTGAAGGGGCGGAGGTCAAGTGCTTGATTAGTTGGCTTTGTAATTGGAATACAGAGGGTATAATTTTATGAAAATACAAAAAGCATGTACAAACTACATTAACGTAAAAGCTTCATAATGACTAATATTTCCCACTGTTTTTGTGCCAGTCTTGTGACTCTGGTTACTACCGCGTCCGTGACAACCGTTACTTAGGAACATGCCAGCAGTGTGAGTGCAACGGTTACTCCTTCCAGTGTGATGCAGACACAGGTGCCTGCATCAACTGCCGTGCCAACACGGCCGGCAACAGTTGTGACCAATGTGCGGAGGGTTACTTCGGTGATCCGTTATCGTCAATCCCGTGCATGCCTTGCCCGTGCCCGCTCACAATCGACCCTAACCAGTAAGTCAAAAACTTTGTTTATCTTGTGTGTTGCTGTTTCAATCAATAAATCAATTAATCAATCAATCATACAATCAATCAATCAATCAGTCAATAAATCAATCAATCAATCTGTCAATCATCATACAATCAATCAATCAATCTATCAATCTATCTATCAATCAAACTTTTAATCTATCACAAAATCAAATAAAACAGCGTCTTTGTTTAGTTCACTATGAAATTATGTGATTTCAGGTAAGTACAACTAAATATTTTGTGGGAAAAAACAGCTAACTGACGTGTAGGAATTTAGAGGGGTTAAAAACACACCTTAATTTTGTTTGTTTTTATCTTCAGATTTTCCCCTACTTGTTACCTTGACAATGATGGATTGGTCACCTGCGACGCCTGCCCTCAAGGCTATGACGGTAGACAGTGCCAGACTTGCGCTCCCACATATATCGGAGACCCTATGAACTTTGGAACCGCTTGCGTGCCGGACGACAAGAATTGCAACTCCGATGGCACGGTGGAGCTGGTTGGTCCAGAGTGTGCCTGCAAGGTAAACGATGACCCTAACAACTCTTGTCTGGTTCCCTGTAAACCATAATGCCAATTTATATTCCATTTTTTTGAGAGGGACCTGCCTACTTACCTTGTACAAGATTCAGCATTCAGCAGCTTGAAAAAGCGTACCCACTGAAATCCACAAACATCCACTAACCAGTTTTAGCTACTTAACTTGTTGAAGTCAAATTTCTTAATAAGTGGATGTAGAATATTGTCCACAGTATCCACTATACCTTGGTTCTGATTCCACTCCTGCAGGGCAATGTACATGGCAAGGAGTGTGACCATTGTCAATCTTAATGTCAAATCTTTAATAGCTGCTCTGTAAGTGGATATAGAACTTTATCCACAGCATCCACTAAACCTTGGTCTGATTCCACTCCTGCAGGACAATGTACAAGGCGAGGAGTGCAACCGTTGTCAGCCATTCACATTCCATCTCAACAGCGACACTCCCGATGGGTGTATATCTTGCTTCTGTATGGGCGTCACACGAGACTGTTCCAGCACCACTCAGTACAGATCACAGGTAGGGTCGACTAAGATGAACAACTCGGCAACATCCCAAATTAATTTTTGAGTCATACATAGCACAAGTATCCACCAACAAGGTGCTTGAACAGAGAGAAACACTTTTTAAGTTAGTTGGTGAAGTTTTGATGAATTATGAGACCCATTTATGTAGCACTTTATAAGGGCCACAAGGTGCTGCGGCGCACTCAGCAGCCACTGCCAGAAACACTGGGCAAACTCGTTGTCTTAGCGATAAGGGAACTGGGTTCTTTTATGTGCATTAAACAACGCACAGGACCTATGCTTTCATCATGAATATCACCAATCATATTGTCTTGTCACTTTTTACATCATTCATTGACAGATTCTTGATCCCAATTTTTCTGATGTTTGTCAGGTTTCAGCCGTGTTCACCCAGAACAACCAAGGTTTCCTCCTCTCTGATAGCCTAGGAACCAGCGTCATTGATGAGGGGCTGGCTGTCAGCCCTCTCTCCAGGGAGCTGACCTTCAGTAACTTTCGGTCCTTTCAACCACGGACTTATTACTGGAGCCTCCCTGGAACGTTCACTGGTGACAAGGTAAGTAACTCGCCGTTCTATCCAACAGCCCATGTCCCAGTGCGCATGATCGGCGCGCGAAGGATTCTGGGTGAAATCCAAGTCCAAGCAACACTCGCAACCATCATGGGCACTGATTTGAAGCAATGTGGTACAACAACTATTGACCTTTCCATTGTTTGTAAACAAACTTTGCTGGTTGGCATGTGCGGGCGAAATGTTACCAAAACATTCAGCCGTGTTAAACAGATGTTATGACCAAATTCAACATTTCGGCGAAACTTCATTTAAAACAAACAATCCCTGATTGGTTGCTTTGTTTCCAACAAATTCAACAGTATTTTTGAATATTTGTCTAACATTGTTACAAACTGTGGCTGTTTTTGCTTTGCATTTATGGCTTTCCATGGTTTTCCAACCTTGGTTGGCAAAAACTCAGGCTGTGACGTTGCATAGAAAGGTCTATAAAACTATAGCATGGCATCCACTTTGGCATATGATTTATTTGTTAACTGCACAGAGCACTAAGATTCATCTTAAGATGAGTTGTCAATTACCATAGTGATTTGTATTGTGACATCACACTTTGCTTAGCAATTAAGTTGATACACAGTTAAGCTCTTTGGGAAATCAGCCCCTGGACGCCGTATGCGAAAAAACGTTAATTAGTTTTCTTAAATGTGTGTGTGCAGGTGTCTTCATATGGTGGGAATCTACGGTATACTGTTACTTATCAGCATGGCGCTGGAGCAACCTTCATCAACCAGGAACCGGATATTCTGCTGATTGTAAGTAGTTTAGTTCTGGAGCCCTCTCGATTTCTAGGCTGCAATTTTCAGGGAGTTGACCGGTTATTCCAAATACATTCTGTGTACGGGGTACAAATATTGACTGCTTGGAGTGCTATGGTTAAAACTGTGACTCCCTCGGTGATATCTGAAGTGTTCCGAGGCGAAGCAAGGGGAAAATAGAATAGACACTTTAGCTACACTTGCTTCTCTTCACAGAGGGGTAAATGGGTACCTGTGAGGGCAGAGATGGTCCTTGTGATTGACTTAGCTTGGTGCGCTACATATTTCGCAATTCAGGCTGTATGCTCCCAAGGGAGCTGAGACCAGGGGGTAATAGTTTTGGGAGCAGCATGAGCGTCACTGAGAGACGGATTTGAGCGTTATAAGAAGCCACTAACATTCTTATATGTATTTCTGCCTTCCAACAGGGAAACGGAATCACAGGCAAGATTATTCATCAAGAACGACCAGCGGCCAGTGCCTCCAAGACATACTCCGTGCCAATTATCGAGGTATGTTTCCCGCAGAATTTGTTTTCAAACTAAGTGCTTATTGGTCACAACTCTTTAACACGTTGACTGCCGCCTACGAGTATACTCGTAGTAACAGGTGTAACCGCTTCTGCCACTACGAGTATACTCGTAGG
Organism: Pycnopodia helianthoides; assembly: GCA_032158295.1. NCBI lineage: Eukaryota > Metazoa > Echinodermata > Asteroidea > Forcipulatida > Asteriidae > Pycnopodia > Pycnopodia helianthoides. The sequence continues at coordinate 12,872,358 of CM063260.1, forward strand.
GAATGAAAGGGCTTTGTATTGTTATTTAAATACACTGGCATCACTGAGCACGCAACAAATACGCTTCTGGCAGTGGTGAGGACATGGCATCCTTAGAATGTGTATGTTCAATTTTTTTTTGTATAGTAGCTATTTGGTATGCACGCATGCGCACTGCACTTGGCAAATGGGAACGACCTACGAATCTATGACCGGCAGTCAACGAGTTAAATGAGGCCGTGTCCGAATTGGCGGCTACAGCTACGGCTATGGCTAGATTTTCGCGTCACCATGCGTTGAAGTATAGGACGTCCTTAGCAACACCCTTAGCAACAGTCGTAGCCGTAGTCGCCAGTTTGGAAACGGCCAAACATTGCTCCAATGTACATTTCTGACCAGGGGGCATTGTGGCAATCTCCCCAGTTGCCTTCGTGAGGCTTCGTGACCGATTGTGTTTGCCAGTAGAAATAAACTTCTACGTTCTGAAATTTGGTTCACAAAAGATGCGTGTTTCACTTGTTTTTTACAGACTTACTGGACGAGATTGGACGATCAGCCTCTGACCAGGGAGTTCATGATGATGATGTTGGCTGATCTCGGACATGATTCTCATCAGAGCAGTGTACAGCTATCCAACCACCTACGCGGGTAAGTTTAATGCGCCCTCAATGTCTAGAATGAGAAAGTATAACTGATTCAAGGTCAGGGTCACCAAAACACGCCCCAGTGGAACCGAACTGAGGTGGGAGTCCAAAAATAGAGTGGCAACTTGTACAGCGAGGGTGAGTATTCATTGCTATTCCGAAAAGGGAGCTAGACAGAGATTGATCAGGTATTTTCCCTCCCCCAGGATTAAGGATGTGACCCTTGACATTGCTGAGCCTAGAAACACAGGCAGAGAAAGAGCCTTCGCCGTCGAGCAGTGCATTTGCCCTGTTGGATACACTGGGCTTTCATGTGAGGTAAATTACCCAAGTTCTAATACTGTTGACTTTTTGCTTGAAAAACAATTTTTTAGCTTAATTTTCAGTCAAGCTCTTCAGAATTTTTACCAGAGATTTTCTCGTTTACTGATGAAGTGTTTTTTCCGATGAATGTGAAAATGGAAAGTGATTTTTTTTTTATTATGTAGGATTGTGACGTTGGCTTCACTCGCAGTGGGGGCGGTCTTTACCTTGGTGTGTGCGAACAATGTCAGTGTAATCGTCACGCCACGGACTGTGACCCAGAAACGGGCGCTTGTCGGGTGAGTAAAAGACTTGCGACTGGGCGTCTCAAAGCACTTGTTATTATTGTTTGAAGACAGGTGTTTGAATTTTTTTGAATTATGAGACCCAATTATATATCACCTTTTAGGTTTTACAAGGTGCTGCGGCGCATTCAGCAACCACTGCCAGAAACACCGGGGCAAATCCCTTCTCTTAGCGATAAGTGTAACTGGGTTCTTTTTACATGCATTACACAACACATGGGACCTACAACTTTATGCCCATCCAAAGGATGATATGATCTTATAGATGGAGCTTTTGAAGAGGCACACCAACTGGAGCTCTATCTATTGTTGGAACGGGAAATACGCTTGGGTGCCATTTTAGCAAGTAAATGTTTTTTTTTTACATCATTGATAGCAATGGTCATTTATTCCGCACTGATCTACTCATCATGTCAGTTTTAAGGCTGTTGTCGAGTCTGTTCTGGGTTGGCCAAAAGAGTTGCTCGCTGAAATAGAGTCCAGTGCATATTTCAAATTCAGCCCAAATTCCCCATCTTGCGCCTTCGGTGCTCTATAATCTTTGGTATGGTATTCAGGCATGTTACTTTTCGGCTGATCAGCCGAGTTCCTTGTTTTGGGTTACTCAGTTGTGCCATTGAAAATGAGGACAAAGACTTGCTTTGCCTGGAACTTTCCTAGCTGTGACAAGCGGCAATTGTAGAATTGTTTTGTCTCATGCTAAAGATGAGCACCAAAAACATATTTAAAAAATTGTAAGTTCAACATTTTTGTTTCTGTTTTGCTGATTTTTAAACTATGTATTCTGTTGATTTTGAACTTAAGTTAACGATTCATAAATCAAATTTGTCTTTTTTCCTGCTTAACATGCTTTCAAAAAATTAGGACCGTAGGTAAAGTATAACCCTACTATTTATTCTCATTTTTTATCAATATATTTATGTAACTCACACTTAAATCCCTGTCCTTTGATTGGTGGAACTTATATCACATGTCATCCTTTTTTTGCCACGTATCTACTGCTGTGACGTTCAAAACCGTCCTATAAAGTGTTCTTTTTATATGGATACATTTCAAAGTGAGTTCTTAGAGATGCTAGGTCCAATTTCTACCAATGATAGCTGAACATAAATTGTTGTTGGGATCCCAACATTATCTCGTGTCCATCAGCCATGTACAAACAATATTGCATGTTACATGTATTTTGTTTATTGTTGTGGCATATGGGAAAGTTTTTATTCATTTTTCAGTTTGAAACAGCATCATCTGTCATAAATTTGTTCACCAAAAAAAAAAAAAAAGAAAAAAAAAGAAAAAAAAAAAAAAAAAAAAAAAAAAAAAGTCTTGCGATGAAAATCAGGCCATGCAACTTTTAAGATTTCATTTCATTTTCAATTTCATTGTGTTCGTTACTTTGCCCAGTTGCGCATCCATGCAACACACCGAGAGAAAATTGTGGTTCTATAGGGAAAACTTGAGAGAGTATACCGCTGTGCCTCATAGCTCAGTTTGGTAGAGCATCTGCCCGGAGTGTCAGGGGTCTTCGGTTCAAATCCAATGAAGAGCATTTGCTTTTTCTCTCATCCCATGTTTGGTTATTTCATTTTCTGCCAGGCATGTCAACACAATACTTATGGTGACCGATGTGATCAATGTTTACCTGGATTCTATGGCAACCCATTAACTGGTACCCGTGACGACTGCAAGCCATGCTCATGTCCACTGACGGCACCACCAAACCAGTAAGTCTAAATAAAAATAACTGTAGAAAAGACATAGGCTGGCTACAGACCTAAGGTGGGAAAGAGGTTGTATTTATACACAGGTAGAGAGTAGCATCAGGAGGTAATAACTGCTGAGCTCAATAAACACAACCAACTCGCATGGAAGCACTCTCTGCAATGCCTAAGATATACCTCTCCCAACTGGCATTGGGGAGATGTCAAGTCCAAGAAGGCAAACATTCTCAATGTCCTCATATTAAGAGGTTTTTTTTTTTCTTCTGTCAGATTCTCCCCAACCTGTTACCTGAATACTCAAGGCTCTGTAACATGCGACAACTGCCCAGTAGGTTATGCAGGAAACTTCTGTGAACGGTAAGTTCATCATGTGTTTGTTAGATGGACTGGTTATCTTTGTGGTAGAAGCCACGCCAAACTGCCACAAGATCATACCTTTCTTTAACATTTTGTCAGAGGTGTGATTTCTCAGGATTGTTTTCAAAATCTCCTTGAGCATTCGAATTTTCTTGAAAGAAGTGAAGCAATCACCAAGGGGAGAAGGAAGTAGAATGAATCTTTAACGACTGTAGGTTCTTTGGCTTGTCTCAACAGATGTGAAGCTCCATATTTTGGTGATCCAACACGCCCAGGTGGAAGCTGCCAAATAAGTGGTAAGTCCTTTTATCACTATCTTCCACTTCTTGTTTACTTATTGAGCCCCAAACTAATTCATTTGGTGTTGGTTTGTTTGTTTAGATGATCTTTTTATCACTATCTTCCACTTCTTGTTTACTTTTGGCCCAAAACTTCGTAATCATTTGGTGTTGGTTTGGTTTGTTTAGATGATCTTTTTATCACTATCTTCCACTTCTTGTTTACTTGTTGAGCCCAAAAACTTCCTGTATATCATTTGGTGTTGGTTTGGTTGTTTTTAGATGATCTTCCACAAGGAGCTCGGCAAAGCTCCCACAGGATATAACTATGCAACAGCGTCTCTCTCAACAGCATTGTTTAAAACGTCAATGATTATGAATTGCACAACTCGTTGAATTGTGATTCTCTATAACTGGACGACAATATTTATTATAGTCATTGTGAAATCAGTTGATTAGCTTGGCCGGATTCGAACCCACAACCTTGTGATTGCAAGTCCTGCAGTCTAACCGCTCGACCACGGTGACGCATTTTCTGATCACGGTGACAGGGCATTCTCTGTGCATTGTGGAATAAACTGCCTGAACACGTCAAGGACAGTACATCCATAGCTTTCAAGGATGTAAGACGCTTTTTTAAGCATATTTTTATTATTAATTTGGAATTTTATAAATGTCAGTTGTATTGTGTAATTCGGGTATGGCCTAACTCTGAAATCTTGTCATGACCTTCAGGTGCTTGTCAGTGCGACCCTAGAGGGATCAGACAGCAAGGGTGTAATGAAATTGGAGATTGCAGCTGCAAGGTAAGCTAACGTCAGCAAACAAGATCTAGTTGAGAGAAAAAATAGTTAATGATCTGACGTTTCAACCTTTTGTAGCAGAGTTTTTCTCTTAAGCTAAATGAAAACACAACACACACATAAACAGGTATACTGGTGTAGCAGAATCAGTCAAGTGGAAAGAAATGAAAAGACAGAGAGGCAGAAAGGACATAGAAAAGGCAAGGGATGAACAATGAAGAAGGAGACAAATACCGAAGTACGGGGGCAATCCTACAAGAGTGTGAAGACGCACGTTAGTATTTTGAACTTTCCAATGGAACATCGCGACAGTCCCAACGGAACGGTCCATGAGAATGCGCTGGAATACTTATCTGATCCAATTAGAACGTTCCCAGGGTTCCGTCACTCCAATGGTACAATTTCCGATCCTCATCTGTCGTTATTTAGAAATCTTACTTTTCTTACAGGCTTACACGGAGGGTTCCGGGTGTAATGTGTGTAACTATGGTTACTACAATTTTGGAAGCCAGCAACCCTGATGGCTGTACCAAGTGCTTCTGCATGGGAATCACAGAGCAATGTGGTAGCTCTAGTTACTATCGGCAACAGGTCAGTGCAAAAAAAAAAACGTTTATGAAGTAGGGTCATCGATTTGTTTTTTGTCAACGTAATGCTGATTTGTAGGCAAAAGTTATCAAGAAAGATACAATAAAAGTCACATGTGAAAGTTTCAGCTGAAGACGGTGTCTACTTGTTCAGAAAAACAGCAAAAACTGAGGGTATTTTCACACGAAAGTTGAATCCATCTGCGTAGTTTTCCCTCTACTTTGATGCGGACTCTATCTATTGGAAAATGAGAGCATCACCAAACTGAGGTTGACCTAAGAGGCCGTCTTTAAACTTGAATCAAACATTTTCTGAAAAAAACTGACAATTCAAAGCAGAAGGAATTCTTCTAGCTCCTCTTGTCACAGCCAACATTATCCAGATGGCCTGATTTCATAGAGCTTGCTTAAGCACGATGCTTACCAGAATAAGGTTACCAATCTAAGTACCATGCATTGTTCACTATCTGTACGTGACTTGTATTCCGCTCATTTTTGCTCAGCAGAAACTTATGAACAATATTCTTGCTTAAGCAGAAGCTAGGAAATTTTACGATTGATTGAGTGATGGATTGAATGTTCATGGCGACTTTCATCAATTGTTTGTCAATAATTGTTTGTTTTTTATTTACCTGCAGCTGAGAGTGGGTTTCCTGTCTCCGACAGATTCCCGCAGTATGGTCCTCCGGAACCGTGCCGGCGACTCGCTCTACTCCAGCGGGTTCGTCATCAACGTTCCGACCAACGAGATCGCATTTAGAGACTTTGATCAGCTCCCATCTCAAGCCTACTTCTGGAGTCTTCCACCCAAGTTTAGAGGAGATCAGGTAATCACTCAAGAAAAATACAAAATTAAATCAATTTGTGCCAGGTCAATTTGTTCCCTGGAGTAAATTCCCCTATTGGTTTAGGTACAGTTTAAGTTTCATAAGTTTCTCATGACTGTAAACTTTTCTTGATTTTCTGTGAATAGTTTAAGTGGGTTTACGTATTGTTCAAGCCTCCTAGTTAACTTTCTATAATGTTGCTGCAGAAGCAGTAGTTCAGGCTTCTATCGCGCAAGTGTTGAGTAGCCCACAACCAGAGTTGTGCATTTACGTTTAGTTTCATGATATTGCATGGTCAGACAGGATGAGGATCCAGCTCTAGTGTGTTTTCTTTGTTCACCCAAATTGAAATGAAATGTTTTCTCATTCAGTTTCCTGGTTTGATTATTGTGATTGATTTCAAACAAACAGAGTGTACTGACCTTTGACCCTCCACTTTCTCACCAGGTCACAGCTTACGGCGGTTACCTGGGCTACACCATCAGTTACAATGCAGCGGTGTTTGGTAATCAGTACAGCGAGAGCGACGTGGAAATATTCGTAAGTGAACGAATGAAAAGCACAAACTGCAAAAAACATGGAACCCTTAATCATTCAAATTGATTTAATATTCATAAATACCTGGGACAGTTTGTACATTTTAATTGGTCCAGAGGAGATCACGTGGCCGTGTTTAAAACGTGCGATATAAACACGATGAGGAAATTGAGTCAATAGAGGGCTGAAACTTGCGCAAGTATGGATAGAAACTCAACACAATGTCGGGCGAGCGAAGGCTAAACTGTCAGATATGTTCTCAAACTTTAAAGGTTTTTGGATGTTTTTAACGGAAAGGTGTTTATGAATGGGAAAAAGGCTTCAAGAGTGGCGACTCAGTCTTTATTGGCCATTTAAAACCTTTCAGGGTCATGGCCATGCGATAAAGGACCTCGCATTCGGCTCGGTCCTTTATCACATGGCCACAACCCTGCCGGTTTTAAACGGCTGTTTAAGACCTCGTCGCCACTCTTTTATTCCCTTATTCAAACATGAAAGAAGTTGCCTATGATTTTACTTGTTTTGTCGATGCTTGAATTCAATATTTTTTATTTCTGTAGATTACAGCAGATGAATAAGTTGTCAATGACAGATAATGAACAAATATAAAGCTGTAAAATATAACATTTTTGTTTTTTGTTTGTATATTTAGGGAAACAACATTCGTCTGATCTACCAAGACAGACCTCTACAGTCCGGAGAGACCAGAACCAACAGTATACAACTGATTGAGGTACTGAAATAATAATGATAGTTAGGCCATCCATCATAATCAAAGTGTGGAAACGTCTCCCTCTAGAATACCCCTGTTCATTTTTGTCTGATCTCTCACTTTCATGAGGACTCTATCTATTGGAAAATGAGTGCATCCCCAAAACTAAATTGAGCCCCTCTTTAAAGTAGTTGTGGGAAAACCCACAAGACCAGTTCAAGGAGGGATTCGAACCAGCATCCATAGAAGTGAACTGCATTCCTGGATCACCCTTGTCGGTATGCCTCGTTGATCCAATATCTCCACTGCTTGCGACAATACCATAGGGGAGTTGATCGGGACAACGGACAGCTTTGCGACACAGTGGACAAGCCACACCCTCAAGTCTTAATTGTGAAACCTCTTTATTCACTTGTGTTTATTCTTAGGATAACTTCAGGCGTCCTGACCAAGGCCCAATAACGAGGGAGTTCTTCTTGATGGCCCTTGCCGACGTTGAGTACATTTTCATCCGTGCCACATATCACCAGCAAATGGCAGGCACTAGGATTCGAGATATTTCTATGGATATTGCAGGTCAGTCGACATGTTCACAACCTATGTATTAACAACCTACGTGTGGAAGTTTCATTGTACTGTAATACTCTTATGCTAGTTTTAAATATTTTGGGTTAAACAAAGAAAGATTTACTAGAGCTTGACTTGAACCTGGCCTCCAGATGAACGAGCCAGCGCTCTACCAACTGAGCTCTCTAGCCCTAATGCTGGTGGTCTCCCTATTTTTGTCAATATCTTTGTTCGGGATGGGGGTGGGGGGGGGCAGGGTGCCATCAGAGGCAGATCAGTGTCCCTGGCTAAACGGCAGTTACAGGTGGAATGGCTCCTGACTGGCTAATTTCTCTGCTAATTTACTTTGTTCCAGGGTAGAATCCAGGGCAAAAGGAAACAAATTGTTCATTAAAGTTTTTGTTTTTATTCAATCAGTTAGGAAGCACTTAAAGACAGGCTTATTTTCAACTTTGTAGTATTCTTGTTCTTTGATGTTAGATCATCCTTTGTTTGGAATGTTCTACCTATCTGGTGAGGTTTGATGCTCGTCACATCGCTGGATCTATATGAATAGTGCTCTATAAGAACTTGCTATTATTATTTGTGCTTTTCAGGAAGAGAAATATCATACTTTTATCTGAAATCAGATGTTTTTTGTCTGCCTTATGAAAAAAGATTGAGTTATTTTGTTCAGATATAAAGAAATCATATTCTTTGATCTATTTTTCTGGCTGCGGATACTATTCCCAGAAGCTCCTTGAAATCTATAACTCCAGGGGTTACCAAAAGGTGGAAATGCCATCATTTCAACATACCTCATAAAAATTTTAGACCCTAGTTTCAGACCTTTTTTTGTCATCAAGAGTCTCACCCCCTGGCTCTTATATCTTTAGTTCCCCAGAACACTGGTCAACCTCAGGCCATGGCTGTGGAGGACTGCCAGTGCCCTGCCGGGTACACAGGACTGTCATGTGAGGTAAGTGGGTCCGAGCTGTTTAATTTCCTAAGTGGTGAAAGTTGGTGCACAGCATTGGAAATATAAATATTCACAGATTTGCACATAACTTACATGGTGTAAAGATGGTCGTGGTGGAAAACTTTTCCCTTGTAATAGTTTTGCTTGAAATGCTATGTTTTTAAGGAAATGAGTAAAACGATAAGTTTTGATCTCCGTGTCCAAAACCCAATGTTTGAAAAGCATATGGGTTTTTCACTTTTTCTTGTGACTCTGATGACCGATTGAGCTAAACTTTCACAAGTTTGTTATTTGGGTACATTTTGGGTCACATACTGGTCTTTGACAATACCAATGTTATACATGTGCTATAAACAGAACTTGTGACTTTGTTAACCTTTTAGCCGTTTCCACCTTCAATCAGAACTGATGAACTCATCTGGTAAAAGGAGAGATGTCAGAACACTGTAACCCAGTCTCTACAGTCACAAAACCACAACCACAGTGGGGGTGCGGTACAAAGCAAAATGTAGGTTTTGTTCACTCCACCAATCATGTATAATGCTTGTAATGATAATTTTGTTTTTTTGGCCTGTCTTTCAGGACTGTGCTGCTGGTTATTCTCGCATTGGGCAGGGTCTCTACCTTGGTGTTGTGTACCGTGTCAGTGTAACGGACACGCTAGCTCCTGCAACTCTGAAACTGGTGTCTGCATTGTAAGTATCAGAGATATGATAAAAAGTTGCATCCTTCAAGGAGATAACTCTGCTGCCGTTCCCAGGTTGTGTCGTAAACTTGGTGTGATCCCTGGCTGTATATGGCAGTTACAGGGTGAATGGCTTCCGACTGGCACCCCTGAACAAAGAGATTTACAAAACAGCGAGACAGAACATTAGGGCCAGGCGCTCAGTCGGTAAAGTGCTGGCAATGTTAATCCGGAGGTCGCAGGTTCAAGTCCGTCTCTCGTCAATTTTTCTTTGTTCACCAAAAGAACAAGTTCAGCCTCCTTGGATACGGAACGCATTCCACTTGCGCTTGTGTGATAACTAATAATGTCTGCTGGAGCAACTCTTGCTTTTCTTCAGTCATCAGTTTCAGTTGTTTTGTGTTTTATATAGGACTGTCTTCATAACACCGTTGGTGAGCACTGTGAAACGTGTGCAGATGGGTACTTTGGAGACACGACGTCTGGCACCCCGGGTGACTGCAGACCCTGTGCATGTCCTCTGAGCAACCCTTCAAATCAGTAAGAATCCCCTCAGCTGCTCGCTCATAACCCATAAAATGTGTCAGTATAATAATGGCTTCTTATATAGAGCGCATATCTGTCTTGCTTAAGGACACAAGTGTCGAGACCGGGACTCGAATCCACACTCTGCTGAACAGAAACACCAGAGCTTGAGTCTGGTGCTCTTATCACTCGGCAACAACACGCCATGGGTGGATGGTGTCTAAGCTGGTGTTGATGCTTGAGTCCTCGATTAAAAAATGGCCATATTTTCTGTGGGAATCATTGCTTAAAGTTTGTTTTGCACCAGACACAAGTTCTGGTTGTCAACAGAGTGTGGGATTTGTGCTTGTGTTATTGACCTAGACACTGAACCCACAATTTTCTTTAGCTTTCAGATTAGATGTTAAGCTATCACATAATGTATTCAAATAGCCCTTGGAATAACATGTTGATTTATCTTTTTTTTCAGGTTTTCACCTACCTGCGTTCTTGATACGGACGGTCGGCCAACATGTAACGCCTGCCAAAGAGCGTACGTCGGTCGCGACTGTGGAACGTAAGTCACATCTTGTTGTCTTTGTGGATACAGGCATACATGCACACTATTGTAATTCCATTGACACTTAAATTCAATGTAAATATTTGAATTTTGGAACTGATTTATCGCTGAAAATCTGGAGCGGTTATGTCCATGCAGGAAGAATAATCCGTAATTGGAATGCACATTCTGAGAAACATTTCATGCTTGAATGTTTCTCAGATTGACATTTTTTATGAAGCTCTTTCTCTAAAGCCACATTCCTCGGAAGGGGAATCGCTTCTCTCAAAAGGCTAATTGACAAGACAACACACCTAAACAGGTGTACTGGTGTAAACAGAAGCAGTCAAGTGGAAAAAAATAAAAGAGAGAAAGGCACAAAGCACACCAAAAAAGCAAGGGATGAACAAGAAGAAGGAGACAAAGGGAGTAGAGGGAAGGGAAATACAGGAGACAAAAATCAAAGATGGGAAAAGGGAGAAATAAGAATGAGACAGACTAAATAATTTTTTTTTTTTTTAAAGAAGAAGTCAAAGGCAACAACTTGTAAATCATTTCCTAATAATGGATCTTCAGACCATGGGGTTGAATGGTCTGGAGGAGCCTTATCCACAGTTTCTCCCTATTTATTTTGTTGATATTTTGTTTTCTTCATCAGTTGCGCCCCAGGATTCGAGGGAAATCCAAGGATTTCAGGAGGTAGCTGCAGTCCTTTGGGACAACGTGAGTACAGACCAATCAGACGACTACTGTAGTCTGCAGTCTCTTTGAGCTTACTACTACTAATAATATAATAACAGTCTTATAGCGCACGTATCTACCTATATGTTACTCAAGGCGCTTGAACAAACAAAAACATTTTGAGACAGTTTTTTTAATTATGAGACAATTTATATAGCACCTTGTAAGGGTTTACAAGGTGCTGAGGCACATTCAGAAGTTTGAGTATGCGCGAGAATTGCACAGTCTATTAAGCTTAGCATCTCCATTTCACAGATCTGCCAAGCTTAAAATTTTGCCTCTTGTATGCTGAGCAAAAAATGTTAGGGTACCAGCCACACTTGAATGTTGGCTGGTAACCCGTTTTTTTCCCAGTAAGATTTTCTAGTGCTCAGCAGAGCAAGTACCAGCCACTCTAGCATGTTGGCTGGTAACCCGTTTTTTCCTAGTACGATTTCCTAGTGCTCAGCAGAGCAAGTACCAGCCACTCTTGCATGTTGGCTGGTAACCCTTTTTCCTAGTATGATTTCCTAGTGCTCAGCAGAGCAAGTACCAGCCACTCTTGCATGTTGGCCGGTAACCCGTTTTTTCCTAGTACGATTTCCCAGTGCTCAGCAGAGTTTCTGTTTTCTATTTGCAGAGGAGAGAGAGCCAATTATAACGATCTCTCCGTCTGAGCTGTCCGGTGTCCTGTCTTCGACCATATACATCAGAGTGTCTATCCAGAACTCCTTCAGCTCTGGGTATTGGATCCGTGCTGATGGGCGCCCTCTACCACAAAATGCAGTTCAACTTGGCGATAACACATTGCAGGTACCACAGGGCTCTATTCTTGGTCCTAGATTCTGGAGAATGGACCCATCCTTAATACCAGCACCCTTTCAGCCCCCCTACCACTCAAAATGAGCCCAACTGATAGATAACACAAGAAAGCACCAGGAATAAATGCCATTTTAGTGGTCCACTTGCCTTCAACACAAGTGCTTAATTTTGTGGCAGTAATTTCCAGAAAATCATCATGATTCTTTTCCTGTTCTTCACCAGATCACCAATCTCCAAGCAAGTGATTCAGGTATCTATATCTTCGTGGCCAGAAACCAATATGGGACCAGTCAATCACAAGTCACTATTACAGTTGTTGGTAAGTCGAAACTTACTTTATTTTTATGTTTAATGCAAGTTCACCCCAAACAAGGCTTAAAGCCACTCTTGGTAACAGCTACAAGAAAAGAAAAGAAATACCTAAGATTAAAATCAACGCAGGGGAGCTGAAGTAGGAAATGATATTCCTCTAAAGATTGTAGGTGGAGGAAACATGCACCAGGCAAGGAGTTCCAAAGAGATGCAGTACTGGAATAAAGCTGTTGCAATGGCTCTTTGTTCTACAAATCAGCAAAGCAAGAGTGTATGGGTGAGAACAAGCAGAAAGCCTGGTTTCACGCCCGAACATCCTGAAGCTACCACAAAAGTATCTGTAAAAAAAAAGACAGAGGCTGGCTACAGACCGACAGTGGGAACGTTGATCTTGTGGCTACATTTTTACCATTGGAAATTTCAATTCCCCCTGTTTTATCCCATCCTGCAAGGGACATTCAACATTAATGGCAAGTAAATATAATAAATCATCTAATAAATGTAAATTTTATGTTTATTTTTCTAGGGCCAAGCATGAGAGTGATTGTCGAGCGACCAGTTGATCTACAAGTAGAAGTTGGATCTACAGTTGAATTTATCTGTCGTGGAATAAGCCAGGTAAACCAGTTCTTGATTAATAATAATAGTGGCTTCTTATATAGCACTCAAATTCGCCACTCAGAGACTCTCATGGCGCTCCAACTTTATTATCCCTGGTCACTGGGCCATTCATTTAATTCCTTAAACCATCTCAGCTCCCTGGTGAGTAGTAGTGCACCAGGCTAAATCAATCACAAGAACCATCTCTGCCCTCACAGGTACCCATTTACCCCTGGCTAACGAGAAGCAACTATGAAGTCCCGCTCCAGTCAATTTTTCTTTGTTCAACCACAAATTATTAAAAACTTACCCAGTCAGTTTCCTTTGTGATTTATTACTTGAAAATAATGGGGGAAAAAAAATTGTTTTGATTGTTGATATCGTTTGCCCATCTTTACTCACAAACTTTGACAGTTTGGGGAGTGGCTTGATTCTTGCTCGGGAGAGTTCTGCTCCACCTTGTCCGCCTCCGGGAACAATTCATCACAGGTGATGCTCGCAATGCATGTCGGACCGTGGATGTTCTCCTCAAAAGCATTTCTCACTTTGCTTTCTTAACGACAGCAAATCTTTTACTCTTAAGTCTTGACTTTTTTTAGTCAGCTGCTTGGCACTTTGGAAACTTTTCAGGAATGCTCTAATGACTATCTTTCTTTTTAAACAAACAAAAAAAAGTTTTCTGAGGCCATATCCGAATTGGCGGCTCAGCTGTGGCTAGGACTGTTGCTAAGGTGGCTGCTAAGGGCGTCCTATACTTTAATGCATGATGACACGGTGATCCAGCCGTAGCCGTAGCCATAGCCGCCGATTTGGACACAGCCTGAGTTTTAACCACCTCACCTGACACCATCTCTAGATAAATTAGAGATAAATCCCGCTTGCGCCATTTTGGGAGTCAGATTCTCCTTGTATTACTGTGCAGTGCGCACTTTAGGCGCACGCTTGCAGTTAGACGCGCACCGCGCATTTTGACTCCCAAAATGGCTGACCACGGGCAGACTGTAGCTGAATGTGACGTCAGTGCAAAGGGACACTGTGCATGTAGTTCATACAGCAGGGTTCCACAAGGATCTACCATTAGCCCTAATCGTTATTCTGTGTAGCTCCAAACAGGATTTGTCAACAGCATCTTGGAACCTGTTAGGGAATGAACTTACTTTTCTTATTGTTATTATACAAATATTACTCCATAAAACGCATGTACTTTGTTGAAGTGAGGTGCCACAGGGCTCCGTTTTGGGCCTGGATTTTATTTTATTTTATCCTTTTCTAATGGCTGGTCAACAGCCTCTTGAAAGCCTGTTAGAATTGATCACTTCTCTTTTTATTTTATTTTTTTTCCCATTTTTTTCTTTCTTTCTTTCTTTCTTTACTTGTTATTTACTTCCTTTCTTATCTTCTCCTTTTTACTTTTCGTACTTCCTCCTTTTTACATTTAATTCTTTCTTTCTTGATAAATGAATGTTACTGATTTCTGTCTTTCTTACTTTCTTCTTATTATTCTGTCTTTGTTATCATCTGATAAAAGAATGTTGTAGAGGAAGTGCATGTTTCTATCACAGAAGGGTTCCACAAGGCTCAATATTTGGCCTTATTTTCTTATTTTCATATTTGCAATGAAATAATAGCATCTTGGAATCTACTTAGAATTTTTGTTTTACTTTCCTAATTTGAGAATGTTTTTTTTTTTTTTCTTTGTGTGTTTTATTGTTACTAGCCATACTGTTTATTAAAATACTTAAAGGAACATTACAGAATTGGTTTTTGGTAACAAAACAGTTGCTGGCAGTGTAAGCACTTCATGTAATCCACCATATACATAAACTGACAAACCTGTAGAAGTTTGAGATCGATCGGCCATCTGGGTCACGAGAAAATAGTGAAAAACCGATTACACATTTGCATGAAATCATATAGATTCAACACATGAATAAATTGCTCACTGAGCGATAAACTCCAATCGAAAAATTAGTTTATTCATTTCTCATCAAATATGGCATTTCAGACAGAAATATTTCAAGGGATGTTTTCTACTATCATCATCATTAGACCGTGTAAGTTTTATGTAAATCTGTGATAAAAAAGTATATTTTACAAGTTTTTTTCTTACCAATTCTGTAATGTTCCTTTAAATGATGCCGCAGGGACCTATTCTTGGCCCTTATATATTTTAATCAAGTAAGGTTTGCAGAGACACCATATAAAATAATTCTCTAATACAGCTGTGGTGGTTCTGAGAAGTACAGGTAGTTCCTCCAGTTCAACCACCCTGGTTAACAACCGGTTCTTTTCAGAACCACCACTGAGAAGAACCAGTCGTTGTAAGCCACTGGTTCTTCTCAGAACCACCACAGCTCAACCACCACAGCTCATAAAGAGATTTATTTACACAGTGTCCCCCCAAACTTATTTTGATTTTATTCCCACCATGCAAAGTTTCAAATCCTACTCTTGTACATGGTGTTACTGCAAACCATACTAGATTGTATCTCCACCATGCAAAGTTTCAAATCCTACTCTTGTACATGGTGTTACTGCAAACCATACTAGATTGTATCTCCACCATGCAAAGTTTCAAATCCTACTCTTGTACATGGTGTTACTGCAAACCATACTAGATTGTATCTCCACCATGCAAAGTTTCAAATCCTACTCTTGTACATGGTGTTACTGCAAACCATACTAGATTGTATCTCCACCATGCAAAGTTTCAAATCCTACTCTTGTACATGGTGTTACTGCAAACCATACTAGATTGTATCTCCACCATGCAAAGTTTCAAATCCTACTCTTGTACATGGTGTTACTGCAAACCATACTAGATTGTATCTCCACCATGCAAAGTTTCAAATCCTACTCTTGTACATGGTGTTACTGCAAACCATACTAGATTGTATCTCCACCATGCAAAGTTTCAAATCCTACTCTTGTACATGGTGTTACTGCAAACCATACTAGATTGTATCTCCACCATGCAAAGTTTCAAATCCTACTCATGTACATGGTGTTACTGCAAACCATACTAGATTGTATCTCCACCATGCAAAGTTTCAAATCCTACTCTTGTACATGGTGTTACTGCAAACCATACTAGATTGTATCTCCACCATGCAAAGTTTCAAATCCTACTCTTGTACATGGTGTTACTGCAAACCATACTAGATTGTATCTCCACCATGCAAAGTTTCAAACCTACTCTTGTACATGGTGTTACTGCAAACCATACTAGATTGTATCTCCCACCATGCAAAGTTTCAAATCCTACTCTTGTACATGGTGTTACTGCAAACCATACTAGATTGTATCTCCACCATGCAAAGTTCAAATCTACTCTTGTACATGTGTTACTGCAAACCATACTAGATTGCATCTCCACCATGCAAAGTTTCAAATCCTACTCTTGTACATGTGTTACTGCAAACCATACTAGATTGTTATCTCCACCATGCAAATTTCAAATCCTACTCTTGTACATGGTTACTGCAAACCATACTAGATTGTATCTCCACCATGCAAGTTTCAAATCCTACTCTTGACATGGTGTTACTGCAAACCATTTCTAGATTGTATCTCCACCTTTCAAGTTTCAAATCCTACTCTTGTACATGTGTTACTGCAAACCATACTAGATTGTATCTCCACCATGCAAGTTTCAATCCACTCTTGTACATGGATTAATGCAAACCTTATTAGTTTGCATTCCCACACATGCAAAGTTTCAAATCTGGGTTCTGCATTTTACCCTCTTTCTTCCCTCGTAGGTTGCATACACTCTAGCTTGGGACAGACAAGGGGGTGTCCTCCCACCTAATGCAAGAGATAACATGGGCAAGCTCACTCTTCCATTGGTAACTGAAGAGGACCAGGGAATTTACATTTGTACTGGCTCAAACATGCATGACACAGACCAGGCAAATGCCAGACTTCGTGTTATATGTAAGTCAATACTGTTTGTTTTCTTTTAAAGCTCTTATCATTTGCAAAGTATAAACGTGACGTGTCACCAGGAAACTGGACATAGTTGCAATTGTTCAACTTTAATATTTTAGTATTTTTTTTTTCAACATCTCCAGTTCATTTACTTTTGAATGACTCAGGCATGCAACTTTTCTGCTGATTAATTGATTACCTTATGTTTCTTCTGATAATGATAATGATAATGGTGCCATTATTGCTTCGTCCTTTGGATGGGACAGAAAGCCGGTGGCCCGTGTGTGGTGTAATACACTTAAAGAACCCAGGGGTCGATTTCACAAAACTCTTCCTAACTTAGGACTAGTCCTAGGCAATGCTAAGAGATGGGACTAGTCCTAAGTACTTGTCCTAACTTACGACTAGTCCTATCTCTTAGCATTGCCTAGGACTAGTCCTAAGTTAGGAAGAGTTTTGTGAAATCGACCCAGTACACTAATCGTAACAGAAGGGGGCTTACCCTGGTGTATCTGGCATGGTCTGGCAGCAGTCTGCCCTACCTCACCTTGTATACCTTGCAAGGTGTTGTATATGGTTGCCCCATCTCATAAAATCATTTACAACAAGCTCCACCAGATTTTTTTAAACCGTGCCAGGAGTGTCATTTATGTCAGACATGGCGCATTATTATTATTAATTGCTTGTTATTATTAAAGAGATAAAAAAAAGTGAATGAAGTTTTTAAAATAAAGTTGCTCGTACCTCCTTTCAGCTTCTTTCCGTTCACCCACGGTGCGCATCGAACCGCGCTTCATCGAGGCAGAAGAGGGAGACAGCATCGAGTTTTCCTGCATCGCCGACGGCAAACCCCCGCCGGAACTTTCGTGGAGAGGTGGCAGCGGTGGAATACTGAGCCCACGCGCCACCTTCGTGGACGGGACGTTCCGAATCGAGAATGTGGAGCGATCCGACGAGGCCGAGTACTTCTGTGAAGCGGTCAACTCTGAGGGATCAGCGAGCTATCGTGTCGTTTTGTACGTCAAAGGTGAGGACAGTTTACATTTTGCGGTATGACTCAAGCTTTTTCACAATTTGATCAATTAATTTAGCCTTCAAGAAAGACTCCCCTAGAGTTGAAAAGTCAGGCCTCTATTACATTTGTTTCTCCCAGTGATCATAAATCTTGTACTCTGTCTGAAAAAAAAACACGGCACTCACTTTTGATTCTGTTTTTTCAGCCTCTCGCCTTCCCAAAGTCAACATAGACACGCTGGAACAGCAAGAGATGACCGAGGGCGCCAGAGCCGTTCTGTACTGTACAGCCTCTGGGGATCCCCCACCGGTTGTGACGTGGTCCCGCCAGGGGGGCACACCCCTTCCCTCCCAGTCCAGGCAGGAGAACGGGTACCTGATCATTCCGGACATCCGATATGATGATCAAGGGGTGTACATCTGCACTGCTACGAATGGAATCGGTTCCCAGAGTGGAGAGATTGCTATAAGGGTGAACCAAGGTGAGGTTGTGATCTCTCTCGATTCTTCAGGTTTTCAGGATTTTCAAAAAAAATCTCCTTGAGACTTCAAATTTTAGGAGGAGTAAATTAGTCATCGAAGGGAGAAAGAAACAGTCCACATTGTGTCCAAACCTGCAGTCTTGTCTTTCTGGTGTTGTAAAGAGTCTTTAAACCTTCTGAATTGTAACATCTGGGAGGTTATGGTCTAGTAGAAGGGGTAGATGTTCAATTTAATATTGTACTTTGATTGACGGAATTTTTATTTTTTTTTTATTTTTTTTTCTCTTAATTGGTTTTGGACTGTCATTAAATGTTCAAACAATTTGTCTTTTGCGTAGTGGACAAGTGGACAAGTTCTTTTTAACCAGCTTTTCTCTTTTCATCATTTTAATGACAGATAACACAGTCGCACCAACCGCTCGTATCGAACCGCAAGGTGCCATCATTAGGTACGGGACAACCCAGATTCTACGCTGCATTGTCAGTGGTACCCCTGCACCGACTGTTACATGGTCTCGACGCGGGGGACCGCTCCGAGCCAATCACATCGTAAGCATTCGGGGAACAAATCATAGCTATTTTTTTCTTCTATTTTTTTTGTTGCTGAATTAGATATATTTTCACAGTTTTGTTTTTATTCAGTCTTACATTTTTTCAGCTGATTTCCTTATTTTTTGGTATCTGCGCCACGCGTAGGTTTAAACACTCCGTACCGTGTTTATATTGCACGTTTAAACATGGCCACATGATCTCCTCTCAACCAATCAGAATTGATCAGCTGTCCCCGGGTATTTATTAATCTGTTATAAATGATTGTTTTCGGTTCAGGTGTCGAACAACATGTTGCAGATCCGTGACGCTTCTGATGCAGATTCTGACTTCTACACTTGCCGTGCCGATAATAGCAGAGGCTACTTTGAATATAGCGTTGAGATCCTCATAGAACGTAAGTAGAGCTTATAGCTCATCAACCCTTACCCTCCCAAATCTTTGTCCTCTTCGGGCGAAGTGAAGGATTCAGAAGGACTGGTCACTTGGCTAGTTATTTCCTTCCTTCAACCATCTCAGCTGCCTGGAGAGTATACGGCCTGTGCTGGCAAGTATTTAGCACACCAAGCTGAATCAATCACAAGAACCCCTCTCTGCCCTCACAGGTACACATTAACCCCTGGGTGATGAGGAGCAATTATAGTAAAGTGCTTGCTCAAGGACACAAGTGTCATGACCGGGATTCGAACCCACACCCTGATGACTCAGCCACCAGAACTTGAGTCCACTGTACTTAACAGCTTGGCCAGGATACGCCACTCTGTTGTATTTCTTCCTAAATCCAGACGTTTTTGATATTTGTTTGATTTGCAGGGAGGGAGTCCCCGTCTATCCAAATCTACCCATCCTCAAGCTCCGTCATCAGCGAAGGGGACGGCATTCAGTTCCAGTGTCGCGCCTCGGGCCGTCCGTCGCCCAATGTCTACTGGAGTAGAGTTGGAAGTGATGGTTTCACGGGCCAGACATACTCAAATGTAAGTTTATTTGAGACTTTTCCTCGGGATGTTTAAGATTTAAATGTCGAGTCCTTAAAGGTAGGGCCAAATTAATTTAAGACTATAAAAACTTACTTGGTGAGAAGCATGCAGGTGTTGTTTGGTAAAAAATTTAAAGTTCCCTTTGAGTAATAATGGTTTGGATAATTTCTCACCCAAAACATCTGAATCTAAGAAACGATTCATGCATGAATCGTTTTCTCAGATTTCTGAGGGTTGGTGTCTGTTTGCAAATGGTGCGGCCAGAGATGGGTTGGTACCCCTGTCACCTCCCCAAACGTAGATGGATTCGGCGTTCGTGTTAAAATACCGTGCGGTTTTTTTTTCTGTTTTCTCGGCAAGTAGACACTGTCTTTAGCTGAAACTTTCACAGGTGACTTTTATTGTATCTTTCCTTATGATTTTGCCTATAAATCAGCATTACGTGGGACAAAAACAAGCGATGATCTACCTTTCAGTCTATGACCCTCGCCATACACACCACAGACTTAACTTGAAGGAGATGAGGGTTGAGATTTCACTTAGGGTCTTGAGACATAAATTGCGGGACTGAAACTGGCCTAGTATTTGGTTCCCCAAACAACCCGGCCGTTGGTGACCATGATCTTTTGTGCATGCTCTTTTTCATTTACAGGATCTTCAGGGTACCCTAACGTTTATATCTGCTACAACTAGAGAGCAAGGATCATACATCTGTACGGCCAACAGCACAGCGGGTTCAGTTCAGCAAACGGTCACTCTAACTGTCCATGGTAGGATAAAAAGGGAAATCAAAAAGTGGCGACGAGTTCTTAAACGGCCGTTTAAAACATGGTCGAGTCGTGGCTGTGTGATAAAGGAAGATGAAGTCTTTTATCGCACGGCCGCGACCCTGCACGGTTTTAAAACGCCTTTTTAAGACCGAGTCACTACTCTTTTTTTTTAAGGAAGTTCATTCCAATGTGAAGGACCAGCATTCAAAAACTTGAGATGCCCCAAATACTGATGTTGTCATAACCCACATATGGTGCGCTGAAAACCGAATTATTCCAACCGCCACACAAACATATACTCAGGAAATATAACGCTTTTTTTTAATGAATTACAGGGCCACCTCGCGTTGATATTAGCCCAGCCAGCCCAGCAGAGTATCGCGTTGGGGAAACCGCCATCTTGGAATGCATAGCCACAGGTCAACCCATGCCATCTGTCCAGTGGATGAAAATGGGCCCCACACGAGTCTACGCGCCAGTGGCCCGCAACGAGCTCGACTTGGCGTCGGAGAATGAAGGAAGTGTCATCTACAGGATTAGCACAATGATATGGGCGATGCCGGAAGCTATATGTGCCGCGCTGAGAATGCGGTCGGATTTCACGAGAAGGAACTGAGGGTGGATGGTAAGTTCTTGTTTTCAAGTTCTTGAATTTTTCTGGTGCTTCTAAGGAGACCCCCAAGGAGGTTTTTTCAACTGGAGGTGGGAGAAATTTGTGAAGAGAAATCGATGAAGAACTTGATCTGGGCCCAGTTTCATGGCTCTGCTTACCGCCGAATTCTGCGCTTGCGTTCACCATTCTTCACTTTTACAGGGCAATTGCGCCAAATTTCTGTGTTAGCTGTGTAAGCAAAGAATGCCCTAGTAACATAGACTATGTAGGCACACAAGCAGAGATTCCTTGCTGGCCTTTGACATACTTTCCATACTAACAAAGTATTAAATGTTGTGTTTTTTTTGCAGTTGTCGAGGGAAACCAGCCAGTAACACCTCGAATTGAAGTATCTATTGATGAGCTTGAAGTAGTTGAAGGTGAATCTGCCCAGTTCAGCTGCCGTGCAACAAGTAAGATTGTTTTGTTCTTTCTATTTATTAACCCTCCTACTCTTGGTACTATGTTCCAGTGAGTTGACCAATCACTTTAAACCATTCAACTGCATGGGATGTGTATGGTGGCACAACTGAGCACAGAACTAACTGGTACGTATTACATTCAAAACATGCTGGCATAGTTTATCTATCTACCAAAATCACAGGTGATGATATGTAATGGTCAGGCAGTAGGAGGGTTAACTGTGTGCTATATAGATGCATTCACAACATGCTATCTATATGATGACTTTAGAGCCTGAGCACAAAGGCCAATTGTTAAAAAGCTGTAGTTTTGTCCATGTTCATCCTTTATACCCAAACTAACATAGGTTGGAAAAGAAAGATCGGATCTTTCTAATGATGGTTAAAGTAAAATAAGGTTGCTGTCAATCTTTTGCAATTTGGAGTGGAAAGATCTGAAATGCCAAGCACATATGGAGGGTCATATGGTTGTTAACAGACAAGTGTTTGGGTTTAATACAGAACACACTGAGGAAACAAAGACGAAGAACTTCAACATTTATTGGCCGGTCTTAATAATTTTTTGATTATATGAAAAGGAAATTTAATAATTCTGAATTTTTTTGCAGTTATTTATGCTCTAAAATGAAATCTTCAAGGTAGTAGTAGAGTTTGTTAAGTTGAACTTTGAACAGAAGCTTTCTGTGGTGTGAGAATGTGTGCTTCGTGCTTGTGTGGTCAATCAATGTGGGCACCTGCGGTTGTTAGTGTCAAAAGAATTAAGGTAACCAAGAGGTTCAAAACAATGGTTGATAGACAAGTTTTTGTGTTTGACTTTCTCTCTGCAGATTTAGCAGATGGCTCTTACACCATCACATGGCGTCGTCTGATCGGCATGATGCCACCGATGGTCAGAGTCAACAACGGCTTGCTCATCTTCCCTCAGACTCGTGCGGAATACTCCGGCCAGTACTACTGCATCATCAGGACGTCCTACGGAGTGGAGTTTGGGGTGCAGCAGGCGGTTACGCTGGTCGTGCTGGGTACGTTTATTATTTTCGGTTTAAAGGTATTGTACACTTTTGGTAACCGCTCAAAATCAGTGTCCACATTTTGTGTGATTAAACATATGCATGAACAAACAAACCTGTGAAAGTTTGAGCTCAATTGGTCATCGAGGTCACGAGAAAATAGTGAAAAGAGATCTTATGTGTTTTCTGTTTTTTCAAATTATCGCGCGCGATAATTACTAGTGTTTTACTCGTTTCTCAGAAACGATAGCATTTTAGGCAGAAACATTTTAAGGAACCCTTTCTACCATTACTTACTTTAAATCATGTAAGTTATGTGTGAATCTGTGAACATTGTGTTTTTCGATCTTACCGATAGTGTACAGGGCCTTTAATGAAATCATTCAAAAAATACATTATCCATCGCGGCCAGGGGCCGGATTAGGGGAAAACAATTTAACAAAGAAAAACAGGAGGTAAATAGGATTTTTTTTTAAGATACAAATTAGAAATTGAATCAGAATCAGAATTAGAAAACAGAATATCCTGCCACACTGGTAATATGCAATACATCTGCTGCCTGTAAGATACGGTGATTGAAATTGAGTTGTTGTAATTCCTTCTCTAGTTCCACCGAGGCCAATGGTGTCCCCGGCCTCTCAAACTGTCCGAGCTGGAGAAATGATTCGTATTCAGTGTATGGCTGAAGGAACACTACCAATGACTTATGAATGGCAGAAGGTAAGATACAATACAAAAATAGGATATTATTATCAGTCTCCTGACGATGACTAGAGCAAGCTAGTCGAAACGTTGAGACCAAAAGAACTCACTCCGCGGCAGTGCAGTTAATTACGAGAAGTCCCCCCCGATCCACAAAGCTAAAGTAGTAGTCCAGGCCGATTTCCTACCTCCCGCCCAGGTAGTAGTTAATAAGCAGGACAGTTCTTTTCAAAACTGAGAAGTCTCCCGAATTCCAAAAAACCTACTCCGCGGTAGTAGAATAAATAGCAAGACAAGTTCTCTAAAGAACAAATCTACACAGCAAGTAGATATTTTTACACATGGTGTTTCTCGCAAACCGAATATATACTGATACCTCACCATGCAATGCCTCAAAACCCAGATATTGTTATTATTATTTGATTGTGCTCCTCATTTAGTTTCACTCTACGACTGTGTACTTTTGTCCATGTTGAAAAACAATGCTTCATGCTATGTAATTGTTTGCAGCAGCTCTAGGTGCTTCTACTACAGAAGGCCAGTCCTTCTCTGGATGACACCCCCCCCCCCCCCCCCCCGTCCATTCGTACTGTTTCATCTTTTATGTATTGATAACATTTCAAAAAGCTGCTTACAGAGAGGCTGCAAGTTTTCTGATGCAGTCATTTTCAAATAGATAAAGTCCTTATGGAAATGGGAAAACAAGTTACAAGTTTCTGTAATTAATTTTGACCTTTGGAATGTACAGACCCGTTTGTTTTTGCTGGCCGATGATGCTATGTTTGAAATTTTGCTTTGAAATAAAATTACCATAAAGCAGTTCTATAAAATTGAGCCCTTGATAAGAAGTCCGGAAGAAGGATACAGGTAAGGAGTTCCAAAGTCAGGCATTACATGGAAAGTTAGACTGAGGTAGAACGTTTCTTCTCTTACAGGTTGGCGGTCCGCTTCCTCCCACTGCCTCGGATGCCCATGGGATGATTCAGATCACCTTGGCAACGGCCGCCGATGCCGGCGAGTATGTCTGCTCAGCGTCCAACAGTGCTGGCTACAGGCAGACCTCAGCTACTGTGTATGTCCAAGGTAAGACTTAACGGAACTACAATACTTGGAGAAAATAAACTTGCCCTCCCCCCCTCCCAAGAGATTTAACAAGTATTTTCTTTGCCGTTTCTCTTCCAGCCTATGAAATTTAACTAATTTAATTCTGTACTTCCGTACTTTTATGATTTTAGTTCCACCCACTGTCACAGTCGACCCAGCCAGAGAGACCAGGGCTATCGGAGGATCAGTAGAGTTCATGTGTCAAGCAACTGGTAGTCCGCCACCGGTGATCATTTGGGAGAAAGAAGAAGGTTTCCTGCCAGTACAGCACAGTATACAGAGTGGACTCCTGAGGTATCAAGTTTGAGATTTTGGAGGGTTTCGATTTTGAAATGTTCATAGTTTTGTCGAGAGTTGAATTAAGAGAGACCTTTTTCTCTTTCAGTATAGGGATATTTGTTCTTCACTTAAATTATTTACATAAAAGATATCGGTAGCATTTCGTTCATTTCATATATTGATTCTGGTTGTGAAGCCAAGGACTCACGGAAAAGCAAACTTAATCACAAAACTAGCCATGAACCCCATGGAGAGAAGACGGGGAAGGAAGTTTCAGTTTTAAACAGAGAATTATTCCTGGGTGGAAGGTGAGGAAAGGTACCCTAACGCCAAGTCGACTGTGAGCAACACCTCAATGGTTTTAAGAAAACAATAAAGACTGAAGGAGCCTTGACACTTCGGGCCTAAAATGCTGCGTTTCCCTCCATCCTACAATCTAGACTGTTTTAAGAGGAATTTCAATTCCTACCTTCAGCTCCACTGAGTTATTTTCACATTGGATGTTTTCTTCTTGTAGCCCCCTTACCAACAGTGGCTTATAGCCTTGTTTGGGGCGAACTTGCATTGACCAAAAATTTAAGAGTTAAAACAAAGATTGTTGATTGGTATTTTTCTTGACATCTCTGTTTTCAGCATCAAGAATTTGCAGCTGGGAGACGAGGGCCGCTACATCTGTACCGCCAACAGCACTGCTGGATCCTCCAAGGCATACACTAGACTAGCTCTACAAGGTAACATTATGTTGTAGTTTAGAGTAAAGGTAACACTTAACTTCTGTGCTTATTGTGTTCATAGATTTTGGCAGTTCTTCAGTATGGTTGTAGAAGAGTTTATTAAAAGTCTTGGATTTCAACTGAAAGGTATTAGTATACAGGATTGGTAAAGCTGACTAAGTAGTCGCAGACAGTGTTCATGTTTTGTGTGATCAACCATATACATGAAATAACAAACCTGTGAAAAATTGGGCTTAATCTGTTGTGTGAGTAAGGAGAAATTGTGAAAAAACCATGCACAATTTTCAGCATGTAAACACATTTTCAGAGGGAAATATTTCAGGGGAAAAAATTGGTTCTAGTGTGAATTTTATAATCAGTAAGCTTTCAGACTAAAATTAAACAGTGTTTTTTATCCTTGCCAATCCTGTATAATACCTTATCAAGCTGCAAGTAATACATTTCCTAACTGCTATTATTTCATACATTACAAGTTTATTTAGCTGTTAGATTTTTCTATGCAGAATTTCACTGAAGGTCTTTTGCTTTTAGTCTGGGGATTATAAAGTTAGTGAGCATTTAGCAGTGACTGGAGTCAGTTTTCCATCCAGCATTGCTTAGTAGGTGTTAACAGCAGGGGTTGATTTGATCCATTTTAGCTTAGCGAGTAGAATGCTTACCAAACCTTTTTGCTCTTAGCCGCTCCGTCTGTCAAAATAAGCATCCACACGACGGTGCAGTTCATCGCCATCGGCGAGTCCGTCACGTTCGAGTGCAAAGCCCGCGGCGATCCCGAGCCTGTCATCCAGTGGAGTCGGGAAAACGGAGAGCTGCCGATCACGGTGATCATCCAAGGGGGGATGATGACGATCCCTCAGGTACAGCTTCAGGACGCAGGGACGTACTTGTGTACGGCCACGAATATCGTTGGGTCGCAGACATCTAAGGTGATTCTGTATGTACAAGGTCAGTTGGATTCTTAGGTTGAATGTCTCCACCATCCAGCCGCCCGCCCCCCCCCCCCATCCTGGAAGCCAAGCCCACCCATCCTCAACCCTCCTAAATGAACATTCCACCCCTAGCCATGATGAAGCTAAGTCCACCCAACCTTAACTTCCATGTGGTTAGGTGCTTAAGAGAAAAGTCCCACTCCGACCCTGGCCTCCCCTACATTTGAAGTCAAGCTCATACATCCTTACCCCTCCTAAAAAAACAACTCTGTTCTGTCATTTGTAAAGGTGAAAGCCCCCCCCCAAAAAAAAAAACTTTACCCTAGAAACCAAGCCCATTTAACCTTGCCTCTCCTAAGAAACTCTGGGTCAGTCAGTTGTCAAAACGAACCCCGCCCCCTTTCCTTAAAGTCAACCTGACCTCACTTTGCCCTTCTTACAATCATTATAATTGATACGTTGTTAACAATAAACAATCCACCCTGCCCCCACCCCAACCCCGTTGTCACACCTCTCTCATAATCTAACCCTGACCCCAACTTCTTCCCCCCAAAGACATTAAGTCAAATTTCAAGCTTTTAAGTACTTAAATAGCTCAACTTTGTTTGAATCGGCCAGATGAATTTGTGCAGAACTTTTGGTGGCTTAACAATGTTCGAATCAGTGTTTTCCCTCACTTATGAACTGAGCTCAGTGGTAACAATTTAAATTGACGTTTAAAGCAAAGTCTGTGCCCTCTGCAAAGCTTCAAGAATGCAACGCTCGCACAAAATGCGCAATGATTCCATCTACACATCCAAATTGGTGGGCCACCTTGAGTTTGAATGGGCAGAGGGAAAACACTGGCAAAAGTTAGTAGTTGATTGCATAATTCTATACTGTTAGTTAGTAAGCAATTATGGTATGCGATTTGCATAAACATGTAGTTATATGTATTATGCATTATTTTATAGTAGGGGGATAAATGCTTTTAGTTGAAGTTGCGATTTGGTCATCTTTCTGATAGTTAGCTCTCCTTAGCAAACTTAATCCCAACTGCAACTTTGTTTTGATACATTTCAAAAAGATGTGATGAACTTTATTTTGTATCAACACTTCTCTGTCATGTTCCCTGTATCATGGTCATAATCATTAACACTGATACACAGGGGCCAGACTATATTGTTTTACTTCCAGCCTCGGTTTGATCCTGTTGATATCGTATTGGGAAGACTGCTGCAAAGGGATTTCAGGACTTATTTAGAGCAACTGTCCTTCACAGAGATGAAGGTCACGGTAGTATTAGAACAAAATATTGTCTAAAATTTGATAAAAAATTCTTCATCAATTCTAGCCAAGCCACAGATACTAGTCATACCAGAGGAACGCAACGCCCCGGTCGGTACCCTTGTTGAGTTCACATGCGTTGCAACCGGTTTCCCGCCGCCACAGACCACATGGTACAGGCAGTCTGGTGAACTGCCTCTACGCTATAGTATTGAGAATGGTAAACTGACCATCCCGTCTGTGACTGAGGACGACGAAGGGGTGTACATTTGCAGCTCGACGAATCAACGAGGAACGTCCGAGTTCCCTGTTACCCTCACAGTTGGAGGTATACTTCTTCTTTCTATAGACGAAATACGTTTCTTGAAAGTAATACCAAATTAACTATATTTTAGTTTAATAAAATAATTGTTCACTGTTGTAAGAATGACTGTCACAAAGTTTAACAAAAAGTGACAATTATTTTTGATTTTGTCTTATTCTTCTTGCAGAGTTGATCCCATATTTCACCCAGATGCCTGTTTCTTACATCTCGTTCCCTCCCCTCCACAATTCCTATCTGGAGTTTGACATCACCATATCCTTTAAGCCGGAGAGCTCCCAAGGTTGGTCTTGTCTCTTCTTCTTGTTCAGTCCTTCAATATCTTAGGAATTCTTTTAGAAAACCTTGACTTGCCTCAAAGGACTCGTAAGTAAGAACAGTTTTACCCGTCAAAAAAATGCTGAAACGTCTGTTCTCCACATGTCCTTTAAGGTTAAATTAAACAAAAAGCTGACAGTAAAGAAATTAGACCTTTATTTATTTAAAATGTTGGCCCCAGACACTATCCAGAAAGAATGATGACATCCCTTTGTGGTGGAATGTTTTCTTATCTTAATCCCCTTACAAATGTAATACATTATTTTCAATCCCTTAAAATTTGTTATACATTTTTCTTTGTGTGGCAGCCCCACTTTGTTTTGTTTCCTCTGTTGATTCTACCTTAGGAAATGATTAACACCTTTGAAAGTCGTACGCAGCCTATGAAGGCCCCACCACCCGCATCTCATTATTTGTATGACCATGAAAGTGTTGACAACTTTGGAAGGCCCCAGTGATGTTGAGTGTCTGTAAATCCTTTGCAGTGTAACACAAAATGCAAGGGGACCTGAAGTTTGACCTTTATTGACCCCTTGCACATCTCCACACATTGTGAGTCTACATTTCCACCATTTTGGGAGTCAATTCCTTGGTGTATATTTTGACTCCCAAAATGGCGGACAGGATAGGCGCGTGTATGTGCACTGCGCGTCATGCAATGGGTCAATTAGGGTTAGGCGCGTGTGAGTGCGCTCAAGTCATGCAATGGGTCAATTAGTAGTAATTCCCATGTGTCTTGTCTCCCCTCTCGACCAACAGGTTTGATTCTTTACAACGGTCAGACTATGGAGGGCGACAAAGGAGACTACGTCGCCTTCGGCATGCGCGACAACCTCGCAGAGTTCCAATATGAGCTCGGCTCCGGCCCGGCGACCCTCACCAGCCGGCAACCCCTGGAGCTGGGTCAGTGGCACACGGTCCGTCTGTACCGCAAGAAACGCTTCGGCTCGCTGCAAGTGGACGACCAGCCGGAGGTGACCGGCAACTCTAGCGGGGGATTCCTTGGACTTGACCTCGTCCAGAAGTTGTACCTCGGTGGTGTGAGAGACTTTGAAATGGTCCCCAAAGCAGTGCATTTTGAGAATGGATTCATTGGTAAGTTAATCCAAGGAATAAACAGTGCTCTTGGAGAAATACGAAACTAAACTTGTTGTTCCAATTTGGTAATGCAAAAATTTCAACATCAACCCTTACCCTCCAAAATGCTCTCCATGAAGCTTCGAAATGGTCCCAAAAGCAATGCATTTTGAGAATGGATTTATTGGTAAGTTATTCCCAGCAAAACTCAGGGAATAAACAGTACTCTTGGAGAAATACAAAACTAAAACTAATGTTCCAATTTCTACCCTCCCGAAATCCTCTTCATGAAGCTGTCTTGCCAAGAATTGAGGACTGTAAGCTCAAATTACAATTGCTTATTACTGGGCCAGGGAAGTTTATTTTGATGATGATGTCAGGTGAACTTGGTCAGTAGGAGGGTTAATATTATGAACACCTTTTTTATTATTTTGGGGTCTAGCAAAGGAAAATTGACTAGAGTGGGACTTGAACCTGTGACCCCTGGATTAACGTGTTGGCGCTTTGCCTTTACCAACTGAGCTATCTAGCCCTAATGTTGCCGGTCTCCTTATTTTGTCAATGTCTTTGTTCAGGGTGCCAGTCAGAAGCCATTCAACCTGTAAATGCTTTATAGCCAGGGATCACGCCCAAGTTTGTGAGACAGTCTGGGAAGTGGCAGCAGTGGGATTGCCTCGACCCAAATTTATGTCAATATTTACCCAGTCAGTTATTAATTGCCCCTTTTTTTTTTTTTTAACACCCTTTTTCTATCTCAGGTTGCATCAGCCAGTTTATCATCAGCGGGCAGAAGATCTACCTCGGCAGCGAGTTGGGTTCAAGGGTCAGCATCGACGCTTGCCCGACGTGCGACATCAACCCCTGCAGGAACGGCGGAGTCTGCCAAGAGGCTAGCACCGAGTTTGGCTTCCAGTGTCAGTGCCAGGCGGGCTACACTGGAATGCAATGTGACTATGTGGAACGCTGCAGAGATGGTAAAACCATTTCTATCATTTCATTCAATGTTTATTTTTTACCGGCAAACAGTTTATAAATTCTTTTAGCCCTCCTATTCTCTGACCATTCATATAATGATAATCGTAACAATAATACACAGTTCTCATATAGCCCTTTATCAAACTTGAGGGCCTCTCAAAGCACTCATTATTTTTGTCTACAAGATATATGGAGCTATGTTCAAATTATGAGACATTTATTTACTCAGCACAAGGTAAGGTTTACAAGGTGCTGTTTGGCAATCTGCAACCAGCCATACCAGAAAACACCGAATGAACCCCTTCTCTTTCGTTAGAGTGTATTGGGTTCTTTAATGTGCTCCATACACAGGACTCAATAATGGTTGCGCATCTTGCTAAAGGACACAAGTGTCAAGACCGGGACTCGAACCCACACTCTGCCGATCAGAAATACCAGAGCTTGAGTCTGTGCGCTAGACCTCTCGGCCACGACGCGCCACTGAGGTTTTGAGTGATTATAAAATGGCTGACAGTTCAAAAAAGTAACTTTATTAGAAACAATTGGACTTTTTGTCAAAATTATCATTTCATTTACTAGCCCTTGAATAACCATAAAATGGCTGACAGTTCAGGGTTGTTTAGAAAAACACAAGTTTCTAGCCTCAGTCAATGAACACCATGTCAGTTGGTGCTATTGCATAATCTGAAACTAAATACTAGTAGAAGCTAGGGTTAAACTGATGCTCATAATATTCTTGGTTTGTTCACAGGTCTGTGCAACTTAGGTTACTGTGAGGAGGACCCAGGACCTGTTGGTTACCGGTGTATCTGTCCACCAGGACGTAGCGGGAACCACTGCGATTTAGGTAAGAAGTTTATCAATTTAGAATGACAATTTCCGGGATTCTGTCTAGAGAAATGACAAAAAAATTTAACATTTCGGACACAATTGCTCCATAATTTGTATGGCTTTAAACAATTAAGGTTGTACTTTTGTGAAACGTTGTTTGAAATTTTGGTTGAATTTGTATTTGTTCCTGTTAGTTAATTTAGTTTAAAGGGGCTGTGTCTTTATGGTCAAAGCAGGTCTGTGGGTGTACATGGAATAATAAACTCTCACCCAATTACAGCACACGCTCTCCATAGATTTGATACAGAAGGAGGGCGCCTGTGGCAGTAAGTGGTCGAGATTCATAATCTATGTACAGCCACAGGCCTGGATCATGATGACACAGCCCCTTTAAATTAATTTAAAACGATGAAATCCAGCACCAAGAAATGTTACCATTTCATGCAGGACAACCGTCTTTGAACTCTGCACATTGCTTTTGTTTAGTTAAAAGTTGCACCATGGATTATGATACATACAAACTTTTCAGGCATGATTTGCAGGTTTGCCTCAATTGCATACAAATGAATATTCAAATCACAAATGCTTGAAAGATGAATGCCCTCCATAAATTAGCAATTTTAATCTTGAAATGCTCTTAAAAAGAAGACATTTTGAAATTATGCACTTTTTGGGGTGTAAATTGTAATTTCATGCTGGGCATACATTTTTTTGTAATAAAGCATGCAAGAAAGCAAGATCTACAAGATTTGTTGTTGCACATTTGGAATCGTTTGCCACATGAATATGCATTAGTCATGAATATGTAACTGTCTTGTTCTATTTTGTATTCACAGGACTGCAATCATTTGCATATTTGCCCAAATCGGGATAATTCATTCAGTAAAATTGTTGATGACTGCTTTTAGTTGTTTGCATGGATCGTTGTTCATTTTCTTCGTTCAAAGCTCCAACTTGTGCAAGCACAGTTTTTTTTTATTGTGAATCGAGAAAGTTTAATTAACAAACATGTGTAAAAAGGGATGGTACATCAATTGGTTTGGACAAAACATCACACGATATCAATCTTTGAAATATGCATGCAGATAAAGGTGTGTGAGCCTATGGAGACCACAGTGGCTGCCAGCCCAAAATGCCCAAAGTTGCCGCAAACGGCTGCAAGATTTCACCTACTTCCACACAACCAAAAGTTACGAAAGATCATAAGTCCTGAATTGTTGTTTTCCAATATTACCCGGATGTTAACTTAGTTGCTATAATTCAAAGCAAAATCCAGTGTCTGTTTTGTATTATTTTCAAGACTTTATACCATGAAAATTAAGTTTAAAAAAAAAAGGAATCAACAAAATTAGCATTTCTGGGCATATGGTGATGATTATACATAAATGAATGGTCTCTATAGGCATTATTCATACATTTTAACTTTAATTGAAAGTTTTTCCCAGGTTGCCTGGTACTTCCAATTAAATAATAATTGTTATATTGAAAAGCTGTGTCACCTTTGACCCACTGGATACCGCAGTTTGTGGGAGAGTCAAAACTTTCGGAGAGACAAACTCTCTCCTAACACTCAGTTGAGTGTAGTTTACCAGCACTGATATTTAACTGGTCCTTTGCATGCTATGTTTACCAGTTGACGACGACAGCGATATCAACATGGGTAGTGGCCAGCACGGAGCTCAGGGAGACAATGGTATTTTTTTACAAATTATTCCCAAAACATTTTTCAATTTTTGTTTGCTGCGCAATAGTATTCCCCTAAAAGTCAAATGGAACAGTCCAGAAATAATGGCACAGTTGAGAATCAAACATTTCAGAAGAGGTTAAAGAGTTTGTGATTTTTGTTATTGCCTTTTATTTGAGTAGAATTCTCAAAGTTTTTGGGGTTTGAGAACAAAATGATATTTATAAAACATTTGAAGACAAAATGACCATTTGATTAACATTCATTTTTGTTGTGAGCAAAACACTCAACCTGTTGAGCAATGGTTTCTTCTTAACTGTACATTGACACGGAACAGTCCATTAACGAATTATAGGGATAGGCGGTTTTGGCTGATTAGAACTTTGCTAACTTGTGTGCAGCTTTTTCAATCCCAACAAGTTTATCATTAAAGAAAATCACCCCTGACATTGATACCATCTCCCAAATACATTCCAATTTTTTATCAGCATTGCCTAAAGTTTAAGTTGAAGCATCTTTTGTCTCGTCAAAAGTCATTGTCACAGAAATCACGTTGAAATTCAAACCATCCAGTCCGACAATTGCTCGACAAAAATCCATGTTTTCTAATTTTTTTGTTTGATTTTTGTTACTCTCACGTAATCTATTGATAGTGTGTCTCTAATGAAGATTAACAATTATAAAAAAACACTGTCTTTTCTAAACGTCTTTTCTAAAAACTAATTAAGAGACTGAAATGATAACAATACAAGTGGCCATTGTTTTTTGTCTTCACACAAATTTACGAAGGCTGTTTTCGAGACCATGGGCTGTGGCTTCCCCTCCCTCCGTGTCACCATCAGAATCTACGCACTTTGCCCAGGCCATGGTTTTCAAAAAGAGCCGTATTTCAAAGAGGGGTTCTAGACTGGTGCTCATGCTTAGATAGAGTGATCGATAGAGTTTTGAACAGGGTGTCTTACAAAGATGGCCTCTGTAGATTTCTGCTTGACTTAAAAAAAAAAAATTCTTCCAGGATGAAGGTGTGTGCTATCAATTTTGAACCTTTTTCGCGAGATGATAAATTCTAAAGGTATTATACAGGAATGGTAGAACTGACAAAAAAGTCGCAGACGTGCTTTGTGTAGTCAACCATGTACACAAAATAACAAACCTGTAGAAATTTTGGCTTAATCCGTTGTGTGATTCAGGAGAAAATAGTGAAAAATCATGTGCAATTTTCAACATGTAGACACATTTGTCCTTTTTGGTTTTAACAACTGAAATCAGCCGTTGTGGTTTTGTTAAGGCTTGCGGATACAGTTTTCTCAAATATGACCTCATTTCAGAGGGAAATATGTCACAGAAAAAAAATGGTTCTAAAACCAGTAAGCTTTCAGACTAAAATTCAACAATGATGTTTTTTATCCTAACCAATCCTGTATAATACCTTTAAGAACTCAATGTTCATCCTAGGAGAAAAAAAAACCATAATACAAGTCAGCGCACTTTCCAGAATCGAAACAATATTTTTTGCTAATCCGGCCCTTTTTCACTGCCTCTCATGAGAGAGAAGATTCTTGCACGCACTTTCACATACAGATTATTTTCCAGAAAACTGATGTACGGCATTTGTAAAACGTGTACATTTGGTCTGCTGCTTTGTTGAAAGCCAGTGGCTATGATGCTAAGATCATGGGAAGAACTGCAATAGTTATTCTTGTTTTTCGAGGTGGGGGGGGGGGGGGTGTCTTTTGGCCCCACTGAGGAACTCGAAGTGGTACCTGTTGAGAGTTTCAGATATTAAGGCCATATCTAAATTGGCAGCTACAGCTACGGCTACGACTGTTGCTCAGGGTGTTGCTAAGACGTCCTGTACATCAACGCATAATGACACGGATATCTAGCCGTAGCCAAGCCGCTGATCGAATAGCGCTGCACTGTTGCTAGGTGTTGCTAGGACTCCTGTACATCAGCGCATAATGACGCGGATATCTAGCCGTAGCCAAGCTGCTGATTCGAACAGGGCCTAAGCCTTGCCCGAATAGGCAGCTGCACTGTTGCTCAGGGTGTTGCTAAGGCAGCTTTGTCGCTGCAAATTTAACGTGGTAACCCAGCTGCAGGCGCTGATTTGGAAATGGCCTTAAACACGATGTCATGTAGCACTAAAATTTCTCGCAAGTTTAGACAAATTTCTGAACAGGAGGAGGGGAAGTTCAGCTTTCAAAATTTCGATCATTTTTGGTCTCAAGTCATCTATGCCGTACATCATCTTTAACAGCAGCACAGCAGAAATATTTGCCATGGCTTTTTTTTTTTTTTTTTTTTCCTTCAAGGACAACAAAACGGCAATCTTAGCTGAATTGTCTTATTCTTTTGGTTAAATGATGTTGTTAATGATATCACAGCAGGTAAAGATTTTAAGAGGAAAGGACAATTTTCCTTAGAAATGATCCCCACCAGATTAAAACAAATTCAGATTCACCTGTTTTCACCGAGTTTTCAACCAAATGCCGAAGAAATATTTCATTTGATGCTGGAGTTGAAAAAAAAAAACCTCTTAGGATCTGTACCTGCTGTGAAATATTTGTCAACATTTTTAGAAACTATTTACTATCGCTCACTTTTCCAAAAATTTATTTTAAAAAACGAGCCCTTCATAGAAATGCATGCTAATGAGTTATGCTTTAAATAGACTAGAGAAATAGAGATTTAGTGTTTATCCTCTAGTAGACAATGTAATTTTCTAAGAACTGCAAACATGTTTTGGCTTTTTTTCGTTGAAGTAGAAAGTTTAGCGGTTATGCTATAGAATGGTTTGCATGAGTGTGTGTGTGTACAATGACTAGTGTACAAATATTGACTGCTTCGAGACGCTATGGTTAAAACTACCGACTCCGTATGAGGTGATCCTCGGCGCATTCTATTTTTCATTAGGCGAAGTCGAGGGAAGATAGACCGCTCCAGGGATCACTGAGGGATAGCACAAGTAAAAGATGTAAATATTTGTTTTAGAAACACTCCGAACATATATTGTGCATTAGATGTATGGGTACCAAGAAGCTGCTGTTGCAATTGGTCAGGTTGCTTTGGGGTTTGGTACATTGGTTGCCACGGTGCAGTACATTGTTTGCTGCATGTACAGAGTGTCGCACTAGTGTGGCTTAAAGATAAGACATACCATGTGACTCGCTCTAAACCAATCAAAAGGCAGAATTCTTGTTAGGGGTGTTATAATTGCAGACGTGCCATGTACATGTAGGCTTTACCTTGTCAGCCTTAGTTGCAAGGCTGTCTTGCGCCATCCCTTTACCCGATAGTCCGCGCACGGAGTCTCATTTTTCAGGTACTATCATTGATCCAGGACTGCCCCATTGTTCAGTAGTTTACATTACAGTAGCACTCTACACTAATGACGTCACTTTTGCTCAAAATTACCCGGCTGTCAGACAAACATTCCACCACTTACGCAATCACCGCATCACTGCGCGCCAAACTGCACTAGTAGTATAGTCAGTACACGCGAGTAACATAAAACTTGGACATGAACGCACGTGTATGTTAGTGACATTTGACGTTGGTCTGAGATCTGGGTACTTGGCTTCTATTTTTTAAGCATTAGTGCGGAGTGCAATTTTTGTATACTTTTATTTTTAGTGGCATAGATGATCGAGTGAAAGTTCACAGGAACAATGTACACGTCGCTGCATTTTGTTTGTTAACATTTTCTTTGCATATCTAATAGTATTGTGGAAGAAATATGTAGAGATCTTAGCCTAATGTCATTCTACTGCTTACTACAGAGTTCTGTGCTTAGAGCTTGTGATTCTGTGGGCTGTGAAGAGGTCATAACCGCAGAGTTTTGTGGTTAGCAATGCCATCAAATTGCACCGTGCGCCCAATTTCATAGTGCAGCTTAAATGCAAACAAATTTTGTTGAGTGGACACGGTTACCAGCCAAAACAGCATGCCATGGATATACTTTTTTACTGGTTCCCGTTTTTTTTGTTTTCTTTTTTAAAATTCAGCGGAGAAATTTGAACAATTAAAAATTATGCTTGAAACTGCTCCATGAAGTTGGGAAATTCTTTTTGCATAATATAAAGTCGAAAATATGTGGGAAGTATGTTCTCCTTCTTAAAAGTGCAATTGTATATTTATTTATGATGTATAAGATGAAACTAAGATAATGTTTCCTGTACTCATGACGTCAGAATTTCATCTTGGACGCATATTTCCGTCAGCATTTCAAAATTGTTCTTCATATTGGTTCTTGTTCTTAATTATTTCAATATCTAAACCTTTAAGATTAAGTACAGCATTGTCATACATGAGAAGTGTTTACCTACATTCAATTCTTACAGTTTTATTTTTTATCTATGTTTTATTCGAACGGATCCAAAAACCTAAGGTATACTTTGCCTTTAAAATGTAAATCGTCTGGAACAAATCTTCCTTCCAAAACTGAGGTGTTTTTTTTCCTCTTAATTTATTTACACTTTTTTGGACAAAATTCCGTGTTTTAAAGATGGAATCTGTCACAGGATTGTTATCTTTAAATGATCACAACGGGGCTGTGGCTGTACATGGAAATATGAACTCTCACCCAGTTATTGCACATGCATGCCCTGGCTATCACATCACAAAATAATAATGATGGCGCCGATTGCGATGCGACGGCCAGCGCACGCACGCGTGGACTTACTGGGTTAGAGTTTATAATTCCGAGAAAATAGAATAAGCTGTTGCAAACTGCTTACCAACCAAAAGTACCTGTGGTATAAATGCTTTAAAAAAAACAGTGAGTGGCCTGACGTTGCGACCCTAGCAGAGTCTTTCTTCAAGTTTATAATTCCATGTACAGCCACAGGCCTGGGCCCAATTTCATTGAGCTGCTTAAGCACAAAAAGTAGCTAAGCACAAGAAAACTATGCTTACCAGAATAAGGTTACCAGCCAAACCACCATACCACATGTACAATTTGTGACTGGTATCCTGCTCATTTCTGCTTAGCAGGCAATTGTTAAGCAGCATTTTCTGCTTAAGCAGCTCTATGAAATTGGGCCCTGCTGTGATCATGACGACGGTTCCCCCCTTAAAGAAATCACCAATGCTGTACTTAATTCTAACTCGGTGGATTCTAATTGCACATCTTATAACCTCCAAACTGTTTCACCTTGATGCACTTGATTTGGGGGAATCTAACTGGTTTCGGCATGCACCATTTTTGCACGTCACAGCATGGGTTTTTATGCATGATAAATGTATTAACAGCAAGGATGTAGTCTTAAGGCGGGAGTGGCCAAGCTTGGACAAGGCCTTCACTGCATCCCCATTGGCCAATTGACTACTGTCAATCAAAACATTTCATCCAATCCGATTTGTTGAGTGTGTATTCCTGTTTGTGTGTACATCCAGCACATTTAAATCAATCCAAAACAAGAACATTACTTTTGCAGGGAACAAAAACAAAAACATTCATATTTATCATGGTTGTTGAGGTGACTTGGAAAGCATGTATAAATTCGTGAACATGTTTCATTCACATGGATTCATTTGTACATTGTCATTATCCAAATTTGGTGAACATTTGGCATTTTGTCAATTGGCTAATTAAAATAAACTACACTGCATCATAACCCCCCCTTCCCATCCTTGAAGAACCCTAATATGCACCTCCCATTGACCCCTTGACCCCATGGTGATGGTTGCTCGGTAACACCAGCGCTTGATGAATAAACAGACGTTGGAATTTTAACGCTTGTCTTTTAAAATCGAATCTCTCTTAGGAGCATCTGTGTACGAACCTTCTTTCACGGGTAACTCCTTCATCGCCTATCCCGGCCTCCAAGAGTCTCTTCGTCAGGTTCAGATTGCGATGATGTTCAAACCCACCACAACTGAGGACGGCATTCTTATGTTTAACGGACAGAATACTAAGGGCAAAGGCGACTACATCACCTTGGTCATCCGCAACGGACGGGTGGTATTCCAGTATGACAGCGGAACAGGTTCAGTCTTCTTGTTATTGTGTCTTCTGTTTGTTTGTTTGGATGGTTGTTTCTTTAAAAATTTACCCAGTCAGTTTCCCTTGTGGTTTATTACTTGATATTTTAATTAAAAAGTCGCATCCCCTTAAAGTGGATCCTCTCCTGCCGTTTCCCAGGCTGTATCATAAACTTAGGTATAAACTTGGGGCTGTTACAGGTTGGATGGCTTCTGACTGGCACACCGAACAAATATATTGACAAACAATAAGAAGACCGCCAACATAAGGGCTTGATAGCTCAGTTGATAGAGCACTAATCAAGTGGTTCCAGGTTCAAGTCCCGCTCTAGTCAACTTTTTTTTGTTCAACCCAAAATTATTTTTCTCTAATGATGTTTTTTTCATTTGGTTGTTTAATTATGGTTATATACATTTTTAAAGTAGTACATTTAATATGTATTTGAAATCCAGGTTTAAACAGAGCTAGTATCCTAAGTTGACCGTTATCTTTGGCAGTAGAATTTCGCCAGTGGTCTTTCTCCTTAGTTTTAGTGAGCTTTAGTGATAACTTAACAGTCGGAGTATTCAGATAAGATTTGATAATGATGTGTTCAAGCTGTCCCCAATGTTATTATTATGTATTTATACACTGCTAGTTATTAAATCCGGAATACACTAAAAGGAAACTTTATCACTCTAGTTCAGGTATGTGAGGATATTTCCAAGTAGGATTTGAAAGCTTTGCATGGTGGAAGTATAACTAAGAGAGGTTTGCGGTGACACCATGTTAAATCTTTTTTCGAGAAGTGTTGGTTCTGAAAAGAAGCGGTGGTTCCAACACTACTCAAAAGAGATTTAAAATGGTGTTACCGCAAACCTCTCTTAGGATATTTCCAACCAAGGGTGCTTGTTAAAAAACGGACGTACCGGGTAAACCCAGACTTTAGGAAAATATCTGTACACCCCCAAATCGTTGACGTCTTGGACCTGTTTAAATTAATTTTTGTAATTCTCCACTAGGACCTGCCATCATCGAGAGCACCAAAAACCTCACCGCAGGTCAGTGGTACTCTGTCGTCGCTGAACGTAACTCGAGGGAGGGCTCCCTCGTGATGGATTCTGGGGAGGCGGTGAAGGGGCGGTCTCCCGGATCGAGTCGCGGCCTAAACCTGAAGATGTTGATGTACCTCGGAGGGCTTGATCCGATGTACGAGGTGCCAGCTGATGTAGGAGTGGAGAATGGATTCCAGGGCTGTATCGCAGAGGTAATCCTCGACTCTTGCTATGGTATATCCGTCCGATCTAAACAGGAATTCATCTTGGAGAGGGCAAGGCTATTTCATTTGCAAAGGGAACTTCAATTTGAAAATCTTAAAAGTCTTGTAGCTAAATTTCATCTTTGAGAGGGCAAGGCCATTTTCATTTTGCAAAGGGGCACTTCAATTTGAAAATCTTATAAGTCTGTGGTAGGCCTTGAATTTCATCTTGGAGAGGGCAAGGCTATTTTCATTTTGCAAAGGGCACTTTCATCGGAAAATCTGAAAGTCTTTGGGAAACTTCTGAAGGGGCACCGAGGCCAAGACCAGGGGCAACGGGGGCCGTGGCCTCCATGTAATTCCAGGCCTGCTAAGACAGGGCCAGTTTCATTAAAGAGGGACTGCAAGGTCAAATTTCAGTTTTGTGATGCACTCATTTTTCAATAGATAGAGATTTTATGAAAACAATTTATCCTTCTGCTGCCGCTTCCCAGGTTGTATCATAAACTTGGGTGTGATCCCTGGCTATACGGCAGTTACAGGTTGTATGGCCTCTGACTGGCACCCCCAAACAAAGACATTGACAAAATAGGGCTAGATAGCTCAGTTAATCCGGAGGTCATGTTCCAGTTCCCGCTCTTGTCAATTTTTCTGTGTTCAACCCCAAATTATTTTAAACTTACACAGAAGTATACCTTGCCTTTAATACTCTTTTTTTCATGATTTAATCTTTTTGTGATTTTAACAGATTGAGATTGATGGAGCTGGTATCGGCCTGATCAGCGATGCCAAGGAGAATATCAACGTAGAGCAGTGCGTGGAGGAGCAACTGTGCTCCCGTAACCAGTGCAAGAACGGTGCCACGTGCACCACTTTGGTCGATGAGTACTTATGTACCTGCGCACCGGAGTACACAGGTATTTCCTCATTTGAATCCTGCTTCGACCATTCCATTCAAAGGGAAAGTAAATCATTGTTTTATGGAAGAGTGAAATGAGTCCCTCAGGGCTCGATTTTGGGCGGAAAATCCACAAGACCGCAGGGCTTGTAGCTCATAGTTTTACTAGACCAGAATTTATTTTACAAGACCAGAATCAAAATGAGTTGAACAAGCACTAAGAGAAGATCTATCCCATTTGTCTGATGTGTAAGTGAACTGGATACTCAACAAATTAGAAGTTATTTATTAGTTATCACAATTAACATTTTTTCACAAAGATATTGCACAGTGAAGATAGCCTATTGTTACTCAATTGAAAAACGCAAGACCAAAACCACAAGGCTTGTCCGGTCAAGAGTTTATTGGCCAGACGCTGAAAATGGGCCTTCCTGTAAATATTTTGTATAATAACCAAGAACAATTGTTACTGAAATGCATATTGACTTCATTGACAATTTTTCCAGGATGAACAACTTCTTCTTCCTCTCGCTTCTTGCGATCTGCTTCTGCCTTGTCCTCAGAGTCCTTCCATTTCAGCTGAAATTACTGGCCTCGGGCCTGCAATCCGGTGTGAATCTCAACCGCTGTCCCTTCCTTGGGTTAAGTCTTGGCTTCATTTTTTCCACTGAGACACCGATTTGAGGTTCCATCTTTTTTGTCACTTGTTTGTTCCCAGGTCGTCACTGCGAGACCGAAATAGGACCATGCCACGTTGATCAGCCGTGCCAAAACGGCGGGAGCTGCGACCCCATGGGCGGGGACGAGTACCGCTGCCTCTGCCCACAGGGATTCATCGGTGATCACTGTGAGATAGGTGAGTGAAATCACGAAATGTCCCAAAACCTAAAGTTGAGACCAATACCTCAAATCATGCCATCCTGATTCGAAAAATCGCTTTTTGAGATAAGTTTTTAAAAATCAATTCATACTTTAAATCATACCGTCTAGTAATTTGAAAGGTCTCTTTTTTTTTCTTAAAACAAATCAAACGTTCAAACGTTCAAACGATTGTTCATGGCTACTTCAGAGAGTAAATTAAAATATTAACGAAGAGTTTTTTGCTGTGCATTATTTGCACATTTACCATTTCCACCATTTTTGGGGGGTCAACTTCATTGTGTACATTTTGACACCAAAAATAGGGGACAGAATAGGCCTGTGTAAGTGTGCCGTGCGTCGTGCAAGGGATCAATACTGTGGAAATTGTGAAGAAAACAAATGTACTTTATCTGCACAAATAGATTGAAGGTATAGGGCATTCTGAGGGAAGTTCAAAGTTCAAAGTTCAGGGTCAGTGATGTCTTTTCTCTTTTCAATATATCTGTTTACCATGCAGCCGAGACGTTTGACTACAGTGCAAGTTTCACCGGTAACAGCTACATCAAACTACCAAGCAGCATCATTCCAAGGGAAAGAGGGAGCAGTACGTCGAAGGAGACAATTAACTTTGTTTTCTCCACCCTCTCCTCAAATGGTATCCTCCTATGGCAAGGAGTGGTAAGTTCCAGTTCATCGCGTCTTGTAGAGAAATGACTTATACAAAGAGATACTAGACTTTTAAACAGAACTAAAATTAACAAACGTACGGAACGATCAACTACATGAATGTTTTTATAATCAGGCCAATAATCCAACTTGGCGGCTATGGCATACGGCTGTTCCTAAGGACATCCAATACTTACGCATGCAGTGATCCAGCCTAGCTATAAGCTGTCTGCCGCCAATTCGGACTTGGCCTTTACTGTTCGTATTATTTTGATATGTCGTTAAGATGTTTTGGAATGCACTGCTTTTTTTAAACACAGGGCGAAGGCCAGAGCGGAGAAATGCACGATTTCATCTCGGTCGGTCTGCTCAACGGTACTCTAGTGTTTGGGTAAGTTACATCTTAGATGTCCAGTATAAATTATTAGTGTGATACATGGTTGGTGATGATTGAACAAAATTGTTTAACTATGGACAGGTATGTTGCGTCGACATCTGCTAATTTTGACAAAAGCTCATGGCGCATGAACTTTATTACCCCTGGTCACTGGGCCATTTTTTTTTGTCATTCCTTACACCATCTCAGCTCCCTGGGGAGTAAACAGCATGTGATGATCAATCAGAAGACCCATCTCTGCCCTTACAGGTACCCATTTACTCCTGGGTGAAGAAAAGCAAATGTAATTAAGTGTCTCGCCCGAAAACAATAGTGTCGTGACAAGAGTGCTGTGATAAAAGTTTCATGACCCCTCATGACTTGAAACCCACACCCCGATGACATAGCCACCAGAACTTGAGTCCAGTGCACCAGACCGCTCAGCTATGACACAATGTTTTTTTTTTTAAAGCTTAATTTGATTCATGGGCCTTTTTCCAAACCTCGGCTTGGGCTCTGGCTTGGGCTCCGGCTCTGGCTTGGGCTCCGGCTCTGGCTTGGGCTTGTCATTAATTTCTGGTGCAGTGTACATTTTGTGCGGTGTTTCCAAAATCAAACGAAGCCTGGAGCCGGAGAGACAGAGCCTAAGCCGAAGTTTGGACAAAGCCCCCTTTTTCTAAAGGAGAGAGACAGGGAACCAGTCTAGCTATAGTGTTGACTCAAAAAATATGTTGTATTCATTTTGTTTATCTTTAACAGATATCAATTGGGCAGTGGCGAGGCCAGCATCAGGTCAGATGTCAAGGTCAATGATGGATTGAAGCATAACGTTACAGTGCACAGGCGTGGACGTGAAGGAACCGTCATCGTAGATGGTGCTGAGGTTTCCGGCCACTCGGCTGGTTTCCTGCAGATGCTGAACGTTAAAGGCAGTGTTTATCTAGGTAAGAGTCACTGGGAGTCGTCATGGTTACAAGAATTAATTTGACTCCTATCAGGGTGTTTGAGCGTGAAACCAGGCTTTCTGCTTCTTCTCACCCATACACTCTTACTTTGCTGAGATGTAGAACAAAGAGCTATTCCAACAGCTTTATTCCACGTACTGCATCTCTTTGGAACTCCTTGC
This sequence comes from Pycnopodia helianthoides, assembly GCA_032158295.1. NCBI lineage: Eukaryota > Metazoa > Echinodermata > Asteroidea > Forcipulatida > Asteriidae > Pycnopodia > Pycnopodia helianthoides. The sequence continues at coordinate 12,916,312 of CM063260.1, forward strand.
CCTCCATCCTACAATCTAGACTCTTTTAAGAGGAATATCTATTCTTAAACAGGTACTTTCCCAGAATTTCTTTGTCCTTCGGATGGGACATTAAGCCATAGGTCCCGTATACTAGGATTGGTAGTGCACGTTGAAGAACCCAGCACACTTATCGTGGAAGAGTAGGGGTTAACCCCGGTGTTTCTGGTTCACATAGCAAGCACCTCAGTTTGAAGGTTTCCTCAGGCTTGCGAGCTGCAGTGATTAAGTTCACTTATGAGGCATCCTTGATTTCATTACCAGTAATAATAATCTCCTTGGTTTCAAAATTATAAACTCTTCTTTTTCTCTCTCTAGGTGGCGCCCCAGATGCACCGAAACTCACTGGGAAGAAATACAGCAATGGAATCGAGGGTTGCATTTCGGATCTACGAATCACCAAGGAGGGTTACGACGGAGTCATGCACGTCAATCTCTGGGAGTCGTTGCTAGATGCAGTCAACGTTCTCAACTGTGTGAATTGATTTTTAGCCATTGTTCCTGTTTTGTAACCGTATGCTTTCTACTTTTAAAACTAGAAGAAGAAAAAAAAACCTGTTAGCGTTTTGGTTTGATGTACCAGTTATGTCGAGATTTATGATCAGAACGAAATAGAGAACTTGATATAGATACTGAGTCAATTTTGTTTTTTGTTAATATTGCAATTTGGTCTCCTTTGACTGAAGCAGATGTACTGGTATTGGTGGCTTTTTAATCAGTCGTTTAAATTCTTTTATTCAAATGCAATAGCCATGCCATAAGTAATTTGTGAAATTAGTGGACAATCGGTTGTCGGTGATTGTTGCATAAAACAGCTGAAGTCTCTCTTTATGTCCCATAGAGGGCATAATACATAATTGATATAAAAACGGCTGGGGAAGAGTCTAACTTGTATTATGCACAAAAGAGGTAACAGTGAAACAGTAGACTTTAGTCTCCCTTCCAGCTTTCATTCAGTATGGTGCTATTTTTTAAAGTTAAAGTTAAAACAGCTCATATCGCAAGTTTTTTTGTAATAACGATGACGGGAACATCTTGCAAGGTACTAAAATCGTCGGTTCATCTTTTGTGAATCATGATGTGTGATTGGTCATTTTGAATCAAAACAATCAATATGATTGGTTAATCTTGACTAAATATGTTAATTTATTTTATATCACTCCTGTACAGGGTGTCTTTTTAATATCATAATGGTTTGGGGTTAGATATTTTCTTTGTATTTTTTATCAAAAAAACACCTAGAGAAATTCTTGGATCTGATCAAGGAAGTGAAGATATGTAGAAGTGCCTAATGGAAATTTAGCAACAGCAGTTATGAATGTCATCAAATACCCAGTCAGTTTTCCTGTGTGGTCATTTGAATAAAAAAAGTTGCATCACGTTAAGGTGATCCCTCTCCTGCCGCTTCCCAGGTTGTATAGTAAACTTGGGTGAGATCCCTGGCTATACGGCAGTTACAGGTTAAATGCCTTCTGACTGGCACCCCGGCGCAAAGATATTGACAAAATAGGGAGACCGCCAACATTAGGGCTAGATAGCTCAGTTGGTAGAGCGCCGGCACGTTAATCCGGAGGTCGCAGGTTCAAGTTCCTCCCGCCTCAATTTTTCTTCGCTCAACCCCGAATTAACTGATGGTAGACGAGTAGACTTTTTGCAAGTCCCAAGTCATAAACGTACAGGGATTATTTCCTAAACTTGCACAAATTCTGTTGACGGAAATTGTAAGTGTTGCTCACCAATTTTTCCCGTCTTTACTTTTCGACGACTTTATCCAAGAATTTCAGTGTTTTAATTAAGTAACACAATGTTTTATACTCATTAAAGGGACAAGAAGAAAGTATTAGCTCTTGTAGTACCTATTAATTATGGTGGTGAGAAATACATAAGTAGTTGCACCATTTCAGCATATTTGGGGGTCTTTAGATGTTTTTAAGTTTGCTTATTTTTTTTAGCTGTGAAAAAACTTTTTGTGTGAAAAATGCATGTTCCAGTCCAGGTAGCTTCTGGAGGCAGGTTACGTGACAGGCTGTATGAATTTCTAATGCCTTTGATGATTCGTCATTTTAGATTTAACCTTGAATGGATTTCACTGAAATTGCGGGGGAAAAAAATGTGTTGTTTTTTTAATTTTCCAAAAGACCACTTGCATTGGCCGCCATCGCTGAGGTCAAACAATGGGAAATGTGTTCGCGCCAATGATGAATTTCCTCTTTGACCTCATTGAGGGCGCTGTTTGCTTGTGACGTCATTTGCAAGAGGTCTATACAAAAATGGTGCTCAGTGACGTTTATTGTAAATTATAAAACTTGATTGAAATGGTATTTGCTGCATGTACGTATAACATTTTAGACTAGTTGATTACTTTGTAATTAACCCCCCGTTTGTCAGAATGGGTTCTCCTAGCTGCATACTAATCATACACACTGGTGCAGACTATTATATGTACAGAGGGGTGCGAACAGCTACTGGAGAGTAACGCATACACACACTTGTCAGCAACAATCTGTAAAATGTATAACCGAGTGATTAAGTCTAGCTAGAAAAGTTATTTTTGAAGGATTTTTAAAAAGTATTTATATGGGTTTTTTAATGTGGGTTGTATGTAGCCCTTCTCTGATGGTGCTTTGCACATAATTTTTTTTAATGTAAAACTTTCCTATACAAAGGCGCCTCATATTTATTGCCTGTAGTTTTTAGTTTTCACTATAAATAGTACTATCATATGGCAGAGTGTATCGAAGTAGACATTTTATAAACTCATCGGGGCTGATGCCTCCTTGCATTGACTTAAGGTTCAAGCTCCAAGGTCCATTTTCCCACAGTAAAACAAAATGATAAAGACAAGAAAGAAGATCAAACACAAGAATACAAATTTTTTCGAAATAGATTTTAATGAATGGATGAAAAAAAAATGTCAAGCGCAGAAATGTTAACTTCAGTTTGGGGAATTTCTTTCAGCTTACAGTTACATAAATAACAGACCATTCTCATGCCGCCACCATCTTGGTCATGTCCCCTGTATCCAGTTTAAAGCAATGAATGCTAATATATTCATTAGGCAGAAAGGAACCAGACTGTTTCCTCTTTCAGCCATGAGTAGGTTCCATTGATTTGAAGTAAGTGGAGAAAATCAAGATGGCCGCATTGTGATAAATGTCTGTAGCCTTGAAGCTGGCTCCTGGAAGACCTCTTTAAATTTGAAATGTCTATCTCAGAATTGTTACATGATTGTTTAATTCAAGAAATTAGGCTTATGTAAGCAATTTGTCACCATGTCTTAACCAATTGTGAATTTGGGTGCACAAACAATCTCCACTTTTTAAAGGAACGAAGACTGCAGGTTTTAACAAAGTCGTCAAATTTTAATAACAGTCATTAGTATATTGTGAATGAGTAACATAATTAAACAAAACTGCTATGATAAAGTAAGTCAAAAATCTGGAATTAATTGTCAACTGGCTTCGTTGTTCGAGTTTGGTTTGTTAGTATCGTTCCATCATACCTTTTAAGTACTTCGTCTGTAGACCATGAACCCTTGTTTACGAAAAAAGTGACCTTGTACATTCCAGGTCATTTCCTGGCAGGCAATATATACATGGTCGTATGGGAAATGTTACATTGTGTGTCACAATTTCCACATCAATTCAAGAGTTATCCAAAATAACAGCTGAACAAGTTTTGAACGAGCTGAACGAGTCGTGCCCCCCCTTCTTTATACCAAAACCTGATAAAAACCAGACGGAATTGATCCACCCATTTTGTAGTTATTTAAAAAAAGTATGAAGCTGGTCCTCCCAACTACGCTCCGTGGCTGACCGGAGGGTTAAGGCTTTGCGTTGTGTAATATCAAGCCTTTTGTACCTTCAATACTAATTGCTCCCAGCTTTCCAAGAAGGAACTTTGGAAAATTAATGTTCCTAGAGACGTTCGTCCATTCCCTACTATATTGCTGCAATCGTCATTCCAAAATTAATAAAGACGTCATGTCCTATGCCATCCCCAAGGATGGACCGGTGCGGACTAGTGGAGTAACCAAACACTTTCATTGGGGGGGGGGGGGGGGGGGGCAAGCGAGGGCAAAGACCTAATATGTGGAGTGGGGCTTCTTAATGTATGGAACAATGTGCACTATTTTCGACCTCATTTAGGGGGGGGGGGCAAAGGTTCTGAGCAGGGGGGTGGGGGTTTCCGGCCCCTTCCCCCTTTAATTACACCAATGGTCTGGAGGTCCATCCTTCATCGTTCCCAAATCCTTTGATTGGTGGCTTGATTGGCCTTGGTTGCCGTTATATAGATCACCGCTAAAAACATTTACCGCGTCAATTTCTCCCCGTTTTTCCCCCTGCATTTTATTATACCATTTAACGTGAGGTTGGAGACTTTATATGAAGTTGTAGTTTTCCCATCAAACAATTTAGTCCAGTTCCTTTACCCAAAGTCACAAATTTAGCCAAAGAGAAGGATCGGGGCTTTGTTATGCAAATCTAAAAACCAGTGAGCGTGACCGTGAGCAGTGGAGTGTGGCGATCCATGGCTGGTGCATGGTACCCGCCCGTGCAGAGGCACGGCACCGATTCCGTTACTTGGAAGAAACATAATGAGAAATTTGACAAGTCTCCTTGCATTGCCTTCATCAACTTCGGGTTTTCACCGTAATTCTGAGGGTAAACTACCCCAAAGGTACCATGGTGAGTTGAGAGTTTTCTTGTCTAAATAAATTAAAGTGTACAAGCAGACGTTCATTCGCATAATTTGCTGGAAATGTCGTTGTTTTCGGCACAAGGCGCTGAGTTTAAAAAACACACGTGTTGTCTTTGCTTTTCATTGCTCATACGCCATGATGATTCAGTGAAAAAAGACTAATTAGGGGCGTTTTCCAAACCGCGGCTTGTTGTGCTCCGGCTTCGGCTTGGGCTCCGTCATCAAATTTAGAGCAGAGTACTTACTGTGCGGTGTTTCCAACATCGAACGGAGCCTGGAGCCGGAGCCTTAGCCGAGGTTTAGAAAAAGCCCTTGGCATGTTAATACTAAACATGAAGGGACCAGGCTATGGGTGTATCGGTAGGATGTTTTTACTTTCATAAAGTGAACTTTATAACCATAACGTTTTATTATATGCCTTTTTCTCATACCCCTGGCAATATGTTTTGTTTTTTGAAATCAATAATTAATACTCTTTTCACAGGAGTTCAACTTTTCAGCTGATATAGTGTTTTTGTCTTTATTAATAATAGTGCCATAGAAAATTACTGTACCAAGTCAAGTTTTTACCATTCCTTTTTTCTTTACTAAAGTTTTATGCTAGTCAGACAAATTAAAGGTAGGGTCAAAGATTGGTTTTTGTCAACTAATGCTGGTTTATGGTCTAGATTATTTTAAGAACGATACGCTAAAAGTCACGTGCGAAAGTTTCAGCTGAATACAGTGTCTACTTGGTGAGAAAACAGCAACAAAATGTCACGACATTTTTACAAGAACGTCGAATCCATCCGCGTTTAGCGAGGTGACAGCGGGTACCAACCGCATCTCTGTCCCGCAGCATTCACGAACGGACACTATTAAAACCCTCAGTGAGAAATAGTTCATGCATGAATCGTTTCTCAGATTCAAATGTTTTGAGGTAAAAAATTATCCGAACCATATGACTTCGAAGGGAATACATTCTTAAAATAATGTATACCATCACCAGCTGCAGTGCTTCTCACCAAGTAAGTTTTTATGGTCATTCATTTTTGGAGTAGTTACCAATCTATGACCTACCTTTAAATATACCAGAATGTAAACTGGCCTCTTTTTCAAAAATTTATTACTGAGAAAAATACTGTATCGAGCAACAAAATGTAGTGTAGAAACCTTCTGCAGAAAAACAGACGTGTTGGTTTTCTAAAAGATGAAAATCCTATGTTTAATTTTATTTGACATATTATCCTGAAAGAAAGAGAGAGAGAGATGCTGAACTCAAACGCCACATTTTCATTCAATGCGACCATACCTATAAATATTTAAATATTATGTTACCCTAGTTTACCCAAATAACATTTTAAATGTATTGTAACGATTCCGGGGTGGGGTATGGCTCTCATCAAAATAACCAAGCCGCCACTCTGGAATCTGTAGTCACAGGGGAAGATGTAACGTAGAGGATTTCCTTAACTCCACCAGAAGGAACTAATGAGGCACTTAAAATGAACGAACTGTTTGAAACAGAGGGTTAACTTGAACCGTAAGGAATTACACAGTGTGTATTTTATTCAATCATGTTTAATTACAAAATGTACATAGCGCCCTCTCTTGATTTAAACAGGACTAACAAAGGTAATTTCTTCAATCATGGAGGTAATATAATCAGTCCGCTGGGTTAATTATTGTGAGTTCGCATGCAGCAGTTCATGGTATCGTGGCTGCCCGTACTGTAAGAGTCTAAACAGATTCGCCAATAAATAATGTGAGTAGCATCATTTGCGTGTGTGTGTTATTCTTTGCATCTTGGAGGGTCTTTAGTTCTTGCAATGGCGATCTCGTCTTTGGAAGACTGAGCCCTGAGCTTAAGTTTTCATCGCTTTATATAGCCTAGAAGAAATGCGCGCTGCACGCAGCTTGCCTAAACCAGGGAACTGATTGGTTAACATGAAAATAATAAGAACATAAATGTAAACCAATTCGGTAGCCTGCGCGTTTTCAGTTTGTCAGTGTGCGTAAACGCGCACGCGAACGCACTGTCCAAAACACGCAACCAAATGTTAAGCTGAGTTAAGAATATAATCATTGTAAATCAGCAGGACATTATAAATAAGAGATAATTTAAATTGTTTCAACAACTCTGTATAAATTAATCATTAAGCGAAAGGCAGTTTCCGCCACACTACCCCCTTCTTAAAAAAACAAATGCGTCCCAGCATTGTATCCGCAACAAATTTTTTTACTTCACTTTGAAACACTAGAACTCTTTTCAATGGTGAACTTTAAAACGAGCAAAAGAATACATTCTTATATTCAGGGAAACATTGTACAGCTATATACACATCACTCTCAGCAAAATTTATTGACCCAATTCACCTGGGCCCAATTTCATAGAGCTGCTTAAGCACAGAACGTAGCTTAGCACAACAGAATTATGCTTACCAAATTGATAAGGTTACCAGCCAAACTACCATGTCACTTGAGAAGTTGTACAATTTGTGACTGGTGTCCTGCTCATTTCAGCTAAGCAGAAAATGGTTAAGCAATATTTACTGCTTAAGCAGCTCTATGAAATTGGGCCCTGATATCATCATCACACGATAAAAACTGATTCTGCAGTTTCTCATTGTGTCACGCATGTTAGGCAATGGGATTGTGTTCAGATACGAACAATATAATATTTACATGCAATTTGACTACGGCAGACCATGGGAAGACATTCACTAAGTGCCATACAGTGCAAAGGGTCTGCAGTTCGGAAATTAAATGTTGGTAAAAAATACAGAAATCTGTAAAATAAAGGCCAATTTCGGTCACCGTTTTTTACAAAGTGGCAAATCTGCACCACAGCCAAAATTCCGTGTTTGTAGTAAAATTTTCATTCAAAAACTATATCCAAGTACTGTTTCGGACTCCGGAGACTAATGTCTTAATTTAATTTTTATTTTAAATTTTGATACAGAAATAAAGCTGTTTTCTTAAAGTCATACAGAACTGTTAATATGTTTCCAATCTTGCAACTATTATCAATTCCTAAACACAATTGTCACTTCGTGAAAACTGGGAAAAAAAGCCCGCAGAGCGATGTATGTGTACAAACCAATGTATTGTTGAGATCAGCCGGTTCGTGAAAAAGCTAAACTTGAAAAGGTCAACAGATTCGTCGGATCGTGAAAACGAAGATGTCGTACCACGCGTGTCAGAGGACAAAGTGATTTACCACTTCATGAAAGCGAAAAAATAATGTCAAATCTAGTTATTTGTAGATCATGCTAATTAGTGTAATTACGAAACCCTTACGTTTTTAGGTCCTGAACCGGCTTGCTGACAGTGCAAGTTTTGTGATGTTTTACCCATTCATCGGTACCTCTGTAGCCTCCAGTCTGTGTATACAGTCACATCTCTTAGAAGTGGTGTCTGAAGCGCTGCTCTGGCAGCGCAAGAAATAGTTTGCCTTTTGTTCTTGTCTCTAAGAAAATAGCAGACGTTGTTTGTTGGGTTTGCTGGATCCAACATTATGGGCATGTAGGGAAAAAAGGCTTCCGGGTAATCTTTTTACAAACTTGTAAAGAGTTTCCATAAATGCAACGTATAATTCAAAGGAGTGTCTTCCTTAAAATTAGGGTCATAGATTGGTAAACACTCCAAAAATTAATGGCCATACAAAAAACTTACTTGGAAAGAAGCACTGCGGCTGGTGATAGTATAAACTGTTTTGAGAAAGGATCCCCTTCAGATTACTATGTTTGAATAGTTTGCTTACCCCAAATTATTTTAGTGTGAGAAACGATTCATGCGTGAATCGTTTCTCAGATATCTGAGGGTTGGTGTCCGTTCGCGAATGCTGCGGCCAGAGATGCGGTTGGTACCCGCTGTTACCTCGCTAAACATGGATAGATTCGACGTTCTTGTGAAAACAGGTTTTTTGGCTGTTTTCTTAGCAAATTGAAATTGTATTCAGCTGAAACTTTCCAATGTGACTTTTATTGTTCTTTAAAAAAAAAATTCTTTGAGATAAATATGGGAACTTTGTGAAATCGAACTCTGATCTTTTATCATTTCAGATTTTTTCCTGATCTCGGGATTTGTAAAAGTGTAAGGTGGCCACCAAGACAGTGGTCTAAGTTTTTTGTCCACACAAGTGTTTCTTCATTTGTGGTCTATTGGAAATCTCTGTAGTCAATAATGAAACACCCTTGGCTTCAAGGATTTGTGTATCTAGATCCAGGCTGCAACCTGGCACTACTTAATTTTAGAACTTCCGTATCACGTTCCTATACAACTTACCCTTTCATGCGAAGCTGACTGATGAGCTCCTCGGCATCTTCGTCATCACACCAGTATACAGTAAATTTATTGAAATCGTAATCGGCCAAATACTGCAGGACATCCTTTAACGCCTGGGCTTTGTCGAACCGTGCAGGCTCACCTGCCTCTTCCCATAAATGAATTGTCAACAGCTCAAGGAAGTAAGACTTCTTGAGTTTTGTTGGAAGAGCATCACGTGCCCACGTCTTTACCAGTCGGATTAGTTCCTTCACATAGCCAGGCTGGTTCTTGATGAATCGTTGCCGTTGGTCGACAAGACAGGCAGAGTATAACTCTCTATCCCAACCACTTTTTTCCATCACAGCTTGCATATCTGTGAAGAGAACGTCACAATTAATTCTGACACACTAAAGGCTTGTTAGTCAGACAACTCAACCGTCGGATAAAGAGTATAAACAAAATGTCTTCTTGAAAAAATTGAAAAGTTGAAGAAACAAAAACCTACCTCCACCGTGAAAGTTGTCGACCGTTAGGAGAAGATCAACTTTCACAATTCTTCCGTCAAACTCCAAATAAAAATGGATGGCAAATTCATCCATCCAGATGTCATTAACACCGTCTATTCCCTGAAGAATGTACCGTACATCATCCTGACCTATCTCGAGCTGTCTCTTGTAATTCTTTGGCCCGATTGCGTCAATTGTATGCCAGTCCATAAAGACGGTTAAGTCTATGTCAGACTGATCCTTGAGGAAGGTACCTTTTCCAAGTGACCCACCCTGTAACGTCAATTATACATTTAGACAAGTTAGTAAGTGATGTTTGAAGCTTTGCATGGAGTGAATAATAAGAAATAAATATTTGTAAATTGTAGCAAACAATGCGGGTACAATCATGTTCTTTTCTTAACAAGTTTTTTGGAAATCGACCTGTTCTTTTCCTAATAACCCCTTCTCTCCATAGACTTGTTCTATAATTACCTCCCTTTCACATTGTTGTATATACTTTGGTCCTGTTCCCTATTGTTAATTGCATCATACCCGATGCCTCGTGCCCCTTAATCCTGTCCTTTCATGTTCACTATATATATATATATATATATATATATATATAAAATTTGTAGGGTAGATGGCCTTAGCTTTCGATCCAAACCGGACCTTCGTCAGAGGCAAAAACAAGCACAAACGAAAAACATATCCATTTATAGCAAAAAAGAGAGGCAAAGAACAATGGGATGGTATCCAGAAAAAGGAGGAAAAATTATAGCCAATCAGTGTTGTTAGTTTACAAACAATGGGGCGGTCAAGAGCCAATGAGAGTTATGTGGTGGGGACAAAAGGATGGTCAGTGAAAGGGAGGATTACTGGACCAGGCGGGAGACATGAAAGGACAAGATTAAGGGGCACGAGGCATTGGGTAAAATGCAATTAACAATAGGGAACAGGACCAAAGTATATACAGCAATGTGAAAGGGAGGTAATTATAGAACAACAAGTCTGTGGAGAGAAGGGGTTATTAGGAAAAGAACAGGTCGATCTCCAAAAAACTTGTCGAGAAAAAGAACGGTAACAGTTAGCCAGTGGAGAAAATATGATTTTTAAAACAACTTAAGAATGGAAAACAAATCAATCATTGAAAGAACAGGTTATTACCAGTAATTGTATTTATATTACACAGAATGATCTCCAAAAAACTTGTCGAGAAAAAGAACGGTAACAGTTAGCCAGTGGAGAAAATATGATTTTTAAAACAACTTAAGAATGGAAAACAAATCAATCATTGAAAGAACAGGTTATTACCAGTAATTGTATTTATATTACATAAAATAAATAAGTAAGCAGTAAATGAAGTGGGAATTTATTTGACACCGGTGTTGATGTTAAGTCCAAAGGGTTGGACTGTCTTAAGTTGGTGAATCCAATGCGATTCTCTGAGTTTGCGGTGTGTGTCATCACCATTGCAAGCCTCAATCACCATAAGTTCAACATCTTTGACGTTGTGATTGGGGCTGTTGAAGTGGATGGAGACGGGGTACTGTTTCTTGGTCTTTATGGACGAGACATGGTTCGCAAAGCGAAGACTGAGTTTGGTCTTAGTCTCTCCCACATATTGTAGTCCACATTTCTTACATGATATAACATAGACTACATTAGGTGTGCTACATTGGGAGTCGGTCTTGATGTTGTAAGAAGAGCCAGTGCTATGACTCTTTACTTTAAGTGCCGGTTTGATGTAGAGACATGTTCTACACTTGGAGCGGGTACATTTGTGACAACCTAGTATTTCTGTTATGGGTGGTGTTTGGCATGTACCTGGTGGGAGTTTAGCCCTGACTAGGATGTCTCCCAGGTTTTTAGGGCGGCGGAATGCAACCATGGGGGGCTCAGGGATTGCTGAGCATAACCTGTTAGAGGAGTGAAGTATATTCATATTGTTATTGAGGATTGATGAGAGTTTAGGCAGTTTAGGGTGGAAGGTGGTGACTAGGGCAACTCTCTTGGTCGGGGCTTTTTTCGTTCTCGTGTTGGTCAACAAAGTGTGACGAGGTATGTTGAGGGCTCTGTTGATGGCAAGTTGGACCCTGCGTTCGCTGTGGCCCCTTGAAACAAGGTGTTTCCTTAGGTCGGATGAACGACTTTTGTACAAGGTATCTGTGGAACAGATACGCCTTATACGTAATGCTTGACTGTAAGCAATTGCCTTCTTACAGTGACTAGGGTGGCAACTGTTGGAGAGAAGATACTGGTGGGTGTCAGTGGGTTTGCTGTATACATCCGTAATAATGCCATTAGGGGATTTAGTTACGGTTACATCTAGAAAGTTCACACTTGTGAGAGAGCATTCAGTGGTGAACTTTATGGTGGGGTGGAATGAGTTTATATGGTCGATAAACTCATCCAAGCTGTCTTGACCACCACACCATATGGAGAAAATATCATCGATAAATCTCCACCAAACTAGTGGGCGGTTGGGGGCAGAGGACAGGAGTCTGCCCTCTAAGTCAGACATGAATAGGTTGGCATATGAGGGTGCCATTTTGGTACCCATTGCGGTACCTTGTACCTGTACAAAATGTCTGTCAGTAAATGAAAAATTGTTCTTAGTGAGAATGTGGCTGATGAGTTCCTTAATCTCTCTCACTGAGGGGCGGGATTGTCTATTGGCCCTGAGAGCAGAGACACAAGCACTCATGCCTTCATTATGGGGTATGTTAGTATACAGTGATGAAACATCCAGAGTAACCAGAATAGCAGAGTCAGGTATTTGATGTTTGACTTCCTCTAGTTTATGGAGGAAGTCTGTGGTATCCTTTATGAAGGACGGATATATATATATATATATATATATATATATATCGAAGCCAACCTTTAATGGATTTCCACGACAGCCAATAATGCGTATTAACTAGACATTTTCCTTTGGGGCGTGGGCAAGAAAACATTTTTTGAGGGGTGGGAGCTTTTGATGTATCTAACCATTCATTTTGTGCATTTTTTCTGGTCTTATGATTTGGGGGGCAAGGGTTCTGAGTGGAGGATCATCAATCTGCTCCCCCACCCTGCCCGTAATGCAGTAATGCTGGTTTTGCCACTGATTTAAATCTGTCTCAAACATTTAGCCACACTTCAGTGACTACAAGTGCAACACGAAACAAAACAACAATTATTGTGCTCGGTGAACCTACCAAGACCACTTCATCAATCAACGGACATCTTGCCATAAGCTCGCTGTTCAAATAGTTGACTGCTGAGCAGCAAAAATTTCTATAAGCCCTGGACCCGTCTTTGATATTTTCATTGTGCCACGATTCCAAATAGTCACGGTGAATGCACCATGGCTCCTGTCCAGCAAGACGCTTGAATATTTTCAGCGCTTTCTTGCCCAGGTAATCAAACGATCCCATGGTTGAATAATTCACTGCAATAAACAAAAACTGGATATTGTTAATAATAATAGAGAGACTATATATAATCTACCAGTCGACCTACAGCTATTCTTTCCTCTGACTGGTTTCTTTGTATATTGGGTGACCCCCCCCCCAAAAAAAATGATTATAAAAAGTAAGAGTAAAATTTCCTATACCAAAAACCCTCAAACGCGGCACCTAATTGGGACAAACGTCCCTCCAGCACATCATGCCTCCAAGCTTTTCCGTAGGTTAAAAGGGTTTGTTTTGAATTTTGTCAACTATGTATTTATCTAAGTGTGTTGTTTACATGTCCATGTATTACCTGGGTAAATTTAGGCTTAACTGTTTAAGCTTAATTATGTAATCTGTATAATTTGGTTCATCTACAATTGGCAATCAACAGACAATTGACAGACCTGTACACAAAAGATGCTTTTGTTCCGCCCTTTCTAACCAAACCACTGACCCATGTTTATTAACACCCCCTCTAGGACGTGTGGCATGGTCCAGCTCACGATCTTATGTCATTTGAGCTGACCTGTTTGTACGATGTGGTTAAGACAATGGACATATCAAAATATGTCAGCATCTGCTGACAACGTGCTTTACTTTATAGTTTTAACACACTATTTTCCACTCGTACAGATCGAAGTACCCCCCCCCTAAAATCCTCTAAATCATTTCTGAGATTCTCAGAACACAATAAAGACACAATACGGGGGGTATTATTTCGAGCACCAAATGTATAGTACTATTAACTGTGATTTTGTAGAAAAGTTCATAATACTATAACGTACGAAAGCCCAATCGTGCCACTGAAGTACTATAAAGTAATTCGTTATAACGAATTAAGCAATTCGTTATCAGAATTAAGACAGTATTTCCTAACAACGATTTACTTATTTCGTTAGTAACGGATTGTTCATTCGTTATAACGGATTATTGATTCGTTATAACGGATTATTGATTCGTTATAACGGATCACTTTCCCGCTGATAATATATACATCAGTGACACGATTGGGATCTCGTTCTAACGTGTGCGCTAGTTGAGCGTATGCAAAGAAAGCGACAGCTACTCGCCAATAAAACTCCCGATGTTAAAGCGAGAGATTTGATCAGCTACAAGTATTAATTTTTGCACAACCCGCCAAATCAAATATTATGGAAAACATCAACATAATCATGGCAGCAATGCCTGACCTGGAATTTACTTTTCCTAGGTCACAATTGCTTGCGCTGTACCTGTGTTTAACTGACCTATAAAACAAAATGATGTCATGGCCCGCTTGGCAACACGTCGCGACGCAGCCATTAAATCGCAGAGCATGGCATTTTATCATTAATAATTGATATTATAACAAGAATTCAATTCTCTTTACCTAGTTTTCAAAATTAATAAAAGCATGTGTTTGAGAATTTCATTTCATTGAAATATGCTAAGATTCCGCAGATATATGAAGGCAAGATAACTTGTATAGCAATATTTAAAACAAAATATTTTGGAGTAGAGTTCTCATGGGCAAATTCTGCCCCCCCCCCCGCCCCACCCCGCCCACTTATTTACCTTTCAAAGTTAACCAACTGTTCATTCACTTGCAATGTTAGCACTGGTTCCTGTGTGGTTTATTCACAGTTAAATATGTTTTTTGTCCCGTAGCAGCCTACTGCAATGTACAGACGTAAGTTATAACATTTCTTTTAAAGGCCTTATTGTAAACAACTTGATTGCATCATTCTGCTGCATCTTTGGGGGAATTTCCTTTTCTCTGGCTCTATGTTGCAATCACGGACTCTATGTCGCAATCCCTGTGATTGCGACATAGAGCCAGAGAAAAGGGACTTCCCCCAGATGCAGAATGATGCAATCAAGCTTGTTTACAATAAGGCCTTTAAAAAAGAAATGTTAAAGGAACATTACAGAATTGGTAAGAAAAAAAATTGTAAAATTTACTTTTTGATCACAGATTTACATAAAACTTACACGGTCTAATGATGATGATAGTAGAAAACATCCCTTGAAATATTTCTGTCTGAAATGCCATATTTGATGAGAAATGAATAAACTAATTTTCCGATTGGAGTTTATCGCTCAGTGAGCGTTTTATTAATTTGTTGAATCAGTGATTTCATGCAAATGTGTGATCGGTTTTTCACTATTTTCTCGTGACCCAGATGGCCGATCGATCTCAAACTTCTACAGGTTTGTCAGTTTATGTATACGGTGGATTACATAAAGTGCTTACACTGCCAGCAACTGTTTTGTTAGCAAAAACCAATGATGTAATGTTTCTTTAAGAGAAAATAGGATAGCTAGGTAGTTTTTTTCTTCTTTCTTTTCCCCAGCACTGAAAATGACATGTTTTCTCTTTGTTTTAGACTTCCAAGAAAGCAGCCCATAAAACCTTTCCATTGTTGATAAACAAACCGCGCTGGTTGGCATGGAAGGCCGAATGTTAGCAAAACACTCAATCGTGTTTATAGATGTTTCAACAAAATGTTAACATTTTCTGCAAACTTTCAACGAAGTAAAGTACCTCTCATGATTGGTTGCTTTGTTTCCAACAAATGTAACACTATTTTTGAATATTTGTGTAACATTGTTAAAAACTGTGGTGATCTGTTTTTGTTTTGCATTTATGGCTTTCCATAGTTTTCCGACCTCGGTTGGCAAAAACTCGGGCTGTGACGTTGCAGTAGAAAGGTCTATAGTGGGAGTCTGGTCCGCGCATCCCGCAACTATACATGTACAGTACATATGCATCTATCCCCGTGCAACTAAAGTATCGGGGCTGCGCAATCTTCTGCATGTTCGTTGTGCAAAACATTGTGCACTCCAAATTTTTAGGGTTGGTCGGGTTAGGTGACGCCAACATAACACATTTTTTGTTTGGCATTAGTCACTGCTTCGTGACTTATAATTTATACGACTACAGGGGAACTCTTTTTTGGAAGTCAGGATGTTCCATCTCGAATTTTGTAAACAGGGCCGGATAGACAAAGAAAAAACACACAAAATTACCACAGGGATGTGTTTAGTAGGGGGTGTGTGTTGACAAAAATAAGGTCAGTGTTAGTGTCACACTCCCCCCCCCTCCCCCCATTTGAAATTTTGACTTTTGGGATTAAACATTACCAGAGTAAATTATTATTATTAATATTATTTATTTGTCATCATTCAAACAACATACAACAACAAGAAAACATACAACACGAGAGACACTAACTGATGACAGGAACTAAAAAAGTGAATTAAATCACTGTTACCCTCAGGCATTTAGCTCCCGATAAATACAAGGTAATAAAATCCATTAAAATATGTTCGACAAACAAATAATATAAATATATAATTTATATACATACATAAAAAAAGCATTCCCCCTATACAAATTCATCGGCTATATGCACATTTCATAAATAATAATAATACAAGTTAAATTTTATAAGCATTTATGTAGTAATTTCAACAATTGAGAAGTCGTGTGCACGACTTCTCAATGAGCAAGTTGTCAAGATCGTTGAGATAGTTCTGAAAGTTCACTCGCGAAAACCATTTGATTTTCACCAAACAAGTGTTTTTTTTTGTTAACAAGTTACAGCAGTAAGGCTATTTACAAGTACATTGGCATTTGATCAGTATGTTTCATGATCTAGATCTTCCCGGATTAAAAATCTTACAGGGCACAAAAAGAGGTTTGCCATGGTGCTAGGGCCAAGGATACGGAGTGGGTTGGCCCTATTCACGGGGCAAGAAAAATGCAAAGGGGTACGTAGAAGTTTCCCCTCGAAAAAATAGTGCACACCTTTGTGCCCCCACCTTAAAATGTCACCCTAGTTCAGTTGCTAATTGTAACCCCCCTGTTCTAATCAAATCACAGTGAAATTCGTCTCACCTTATCGTTATTCCTGATAGAAATTGAGACCGTTACACGTTCACCCTCCCGCAATCACCGCGACAGCCATACATTTCATGAGTTGTCCACAAGTTTAACAATATACCTTTCTTTTGCAACGTCACAGCTGCGAGTTTTAGGGTTGGCAAAAGCATGGGCGGCCTACACTGCCAAAAAGTACAAGAGTTTCGTATTTGACCAATAATGCTGTCAATTTAATACCCATGTTACTGATAAATAAATTTTACTATCCAAAACGAAAGGTAAACTTCATAAAAAAAGTTGTAATGTTTTGCTAGAAAATGCAAATTTTTGCCAAGCAAGCTTTATACATTTTAGCTACTTCCATAAAAGGCCTTCCATACAGCAAAAAAGTCCAGGTTCAGTGGCTCTTTTGTAAACATTTTGACGTCACGGGTCACATGGCTTATCTGCTGCTGCTACAAAGAAGAAAAAGTGTCACGTAAAAATAAAGAGGGATGCTAGACAACATTTTGTAGCACTGACATAAATGCAAGACCCAGTCCTTTAGAACAATTTCAAGGTTATGGCAACCACTTTTACTTTTAAAAGTTGCTTAGTTGAATTTGCCATGTCAGAAAACATTTTTGTTAGACACTAAAGTCATTAGAATCAGACGTTGGTGAATTTGACTGCCAGTCAAAAGTGCGTTGACCTTTCAATGTTTTTGAGCATAGCGCCCTCATTTAGGGTCGGAGGTATAACAAACTATACATTTTTAGAATCCTCATGACTAGACGAGTAATTTGATATGCAAATCGACACGATTGGAATAAATTTGAATTTTGACCCCTGTATGACCTTTGTTGACCCCTCCCGGAAATGCCTGACATTTTTAAGGGGGCAGCGGGACCTACAGGCTGGTCTCCTACTATTTATAAGTACACCCCCTGCTCTATGACCATAACTTTTTATTCCATAATGCCCTTTTCTCATACCCCTGGCAAAATGGGTTTATTATTATTTCTTTTTATTAAGACTTTTTTTAACAGGAGTTCAACTTTTCAGCTTATAAGCTGATTTTGTCTTTTGTCTTTATTAATAACAGTGTCATAGAAAATTACTGTACCAAGTCGAGTTTTTAGCATTCCTTTTTTCTTTACTAAAGTTTTATGCTAGTCAGACAAATTAAAGGTAGAGTCAACGATTGGTTTTTGTCAACTAATGCTGGTTTATGGTCTTGATTATAAAGAAAGATAAATTAAAAGTCACATGCGAAAGTTTCAGCTGAATACAGTGTCTACTTGCTGAGAAAACAGCAACAAAAAAGTCACGACATTTTTACAAGAACGTCGAATCAACCCGCGTTTAGCGAGGTGACCGCGGGTACCAACCGCATCTCTGGCCCGCAGCATTCACAAACGGACACCAACCCTCGGGAATCTGAGAAACGACCCATGCATGAAATGTTACTAAGATTCAATTTTTGGGGGTGAAAATTTTTTCCAAACCACATCACTTCGAAGGGAATCCATTCTTCAAATAGTTTGTACTATCAACAGTTGCAGTGCTTCTCACTAAGTAATTTTTTATGGTCATACATTTTTAGTGGTAGTTACCAATCTACAACCCTACCTTTAAATAAACCGGAATTCAAACTGGCCCTTTTTTTAAATGAATGAAAATAATAATTTATCAAGCAACAAGTTTTGAGAAAAAGACATGTTGGTTAGAGACTTGTAATCCTTTTGTTTCGAATACTGTTTGACACATTACTCTGAGACAGATGTTGAATTCAAATGCCACATAAGTTAGCCCGAACTCTGTCTAGTCCACGGTGCTACGTCAGTCGACTATTTGGAACCAGCCTACCGGGCACGGTCGCATCGCTGGTTATCAGTTGCCGATTTCATAGTACAGTGCAGAGTGGACCAGTTATAAGAAGAGCGATAACGTACGTTGAGCCGACAGTCGGCCTGACATGACATGACCAGAGACGTTCGCACTTCAACTTCAGTGCGCTTGCCCTACGTGCGTCACTGAACAACATAGTTAACCATTGGTCCTTGCGCACATAGCAGTTTTTCAGAAGGGAATATCTTTCCGGACAATAATAAGAATACTCGCGTCAAATGTGTCAACGTAAGCTCGAAGCGAGGGTTTACCTTTTGGTAAGTACACCCAAATAGTACCTAGTAAGAAGCACCGCAGCGGTTGATGTATACATTTTTTAGAAACTTTACGGAATATTCCCTTCAAATCTTCCCTATTAAAAAAAGTATCAATCTATGAAACGTGTCATGCATAACATTGTACTTTGCGTTACATTGTACCGTATTTTCTCTCGAAGGTGGTAAGTTTGAGAATGGTTTGGAACAAGGGTCAGTGGGCTGGATATCAGGGACTCGACCCTAGTTTACCCAAATAACATTTATATGTATTATACAGGATTGGTAGGGCTTACAAAATAGTCGCAGACAATGTTAATGTTTTATATGATCAATTATATACATAAAATAACAAACCTGTGAAAATTTGGCTAAGTCCGTTGTGTGAGTCAGGCGACCGAAATCAGCTGTTGCATTCTTTTAGGTTTTCAGATGCAGTTTTCTCGAATATGACTTCATTTCAGAGGGAAATATTTCACAGAAAAGAAAGGTTCTACAGTATGAACTTCATAATCAGACTAAAACTAAGTTTGGGGCTCAACCTTAGTTATAGTTTTTTGTTATCCTTACCAATCCTGTATAATGCGTTTATCATTTGGTCATATTATTTAGCACTAAAATAGCAGTTTAGATACAGTATTCAATATATATTGTTCTTGTTTTAAAAAGATGAAAACTTTACTGTATTTTAATTTATGTTTGGCATTTCAACTGTTTTATTAAATTACATCTGCGGTTGGTAGGTATTAAATGTTTTCTAGCAAAGTTGTGTACTAATGCAAAGTACAAGCTATAGACCTACATATACTACAGATTAGCGCATGTAAATACAGTTTGCTGGTAAATATTAATTCTTCTAATCCACCATGCTGAGTAATAAACTAATATTTAATATTTATTAGTACAATGGTGAGAATGTTTACACGAGTTGAAAGATGGGATGTTCCTTACAACGAGATCTCGAGGGAGTGCGGCACCTAACAAAAAAAGTGTAGCCCTGGGCTCGGTTTCACAAAGAGTTCAGACTGATCGTAACTGCAAATCCATCGCAGTTGCTTAGCAAAGAGTGATGTCACAATACAAATCACTATGGTAATACTGATAACTCATCGTAAGACGAATCTTAGTGCTTTATGAAATCGACCCAAGGTTACATTTAGGCACTGCACAAGAGAGTCTCAGGCAGAAACCTTACCGCTCACAAGATGCTGCGAAAAATCACCTTGGAAACAGCAACTATTAAATCGGGCGTTGTGATTTATCAAGATTTTTCATGATTTCAGTTTTTCACTGATCTCCTTTTGCCTTCAGAATTTGTCGCACGAGGCAACGGACCTTATGCATTGACGTCATCACACCCGCCATCTTAGAGGTGAAAAGGATGACACAACAATGGAAAACGCACAGCCACGGTACACGCAGCGGGCATGATGAGCCAATGAGCAAACTTCTTTTGACCTCTGGCCGAGGGCGCCCTACTCACATGACGTCATGTGCATAAGGTCCATATTACCGCGTGGAGATGAAAGCCATCTAATCCCAAATGATGCAGAGAATGATATGAACAGTCTGGTAACCTCTAAAATGTAACATCCTGCACAATCAGTGGGTTTCGTCACCACACCAAGAGTGAACTTATCACATTTTCAGGATTTTGAAGGTGCATATTATCATCTCACTCCTGATTTTATATTTGATTTTTGTTTTCACTCCTTCATTTTGTTTTTAAATCAATGTGACCAATAAATAAATGAAATAAGAGAATTGAAAATAAATAACGACAGGCTCAATCTTTCCACCAGTGATCTTCAGTTCTTCACCATCTACTCTGTCTGTAGATGTACTTTCCATCTACTCCTCAGCAACAGATTATGGAGTCGGTGCTCTGATTACAACTGCTGGGGTACCAGTCTGCTTGGTCTTCGTCTGGTTGCAGAACATGAAGGAGAAGCATTGCTGGTTCACTGTCCAGTAGGTAAGTGCCAATGAACTCTAGTCATAGTCAGAGACGGGTATCAGACAGCCTCATTCAGTCGATACAATTATTTGTTTACTTCAGTGAAAAACAGTATGCTTTTTGTATACTCAGTTTGCGGTATCCAACTTGTAAATTAGAGAGGTTTCGCAAGGGTACGGATACGGATACAGATACAGATACGATAGCCGTATCCGTTCACGATAGATGCGCCTCAGATTTTGTTTCGCAATCATAGAGTTATGTGTCAGGCCTGGGCCAAACTATAGACACACGTTGGCATGGGTTTTGCGAGCAAAATAAATCCAAAAACATTGTGTGTGTGTTCTTGTTACATTGGATAATTTGATTGAGTAGTATTTTTTATTTAAATGATCGTTTTCGGACCCCCACATTAAACGTGTGTAAAGAAAGTTTCCGGTAAGCACGGCAAAATAGAGACTCCTGTTTATACTGTATTTTCCCCATATTTTGCTTACAAATGATGAAAACATTTCCATCTATGTCATAAATGACACCTTTAAAAGCAATACCAGGGAAAATGTTTTTAATCTCGGGCAAAAATACAACTAAAATCAGCAAAACGGTATCCGTTTTTAACGTACGTGAATGAGCTCCCGTATCCGTTGTCAACGCACATGCAAAACACGGAAGCCACGGTTACGCGTCACGTGAACACACAAAGTGTTGACGTATCCGTATCCGTATCTGTATCCGTAGCCTTGCGAAACCTCTCTATCATCTACTTTGCTGTGTAGATTTGCTCTTTGAGAACTTGTCTGGCTATTTATTTCGTAAGTCGTATAGAACTGTGAATATGTTTCCAATCTTGCAACTTTTTGATGAGTTATTAATTTCTATATAACCGCATTCATTTGTCACATTTAGTGATTCGTAGATCATGCTAATAAGTGTAATTACAACCCTACGTGTTAGGTCCTGAAACTTGCTTCGAAGTGTTAGTAGTGTTGAGTTTGTCCAGAGTTTGTACAAAAATTGAATTATCAAGTTTTGGGATTTTGGACCCATTCATCAGTGTCCTGTTTAGTTTTAACTCCAGTCTGAGTGAACAGTAACATCTCTTAGAAGTTTTGTCTGCAGCGTTGCTCTGGCAGCGCAAGAAATAGTTTTCTTGTTGTTAAAGTCTTCAAGAAACTTGCAGAGGTTGTTTGTTGGGTTTGTTGGATCCAACATTATGGGCCTGTGGGGAAAAAATGCTTCCGGGTAATTTTTAAACAAATTTGTAAAGAGTTTCCATAAATGCAACGTAATTCAAGGGAGTATCTCCTTTAAAAGTAGGGTCATAGATTGGTAAAAACTCCAAAAAATTAATGGCCATACAAAAAAACTTACTTGGTAAGAAGCACTGCGGCTGGTGATAGTATAAACTGTTTTGAGAAAGGATCCCCTTCAGATTACTATGTTTGAATAGTTTGCTTACCCCAAATTATTTTAGTATGAGAAACGATTCATGCGTGAATCGTTTCTCAGATATCTGAGGGTGGTGTCCGTTCGCGAATGCTGCGGCCAGAGATGCGGTTGGTACCCGCTGTTCCCTCGCTAAACATGGATGGATTCGACGTTCTTGTGAAAATACCGTGACAATTTTTTTGCTGTTTTCTTAGTAAGTGGACATTGTATTCAGCGGAAACTTTCCCATGTGACTTTTATTGTTCTTTCCGAAAATGTTGCTTATAAATCAGCATTACGTTGAAAAAAGCAATATTTGGCCCTACCTTTAAGTTCAAAACTTGGATCAATTTTACAATGCGCAAAACTTGTGTAAAAGAGTTGTCCATATCGTGGGGGTTTGAAATCATTGGCTTTGAGATAAATCTGAGAACTTTGTGAAATCGAACTCTGATCTTTTATTATTGCAGGATTTTTCTTATTCTCGGGATTTGTAAAAGTGTAAGGTAGCCACCAAGACAGTGGTCTCAGTTTTTTTGCCCACATGTGTTTTTTTATTTGTGGTGAATTGGAAATCCCTGAAGTCAATAATGAAACACCCTTGGCTTCAAGGATTTGTGTATCTAGATCCAGGCTGCAACCTGGCACTACTTACTTTTAGAACTGCCGTATCCCGTTCCTATGTAACTCACATTTTCATGTCAAGCTGACTGGTAGCCTTTTCAGCATCCTCTTTATAACGGCAGTATACATCAATCTCTATATTGCGAAGGCCTTCAGCTAAATTCTGCAGGACATCCTTCAACCCGTGGGCTTTGTTGAACTGTTGAGGCTTTTTTGCCTTTTTCCACAAATGAATTGTCAACAGCTCAAGGAAGTAAGACTTCCTTAGCTTTGTTGGAAGAGCTGCACGTGCCCACGTCTTTACCAGACGGATGAGTTCCTTCACATAGCAAGGCTGCCTCTTGATGAATCGTTGCCGTTCTCGGACAAGACAGGCGGAGTAGAACTCTCGGTTCTTATCACTTTTACGCAGCATCGCTTCCGTCATAGCTTGTATGTCTGTGAACAGAACGTCACAATTAGATTTTGACACACTATTAAAGAGGTTGGGCCACGCTAGAGGTCACTCTTTAAAAAAAAATGTGTACATTCCTAAATACACTTATATCTACCAAGAAAACACTGTGAAAGAGTTATAGAATAAATGAGTATTCGTTTACAACGCAGTTTCCAAGCCTCTTTTCACCCCCGCCTTCAGGCAAAATCGGAACAACAGCAGTCGGTGCCAGAAAGCTGTCTCCAAAAATTCAAAAGAATAGTGACGTCGCAGTACGTACCCCTCTGTCAAACGGCTGTTTGTTGTTAATCATTGAGCATTGCTCAGTACAGACCATCCGGGCATTCAGTACGTAGAGTGACGTCATGTTTGTTTGCTGCCCTCATTTACGTGGTTTTGATAAAAATAAGTTAGGCAGCGGGCTAGTGAACGGAGTAAAAAACTCCCTGCAAATATCACTTATTTTGTTAATGTACAAAAGATGCAACAAATTAAAGAAAGCAGAAAACTAAAAAATAACGTCAACTTCAATCACCCTGGCCCATCCTCTTTAAAGGCTAATTTGGATCTCAGACAACTCGACCGTCGGACAACTCGACCGTCGGATAACTCGACCGTCTCAGAACAAAGAGTATGTCTTCTTGAAAAAATTGAAAAAGTTGAAGAAACAAAAACTTACCTCCACCGTGAGAGTTGTCGGCCGTTAGGAGAAGATCAACTTTCACATCCACTTCAAAATACTCAAGATTGAAATGGATGACAAATTCATCCATCCAGACTTTAGTAACACCATCTATTCCCTCAAGGATGTTCTTTGCAATCTCCTGACCTTTTTTGAGCTGTATCCTGTACCTCATTGACCCGATTGTGTCGATAGAATTCCAGTTCATGAAAACGAATAGGTCTATGTCAGACTGGTTTTTTAAGCTGGTACCTTTTCCATGGGACCCACCCTATAACGTAAAATAAATACTCTTTAATAGACAAGTGATGTTTGAAGCTTTGCATGGTGAGGGTAATAAGAAATAAATATTTGTAAATTGTAGCAAAACTTGTGTGTACAATCATGTGTAAAGACCAGTGTCGTAGTCTAGACCACAAAGTCCGAGACCGATACCTCCCCTTTGGTCTCGGACCAAGACCTCAATGTCCCAGACCAAGACCACCAAGTCCGAGACCAATACCTCAGTGTCCAAGACCAAGACTTTAATGTCCAAGACCAAGACCTCAATGTCCAAGACCAAGACCTTAATGTCCAAGACCAAAACCTCAATGTCCAAGACCAAGACCACAATGTCCGAGACCAAGACCTCAATGTCCAAGACTAAGACCTTAATGTCCAAGACCAAGACCTCAATATCCAAGACTAAGACCTCAATGTCCGAGACCAAGACCTCAATGTCCAAGACTAAGACCTCAATGTCCGAGACCAAGACCTCAATGTCCCAGACCAAGACCACCAAGTCCGAGACCAATACCTCAGTGTCCAAGACCAAGACTTTAATGTCCAAGACCAAGACTTTAATGTCCAAGACCAAGACCTTAATGTCCAAGACCAAACCTCAATGTCCAAGACCAAGACCACAATGTCCGAGACCAAGACCCCAATGTCCAAGACTAAGACCTTAATGTCCAAGACCAAGACCTCAATATCCAAGACTAAGACCTCAATGTCTGAGTTCAAAGGATAGACAAAAAAGGTGGCAAATCTGTATACTTTTACCCCCCCCCAAAAAAGAGAGAATTTGTTTAAATTTTTAATTGATTTTTTAAGACAAACAGAAACGCGTTTTTACTAGACATTTTCAAAAAAAAACAATTGTGGAGGGGAGGGAGTTTTTGATGTATCTAACCAACCATTCCTTTTGGGCATTTTTCCGGTTTCGTTATTATTATTTAATTTTTTATTTTATTTTATTTATTATTTTTTTTTTTGGGGGGAGGGTTCTGCGTTGGGGGTCATCATCTGCTCACATCCCCCACCCTGTCCCTAATGCTGGTTATGCCACTGATTCATTTAATATATATCCTGCTCAAACAATCCCCACACTACATTGACTACATCTCAAGTGCAACACGAAACAAAACAACAATTATTGTGCTCGGTGAACCTACCAAGACCACTTCATCAATACTCGACCAGGATGACCGTAGCTCCTCTTCCAGAAAACTGGCTGCCGAGGTGCACGATCTCTATAAGCCCTGGCTCCGTCTTTGATATTTTCATTGTGCCACGATTCCAGACGGTCACGGTGAATGCACCACGGCTCCTGTAGAGCAAGACGATTGAATATCTCAGCGCTTTCTTGCCCAAGCAATCATACGGTCCCATGGTTGAAGAATTCACTGCAATAAACAAACGTTGGAGATTGTTAATAATATAAGAGAGACTATATCTAATCTACCAGTCGATCTACAGCTACTTTCTTCTGACCGGTGTCTTTGTATAGTGTGTGACATACACCATGACAAATAAGTGGCAAAGAGTGCCCCCCCAAAAAAAAATAATAATAATAATAAATAATAAATAAAAAAAAAAAAAAAAAATAAATAATATATATATATATATAATATATATATATATAATATATATAAATATATATATATATATATATATAATAATATATATATATATATATATATATATATATATATAATTTATAAAAAAATAAATAATAATAAATAATAATTATAAATAAAATAAAATAAAATAAATAAATAAATAAATAAGTAATCAATAAAATAACAAAATCAAAATAAAATAAACTAATATCCTATTGGCTGAAGAATGTGGGAGAAAAAGCATTTAAAACAAAAATTAAATATACTATTTAAAAAAAAATAATATTATGACCATCTCTAGATAAAGCAGGTGCCAAGGTTTAATTTGATTTGACCAACATTTGTTAAAATCGGCAAAATAGTTTAGGAAAAAGAAAGAAAGAATTCTAACATAACAATAACATCAGCCTGCTTCGCAGGGCTGATAAAGAGAGAAATAATTCTATCATAACAATGTATCGTCCTGCTTAAATAATTATGCTCTTTCCATTTTCCATTTCATCCTTAAGGACATGCGTAGACTTGTGGGCAAGTCGTTTGATGTTTGTCGCGGTGAGCGTACCAACTCACTCCGTGAACTCTCGCGACACTGGTGACGTTCTCGCGAGCCTGCTGGCTCCCGCGAGACTACTGCTCTCGCGGCTACGACCTTTTGGAGCAGTGGTCGAGATCAGTAGTCTCGCAAGAGCAGTATTGCGAGAGTCGCGGGGTGGGAGCTGTCACGCTATCACCGCGACAAACACTGAACGACTTGTCCACAAGTCTAGGACATGTGATTACGCTGCTGGTTTTTCGTATGATTGCGAAATACATAGAGCCAGAGACAAGGGAATTCCCCTAGAATTGTGAGAAATTCCGTACACTTGAAAAGAGCTGATTGTGAACACAATAGGTAGTTTATAATTTATTATCAGTCACTGCTTTGTGATTTATTGTGTATATGGATTGCAGGGGAATTCTTATTTTGAAGCCTGGATGTTTAGTTGGGGGCGAGTGTTGACAAAAAAATGAGGTCAGTGGTTGATGCATAAAAAACAGTGTCACCCAGGCTTCCCTTTCCCATTCGAAATCTGGACTTTAGGGATTAAAAATTACCTCAGTAAAATGTTAAATTTTATTAGCATTTATATAACAAGGAAGGTGGTGGTAGCACTTAAAGACTATAACTAATTACATTTTTTTTAAAAACTGCATGAGCTTCCTTTGCTACGAAAGCTCATGCAGTTTTTTTTAATGTATTTAGTTAGTCTTTAAGTGCTACCACTACCTTCCTTGTTTTATCTATCAGACTAACACGGCTATTTTTTTTATAGTATTGCAAAGCATTTGTATAGTAATTTCAATAGTTTTGTTTTTTTACTTAAAACTATTTTTCTACTTCACACGCAGACTGCGTGGTTTAACCTCTACTTCGAGTTATCTTATAAAAATAGCCTGACTCAAAAGAAAGGGTTTTGAAAGGGGCCTCATGAAAAATGCAAACGGAGTAGAAGTGCCCCTTCAAAAAATAGTGCACACCTCTGTGCCCCGCTAGTTTAGCTGCTGGTTGTAAACCCTGTGATGTAATAATCTCAATGAAATTACAATATAAATGCTTGGCAATACTAAACAAAAATAGCCGTGTTAGTCTGATGGATGTAACAAGGAAGGTAGTGGTAGCACGTAAAGACTAACTAAGTACATTAAAAAAAAACTGCATGCGCTTTCGTAGCAAAGAAAGTTTATGCAGTTTATGTTCTAATTAATTAATTAATGCAAGAAATACCCTAGATGTCTGCAGGTATAGCACATTATACACTAGGCCTACAACATGATCACATTTAAACAGTGAAATTCGTCTCACCTTACCGTGTAGTAATTCCTGCTTGGTTGAGACTGTTATACACGTTCACCCTCCCGCTATCACCGCGACAGAATGATCTCGTAAACAAGTCAAAAAACGCCACGTAGGCCTACTGTTGTTGCAATAGTATCCCAAAATAGCAAAACTTGGGGACTCTCCCTCGATGAGTGGTTGGGGGGTTGGGTTGGGGTTGGGGGAGGGAGAAAAGACTGGTGGTGCTTTTGATGGTTCGAACCATTCATGTGTGCATTTTTGGGGGAATCATCTCATTTGTGGGGAGGGGGCTCCCCCCGTGGCTGGATACGCAACTGCCAAGGCACATTTTGTTGCGAAGAACGCCTAGGCCCAAATTAGGTACGTGTGTGTGGGGGGGGGGGTAAGATTTTTGGTAGACAGCCTCATATGTTTTCATGACATTCGGTGTTTGCCTATAGTTACACAGTTGTGAGGTGGTATCTGATGGCCATATGTTTATTGTTTTCATTATTATATCAAACAGGAGATGTGTTGTTTACATAAGCCTTCCCATTAATATAAAAACAAATTTATGCGGTTCTTATACAGACCTGGACATTTTCGAAGTGGTGAACTGGTATGACCACAGCTTCCAGTTATTTTCCGAGCCTAATAGCCTGCGTTTCGCAAAGACCTTTTTTTTAACCAAAGGAAAAACCTGGAAATTTTTTCAACGGCTCACCAGAATTACCAATCTTCCCCAGAGCCTGATATTGTGTGCTTTGCAAACGCCCCTATTTTCCCCATTGTGCGAAAATGTTGATATTTTCGGAACTGCGCACCAGAACTACAAAGCTTCTGTTATTTCTCACGCGATCATGAAAGCAATGCGTGTTGCAAACACTTTGATTTTTTTCTGAAGAAAGTACACGGGTATTTTCGAAACGGTACACTGATATATTAGCAGATTTGCACGGGTTTTTTCATGGAGTGAATATTATAGTTTATGTGCGTCATAGATAAACGAGGCTGAGGAGAGAGGAAATGATAATTATTTCGATGGTGAGAACCTACAGGAGAGTGGGCGTGGTCTTGTTAAGTTGAATTGCGTACACATTTTGAAAAACGGTTAAAAACAGATAGGAAAATGGACATCACGTGGGGGTGTTTAAACGGACGATATAACACCGGCTAGAAGTGTTTAAACATGGCCTGGCAACTTTTTGTCAAAGAGGGCGCTATCCCGTTTGCGCGGAGCGCGCAAATTTGGTAAGCCGCATAGTTTATTTCGCGCAAGTTGGAAACTTGCGTGCGATAGCTTGAAACTTAAGCGCGCAAGTTCGAAAATTGCGCGACGCGGTTTTTCTACACGCATAGAAATTCAACGCCGAGTCGAGGTGAGCTGAGGCTAAACTGTCAGATTTGTTCTCAACTTTTACAGGGTTTTTGGATATTTTTAGGAGAAAGGTATTAATGAATGGGAATCAAAGTGTGTTGAATCGGTTTTAAACTAGTGTTTAAACCCGCCGAGGCCTGGTTCTTGATAATATTTCGTCTCGGTGGTATTATCAAGAACCAGGCCTCGGCGGGTTTAAACACCACTAGTTTAAAACCTCTTCACCGCACATTGATTCCCTTATTCCTAACCGCCGCTAAGTTTGAGAATGTAAGATGAACAGCCTCCGATCTCAAAATCTAATCAAGTGTTCTTGATTGATCACAAGTTCTAATGGAGTTAGTTGTGAGCATTTTATGCAACGTGGTTTTGCCCTTCCCACCAAGTGCTAACAAGTTGGATCCCAGACGTCTTTCAAAATTAATTTGAAAGAGGAAATATCATTACGTTCCATAAAATTTATCACCTGCAGACGACATCCAGCTGTACCTCTTTTACAAACTGAAAAAAGTACCCATATCAAGTCATACCACAGAGGAATTTCTCTGAATGACTATCACAATAGGTTTTCGTCATTCAAAACCTGTTTGGCTTAGCTTTAATAGTACCAATGTGTTCTTAAAGGCACTGGACACTATTGGTAATTACTCAAAATAATTGTTAGCATAAAAACTTACTTGCTAACGAGCAATGGAGAGCTGTTGATAGTATAACACATTGTGAGAAACGGCTCCCTCTGAAGTAATGTAGTTTTTGAGAAAGAAGTAATACCTCAGTAAAATATTTGAATTGATTTTGAGACCTCACGCGTGAGGTCTCGAAATCGAAATCAAGCATCTGAAAGCACACAACTTCGTGTGACAACATGGACAAGGGTGTTTTTTCTTCCATTATTATCTCGCAACTTCGACGACCAATTGAGTTCAAATTTTCACAGGTTTGTTATGTTGTGCATATGTTGAGATACACCAAGTGAGAAGACTGGTCTTTGACAATTACCAAAGGTGTCCAGCAAGGGCGTCAATTGCTACTGAAAAGTAGGGGGGACGGGCGAGCAAAAGTGAATCATACATGTAGCCTTGTGTAAACAGACCATTAAGATGAGACTATAGTGTGCACACAAAAAAACATTTTGATGGTTTTGTATAATATAAGCATCATATAGAGTGTTTTTAGAGGACTAGCACAAACAATAGTAGTACCGGAGCTCACTCAAAGTGTTCAAAAAGCTTTAGTTACAGTAAGTTGTAAAATTCTTCCCTTGTTAATGGAGAATCATGTGTGGAAACTAAAGCTTTAAAGAACGTATGAGGCGATATGTGTAGTTCTTAATAGGGAAGGGGGGGGGGGTGGTTAAGTTAAAGGGCAAGACCAGAAAGGGAACAGGTGTTGGTAGGGGGTGGGGTCTGGAAAGGATGGTTTGTGTGAAGAGGAGACTGCCAAAATAAACTTGAGTGAAATGTACCGTGGAGCGGGAAATTCGGAACCAGATCCGGTGCTAGCAAAGATAGATTGGCATCTAGAGGGAGTGAAGGGAAGACACATGTCGGTGTGGTCTCTGGTAGTAAATCATCCCCTGACTGTTTGGATGTTGTTTTTTGGTGGAGGACAAGTGTCTCCGTTATCATAGTACTCAAGGCAATGGTTAGAACAGAGCTAATTTTTGATGTTTTTATGTAACCACATGAAGGAAAGAGAGGTTTTTTTTTTTTAGAAAAAGGTGTTTGGGGGGTTTGGAAGGGGAAGGGGTTGTTGGAACTCGCTAAAAGAACTTTTGTTCCTGTTGGGACGTAGCCACTGAAAAATAATTTTATAATATCCATTTTAATGTGCTTCGGGAGTCCGGCGTTTATCGTGGTCTTCGAAAAAAACACTGCTTCTTCGACAAATCTTGTCATGGCCCAAACTGCACTACATTTTGTGCATTGTGCGATTGTAACAAAATGTAACACATTTGCACATGCGCGCACACGCAGACTTTCTTTGTGGAGGGATCATAATTACCGCAACTTGAATGCTAACAAGGTATGTAAGCGGAATTTTGGCGTTTATGTCTTGGACCAGACTTGTCGGTTATTGTCTGTATTATAGAAATGGAAATAGGCCCAAAATACCATTCTGCGCGTGGTCCATCAGAACCAAATAAGTAAATGAAGAAAACATTTTACCGTTTAATGTTCGATATTCTTTTATTTTAACAAAAATTATAATGAAATATTGAATCAAGGAAATGGTGTATATTTTTATATTTTGTTGCATATTTCTGATGAACAGTCAATCAAAAAGTGGGGAGGACATCTGATATGCTGTCCCCCCCCCCCAGTCTAAAAAGTGTGGGGGGGGGGGACACATGTCCCCCCGTCCCCCACCCATCGACGCCCTTGGTGTCCAGTGTCTTTAATGTTTTTTGTTTATTTTAATAAACATGCTTAATGATTTTACCAATAATTTGAAGAAGAGTAAACAAACTACTAAAACTACGATT
Source organism: Pycnopodia helianthoides (assembly GCA_032158295.1). Lineage (NCBI taxonomy): Eukaryota > Metazoa > Echinodermata > Asteroidea > Forcipulatida > Asteriidae > Pycnopodia > Pycnopodia helianthoides. The sequence continues at coordinate 12,947,896 of CM063260.1, forward strand.
TAATCAAACAGGCGTCGCAAATATACAGACAAACAGAGAATTAGAAACACATGAAAGTAAAAACAAAATTAGAAACATAGCATCAAAATGAACAGGCCAATGAGCTACCTTCTTTTTAGCCTGAACATCTGACGTCACACTTTGGGGCTCGAGAATAACGTCAGATACCTGCCTGACCGGGTGTTGCCAGATGTACATGTGAACTTGCTTTTATTGTACGCGAAGATTCGCAGTCAATTCACACGTACATGTACACATATTACATAATAGTGAATAAACCAACATTACATTACATGATGTACAAACATTATGATGCAGACGATCGAAAAAGCAAGCTGACAAATTACATCAGCTCGGACCAATCACAACACAGATAAGAAAAGCTAGTTACAACAATGCACGTTTATCCAATGAAATCATTGTATCCTGTACGACCAGTGCCCGTCTTTATCATCGCGGATAAAGACAAGGGACCAGCCTAAGACCCGAGTGGAGGTAGACTGGTCCCCTGTCCCTGTCCTTATCCGCAAGGATAAGGACAGGCACCGGTCTATTAATCAAAACGATGGTCACTGCTACTGGTCCCCTGTCCGACTGGTCCCCTATCCAAAACGGTCCAGGCGCTGGACTAGCGTCCACTATGCAAGGTTAACTGAGGAACACGCGACATAACAAATCTTTCCATCTAAAATACAGCATTTCTCTGACCAAAAGATTATCTAAACACAACGTAATACTCACCGAGAGTTTTATAAAATTATCCCTCCCAGATAATAAGCATTAGGCTATACGACGAGCATGGCCAGAGCCATGCTCTAAGCCATGCCCCCTTAAAAGTACAGAGAATTATACCTATAGAGAAAATAGAAGCTGCTCTTTCCCTGCCAAAAGCTGAACAGAAAAGAGAACGGTCCAAAGGTCGCACACACAAACTTTAAGATTTTACAGTTTGCAATAAGAAAGTTGCCTCAGGCCCAAGAAAGCATTGAGGGCGCACTTGCGTTCACCAATTTGGCCGGTCTCTTTGAACACGTCCGACATTTCTCATGAGAACGCTCTCTGACAGAGTCATGCTTGAGGCTCGTGCGAGGTCTTGCCTACTCACTTGGTCGTGGTAAAGCTTGAAGACGTTGTTAGTTGGATTGGCTGGGTCCAATACGATAGGGCTGGGGAAAGAGTTGAAATCATGATCTTAATTTGTTTTGTTAAACTCTTTGTTAAGAAATACAATTTCGAAAATACAACAGACCATACTTGATTGCCAAAGGAAAGATGTAACTTTGTGTGAGGGTAGCACCATACCAATACGCATTTTCTGTTTTGAATACTTCGTGAAAGTCCAAGATCCAGGCAACATCCACATTATAGGATACACAATCTTTAACTTACTTTTTCATGTGAAGGTTATTGATTGCGGTGCAGGCCTTGTCTTTGGAATAATATTTTGTCCAATACACTGGCTTTAGTTGATTGTGAAGGTGGGGTAAAATCGCTATGACGCACCGGAACCCTCTTGCCATCTTGAAACTTTGAGGCGAACCAGCCCTCTCCCACAGATGGATTGTTAGCAGCTCTAGTGGGTAGGACTTCTGCAGAGATTCGGGAAGACTCTGGTCTGCCCAAGACTTCACCATCCGGATGAGAGACTTCACGGCAGCAGGTTGCTCCTTGACAAAGTCCTTCTGATCCCCAACTCGGGAAACGGAGTAAAATTCTCTCTCATCAGCACTTATTTGCAGCATCCTGTCGTACATGCGATCACGATCTAGGGGTTTCAAGCAAATACGTCTGCTTCGTTTTATATGGCGCTTTGGTGACATAATTCTAGACACGCTAAAATCATGGAGGTGGATATTTGTGATGGCCATAATGGATAACATTCTTCCCATACAACGTTGTAATTATTATTCTACAACTACATGTATGCACTTGGATTATCAGTCAGTATCATTCATACTGACAATGAAGTTCCTGTTGCAAGATACTTACTACCGAAACTGGAGCAGTTATCAGCCGTCGGGAGAAGATCAACGTCAACCGACCGACCACCAATTCGAATCGTGAAAGTCAGCAAGAAAGGCTTCAGAGTGACGTTAGTAGCACCCAAGTTTCCCACTTTTGACTTCAGTCGTTCAAGAACTGCACTCAGCTGCTTTTGATAGCGGTTGAGACCAACTGTGCCAATAGGTTCCATAGCAGGTTCATTCATGAACACAACGAGATCGACGTCAGAAATACCTTTTACCATAGTACCCTTTCCAAATGATCCACCCTAAAAGTTTAAACGTAAATACTAAATTGTTACTCGGCTCTTAAAGAACATATTTTAAATTAGCCTGCGAACATTTTTTTAAAGGCAAGTAATCCAAAAATTAATGGCCAAATAGACTTACTTGGTAAGAAGCAACGCAGCTGTTGGTAGTATAAACCATTTTAAGAAAGGATTCCCTTCAAAGTAACATGGTTTGGATTAGTTTTTCCCCTAAAACTTCTGAATCTGAAAAACTATTCATGCATGAATCATTTCTCTGATTTCTGAGGGTTGGTGTCCGTTCGCAAATGCTGCTGCCACCTGTACTAGAATAGATTTTTCTGTTTTTTTTTCAGCAAGTAGACACTGTATTCAGCTGAAACTTTCACATGTGAGTTTTATTGTATCTTTCTTCATAATCTTGCCTATAAATCAGCATTAAATAAACAAATCAATGACGACCCTACCTGTAAGCTTACTGTAGGCATCAACACTTAGTTTCAGTGAGTTAAATAACTATTTGCGGATTTCTCTACCTTTACAACCTTGCTGCTTGTAAATGAACTTCCATGTCTGTAGCTCATTTCCCCGTGAATTAACTTTATCACTTTATTGATAACAGCGCGGCATCCTTTATCAAACTCTGACGTTCCATCCTGAATGTCTTCGTCGAAGTATAGCTGCTGGGCATTCTGAACAGAACTATTCCAAGGGTTTAGATTTGTCATCTGCCGAATTTTCTCAATTTTAGCCTTCTTGTCCATGACCTGTTATATTCAAAATGTCTGTCTTAATTTACATGAAATTTGTCATTGGCATTTCATTTAAAATGTTGGACGTGAAAACATACACTCTAAAAAATCTCGGGTCTTGACCTGTATAATTCGGGTCCCATTAACCCACCTTGGGCTGTTATGGCTCTCTTTTAACATCGGTATTATATCATCTAATGATAACAAAACAGCCCAACAAGGTGGGCGAGGGTCCTACAAGAGGCCTTACCCATTTCAGGATTTAAGACGATCCGGAAACTTGTGTAAAAAAATCGTACTTTTACTCGGATTCTGCGTAATTTTGACACAATTTCGGGTAATTTTGACACAATTTCGGGTAATTTTGACACAATTTCGGGTCATTTTACAGATTCCGAGTAATACTGATCCATAAATGGGTCATGCCCCTTGGACCCCAGTTCTAACCCGGGAGTTGTTTCAAGAGTGTACATCGAACAGCTACGGAAATGTATCATAACAGAACAACAAACACCTGGGAATAAATTTATCATTTTATTTACACGCACGGTAAACATTGGGGGGGGGGGGGGGGGGTAACGCCACCGACGCAGTCCATTTTATGTGAGGGCACAGTAATTCTTACAGTGTTGTAAATACACTTAATGTTTACATTAGATAACATTCGTAAATGATTTGTTTGCATTGCTAACTGCTGCAGTAACTTGATAAACACGATGTTGTTAGCTTAAACGACATTTTACTGCCATCTGTTAACAAGTGTACGTTGGCCTCATAAACACAAATATTACCCACGGAAAGTGATACCGTCCGTCAACGGACGACAATGTTGTGATCGTGGCACTCAGCAACCGAGTACGGGCAGAAACCATTCTTTAAAAACGTAGAAAACCTCAAGTATCTAGAGGTTTTGCGGAGGGATTTTGTTTACGGGAAACGTTATGTTATGAACCATCCCACCTGGACACATTCACGCACGTAAACCGGTGCAATAAAATAACGAAAAAATGTCTAGTAATATTTTAACGCATTTTTACATACAACTACATGTATATAACCACCCTTAACAATTAAAATTGTTCGTAAAATCTTCACTGTTATGTTTTCAGTGCTGATAGAGAGAGCATTTCAACGCTATAAATCTGTTTTTCTTTTTTTTCTTTTAATGAAACGGTAATCACTTCTTTTTAAAAATGGAGTCTATGCCAAAACGCAATTGTAAACGATTGCGCACTACCCCCTTCAACCCCCGGTAACCCATGGCGTTATCATGAATTATCATGAAATGTATCACACATTTATTCATCATTATTTAAATCACGAAGTATTTTACTTACTGGTATGTATAACTCACAATTCGTGGATAATATCTCGCGTGAAGAATAAGCCTATCTCACCAGTCTCAGATTCTTTTTTCCACGGCACTCTTGTCGTCTATATTTTGTCGTGTTTTCCAGAACAATCCGTACAATGGTCTGTGTGCAAGACTTCCCGTTTAGTATTAATTTTTCAACGGCTCCACGGCCCAACCCATTCTTCTATCATCATTAAACCGGGTACCAGGCGTAAACGGGGAAGCCCCTGTCGCTCTAGTGTTAGTCCAAGACGTCACTATCTCATACTCGTGATAACCCGACAGAGGGCGCGCTTTTCTTCTTGAATTCGTCGCGGTTTGACGACTGGCTGAAGCTAGAAATCAAACCAAGGATAGTGACGCCCTCTGTTGTTGGAATTGATCCATTTCGATGCGTTGTTGGAATTGATCCATTTCGGTGCGAAGGTCTTGGAACCAAGACTACTGTCGCTCTAGTCTTGGTTCAAAGACCTTCGCTTGGAATATAATGTACATGTATACAGCGAACAGGTGTTGATGTGACAGCGAAATTCCATTGTGACTATCATACATGGTTGATAATTATGTTAGCCGCTACGGTTAATAAGTTATGTAGTAATTATAAACACAAAATTAATAGTTTACATTCATATAGTGTGGCGCGAGTTCCAATTTAAGCCACGCCCACTTGACACAGACTGGGCCCCAGCGATTGACAAAAGCCCATAGTAAATGCACTGAGCAAGGGGTTTCTTTGAAAATTGTATGTCTATGCAAAACAAATGGAAAACAGTTTTTGTCATAAGAAATGCATTTGAACATTGACGTGCAGAATTGACCCGGATTCTGGGTCCAGTTGGGCCTGACCCATTCATGGGTCAGTATGACCCGGAATCTGTACAATTATGGGTCAAATTGACGCAGAAGTGAAAATCAAATTTCTTGATGAGTTTCCTTGTCGGCCCGAACTTAGAAAGGGCCTGGGCTCGATTTCACAAAGAGCTAAGATTGATCTTAACTGTGAATCAATCGTAATTGCTAAGCAAAGTGTGATGTCACAATACCAATCACTATGGTGATATTGACAACTCATCTTAAGATGGATCTTAGTGCTTAGACTAGTCCAGCAGAGGAGTTTTTAGAGCGTATGCTTGATGTTTCAGCTTATAAATATTTTAGTAAACATAGGCCTACATAAAGCAAGCTTTTACAAAAAAAAGAAAAAAGAAATCGTACTAAGGTTGTGTATTACTAACATGTGAAATGATAAACTGAAATTGACTGCCACATCCTCGCAAGAAAATCGCGTATCGTGCGTTCATGATTAGTCATGTTGTTCTTAAAACAATGGAGGTTTTTCTCTTTTGCTTATGAGCAACACGTTGATACAGTCAATTGCTCCAGTCTCGACGGATCCGGACGTCTCGAAGTACTGCCGTGTCAAGGGTCACCTGGGCAGCCCGGGCGATGACGCGTCTTTTGGCCCGCTTATCGAAAATCTTACACACGTTATTTGTCGGATTTGCTGGATCTAACATGATTGGTCTGCAGAATAAAGAAAAACGATGGATACAATTATTTTACCGTTAAGGCTCATAAATCAAACTTAAAGGGGCAGTGTCACCCCCACCCCAAAATTTTGCCAGGAGAAAGTGGTGTGTTTGCCGGATTGAGTCACTTCCGGGTCTCCCCATCCCCCCACCTCTTTACAAGTTAAAAGAAATTTGGTTGATCATCAAACTTACTCGTGCATGTTGAGTTTATCAATGGCACGGACTGCCAGGGCGTTGTCGTAAAGGATGGGCCAGTACATCTTCCGGAGCTCCGTGTTCCCGCTCGCCAGCGTCTCCATCACGTTCTTGAATCCCTGGACCTTGCTGAACCCTTCGGGTTTCCCCGTCTCCTCCCACAGGTGAATGGTGACCAACTCGAAAAAGTACGGCCTCTTGAGGTGGTCTGGGAGCGCGTCGTGCGCCCAGTACTTCACCAGGCGGATCAGCTCTTTAGTGGCGCAGGGTTGGCGCTTGACGAAGTGGGTCTGGTGCTTGATCAGCGAGGCCCCGTACAACTCCCTGCCGTCGTCGCTGTTTTGTAACATCGCGTCGAACATATCGACCAGATCTGTGAAAAAATAGAAGCATACGAAACTGCCCCACAGAAATCAATTAAAATATGTGGTACCTGTGTGCGAAATGTTTTAGTTTTTGACCATATAAAAAACACCAATGCACATGAAAAGCACTGCACTTTAAACAAAACTCCGGGTCCGAATTGACCCTCATCCGGGTCCCGTGAGGCTGGGTCAATAACTATGACCCAGAAATGAGTCAGACTGATGCGAAATCTGAGATAAAAAAATCCTCTTTTTTTCCCTACAACTTTCCCGGTAAGCTCTACCAATGGGTAAGGCCTCTGGGACCTGGAGGCAGGGTTAGACATGCGGAAAATACACAATCGGCACACCGAGGGCTGGATTCGAACCCACGACCCATGTGCGCATTCTAAAGAAAATGTTTTAACCACTGAACCTACCTTCGCCATGACCACGAATGTTATCGGCCGTCGGGAAGAGATCCACGTTCAACAGCCGTCGGTAGCCCACCCTTATCTTGAACTGAAGACAGACGGGATTTGGCGAGATCTCGGCCACACTTTCCATCCCCTTCAGTGCCTCCACGAGCACTTTGATGACTCGCTTTAGCTGGTCCCTGTACTTCTGAGTACCAACTGTGACGATCGGTTCCATGTAGGGTGGATTGATGACGACAACGAGCTCAGAATCACACATATCTTTGATCATAGTCTTCTTTTCCAGCGATCCACCCTTCAAAATAAGAGAGAGCAAAATGCGCCATTGTTGGCGAGCTGTTTGGCGTGTACACTTTTCTTGCACGGCTGTAAATCACTAATTATTGGCTTTTCATAACAGAGGGTCACCCTACGAGGAAGCTCCCATTCAGGGCCAGCTGGGGCCAATGTCGAGCAGTGAGATCTAGAGGTTTTGCATGGTTCCGGACTTTTTGGCTCGACTTTTTATGTCGACTGTTTCTCATTTGCAAAATTGGTCTGAACTAGGTCCAGAAATTGTATCATAATTACAGGAATTGGGTGCACGAATCGCATTGGAAGCTTGATTGTTTAACAAAAACCGTCGGCCACGTCTTTGCCAAGTGTTAAAATGAATTATTAAGAGTAAGCTTAACTGCTCGACAATCTACATATCGGGTAATTAATTGTGTCCTCCCATTTCACACATATATATATATATATATATATATAAAATTTGTAGGGTAGATGGCCTTAGCTTTCGATCCAAACCGGACCTTCGTCAGAGGCAAAAACAAGCACAAACGAAAAACATATCCATTTATAGCAAAAAAGAGAGGCAAAGAACAATGGGATGGTATCCAGAAAAAGGAGGGAAAATTATAGCCAATCAGTGTTGTTAGTTTACAAACAATGGGGCGGTCAAGAGCCAATGAGAGTTATGTGGTGGGGACAAAAGGATGGTCAGTGAAAGGGAGGATTACTGGACCAGGCGGGAGACATGAAAGGACAAGATTAAGGGGCACGAGGCATTGGGTAAAATGCAATTAACAATAGGGAACAGGACCAAAGTATATACAGCAATGTGAAAGGGAGGTAATTATAGAACAACAAGTCTGTGGAGAGAAGGGGTTATTAGGAAAAGAACAGGTCGATCTCCAAAAAACTTGTCGAGAAAAAGAACGGTAACAGTTAGCCAGTAGAGAAAATATGATTTTTAAAACAACTTAAGAATGGAAAACAAATCAATCATTGAAAGAACAGGTTATTACCAGTAATTGTATTTAAATTACACAGAATGATCTCCAAAAAACTTGTCGAGAAAAAGAACGGTAACAGTTAGCCAGTGGAGAAAATATGATTTTTAAAACAACTTAAGAATGGAAAACAAATCAATCATTGAAAGAACAGGTTATTACCAGTAATTGTATTTATATTACATAAAATAAATAAGTAAGCAGTAAATGAAGTGGGAATTTATTTGACACCGGTGTTGATGTTAAGTCCAAAGGGTTGGACTGTCTTAAGTTGGTGAATCCAATGCGATTCTCTGAGTTTGCGGTGTGTGTCATCACCATTGCAAGCCTCAATCACCATAAGTTCAACATCTTTGACGTTGTGATTGGGGCTGTTGAAGTGGATGGAGACGGGGTACTGTTTCTTGGTCTTTATGGACGAGACATGGTTCGCAAAGCGAAGACTGAGTTTGGTCTTAGTCTCTCCCACATATTGTAGTCCACATTTCTTACATGATATAACATAGACTACATTAGGTGTGCTACATTGGGAGTCGGTCTTGATGTTGTAAGAAGAGCCAGTGCTATGACTCTTTACTTTAAGTGCCGGTTTGATGTAGAGACATGTTCTACACTTGGAGCGGGTACATTTGTGACAACCTAGTATTTCTGTTATGGGTGGTGTTTGGCATGTACCTGGTGGGAGTTTAGCCCTGACTAGGATGTCTCCCAGGTTTTTAGGGCGGCGGAATGCAACCATGGGGGGCTCAGGGATTGCTGAGCATAACCTGTTAGAAGAGTGAAGTATATTCATATTGTTATTGAGGATTGATGAGAGTTTAGGCAGTTTAGGGTGGAAGGTGGTGACTAGGGCAACTCTCTTGGTCGGGGCTTTTTTCGTTCTCGTGTTGGTCAACAAAGTGTGACGAGGTATGTTGAGGGCTCTGTTGATGGCAAGTTGGACCCTGCGTTCGCTGTGGCCCCTTGAAACAAGGTGTTTCCTTAGGTCGGATGAACGACTTTTGTACAAGGTATCTGTGGAACAGATACGCCTTATACGTAATGCTTGACTGTAAGCAATTGCCTTCTTACAGTGACTAGGGTGGCAACTGTTGGAGAGAAGATACTGGTGGGTGTCAGTGGGTTTGCTGTATACATCCGTAATAATGCCATTAGGGGATTTAGTTACGGTTACATCTAGAAAGTTCACACTTGTGAGAGAGCATTCAGTGGTGAACTTTATGGTGGGGTGGAATGAGTTTATATGGTCGATAAACTCATCCAAGCTGTCTTGACCACCACACCATATGGAGAAAATATCATCGATAAATCTCCACCAAACTAGTGGGCGGTTGGGGGCAGAGGACAGGAGTCTGCCCTCTAAGTCAGACATGAATAGGTTGGCATATGAGGGTGCCATTTTGGTACCCATTGCGGTACCTTGTACCTGTACAAAATGTCTGTCAGTAAATGAAAAATTGTTCTTAGTGAGAATGTGGCTGATGAGTTCCTTAATCTCTCTCACTGAGGGGCGGGATTGTCTATTGGCCCTGAGAGCAGAGACACAAGCACTCATGCCTTCATTATGGGGTATGTTAGTATACAGTGATGAAACATCCAGAGTAACCAGAATAGCAGAGTCAGGTATTTGATGTTTGACTTCCTCTAGTTTATGGAGGAAGTCTGTGGTATCCTTTATGAAGGACGGGATGCGGGAGACTAAGGGGTTGAGGAAACTATCGACAAACTCAGAAATGCGTTCTGTGGGGCTACCATTACCAGATACAATATATATTTTCGAGCGTATCACATTAGACCAATTTAAATGAAGTTTTGTGAATATCATTGAGACTTGGGAATGGTTCCCGATATTTACTCAACCGACATCATGATCGACAACCCCTTTACTCTAGTACTTCCCGTGTTTACGAACCCGTTCACTTACCTTGACCACTCTGTCGATGTCGAACAGAATGTTGTTGAAGGAACATAGTTCATGCACTGTCTCCAGTACCTTGTCGACGGCTGCTCGACAGTCTCTATCGAACGCGTCGGCCCCGAGTTTCACATGGTCGCCGTACCACGTATCTAGTCGACTCGATTCCAAACACCACGGCTCCAAGTTCACAATGTCCTTAGCTTCACACAAGCTAGAGTGTCGAGCTGCTGCCATAGCGCAAAGTTGCCAAAATTTAGAGAGCCGCGATTGGAAATTATTCTCCCTTTTTTTGGTTATGAATGGATACTCGACGAAATTTCATGCAGCTCGGGAGTGGTAATAACATAGTTTTGTTGCCATGCAATTTGTATCCCATAATAACATCAACAAGTTGCGGCCATGAAGTTCTAAACTGCAGCATTCCACATTCATGTAATGTAGTGTTGCACCTGGTTATATAGTACAACGCATACCGTAATGTCTAAAATGTACAGTGTACATGTACATGTAATCCCAGCATTATTATGCAGTATTCTTTTTCAGAGTGTCCTGTTCTCGCTTCCTGGTTTGTCATGAAAAAGCTTTTGTAATAAAATCAAGAACCGTAAAGCTAGCTCAGGGCCAGGGCTTCCCAGTTATGGACCTGTAACCCGTCGACGGCCGTCACATCACATGATTACAAAAGAGTAACAAAGCCGTGCTTCCTGCAGGCACGATACGTTACCACAGCTCAATGGCTGGGACTCATTCAATTTAGTATATTTTATGGATATATCACTATTATGTTTGTATAACTTCTGAAATGTTCATGAATTTGTGTGGAAATTATGACACAAAATGTAAAATTTCCAAATGAACAGTGTATAATATTTTGCCAGCCAGAAAGGCCCTGGAATATACAAGGTCACTCTTTTTGTAAGGAAGTAGGCCTATGATATGGTCTGTTGGTCTGTGTTTTTTTCACTGGGGAGGGAAGGCATTTACAGAGGGGGTGGGGTGGGCATGCAGAGAGGGTAACTTCATCCCCCAGTGCCCACCCCACCCTACCCCAATCCCCCTGGCTACGCCGCTGCTAGGCTGGTGTTTAACTCACTCTACAACAGTTCGCTTCAGCGGAACAATAACTTGAATTCCTTTGAATTCAGTGTTCCAGTTAAAACCAGGGGCCTTGTTTATCAGATTTGACACAAGTTCAGTGCAGGTTCACCCATTTCATGGTTAAAGCTCAGGAAAACCTGACTTCAAAATGAACTGTATAACACTTTAAAGGTATTATACAGGATTGGTAGAGCTGACAAAAGTTCATGTTCAACAAAGTTCATGTTTTGTGTGATTAACCATATACATGAAATAACAAACCTGTGAAAATTTGAGCTCAATTGGTTATCGAGGTCACGAGAAAGAAGTGAAAAGAGACCTTATGTGTTTTCTGTTTTTCAACATCGAGTTTATTATTGCGAGTGATAAAAACTATTGTTTTATTCATTTCTCAGAAACGATAGCACTTTATGCAGAAATATTTTAAGGAACCCTTTCTACCATTACTTATTTTAAGTCATGTAAGTTATGTGTGAATCTGTGAACATTTGTGTTTTTCGATCTTACCAATTAATAGTGTACAGGGCCTTTAAAGAGAAGGAACTAGCTGTTACGAGATATAGAACCCAGTTGGTTCATAAATGCACTCACAGAAATGGTAACTAAAACATCATCAACCGCAAAACCTACGAGTACCTCGACCCCCTCACACAGAAAGTGGCGTGCACAACCATGGAAGAAGGGCACAACTGTGTACTTTCTAGCGAAAATACACAAACAACTCCACCACCAGGAGAACCTTTCATTAGTTGGTAGACCACAATCAGCGGATACGGAAGCCCCGCAGCAAAAAGTCACAGAGTTGGTGGATCATTTCCCTCCTCGTTTATGTAATAGTTCTATGAACTATATAGACAAACCCCGCAACCGCAACAAAAAATGCATTCGTGTACAGAAACAACACCAACGGTGTGATCTATTAAACAAAAAAAAAATACAACACCTCTGCCCAAAACATTTTTCATTCTCAGATTTGGTACTTCAACCAAACAGCTTTTGATACATTATCTAGCAATTTCAATCATTGTTTTAAACACATAGGTAGAGAGATACTACAAATGACTGTTTTCAATGGTGGGAAATGTTTTGTGTGAAGGACAGGAAGAGTACCGGTTCGCGGTAATGATCGTGTAATGATAGGGCCTACCTCTTCCATGGCCGCTAGTTAAAGATCTTGTAAAATCTTCTCTTGTAACATAAGGTGTCTGTTAATCTGTTTTTATGCGGGGACGTGGAAAGTCCCCCCCCCCCTCCCCAGTACAAAGTGTTTTATATTCACACATTGGTCTAGGAAATAATATTAAAAACACAACGTTTATTATCACTGAAAGCAAAAAGTACTTGTGTAAAGTTTCTGAGAGTTCATAAACAATGATGATTTGTTATTTTAAGTCGGCAGTTCCGTTTTGTAACTAGATATCGATTGTTTGTTGAACTCTTTTCCAGGCAGGTTCAACGGCGGCAGCCAGGAAGGGGGGGGGGGCGACGCCCCCTACAATTTTCCAGTTCCCACACGAACAAAATTCAGATACGCGTACATGTATATAGTGCCCTGAAAATGAGAAAAACATGGTCCCTGGGCCACCAACTAAAATATACCATGCCAGATATGTGGCAGAGAATGCCCCCCCTCTTAAATCCTCTAAAGAATTCCCGAGGTTCCTAAAACACAATAGGAAGGAGGGTACACCATGCCAGAAATCGAGCACCAAATGTACTGAAAAGCAATGCCTCCCTGCCCCCCCCCCCCACGGTTGAAATTTCTGGCTCGCCGCTGACAGGTTTTAAAGGCAGGATATATACTTTTGGTAATTGTCAAAGACTAGCATCCTCCCTTGGTGTATCCCATAAAATAGCAAACCTGTGAAATTTGGGCTCAATTTCTCATTGAAGTTGCAAGAAAATAGTGAAAGAAAAAAACACCCTTGTTGCACAGAATTGTGTGCTTTCAAATGCCTGAAAAAAGGCTTCATGCCCGAAGCCTCAAATATTTTAGTGAGAAATTATCTCTTTCTCAAAAAACTACACTACGAGTGAGTTGTACTTCTCACAATGTTTATACTATCAGCAGCTCTCAGGTGCTCCTTACCAACAATTTTTTTTTATTGTAATGTATTTCTTGAGTAATTTACCAAAAGTATCCACTGCCTTTGAATCCATGTAAATGAAGATCTTTGAGGATGTCAAATGGCATAAAATGTCCGACTTGTGGGGGCCATTTTATATTTGCTAAAGAAATCTTTCACGGTTCAAAGAGTGCTACCTTGCAAATGGATGAGCAATTTATTTAGTTCCTTTTTATAAGAATCTTAGATATATATATATGTACCTTTAATAAACTCAACATGTATTATTGCTCGTAATGATTTAATTCTGCCTCTGGCTGCAAATACATTTTTCATTGAAATAAACCATTTCAAATCAAAATCAAATCAAACCTTACTCAACAAAAGGTTACAATGTCAGACATATTTTTAATTCAGAAATGTTACACAATAATACTAATTTTACGCATGGACAAATACATCCACTTAAGGATTTACTGTTTTAACCCTGCTAACAGGTGTCTGCTATACTCCTGGGTGCAGAGAAGCAAATTATGGCCAATTGTCTTGACCAAGGACACAAGGATTTGAACCCACTTTCTGAGTGATTCTTGGGTGTACTGGTGAGACTTCAGCATCACAAATGCGGGCATCTTAGCTCTGAGAGGAGCATCTACTTCTTCTGGCAGAGGTGAGTTTTCTTAGGCCATTTATTGGCGGCTGCAGCTATGGCTACGACTGGTGCTAAGGTTGCCGTTAAGGACATCCAATACTTCAATGCATGATGTCGCGGAAATTAAGCCATAGCCGTAGCTGTAGCCGCCACTTGAGGCTTGAAGATGACAAATTAATAAACTCACGTTAAGATAATTTCCGTTGACACAGACCACAGAATACAGACCACAGAATGTGACTTGTTCAAAGCTGTAGCAAAATGAGGTTTTACTTCTTGATTAATGGTGATGGGGCTTGGAGATCCCAAATTTGAATATTGTAACCTATATGCAATTGTTTTTACCTCATGAGGCGAGGCTCGTTCAGAAACACAGAGATCACAGAACTTGCAACAAATTAAGCATGAGGTGAATTGTTCAAAGCAAATTATGTTTCAACTCCTGGTGACAGTGTCAGTGACAGTGTCAGTGACAGTGTCAGTGACAGTGTCAGTGACAGTGTCAGTGACAGTGTCAGTGACAGTGTCAGTGACAGTGTCAGTGACAGTGTCAGTGACAGTGTCAGTGACAGTGTCAGTGACAGTGTCAGTGACAGTGTCAGTGACAGTGTCAGTGACAGTGTCAGTGACAGTGTCAGTGACAATGTCAGTGACAGTTCTCAGAGGACAGACCTAAGATCTTGCAACAGTTTATGCACAAGGTGACTTGTTCAAAGCAAACTATGTTTCACCTCTTGGTGACAGTGTCAGTGCCAGTGTCAGTGCCAGTGTCCCGTGCCAGTGTCAGTGCCAGTGACAGTTCTCAGAGGAACACAAGATCTTGCAATGGTTTATGTGTGAGGTGACTTGCTCAGGTGACTTGTTTCACTTCTTAGTGACAGTGTCAGTGACAGTTCTCAGATGAACACAATATTCATGCACGAGGTGACCTTGTTGGTAGCGATTGGGGTTGAGGTTTCACCTCTTGAGGTGAGGTTCCTTTGAGGTTCTTGACTGCTCAGACCTTGTGCTTGCACATCCTGGGCATGAGTGGAGGGACTCGTGTATGAAGAGGTCACAATCCAGACAGAACATATGAAGACAGGTGGAGCACTGAAAAACCTGAGGCACCATCACGTATAAAAAAATGTGTCAGCGTAAAATTTCGTTGGTGTTCAATACACACAAAGAACTCTGAAGAGATTGGATGCGTCTTTTTCATAAACATATATATTTTAATTCAATCACACAAATCTTGAACTTTGTTCTTGGATGATCAGGCAATTTTCCTTAGAAAAAAAGGCACCTCTATATTAAGGAAAATGTTCTCTGTATTGGAACTGTATAAAGGAGGTGGTCGTGTTGGCGTAGTGGTATCTTTCCTCGCCTCCCACCTCTAGGACCCTGGTTTGTATCCCCCCAGGGCAACTAAGTGGGCTGTGTTTTCAGTTTCTACCTGATTATGGTTTTCTTCCCACACCTTAAACTGACACTTCCTTCTTTGTCTTCTCTCCATGGGGGATACTTGGCTAGTATAGTGATTAAGTTCGCTTTTCTGAGAATCCTTGGCTTCACAACAAGAATTGATAAATACACCACTCCAAAAAGCAAATGACATCATCACATCGCTATCTTAGAGGTAGAATGATGATGAAACAATGGAAACGCATTAAGGTCCGAATAAATATTTTTGGAAACCAAAGTTTGAAAGTGCACTCACCGTATCTTCCTTCATTTCGCGTTGACAAGAAAAACAGAATCTAAAATGGACAAAGGAAAACATTTGAAAGACTGTGCTCTGCTGTTAGGTTTATTTGTGAAGTTTCTAATGCTGCTTCCATTTAGCTAGCCTCGACTGGCGACGTTCGTTTTTGAAATGTGGTCGCTGATATCGTAATACGAGTTACTGGAGAAGAAATATCTTTAACAAGCAAACACCTGGATCAAAATTGAAGTGTTGAATCTTGCAAACACTTACAGGTTCTCTTCGGAATCGAGCGCCTCTCGCTGAACCTCCAAGAAGTCTCCAAGTGGGAAGAGATGATGGAAAGAACGAGCCAGATGAGGGGCGGAGACTAACGTCAGAGCTGAAATTATTGTGGAGGTTAGTAAAAAAATAAAAAATCATCACAGGATATCATTTTAGTTTTATATAAGTTTATAAATTTTGTTGTGTTTCTTTTTGGCTGTTGCCCTTTTTTTTAAAATACAAATTTTGATAAGTACAGAAAGACATTGTGAAAAAAACCTACCGCACACTTTGCACTCCACCGGCAGTTCGCAGTACTTGCTTCGACATTGAGGGCAGAAGTAACCGCTTGAGCCGAAGCCAACATGACCTTTGACATCAAGATGACTGGATGTAAGAAAATAAGAGATTTGTGTCGTTTATGGGAGAAATATTGATCAGAGTTCGGCTGTATCGCATTACCCTGCCTTGCACTTCCATAGAATCAAATCACATCTCTTAGGTTTGATGATGGATTGGCTTTTTCAGCCCTCCCTAATTCTCAGCTCCTTCCTGATTCTTAGCCCCTCCCCTTTTTGGGGTTCTCCTCCCATATCTAAAACACTACCTCATTTTCTTCCCACTTTTCTTCAGACCAACTATTGCTAAACCATTTTCTGCTTAGCAGAAATGAGCAGGATGCCAGTCACAGATGGTACACGTGACATGGTATTTTGGCTGGTAACCTTCTTCTGGTAGGCACAGTTTTGTTGTGCTTTAGCTACTTTTTGTGCTAAAGCAGCTCTATGAAATTGGGCCCCAGCAGCAAGCAGCCACAGATGCAAGGGTTTGGTCCATTCTTCCGATAAAACAAATAAAAAAATTAGGAACTAACCACATGCACATAGAAGGTTTTTCCATTTTGTCCTTTTCAGTGTGTAGAACATGCTGAGGAAATCCTGCAACAAGAAACCAAAGAAATAAATGACACGTGTTACAAAGTTTGGCACACGCCCGCGATCCATTGCATCACTGTGCCGAAGTACACAAGCAATCCTACATTAGTGAATTACGCATTAGTATTTAGGACCAATGGCACATTCCAGCGGTCAAACGAAACGGTTCATGAGCACCCACTGAAATACTTATCCAATCACAGTAGAGAGATAAATCTTGAGTTCATGTGGAAAAAAGTCATGCTTTATCGCTTTTTGACAAGCCCGAGACATCATCCATCGGAAATATGAAAGTTATCTCCGGTGACTATTTATCAGAAAGAGAACAAGGGGAGTCATGTTGCCTGCACTCACCCATTCGAATCGGTGCTGGTTCGGTACTCACCTGGGAATAACAAACAAAAAAAACATTTGTAATATGAAATTACAGTCAGTGATTAAGTTTGCATCCTTGATTTCGTGACCAGAGATTAAAATACTTCTTCTACTAATGACAACAGTTTTGATTCTTAAGAAGCCGTAAAGCCATGAAGCCAGGCACGAGAAGTTTGAATTAGGAGAGGCTATTTGAGGCTATAATAATCATATCAGCTCTTATTAAGTGCAATTCCAAAGAGTGCACTTTGAACAGTATTACCCCAGGTCACTGGGCTATTTTATTTCATTCCTTAAACCATCTCAACTCCCTGGCATATTACTCGGGTGGGTTCAAACCCACAAACTTTGCCTTTCTAGAGCAAACATCTTACCACCAGAGGCAGTTTAAATCCTAAATTATAACAGTGGATCCACAACAATTTATAAACTTGCATTTTTGTTTTGGTAAGACATCTGCTCTAGGATGGCAGAGGTTGTGGGTTTGAATTCCAACCAAGTAATATTCCTATGTTTTTTTTTTACAGGACTCGAGAAAGTACCGAGTATGCAGTGGATAACCCATTTTAGTTTATGGGTAAAACAGAAATAATATTCTTTGACTCCGATGTAAGTTCAACATCTATTAACCCTCCTACTGTCAGTGACTCTTGGCAACATTTTCCAGTGAGTTGACCAACCATTTGAAACCATTCGACTGCCAAGGTTGTGTACGGTGGCACAACTGTGCACAGAACTAACTGTGTACTGTGTACATGCATTCCCTCATGGTCTCATATTGCAGGCAGGCATAGTTTATCTATCATTCAAAACCACAGTGAATGGTATTGAATGGTCAGGCAGCAAGAGGGTTAAAGGTGAAACACAAGACTTACGGTGGCAGGAGGGGGATTGGTGTGTTCTTTAAGTAAGTCTCTATAGTGACTCTCGTCCACTGGTACTCCGTAAGTTCCTGGAAGACAAAGCATAGGATCGATCAATATCAAACAAATCAACGCCTCATTTCGTCTGCAATGTCCTGGGCAATATTTTGGTCTGAAACGCTGCCATTTTTTTTTCTGGTGGGAAATTGTGTTTGAATCTGGTTGCATCCAAGTAGTCAAATCATTTTTGTTTTTTCTTATTTTGGGCCGAACAAAGAAAAGTTGACTAACATTGTCAACTCCCTTGGGAGCATACAACCCCAAACTGCTTACATTAGCGCCAAGGGGTTGAACGACACAATAATGTCTCAGCCCTCTCAGGTTCCCATTTATACACCTGGGTTAAGAGAAGCAATTATGGTTAAGTGCCTTGCTGATGACCGACACCCACACTCTGATGATTCAACCATCAGAGCTTGAGTCCGATTCAGTAGACCGCTCAGCTACGACACACCATCATGTATACTCCATTTGGAAATAATATGCTTTGATTGTACAGTAGGTGTATGCCATATGCAAACTTCCTTCGAACTATATAGAAGTACCTTGCGTCGTCGTGCAGAGCTTGCGGCAAATTCTGACCTCGGCTGCGAGACCAATCACAGAGCAGCGAATATTATACTCCTTCATCACCTGCTCACAAAAATAATAATAATAATCTATTAATGTTTTTCCCAGAAAAACTATTTACATCAATTGTTTTTTTCTTACAGCATGATTCACAAAGACAGTCTCAATCTTTGAAAAGATAAGGACAGCAAAACTTCTGCCAGTGAGTATACCAACTATTTGAAAGCATTCGATGAGATTGTTCGAATCATGTCTTGTGCAATGACTTACTAAGTCACTACCGACCACTTAAAGGAACATTACAGAATTGGTTTTCGCTAACAAAACAGTTGCTGGCAGTGTAAGCACTTTATGTAATCCACCACATACATAAACTGACAAACCTGTAGAAGTTTGAGATTGATCGGCCATCGGGTCACGAGAAAATAGTGAAAACCGATTACACATTTGCATGAAATCATATAGATTCAACAAATGAATAAAACGCTCACTGAGCGATAAACTCCAATCGGAAAATTAGTTCATTCATTTCTCAGAAATATTTCAAGGGATGTTTTCTACTATCATCATCATTAGACCGTGTAAGTTTTATGTAAATCTGTGATCAAAAGTATATTTTACAAGTTTTTTTCTTACCAATTCTGTAATGTTCCTTTAATACACATGGCGTGTTGACGTGACTAAAGCCAAACACAAACAGAAACCCAAATGCCAGCTGATAAGACCACCGCTGCATCTTTTGTAAAAATTTCACGTGTTTTTTGTCCTCCGAAGCGAGCTAGTTAATGTTTTGATACCTTGATAGTTTGATGAATATCTCCCGGATCACATGTCACTAAACTTCCTAAGATGACCACAATCTCACGACTTGCATGACCCGGCATATGTCTGTAATAATAACAATCAACATCCAGGTAAACAACCTAATGGAAGAGCCATTGATATTTTATTTGTTGATTTTTTGTTTAACGCAAGTTTGCCCCAAGCAAGGTTAAAAGCCACTCTTGGTAAGGGGCTACCAGAAGAAAACATTTAGGATAAAAATAACTCGGGGAGCTGAAGGTAGATATTGATATTCCTTTTGAAACAGTCTAGACTGTAGGGTGGAGGGGAAACATGCACCATAGGCAAGGAGTTCCAAAGAGATGCAGTACGTGGAATAAAGCTGTTGCAATGGCTCTTTGTTCTACATCTCAGCAAAGCAAGAGTGAGAAGCAGAAAGCCTGGTTTCACGCTCAAATATCAAGGCTTGTCATTCTTTATGGCAGACCAACAAGCAATCTAGACTGTTTTAAGAGAAATATAATTCCTACCTTCAACTCCCCGGACTCATTTTCATCTTAAATATTTTCCTCTTGTAGCCCCTTACTAACAGTGGCCTTTAGCCTTGTTTGGGGCGAACTTGCATACAAAAATATATTAATAAAATAAATGTTACCTGAGGGATGAGGCGGCCATTTCTAGGGCATTCTGAAGTGACGGTTCCTTCGAGCACGGCTTGTCTTTGCATTTCTGCAAAGCTGCAACATGACGCTTTGGATTTCCTGGAAAAACAACAAACAAACATCTTGATTTTAGTCTCTAGTTCCAAACACCTTGGATTTTTCAGCCAGACAACAACAGTCATATGACATTGACAGGCATGTATTAACCATTGAAGTTCAACCTGGAGACAGGCATGATATTTGTTCCTTTGAGGAAAAAAAAGCAGGAACATTCTATTGAGTACAAGGGCCGACCTACATGTACACTTGGGCCCAATCTCATAGAAACTGCTTAGGCACAAACAGTAGCTAAGCACAACAAAATCTTGCTTACCAGTAAAGGTTTTCAGCCAAATACCATGTCTCGTGTACTATCTGTAACTGGTATCCTGCTCATTTTTGCTTAGCAGAAAACATTCTGCTATTTTTTCTATGGTATTTACTCACCTCCAAGGTCGTTAGTTTTTCTGCTCTCATATTGCTGGTTGTAATCAGACCGATCTGCGCACATTAAACCAAAGAGAAACTAATTTCAAAGAGGGCAGTAGATATATACATTAAAGAGCGTCTCCAAAGTCAAGTTCAGTTTTTTTTTTTTTCGGGGGGGGGGATAAAAACTGACATCTTTTTTCATATCCACATTATTTTGAATTTAAATATTTCTCAAAATGCTTTATACTATCAATGGTTGCTACATAGCAATAGTTTCTATTGCCATTAATGTTTGAGCGATTACCAATTGTCTACCTTCCTTTAACTTTATTTCTCCTATTTTCCAAAGGACTTTATATCTATTGAAATTGAGTGATCAAAAATCTGAAACTGACCTTAGAGCCCCTCTTATGCCCCTGGATATTGTAAATTTGAAAAAAAAGCTAATTGCTAGACAAAAGGATCCATATGGTTTTGCAGAGTAGGGAAGTGACCGTAAACAAGATAACAAATTGAAAGCATCAATGATTGGAATCATGTACAGAAAACATTCACTAGAAGTAAAATACAAACCTGGCTGATTGGATTCTGGTCGAAATATTCCTCAATAAATGTCTCCAACAACTATCAAAAAGAGAAAATAGTGAAAACATTTAACACAACTTTGTAAAATTCAGTCAACATTTTAGTGACTTTTGTGGAACCCTTGGTTGCAAAACCGCAAATGAATAAATAAAGCCGAAAGTTAATAGACAAATCAGGAAAGTATTATCCTTTTTCTCTTTTCACAGAGTTTCACTGAGATAAATTTATCGCCTATTTTCTAAACTCTACCCCTGTAGGATTTTTCACCTTGACTGAACAGCGAAGTCGACTTGGTCTGAAGTCCGGGTCTTCCATAGATCGTGACATGTCAAGCACCACAAAGAGATGCCTCATCTTTAGAAAAAAGAAAGGGAAAAACAAACAAACAAACAAACAAACAAGTCAAAATAAAATTAGAAATTGGATCACGATGACACAGAGTTTGCCGTTTAGTTTTTTTCCCAGCAGGACCAGTTAGTTTGTCTATTCACTGGTCAGTAAGGTTCGTCACAAGTCCATACATTCCTTAGGGGAGTGTTTCAACACTGAGCTAGCCAGCCAGACCACTTGCAGAGAATTCTGACTGGTCCTTAGGTGTTTTAAAACTAGAGCTTGGCCAGCGGACTACTCTTGAGGGAGAACGCTGGAGTACTGCTTTCCCTAATCCTGCATTTCATGGAGTGTTAGGGCCCATTTAGTTCAATTAACTTCCCTTTTTCAAAACCTGAACCCACCCCCTCCCCCTCACAAAAAAAAATAATAATAGTGGCCTCTTATATAACGCTCAAATCCGTCACACAGTGACGCTCATAATGTGGAGCTACGTTTTAAAGTATGAAACCTTTTTCCTTTACATAGCACTATGTAATGGTTTACAAGGTGCTGTGACACAATTTGCTGCCAATCAAACCAGGAACACCGGGGCGAACCCCTTCTCTTTTCGATAAGTGCACTGGGTTCTTTTACGTGCATTACACAACACACGGGACCAACGGCTTTACGTCCCATCCGAAGGACGCAGCAATAATGGTTAGGTGTCTTGCTTAAGGACACAAGTATCAAGACCGGGACTCGAACCCACACTCTGCTGATAAAACAAAAACAAACTATAAGATGGCCACACTCTAGCCCTTCGCTGTGCTTTACCATTCCTAGACGGACATTAGGCGGTCTGTCAGCTAAACGTTTCCGCTTAGCTCTCAGTATGATGTCATCCACCGTTGTCTGCAGGGAGCCATGTTCATCCTCACGCAGTACCTCCCTATACGGAACGACAACAATAAGTGTGTTGATCGACAATGTGCATTTTGACCTGTTGAATACTACCGACTACTGAAATCTACTACCTGACCGCTGCCCAATTTCATGGCTCTGCTAACCGCCGAATTCTGCGCTAACGATCACCATTCTCCGCTTGCACGGCATGCGCTGAATTTCTGCGCTAGCTGTGTAAGCGTAAAATGCCTAGTTACGTGGAGTACGCACGCGCACAAGCCGAAATTCCCTGCTAGCCGTGAAATACGCGTGACGTAAGCGCGAAATTCCCTGCTTCCGCAAGCGCCGATTCTTTGCTTACGGTAAGCAGAGCCATGAAATTGGGCCCAGTCGCGCTACAATCAGTCCCAATTCAACACTAGTCGTGACTATCTTCAAAACCAAATCCTGTATTGCCGCAGGCGCAAGATGGTAAAACTCAATGTGAAGTAAGCATTGCAATGGATGCCATTGCAGTAAGCAAGGACGCCATTGCAGTAAGCAAGGGTGCTATTGCAGTAAAAGCAACTCTGATGCTTGGCAGCTTGGAGAGAATTTTGGCTGTCCCACAGTGTTTTTACCTCGGCCAGCTGACCGCTGTTAAGGGAGAACAATGCACCCACTTTACCTCATCTACAAATCAAGACCAGCAAACCCCAAACATCAAATCTTTTCACTTCATTTCAGTATTCACTCACCAGGTTTTTTCATAGTCACCCTCCCAGGTGTAGGTCTTTTCTTGTTCCTCGTCAGCCATCGTAAATTTTCTCTGAAAAAAACCCTGAAAAGACATGAAAGATGATGAAGATGAATGTGATGACAAACTCATTGCTCATTATGTCTGCAGAGTGCATGATAGCCTATCTCAGATCCAGGGACTAAAGGGAGTCCAGGATTGACACTAGAGGGGCTTACAATGCATACATACATACATGTACATATTATTGATGTTCATTTTAAAAATCTCAAACTCTTTCCACAATGAACGCAACCACAATGCAAATCATCATTACTGATCATCTAGCCCACGTGGGCTGTTAGTGTTAATGTTATATGGCTCTCTATTAACATCGGTCTTATTATATCGCCATTATTTAAAGACCGATGTTAAAACAAAAGAGAGCAATATAAACGCCCAACAAGGTGGGCTATACTGGACCTCTGAGCATCATGCTGATCAATCAACATGATCACAGGCCCCTACGTTTAAACAGGAAACAATAATTAATAAAACAAATACATGAATCTGATTTTGTTTTGCCTAATTCAATTCAATCGTTCATTGTTATTGTAATAGCATTCCCACGACGAACACAAGAAGGCAAAACTTTTTAACTCACCAATAAACAGGAAAAACACACGGTCCCTGACTGCTCTCCAAAGGCAAATAAACACTTGGCTACGATGCCTGTGTGTACACAGCATGCACAAGGGTTCAGTCAACAGTACAAGGGCGCCGCCATCTTTACTTTTGGGATGGAAAACACGACGACTGTTGTCAGAAACATTATGTATGTCGGTGAAACAGTCGTCAACTCTTCAACATAGCATGTTGTTATTAAGTTGTCTTTGAATCCAATTAATTTGGAAAACTAATAATAATGGAAATATGTACAAGAACATTCATGCTGTATTTTGAAATCGCAAGGAATGTCAAAATATTGGCAAAATTATATTTCATGGAGTTTTAAGCTTTCCGGAGGGAGCGAGAGAGCCACAGAGAATGTCCATTGATTTAAATATTCATAACTTCTCCGGGGTCATTAGCATGCGTGAATGGCCAGTTTGCTGAGATTCCCCATTGAATACAGTGTGTGATGTGTAGTGCATGGACGTGTTCGTGAAGAATGTGGTGAACGCAGCTGAATTTTCTTTGAGCGGATCCGGGATATTTTAGCCGATATTCGGCCGTCTTAAAATGGAGGAGACGAAAATTATATACCATATAGACGATGAAGACACACCCTATCTTGTGAAATTACCAATTCCTGCAGATCAAGTGACTTTGGGCGATTTTAAGAATGTTCTTAACCGGCCGAACTACAAATTTTTCTTCAAATCAATGGACGATGATTTTGGGTGAGTACCATTTGTGAGCACAGAGCTGCTCGCTGAAAGTACCTTTGGAATTTCGTATTTTCTTCAATGAATTTCGACTTGATTTCGAAATTCAACTTCAGATGGTAGACTTTAATTGCGATGGAGTCCGTGTACGATCACAGTGGTGGGAATTTATGAAGGATTTGGGCGTAGTCTGCCAGAGTTTCAAGGATTTTTTCTTGAAGAAAGTGACCGTTTTGCTTGACCAACGATACTTGTCGTGGTGCTCATGTGACGTGCCAAATGCGGCATTGTTTGTGTTTAATTTGACTGCAGACCACAACACAATGTGTGAAATGTGTGAGGGATCAGTGATGTGCAGTAGGTTCTATTTTAAAACACATTGGAGATGCAATTTGAACATAGTGAATTAACTTTGATGGAGCTTACATTGGTTTCATTGTGGACATGCCAAAATATAGTGAATTTGTTTTATATAAGTACATAAATTGGTTATATAAATTATTTTATAAGTTATTTGAAAAATATAAATTCCATGGAGTAAAGTACAGAGTGCACATACCATCATGTTGAAATGCATGTATTTCAGGTTGTTCTCTCTTTGCAGTGCCTACATGCAGGGCTCGAATTTTACACTGGACCACTGGCCCAAGGCCAGTGATTTTAGCATAGGGCCAGTAAACTCATGTCCGGACAAGTTCGGCGTTCTTGTGTTTGTTTTCAAATGTTGACTTTCAGTCTTATAAATACAATTCCGTTGATTATCGAAGACTACTTACCCAAAATATACAAATGAGATTCATCTTCTCTTTGTGCTTTTTCAAATTCAAACAGTTCAATTATTAACCTGTGTAGGCTTTTCTTCTTCTCACTTTAATTCTGGTCTTGTACTCAAAATTCAGGTCCAGTAAATGTTTTGAGCTACAAGCCCTGCCGTCTTGTGGGTTTTTCCCAAAAATTCTAGCCCTGACATGTAGTGTTCTTATTTTTATAATTATGAACTACAAAGGCTTTTCACCACATAGGAACCCCCATGTACATTTTATAATGCTTATTTTAGAATGGTGATAAATTGTTACCTACTTTTTGTCAGCAGAGACATTTATGTCAGAAAGTGCCACCTCAGCTCAGATGCATGGTTTTTTAATCTGAAAAAGCTCGCTCAACATAAAGTTAATATCACTTATCACTCAGGGCCCAATTTCTTAGAGCTGCTTAAATTTTAAGAAGGAAATAAATAGTGCTCAGTTTTCTGCTAAGCAAAACTGAGCAAGACACCAGTCATTTCCACTTCGTTACTTGGCAGGATCCATACAAAATAAGATAGGACAAAAATGCCGAGGAGCAATAATAGTTAATTGTCTTGCTCAAGGAGTCAAGGACACAGACCCAGATTTGAACCCACAGTGTGTCCAGACTTGGCCACCACAACTTGAATTCTGTGCTAGACTGCCAGACCGCTCGGCCACGACACACTACATGTGGTAAACATGGTATGGTATTTTGGCTGGGAACCATATTCTTGTAAGCATAATTTGTTTATGCTTAACTGCTTTTAAGTGCTTTAGTAGCTGTATGAAATTGGGCACAGGACAGTACCAATCCTTAAAGGCACATTACAGAATTGGTAAGAAAATAACTTGTAAAATGTACTTTTTGATCACAGATTTACATAAAACTTACACGGTCTAATGATGATGATAGTAGAAAACATCCCTTGAAATATTTCATTACAGAATTGGTTTTTGCTAACAAAACAGTTGCTGGCAGTGTAAGCACTTTATGTAATCCACCCTATACATAAACTGACAAACCTGTAGAAGTTTGAGATCGATCGGCCATCTGGGTCACGAGAAAATAGTGAAAAACCGATTACACATTTGCATGAAATCATATAGGTTCAACAATGAATAAAACGCTCACTGAGCGATAAACTCCAATCGGAGAATTAGTTTGTTCATTTCTCATCAACTATGGCATTTCAGACAGTAATATTTCAAGGGATGTTTTCTACTATCATCATCATCATTAGACCGTGTAAGTTTTATGTAAATCTGTGATCAAAAGTATATTTTACAATTACCAATTCTGTAATGTTCCTTTAAAAAGGCCAGTCGACTCTAGTCACCTACCCGAACTTGCTCACTGGTATCCATGTACTCTGCAATGTCCACTCATCCTTGGACAATCAAGCGTCTATTTTTAGCGCTTGCTTCAATTAACACAGCAATCAATGGCTGCTCTTGATTTAAATTGGCAACAACGCGCATTCATTTAGTCAGAAATAACATGACCGAGAAAATCAATGCTTTTGTACATTATGTTGACTGCCGTGCAGGTATTTTTGTACGTTTGTCAAATTGTCACTTTCTGAGATGTGATTTCATCGCCAGAATTTCAGTTCTTTTTTGTTACCTAAAAGTACATGTACAATGTAGGCCTAGTTGTTCGCCTGTCTGAAAATGGAATTTAGTTTTAGCCAATTTAGCTGGCGTGTACACACACAGTAAGCTAACGACTACGTACAATGTACTGTCGCCAGTCATTGTGAAATATTCAAATTTATCAAATTCATCTAGGTCGACCTTGCCCACAAATTAAATTGTAGCCCCGCTTGTACTGTATTTAAATCAAATTGGCATGCAGTGCGTGTCAGGGGGATGAATTGCACTCATTTTTTGTGCATTGATTTTCCAAATTGTTGCAAAAGAATCGGATGCAATTTAACCATTGCTGAATTTTATGAAGTGCACGTGTATCCTTACTTCAGTTGGAAGTTTGTTTGTTGGCATGGACGTTTGCAGTTTTGTCTGGGGCTAATGAATGAAATATTGAATTGGAGGGGAGGTCGACCAACTGATTCTATAACATGGTTTGAGAAAATAGATTGTTTTCTTTTTAAATAATGATTTCAAAACGTTTTGTTTGCTAAGTTTGACTTCATTCGTACAAACCCAACCAGAGTAACAAGCAGGCATCGTGCATGTAAGAATTGTGTGACATGATGAGACAGGAATGTGTGTCCCAATGCGTATGATCAGCGCGCAAAGGATTCTGGGTGAAATCCAAGTCTAAGCAACACCAGCAACCATCACAACGCGTTGATTATGAAGCATTGCGGTACACAACCATAAAACCTGACATAGTAACATATTATAAACTACAACATGGCGTCCATCTTGGCAGGTTGATTTATTTTTTAACTGTACTCGGTTTCCCAAGATGCATTGCAGTATCTTTTTAAGATGGCGCCTGTGCATACATGTACATGTATGGCTTAGTCTTTTTGCATGGCCTAAGAAAATGTTTCTCCATGTAAATGTTGTTAATGTCCCAGCTACAAAAATACATACATTACACGCTAACCTGTACGATGAAAACTCCATTTCACTTTGACGTAAATAATAGGACAGCATGATACATGAAACAGCTGTGATCCATTGTGGAATTTTATCTTTGAGAGGGCAAGGCCATTTTCACTTAGCAAAGGGCTCTTCCATTGGAAAATCTCAAGTCTATGTGAAAGTTTTGAAGGGGTACACGTTCCAAGGCCAAGTCCAAGACCACTGCCGACAGAGAGTCCAAACCATGCCCTCCAACTCCATGGCCTCCATTGTAATTCCAGGTCTGATATAATGTTTGGAAACTCCATTCCTAATTGTATCAAAAAAAGACAAATAGACACAAAGCAGCTGTGTCCAGTGATAAGATTGTTGCTTTTAGACCGGCTGTGGGTGATGCATGTTAGCACAGGGCTTGAGTTTTACTCTGGACTGCAGGCCCAAGGCAACGGGCCAGTCTTTCGTTTTTCAATTTATAATACCTCACTGTGTAATATCTTGAACAGAAACAAACTGTGTTCAATTGTTGACTTTGAGTTTGATTTGTACCTCTTAATTCTGTTGAGTAATGAAGTATGTATACTTAGTACCCATAAAGATAAATGAAATCAATCTTCTCTTAGTGCTTGTTCAAATAAAAATAGTGAAATGCATACAGGAAGTCTTTTTCTCATTTTGATTCTGGTTTGTACAAAATTTCTGGTCCAGTAAACATTTATCAGCTACAATCCCTGCGGTCTTGTGGATTTTCACCCCCCCCCCCGAATTCGAGCCCTGCGGCACACTGCCGGCATTGCCCTCTCAAATTTTCTGTCCGACCGTTCAGCAGGAATCAAGTCCCCCCAAATCTTGTCAAGAAATTTATTGGTAATGGGAGTCTGAACAGATGCTTTTCAGAGTACTGTAGACTATTGTGTACATGTTGTAGCTAGGGACCCATGTATTCTGATGCACTCCATATTCTGCAGTGTTCTCCCTTAACTGTGGTCCGCCTGCCAAATGCCGGTTAAATCACCCGAGGACCAGTCAGAATTCACTCCAAGTGGTCCGGCTGGCTAGCTCAGTGTTGAAAAGCATTATATTAAATATATTAAGTATAGATATTAATATGTGAAAAAGCTGGGGGGGGGGACCAGTGAAATGACAAGATAACTGGTCCAGCTAGTCACTGAAAAAGTTAGGGGCAAACCCTGTTCCGATGCACCCCATATTCTAATCTGGTCCCAATTTTTCATGGCACTGTGGAATTCTGCACCCTAGGCCCAGCCATGGCCTGTAGAAATGCTTGCTTAACGGGGCGCCGTAAGCGCAGAATTCGCAGGTAAGCAGTTCCTTGAAATAGGGCCGTGATGCACCCCCATCTTCGTCTGATGCACACCATCTGTGAGTTGCCATGTCACACATTTTAGGTTTAATTGTCAGATTACAGCGCATATTACAGCAAATGAAAAACACTTGAATTATTTCCTGTACGTAATTGATAACCTCCGAGTATCGGAGACTCCAGAGAGCCACTTCCTGTAAAAGTCATCTAGGGGGCCTAGAGTAGTAGTAGTCCATGGACAAATTCCTGACCTGAGTTTTATCGAAGCTCTATGAAAACCGTAGTCGTGTGTACAGCTGAGTAAGTTTTACATGTGTGCACTGAGAATTCGCACCCAGCAGTACCTTTGTTGAATTTGGTGCCTGCTACTTGCAATCCTTGTGTTGAATATTAAACTGGACCGCAGGCTCTAGGCCAGTGTTTTTTTTTAGTGTCGGGCCAGTAAACTTATGCCTGAGCAAGTCCAGCGGTCTTCTGTTTTTTGATTGAATTTTTAACAGGCTTAGCAGGGTTCTGCCCAGGATTTCTTTAGTGGTGGAAGAAATGTTTCCCTGGAAACCATTGCGAGATGGATCAGTTACACGGTAGATCATATAAATAGACTCAAATCAAAGAAGTACTCAAAAATAATGGCGTTGGATACCAAATTTACTGGTAAATACCCAATTTTAAATTTTGTTGAAAACATTTAAAAGGAAATTGCAAGTGTTATTAAAAAATTTGGAGAATGTGTGGTGGTCGGAAACAGAGAAAATTCTGCTGGTGGTGGTTGGGGAATCCCAAGTGCCGGGCGGGTTTTCCGGCACCGACCACTGCGGGCAGAACCCTGGCTTAGTGAGTTTTGTTTTACATACACCTGTACGTAGGTGCACTGAGGATTTGCACCCAGCAGTACCTTTGTTGAAATTGGTGCCTGCTACTTCCAATCCTTGTGTGTGTGTGTGTGTTGAAGCCACCAAGACTATTATGAACAAGGCTCCAATATTACACTGGACCGCAGGCTCTACATGTAGGCCAGTGGTTTTTAGTGTTGGGCCAGTAAACATATGCCCGGACAAGTCTAGCGATCTTCTGTTTTTCGATTGAATCACAGTTGAGGTCTCATTGTGTAATATTTTGAACAGAAACGAATGCTGTTCAATTGTTGACTTTGAGTCTGATTAACCCTCTTGCTGTCTGACCATTCAATACCATTCACTGTGGTCTTGAATGATAGATAAACCGTGCCAGTCTGCAATATGATACCATGAGGGAATGCATGTACACAGTACACAGTCAACCCTCTTGCTGTCTGACCATTCAATACCATTCACTGTGGTTTTGAATGATAGATAAACTATGCCAGTCTGCAATATGATACCATGAGGGAATGACACAGTACACAGTTAGTTCTGTGCACAGTTGTGCCACCGTACACAACCTTGGCAGTCGAATGGTTTCAAATGGTTGGTCAACTCACTGGAAAATGTTGCCAAGAGTCACTGACAGTAGGAGGGTTAACACCTTTCAATTCTGTTGAGTAATGAAGTATACTTAAAATACCCACAAAAGACAGATCAGATCAATCCTCTTGCGTGTCTCAGAGCTGAATTGTTCAAATAAAAAACAGTTAAACATCATGTTGTCAGGACTCAGGAATTTTTTTTCTTCTCATTCTGATTCTGGTCTTCATTCAAACATTTCTCGTCCAGTAGACATTTTGGAGCTGCAAGCCCTGCGGTCTTGTGGATTTTCCTCCCAAATTTGAACCCCGATGAACCACATAATAATCTTTGCAAAATGATAACAGATGAAGTTCCAGTCGTTGCCTTGGTTCCCACGTTCCCCGATGACGATTATTAACACACCATGTGCACTTTTCTTTCTTTCCTTTTGCAGAGTCGTCAAAGAAGAAATTGTAGAAGATGAAACTAAGCTACCGTGCTTCAACGGCCGGGTGGTGTCATGGGTAAGGTGTACCAATATTTAAAGTTCACGAGCAATTGTTTTGAAAATCATTTTTTAATTCTCCTTTGTCTCAGTTGCAGCAAAGGTAAAGCCATACTTCTTCTCATGGATATTTATGAGAGGCCAGCCCAATTCTATTTCAATCATTAGGGGGGCCTGCCCCTCCTACTGTCTGAACATTCAAAGAGTTCTCAGCAAGAAAACTACACTTGCCAAATTATTGGATAGATTTAGTTTTCCCTTAATCATTCATTTTTACAACGATTAACGAACAATTGTTGGCGATGTACAATGTATCAATACACAAAACCAAGAGCTGCAAAAATTCAACTCCTTGTCAAACAGTCACCGAGTCAGCATGTTTGACAAATCAGGGTCAAAGTTAAACTTTCCAAAGACTGAATGGCTTGCCATTTATAAAAAAAATAAAAAAATATTCACAAACCCCAAAATATGACTGTCAGATCTTTGGTTTACATGTAACCTCGCTGAGCGTTCAGATAATTACTTGATTGATATCGGGTTACTGATGTTGTACATCATATATTCCCTCCAGGCTGTGTCTTGACCCAGATAAACAAGACACTGTACGGGAGAACTAGAGCGATGACCAGACCATTTTTTGTACTTTGCGTCGTTCTCAAATATTCATAATGAGACAAATATAATGAGACACGATGCTCCAGAAAGACACCATTACGAAACTATCTCCAGCGATTCAGAATGCCATTAAGGGAGTTTGCAGGTCTGGAATTGCATGGAGACCATGGCCTCTGCAGCCCCTGGTTTTGGCCTTGGTGCCCCTTCAGAAGTGTCCCCTAGATTTTGAGGTTTGGCAATGGAAGTGCCCTTTGCAAAAAAGAAAACGGCCTTGCCTTCTTGAAGATGAAATTCCAGACCTGGAGTTTCTGAGCTCGATCAAAGTATCAAATCATTAAACTGATTTTAATGGATTGGCCAGAAATCCTGGTTAAATAATAAATGCAGTGCTTTAACTCTAGAGGCAATTACAGTGTGAGGAGCCTGTCTTCACTACAGCCAGCCACCAACCAAGGTCATTATCACCAACCAAGGTCATTATCACGCTGTGAAGACCGGCTCCTCACACTGTTACTGCCATTAATCAAAACCTTCTATTAAAAAAACGAAAAAAATCATCAGAATTTGTGATTTTTCATTCGCCGATGTTCTACTCATGTTCAAGGGCCATTCTATATATTAGGCGGTCCAATTGTTGCGTTGGCATCTAATTGCTTACACATGTACATGTATTGAACTATTTGCTCATATTTTCAAGAACCAGACTACAGTGTATGACATGAGCTTCGAAAATAACAGCTCACCATAAGTAGAAATACTTGGTGTTAGGCATTATGCTTTGCATTATGTTGGTTTCACCAGCTACCTTTTTGCAAGTAAAGGCCATCTCAAAGAGGGAAAACTAAAATTCTACTGTGACATTTCAAAGGGCAGCAAGGCAATGGGGCATAGAGGCAATTTGCCTAGAGACTATGATGTATGGCCTGGTACTGACTAGGGGGCTCTTTAGATACGACACTAAGCTGTCATATCAGGTTGCAGCCAATGAAAATAATGCCAAGAATTTCATTTGGAAAACCAAGAACTTGGTTTCCTTTTTCATCTGTCTGTGAATGGGGCTGAAATGCCCAGATGCCTTTAAAGTCTGTTTTCATGCAATCATAATCCCCTATCTGGTCTAGCCTTCCTCATTTTCAACCCTGGCACAGAAACTGTCAAAACATTGCAATAATTTACGACCGTGGGGGAACTGCCTTGTGTCTTTTGACTTCCAGTTTTTAGCTGGTGTTGAGACACAGTGACCTTTAAACCCTGGTGGGTGGTTAGGCAAATGCTGTGCAGACAACATAGTGTATGGAAACTAATGAAGTTGCAAAGATTTCAATGTTTTGGCTTAGCTAAAGCGTCAGGGTTAAAGCATGGGGTAAGAACATGGATTTCGGTTAAAGGTACATCGCTGGTGTATTCAAGTGTGAACTTATATCCCATCCTCCACTTGTCCATGGGAGACTTTTAAAGGGGCACCAAGGCCAAGACCAAGAGCAACAGAAGCCATGGCCTGGTGTACATGTAATTCCAGGCATGTTTTGTGAGTGTGCAATTTGCTTAATTTGATTGCTAAATTCAGAACAAGCGTCAAAGATGTTGTGGTCTTCTCTGATTTACGTCTTTCTTCTACAAATGCGGAGATTCACTTTAAGCTTACTGTAAAGTGTTATTTCATTAGAAAATAAAGTTTATAAAATGTTTTTTTTATTTATATATACACTGTTCTGCCAAATGTCACATCCTGACCTCAGTTAAACCACCCCCTTTAAAATGATGGCATCTCGATCAGGCCTGATTTTTTGTTCTTGAATAGGGCAAGGGCACCAAGGCATTTTCTTTCTTTGTAACTTACATGTAGGGCACCTCTACGTGGAAATTGTAAATTTATATTAGGATGTTTGAAGGGGCACCAAGGCAATGATCAAGGGCAAATGAGGCGGTTGCTGCTGTTGCCCTCCGTGGCGTGCTAGATGTTCCTAGTCAACCAGACCCGAGTTGATCAATTGTAAAATAATTGTTATTTGATTTGACATCAACGCTGGGTTTTGTAGTTGTTGTGGTTGTTCGGCCAGCCAGATTCCATCAGTGCCAACAACTCTCTATTCATTACCATCTGCAGTGATTGATGATTGCTTCTAACCAGTGAAATACAATTTTTGGGGTGTGGGTTTTTTTATACTTGGTCTGGATGGAGAAACCTCTAGATCACAATCTACGTTTTAATCTTTATAAAAAATCTGTACATAGTAAGATCTAGCATAAAGGCATGCTTTATAACTGTTTAAAGTGAGTCTATTTGCATTGAAATAAATAATATCAAGTAGGTGTAATGGTTGACTAGAATCTACAGTTTTGTAACTGCCTGATTCACAATTCTTTTGGCCAGGGAGAAAACCCCGGGCAAAAACATATCTATAATTTACAGCCTCAAGCTAACATTTTCAGATTATTAAAATTCGAAGGTTAACCAGCTAAAGCCATGACATTGTTGTCAACTCGAAATTTAAGGGAATACAAGGTCAAATAAAGTTTTGTGATGCACTCATTTTCCAATAGAGAGAGTCCTCATGATTATGGGGGAAAATTACAAGTCTCTAATCTCGCGTTAACCCTCTTGCTGTCCGACCATTCAATACCATTCACTGTAGTTTTGAATGATAGATAAACTATGCCAGCCTGAAATATGATACCATGAGGGAATGCATGTACACAGTCAGTTCTGTGCACAGTTGTGCCACTGTACACAACCTTGGCAGTCCAATGGTTTCAAATGGTTGGTCAACTCACTGGAAAATGTTGCCAAGAGTCACTGACAGTAGGAGGGTTAAAATGGTGTAAAATGTAATTTTATTCGGTACTTTTTCAGAGTGAAATTTGAAACTTGTTGCCCTGGTCTTTGCCTTGGTGGCCCTCCAAAAGTTTCCTATTTAGACATTAAGATTTTCTTAATGGAAAGTGCCCTGTTGCACAATGAAAATGGCCTTGCCCCCTCAAAGCTGAAATTCCGGGCCTGAATATGCACACCTTGCCTTCGATTGGAACACTCATTACCATGAAAAATTCACCTGAATGACCCATAATGAATCTCTAAGTAGCTCTTTAATACCTATCCCCCATTACTGCTTGCTTAAGCCTTGGACAACAGACTGGGTAACAATAGCCCATTTAATAAGGTTGGCCCTAGCCTGGGATTTGTGTCTGGACAGCAAATCCCCCACCCATTGTGCCAGGCATGTCCATCAAGGGCCATTTCTATCGGCTGATTGATCTGTGATTAAAGTAACAAGCTTAGGGGATTTCTCCGAAATTCTCACAACATTCTTGGTTTGTCCACTGACTTATTCAAGATGAAAGTGTTCACTTTCTGTATTTTGTATTTCTGTTCTTTAATTGTTGAGGCAAGTGCTTGCTACTGTCTGAGCTAAACACAGAGCTGGTTTCCTATTTCATAAATTTGGAAAAAACTTCTCACAAAGTTTGACATGCCCTGCAGTTTTCTACTTCGGAGAAATCTCCATCTTTGGTTTTACAAGGTTCAAGCAGCACAAGTGTTCATTTGATTTGTAGGTTTATTTTAGTCAAAATATGAGCGGTTAAGAAAAGCAGTTTTCCGTTTGAAGAGCTTAACACACTCCTCAGAATCAAACTTCACGCATTAGTCGAGAAATTGAAGCTTAAGACACGATTATTATTAAATTTGATTGTTCATGATGTTTAAAGGAGGGTATATGTGCATACCTTTGGTCTCCAAAAATAAATGACCATAATAACTTACTTGGTAAGAAGCACTACAGCTGTTGATAATGTATACAGTTTTGAAAAACAATTCCCTTCAAAGGAATGTGGTTTTAGAGAGAGGGATTCTGTAAGTAAATGCTCTTGAAATATCTTCAAAAGTATAGTCAGACAGCCACAAAAAAACTCCCTCTTGTTCATTTTTTTCGCCTTTGCTGATGCCCACCGAGGCACCGAATAGTTTTCCCCCCGTAGAAAACCTTCCAAGTGTTAAATTGCCATTCAATTATGTCAGGGGACCAGGGACTAATTTGTTTCTGTATAGGTTTCACCGGCTTACGATCCTTCACTTGGCTACTGTGCATGATAAATGGGGCATGTAATGACGTCACACACTGTACAAGTTGAGAAATAATGGAATGTTTTATTAATAGATTCCTGAGAGGAGAGTTTGAGAGTTTCTTGTGTTTGGTTTACATGAATATTTTGGCTGATAAACAGATTGTCCTGATCGGTCAGAAATATATTTTGGTTCGTAAATTGGAATAACTAGGTTTCAGGTTGACAGCAACAACCCTGATGTTTCGTTCTTGAAAAGGCAAGAGCACCAAGGAATTTTCTCCTTTGTAAAGGGCAGCTCTGTGAGGAAATTCTAAATATAACCATGCATGCAACAACAGGGCTTGAACTTCAAAAGAATCCTTCCTGGACCACATGTCTCGTAGCGCAACAAATTTACTGGACCAGAAATGTATATTTACAAGACCAAATTCAGTTCTTTCTCTTTATATTTGCAGATTGTTCAGTAAGGTTTTGACTTCAAAAGCTATTACTATATATGTATACATGCTATTGCCCATACATGGATGTTTATCAAGCACTGTGTACTCAGAACTTTCTGAGTCTTGTGAAATCCACAGGCATTATAACTCAGTTGGGAATCGAACCCACGACCTTCGACATAAAGCAGATGTCTTACCGTTAGGTCACCAATCCGGTAGCTGGAGGCAGTTCGAATCTCGTGTTTTGTATGGCTAGATAGTTTGTATCCAAGCTGTCTGTAGTACATGTAGATCTTACAAGTACAACCATTTAGAACTTAAGAATTTTGTAGTTGACAACCAATACTTTTTTTCTTTTTAGTTGGTTCCCGCGGACGGTAGCACGGGGGCGCCCTCCGACACTGCATCACAATGCCAAAGCGAGACTCCGTCAGACATGCAGCCCCCCATGGAACGGACAGGTGGCATCGGGGACTCCCGCCCACCCTCTTTTCAGTAAGTATGAAATCCCAGATGAGTCCAGTATGCATGAGTTTCATTTCATTGTTTTTAATACTTAAATACCTGGATTTGTCAGCATTTTTTGCTGAACTCTGGATTTCTTTCTTGAAGAACTCCTATTGCCTTCAAATTTTCTTGTGACATGAACTGCCCATTGGAGGGTGCTAGAGGAGGGCCACAGCCAGTGTGTGAATGTAACTTCATTTGACCATTAAACTAGTTGTGCTCGCTACCATTAATACATCAGAAAGATACTTCCACGACAATACATGTTTCAAATCTGGGCTACTAAAACTTCCAGGGGGCAAGGTAAATGCACAGTTTACTAGCCCGGTGGGCTACTTTATGAATGGCTGAAGTGTAAGGCCTGCACTGTCATACTTGTAGTTTGGGGTTTGAAGGTAACTTCCAGAAGAGCAATTGACCGCTACCAATTTTTTGAATGTGTCTTTATTGTAATTAACATCAAACCCCTGAAAGAATGAATTTATTATTATGAATACAGAATTTGAAAATAAGTAGTCCCCCACCCACCCCCCCCCCCCCCCCGAAAAAAAAAAAAAAAAAAAAACAAAATTTAAAAAATAAATAATTAAGAAAACATTATTTTGAATGAAGTTTGTATTTCAAAATTATTTTGAATGAAGTTTCTTTTTAAAGTAAATCACTCTTGGAATTAATAAATGTGACCCCTTTAAAATGCAGACACTTTCTAGAAAATTGTGTCTGGATCAGCTGTTGTTTCAATCGCCTGACGAGGCAATTTAATTAATCAATGTGCAGATCTGTACATGTATTTACACACATGTACATGTAATGCACACAGAATGTGTGTAAAACAACGCATGCTGTTTTTTTCTCCAAAAACATGTTTAATTAACCTTTCCACCGAAATAACCACCGGAGGTTGTTGTTGAGTTTCTTTGAATCAGATACGACGATTGAATATGGCAGGCCTGGAATTACAATACTGGAGGCCAGCCATGCCCCTCGTTGCCCCTTTGTCTTGGCCTCGGTGCCCCTTCAAAAGTCTCCCATAGACTTCATTAAGATTTTCCAGTGGAAGTGCCCTTTGCAAAATAAAAAATGGCCTTGCCCTCTCAAAGATGAAACTCCCAGGCCTGATGGAAGGAATGCTTTGCCCCAAAGTGTAAAGCTAAACCCTTCAGTTAGACAGTGCAACCACATTATATTTGTTTCCCTTCCTTGTACCCATTGGCATTTTTGACGTTAATGAAGACCTTGAGGTCGAACCGCTTGGTGTTTTGTGTTGCTGTAAACAGCGGGTGGTGCCTGAATTTAACGAATTACTTCAGGTAATTAAAGTCAAGGTTGGGAAATTTTGCCATGGAGAAGAGAGGGAAGGAGGTTTTTAAACAAACTAGCCTGGTTTTATCCTCATTTGTGTCTTGTCTGCTAATTTGTAGTTGAAGATTCTACATAAACAAAGGTCAGGTTTTTCGGCCGATTTGACCTGAAATAAAAATTTACATCTAGCTATTTTTATAATAATAATAATACGTAGTTCATATGGGCATCTCAAAGTGCTCAGTATTTTTTCTGCAGAAATGTGGAGCTATGTTTTTGAAGTAGGAGACGTTTTTCCTTTACATAGCACCATGAAAATGGTTTACAAGGTGCGTGTGGCGCAATATGCTGCCAATCAAACCAGTAACACCTGGGCGAACCCCTTCTCTTCACAATAAATACTCTGGACTCTTTTACGTTCATTCATGTCATTAAGCAACACACGGGACCTACGGCTTTACACGTCCCATCCTAAGGACGAAGCAACAATTGTTAAGTGTCTTGCCAAGGATACAATGTGTCACAACCGGGACTCGAACCCACACTTTGCTGATCAGAAACACCACAGCTTGAGTCCTGTGTTCTTATCCGCTCGGCCACGACACGCCAAAAGTTTCCCATAGACTTTAAGATTTTCCGATGCCCTAAAATGAAAATGGCCTTTCCTCTCAAAGATAAAACTGTAGGCCTGCTGTACATGTATTGAACATTGTACCCTAACCATTATTAACATTAACTACACATGCATGTATATTTCAGTTTAAGTCCATCCTAATGTACATGTGTACATATATCAGCGTACATGACTACACCACCAAACTACATCCGACGACATTTCATTATGCCAGTGATTTCGAGCGGGAAGAAAGAAAAATATATTATAGCAGATCTGGGTCACACAGGTGACCCCTCGGGGTTTTGTATTGTGTCTGTTGCCCCTAGCAACTGCAATCCTCTTTTTCATTGACTATTCATTCCACTTTCGGAGTGGTAGGTATTTCCCATTGGGGCTTTGAGTTTTGAAAAGGTGTTACTTTCCAGTAAACCAAAGTTTAAAGTAAGTGCCTAGTACTTATAATTTAGTGAAACCAGAACACTTGAAAGAAGTAATGAATTTTCCAAGTTTAATACATTAAAGGCCCTGTACACTATTGGTAAGATCGAAAAACACAAATTTGTTCTTAGATTCACACATAACTTACATGATTTAAAGTAAGGAATGGTAGAAAGGGTTCCCAAAAATATTTCTGCCTAAAATGCTATCGTTTCTGAGAAATGAGTAAAATAATAGTTTTTATCACGCGTGATAAAAACGCGATGTTTGAAAAAACAGAAAACACATAAGGGCTCTTTTCACTAATTTCTCGTGACCTTGATGACCAATTGAGCTCAAACTTTCACAGGTTTGTTTGTTCATGTTGAATCACACAAAACATGAACACTGTCTGGGACTATTTTTATCAGCTCTACCAATCCTGTATAATACCTTTCAGGGTACTTGTACATGTACATGTACCTGTTCACAGGCCTGATACTTCATGAAGGCATCAGAGGCAATTGCCTCTGTTGCCCCTGGTCATTTTTTGTCTTTGGTTTAAATGTCAATTTCATCACGCATACTTTTTACCAATTTTTAGTGTATTAAGATATATTTTTTAATGAATTTTTGCTCTTTTTGCTTACATTCTCAAGTGAACGTTCAAAGGAAATCAATGAATTTTTTGTTACTTGAAGTATAGTGATCTTGTCTTCCGGTTGCCGACCGGAAAAATGAAAGAACAGAAAAAAGAAGAGAAAAAAAACTATTAAATTCCATAATTCAGGTTGAAAGGTAAAATGGGGTCATCATTTGATGACATCATTTGATGACATCATCATTTGATGACACCATACATTTTGATGACATCATCATTCAAAGACACCATTCACGAACACCTTGTTTGAATTAAAATGTAACAAAAACTGACTTTCTTGTTATTTTTGTTACTTGTCTCTTTGGGGGATTTTGTTAAGCAGATATTTCTAAATGAAATATAGTTACTGAAAGAAAATAATGTGTTTTTAAAAGTTGTTTTCATGAACTCCGTTGGGAAATGCCCTCCCCATCTTCAGGGATTAGAATGACATAAATCTTTTCTTCTTTTTTTGGCCAGATTACTGTAAAAGCTTTTATACAGGTTTTGTAAGGATAAAAAACATCAATGTTAATTTTAGTCTGAAATCTTATTGATTATGAAGTTCATACTAGAACAAACAATTTCTGTGATATACTTGAGAAAACTGTTTCTGAAAACCTAAAAATGCAACAGCTGATTTTGGTTGTTACAATGAAAATTAAGGACAATGTGTTTACATGCTGAAAAATGTGCATAATATGGCTTTTCACTATTTTCTCCAAATTCACATGGATTAAGCCCAAATTTTCCCGGGTTTGTTATTTCATGTATTAATTGATCACAAAAAAACATGAACACTGTCAGCGATTAATTTGTCAACTCTACCAATCCCGCTTAACACCTTTAATCCAGATTGCTGTTAATCAACTTCCAATTATTCACATATTTTGAGCGGTCTCTGATTTATCGTATCGTTCGAAAAAAATCGTCTCGGCAACCGGCAAATCCAATATATCCACTACCCACTGAGAAAATGGCCACGAGTCATCGCCGAAATACATTGCAGTAATTTGCAATTATGCGAGTTGTTAACAGGTGAGTCATGGTGAGGCAAACTATGACCTCAACACGGCGGAGAGATCCGTCGAGAGGAGCCTCCGCAACGTAGGATGCCTGGTGGGTAGAGTTTAACATGTTTAAAGGAATATAGTGTACACATAAATACAGTCGGAGTGTTGGAAAGTACTATATCAACACGTACATGTACTGTAAACAAATTGTGTGTAAGTATCATACAGGATTGGTAGAGCTGACAAAATAGTCGCAGACAGTGTTCATGTTTTGTGTTGATCAATTAATGCATCACATGAGATAACAAACCTGTCAAAATTTGGGCTTGATCCAACGTACTATAACGACACGTACTGTAATTTTTTTTTTTTTTAAAGTATCATACAGGATTGGTAGAGCTGACAAAATAGTCGCAGACAGTGTTCATGTTTTGTGTTGATCAATTAATACATGTACATCACATGAGATAACAAACCTGTCAAAATTTGGGCTTGATCCAACGTACTATAACAACACGTACTGTAATTTTTTTTTTTTTAAGTATCATACAGGATTGGTAGAGCTGACAAAATAGTCGTAGACAGTGTTCATGTTTTGTGTTGATCAATTAATACTTCACATAAGATAACAAACCTGTCAAAAATTTGGGCTTGATCCAACGTACTATAACGACACGTACTGTAAATTTTTTTTTTTAAAGTATCATACAGGATTGGTAGAGCTGACAAAATAGTTGCAGACAGTGTTCATGTTTTGTGTTGATCAATTAATACATGTACATCACATGAGATAACAAACCTGTCAAAATTTGGGCTTGATCCAACGTACTATAACAACACGTACTGTAATTTTTTTTTTTTAAAGTATCATACAGGATTGGTAGAGCTGACAAAATAGTCGCAGACAGTGTTCATGTTTTGTGTTGATCAATTAACACATGAGCTACATGTAACAAACCTGTCAACATTATTGGGCTTAATTCGTTGTGTGAGTTAGGAGAAAATAGTGAAAAACCAGTACACTTTTCAGCATGTAAACACGCTGTCCTCAATTTTGGTTGAAACAACAGAAATCAACTGATTGCGTTGTTTCTTTAGGTTTTCAGATAGTTTTC
Organism: Pycnopodia helianthoides; assembly: GCA_032158295.1. NCBI lineage: Eukaryota > Metazoa > Echinodermata > Asteroidea > Forcipulatida > Asteriidae > Pycnopodia > Pycnopodia helianthoides. The sequence continues at coordinate 12,989,663 of CM063260.1, forward strand.
TCGGATATGACTTGATTTCTGAGGGAATATTTCACAGAATTTGCTTTTTTTGTAAGTAAACCTTGTACATCAGTAAGCTTTCAGACTAGAATTAAACAATGTTTTTTTTTAATATTCTTATCAATCCTGTGTCATACTTTTAAGATGTCACAAAGCTAATCTGTTAAACAATTCTCTGATTCAAGTGCAAAGCACAGGATTCATAATTATTTGTTTTAATATCTAAAAATAGTTGATTTTGTGGTTTGGAACTGAAAGCTTGCTGATTATAACGTTCGGTACTCCATCCTCGAGATAAACATTTCCGTTTAAAATTCTGTCATAGTTGAAAACACAAGCATCTGAAACCCCCCAGAAATCAATGTTGGTTGTTTCAATTGCAGACAATCAAGATAAGCCCAAATGCATATGAAATCCCTGACGAAATAGAAAAGAGTTTTGCAGATAATATTGACTTACTGAATCTGAGGTTGGTGTTTGTTTATTAAAGGAAGGGTATGGTAATTACTCCAAAAATGAATGACCATTAAAAAAACTGACTCGGTAAGAAGCACTGTACAGCTGTTGATAATATTTATGTGTAACACTTGGAGAAACGATTCCCTTCTAAGGAATGTGGTTTCAGAGAAAGGGATTTGGAAAATTGTCAATCTGAGAAACATTTCATGCGTGAAACGGGACTCGGATCCTGCATTCCAATTTACGGATTCTTCTTCCTGGGTGGACATAACCGCTCCAGATTTCCAGCGATATCTCAAAAACGCTATCATCTTTTGAAATGAAATTTTTCACCGGTTAGTTTTATTGTATATTATCTACTTTTATAAAGGATTAAAACAATCGAACGGTTCCAAAACTAAAGGTTCATACTTTGCCTTGAGAGATAAAGGAGTTAAATATTATTAATTTTTTTGAAATACATGTTTTCTGCAAAACCGACAATTTAACCATAGAGCAAGCTTTTGACAGTCTCAAGTCCCTCTATTACCAGTTGCCAAACTGAAGGATTCAGAAGGACAAGGGCCAGTAGACCCCCTCCCCCCCCTTCCCCCAAAGGCTTATCATTGGGTCAGGCATTCAATCTTATCGAGGTCCTAACAATTCGCTGTGGAATGACATAGGAGAAGAGGAAATTGGATGAGTGATGCCACACTATAAACCTTTATCAAGGAGCGGCCATCTTGGATTTTCTCCCATTTAAGTCAATGTAACCAAACTGAGGCTGGAAGGAGAAACAGTCTGGTTCCTTTTTGTACAATGAATGTTATTATTCATTGCTGGTATTGGATACAGGGAACATGACCAAAACGGTGGCAGCATGGTAAAGGCCTATTAGCCGAACTGCCTTGTTTGTACAGGTTAAACAAATGCGTACATTACAAATGAAGATGTACTGTCTATTTACGCTGTTGTTAAAGGAGTCATCATAATGAGTCATTGGATTAGTTGCTTCTTAAATGTTGATTTAACGTTGCCCACCTCCCACTCCACTGCCCCTTTAAATCTGCATGTCCCAACTGATTGAACAGCCTAGGTACAATGCAATAATTGACAAGTGAATGGTATTGACTGAAGTAGAAGGTGAATTGCGGTTTTTCATACAGTAGAGAGACTCTCAATTCATTACTGGTTTGCAGCACATTGTATTCTTGCGGGTGTGAAAAATGAAGTAAAGCCTGCATAATAAGGAAGCGTAATTCTGAAGAAAAAATTATTCCGCTGGCTTGGATGCTGCCAGGTCACTTCTGAATTTTAGAATTTCTCAAACCTGTACGTCTAAAATGCACAGTGTATAATGCCTATCTTGAATTTTGTATTAAGAAACAAATACTATTAAAAAAGCAAGTTTGCATGGTGTATTGTTATTTTTTTAGGTACTTTATTTTTTGGGGGCAATTTGTTACAAATTGTTTGGATTAAAACGGCTGTTTAAGACCGTGTCACTACTCTTTTATTTTCACTCATATTAATATCTTGCCATTAAAACATTGAACAAAAATTCAAGTTGAGAACAATGTGACAATTTAGCCTCAGCTCGCCTCGACTCTGCGTTGAACCTTTTTTCCATGTTGAGCGCTAAGTAGCTCCCAGCGCAAATTAAGAACTTACGCACTTAAGTTTCAACTATCGCATGCAAGTTTAGAACTTGCACAGCCAACCTTAAATTGGGCTGTGAAACTTGCATGCTCTTCGCAATCATCTGATACTCCCCTTTTTGACTCAATTTTCTCTTGAAAACAACCTCCCCCTGTTTATATCGCAGGTTTAAACATGGCCACTATGATCTCCTCTCCACCAATCCGAATGAACGAGCTGTCTCGGGTGTTTGTGAATAATTGTATGATGAAATTTGTTACAATCAAAGACTAGTTTCAATGTTTATCAAGTCGCAAGAAGAAGTGAGGAGTTCTGATTTTTGTGGTCAACGGAACCAGAATCACCTAAAAATGTCTTTTATGATGGTTTGTGGAAATGGAATGAATATTTGTGCAAAAAAAAAAACACATAAAGTGTGCACTCCCTTTAAATATTTCACCAGTAAGAAATCGGCTGATCTTTTTTTAGAATACGCTCAGCAAGATTGAAGAGATTTTCAGCGAGACATGGACAAGGGATTGAATGGAAATTCCTTCTTACAGTGCCTTGAAACTTCTGAGCGAGCTCGGGTGAAATATTGTTCACAGCCGCAGTGAGCAATTTGCACTCATGTGGTGGGGAGGGGGGGGGGTAGTGGAGAGAAAAACTGTCAATGCGGACCACCCCTTGTGGACTTTGACTAGTAAATGTCTGCGCAAGAGAGGGAGAAAAAAATATGTGCATTTTGATTTTGCTGTCTGTAAAAAAAAACCTCAATCGTGGTGATGTCATTGGGCCATAGCAGAATAAATGTACGTTTCAGGGGCCTCTAATGTACATTATGTAGTCTAGTGTTGATTTTTTCTTGGAAACTGAATGTGAAATTTGATTTGGTTGAACAAAAAAATTTGACTAGAGGGGATTTGAACCAACACTCGATTAAAGTGTGAGCTCACCAACTGAGCTATCTAGCCCTATGTTGACGGTCTCCCTATTTTGTCAACATCTTAATGATTTAGAATTTAATTTTTTCTAATTTTAATCACTAACTTTCTGGAGTCCTTCAAAATACTTAGATGGTTTGGATGATTTCAAAAGATTAAAGCTTGTTTTACAATCGTCTATTGGGCGCACTAGGGTTCCTAATGTACAAAAATCTTGGTTAAAGGATTGCGGCAGTTGAGACCGTACAAAACAGATTATACGGGAAACAATTTCGTCCAGCAATTTTTAGCAAAGCAAACTATTTTGACTGGACATGTTTGTGTACATTGAATGCTGAAAACTGAGTGGCAAATGAGATTCTTGAGTAGCACCTGATACAGTTTGTGTTCGCTGCAATCATTGACTGGTTGATTTTGAAGGTTTTGAGAGGAATATAAACCCAACTTGAACAGATTCAGGAAGTTGTCCGCCATCTTTTGGGGGCTTGTATTGGGTTGACACTAAACACACAGTTTAACATACGTGTACATGTAGATTAAAAAATCAAAGTAAGTTCTAAAAGGCATGTTTCTCAAAATTTACCAACAATAAAAATAGTTGGCGAGCCTCGGTTGGACCAAGGACCGTGTTCTTGTCAACAAACGTTATCTACCCAGGGTTTGGGTAGTGTACCTCCCCCTCATCAATTCATATCAATGCCTCCGACTTCAAATGACATTTATTACTTGGTGATGTGAGTTTAATACCCTGACATGTGTTGATGTATAATAATTATTATATGAGTCCAATGTTGAAAGCTTAAAGGGGTGGTTGAGGTCATGAAAGTGAGATATGTAGCTGTGCGGTGTTGGTAAGTAAGAACTGATACGTTAGAAGCGATGCTAAAACTAGGGTTAAATTTAGTTTGCAAGGCTCAATTTATTTAGTTATTTATTTTTTTTGGGGGGGGAACCACAAGACTGCAGGGCTTGCAGCTCAAAATGTTTTCTTATTTTTGAGTTAGTTTCGAAGGGAGTAGAGCTCCTTCGGGCTCGACTGGACCACTTAGCCAGAATCCAGTAAATTTATGCATAAAAACTAAACAAGTGCGGCAATCCAGCTTTTTTTTCAAATTTACGAAATAATCATGGCGTTCAAGACTGACCATGGACACTTGCCAGAGTCCAGTAAATTTAGCATTGGACAGTTTACCTTAAAACTGAACAAGTTCGGCAATCCAGACTTTTGTAATTTACTAAATTAATCTTTGGCTTTTCAAGTACCAATTCCATCCTAAGTTAATACAAAAAAGGAAAGAAGTAGTTGTAGCTGCATGTTATGATCGTTAAAAAAAGAGAGAAATTGTCTTAATTTTCTAGACCTGTGGGTAGTTTCTTGAAGCTCAACCTCTGTTCTTGTGGCTTCTTAGAACTCTTTGTTTAGCATGCACTATACCCCTTTAACCTCCCCCCATCCCTTCCCTCAGATGTGTTGATATGTTATTACAATAGAAGCCTGACTGTTGTCTACCATCAACCATCCATCTTGATGGGCGTGCCCTCTCCTGCCTTAGGTACACAATGGGATGTTACAAAGTGCACATTTTTTTTTTTTTTTTCATTCTGGAAGGCCGTGATAAATTAACATGTTTGTGGTGTCTAGATTTGCTGTTTGTGTGGGCGGGATGGCTTCGATGGCAGGGACCTTTTTCTGTGACTGGCCAGCAGGACCAGTGTGCTCGTCATGATCCCGTCAGTTTTTTCAGTTGTCTCTGATTTTATATTAGATATACAAAAAAAAACATTTAAAACTGCTCTCAAAACTCATCTTTTTGAAGTAAATGTTGACCAGTGATTTTCAACATACATATTCTTGTCCCTTTCTTTTGTATTTCTCGTATCGAGCGAGCGCCATGAGCCCCTTTTTTGGCAGATACCGGTGCTATACAAGACTCCATTATTATTATTATTATTATTAATAAATAGGGATGCTTTTTAACACTGAAATAGCCAGCCAGACCGCCTGGAGACAATTCTTACTGGTCCTCGGGTGTTTTAACTGGCATTTGGCCTGCGGACCCACTGTATAGGACAACGCTGTATGGCTAAGAGCATTTCACCTCAAGTTGTGCTCCAAAATTGTGTATGGAATTAAATGTAGTTGTATTCAAGTATTTTTATATTGTTTTTCACAACTGTAAATTTTTTGGTAGACAAGTGTACAGATCATTTTAAATGTGACATCATCCAATGTTTTGGGATTTTGACAAAAATTGCACTTGAAGGTTATCAAACACCTTTTACAACAGTTTAACCGGAGGTGAGAGACTTCATTTTTCCCCCTCTCATTTTCATAAGGACTCTATCTTGGTAGTGCACGTTAAAGAACCCAGAGTACTTATCGTGGAACTGGTGGAAGAGTAGGGGTTGACCCTGGTGTTTCTGGTTTACATTATCACAAGCACCCTTGTTTACAGGTTTCCTCAGGCTTGCGAGCTACAGTACGTGATGAAGTTATTATTATGAGGCATCCTTGGTTTCATCACCAGACTTATACAATAATAATAATAATGTGATCCCGTTGGAAATTGAGTGAATCTGCAAACTGAATTTGACCTTGGAGAGTCCCTCCCTAATTATGGGACAGAGTACACATGCCTGCAGTCAGCTGAACGTTCCGAATCTGCAGCAGGAAGGTGCAGCAGGAAGGTCGCCAAGCTCTCTCCTCTATCTGACTGGCCCTTATGAAAACATCAATGGTGTCTGCCTGCCCAGTAATTTAATTTCAGACAGGTGTTAATGTGGGCTTACCAGTTATGCAGGGGGACTATGCGTTTGTTACCGGGATAATTATGATGGACACCTCGTTAGGCCCTCGTGTGTTTGGGCTGAGTCAGGGACAAGTCAGTCATGGAGAAGGACGACCCGCTGAGATTAGAATTGGAAAAACGAGGGGTTAGGAGGTATCTGTACGGGGGTACAGGCTTCCGGGGGGAAGAGGCTTCCTTGCTTACTGGAATCAATCGTTGTTTCGAGACATTTACTTAAAGTGATCACGCCTCTGCAATAACATTTTGCGAAGTGACTTGTAAAGGAAATCAGACCTGTGAGAATGTCACCGTTCCTTTTGATCGGGGCCCAATTTCACAGAGCCGTTAAAGCACAAAATGAAGCTAAGCGCATCAAAATTAGGCTTACCGGAATAAGGTTACCGGCTAAAACATCTTTAAATGTGTATCATCTGTGACTGGTATTCTGTTAAGAAAATTGTTGAGCACTAATTGTTGCTTTAGCCATGTTAGCAGCTCTATGAAATATGGCCCAATTGTTAAAGATATGGCACTATCAGTAAATGACAAAACAAAATATGAAAAAGAGAAATACATGTAGCTCTACAGTCCAAGAATCGTTCTGAGTTATAAACCTCTAAACGGAGATTTTCTTACAAATTTTACTTTGAACTTTGTATAGTAATGTACTTTACAGTATTAACCCTCCTACTGTCAGTGACTCTTGCCAACATTTTCCAGTGAGTTGACCAACCATTTGAAACCATTCGACTGCCAAGGTTGTGTACGTGGCACAACTGTGCACAGAACTAACTGTGTACTGTGTACATGCATTCCCTCATGGTATCATATTTCAGGCTGGCATAGTTTATCTATCATTAAAATGGTCAGACAGCAAGAGGGTTAAGGCCTGCAAGCCTGATATTTCACGAAGGCAACAGAGGCAATTGCCTCCGTTGCCCCTAATCATTGCCTTGGTGCCCCTTAAAATGTTCTTATAGAAATTTACAATTTCCAAATAGAGGTGCCCCTTTTACAAAGGAAAAAAACGCCTTGGTGCCTTTGTCCTTTCAAAACCAAAGGATCAGACGTGGGCCTTTATGTACTTTCCATGGGCATTGTATATACATTAGTCTCTTGTGTCAAATGTGTGCAGCTGCGCATGAGCACAGTCTTTATGTGTGCACGTCAAACAATGCCACTTTTGTTCGTCTTGGAACATAATTACCACCCCCCCTAGTTTCCATAGCGACAGACATACCAACACTAGCCAATTTTGATTCTTAGTCCAGAGTTGAAGTAGAAGAAAAAAGCACAAAGAAAGAAAAAAGAAGGAAAAAAAAAAAAAAAATCCAGCAGCGCTAGCTACATCACATCTGTCATAAATTGACGTGTGGACATTAGGCATGATGGTTCAGTGAATCAGAGCCTGTGCATCAATATGAGATTGCCATTTGCTCCGTCTGCATCATTCTGGTTACAGTCGTGGTTGGGATTTTTTTGATTTCGATATTTTGTTGTGTTTGGTTGGTTTGTTGGCTGGCCTTGGGCGGAGAGTTTTTAAACTGTGTATGGCCTGCAGATGAGAGTAGTGGGCCTTAGTGCTTTGTTTTTGAATGGCAGAGAGTTTTTAAACTGTGTATGGCCTGCAGATGAGAGTAGTGGGCCTTAGTGCTTTGTTTTTGAATGCCAGAGAGTTTTTAAACTGTGTATGGCCTGCAGATGAGAGTAGTGGGCCTTAGTGCTTTGTTTTTGAATGGCAGAGAGTTTTTAAACTGTGTATGGCCTGCAGATGAGAGTAGTGGGCCTTAGTGCTTTGTTTTTGAATGGCAGAGAGTTTTTAAACTGTGTATGGCCTGCAGATGAGAGTAGTGGGCCTTAGTGCTTTGTTTTTGAATGGCAGAGAGTTTTTAAACTGTGTATGGCCTGCAGATGAGAGTAGTGGGCCTTAGTGCTTTGTTTTTGAATGGCAGAGAGTTTTTAAACTGTGTATGGCCTGCAGATGAGAGTAGTGGGCCTTAGTGCTTTGTTTTTGAATGGCAGAGAGTTTTTAAACTGTGTATGGCCTGCAGATGAGAGTAGTGGGCCTTAGTGCTTTGTTTTTGAATGGCAGAGAGTTTTTAAACTGTGTATGGCCTGCAGATGAGAGTAGTGGGCCTTAGTGCTTTGTTTTTGAATGGCAGAGAGTTTTTAAACTGTGTATGGCCTGCAGATGAGAGTAGTGGGCCCTAGTGCTTTGTTTTTTGAATGGCAAGGCAGTTTTTACCATAAAGGAAATGGCATTCATCTTGCCATCACAGACGCCACAAACTCACACATTGTGTCAAAACCACGGAATTCTGCGCTGACGGTTCATAGATGCGGGCACTTTACATTGCGCTGTAAGCGCAGAATTCCGGGTTAGGTACATGTAGCACCATGAAATGGGACCGGTGTGTCCTGTGACATCCCATGTTTATGTAAGGGCCACAGAGCCTGGACTTCAGGCAGCCTGAAGAGAACGGAAAATCACACCTTCAAGACTAGCACCCCTCTCTCTCACACCTCCAGTTCAAACTCCAATTGGAGTATTTAGGAGGTCTTTACAACCAAGAACCAAGCCACAATTTGTGCAAAACTTGACCCAAGAAAATATCTTACAATCTTTGTCCTCTTTTTGTACAATCCTTGATTTTGTGTGGTAATTACAGTATGATACAAATAGATTTGCAAAAAATAGTTAGTGGCCTGACGTTTTTGGACTGTAGCAGAGTCTTTCTCTTATTTTAGCCTTCGAGAAAGACTCTGCTTGGGTCCAAACGTCAGACCACCAACTAATTTTTCACTTATAACATACATGTAAGGTCCTTTTGGTTGGTAAGCAGTTTGCAAACTCAGCTAATTCTTTTTTCTCACAATCACATGTAGATTTATGCGTACAGTATGACTAGTGTAGTCATATTTGTGCGTACAATATGACTAGTGTAGTCAATTGCCTGCCAGGAAGTACCCTGGAATGTATGTACAATGTCACTCAATGTGTAAACAAGATGACGGTCTGTTAAAGCTAATGTTTGTTTGCCGAGTTCATTTTTATTTTATTTTTTCTCCAGCAAATGTGTGATAGTTATTTAAATTGAAAATGTAGAGCAGGTTTAAGGGTAATTATTTGCTGCTCTGACTGATCTGGCACACGGAAAACGCAAGGAGACATTAAAATTTAAACGACTTCAGCTCCTGTGGAAGCCAACAAATATTTCTGACTTCAATTTTTGTTTAGCGTGACATCTGAAGTCACCACATAACTTCTCAAAGATATTTTTTTGATATAAATGTTCACGTGGTATTTTTATTTTATTTTTTTCGTAAACAGTGCGAATGCAGCTGGCAGCACTGATAAACTCAGCGACACAGAAACGGAGTCTGTCATCAGCTCAAGACGAGGTAAATATTAATCGTTTACTTGTTGTTTTTTTGGTGTGTTTTGTTTACATTTTCAAAAACAGGAAGCGACAACCAGACGAATTTACTTCAATTTTGTTATTGATGCTTAATTTTTTGTACATGACTAAAGGAGCTTTCTGAAACCCTACATACTGTACAGGTGTACAATATGTAGGAAATATACCTTTCTATTGTTGATAAACAAACCCTGCTGGTTGGCATGGCCAGCCACATGTTAGCAAAACATTCATCGTATGAACAGATGTTACCAATGTAACATTTCTGCAAATTTTCAATTAAAAAGAATGCATCCCATGATTGGTTGCTTTGTTTCCAACAAATTCATCACAGTCTTTGATATTTGTGTAACATTGTTACAAACTGTGGCTATCTGTTGTTGTTTTGCATTTATGGCTTCCCATAGTGTTCCAACCTTGGCCTGTGACGTTGCAATAGAAAGGTCTTATATTATTCAACAGAAGCTGAGGCTTAGACATTTATTGTCATGTAAGTTTCGTTTGTCGTTTGTTTTAGTTCGGTTAGGCTTTGGAGTTTTTTGTTGGAATGTGAGATTTTTTTTGGGGTAGTAGGTTTTTGTTTTTAGTTTGCTGCTTTTCTGGTTTTGATTTCATTTTTCTGTCATTGTATTCGGTGTTGTTTACGTTGGGTACCATACACAATGTTGACAGTATGTAAGAAGTGAGTCAGCGGAAAACAATGCCTGTTCCATCTTGGAAGAATCGTCAAACCTCCAGAAGGTGGTTTTTTTTTGGTCAAGTCGGAGATAATTTACGGTGTTACAAAGAGCGACTTGTTTTTTTTTTTGTGGGAGATAATTGTGTCAGGGTATTGAAATGTGCCACCATATGAAAGTGTTAAAAAGAAAAACCGCTGCAGTACATGTTGTTATCTTTCGTTTGTGTCTGTCTGGCACTGAAAGGATCGTTAAGATAAGAATATCATGGGCAGATTGAAAATGTCTAGTCTCTTTTTAATGTGTGTAATGTGTGATGTTCAGCTGAAACAATTCTCACTTGTGGTGGCGAGCGGTCTACTGCGCCGGCCTCAAGTTCTAACGGTTCAATCACCAAGAGTGTGGGTTCGAGTCCCAGTCCTGACACTTGCGTCCTTGAGCAAGGCACTTAACCATAACTGCTTCTCTTCACCTAGGTGTATAAACGGAATCCTGAAAGGGCTGAGACAATAATGTGTTGGATTTACCCCTTAGCGCTGATTTAAGCAGCTTGGGGTTGTATGCTCCCCAGGGAGCTAAGAAAGTTGGAGGAATGGTCTATCAAAGTATGCCCCATGAACAGGGATAATAATGTTGTAAAGCGCCTTGATCTAGCTACTAAGATTGCGCTACATAAGAACCAACTTTTATAATTATTATTATTAAAATGAAACGCCTGTTATTTTAGAGGCAACACTACTCAGGGATGAATTTCCACCGATTTTTCCCCTTAAAGAAAATCAGCAATGTTGTTAATTTAGGCCATGAATCTCATCCAAGAGAGGGCAAGGCCGTTTTCATTTTTCCAAGGGCACTTCCATTGGAAAATCTTCAAGTCTATAGGAAATTTTTTGAAGGGGCATCAAGGCAAGGGGCAACTAAGGCCATGGCCTCCGTGTAATTCCAGTCCTGTAGTAGCCTGAATGAGTCCGTGAAAGTTGAGATACATAGCATTTGCAGATCGGCCTTCGCAATTTATACCAGACATTATTCAAATCTGACTCGCAAACGGTTTATCCCAAATGAAAAGTGTGTGACAGAAAACCTTTACAGCAAGTATGATAAGATGCATTCAAGCTATTAATTCACACAACTGTTGTATTATTCGTGGCCCCTCTATAAAAACGCAGCACATTGCAAGAAGCGGAAAATTTAATCTTGGATTGAACAAAACTTTAAAATCGATTCCCAACACAACAGAAAATGAGCCCCCAACTCTGACAAGATGCAATTAAAAACGACTCCTTTGTTGTTGTCGAGGCACTTAATACTAGAAGGTGCTGCTTTTTTCCTTATACGGAAATCCGAATTAAGATTTTTGTTTTGGACACAGCTTCTCCGATTAAAGGAGAACTTGAGCTGAAGATTCCAGTGATTGGTTTTTTCTAAATATAAAGACTTTCATTAATTATGGATGATGTTTATACCGATATTTGCTATGGTGGCTGGACGCCGGCCGCTGCCTTTAAGTACATGTAGTGTGCCGGCGGACCCCGGCCCAGTGTATTTTAAGTCGCGAAGGAAAAAATTAGAGGGGTGTCGGTTACATACCAGACTCGGCTCTCGTGCCCCCGGAGAAAATCTTAAACAATTCAAACTCGGCCCATCCTTCGTAATCTAACCTATCATTACCATGGGCAACTTCACAATTAACGCACAAAGAGACGTTAAAAAACGTGGATAGATTTTGATGTCATTTGATATCGGTCGGGGCACCATGGGGGGGTGGGGAACACAAAAAAAATGAAGCATCGAAACTACAGTAGGACATTGGTTAGTTTACTTTTTCTTTGAGTGGCGGATGGTGGGAAATATCTTCGGAGAAAAAAGCTTTCAAAGTATCATGTTTTGTAGGACTGGCGAGAGGCATTGGGGGGGGGGAGTGGGGCGTATTTTGTGTACATTCTTGTTACATATCTGCTGATTGATGGAGTACACGTCTGTGCCACTCAGCTTCGCTTCATAATGAGATCCTGCATGGATAGAGATTATCGTATTTGGCATTTAAGTAAAATCCATTTATCTCCTTTAACCTTCCTGTCATTTGACCAGTTGATGCCATTCATTTATATTCCAACATGTGCTGTACGGTCTGTACATTTTTGTACAGAGGATTGTTAGCTCATTCCTGAATTTCGATGATCAAATCAAAACGGCATTGAATTTTGACCTTTTGACTGGGAGGATGAAAAAGTCCTCTTTGCAATGTACCAGACCCATTTGTTGTTGATGTCCGACGACGTCATGTTTCAAATTTCACTCTGAAAGAGTATGAAATAAACTGGAATTTTTACACCATTAGGCCTATAGTGTGAGGTTAGAGACTTACAAGCCCTCCCCCACTTTCATGAGGACTCTATTTATTGGAAAGTGAGTGCATAACAAAACTTTATTTGACCTTGGAGCCCCTCTTTAAGGGCTCAAGGAGTACAAGTCTACCCACCCTGTGGTACAGCACTCTGGTCTAGTTTTTCAAGCTGGGGCTGTCAGGCTTCTGACTAAATCCATAGAGCAAGAATACTAAATCCAGCTGGGTCTCTTAAAGCCCTTTTCACATGACAAACGCAAACTAGGGCATTTGTAGGGTCCTTGGTTGTACTGGTTGTCTTGACCATGAACGTTGGTCTAACTCAGATATGGCGCAGAAACCAACCTCCCGCGTCAGAGAACCTTTGTCTATCGGGGTGTCAAAGGTCAACATTGTTTATCGCCCATTTTACTGGTATCCCGCACAGCCAGTGTAGAATCGCCATTTAGAGGGAAAGACAACCAATCAAACCAACACATGTTTTGAGAACGGTAAATTTCACGGCATGTTTTGGAGAAATTAATTAGTGCAGACTGGTCCTTTGTTTTGGCTCCACACACAACATCCATGGCATCTCTAACAAAGATATTTCCAGGACGATCGGCACAAACGATGTGTACTGCGTCAGCATAGTGAAGGTTCGGGTGGAATTTATTTTCCTTTCCTTTTTATAGGTAAACACCAAAACAGAGCAACATGTACTGCTACGCTTTTTCCCGACTAACTAGATAATCGGAAAGAGAACGTCTGGTCCCAAACTATCTCATTTTGTGAAAGTCTTCCTATTTTTAAAAGAACAACAAGATGGCGTCTCCCGGTGACCTTGCGGGAGTCTGCCTAACCCTCGGAGGCATTCCATTAGTATCTCAAGAACTCATATTCTCCCCGTCCTAAATGAATGTTTACAGATGGTAGCTCCCGTAGGGGCTGCCCTTCCCTCACCCTCATTCATTTGTCAACATGTCTGAGACTTCTGAGAGGGATTTTTTTTAAGCTGTCAAGTTTAAGTCACCCCTAGTGAAGTAATGGAATAGTCGACTCCATCTTGCAACAACCCCCCCCCCCCCCCCCCTCTACCAACCAATGGATGGGGCACTGACTGTCTGGGATTGCAAATTACTCCTGGGGGGAAAATGGAATCTTCCAGCCATTAAGAATTTTGTAAGATGTCTGTAAAGATAATTCACAGTATTGGTAAATGATGAAGAATGAAAATCTGGGTCAGATTTTAGTGGCAAAAACAACAAAATGTTCTTGTTCTTTCACCGCCTTAGAAACAATTTAAAAACTTGTCGATTTTTTGGCGATGTCTAATATTTCTGTGTTACAAAATCTTAAAGCAAGGAAAGTATTTTTTTTTTTCATCCATGATAATGGAACCCAAAAATCTTTAATAATACAATGTCAGAATTTTTTCATTTTAAAATGTAATTTAAATCCTAATTTAATTGAAAGGGATAGCGATTGCAAGGGTCCTTAAATTCAAGAAAAATTCAACTCAAGACTGGACAAGTTCGCCGGGCGTGTGTTTTGGTTCTTAATGTTGACTTTCAGTCTGATGAAAATCTTTCAATTCCGTTGAGTAAAATTCCCATGATACAAATGAGATAAATTTTCTCCTAGAATGTTTATATTAAAACGGTTCAAATTTTAGACTATTAGTACAGGAACTTTTTTTTTCTTCTCATTTTTATTTTGGTCTTGTATTCAAAATTATGGTGCTTTGATAAGCTACAAGCCCTGGGCCCAATTTCATAGAGCTGCTTAAGTACTAAAAGTAGCTAAGCACAACAAAATTATGCTTACCAGAATAAGGTTACCAGCCAAAATGACATTTCACATGTACAATCTGTGACTGGTACCCATCCTTTTTTTGCTTAGCAGAACATTTTAAAGCAATATTTTCTGCTTAAGCAGCTCCATGAAATTGGGCCCTGTGGTCTTGTGAATTCCCCCCCCCACAAATTTTTTTTTTTACAGCCTTGAGTGAACCGTTTTTTGGCAGCTTTCTAAAGACACATTTTTCTTCTTGGAATACATAATGTCAAATGCAATTGTTGCATAATGTTTATTGTCATGGCTGCTCTGTTCGGGTTACTGGCCAGTGAGTCATGGGTGTTTGTTGACTGGCCCCCTCCAGCAAGTTAACCAACAATACGGTTTACGCTGCGCTGAAACAAATAAAATTGGGCCATGTGCATTAAGGGAACATGAACCCAAATCATCACGACAGCTGTTTGGGTTAGGTCGGTATTGCTGTCAGGTGGTTGGGGTCGCCGGGGGTCATATAAACTGTGATTGGACGAGGATTTACAAACGAGGTGTGAGGGATGGTGTGTTTGGCAGTTGCTCAAGTCTCACACTTTAGTTGTCATGTACTGTGTGATTAAAGGGGCCTTCGGATTTGGGCGCTTTGGGCTATAAAACGCGTTGATTGTGAAATGAATTTGGTTGGAAAGATGTTTTAAAAGTAGAATATACCTGTAATGATTCACACAAATATCCTTTGAAAATTGTGTGGTTTTCCTTTTACTTGGTGAACTAACATGGACAGTAATTTTGTGGAGTCAAAAATTTGGTTCTATGAAATGGCGGACCAAAAAAAAAGGAAAACCACACAATTTTGAGGGATATTTGTGTGAACCATTCAATCTATTTTTAAAACATCTTTCCAACCGTAGTCCGAAGGCAACGTGCCCTTTAATTAATGCACAGATCCGAATGTGACCTGTGGAATTCTGAGAGCCCCCCCCTCCCCCCCAAAAAATGTACCTGAGGCTCTACCCATGTTGTGGTTGATGCAGGTGGGGCTTTGCATTGTATGGACTCGAAAATGGGTGCTGCTGATGATGTCACAGTATTGACTAAAAAAGCAGATATTTCACTCACCTACATATACAATGTACACGTACACTGTACAAAAATGTAGGTATTCACTTGCAATTTGGAATAGTCAATGTTTACAAAAATTGATATTTTTCTCTAAACTGTGGGTGGATAAGTCAAAAGAAATAACTGAAAATCGAAATTCAGTTTACAATTAAAATAATAGAACACACAAATTTGTAAGGGGGGAAAATGCCAATCACACTCTTCCAGATCCTCTGTCATGTCTGTCCGTGCTGTCTATTGTTATTGGTCAACCTTGTTTCGAAGGTTGACTTCTATGCTTGAAATTCCTCAAGAACAAAGTTACATGCTGGAAGCCAGGAAAGGCCATCGAAGAACCCTGTCAGCTGGGAGAGCAATGGTCTCAAATATCTGAAAACTCCAGAGCTGGGAGAGCATTGGTCTGAACTATCTGCTTCATTTGAGGCATTACTTTGTTCTTCAGTGTATAGGGTGTGTTAAATAGTCTGTCGATATTTAAAAATCTAAATTTGGGGCGGGTGAGTCAAACGAAAAATCGAAATTTGTAATCATTGATTTCTGTGATTGGCCCCTAAAGTTACATGTATGTGGACAGGAGGCGTGGTTGGGGTGTGGGTGGGTAGGGGTGTTTGATTATCTGGTCTTTTGTCCGAGGGGAAATTAAAACATCACAATGTGTTTATGTGCAAGTGCATCTTCCGCTGGAATAATTTGTTCTGTGCAGTACTTTTACACTCAAGTATTTGAATTTGTCTGTGTTCAACCCCCAAAACTATTTAAAAATCTACCCAGTCAGTTTCCCTAGTGATTTATTACTTGAGAAAGAGATAAATTGTTGCACTATTCTTCGGATTTCCTCTCATTCTTGAAGCGCCAAATTTAGAACTAATTTTCCGGCGGACAAATAGCCTGAAGATTTGTGAGTGCAATCTCGTTGAAAAAGGAAAAATTTGTTTGTGTGTATTTTGCTGTCATTTTTCTTGTTGAAGCTTGTTGAAGTGGAAACAACTCAAATCAAGTAAGGTAGTGTGGGGAGTATGTGTGTGTGTGTGGGGGGGGGGGTATGCACAAAAGATGATGCTTGCAAATTAGGCCTACTACATTGTGTGTACTGTTCAATGCTTGCCTCCACAAGATACACACAAACAAATTACAGACTGACCAAATCTAATGTATTCGCTGGTTGGATTGCACATGAAAATTCTTCCAGCAGCGATAAAAGAATCAGGAATTTTTGGCTCGTACACCCACAATGCCCTGTGGCAAGAGACAAGGCCGTTGCACTACATTGACATGTTCCTGTACAATTTACATGCAGTACTTTTCACATTCGGGTATTTGTACATTGTTTGTTTGGGTATTTTTTTTTGAAGTGTTGCAGAAATCTCTTTCTGTCGAGGGAGGAAGGGGGAGGTCTTTTCTGTTTGTTTCGTAGAATGTCAGAGCTGCCAACTCTCCATGATTCTGCAGAGTTCCCTGGAAAATAAATCAATCTTTCCATGTTCTGATGAACACATTCGACGATCTCCCTGATTGTGGAAACTTTTTCCCTGTTGTGTTGAATGTAATTCTAAATATCTCCCTGATTGTTGTGCAAATTCTCCCTGATTGCAAGATGCAAAATGTTGACAGCTCTGGAATGTGTTTAATAAGAAAAAACAGCTTGCCTTTGTCCTGATATTTATGTTGTTATTTTAAGTTTTTCTTACATGTTTCTTTCTATTGATGAATTGCCTCATTATCCAGGTATTTGAATATTCATGTAAACTCTGTAATTGAACCAACTGGACTTACTGTTAAGGCCCCCCCAAAAAAGGGTTCTGTTTCCGGTTCCCCGACCGACCCTAGTTTTACGCCGCGACTCTAAACTTTTTATTTGGCCTTTAAAAAAAACGGGGAAAAAAAAAACAACTGTGTGAAGTGCATTCAATGGGCTTGCGCAATCTGCAGATTGCGCACATTTTTGCAAAATCGGCCGCTTGAACTGCCAATCTAAAGAGCGCAAACTGAAGATTGCGCACAATTTTGCCTAATTCGTTGTGCAAATCCGTTGATTGCGCTCAACACAAGAACGATTGTGGACGTATCGTCAATCGTATGGGAATAAAAAAAAAATGCAAAATAAAAAAACTTTCCGACCTACCGACCCTATTTTTAAATGACATGTAATCGGAAACAGAACCTTTTTTTGGGGGGCCTAATTGTGACAACAGTTTCACGTCAAATTTCTTTCTGTTTTTCTCTCTCTTTTTTTTCGGTGGGGGGGGGGGTTGGTAGTTGGTGTTCATTAAAGATATGATTCAGCTATTGTTGGTGAGCTTTTTTTTACATGATGTGTCTGCATACATTCTGGGTCAATTGGATGTGATATGGCTGTGGGGTATTATTTTATGAATGGGTGCATCGCAGGCTGTGTTGCAAGATTAACATACAAACTCCACTGTGTTAACATAGTGTACCGTGCACAGAGGGAGTAAGCACGGAAGCTCTTACAGCAGGTCACACTGCCTTGTCAAGGGTGTGTAGCGCCCTCTGCTGGTGAACTTTCTTCATGTGGATTTGTTCTGTTTTATGTAAACATTGCTGAGCACAATTGTATACAATACAATGCATTTAATGATCAGTTACACCATGGAGGTAGCAAGCTATTTTTCTTTCATACATAAGGGTATTCAATAGATGATAAATTTGCATCGGGGATAAAGAAGATTATTGGTTTTAACCTCAGCACCTTTGTATGTAAAGTACTGTACATGTATTACCCGGTACTTTCCCAGTACTGTGTACTTTCCCAAACTCACGACCTTTGCCATTCTAGAGCAGATGTCACTGCGAATACAGAGTTGTGACATCAAATTCGCCTCGCATTTGCATAAAGTATGAATCGGGCTTTAAAGGCAAAAAGTGAAATAAGCATACATTGATTCAGAGCTGCCAACTCTCCCTGATTCTGCAGAAAGTTCCCTGAAAATAAACCAATCTTTCCATGTTCTGATGACAAAATGTGAAAATCCCCCTGATGGCGTCCCTATTATGTTGAATGTAAACCTAAATATCGCCCTGATTGTTGTACAATATCTCCCTGATTGCAAGATGCAAACGTTGGCACGATGGCATGTATCCATCAGGCTTGTTTAGAATTGAATAACAATGACCCGATTCCGATTGAAACTGCAGAAGTTTCTCTTTGTGTGGTCAAACAAATGATGGATGAAAATTGAAAGAGTTTACATTTGTTATTTCCTAAACTGATGACGGACAAGCAGCTTTGCACTTAAAGGGAAACTACATCATTGGTAATTGCTGGGTTTTTTGGGTTGTTTTTTTGGGGGGGAGGAAAGGGGAATTTGTGGGGTAGGATTTAAACATGAAATATGTTCCAACCGACCTATTTACATTTGTCAGTCTGTGACTGACGAGAGCAAATGGTAACAATTTTAAACCATCAGACAGATCTTGTTGCATAAAAACTCACATTCAAACGATGGTTGGATGACCATCGCTTCAAAATGATAAAATTACAAAATTGCATTTTTCTGTAAAAGGAATAATATGTACTTTTGGTCATTTTGTGGTACCTTGGAAACTGTACATTTGTTTCATGTTTGCAAATGATTTAATCTACCTTTAAGTCATTTTTAACGACTCAAACGATCAGTTTGAAAGTCAAACGGAAAAAAGTTTCAATTGTCATAACGATAACCTAAGACTGATGGAATTGGGTCACCAGATGGTAAAGAAGATTTTTTGTGGAAATCTGTTGACGGATTCACATTCTTTAAACTAACAACATGTCAGATGGAATCATCATTGAAGATGTTTACGTGTTCATGTGTGCCAATATCACGCTATCAGAGCAGGGCCCAATTTCATGGCTGTGCTTACCGCCGAACTCTGCGCCTGCGATCACCATTCTTCGCTTACAGGGTAAGCGCCAAGTTTCTGCACGAGCGTAAGCGAAGAATGCCTACAGACCGTAGTAATGTGGAGTTTCCACGCGCACAGGCTAAAAATCCATGCTAAACTGTGAAATATGCTTGACGTAATGTACATGTAAGCGTGGAATTTCCTGCTTCCGATTTTTGCTTACGGAAAGCAGAGCAATGCAACTGGGCCCAGCGCACCACTTTTGGCCAATGAAAGGTGTCCTCAATGACCTCAGTGGGGGTGCTGTTTGGGTCTTGTGACGTCGTATGCTAGGGGTAGGATTGGTGGTTAGAAAAAATGTCGTAATGGATTCTGTCTGGAAGCTCACTGATTAGAAAATCATTTTGATGGCCTCCTGTTTCGACGACACTGTAGAGTCCCTCTCAAAGTCTGAAATACCAGTGTCAATCCTCAAGGGAAATGTTTCTGTCTGAAATAAAATGGATAGGTCTATTAAAAAAAATGAACATGCGCAACATCACTGACAAAAACATATGCTTTTTCTTTGGTTGGTTTCACTTAAACGTGACTGCTGAATTTGATGAGATTTTTTACAGTTTGGTTGAATGGTGTGATTGTTGAAAAGTAAAAGATGAAAAATAAAAGGGGCACAGTGCCTTCGAATCTCGCTGTTTGGAATTACTCTGTTGTCCTTTTTAAGAGTTGTTCATGCACAGAAACACCTGTGCAGTGTTTTGTAATTAGTGGGGAGTGATTAAATTTGACTGTAGAAATACAACCAGCAGAGCATACAGTCCGCCATTTTGTGGAGTCAAAAATTTGTTTTTACAAAAGAGCGGACTGTGTTCTGTCATGAAGTTACACAAAAATCACGCTTCAAAGGGATTATGTGTGCATTATTATATTCTTAAGCACCCAATCCAAAGACAATGTCCTCATGTAATATATTCTGATAAGAAAAATGTACTTTCCCTTCATATGTAGTAACATTAATGTCGACAATTTTTGAGGTCGTTTGAATCTTTTTGACAAATATTTGTGTGAAGGGAATGATTTACGAAAAGTTTTGGACCAAGAATTATTGAGGAAGGACTGAGGACTAAGGTCTGTTCCTTATAATTGAAAACAGCGTTTAACTGTAATCTACATGTAGAGTGATTAACCAAGGTGACCAAATAATGGTGTTTGCAATTATTATTTATAAAAAAGAACCTGGATTGAATAAAATGTGGTTACACTAGTATAGACATCCACTAACTTTGGTTGGTTTAAAGCTGGTGTTAACAACGTAATTGTGTGTACAGTTTCTAACCTGGTTTGATTAAACGGGGTTAACCAGTTAACGGCGAGTACGCCCTCTGACTTGAATTGATAATGAAGTTTTAACTAGTTTGGGGTTGACACACTCTTTAGTAACTTGGATTAATTAACCAGGGTTAACCAGGATTAATCAATAACCCGTGCGTGTCCTTTTTATGACTCATAGGGAGACATCAAAGTTCAAGGAGGGACAGACATCATGATGGTTGTAAGTTTTGACATTTTTGTTTGATTTTCCGTTTCGGGTTTTAGTTTCTGGGGTGCAGACAATAGACCCTGTAGTTCTCATTCATGTATGCTTTTTACAATTTTTTGCCAATTTTATTTTTTTGAAAAAGTTGCTTACCTCTAGCCTATAAAACTGAAAATTTGGGCCTGCTTTGCACATTTTGTGAACACAAATGCTAGACTTTTGTAGTTTATAAAAGGCACTTGCAAATTCACATAAAAAAGTGTGTGCACAAAACTCAATACTCATCACATTTATTACATTGCAACAACTTAAATGCAATTTATGAACTGTCAAAGACTGGTAGTCAGTACCCTCCAGTTAGTAGTTACTTTTTTTCCATACAAGCACTCAAGGCACCAGACGTGACAGTATCATTTCAAACTGAACATTGTGGGTCACTCTGCTGTCTTTCTGCTCTCATTTCCACGACATACATGTAACACTTCATTAATATGCGCACTCTCTGAATATTCATCACTTCATTAACATGTCTCCTCAAAGCACAGCTTCCTATTTTACAGGTGGTGGTTTCTCTAACATTACTAACTGCAAAAATGAACTTCTCTTTCAGCATTTTTGTGTCCATTTTATTTATTACTCTATTCTAAAAAACATTAAGTCGCCCTATTGCCAGTCATTTCTGCTCACACTTGTGTGAAACATACAATACATACAATACAGTAAACATTCCATGGACAATACATGCAGAGGCAATTTCTACAGGTTTCTGATTTGTAAGCTAGAACGGAAAACATGGTTTGATTTATAATTTTTTTTATGGATTTTAAGTCGTACAATGTATCTTTCATCTCCTTTAAATGTGGGGTCCTACATGTAGATTGTTTTTTGTCAAAATTTATAAAGACAGTTACCATGGTTACAATAAAAAAAATCACATGTGAAAGTTTCAGGTGAATATCTACTTGCTGAGAAAACAGCCAAAAAATGTCTTAGTATTTTTCAAAATTCATCCACATTGAGTGAGGTGACAGCGGTTTCCAGCATTCGCGAACGGACACCAACCCTCTGAAATCTGAGAAACGATTCATGCATGAGTTCGTTTCTCAGATTCAAATGTTTTTGGGGGGTGAAAACATTATCTAAACCATATTACTTTGAAGGGAATCCTTTCTCAGAATTGTTTGTACTGTCAACAGCTGCAGTGCTTTTCTTCCAAGTGAGCTTTTATGGTCATTCATTTTTTGGGAGTATTTACCAATCTAATTGACCCTATATTTAAACATCATTGAAAAAGAAAAAATTACCATTTATTTTTCTTCATGAGGTGAAGGTTCTCCAAACATTGAACATCATCTTCTGCAAACACATTTTAATTGTGTGCATTCCAAAACTGAACCGAAAAAGATGTGTTTACAGCCACTCTGGCGAAAGCCAAAACCACATCCCCACCAGAACTTCAAAAGGGATCCATTTGGGAAAAAAAAACCTAACAAAACAGTCCAAGGCGACAAGTCCGTCTTAATTTTCATATCTGCATAAACAAAACAAACAAAGGCAATCTAGTGTGGGACTATCAGATTTGCTTCTGACCAAGAAGTGTGCCCTGCGGGGACAGATGGTCCAAAGGTCATGGGAGTCAAATGGGTGTGATGTCACAGGCACTGTTAAGAAATCATTAGAATAGTGCAAGTAGAGGTGGGGAGACTTCTTGCTGAATGTGCTTGTCTGTGTAGCGGCGATTGGAAGCAACTCGGCATCGCTGTTGGTCGTGTTCCCCGGGCACCTTCATATTAACTATTAACCAGTGTTTTAATCAAACTAATGGAGCCAGACTATGCTAAACAGAAGCCTCATTTTATGAATGAAAGTACAATGTAGATGGGAAACGGTTTGCTGATGAACAAATAATATTAGACATGTTGTGATCTATTGCTGTTTTTGATACTTGGATTTGTGGTTCGGCTTTGGGCTCCACGCGGCTGTTCGAAGTCCGGTTCTGAAAGCACACGTTTTTCAAATAAATGACGGAGTATAAGCCAGACCAAGCCCAAGCCATGGTTTTGAAAAGGACTCAGGATTGCCAATGAAAAAGCAGTGCAGCCTTGTAGTGATGTTTCCGTACATCTTTGTGATGAGCACTCGGGCCTGGAATCTATTTTGATGGCCATTTTTTTATTTTGCAAGGGTCACTTCCTTGCGAAATCTTAAAGTCAATGGGAAACATTTGAAGGGGCACCAAGGCCAAGACCAGGGCAACTGTATGTGGGCCTCCATTTAATTCCAGGCCTGAGCACTTAGACACACCAAGAAGCACTGCCAGATTATTTTAGACAAGCCCCATATTGGTCAGACTTGTGTTGCAATCACATGATCAAAATTGCCTGGTTTGCATGACACAAAAATCATTCGGTTGGTCACCAGGGGTTTGGTTAGCCGGGATTGGACGTATGTCAGCAAATCGGCAGTGTGTGATCTTGAGCTTAGATAAACTTCACCAGCTCATAGCGCTTCTTAATCGAGCACTCCTGTTCCACACCCAGTGAGTGCGATTACCAGAACAGCAGGTCTAAAACAACATGGCGGATGGAAAGTTGCCATACCGTGTTAGGATTGCTGGAATGATAGATGCGTCATCTCAGTCTGATAAGAGCTTTTTCTTTCTGTAAATAATGTCGTGCTGAGAGGGATGCTTTTAATACGACCTTTGGTCTAGAGATGGGTTTTAGAGATGGGTGGGGGTGATGCCTTTGACACACCCACTGCAGGCCTGATGTTTCAAGGAGGCAACGGAGGCCGTAAGCTTTTTTGCAAGTCAGATTTGAGTAATGTCTGGTACAAGGACTTGCTGACATGGTGGTAGTCACACGTTACCAACTAATTTCAATTCCTCAGACTATAGAGACAGTTGCTATGTCACATGATTCGGGGGCAAGCTTCTGCCTAGGTACGTAAGCATGGTGAGAGATGACTTTCACCCGTATGCAATTCTGTATGAATGTTGGCGCTCTACCAACTGAGCTATCTAGCCCTGATGTTGGCAGTCTCCCTATTTTGTCAATATCTTTGTTCGGGGGTGCCAGTTAGAATCCATTCAACCTGTAACTGCCATATAGCCAGGGATCACACCCAGTCAGTTTCCCCTTGTGGTTTATTACTTTTTATAAGTAACTAAACAGTTGGATGGAAATTTACCGACGTTTAGAGCACTTCAGTTTCAGCCCGTCACACTTATCGCCGAGGGTGATCTCGTTTATATTTAAGTTCTTAATAATGGAATGGAATTGGAAAATTTTGACTCTGTTAGAAAAATAATTTCTGTCGTCTTTCTTAGTCAGTGAACCGTTTACGACGTTTTTGTAAACACACAGCAAGGAATTTGAGTGTCCTCTAACATCTACAAACAGATGTGAAAGTTTTAAAAGCAGAAAAGTAGAAATTAATACTTGCACCAATCCTTCTTACAATTTCAACAAGAATGGAAACAGATATGGAAGTTTTAAAAGCAGAAAAGTATAAATAAAGACTTGCACCAATCCTTTTTACAATTTTCAATAAGAATAGAAACAGGTGTGAAAGTTTTAAAAGCAGAAAAGTAGAAACAAAGACTTGCACCAAGTCTTTTTACAATTTTCTATAAGAATGGAAACACATGTTTGCCAGATCTTTTGACATCAATTGTCCTCCGCTCTGTATTCACCTTCAAAGAAACTCATTGTTCTTGTAATCATGTTTACAAAAAATCAGATCATTTTCTTGAGGCTCCGCCCCTTAACCCTATTGCATTATTCATGACCAAACTGTGGGTGGCCCTCCCCAGTTTCTTTGGGTGAGTTTTGTGGGGAAAGTTACCCGAGCCACCGTGGTGCCTTCCTTTGTGTCCTTGGTTCTATGACACTGAACTGTGGTTGAACATGTGTTGAGAGGTAGGTCACCAGACCTGTCACTGTCATAGGGTACGGACTGGTGTTTACGGATTGAATACAGCTTGGCTGCTTTTGACACATTTTTGGTTTTGTGTCCGCCCGTTGTCCGCAGTTTGGGTAGTGGTGACAGATTGTCTGCAAATGCCAGGCAAAGCAAACATGTTTTGTCAATCACTAAACTGGAATATGATTTCTAAAGTATGTACAAAATTGCTGTATGCTCTTCTTTTAATTCGACTGGCTCAGAAGAGTTTTGAAAATGGAGAGTGTTACCTTGAACTTTCACAAAGATGGTTGTGATGTTTTGGCGTAATATCTGCATAGAAATCATCAGAGAGTTGGAGAATTTGAAGTTCGCTTCAGTCCGCGTCATCAAACTTTGGTTCGGTAATGGATTTCTTTGTGTGTGGAAATATCTGTGGAGATTCATCTGTTGAAGTCACCATTCGACTGAGTTTTCGCTCAAAAAAAATAAATGAAGAAAGTTTGCGAGAAATGCCGGCGCTTTTATCGAAATAGGAACATAGCATTTCAAATGAGTTTGCATCAAGCCGTCAAGAGTTTCTCACTAGTTGTGGTTGAAATTTTGTTCTATGTTGCAGTTTGTTAGATGTCATGACAAGATGCAATACTCAATTGGTTTTTTGTCACATCAGTATTTGAGAATTTGTATTGGATTGTGGCTGCTGATTTTGATCGTCCGTGAATTCCGGAGTTTTGCTCTTGAAAACGTCAAAAACATCTTGTGTTTATTTCAATTGAGTTTTCCTTTCTACCAAATGTACCTCGGATATTGGCTGCAGTTTTGGATCTTCAGGAGAAACAGCTTGGGAAAAATTATTTGAAATACCTGCTCTTTATTTTGTTGTAATAGTAATTATTGTAATGATTTGTTCCAGGTAGTTTTAAAGTTTGTGAGAATTGTTGCCAGGATTCTAGAGGAAGATGCGTCTCAGTGTTGTACATTCGTGTATTCACAATTTGTGTGATCGTGGTTTTGAGAATGTGGAATGTTTAACAGTGTGATATATACAAGAATGATGGTTTTGCAATTTGTAGTTCTGCATAGCAGCTCTTCTTAAAGGTATTGTACAGGCTTGGTAGAGCTGACAAAATAGTGGGAGGTGGTGTTCATGTTTTGTGTAATCGACCATATTATACACAATGTACATGAAAAAAAAACCTGTGAAAATTTGGGCTTAATCTGTTATGCGAGTCCGGAGAAAATAGTGAAAAAAACCATGCACATTTATCAGCATAAACACATTGTCCTTTTTTTAGTTGTAAAACTGAAATCAGCATCTCCGTAAATTTTGTTGTTAGTAAGCTTTCGAAATAACAATGTTTTTTTCTTACGATTATGTAAGTCCTTTTTGTTATGAGAGAAATATTTCACAGAAATAAATGGTTCTAGTATGAACTTCACAATCAGTAAGCTTTCCGACAAAAATTAAACAATGACTCTTTTATTCTTACCGATTCTGTATAATACCTTTATTGGTTTAAATATTTTGATGAGGTTTTGAGAAATATTTCACAGAAATAAATGGTTCTAGTACTGTATGAACTTCACAATCAGTAAGCTTTCAGACAAAAATTAAACAATGACTCTTTTATCTTACCGATTCTGTAAAATACCTTTATTGGTTAAATATTTTGATGAGGAAATTTTGGGAAATATATTTCACAAAATTAAATGTTCTAGTACTGTATGAACTTCACAATCAGTTAAACGCTTTCAGACAAAAATTAAACAATGACTCTTTTATCCTTACCGATTCTGTATAATACCTTTATTGGTTTAATATTTTGATGAGGTTTTTGAGTTCCCTGAGGGTTTCTGTCATTTGAGTTCAAATTTCAACAAAGGAGGTTTTTGTTGTAAATGTTTACCATTCAAGGCTTGAAGTTATTGCTGGACCACAGGCCTGAGGTCGTTGCTTACGTACATGGTTTACAATCGTGCATATCATCAGACTCATACGTGTATCCGCATGAAGGCAGTGGCGGTAAGTCCGAAGTCTTGACGGTGGTTTTTTTTTTGGACGCCCGTTGCCATGGTAACAATCTATATCCCAGACTTCCTTTGCATCCGACAATCTAAAAAAAAAAAAAAAAAAAAACTCTTAAGATTCTCTCCACTCAAACGGACGGCAGGCTCGATTGCATCGCCATGGTAACCAGACAATAACACTTAATGGCCATGAGTAGATGATATAAGAGAAGGGACGCTTTAAGCGTTCATCAATGCTGCGTTTAATCTCATGCTCTTCTTTTTTTCCACCTGATTTTTGTGGTTGCTACGGTAACGGGTTCAAGGCGAGGCTAACCGTGTATCAGGAGTTAGAATCGGCAATTAATTTTGTTCTACTGTGCGCTTAAAGAGTAATTATCGAATCAAAGATATTCTCGTATTTGCAATTAAATACAAATTATCTGATTTTGAAAGCAGATTTGTAGCCCGTTGTTTGCACTATATAGTGGTGGCATATTCATTTTGGGATCAGGGATTCGATCGAATTTTGTTAACTTCGTATAATGTTGAACTTAAGCCGTGTTATGGGAGGAAAACGGCCATTCAAACTGACGAGTTTTGAAGAATCTCCAAAAGGAATATCCATCGAACTCGTGGTTGTGCGGGGGAAAAAAACGCAGAAAAAGAACCTTGATTTTACTTGAAGTGAAGTAATGGGAAATGTGCACATGTGTACGCATCGCACACAACTGTCAGTTAATGATAGGTCTTCATTGACCTCAGTGAGGGCGCTGTTTGGGCTTGTGACATCACATGCAATGGGGTCTGTAACCAACTTCATACAGTAGAGCTTTTTTTAAATATTGTGTCCGAGTTCAGTTAGATGCAGGAAGTTGTCGGTGACGGCCAAATGTATTGGAGTGACATCTACGGATGTACCCCGCTGCGCATAGAATGCGTGTCATTATTCAAATTTGCTGCACCATTTGGCTAGGAGAGACAAATTAAATTACCCCAGACAACCGCAAGCAGCTCTGTGAACCTTCAGTGCAGACAATGTCCTGTCAGGGATGTTAGCTTTTGTGTGGGAGAATTACTCCAGTGTAATTGGGCTCTTTTGGTGATAGTGTGTCCCTCCATTGTTTGGGTCCAACCTTGGAACACAATACCCAGAGGGACCACAGGCTTGTTGGGAAAGAGCTTAACCCACAAAGGTACACATCAATTATTGACTGTGGTGTGATGGTTCATCGTTAAAGATTTTGTTTAGAAAAGAAGAAGAAAATTACATCTCTCTTTGTGATATGTTGGGGGGGGGGAAAGTATGACCTTGGGCGATTCTGAGACCGATGCAAGAGCACTATGAAGGGGACCTTTTTGTTGTTGTAATTTTTCAATGTTATTTATTTTCTATCGCTGATTGTAAATCCTGCAAGGGAGTTCAAACTCAATTCCAAGCCTCAACTCAGAATTTTTTTTCCTCAGAATTTAGACATAAACAATCTTTCAATGGTTAAACTGATCTTTTGGAGAAAATAATGAAAAAAAAACAAAACCCTTGCTGTATAGAATTGTGTGCTTTCAGATGCCTTTAGAAAGGCTTTATGCCTGAAGCCTTTCTCAGATTCAAACATTTTAGTGAGAAATTTCCTCTCAAAAACTACATTACTTCACAGGGAGTCATTTCTCACAATGTATTATATCATCAGCAGCTCTCGGGTGCTCCTCACCAAGTACAATTTTACGGTAATGTATTTCTTGAGTTATTACCAAAAGTATCCACTGCCTTTAAGTTCAAGGAACTTGAAGCTCGGAAACACAACAACTCTGTTTTGGGAGAATAAAGGGAGTAGGTGACTATCTGAAGACTGTAATCCAGCACTCTATTCGGCGTATCTCAGCTTGCAATCTTCATCTAGCGGTTGTACACACCACCCCCAAGGTGTTATTACAGGGGGTAGGGCTATCTGTAAGAAAATAGGAAGTAATGCAGTCGGAAATATCTGTAGAGTTTTTTTTTCTCCTGTGTATCAGTTTTTAGCGAGGGGTGATTTGGATGGGTTTACTTACACACGATGACCACAGGAATCCTCAATGTGGGTTTCGGATTGGTTTTGATGATGGGATACCCTGAGATGAACTAGTTTCAAGAGCTAATTTTCAAACATGTCAAGTCGCAGAAATTATTTGTGGGGACCTAGTTTTTTTCTCATTCCAGTTGTCAGTGTGATGTTGTGCAAACTGTCTAGTCGCTCTGAAGTGTTGGCCGGAGGCGAAGGTTTGTCCGGCTGTAGTGATGGTTTTTCTTTGGATACTGTAACGTTTATTTTCTTGTTACCAGACTACTCATTCGACGTGAATTTAAGATTGTTTACTTTACTTGGCTTGTGGCTTATGACTTGCCTCTCAAAGAAACAAACCAACCCCCCTTATAAACAAACAAACAAACAATAAATGAAAATACAAACAAGAAACAACAGCAAACAGAACAGAAAATAATCTGTAAAAAGACAAAAAAAGGGTAGTGGTATGAAATAGAGACATTGAAATACTGAAAGTAAAATGGTCGCTAGCCTGCTTCAATGTGTCAGTAGTATTCCAAAAGTTGTATAAATATACTGTGGTTTTGGGGGGTTATTTTAATACCTGAAAGCCGACCGTGATGCAATTTTAAAAGCTTAGTGTGAAACCCTTTATAAGAGGGGAGGCTTGTTTTCAAAACCAGCTTTCTTATAAATCTCGTTTTTGTTACTACTAACCCTAGATCTAAACGCAATAAAACAACCCAAAAATACCCCGCTCTGTTTAATAATTCCAGAGCTGGTTTCCTGGGACATGAATATCCGGTGAGGTAAATCTGTCACCGTTTTGCTTTTGGATGTCAACTGTGGCCTTGCTAAGTGAGACACAGTTGAAGGAAGAGACATTAGCTGTTAACTGGTAACACTCTGTCAGCTAAAGTGACATATTTATAGGGTAGATGGGACATGCCATAAAATATATTAAAAAAAAGAGTTCAGTAATATCAATTGCTCTTTAGTCGTCTATCTATAGAAAGTTAAGTATGCCTTCAGGAATGAATAAAAGTCGGGCGTTCTAGTGAACTTCATGAGGTTCTGTAAACTTGGTAAATGCTGAAGGGAAATTTGTATCTTTGTGGTAGAACTTCGTAGTTTTTAACAGATGTTGAATTCACACTGAGGATAAAGAGTATTATTTTGTTTTACCCTTTCACCGGTGTTTCAGTACTTCACAGAGTTCTGTGAAGAAAAAAAACCCTACAGAACTGGAAGGAGTACTGAGTATACAGTGCTTTACACACATCTGTGAAAGGGTCAAATTAACTAATATACTTAGTTTTTTGGGGGAATGTTCGGCACTTCGGTACGATGTTAGGAATTCAAATTGCAATCTGAGTTTATGTCAAGTGGGTACCTTTTCATGTGCAGTGAAAAGTGAGTATAAAAGACTAAGGTCTGAGACTTACCAAAAACCCAGCCAAGTAGAAAGTTTTTTTTAAAGACTCTTTTCTAGATTTGATGATGATTTAAACAAGTCTGAAATGGTTGGGAATGAAATCAGGTGTTTGTTTTGTTTGAGGAGTAGAGAATTTTCAGAAGTCACTTTTGAAGTCTCCAGATGTAAAATTTGTGGTTAAGATTTTTTGTCATTTCCAACAACGAGGGTGGGGTACCAGTGAAATGTAATGTCTTGCATGATGAATTGTTTTCAAATACCAGGGAAATCAGAACATTACACAAGGGCTTATCAGTCCATTAATCTTATCCGCTAAAAAAAATTGGTAAATATCTGGCCTCTTGTCCTTAAGATAATTTAAACTAAAAATTAATCAGCCTATCAGGGGCTTTCTCGAAGTCTAAAACTAAACATAAAAATAACAAGATTTGAGAGTGTTTTCATATCTTTGTACTGACAATTTGTACATGTACATGTACATACTACAGATGTACACTGCCTCAGATAACCGTTTTACATAATGAGGTTTTAATCACATGACCAGAAACTGGCCAATCAGGAGGCCTCATTTGCCCTCCTTATGCTACGCAGACCCATATGTTTCCATCAGTCCCAAAACTCATTTGTCACATGACAGCAGGGGGTAGGGGGCGCCCCACCATGAACCTAATCGCTGACATTACCAGTGGTTAAGGATCGCTGAGTTTGGAGTCAGCATGGGAGCTTAGACCAAGGGTTGGAGTCAGGAAATGATCGTGCCATCTGCTGATGAGGTTTTTTTTTTTTTTTTTGAAGTGTGGGCTTTTTAAAGGGTTGGTGTGCAGGCCTGATGCTTGGTTCTTGAAAGGGCAAGGGCACCAAGGCGTTTTGTCCTTGGTAAAGGGCACCTTTCACGGAGGCCACAGAAGCCTTGGCCTCCGTTGCCCTGGTCTTGGCCTTGGTGCCCCTTCAAAAGTTTCCAATAGACTTCAAGATTTTCAAATGGAAGTGCCCTTTGCAAAATAAAAACGGCCTTGCCCTTTGAAAGATGAAATTCCAGGCCTGCCTCTATGAGGAAACTGTAAATTTCTATTGGAACATTTCAATCGTACGCGTAGTGTGATTAGTTACAAATCATATTGGCAGAGAATCAATTTGTTTTTATATACACTGTAGGTTCTTGAGAATTGCAGAACTTTTAAAGACACTGGACACCTTTGGTAATTGTCAAAGACTAGTCTTCTCACTTGGTGTGAGGTCTCAAAATCAATTCAAATATTTTTCTGAGAAATGACTTCTTTCTCAAAAACTATGTTACTTCAGAGGGAGCCATTTCTCACAATGCTTTATACTATCAGCAGCTCTCCATTGCTCGTTACCAAGTGAGTTCTTATGCTAACAATTATTTTGAGTAATTACCAATAGTGTCCAGTGCCTTTAAAGGGGTTTGTTGTCTTTATGAAAGAAATATTCACAATTTCTGTTGCATGCCGTTAGCTGTCCTCACCAATACCCATCAGCCATTTACCTCGTACAGTTTGTAACACTGTCCTGAGGCGTGTCATAAGATACTTCTAGGCCTAGTTTTTTTGGTCAGTGGGCTTGACAAGCCGAAGCGACACATAATAATTTCAATTTCGGATCACTTGTCACATATTTAGTTCCCATTTATGAAATCATAATACCGGCATCTGTTAAGGGTCAGTGTTTGTGCAGCAAAACCCCCGTGTGTGCGTGTTCGTGCGTGTGGTGGCAGAGAGAAAACTTAAACTCACATCTTTCAACTCCTTAGTTGTGGTTTTTTGGGGGGCGTCATGTGTTGCATATTTTCTTTACCTCTCAACTGAAATCAAAACTTTGCCATCTGTTTTTGTCAATATTTAGAGGAACTTTGGGTCCTTCGTTTAATCAATTGAGGCCATGCGTATGTTTGGGTTAAGTCCGTTGAGTGTGGAGACATAAGGCAAAATCATATATTAAAAAACATGTTTAGCGTACTGCCTTTTTGAAAACAAGGAGGAAGCGGCCTTTTTTTTCTCCTTCTTTTTTTTCAATGGCTGTGTGACAACTGGCCAAGCTATTTTTCAAGATGGTTGCCAGCTTTTTTCTGTGTGGTCTGTGTGCTAAAGTAAACAAATACGATGTTATGTATTTTAGAATTGATTTTTTTTCGTCAGAGATCGTAAAAATTTATCCTTTATAAAAAAGGAAAAAAGGAGGCGGCCTCTAAAAAGGAAGCGGGCGGGGACGCTAAACATGTTTTTGTTTTTGTTTAGCCTATAAGTGTCTGACTTACAAGATATTTTGTTTCTTCCACACCTGGTCGGGTGTTCTTGCAATACTTAGTTATCGCCAGGCTTGCCTGAAGTAAAGCTCTCTTTATTCACACTTCATTTAGATCATCTGTTTTTTGGCTAACTGTACTGTCGTCAGGTGCTCAGCAACAGTCCCGGTCACATGTTTCATATTTTTGTTTCCGTCTCAAAAAAGAAACCGAAAAAACTGTGTCATCGGTTCTGTCAATATTTGAAAAAGCCTGACCTCTTTGTAGTGAAACGTGATGTTCTTTTCATGGGTCTGATCGGCGGTTTTTTAGTGGAATATTTCATCTTGTGTCCCGTCAGTCGTCAGGATGTCTTCCCCTAGGGGTTTTAAGGAACCATAACTAAACTAGAGTTTTCTGTCAACATTAGTATAGCAGATGCCCGTAGAGAAACAACATGTGTGGGACGGTATCTACTGAAGTTGCATACACACTCCCCCTGACCACAGTGTACACAGCTCATCATCACTGATGTGGAGCGAGGAGCACCTTATAAAAGAAACAATCTTGATCTGCAATTTGCAACGACCCCTCTAACACCCGGCCTGACCCCCAAGGGCGTTCTGAAGACGATAAGCAAGTACTCATTACAGATTTAAGACCCACTCTGGATGCGTTAAAGCAGGGTCTCTGTGAAAGTTTTCTTCCCCGGCAAGTTTGTTTTGAGGTGTCTCAACTGGAGGGAGGATAAGGGAGGGGATCTAAAGCAATCATCCGTGAGTTGAATATAGATTCCAACTATATAGGGAGCCTTCAAGAGAACAAGCACACACCTTTCAGTGGAGTGGGAACACCTGCCTTATGGAAGTATTTGTTTTTTCCCCCCTTAAACAAGAGTGGTGCTACACTGAATATATTAATAGTCTCTGTGTTGGACCATAGACTGGACAGTTGAATCCTTTCTGTTGGTGTTACGCAAAGTCCATTTTGACAGGATGTCGTCCGGTGCCTGTGCAGCATCTGGGATTTAAAGTTTCAAACAATCACTGTATCAGGTTTGGCAAACAGGGGTTTATCAGCTCCATGATCAGATGATCGGAGAAAAAAACTGCAGAGAGATTCTTTCAACTATCTTGCCTGCACAGAGGGGTAATCTTATAAGTTGGCGTCGACGAGGTCTGTGAGTTTGTCCTGTCTGCAGCAGAGATAAAAATGTCACAGAATCCCAGAGTAAAGAGATCAGTGTTTATTCAACAACACTGATATGAGTGTTAACCTGTGAGGATTTGGAGTAATCGTTGTTTAATCGTCATTCAATGGATCAACATCGGGAACAGTTTTAGAGCGATGCAAACAACCGGAAACACGATGAGAGTTTCGCTTCTGTCTAGCTTATGTCCCTTACTCCTCTGATTGATATCGACTTCTGAAACTTGCAGTGCTATAATAACTAAGCATCGTCAAAAGCCCTCTTTAGTCAGCGTCCGAAAAACAGTAACCGTTGTATGTGAAACAAATGACTCTGGGTGCCGTTCTGATGGGGAACGCGGAGATAAAGTCGCCTGGGTGCTTCTGCCTTCCCACCATACTCTTCACCCGCTCTGCGAAATGCCACCCGCGGAAGGCGGATCTGCGCTACCAGAAGTCGGCCGTTGAGTTGTATATTCATGCAAATTGCTGCCGAAGTACGTAAAAATTGTGTACAAAGATTTTGGTGGTTCTTTTAAAAAAAAACACAATGGGTGCCTTTTCAATTTAATTGTATGTTTATTCTATATATTTATTTATATAATTTGTCTTTTTTATTGCTTTTAATTTATTTGTTGACTTCTTGGGTTGGGCAATAGGTAAAAGGGTATCAATACAGAGTAGTTATTCTTTCTACAGTAGCACTGACAGCAACTTGTAAAAATGTAAAATATCTTGTCTAAATAACTTGTGTGGATTCTCAGGATTTTTTCCTGATTTCAGGATTTTTCAGAAAAAATCTCCTCGAGCCTTCAAATTTTCTTGAAAGGAGTAAAGCAGTCACCAAAGGGAGAAATACATACACATAGTCTACATTGTGTCCAAACCAGTGTAGTTTTGTATGGTGGTGCGCAGAGTCTGTAAACCTCCTGAATTGTAACATCTGAGAGGTTCAGGGGTATAGAATGAGGGGGGGGGGGTGGCCAGACCAGCAAGCCATTTTCCAGGTCACAGGCATGCAACTTTTCCTCGGATCAGCTGATTTCCTCTTTTTTTATTCTCAGTTTTACCATTCAAAATTGAAAAATACTGTACAAAATCATTGAAATTTTGTAATTTCCTCTTTTTTGGTGAAGTTACAGTTGCATGCCTGCCAGGAATGTTCACATTCGTCAACTGGCCCTGTAACAAGTGTAGGCCTAGTACATTGTTGTTCTGTTTCTTTATGGACAATGTACTTGATTTTCTTTCACCACGGAGGTCACTAACAACTTCTGTATATAGACCATGTAACCCGTGACATCAAATGTTTACAAAAGAGCCACAGAGCCTGGACTTCCTGCAGACAAGATTTGCACAAAGCTTAACAGAAGAGAATGTTAATTCTCATATGGAAATTGCGTTTTTTTATCAACTTTTGATATGAAGAAAGGAGGCACATCTCAATACTTGCTATTTTCATTTACTCTTCAATTGATGTGGAAATTGTGACACAAATGTAAAATTTCCCATAATGGCCAGTGCAGTATGTCACTTGCCAGAAAGGCCCTGGAATGTACAAGGTCACTTTTTTTGTAATCAAAGGTTACATGTTCTACAATATACAACCTTTGTACATAACTATCAATATGCACTCAAACCTAGCTTTCCCAGTTTTTCATTTTCCACCATCTAACCACACTTAAAAAAGCCAAACAGTTTAAAGCAACCTTCCTTTATCACTCACCCTCACCCCCCCTACCTCGGTCCCCCTGACCCCCACGGCATACCAGCTCACTGCAGACCCAGCAAGGGTTATCCATGCAAATAATCAAACAAGCTCATTTCCCAGTCCCATCACTCACCGCGTCTGACAAGGTGGTCATCCTGGTGTGGTCTTCTCACCACATTTGATGTCAAGGAGACGCGGTGATGATGTCTGGGTAGATTTCTCAAACTGTCTTGTGCCCAATTTTATGGCGTTCCTTAACATGGAAGTCTACGCTTTGGGGGGGGGGGGCTCATGAGCGCGTATTCTGTGGTAAAGTGTGCCATGAAAATTGGTCCCTGTTACCAGCTAAGCATGCTCAACTTTATTCTTGCTTACATGTATAATACTAATGTCGTTAGACATTAGCAGGGGACCAGTATCAAACAGTAGTAATTATAATATGCACACCTTGGGCTTAGCTTTTCTTAAAGTAGCCCGCCGGGCTAGTAAACTTCGCATTTTACTTGCCCCCAGGAAGTTTTAGTAGCCCAGATTTTAAACATTTACTGTCCTAAATGTATCTTTCTGATGTAACAAAGGGAAACGTTGTGATCGATACCATTAAAGGGACACGTTGTGGAGTCAGAAATTTGGTTTCAAAAAGGCGGGCCAGGTTAGTTCACAAAGTAAAAGAAAAACCACACAATTTCAAGGCATATTTGTGTGGATCATTATATTCTACTTTTAAAACATCTTTCCAACCATATTCATTTCATAATGAAGCTCTTAAAAGCTTTTTATAGCCCATATTGCCCAATCCAAGGCAACGTGTCCCTTTAACGGTAGCGATCACAACCAGTTTAACGGCCAAATGAAGTTACATGAATTCACACAATTAAAATAAATTAACACATTTTAAAAACGTGTTATTTACATCTGAAATGGAAGAGATAAAGCCTTTTAAACAAGTAGGTTGCACAGTTTTTTTGTCAGCCCACAGGGCAAGTTGAGAAGTGGTATTTACTAGCCCGTACCATTTTTTGCTGAACAATGCATGCCGGGCTAGTGTTAAGGGTGAGCCCAGTTATGATATTTTGGCTGATGATTTGTGCCAAGCAAAACAAATTTAGCTGATTACCATCTTTCTAAATTCTACCCCAAATTTTGAATGCTGAAGTTTCAGGTCATACCCCAGTAGCCCTTTTCCTACGGAAATCAAATCATTAAACATGTCCAAAACTTGTCCAAAGAAAAAACGATCAAATTCAAGCCAGTTTCCTTTGAAAACAAGTTGTAAACGTTTCTCTGTATTTTCCTCCTCTTTTTTCTTTCTTCTGAAACTGTAGTTTCTCGTCCGAAGAGGGATCACCACCGAAGTGGTCATGGGTACGAGAGCTCATCGACGATCATGAGCAGTGACATTGAGTCCACAAGTTATTTTGATTCCACGGACGACGACAGCAGGTAGGAACTAAAAGTCATTAAATGAAACTGCACAGACAGTTCTTCTATAATTTGAAGTTTGATTTTCAGACATTTCTTTTGACCCACCTATTCACAATTCCGAAGAAAAGGAAATCCACATTTTTAAACATTGATTATTCTGAACTGCCCTTGATTATTATAAAGCCCTGAGCGATTTTGTTTTGATAAACTAGCCTGATGACATTGGGCCTGGTGAGTCCCTATGGTACTCCCAGTACAAATCAAGAGTGCATTTTCTTAAGAACATGCCTGTGAAAATAGAGTGAAAGGTCAGGCCACAAGGGAAGGATCAAGATGGAGGTAACCTAAAAACCTTGCCTCGGGAATGTCAACATTACAAGGCCCAAGATGAGCTGCGAAGTCTCCCTCGGTCACTATCTGTGGGGGGAAATAAGAGACAGGTCAGATGGGGTGGGGTGACCTCTGGGTCATGACCTCTGTGGTGTGTGTGGACCTGTGTACTATGTAATGTGTCTTGTATAGCCCTTTTCACACTACTCTATTCCCCGTGGGCAACCCTGTGGAATAATGGTCCGCCTTTTTCACACTATGATCGCTTTACCCCCCTTTCTGCCCCAGCAAGTGGGCATACCCCGGGGATTAGCCAAACCCTGCTCCGGAGCAGTCGCTTTACCCCCCTGTCTGCCCCAGCAAGTGGGCGTACCCCGGGGGTTAGCCTACCCCTGCTCCTGGAGCAGGGGTAAGTGGTAAAACCTTTGAAACATGCAACAGGAACACTGGAATAGGGACCTAAGTGCGGCCGGGGGTAACCGTAGGGTTAAAAACAAACATCGGGGCTTCCCCGGGGCTGTATTCCACAGGGATAAGAGATGAAGTGTGAAAAGTGCTTCTGGTGTGTTCACCAATCGAGAAAGGGCCAACGTTGTTGGGTTGTAAGTAGTATAATGTACATTGTAGGACCTTCAGATTCTGTGGTTGACGGTGTACATGTGCGTCAATTTTTCACGAGGATGCAGCGTCAAAAAAAAGGGTGAGGGGGCGGAGACGATCAACTGTTTATTTTTTATTTATTTGGCATTTACGTAAATATTTTAAAAGGATGCGGCTTTGAAAAAAAAAAGAGTATGGAGCAGAGACTAACCCCTGATTTCACAACGACTAGAATAAGTATTGTCGTCTAGTCACTGACTCACAATTTCTTGATTAGTGCAATTCATAATCATAGACGTTAGACCAATGTTTGTACGAGAGGGAGATTGGCTGTTTGCCAGCTTGGTTGTTTATACTCCCTTGTGGGAGCTTTGGCCGAGTTCCGTTGTTGGTTCGTCTCAAACAATCAACCGGTTATTTTTTTATTTGCTTGGCATTAAA
Organism: Pycnopodia helianthoides; assembly: GCA_032158295.1. Lineage (NCBI taxonomy): Eukaryota > Metazoa > Echinodermata > Asteroidea > Forcipulatida > Asteriidae > Pycnopodia > Pycnopodia helianthoides. The sequence goes on from CM063260.1 coordinate 13,027,499, forward strand.
GTTTATCTCTCCTTAACAATTCTTGCGAGATTTTGTTATCCCAGAAAGGGTCTTGTTTTAACGAAGTTCAAAACAAACAAAATGAACGGAAAGTTAAACAAGTTTCAGGGTATCGTGAAATTGATAGCCGGATTAGACCTCCTTCTTTTTGTTCACGCAAACAGCGTTAAGCAAATGTTCACATGGACACATCTAGAGTTAGATATGAAGAGCTTAAAGTTGAATTAAATTGACAGTAATCCTTGATTGCCAATCCAGATAATACTCTGTCAGGAGGAAAATCATTTGAAGGTATTATAGAGGGTTGGTAGAGCTGACACTGATAGACTCAATTTGACCCAAAAAATTTAGATGTAAATTTTAAATAGCTTTTTTTTTTATAGATTCAAAACTGTTATAAGCTTTCAATTAAAGTTTTGGACACAAACAACCTGCTGATGGCAAGTTGTGGGTTACATATAAACAAAAACTGTCAATTTTTCTTTGTTCAACCCCAAGTTATTAAAATTTTAACCAGTCAGTTTCCCCTGTGGTTTATTTACTTGATAAATAAAAAAACTGAAAAATGAATTAATGATAGGATCCCGACATTGTCTCATGTCCATGGTAGTAGATATACACATGGTGTTACCGCAAACAGAATAATTATATATTTTAGAAGCTAAAGAAAAATAATAATAAATCTGACACCTAAAATATCATTATGAAAGATTTACTTTCCTTAAAGTACTGTATTTTCAGTATTCTTTTGTATCCCTAAATTGTCTACATGTACGTGACATTTTTTTTTATCATAAAAGACCTTAAAATGACAATATTTCATGATCATTCTGCAATTAAATTTCAGAGAATTGTTTGAAGGATAAAAATATATCGCTGAAAGAGAATATTGTCCGCAGAGACATTACGTGTGTCTGAAGGACTCCGATGAATTTTGTCATTTAATGAAAGGACTAATTGGACGGAAACCCCGAGACTTTGGTCTGAATGGAATCGGGTCAAACACAGTGATCATGACCTGATTGGAAATATGAACTTATTGACTGAGAGTTCAGTGCACAAATTGCACCCTGGAGTTGATTAAATTGCAAATTTTGATGAAGGGAAAATGTGTGAGAAAATGGGTATTGTGTTGGGGGAAGGGCGTGGTGTGTCGGACGATATTACAAAAGTGCACGATGTAGAGTGTTGGATTAAAGGAAAGAAGTAAAGGGCACGGCTTTTTGGAGAAACTTGTCAGCCTAAAAAAGCTGCATAACAGAAGACTAATTTATAATGTGAGCAATATTTTTTTCTAAGACTAATAATTGCAAAGTTGTTTTTATTTCATTTCATTTTATTTCATCGAATGTGATGTTTTATACACATTCATGACATTCGATTTTTAAACATTTAATGCGTGCAGATGATTTGAAGGTATTTTTGCTGAATTTGTAGTGGTACATGTTTGTATCTACCTGGCTAAGTGGTAAGCAATTTTTTTGATGTGGGCCTACAACCCCAAATCCTTCAAAATCAGACCACTTCCTGATTAGGATTTTGGAGGAGTTGGAAGGTAATGGCTGAAATTATTAAGATTTAAAAAGAATGATTGTCGTATTGCATTAAATGTCTGGTACTGTTTCATGTTTTGAACGGTTGTCATACTTTGTGCAGGTTTAGTAGTGCAACAGAGCGAAGCAGCTCATCAAGATTAATGCGTAATAAACACAGGAAACGGCGGCGGAGACCTCGCATGCCTCAAGTCCAGCGTGTAAGTTAAAAATCAATATTTAAAAATTTTTTTATTTTATTTTTTTTTTTTTTTTTATTATTATATAATGTAGAAATTTTGAACTGAAACATAATGAGAAATACTGTGATTAATTCTGCCGTCTTTTGAAAGTTTTCTTTAAAACATGCTTTGTAATGCAAGAGAATAATCAATTCACAATAAAACATTATTTGCTTGTATTTTGTTCAATTTGTTGCAGGCCTCTTCTTTTAGTAGTATAACAGACTCTACCATGTCCCTCAACATTATCACTGTAACCTTAAATTTGGGTAAGTCCACTGCAAACGTAGTCTCTACTAGAAGAGGCTGTGTTTTGTCGTCCTGCAGTTTTTCATAAGAAATGTTTTGAAGCAAAAGCCTCACAGAAACCGTTCTGAGAATTTCGCTGTTGAATTTCAAAACCATTTCAACCCTCCTACTATGTGATCATTCAATATCATCCACTGTGATTTTGAGTAAGGGAATAACAAAGTGACGACGAGGTCTTCAACGGTCGTTTAAAACCGGCGGGGTCGTGGCCGGGCGACAAAGGACCGGGCCGAACGAACAAAACAGAAAGAAGAATTCAGATTTTCAAATTCAGAAAATGTGAAATGAGTTTTATATTGTTAGAAATCACAAACCCATAGAATTTGCTCAACTTCCAAGTTCTTTTACAATATTAGTCCCTTGATATGGATAATGATTTGATGTGACATACTTTCCTTTTTCTTTGTAGACAAAATTAACTTTTTGGGTATCAGCATTGTTGGACAGAGTAACAAAGGAGGAGATGGTGGTATCTACGTCGGCTCCATTATGAAAGGGTAAGAAAAATGTATGGCGGTGTTTGTTTGTTCATTTGTTTTTTTGTTTTGTTTGTTTGTTTATTTGTTTATTTGTACTGAGAAAGAACCTAACCTGACCTAGGTTCTAAACTGTCTAGTTAATTTTCTAAATAATTTTGGGGTGATCAAACAAAATTGGACCAGAGCAGGACTAGAACCTGCGACCATCGGATTAATGTACCTTTGCTCTACAGGCCTGGCATTTCATTTTTGAGCGGGCAAGGCCGTTTTCATTCTGCAAAGGGCACTTCAATCGGAAAATCTTAAAGTCTTTGGGTAACTTTTGAAGGGGCATCCAAGCCAGGACCAAGGGCAACAGACACCATGGCCTCCTTGGCGCTGTTTTAATTCTAGGCCTGGCTTCACCAACTGAGCTATCAAGCCCTATGTTGGCAGTCTCCCTTATTTTGTCAATTATCTTTTTTCGGGGGATGCCAGTCAGAATTATCAAAACTTTACCCAGACAGTTTCCTTTTTGGTTTATTACTTGATTTTTGAAATAAATAGTTGCCTCCAGTTTATAACGCAAACGTTAGGGTGTGATCCCTGGCAAGCATTTTCTCAAATATCAAAATATAAAGCAGGATTTGTTTCGTAACATCATCTTATTTTAACATACAAGTGGCTACTCGGGCATGAGTGAAAAGTTCTACTATAAATACAGACTAGGAAACTAATGAGTGCTTAACTTCGTTGTTTTCACAGAGGAGCTGTAGCAGCAGACGGTAGAATTGAGCCTGGAGATATGATTCTGCAGGTGAGTTAATAGACCTCCCTCCCTCTGTAAATACACTTAAAGGTAGAGTCATAGATTGGTAAATACTCCAAAATTCATGACCAAAAAAACTTACTTGTGAGAAGCACTGCAGCTGTTGATAGTAGTAAACTATTTTGAGAAAAGGATTCCCTTCGAAGTTATATGGTTTGGATAATTTTTCACCCAAAACATTTAATCTGAGAAACGATTTATGCTTGAGTCGCTTTTCAGATTTTGGAAGGTCGGTGTTCGTTCAGTTGGTACCCTTGACTCCGTCGCATTGTATGCAAGGCAGGAATCCAACCTGGGCTTTTACGAGATTGAGAGAGCATTTGCTGTCATCAATCATCATCTTCCTGAAAACAGTTGTTTCTGTTCCTTATATTAACTCGTCCAAAGGTTTTAACAAATCTTGTTGCTTGAATTTGTTTTTTTCTCCAGGTGAACGAAGTCAGTTTTGAGAACATGAGTAATGATGATGCAGTCAGGGTATTAAGAGAAGCCGTGCACCAACCAGGGTAAGTCTTGGCACCAGACTTGACATCTGTATTGCCCAATAGCCATCAAATTGCCCAAACATTGTACAATGCAAGTTTTCGAGAACGAAATTACAGCTTTTCGACTTTGGTTTCGTTATTTTCTCCATGTAACATTGAGATTATTTGTCTTCTTGTCAAACTTTGACATTTTGTTTTCAAATTGTTTTCTTCTTTCCTCAGGCCAATCAAGCTTGTCGTTGCCAAATGTTGGGATCCGTCACCTAAAGGATACTTTACCATCCCACGAAGTGAGTCTCAATCGTAAACGCTTGTTCTAAATCCTCTGAAATCCTTCGTCTGGTACTGCCAAGTTTGATGGTTTCAGTACAGCATCACTTTCAGCCTGGGCCCACTTGACGCATGGGGGCGCTTTCAATTGCAAATTCCTCGCATCGCAGTAACGATTTCATTTACTTTGACTGCCTGTATGGTATTTTCTTGTATCAATGGCCAAATAAATAACAGTAACAACTATGAAAAAACAAGTTTTTTTTTTACAAGTGTGCGCAAGAGCAGTAAATTTTGTTAGCTAAGCGTTGTTTTTCAGTGCTTCCCTTCCAGGGGTTAGTGATGGGAGGTATCGGTTCGGCGCGCTGCCCATGGCAGCGAGGCTGCACAAAGGGGGGACTCGAACCAGCTCCCATGCATCGCCAGCACTCAAAGGATATTCCAAACTGATTTATAAACTTGCTAATTTATCCCGTCGTTTTTGTTTTTTCCTTCTACCAGGTGAACCAGTCCGGCCTATTGACCCCAGTGCTTGGGTTGCACACACCAATGCTATGAAAGTAGCTGCCTATCACGGTCAAGCTGGGGCAGTCAGTCCCTCCATGACCTCTATGACCTCTGGTAGTTCATCCCTCACCAGCTCTATACCAGAATCAGAGAGTGAGTTCAAGTTTTTTTAAGAAAAACTTTTAAGCAAGCAACAACGTTCCGCCAATTAGAAAGATCCATACCTCAACCCTCAAAATGTGTAAAAGCGTTTAACCACTACACCATGCACTACACATTGGATGCTTATGTACATTGTATGGAACGGGCGTGCATAAATTAATAAATTATTCTGATTATTATTCAATCAATCTTCTAGTTTCAAGCAACACTTCTTTGAGAATACCCTGGAGAAGTTTGATTAAAAACGGCATTCATGCATTCTAATAAACGGCGTATGTAATAGGAACTTGATTTTTTGTATTTAATTTTTGTTTTGCTTTTTTTTTTTTTTTTGCTTTCCATATTTTTTTTTCATACTGCTGTTTTCTGTCTGAAAAGAATAAGTACATATTAAATATATATATATACATTTCTTAAGAATAAAAACAGCTAAAAAATCCAGCCGTCGATTTCACCAAACTCTTCCTAAATTAGGATTAATCTTAGGACTTAGGACGAGTTAAGTTCCGTATCCATAGACGTTAGGACAAATTGAACCCATCCTAAGTTAGGACGTGTTACTCATCCTAACTCGAGATAGCATTAATCCTAGCGCTTCGTGAAATTGGCTGCAGGTAATCCTGATCCAAAATCAACCTTTTTTTTTCTTCCTTCCTACAATTCCAGGAATGGAAGATTTTGGACCACTTTCAATTCACTCGGACATGACGACCATTGTGCGAGCCATGGGGTCGCCAGACTCTGGACTGGACATCAGAGACCGGATGTGGCTTAAAATCACCATTCCAAATGCTTTCCTAGGTAAGTGTCGGAAGTTGTCATTGTCGGACATGGTACTGGCTGCATGTAACACACTGCAGTGCGCTGGCAAAATCAAGCCAGGCACTTTGATGTTTTCCATTTAAAGACACTGGACACCTTTGGTAATTGTCAAAGACCAGTCTTCTCACTTGGTGTGTCTCAACATATGCACAAAATAACAAACCTGTGAAAGTTTGAACTTTCGTTGAACTTGGTCGTCGAAGTTGCGAGATAATCATGGAAGAAAAAACACCCTTGTCACACAAAGTTGTGTGCTTTCAGATGCTTGATTTCGAGACCTCACGCGTGAGGTCACAAAATCAATTCAAATATTTTACTGAGAAATTACTTCTTTCTCAAAAACTACGTTACTTCAGAGGGAGCCGTTTCTCACAATGTTTTATACTATCAACAGCTCTCCATTGCTCGTTACCAAGTAAGTTTTTATGCTAACAATTATTTTGAGTAAATACCAATAGTGTCCAGTGCCTTTAAACCACGCACAAGCTAGCGTATCGGGCGATTTTGCGTACTGATACTCAAGAATTGCTTGTCGATACTATTGAATTGCACAGATTGCACAGAAGGGCTTTCAAAACCAAGATAAACACCAAGAAGAAATCATCCTGAGGACCTTGTTTTCAATTCAGTTTGCTTTGGCCTAAATTCCAAAATTTGGGTCCAAAATGCCCTCACAGTTTTGAAATTTCTTGGGGAGAACCCTGAAGTTTTATTTCAAGTTTATCTCCGATAAGCAGAAAATACTGCATGTTACAAAAAAAATCGGCTCGGCAAAATATTTGGGGAATAACGGAGCGTTCTTGCACAAGGACACGCGCGTCACGACTGGGATTGGAACCCCGTCTCTAATAATGACTTATCCTGTACTTTGTAGGTTCAGACGTGGTGGAGTGGCTGCACAATCACATCGATGGTTTCATGGATAGACGGGACGCTCGGAAGTACGCCTGTAACCTCTTAAAAGCCGGCTACATCAGACACACCGTCAACAAAATCACCTTCTCAGAACAGTGCTACTACATCTTTGGAGATTTGTGTGGAAGTAAGTGTCACGTTTCTGCAATCATAATCATGCTTTTTTTGTGTGTGTTCAGACGTAATGCAAATAATTTTTTTAGACATTGCAAATAAAAAGACTATAAACAATAACTGTAGTCGAGGCATACACAAGTTCAAAGTTGACATCCTGAACTTTATTTTGGTCACAACTTGAACACCCACGGAGGTCATTTTAAGGTCATGTGACGTGTTTTAACCAATACCAGATAAAGATTTTAATATTATGTCTCACATTTTGACTCTCTTCATTTCCAGATATGTCGGCCTTGTCACTTGGGGACGATGCTTCGGAGGTGGATCAAGACACCCTGGCCCCCCTCCCACAACACTGGATGCCTCCTAGTCAGATACCCCAGAATATCCCTTCAGCCCCGCCTCTTCCGTACCAGCCGATAGGTTACGCCCCGTTTGACACGGCAAGTTACGCCAGCTTTGGGAACGGTAGCGTCGGAAGTGCTGGAAGCGGAGGTTAGTCAGCCCAATCATTATTCCTGAATTAGTGTTCATTCTTTGAGAAAAGGGAATTAAAAGAGTGGCAACGTATACCTTTGGTTTTTGGAACCGTTTGATTGTTTTAATCCTATATAAATGTAGATATATACAATAAAACTAACCTGTGAAAATTTCATTTCAAAAGGTGGTAAAGTTTTTGAAATATCGCCACTAACCCGCAGCGAATATGTCCACGCATAAAGAATAATCCCTAATAGGAATACACAATCTGAGAAATGTTTCTCAGATTCAAATTTGGGGGGATAAAAACTGACATCCATATCCACATTATTTTGAATTGAAATATTTCTCAAAATGCTTTATACATTCGAAAGTTGCTGTACTTCTAACCAAGTAAGTTTTTATTGCCATTAAATTTTTTAGAGTGATTTCCAAACGTATACCTTCCCTTTTAAACCGGAAGGATAGTGGCCAGGCAATAAAGGACTAAGCCCAAGGCGAGGTTCTTTATCGCCTGGCCACGACTTGAATAAAAATAATTTGAATAAAGCAAAGATTTTCATTGAACTTGAGTGTACATAGAAAATGAACAATTCGTCGGTTCAGGACTATAAGGTCCTTATAGTGCAGTTTGTACGGATTTCATAAAATTGGTTTCGCATAACTTAGAGCTCCTGGTAAATGGAGTTTATTGATCAAGAGTGATCTCCAAATATTAGTTCGGCAAAGAGAAAAACTCAGTTTCTAAGGAAAAAAGGGATTTTATATTTTATTTTTAAAAACTTATTTGCATTTTTCACTTAACGACCTTTTGATCATTACGAATTTGAAATTGCAAAAAACCGTACAGCACTGAGCCGATGAATTGTTGATCTTTTTGTATGAAATGTCTTTGCATTTTTAAGATTGATAATTTTATTTTTCATAATCCATCGTTTTTTATCCATTGATCATTTAGGAAGTAGTGGTTCAGGTCACAGCCAAGATCACAAAGATCGGAAAGGCCGTAGCAAAGGAAGCTCCGGTAGTGAATCGGACGCAACCTCCATCATCAGCCGCTCCACAAGAGGAGAGCTGGTCATCCGCGCAGACGGATCGCTACGCGGTGAAACGCCCCCAATGTCCGTGAACTCAATGCCCATGGGCACTGCCATCCCCCCCGTGGGCCAAATGACGGGTATTGGACCAGCCGCCCCCAGTCTACCCCTGATGCCCCCAGGCGTGGGTATGGGCCCGGGCATGGCGCCCCCTCCTCCGCCAATGGGATTCGCTGTTGGGCAGCACGCCGTGCCGATGCCGAGACAACTCGGCTCGATGCCGGAAGACATGTCAGGCAGCCGGCAGTCCTTCCGGATGGCAATGGGTAACCCTTGTGAATTCTTTGTGGATGTTATGTAGATGGGGGGGTTAAAAACTTTCGGGTTAAAGATGAATGGGGGCTGCGTGGTGTTTTGTGGTGTGAGTGTCCTGTGTGAATGTGTCAGTTGTGCTGCCTTGTATGTTTCCCTGCATCAATCCTCACCACTCTGTCACGCTTCATTGCACATCTTCTTTTTCTTCTGTTCATTTGTGTTAACTTCTTAGCAGAAAACGACATCTCCTCCCCGATTGTTTTTAGTTCGATATTAATTTACCAAAATTTGTTGAATCAGTTGAATTGATTTGCGCATTTGTGATTGTTTTGAATCCAATTATATTTGGCTAATCTGACAGTGTATTATGTTAATTTTCAGTGGACAATTTTTTGAAATGTTTCCTTTACTCTTTAACAAATTATGGAATTATTTGAATTTTTCGTTTTTTTATTGTTTTGAGGTATTCATTTATTTTATTAATTTGTATATTTTGTGGGGAGAGGCTGTTTTTGTTGTCAAAAGTGGTTCTGGTGCTAAGCCAGTTTATGTTTTCTGCTAAGCTAACAATAATGCTGCTAAGCAGCTCTGTATCAATTGGACCCCGTGGTCTGTTGGTCTCATCCTTTGTCTTTCTTCTTCTTCATCTCAATCCAGGGCTCGCGCAAGCCAGCGAGATCGCTAGAATGTAGCCCTGAGTTGCTGGGGAAGGTCACAAGGTAAAACTGCGGTCGCATCCCTCTTCGAACGGACTCTCTTTTCAACTTTTTTTTTTTGTCATGTTACGAAAAGATTTCTTGCTGCATTAGATGCATAGATTCGGCTGGCAAATGCAATTTTTCTTACACCTGATTCTGAGAAACCTTCAACCCTTGATTTGGAATTCAACTCATTATTACGAGTCAAAACATTCCACAACAAAAAATTCCATCCAAAATTCACAAGAAAAGTTTTGCCAAAAGTTTTTTTGACTTCTGCAGCCCTGTCGTCTGATTTTGTCTTTCCTTGAGTATCATTGTCAGACTTGTACTTCGTCAACCTTGTTCAGTGACCAGTTTTAACTGTTTGTGCTCTCCCCTTCCTCTTCCTATCAAATCCTGTTTCCGTTTCTTCCTGCATTTGTATGGTGTCATTGTTTGTTGTGCTAAATTTGAGCTGTAGAGGGCGCTTTGTAAAGTCATGTGGCACCTGCCTGGCGAATATTTCGGCAGTCCGAAGTTTGTAACCTTCCCGGTTACTTTCGGGCAAAGAGTTGAAAGGGCAAGGGTCGTGACTTTCAAAGTAGCTCATACCAGTGCGTGTTTTGTCATGTGCTCGCAGGTAAACCAATCAAGCTCGCTTAGTTGCTCGATGATAAAAAAAAGCAATGATGTCTTACATCAGACATCACTGTTGACATTCTTTGTTTATTCCGTGTTATCTATACTTACATGAAACTCTTGCTGGTGCTGGCGTAAATGTCAATGTGAAGGCGTGCAATGGCTGAGAACCAGTGAAACATTCACCTTGTGGCAGTTTCGCTGGTAATCATTGCTTGGTTTGCAGGATTAAGAGGTGCTTGGTTTGAGGATCCTATGTTTGTAGAATATTCTGCATAGTTTTCTGCAGAGTACCAGCAAGGTGAATTCATTATGGGGAAAAAAGGTTCATTCTGTAGAGTCTGCAGACACAAACAAGTCAGTATTGCAAAGAAACTGGACTTGAACCTGGAGAAAGGAGCACCTTGAATTCATTCTGTAGAGTTTAAAGAGTACGGGCTGATCGGATTGGACAAATACAAATGGGTGGTGGCATCATTAAAAAGGTTCATTTGTAAGAAACCATGGCTCATTCTGCAGAGTCTACAGAATCAGGCGGCACATACGTAACTGACGAAGTGTATTAGGTTCACTGTTGATTGTTCTGCCTTGGGTGTGAGAGACTGCCTGCTTAAATACAGATGAATGTTGTACATTTTGTTGATGAACTGGAGAAAAAAACTCACTAAGGTTAATATTCACACGAAGTATTCACATTTGTAAAAAAATAAAAATAAAACAACTGTATTTAAAAAGTTAATTTGATAGTACATCAGTGGAGGTTCTGTGTGGTAGCCGTGTACAAAAGTGTATTATTTAAAAAAGAAATTGGTGTAGAAGCAATGCTGGCAAAGTTCGTGTGAAAGTCAGGGAACAAAATGGCTGTGTTTTCTGTGGGTTGTGGGAGTATACATGTGTAAGCTTGTGAAATTAGGAGCTCGGGCACTCAGTTTCTCATGAGAAATTGTGATTTTTAAGTTTCTGACTCTGTCCATCTTTAGTTGCTGACACTGCCAATCCTGTTGTGTAGAGACTATTTCTGTGTGCACACCTTAGTCATCATCAGATGGAGCTATGTTTCTTTCTTATGGCAGCCATTTTGATTAACTGCATGGTAACTTTGGTAAAGGCTATCGGCGGCCATTTTGATTGTCACATGGCTGCCGTACTGACGATAAAAATGCAGCTGTTTTTGTGATGAGACTGTGATATTATTGGTAGTGGCATGAAGCATGTAGCCATTTTTAATTGCCTCAATAATGGCTACTTAATCATTATTCAAACTTTGGAACACCTATGTTGTCCCGAGTGGCAGCCATCTTGATTTTTAAAAGTGCACTCTCTAATGATATGCTACGCATTTATGCAAACCACTGCTCTGATTTTTAAACAAATTATGATAAAATCATGTAATTAACATTGAACCACGGTTGCATTTATTGATGGCTGTTTTGGCAAACAAGTGGTTGTCATTTTTCATTAAATAATGTAGTAACAGTAAGATCTTTGAATAACAAAAAAAAACGTCTGTAAAGACTAAAAAATTAATCAACTTTATACTTCGTGTTTATTGGATTTTAAAGATGAAAAAAAACAAACTGTAAATGTTAAAACTGTATTCAGCATTAGAATCACGATAGAGGAATCAATGAAGTGTCTGTTTGACTTTTTATTTTTTACATTTTTCTGTAATTATGTGGAATCAGTATTTGTAATTATTTAATGCGCATTGTATTTCACGAAGAAGGAAAAAAAACATGGGTAGTGAAAAGTCACCCACCTAAACAGTGAGTTCTCACCTGGTTTCTGACGTAGAAAGTGCTAGTTTCGTTTCTAAAAATGTGTGAATCCCAACCCTCGGCGAAGAGATCAAATCATGTTGTTAAGTGAAGGTCCGTCAAGCTTTATCAAACACGCTTGTGACTAGGCATACCAATGGAATATTGCAGCTAAGCTACATGCAGCATTGGACCAATCAGGGCAAAATTTCCTAAAGCCAGGTAGCGCTATTGACCTTTATCATCATGTGGCCATCTTGTTTTTTTCTTCTCAATCAGGGCCCAATTTCATAGAGCTGCTTAAGCACAAAAAGTAGCTAAGCGTGACAAAATTATGCTTTGCAGAATAAGGTTACCAGCCAAACTACCATGTCACGTGTACAATTTGTGATTGGTATCCTGCTCATTTCTGCTTAGCAGACAAGTGTCAAGCAGTGTTTTCTGTTTAAGCAGCTCTAGGAAATTGAGCCCTGAACCAGTGTACCAAACCAAGCCTGGAAAAAATAGTCTGGTTCCTTTATTTTGTGCAAGGAATACCAGCACTCACTACTGTTTTGGATACAGGGAACATGACCAAGATGGTGGCAGCATGATTAAGGTCTGAACATTTGCTTAGCCAAAAAAAAAAGTGTTTAGCAGAAACAGGTCACCGGCCGATTCGCCATTTCATTCACATTGTTGCAACTGGTGTCCTATAAAATTTGCATTTCTTTTTGCTCATCTATGAAATTTGTGCCAGTTTTTAAAAGTAATTCTGGGTGCAAAAATTGGTAAGTTGCTGCAACTTGGTGTCTCAAAATTACACCATCTTATCCGTGTGAAAATATTCATCTGAATGGATAGTTTGGGAATTTTCCCGAAATGTTCGCTGTAGCAAAATGGGTTGAGGTTGGGGTTAGACTAGAGGTAAAATGACAACAAATTAGGCACAAGAAAAGCAAAAATTGCGAAGGATTTTTTTTTTTTTTACAACAATCAGTACTTGATAGTTTAATTATAATTGTTTTTACATTTTGGAGAATTTTTGAGTTGCTGTTTTCTGCTCTCTGTTTTTAACGCTGTTAATGTTTTCTTTGTGTTTAAATTTTTCTGATATTGATCTTCTGAGGAAGTACATTTTTATACATATTAACAAGACTTTGGGTTTGTCTGAACTAGGCCCAATTTTATGGCTCTGCTTACCGCCAAATTCTGCGCTTGCCATCACCATTCTGTGCTTACATGGCAAGAGCAGAATTTCTGCGCTAGCTGTGTAAGCGCAGAATGCCTAGTAACGTGGGGAATGCACATGCAAAAATTCCCTGCTGACCTGTGAAATAAGCTTGACGTAAGTGCGGAATTCCCTGCTTTTGTAAGCGTTGATTCTTTGCTTACGGTGAGCAGAGCCAAGAAATTGTGCCCTGATCTGATGGCTTCACAATGGCTACGGCTAGATGTCTGTTTAAGCCTCTTCACAGCCATAGTCACTTGGTATTAACACAGCTATAGGCCCTTTTTAAAACCAGTTCGGCATTGGATCCGGCTTGGGCTTTGCCTCAAGGCCTCAGCTTAGTCTATTATTTGAAAAAAAATGCACTTTCGGTTCATGGCTTCAAACGGGCAGATGGAACCTAAGCTAAAGCTGTGGTTTTTAAAAGGTTCCCATGTTGAGGCTGGTGGTCAAAATAGTCTGGTACCCTTATTTTAAATGGCTGACTTTTCTCATACGTGTCTTTTGAAACTGGATGCTGTTATTAACTTTCTGATGTGGCAGCTTTTTTCGTCTGTTAACCCTCTTGCTGTCTGACGTTCAATACCATTCTCTGTGGTTTTGAATGATAGATAAACTATGCCAGCCTGCAATATGATACCATGAGGGAATGCATGTACACAGTACACAGTTAGTTCTGTGCACAGTTGTGCCACCGTACACAACCTTGGCAGTCAAATGGTTTTAAATGGTTGGCTAACTCACTGGAAAATGTTGCCAAGAGTCACTGAGAGTAGGAGGGTTAAAGATTCGGTGATGCTGAGAAGACTTTTGTTTTGAGATGTTTCCTCACTGTGCTCGCATAATCAGGGTTCCAACTTTTAAGCTGATCAGCTGAGTTTCTCATTTTTGATGTCTCGGCTGTGCAATTGAAAGTTGAAAAAACACAAAGGACAAAGACTTGCTGTGCCTAAAACTTTGCTCACTTTTTGACAAACTGAAGTTGCATGCCAGCGTAGTTCAATTGTATTAGAAAATTCGATAGCTTCCCTCACATTTTGAAAAATCAGAACTACAGACCTTAGGCATTGCATCATCATGCTGCCATCTTAGAGGTGAAACGATGATGAAACAATGAAAGCGCACATCTATGTACGTGCAGGCACAGTATGGACCAATGAATGACCCTCCTTTTAGACTGGTCCCCTGTCTTTATGCGAGAGGCACAGGTCTGAATACAAACCCAATGGTTATTGAAATGATATTATAAAGCATAGCTATCGGACTGAAGGTTTTGAAAAGGGCCTTAGACTGTTAATATATGTGGTTGTAATTACTGCCTTTGCTGTCTCGAAACTTCTGAATCAAGTCTTGATCCAAAGTTGATACTGTCATAATGTGCTTTTGAAACATTTGAAAAAACGACACAAATTTCTATCAGTTCATCCATAAGCTTGTAACATGTATTGAAAATGTAGCAAAATGCATGTTTTTATATGTAAAATGTAAATATTTGTTGTTTTTAAATAGGAAACCACAAACCATTATTGTACTTTTCATGTCCTATTTATTGGGTAATTTACATACATTAGCATAAATATGAATATCAATGAGCATTTTTTAAGGGGTATTTTATTCATGTAAAATTTGTTTCTAAAAAGAGTTGTGGTTGTTCGCATATTTTTTTCGCCCAGGTCTGTCTCCTTCAAGTGATTGTAACTGATATTTTGTAAAGTTTGTACGGACACAAAAATCTACCGGAGACGAACTCGTTGCATATTAAACCTACTAGATTATGTTCGAGTTCAAATCATCAGAGGAAACCTACAATAAGCCACCAACCATTAACAGGAAGAGATGTTTCGTATCGAGGACTGTTGCAACTCTATGGGTGTTTCATTACCCGTTTAAACTCAAATCAGTCATTTAAACACCAATCATGTATGCAAGTTTATGCAATCACAGTTTCATGTGTTTGTAATTTTCCCTACATTCATGCCACCTATATGTTCTCAAATTTGTGTTGTTGTTGTTGTTTTTTTTTTAAATAAAAAAATCAGATAACGTTTATTGTATGATAGCTATAACTGTCGATTGCCAATCATTTGCTGGATGGTGATAAACTAGTTATGCGTTTTTACCAACATATATTTTTTTGTCCATAAAATCTGACATGTTATAGAAGTAGTTTTTGCAATTAAAATAGTACTAATTTGTATAATATAGTACATGTAGATCACACATAGGACGCTGTGTGTGAGTTATGTTTAAAGGTGTTGCATATTCCTTTAGATTTCATCAAAATACACTTTACAAAAACAATAAGTTTCAACCTTCAATGCGCAAATTTGTCTCAATCAAATAGTACATTTTCTGAGAAAATTTTCGTACTCCAAGAGTGCCCCTTTAAGCGAAGGACCACTGATTTTTGTTACTAAGTTTAGGGATTAGTAATTCGCCCTGACTGTTGTGTGATCCAAGTAATTTGCATTTTTCAGATAAACTCATGAATATGCATAAAGCTAGACTCGATCAAGTCTTTTGGATATTTCCATAAAAATGCACGTGGTCGAAAATATATACCCAACATAACCAGCGATGTACCCTAGCAAGGTATAACTAGAATTCCAGGAGTAGTTATTGCACAAAGAATTTGTAAAATAACCGTTTTAAATATCCATTCGTTTGGACATTTTTTTGAGGTTTTAGAGTTACTTCAAGTAAATCATCGTGCCTGTATTAACAAGACATTGAACAAGTTTTTCAGTTGATTAATCTATAATAATAATTTTAAAAAACTGTTTAACATCATTGAATTGAAAGGAATATGCAATGTCTTAAAAACCGATGCCCTTGTGTTTACCAAAGAAGTAATTTGAAAAAGAAAGAAACAGGTGTGTTTGCCCTTTCTTCTTTTTTTAAAGAATAATTATTATGTAGTTACACGCTCAGTATCTGAGAAATGAGTAAATATGATGAGAGAAATGCAGAACTGCTTGAAGTTGGTTTGGTTTTGTGATCTTATTTATTTTGTTGTCTGCTGTAATACTCGTTTACTTAAAGGGGCACTTTGTGAAATGAATACGGTTGGAAAGATGAAGTAGGATAATAATGATCCACATAAATTCGCAATTTTGTAGACCCCAAATGTTTGACCCACAAAATTACGGATCGTGTCAGCTCACAAAGAAAAACCGCACAATGTCAAGGCATGAATCATTGTATTCTACTTTTAACAATTTTCCAACCATACTAATTTCATAACAAATGCTTTTTACAGCCCAAAGTGCCCAATCCGAAAGGCAATGTGTCCCTTTGACAACCCAATCCTTCTCAAAGCCCTTTTCAATTGCTCTAGACTTGTGGACAAGTCGTTTTTTTTTTTTGTCTGACGCGATGATGGTGAATTGGCTCGGTCGCAACTATCTTGCGAGACTGTAGCCTTTTGTCAAGGCCATCGTGGCTTGGACAGCTTTGTAAACAGTGGAGCGACTGGAACGAGAGACCACGCGCGCGAGCCGAGCGTGCGTGGTCTCCCATTTCAGTTGCTTGGCATCGCAGCTCAAAGACACGAAGGCCTTGACAAAAGGCTAGCGAGACTGCTGCCCTTTTGAGGGGGGGCGTCGTATTTTTTGTAATTGATTGAATACTATAAAATCACTGCTTCCATTGAACATATTTCTAGTGGGTATGGAGTTAAGCTGCTTAAGCACGAAATACTGCTTAACAGTTAAATGTCTGCTATACAGAAATGAGCAGGAAACCAGCCACAAATTGTACATTGAGACATAGTAGTTTGGCTGGTAACCTTATTCTGGTAAACATAACTTTGTTGTGCTTAGCGACTTTTTGAGCCACACTGGCTGGTTCGACAGTAGCGATGGGGGCGCTGTCTGTCACCCGGGCGACCTACCGAAACACTGGCTGAATGGTGTGTACGTTGTTATTGATTGATTGATTAATTTTGTGCGCTGGGGATCGGGAAAAGACGTTGCTCGACTGGAACTCTTTGGAATATTTTTTTAACAAGGTAAGGCAACATTTTGCCGTGATTTTCACACTTACGAGGATACTCGATAAAATACATGTATTTTAAGTTTTGTTGGTTGGTTGACTTTTTACTAGTAATATTATAATTTTATAACAGCCCAACAAGGTGGGCTAGCGTTAGCGTAACTGAGTTTTTGATGTAGTGATAATGACATGTTCACTGTGCCCGCGTTGGTCACTCGCCTGTTTTGGGTTGGATCTGCACTGACTCGGTACATAATAAGTGTCGGAAAAACGAGAAAAATTTGCTTTATATCAAGATGACTCCTGTCGTAGTTGCCTCTACGTGCTCTGGACGTTGTTTTTTTACTCTCCACGGTGTGTCAGTTGTACTGCTGTCTGGATCGTGCTGTATAAATTGTTAAAGGAACATTACAGAATTGGTTTTTGATAACAAAACAGTTGCTGGCAGTGTAAGCACTTTATGTAATCCACCATATACATAAACTGACAAACCTGTAGAAGTTTGAGATCGATCGGACATCTGGGTCATGAGAAAATAGTGAAAAACCGATTACACATTTGCATGAAATCATATAGATTCAACAAATGAATAAAACGCTCACTGAGCGATAAACTCCAATCGGAAAATTAGTTTATTCATTTCTCAATATATGGCATTTCAGACAGAAATATTTCAAGGGATGTTTTCTACTACCATCATCATTAGACCGTGTAAGTTTTATGTAAATCTGTGATCAAAAGGTTTTTTTTTCAAGTTTTTTTGTTACCAATTCTGTAATGTTCCTTTAATGTTACTACTTTAGTTTGAAACAAAAAGCCATTGAAATTATGTCTAAATAGTTTCAACATTCCCTCAGAAAATAAAACAAGGAAGGTAGTGCTAGTCTAGTGGTAGCACTTAAAAACCAATAAAATAAAAACTGCATGCGCCGTGCTACCCGTACCACACTAATGGAGTAATGGCACTATCTTCTTGCTCTATGGTTTCATCTATCACAGACTAACACGGCTATCTTTATCATTGTCTACTCAGAAAACAGTGAGCAACTGAGTGTTACAATCAGAAATTGTTGACGTAGAGTACAAAGCGAAATCATCATGCCACGCGGGGGCCAGAGATCTGCCAGTAGGCGCTCCGACATCAGTGATATTGATGCTGATCAGCAACTGGGTAAGTCCAAGTATTGTTTTGGAATATTTATTTGCATAAATGCATCATTGTTTTACTTCTACTTCAATCTGGCTTTAGGAGGGTCTTAAAGTGCTTTTTTCTAACTTCGACAATACAAGAATGAAACCAATTGGTCGGTGTTTCCTAATAATTATCACGATGTCGGTCACTTCGAACCCAAGTCACTTCGTACCCAAGTCACTTCGTACCCAAAATATCATACCCAAGTCACTTCGTACCCAAGTCACTTCGTACCCAGCCTGTACTCAGAACAACAGTGTAAACTTCGCTCTCTAAATTTTATACCATGCCCGATAAGGTACAGAGGGTATTCCCAAATGTCCCCATAAACTTAAACACACTATTTTCCTCCTGTACCTCCACTAAATGCCTCTAGAGAATTCCTGAGATTCCAAGCACACCTTGAAGACACAATAGGAGGGGGGGGGGGGTAGGAGGGGGGGGGGGTTTGCACCAAGCCCCGTATCGAGCACCAAATGCTAAATTTACTGGAAGAAAGTTGAATACTTTGCCTTGTTTGTATTTTCACATCAGCCGAGGTGGAGTTGGCCAAGCTTCAGCGTCAGTATCGCATCATGGAAGGAGACCGTAATGCGTACAACATTGAGACCCAGGATCTCATCCGTAGACAATTGTAAGCCTTCAAATATATTATTATAATTACTATATATATTTCTGATAATGAAACCAAGGGTGCCTTATAAGTGAACTTAATCAATGTAGCTCGCAAGCCTGAGGAAACCTGTAAAACCACATTTTTTGTACAGACAGTCTCCCCCCCCCCTCCCCCCACTCCCTCCAGCCCTCATCTATTTGACACTTGTCTTGTATCCTACCCCCTTTTTTCAGAGCCGAGATAAAAACCCTTGAAGCCGAGAAGCGAGAATTGAACAAAGATCTGCACCTGTCTGAAAGCCAGACCAATCAATCAAGGGACAACACCAATATTGATAGACTCAACGAGCTCTGCTCCCTACGTGGTAAGTCAGGCTCAACCAAATGTATGAAAACCTGATGATACTTTTTTATTAGTGTGGACTTGGCGAAATAGTTTGTGAAATTAATAACTTCTGTTCATTCTTCATCATCAATTGTGCCGAAAAAAAACGTCAATCCGAAGATTGCAGGTTCAAGTCCCTCCCATAATAGTAAATTTTTTCTTTGTTCAACCCCACAGAAATACCTTTGGAGACTGAGAGCATTATTAGCCAAGTCACTGGGCCATTTAATTTATTCCCTACAAGGGCTGTGTTGTCATAATCAAGGAAGGCTGTGGCTGTACATGGAATTATAAACGCTCACCCAGTTTACTGCACGAGGGCGCCCTCCCTCCTATCATCTATGGAGGTGCGTGCAGAACGGGTGAGAAGTTACTGCAAGCGCGCCCTCCCTCCATATCGATCTATGGAGAGTGCGTGCAGTAACTGGGTGAGAAGTTACTGCAAGCGGCGCCCTCCCTCCATATCGATCTATGGAGAGTGCGTGCAGTAACTGGGTGAGAAGTTACTGCAAGCGGCGCCCTCCCTCCATATCGATCTATGGAGAGTGCGTGCAGTAACTGGGTGAGAAGTTACTGCAAGCGGCGCCCTCCCTCCATATCGATCTATGGAGAGTGCGTGCAGTAACTGGGTGAGTTTGAAGGGATAGATCTTAACTGCACAGAAGTACGTGCGCCCGCTCCCTCCATATCGATCTATGGAGAGTGCGTGCAGTAACTGGCTGAGAAGTTACTGCAAGCGTGCGCCCTCCCTCCATATCGATCTATGGAGAGTGCGTGCAGTAACTGGGTGAGAAGTTACTGCAAGCGTGCGCCCTCCCTCCATATCGATCTATGGAGAGTGCGTGCAGTAACTGGGTGAGAAGTTCATCATTTCATGTACAGCCACGAGCCTGCTTTGCTCACGCCGACACAGCCCCTTTAAACCATCTCATCTCCCTTGGGAGTAAACAGCCTGTGCTGCCGAGTACGTAGCACACCGAGCTGCCACAAGAACCACTGCCCTCACAGGTACCCATTTCCCCCCCCCCCCCCCCCTCTGTGAAGAGAAGCAATTACAGTTCAAATATCCATCCATGTTTTTTCTGTAGACGAGTACATGCAGAAGATCAACGAGGAGAAAGACAGCCAGCAAGAGATCCAGAAGAACACCCGTGCCAAGGAGCGCGAGATCCACGGCCAGCATAAGGAGATGGGAGGGGTGCACGCCAGCTCCCAGCACACCCAGAAGACGCAGAAGGCAATACGCGTCAAGGAAAACCGTTTGCACCAGGTCAATAAAAAAAACCTCCCACATCGTACTTCTAAATCGGATCATCTTAACCTATGGACCCCCTTACACAACACACCTCCGCGAAATGCGCATCTACCGTTTTCCTCCATTTTGGGAGTCAATTCCTTCGTGTACATTTTGATTCCCAAAAAGGCGGGCAGGATAGCTGCATGTAAGTGCGCTCTGCGCAGTGCAAGTGCAAGGCAAGGCTCTGCGCAGTGCAAGGGTCAGGTACTTCCTGACCAATTCAATATCATCCACATGGTTTTGAATGATACGTGCATTTAATATGCCGGCCTGCAATAGTATCCTTGCTCTATGGTTTTAGGCGGAGTACTTGTCTACACAGCCTTGATATCAAGGCTGTGATACGTGGTGAAACCATCTACGAAGTACCCAAATCGTTCTTTGCACAGTTGTTCTATACATACAAGTATGTGTTTTCTAATTCGTTACTCGTTCTGAACTCTTACCCTCTAGGCTAACGAGAAGTTTAACTCCATGCTGACGGAGAACGGCAAGTACCGAGAAGAGATTGACAGCCTGCGAGTTGAGCGTACTCGTTTTGAGAACATCCGCAAGAAACTTGAAAAGGTATGAGGGTAGCACTGATTAAAAAAGGAAAGGGTGGGATCTGAACCCACATTGTAAAGCAAGTGTCTTTATACTGAGCTTGCTGGTGTGGTGGGGCCAGCTTGCCCGAAAACTGTAATCATTTTAGGGGATGTGTAGACTGGTGTTAAAACTTATTCTTTGAACTCCGTACACTTTAGGAGCTCGGAGACCTCCGCCAGGAAATTGGTGAGGTGATCGACCAGTCCACCCAGGCCTACGATGCCCGCGATGAAGCCCAGGCTAAGATGATCCTCCTGAAGGAGAAGGCGGACAAGGACTGTGCCCAACACCAGCAGGAGATGAAGGAGTTGCAGCGGATCATCGATCACGATCGTAAACTCCGGGAGTTCATGACCGTCAAGAGCAAAGAGCGAGAGGAAGATGAACTGCTCGTCGCTCTGCGTCAGAAAAGAGGTAAGACATCTTTTAAAGACTTTATCGGACAATTGATTTGTTGGAATTGGCAGATTCCGATGGGCGTTCAAATTTTGTACGAGATTTGAGAATTCCAAAGCCCCTAATGTGCTCCAAATTCTTATTTCCATTTGTTGTGTACCCTAGAATTTCACATGTTTCATAACCACCGATTGGTAATTTCTGTGGATATCTTGTGTCCTCAGGCCCACAATTATTATGTCGCCTTTATACACAGTCGTATATTCTTTACAAGGACGTCCTGAAATGTGATCTTGATGCTTTTGGGATACCCAATACTACCTGGGAGTCAACCGCCAGCAACCGTTTCTATTGGCGTTCTGCTGCACCCAACGGTTGCTCTACTTCAACCCAACTGTTCATAGATGACTGTGAGAGTCGCCATCTCCATCGTCGCTTACAATGGGACGGGCCATGATGATGATGATGATGACATTCGTGCATATCTGAAGTTCGTTTGGCAAACTTTCTTATTGTTGAATTTTTAACAACACTCGACACACTTCTCTTCCCATCACAGAGGCTGAAGAAGGTGAGAAACTTCGCCGTGAGAGGCAGGAAGACTCCATCGAGGCGTACGAGGCGGCGTTCCAGCGCATCTCCCAAATCACCAAGGAGACGGACCTCAACAAACTCGTCCACAAGTTCATCCAGGTGGAGGATCGCAACTTTGCGCTGTTCAACTACGTCAACGAGCAGAACAATGAGATTGAGGTCCAGCAGGACCAGATAGCGGAGGTATGTTAAAAGCTCAACGTCCAAGTCTGAATTCTGAACGCAAAAAATTAAAGGGGCTGTCATGATCAAAGCAGGGCTGTGGCTGTACATGTGCACAGCCACAATCATGGGTATACATTTTTTCGTGTCCATGTTATGAACAACAGTTTGAAAACCAGTGGTGTAACAGTTATTTCAATGTTGTTTGTAAATTAATTAACCAGCGCTGTGTGAATGAAGAGTAGAAAGTACTTGAGTTTGTCGAATACAAGATCTGCAAAGAGTTACTCAATATTTATGTGTTGTTCATTCGGTGTCTTTGTAACAAAAAGTGTGCCTATTTGATTGTGGCTGTGCACACATGGAAGTAGCATAACCGGACATTTTCATTTTGGTAGGGGGGTGAGCAGGGGCAAAGACGTAAATTGGGGGAGGCTATTAATGTATCGAACCATTCATTTGTGCATTTTGGGGGGGTCTCATTTGGGGGGCAAGGGGCAAGGATTTTGAGCTGGCGGGAGTCCCACTCGGGGTCACACTTTCATCACATGGATTCAGAAAGGGAGACGGAGAGTGGTGTAACCGGTGGGGGGGGGGTGGGGGTCAATGAGCCACTGCGCTCAGGACCCTTGCCCCCCCCCCTACCCACCCCCTCTCTGCCCAACTGGAGACCGTGCCGACAGTAAAACCATAGTTTAAAATACCCTTCTTGGTCTAAAAGTCCACTCAATCAATTTGGGTGTCATTTTTTTCCCTATCTTAGATCCAAGATGAGATCAATGAGTTCAAGAGGCAAGGCTCCGAGATGGAAGATCAACGTGTGAGCATCCTCAAGACCCTGGAGGAGAAACAGACCAAGGCAGCCAAGGATGCGGACGGCCACGATTCAAAATTGAAGAGCGTCAACAAGATCCTGGATCAACTTAAAGCAGGTATAAAACTGATTGACCATCCTCCCCTGAATTTTTTGACTGAATTTCCCATAGGTTGGGAAGTCCAAACTTGCTGCAAATTTAGAATTGAGGATAGCATAAGTTACTGGAAATTGGGAATTTAAATAAATCTGGTTGTATAAATTTGCTGATTTCACTGCAGCATTTGTGATCATAAATCGTTTCTCAGATTCGAATGTTTTGGGGTGAACAATTGTCCTAACCACATTTGAAGGGAATCCTTTCTCAAGATTCCTGGTTCCTGGTTGGATTGGCTGCATATTGCACCACAGCACCTTGTAAACAATTACATTATGCTATGTAAAGGAATAGGTCTCAAAACTTCAAAAAGTAGATCCACATCATATACCTTGCAGGAAAATACTGACAGTTGAAGCGCCTTGAGCGTCACTGAGTGACGGATATAAGCGCTATATAAGAAGCCACTATTATTATTATTATTATTAAGATAGTTCATACCATCAACAGCTGAAGTACTTCTCACCAAAGTTTTTTGTGGTCGTTATTTTTAATGGGGTAGTTACCAATCTATGACCCTACTTTTAAATGCTCAAATTATTCACAAGTTTCCTGTGTGTTTCTGTTCCCACAGGAGTGGAGTCACTTTTCTCTAAGACGAGCTGTGATCGGTCAACCATTAATGACATGCTGGGTAGTGCTGCGGGAGTGACGGACGAGACCATCATGCAGTACCTTGGTCTGATCGAGCAACGGACCAATGAGCTTCTTGCGGTCAGCATGTATGTGGACAGCAAGGTATGTGACAATTTGCCGTTTTGTTGAGGGCGTGTGAAGCAAAATTTAAATTCCACTGTTTAGATTTAAAAACGAGACCACCAAGTTGGTTGAAATTTTCTCTGGTTGGTCATTTTAAGTGTTTATTGAAAACTATAGAATTGGAGTAACTCTTCCAGAAAACCAAATATGTTTTATCTTGTTATGAACAAATCATTCCATGGGGAAGACTTTTGGAAGGTGGCAGGCAACAGACTTGATACCAATTTTTTTCTTCCACTTGATCTTCAGGGAGCTAAGGAGAAGGAAGACCTCAAAGTGCCCTCTATGCTTGGCAAAGGGCCAATCCCTCCTCCACAACAGCTGATGTTTATGGCGCCCTCTACTGGGGACGACTACGACAGCGATCAGGGGTCAGACCTCAGCGATGAGGAGACGCGACCTTTGACACAGACGGAGCTCAAGGCTAGGATAATGAAAGGGGTAAGCGGATTGTTTTGAGAATGAAGCATGTGTTTGGACTAAGCAAGGTGGGAACTTAATCTAGATCGGGCTTGAAAAACTAGACAAGAGTGCTGTACCACAGAGTGGTCAGACTTGTACTCCTTGAGCCCTTAAAGGTATTGTACACTTTTGGTAACAGCTCAAAATCAGTGTCCACATTTTGTGTGATTAAACATATGCATGAACAAACAAAGCTGTGAAAGTTTGAGCTCAATTGGTCATCGAGGTCACGAGAAAATAGTGAAAAGAGATCTTATCTAATTTTTTCAAATTATTGCGCGCGATAACTACTACTGTTTTACTCGTTTCTCAGAAACGATAGCATTCTAGGCAGAAATATTTTAAGGAACCCTTTCTACCATTACTTACTTTAAATCATGTAAGTTATGTGTGAATCTGTGAACATTGTGTTTTTCGATCTTACCAATAGTGTACAGGGCCTTTAAAGAGGGGCTCCAAGGTCAAGTTCAGTTTGGTGATGCACTCATTTTCCAATAGATAGAGTCCCCATGAAAGTGGGGGAAAAGTTACAAGTGTCTAGCTTAAATTTAATATGGAGTAAAATTGCTATTTTAGTTAATACTCTTTCAGAACAAAATGTGAAACATGACGTCATTGCATTATTTTTTAGTATTTAATTGTATCGTTTTCTCACATTCGTCCTCATGCTAAGTTTTTTTTTTTTGTCCTCTTCAAAGGTCTTGAAGAAGGAAGCAGCAGCATCTAAGAAGGGCTTCCAGTATGACCTTTCTGTCCCTAGCAAAGATATGAAACAGAAATCCATCCCAGACAAGAAGAGGGGTGGCAAGCGATAGATGGAATAGCACAAGAGGTGGCAGGTTTTATGCAGTAGGCAGTTTGACTGGAAGACGAACGATTGGTGGAACAGCTTACAACAAGTATTCCGAATATAGAGTCCGTTTTGTTTATGAAAAAGAAGGGGTCCAATTTCATACCTCGTGCATATGGCACTGACGAATCTTGTTTAAGCGAAAGGTTACCAGTCAAATTTCCATGTTATGGTATTAGTTTTGACTGGTTCCTCATTTTATTTTACTAAGCAAATAAAGTATTTAAGCAACTCTGCTTTATGGAATGGGCCCCAAGGGTTTGAGTTGTTGAGAAAAGATGATTTGTCAGAACTTCTTTAAAGGAACATTACAGAATTGGTTTTTGCAAACAAAACAGTTGCTGGCAGTGTAAGCACTTTATATAATCCACCATATACATAAACTGACAAACCTGTAGAAGTTTGAGATCGATCGGACATCTGGGTCACGAGAAAATAGTGAAAAACCGATTATACATTTGCATGTGTTATACAATGCATGAATAAAACGCTCATGAGCGATAAACTCCAATCGGAAATTAGTTTGATTTATTTCTCATCAAATATGGCATTTCAGCCAGAATGTTTCTAGGGATGTTTTCTACTATCATCATCATTAGACCGTGTAAGTTTTATGTAAATTTGTGATCAAAAGTATATTTTATAATTACCAATTCTGTAACGTTCCTTTAAGTGGCTATCTGATTTTGCTTTGCATTTATGGCTTCCAATAGTTGTCCAACCTAGGTTGGCAAAATATCAGGCTGTGACGTTGCATTGAAAGGTCAATTGTACCACTGCCTTTGAACTGTAAAAAGAAGGTGCCTTTTCAAGTTTATTGTTTATGAAAATCCTTCCAGTGTTTTAGTTATTATTGGTAAAAGAAAATGACAAGTGTTGTTTGCAGTCCGTCCAGAAATTTTTTTAAGCTGTACTGTTATGTTAAAGTTATAATGATGATGGTTTTGAAAACGTAAAATAGTTAGTTAACGTTATTTTGTTGAGTAATAAAATGAACTTTGTTCTCACAAGAGAGAAATTTATTTGAGTGATATGTTGCAGTTTTTTCTTCAGCTTGTTTAAGACGTAGTCAGCAAAGACTGAAACTTAAGTGTACTGTGACGTCATTTTTTCGGTTGCAATGTATATTTTACACACTTGTGTCAGATTGTCTTATAAGAACTAGTAAATAGCACAACAAGAGCACTGAAAAGGGGCTATGTATAAGAGAAATGCAAATGGAAACAACACTTTTTAAAGGCCAGGAGTGCCCCCCTAGAAAGAATGGTGCACCCCCTTCTTCCCCCACCCCCTCGAACTTCACCCTAGTTTCAGCGCTGCATGGCTTCCGTGTTAATATCCAGAGGAGAAACGAAAAATGGGTCGAATAAAATATAAGAATGGGTAAAATATTCCGTCTATGGGCCAATTCTAACAAAAAATTCATTCGATTCAGGCTTAATATATTTTGTTTGAAAACGAACGCTCCATTGCATCAGCATTCAACAGTCAAAAAGGAGCAGTTCAATACCAACACCATGGCGTCCATCTTGGCAGCTTTGTTTATTTCTTAACTGTACTCGGTTTCCCAAAGATACGTTGCACTATATTTGCACATTGCACCCTAACTCCGATGATTCAGCCATTAGAACACTAGTCCAATAATATCCCTCGACATAAAAATCAACACAAAAAATAAAGCGACGGCCACTACCTCCTGGGCCCAATTTCATAGAGCTGCTTAAGAACAAAAAGTAGCTAAGCACAACAAAATTATGCTTACCAGAATAAGGTTACCAGCCAAACTACTATATCACATGTACATCTTGTGACTGGTGTCCTGCTCATTTCTGCTTAGCAGGCAATTGTTAAGCAATACTTTCTGCTTTAGCAGCTCTATGAAATTGGGCCCTGATCGCCGACCAATAAATGCATGAAAACACGCCAAAATATTGTACATGTGGATTAATCAAAGCAGTATTTATTCGTTTAGAAATCAGGGTTGACAATCTGTTTGGATACTTGTTATCACAGCAAAAGGTTAGCCGTAACAAAAAGATTAGAGCTAAAACTTTTCATACTACAAGGGTATCGCTAAATCAAATAACAGTTTCTAAGTTCTTCTTCGTTTCGTTTAAAAATCCACAACAGTGCTGGAGTAAAACTAAGGAAAAAAACAGAAATAAATGAACTAATATCAGGGTATACATGTAGTGGATTGGGGCAAAATAAGTTTCACATTTATGTTTCTTACACAAAGGTCTGGAAGCGTTAAAGGGATTGGGAGAGAGAACAATAAAAATGAATACAAATTATTTGTTTCTCATAATTATTACTCAGTACATCCAAATTATGATTGATGGCTCTCATATTGTGAAAAGACATAATTAGGACTTATACACTTATGAATATGAATTATGAATATGAATATGAATATTTGGTCAATATGACTTGCATCTGTATGTCACAAATGTGACTTAATTGGCACAAGTCATAGTTATGACTTTTTGCTAATTCATAGCTATGAGATTAAAGGTTATAGTTATGACTTATAATTATGACTTTCTGTCTTTTCAGAATGTCCATTTAATGCTTCCGTACACAGGACACCTTATGAATCAATAAAAACAATAGTCACTCAAATCAGTAGGCAGCACAATATAAACTAATACTTAATGTACTGTAAACAATGGACAATCAAATATCTTTCATATAATTTATTTGATTTCAAAAACTTGAGTGGATATAATCACCCCTAATCCCACTTTAATCCTTAAAATTCAAGCCCAAATCCTTGCCTTTATTAAGCCGTATCCAAATTGCTTGTATTAAACGGTATCCTATGGCTATGGCTGTTGCTAAGGTCCTCCTGTACATGATGATGCAGTGATCCAGCAATTCGGATTAGCCGTATCAGAATTGTTGACTACGGCTTAGGCTGGATCGACTGGTTAACAGTAAAGGACATCCTTAGCAACAGTCATAGCTATAGCCGTAGCAACTACTTTGAAAATGGCCACAGACTGATTCCCCACCAAGATAACCATGCTAAGCAGTGTCTGGCACCCAGCCTTTCAACCATAAACTAGGGTACTGTAAACAAACGCAATTCCGTAGACAAAATCACACACAAAATAACACAAAATAACGTTTTGAACGGAAGATTATTATTTTAGAACCAATTGTCCCTAAACTCAGAAGACAATTTGGTGAGACACCATCATGTATTCACCAAAATACATCTCTTATCATCACCTTTGCTTTTATCAAATTTAGAGCCCCAAAATCAAGGAATTTTACTTTTCCGAATGATAAATTTGCATCATAATTTATAACTCCATTGTTCCAATAAAGTCAAAAACAAAACTCTTCTCTGATCACGTTTCTAAAAAACATTCAACAGTTTTATTTTGATATACCTATTAAACCTTGCATTGTTTGAGAATATATGTTTTAGTCGGACGGTAAAACAAACTCTAGGAGAAAACTTTTTTTTCTAAAGAATTCTGATAAGTGTTCGCTTGTTTACGCCACCTTAATAAAGTAAACTTTCATTTTGTTGAAACAAAAAGGTTTGTTTGATTGCGTGTTTGTTGCGGTGTTTGTTTGTTTGTTTGTTTGTTTGTTTGTTAGTTTGTTTTAATAATCTTCCCAACAAGGAAACTCTGCAAAGCTCCCACAAGGAGACATAAATGGCAAGCTGGCAACAGCCAATCTCTCTCTCTCATACAAATATCGGTTTAACGTCTACGATTATGAATTGCACAAATCGATAAATTGTGATTCAGTAACTAGACGACAATACTTGCTTGACCATGGTTAGAAAAGATTTCTGGGGATTTTTCTATTTGGTAAACACAGCCATACATCAAGCACACACATACTAAACTCTCTATGCATTCGGAATGGAGCTATGCATGTCACAACACACACAGCCTACATTCAACCTGCATACTGTTCATTGGGCAGTGCTTTCTATCGAATAACGCAATAAGAATATAGTGATTAAAGGGGTGCATTGCCTTCAAATCCCTCAAAATTGTTCAGTGTAGAGTTGCTCCTTACTAAGAGTTGTTCAGGCACAACAACACCTACAGTGTTTTGTAATCAGCGAGCAGTGATTGAAAAAACACCCATACAACCAGCGGGACATAATGGTCCGCCATTTTGCAGAGTCAAAAGTTTGCATGAAACGTTTTCCTCAGATTGAAATTATTGTGAATCTCCTTCTCTAAAAGCCGCATTCCGCAGAAGGGAATCGTTTCTCAAAATGTTACACATTTTCAACAGCTTCAGTGCTTCTTACCAAGGAAGTTTTTGTGGTCATTATTTTTTGGGAATACATTGTAATTACCAAAGGTTTACCTTTGGATACATAAAGAGACTGAGATAAAAGATTTCATTTAAAAAAATTGTTCCTCTACAAACTACTCTCGATCCAATACATATCTCTATCATTTACCCTCAATAAAAAGGTAAAATATAAATGTTTATGGTCTGCAATTAATATGAGGTATATTTTGGAGAGGGGGGGGGTTTCCAAACTCACATAGCAAACAGCACTTCAGACAAAACTAATCTCAAAGGAGAGACTACCTATTTTCCTCTTCACCGTTTTACATGTCGCGTCAACAGATTGTTATTTTCATTGATGAACCATTTCTAACCTTGATTTGTCCAGCCGTTAAAACATTACCCACGCGGTACGTGAACTGGTTCGTCACTCGGTGGATTTGGCGAATTTAGTCCGGTAAAGTTTGTTCAGCTGCTCCAGGAAGATGAAGGTCAGCACGGTGTGGGGGCCGAGGCGGGTGTAGTAAGGTGTGAAGCCCTTCCACAGACTAAAGATGCCCTCTTTACTTATCGTTTTTCGTAGGACTTCCTGTAAGAGACAAAAGTAAACGACTGGCTGGTCTTACTCCTGGGCAACATTTCATAGAGCTGCTTAAAAGCAGACAATTGTGCTTCGCAAAAAAAACAGCAGGATACCAGTCAGAAATGGTGCATGCGGCATGGTATTTTTGGCTGGTAACCTTATTCTGGTAAGCATAAATTTCTTGTGCTTAGCTACTGTTTGTGTTTAAGCAGCTCTTTGAAATTGGGCCCTGGTCTGAAGAAGAACGCATGACCCCCCCCCCCCTCCCAATCCCAACCACAGTCCCCACCGGAAATCAGAGCATCAAATGATTAGGAAGACAAGTGATGCAGTAATCAACTTAGAAAACTTTGGTGAATTTCTTCTTATCGTTATTTTTAATGCAAGTTTGCCCCAAACAAGGCTAAAAGCCACTCTTGGTATTAAAAGGGGCTACAAGAAGAAAGCACGGTGAAAAACCTCAGGAAGGCCCAGCTTGCTAGGCACCAAGTTTGCTAGGTGCCCAGCTTGCAAGGTGTTGAGTTTGCTAGGTGCCGAGTTTGCTAGGTGCCAAGTTTGCTAGGTGCCAAGTTTGCTAGGCGCCGAGTTTGCTAGGCGCCGAGTTTGCTAGGCGCCAAGTTTGCTAGGCACCGAGTTTGCTAGGCACCAAGTTTGCTAGGCACCAAGTTTGCTAGGCACCGAGTTTGCTAGGCACCGAGTTTGCTAGGCGCCAAGTTTGCTAGGCACCAAGTTTGCTAGGCACCAAGTTTGCTAGGCACCAAGTTTGCTAGGCACCAAGTTTGCTAGGCACCAAGTTTGCTAGGCACCAAGTTTGCTAGGCACCGAGTTTGCTAGGCGCCAAGTTTGCTAGGCACCAA
Source organism: Pycnopodia helianthoides (assembly GCA_032158295.1). NCBI lineage: Eukaryota > Metazoa > Echinodermata > Asteroidea > Forcipulatida > Asteriidae > Pycnopodia > Pycnopodia helianthoides. The sequence continues at coordinate 13,058,241 of CM063260.1, forward strand.
GTTTGCTAGGCACAAAGTTTGCTAGGCGCCGAGTTTGCTAGGCGCCGAGTTTGCTAGGCACCAAGTTTGCTAGGCACCAAGTTTGCTAGGCACCAAGTTTGCTAGGCACCAAGTTTGCTAGGCACCAAGTTTGCTAGGCACCGAGTTTGCTAGGCGCCAAGTTTGCTAGGCACCGAGTTTGCTAGGCACCGAGTTTGCTAGGCGCCAAGTTTGCTAGGCACCAAGTTTGCTAGGCACCAAGTTTGCTAGGCACCAAGTTTGCTAGGCACCAAGTTTGCTAGGCACCGAGTTTGCTAGGCACCGAGTTTGCTAGGCGCCAAGTTTGCTAGGCACCAAGTTTGCTAGGCACCAAGTTTGCTAGGCACCAAGTTTGCTAGGCACCAAGTTTGCTAGGCACCAAGTTTGCTAGGCACCAAGTTTGCTAGGCACCGAGTTTGCTAGGCGCCAAGTTTGCTAGGCACCAAGTTTGCTAGGCACAAAGTTTGCTAGGCGCCGAGTTTGCTAGGCGCCGAGTTTGCTAGGCACCAAGTTTGCTAGGCACCAAGTTTGCTAGGCACCAAGTTTGCTAGGCACCAAGTTTGCTAGGCACCAAGTTTGCTAGGCACCGAGTTTGCTAGGCGCCAAGTTTGCTAGGCACCGAGTTTGCTAGGCACCGAGTTTGCTAGGCGCCAAGTTTGCTAGGCACCAAGTTTGCTAGGCACCAAGTTTGCTAGGCACCAAGTTTGCTAGGCACCAAGTTTGCTAGGCACCAAGTTTGCTAGGCACCAAGTTTGCTAGGCACCGAGTTTGCTAGGCGCCAAGTTTGCTAGGCACCAAGTTTGCTAGGCACAAAGTTTGCTAGGCGCCGAGTTTGCTAGGCGCCGAGTTTGCTAGGCACCAAGTTTGCTAGGCACCAAGTTTGCTAGGCACCAAGTTTGCTAGGCACCAAGTTTGCTAGGCACCAAAATGTCCATTCTTCTTTTGCATACAGGCCTGACAGCATACAAGGCTATGATCACTTATGAGGTAAATTTCTTACGAGCAGAGATTTGTCAGAAAGTGTTGACATGGACCGCTTATTGACAAACCATTCTTTTTGAAATGGATTACTTACAATAGCTCCTGAGTATTCTGGTTTTCCATCAATAATTCTCATATTCTGAATTCTGGAATGACACAAGGCAAGAAAACAGAGAAAAAGTGTTTAATCTTCAATATCAGAAATGGTTTATGTAACACGAGTTTTCCCAAGTTGTGAAGCATCCAGCAGGCCTGGTAACTCCGGCTTGAGAGGGCAGGGCCATTTTAATTTTGCGAAGGTCCCTTCCATCGTAAAGTCCATGGGAAACATTTGAAGTGGCAGCAAGAAACTCACTGGGTACATTTAAGTCAGCTTGGGAGTGAACAAAAAATACTATCAAGGGGGATGTGAACCTGTGACCTACAGGCTTACATGCCGGTGCTCTACCAACTAGCCTTGCGATAGCGATCTTCTTATTTGATCAATCTTTTTGTTCGGGTCCCCCCCCCCTCCCCCGAACAAAGATATTGACAAAAAAGGGAAACAGCTTTATCCCAACAGTAACGCGGTCGCCAACGGAAGTTATAAACAAACCTTGTTTTGGCAATATCCACTGGCATCGATGCTATAGTTGTGACCAGACCACTGATCATACTCGCACCGAAATGACACAAAATGTTGTCTTGAAAGTAACCTTCATGAACAGAGAACAAAAAAAAAAATAATTCAAAATTCCTTTGTAAACAATTGCAACGACTAGTAGCCTCCAAGTGCAGTGAATGCCTGCAATTCGCCCTTTGCACGGTCAGCCATTTGCAGGTAATGCCTCGAATTGGGGACAGCAGTGGATAGAAACATTTTATAACTCTGTATTGTCATGGTAATGTAATGACACTTTCATCCAAACAGATACATAAATACAATAAATATTCCTTATCTTAAAAATGCACGGCGATACACATGTTTAGTACCGGGTACTGCTAGGGTTTATGGCCGTCTCGGTATGGTGAGGAACCTACCTGTACCCATGAGGAACTGTTTAGCTTGAGAATAGGAAGCTAGCTGAGCTGCGTTGACCACCATGGCTCGAGCAACGGTGGGACCACAACCCTAGCACAACAAAGAAAAAATGAACAACCCATTATCATTTCAATCTTTCGGGTAAAGAAACCGTGGGAAACTGAAAAAGGAACTAATGCTATATTCTCTAGGTCTGTAGATAAACTGTAAAGAGAAGACGACGAAGAAGCGTCAAGTTTTGTTTGTTAATTTCGGTTGTGAAGCCAAGGATTCTCAGAAAAGCGAACTTAATCACTATACTAGCCAAGAACCCCATGGAGAGAAGACAAAGAAGGAAGTTTCAGTTCTAGATGTGGGAGGAAAACCCCAGAGAAACATTCCAGGGAAAAACCATGCAATCACGTAGGGACTGAAAAACCAAATCCACATAGTGCTCCCAGGGGGATTCGAACCGGGGTCCCGGAGGTAGAAGGCGAGGAAAGATACCACTACAACACCCCCCGACCGCCTGTTTGTTCTCGTCAAGGGAACTCGGCAAGCTCCCACGAGGGGAGATAAAAACACCAAGCTGGCAAACAGCCAATCTCTCTCTCTCTCATACAAACGTTGGTTGAACGTCAACATTAATGTATTCCACAGATCAAGAAATTGTGATTTGATGTCGGAGAGAAACCCCGAAATAGGGACAACTCCTGTGGGGTCTGAAAATCCAATCCACGGGCGAGATTCTGGTCCGAGACTGGAGCTCACCCGAGGTGAAAGGTCATTTTTTTTCCACAGAAGTGTGCTCGACTGTACTGTCGTCTCAAAGCAACAAACTGTTAAAAGAAGTGATTGAAAATATTCACAACACACCTTTGTAAATAAAAACTAATGCCTCTGTTCTCCACAGATAACTTCTTTTAACCTAAAACTCTCCGAAATATCCTTTCAAATCAATGGAAAGCAAGTACGATCACCATTACTGTGTACATTGTGCAAGAACTACATTGTACATAAAATAAGGTCTGTACACACAACGACTACTTATAGTGTGTTGCGTATGTGCTTTGTTAGGAATGAAACTTCCGACCTTTGAACCTTTGGAGGTGGAAAACAACCTTTTTCCTCTCCGAGGACCACGTGTTTTTTTTAGAACTTTGTAATACTGAGATCGCGCTCTGTCTACGGCTGTTTGGTGCGTTTCAATCGCATGTGTAAAACGCAAGACACAGCTTGCCAAACTTCTCGGGCTGTTTGGGGACAGTTTGAGGAGTAACAGGCAGGGCTGTGTGAGGAATAAAGGCATCAAAAGATAAACCTTGTGTCAGTCTGCTTGTACAGCGCCGTCTTCTCATGACAATGCATTTTTTTTAAACCTGTCTACTGTACTCACCCTCCACAACGTTACTAGACCCTCTTCCTTAGTTATCCTGGCTAGAGCGTTGAAGACATTGGTGTATCCTCTCCGCTCGTTGACAGGTAGCCTAGCACAAATATACCAAGGGTCAAATTTGTCAAAATATGGTACGGCAATGAAGGGGCACATTGCCTTAAAATCTCTCAAAAAATGTTGCTGTTTTGTATCATTCCTTATCCTTCTTAAGAGTTGTTCATTCACAAAAAAGTGTTTTTGTCATTAGCGAGTGGTGATTAAACAAACATATATTTTGCCTCTTGAAATACGACCAGCGGAATACGTACAGCCCGCCATTTTGAGGAGTAAAACATTTGGTTCTACAAAATAGCGGACAGTGTCTTGGCCGTGATTTGACCCCACATCCCCGATGACATAGCCACCAGGACTCGAGTCCGGTACACTAGCCCGTTCGGCCATGACACGCCATACAATAACCAGGTACCACTTAGAAACCATTTTATAGGTGTTTGTGTGTGTCTTCTTTTCTGTTGCTTAAAGGAACGTTACAGAATTGGTAAGGAAAAAACTTGTAAAATATACTTTTTGATCACAGATTTACATAAAACTTACACGGTCTAATGATGATGGTAGTAGAAAACATCCCTTGAAATATTTCTGTATGAAATGCCATATTTGATGAGAAATGAATAAACTAATTTTCCGATAGGAGTTTATCGCTCAGTGAGCGTTTTATTCATTTGTTGAATCTATATGATTTCATGCAAATGTGTAAGCAACTGCCAGCAACTGTTTTGTTAGCAAAAACCAATTCTGTAATGTTCCTTTAACAACACTTCAATTTTTACAGAATTTAAATAAACAAAGGTTTTTCGGGGGGTGAAAGGAGTCTCATACCTGCCATCCGAAGTCATTCTGATGAGGGAGATCTCTGCAGGGGTACCAACGAATGCTCCAGTGGCTCCTGCCGTCATACCTGTTGAATGAGAAGACCGTATCAGCTGAAAACGGCTTCATTTTAAAAAGGGATTTGTAAAGCCGACAAGACAGTCCCAGACAGTGTTCGTGTTTTTTGTGATCAACCATGAAATAACACACCTGTGAAAGTTTGGGCTTAATCCATTGTATGAGTCAGGAGAAAATAGCGAAAAAACATGCACAATTTTCAGCATGTAAGCACCTTGTCCTTAACCGAAATCAGCTGTTGCATTTTAAAAATTTGTTTATAGCCAGGGATCCCGACCAAGTTTATAATACAACCTGGGAAGTGGCAGCAGAGGGATCACCTTAAGGGGATGCGCCATTTTTATTCAAATATCAACCACAAAGAAACTTGACTGGGTAAATTTTAAACAATTTTGGGTTGAACAAAGAAAAAATTGACTAGAGCGGGATTTGAACCTGCGACCTCCGGAGTAACGTGCCGGCGCTCTACCAACTGAGCTATCTAGCCCTAATGTTGGCAGTCTCCCTATTTTGTTGATACCTTTGTTAGGGGGTGCCAGTCAGAAGCCATTCAACCTTTTCACGACCGTACAGCCAGGGATCGTACCCAAGTTTACGGTACAATGTGTGAAGTGGCAGCAGAGGGATCAACCTTAAGGGGATGCAACTTTCTGATAGAAAACTATCATTTTTCAGAGTGAATGCAAGCCTTCCCGAAGAGATTTGGTAGTTTAATCTGGGAGGAGGGGGGGGGGGGGATTTAATCAAATAGTTTATGATATACTTACCTATAACTGCCTTCATTAAAAAGTTGGGTGGCTTTCCATCCGGTCTGAAAAATTGGAGAAAAGAATAATAATAATATGGAGGTTTTTATATAGCGTTTTACACACCCGAAGGGTGTCTCAAAGCACTTCACACTTATTACCCCTGGTCACTGGGCCATTAGTTTCATTCCTTAAACCATCTCAGCTCCCTGGGGAGTATACAGCCTGTGCTACAAATATGCGCTACTAAGCTAAATCAATCACAAGAACCATCTCTGCCCTCACAGGTACCCATTTTACCCCTGGGTGGAGAGAAGCAGTTATAGTTAAGTGTCTTGCTCAGGGACACAAGTGTCACGACCGGGACTCGAACCCACACTCTGCTGAACAGAAGCACCAGAGCTTGAGTTCGGTGTTCTTAACCGCTTGGCCACAACACCCTACAAGAATGCAGAATGTTTTAAAGAGAATTCAACAGAAATGTGGTCCTTAACACAGGGCTTGAAATATTAGTTAAGTCATCGGGGTGTGGGTTCGAATCCCAATCATGACACATGTGTCCTCGAGCAAGATGCTTTACTATGAATTGCTTCTCTTCACCCAGGGGTATAAATGGGTACCTGCGAGGGTAGAGGTTGATATTGTGCTCGGAGCGCCACGGCAGCACAGGGCTGTATACTCCCTAGGGAGCTGGGAAAGATTACAAGAATGCTATTGGCCCAATGACCAGGGCACTAATGTAACGCACATTGATACCTTATTGTAAAATGCGCTATATGAGAACTAGTTATTATTCGCTTTAGAGCATCGGATTCAAGTTCTGGTGGTTGAGTCATCGGGGTGTGGGTTCGAATCCCGGTCATGACACTTGTGTCCTTGAGCAAGATGCTTTACTATATTTGCCTCTCTTCACCCAGGGGGTATAAATGGGTACCTGCGAGGGTAGAGGTTGATATTGTGTTTGAAAAAGCCTTCGGAGTGCCACGGCAGCTCGGGGCTGTATACTCCCCAGGGAGCTGCTCAAAAACTTACAGGACTGAATGCTATTGGCCCCATGACCACGGCGTTGATACGTTCTTGTAAAAATGCGCTATATAAGAACTAGTTATTTTATTTCAAGGTGGTATATCTTACCCTGACACCATGTCAAATAAGGTGGTATAGATCCCAAGCCTTGTTGTCGTGTATGTTGCCTGACGAAGTAATCCTGCAGACAAGCTAGTGAACGGAAAGAAACAAAAAATGACTGCTGTAGTTTGTATTTTTAATGTCACCTCCAAAGGTAGAGTTTCACCCTCTTGCTGTCTGACCATTCAATACCATTCACTGTGGTTTTGAATGATAGATAAACTATGCCAGCCTGCAATATGATACCATGAGGGAATGCATGTACACAGTACACAGTTCTGTGCACAGTTGTGCCACCGTACACAACCTTGGCAGTCGAATGGCTTCAAATGGTTGGTCAACTCACTGGAAAATGTTGCCAAGAGTCACTGACAGTAGGAGGGTTAATGTCGCATCAGAAGTGGTGGCTACGGCTACGGCTACGGCTACGGCTGGACGACAAGACACTTACCCATTATACATCCCAAGGATTCCTTCGTTAGCTATTATTGCTCTGATGGCATGACCGCTCGTCTTGTATTGTCTTGATGCACCGCCCTCACCTGTTGATATTGAGAAAACAATTAGGCCTGCTTAGCATCTGACTTTTTAAAAACATTTCTCCTGCCAGTTGTTTCACTTCATCTTGTGAAATTTTCGTTACGCGGTTTTTGTATAATAATGTGTGGTTTAAAAATTGTTTATATTCTTTAAATAAGTTTCATGCCTGTACAGCACATTGGGGTCTTGCCATGGACGGAATGCGTTTTACAAGAATAATTTATTATTACTATTATTACTACTACAAATGACAACAAGTTGTCACACTGGACTAATTTATAGATTATTAGGTTTGGGTTAACATGCAGGCCTGTAATTTCATCTTTGAGAGGGCAGGGTCATTGTTATTTTTCAAATGGCACTTGAAAGGGCAACGGAGGCCAAGACCAGGGCAACGGAGGCCATGGCATGCGTGGCCTTTGTGTACTTCTAGGTCTGAGGTGTTGGACCCAGAGAGCTATTTGACTTTGCCAATGAAGCCGAGAGTCACAGAGGGGACGTGAAGCCATCAGGTCCGGTGTGTTGCATAGTGTTCGTAAGCCTGGAAGACAGTCACTAAGAGAAGGGGGTATTGCCCTGGTTTTTTCTACAATCCCGGCCAAAATGCTTGGGCCACCCGTTCCTATAACGTTACAATAACCATACAATAACCATTCCCTGTCTCGCAATAAACATTCCCTCCCCCGTCCCCCGTCCCCCCGCTCAATGTTGTCTGGAACGCAGAAGACCGTGCAACAATGTGATTCAACATTGAAAGGGGGCAGGGGGGCCCAACGAGATATGGCCGGGATTGTAGCATGGTTGACAGCAGGGCCTAGATTCATGGCTCTGCTTTCTCTGAATTCTGTGCTTTTAATCACCATTCTCCGCTTACAGGTAACTCACCACTCATCTGCATACGGTTTTTGACAAGATCCAGCGGCTGCACAAAAATAGTGGCACCCATCCTGTTATTAATAACATAGAATAAGAACTCTCAACAACAGACCTGAATTATTTCCACAAATGCGACATAAATGTTGATAATTATAGGGAAAGATCCCGCAGCTTTCTCACAACATTAACCAAAAATAGTATCTTATTTACTTAAAACAACATGACGATTCACTCAAAAGCACTCCGCACTAAGGAATAACGTCACACTCAGTTTTACTCACACGCGATCACCACGTCCGTGCACCAGAACGCAGGGTTGGTACAGTCAGTACCGTACACATGATCACCACGTCGGTGCACCAGAAAGCAGTAAGTCAGCACAAGTGAGTAAACACAAAGCGTGGACGTATACGCACGCGTACGTTAGTGATTTTCTACACGTCTGAGATCTCGGTTCCGAGCAAATTGAAAAAGATTGTGCAAATAAAAAGGTCGGTAATTTCAACAGCCAAAGCACGGCAGAGAAGCTAAGGAGTTAGGGGCAAGACTAAAACTTAAAAGAGGTAAACAGACGCATTTACTTTAGTCAGTTTAAACCGCCGACCAGCCCGTAGGGAATTCGCAGTATTGCCCGATTGGTATTGCCCAAAACCCATGGGGTGTAAGCTGAATTTGGGTCATCTCGCACCAAAGTCCCTGGCCTGATTACGACTTCTTGACCTGGAGATACGAAATGACCTGGGTCCGAGTTGACCTGGGTCTGAGTCGACTTGGGTACGAATTGACCTGGGTCCGAGTTGACCTGGGTCCGAGTTGACCTGGGTCCGAGTTGACTTGGGTACGAATTGACCTGTTTCGAGCTGAACAAAAGAATCAGAATGGGATGGACGTGCAGAGCAGAGTTGTGTTTGACTTTGTCATGTTTGTCAGTTTGTGTGTGTCATAGCCCCATGAATAGGGCCAATCCACTCCGTATCCTTGGCCCCAGCACCACTGATTACCAATTCTTTCGCCCTATGATGTTTTTTTTCTGCAAAGATCTAGATCGTGAAACTTACCGATTGAATGCTTATGTACTTGCAGATAGCCGGACTGTTAAAATTTCTTTAAAAAACATCACACGTTTTTGGTGAAAATCAAATGATTTTCGTGAGTTAATATTTAGAATTGTCTCAACGATCTTTGACAACTTGATTATTTTGAATTGTCTGGCTCCCTCAACAGCATTAGAAAAACGATACAATCAATTGCTACGATCGAGTTGGTACCAGACTAATTTACTCGCAGACGCCGCGATAGTCTTGGTGCAAAACGTTCTTGAGTCACTCAACACTACACACGACGCGACTATTCCACTGATAGAGGGCGTTAAGCCGCAAACCGTCAATCAGTGTGGTGGCGATCTGGAAGTTTCCCAACAGCGCCCGCTATTCGCAATAGTTGGGTGATAATGAACAACAACGTCTTGCACCAAGACTAACGCCGCGAGTGCAAATAAACAAGATCGTTGAGATCGTTTTAAAAGTTCACTCTCGAAAATCATTTGATTTTCACCGAAAACGTGTGATGTTTTTTATCTGCAAGTACATAAGCATTCAATCGGTAAGTTTCACGATCTAGATCTTTGCAGAAAAAAAACATCATAAGGCGAAAGAATTGGTAATCAGTGGTGCTGGGGCCAAGGATACGGAGTGGATTGGCCCTTATTCATGGGGCTATGTGTGTCACACACACGGCGGGCGGCCGCGACCCTTCGGGCAGCTAATCTTTCCTATTGCTAAAAATGTATCATGATTCAACCCCCAAAATGCACAAAAACTAAAGGATATATGTTGCAATCTTCGCTCGAGAAGATACTCACCCAGCTAGACCTCCGTAGAGGAATTTTACTGGTTTGGGAATTTGCACTGGGGCCGCAGACTTCTTCGCTGTGGACGTCGCCATTTTGAATGGATGCCAGCAGAGTCGACGTCGTCAACTTTGCCCCCTCGGCCCCTGTGTCAACCTTTTTTACAGAACATACAGTTGATGCTCACCTCACGAATAATTATTTTGATAGCTTTTCGAAAGGAGCCCGAAAACGTTTTTTTTTTCCCCTAAAATTATGTCGTCCCCCCAAAAAAATTATGTCGTCCCCAAAAACATATCTCATTCCCCAAATTTTTTTATTTCATTCCCTCAAAATATCATTTTTAACCCTTGAAATATTTGTTCGTTCCTCAAAATATTATTTCGTTCCGTCGAAATATCACTTCGTTCCCTCAAAATAACATTTCACTTCCTTGAAATTATGTTTTGTTCCCTCGAAATAATATTTTGTTCAACTAAAATAGTATATCTTTACCTTCCCTCGAAATAACATGTTGTTCGCATAAAACAATTACTATTTTGAGGGGACAAAATAATATTTTAAGGGAACAAAATAGTACGGTATATATCGAGAACAAAAAGATATTTGAGGAAACAATGTTTGGAGGGAATTTGTTTCTTTACTTATTTATATCATGGAGGTAGAAATATTTCTACCTCCATGTTTATATACAGTGCTTATATAAACGAATATATTGGGTTTTTTTTATATACAAGAATTATGCTGGTGCCCAGCAAAAATATTGTTTTTTTAGCCTTCGAATTTGACCAGGGGTCGACAAACTCTCCTTACAGGGTTTTAGACTTGATTTAAAGTCTGAGATTGCCTTGATTTCTCTGCATCAGCCGCGCAAATCGCCCGCGCAGATTTGCTATCACACATGGGGACAATCCACAAGAGGGCGCTATCATTGACGAGCACCACACAATCACAGTGCGTTCGATTAGCTTCCCCAGGTCGACCCAGGTCTTCCCCGGTGCGTTCGAATAGCTTTGACGTCATTCTCGGGGCTCACCCGGGTCAACCCCAAGTGCCCTGCTTGTGGAGCGGGTCACTAGGGGCTGACCAAGGTGCGTGACGTCACGACCAAAAAAATTCTCAATGGCCACCATTTTGTTTGTAATTCAGCGGGGCACTTTCAGGAAGTTTGGCATACATTTTCACCTTTTAAACAGCGACTTTGTGAGCAGAAGTATTTTTTTATTCGAAGATTGGTATTTGTGTATCAACTAGGGTGTGTGGCAGTTTCACCTTGATAATAATTATTTTACGATCTTTTCGTGAATCTGCGGACGTAATGCACAAAATGAAAGTAGTTCCGGGTCGGCTGTCCCAAGATGCATTGGTGTGAATGTAATGCTGGGGGAAATTGGCGTTCGATTAGCTCATGTCAGGGGCTCACCAGGATGAGCACACCGGGGTCGACCCGGGGAAGCTAATCAAACGCACCCTCAGACTTCGAATCAAGTCTAGTAAAGGTGTGTGACGCGTCGCGGCACTGCATTGGAGCTGCAGTGTCCTTAGACTTTATTTCAAGTCTGAGATTTTGGTTCTCTGCATTGCGATCGAAGGTTAATGTCGGAGGTTAATCCATAAGAGGGCGCTATTTCAGGCGATTCTGTTATGGCTATCAGGTGAGACAACAACCCAGGATCATAGCAGACTTTGAATAAAGTCTACGTCGTAGTTTATCAACCATTTCGAGCCTTTTTTTTATAAGTGAGGGGAGGGGGGCACATTTAAATTTGTCAAATGTTGACCAATGAGCAATTTTTAGCACAATGAGAAAACACACAGAAAAAAGCTGGCAACCATCTCGAAAAATAGCTCGGCCGGTTGCCTTGAAAAATGTGTCGGGCGGGGTAAGAAGAAGAAGAAAAAACAAGAGGTCTTCGGACTTTTGTCCGTACACCTACAAAAAAGGCCCGCCTCCTCCTTTTTTTTTTTTTTTAAAGGCAGGACGCTAAACATGTTTTTACAATAATTATTTTGCCTGATAATACGGAGGCCGTGGCAATAATTATGCGGGGGCGAGGAGCAATCAGTCAATTAAATGCTGACATTAAAGGGACATTGTCCCTTGGATTCGGTGGTTTGTGCTATAAACAGCGTTTGTTGTGAAATGGACAAGGCTGGAAAGATGTTCTTACCCTTAAAACCCCGCTCGAACATAATTACCCGGGGAATGTTACCATAGAAACGCATCTGTGCCGCCGTGTTGCGGATAAGCTTTGTGATTGCCTTTCAACACCACACCTCGTATAGCAAGGACGCCTAAACATCACGTCGACTTGAACATTTTCTGAAATCGGTTAGTCATCTTTGGCAAATTTGATTTGATACCAGAAACAACTATTCTCTTTTCTTTCTTTTTTAAACCAGAAGGACAACTTCTGGGTGTCTCTCTTTTCAGTCACAACGGCACAGTTACTTTGGAACAGTTTTCAAAAGACACTGCGTGTAGAAAGTTGAAGAGAACTTGTAGCGGGAACGTTTGTTTGGTTGTAAGATAGAGAAAGACCGCGTTCCTCATTCGGTTTCCGTCCAGCGCCTAATTATGATTTTCGGTGTGTTGTTTGTTATGAGCATTGGATGTGGACCTGCTCTCGCTGGCAATTGTCCACTCGACTGGGCCCCGTTTGAGAGCAAGTGCTATCATGCTCTCAACAAATTTCTCTCTTTGGCAGATGGCCGTACCGCGTGCAAGAAGCTAGAGGCCTACCTTGCAGTTGCTGGTTCGATCTCAGAAAACACGTTCATCTGGGAGGCGTTTATGGTGACGTTTGATCAAGATCCGAAGTTTGGCCTCTGGGCTGGCTACACTAGACAAGATGGGAACTGGCAGCCGTATCAAAGCGATGGTGATCTTTACTATAACTGGGCAACTGGTCAACCTGCAACAAACAACGGAAATTGTGCTGCTATGAGTGTAGGTTCAGGAGGGAAATGGGGCGCTCAATCGTGCGCAAATACAAGAGGAGTCGTTTGTGAACGCCCTCCCAAGATCAGCTCAGCGCCCCGTCAGGTGTTCTGCTTTCACACCCAAGGAAACGGCCGGCTCACCACCCACGGGTGCCTCAAGCACCACGCAGTGCGTGAGCTACGAGTCGGTGGGGTGGTGTCCTGCGGCAGGGCATGCCGAGCAGAGCACCGATGTCGCTCCTTCAATCTTCTGGAGCGAGATGACGGGAAGATGGTTTGTCAGCCGAACAACGCAACTCGTTATGAAGTACCGGAAGAAGCAATGGAAGACAGCAAAAACTGCTACCATTTCGATCTTTAACTTTGCCTAAAAAAGCGAATCCTGTGAATAACTTTAATGCTGAGCGAACTCAGCTTGTATAATACAAGCCGTCTCCAAAACATTCCAACGGTTGTTGCTGTTGATTGTAGCGACAGACATTAAGTCAGCAAAAGTGAAACCTGGAGTATGAACGTCACCATGGTGGGTGAAATTTCGCTTTCTTTTCATTAAATCTAAAGTAAAATTTTTAGAACTAGTTGATTATAAAGTCTTTTTTTTATTGGTGGGTGACATTCACAACAACTGCACTACGTTTTGCTTGAAGTTGACGTGGCAAAAAGTAAAACGTTGTATTTTATAGCAACGTCTTCAGATAAGAAGATTATTTACCAAAAGCGATTAGAACTTGATATTATTACATTATTAACCAAGTCATTCAGGCTAGGTGGACCACATCTGAAAGTTTAAAGGAAACAAACATATATGAATCAACACACCAACACACCAGTTGATATAGGACACCAATTTGTATTCGCGCACGTCACAATTTATGTGTCAATTTAAGCCCTTTAGATAAAAACATAAAGAAAATACAATTTGATTGGATTGTTATGAACTCATCATTTTTATCTTAATTTAATTTTACCTGTCAAACAGTCGCACTGTATTCGTGCATATCTTAATAATATTTCTAAGCCGCCACCGATTTAAAATCATCCGATGCCGTGACCTTGGCCAGCTCGAAAAAAGAGTGCGACGCGTCGTGAACAATAATCCGATTGTTCATTGTTATCTTTATTGATTGATATATTTTTTATTAAGAACATGACGTCATTGAGTAGGGCGCCCTCGGCTAGAGGTCAAGAGAAGGTTACTCATTGGCAACCCTGTCCGCCGGCGATCAGAAATATTTTAAGGAACCCTCTTTACCATTGCTTACTTTAAATCATGTAAGTTATGTGTGAATCTGTGAACATTTGTGTTTTTCGATCTTACCGATAATATAGGCCCCCTATGGCCTTTTAGTCACTGCGTCACAACAGCAGCCTCAAGGCGACAAACTGCAATGCTATGTGTATGGGTGTGCACGCACACACGGTCAAATTTGGAAACAAAAACATTCATTGTCACGTGTCGATGCGAGTCAAATTTCAGGCGCGCTATAGTTTCATAACTAATTTACTTCCTTCGCAATTCTGTGTTTCCCCCGCCCATCCCGTAGTTATCAAATAATAACACTGCTATTTGCAGGGCCTATAAATACACAACATAACATTAAATCTTGATTCCTGTTCATCATACTATACGTATGCTCAATTGAACGCTCTTACAAAACGTTTGGGAGTGTTTCAACTGGCGACAGTGCCCCCTTTCAAGAATAATAAAAGAAAGTCATAATTATGACTTATATCGCATAATCATATCTTAGAATAAGTCATAATTATGACTTATATCGCAAAATCATATCTTAGAATAAGTCATAATTATGACTTATATCGCATAATCGTATCTTAGCATAAGTCATAGTTATAAAAATTGTCCAGTATTTATGTCCAAATTGTTGGGGCCAAATAATCACCGTAAAGTTTAAAGGAAACAAACAAAATGTTTTCGAAATGCATTTATAGTGTTGTCTACTGCAGTGTTGATTCCTGTAAACAGTGTATTTTATTGAAATACACGCTAAATAATACGGTAATTGTTTGGCACCCATGCTGCCAGGTAAATCAACGTAAAATGACTCGAATATTTCACAGCAAGTTGATCGTTTAAAGGAACATCACAGAATTGGTAAGAAAAAAACTTGTAAAATATACTTTGACCACAGATTTACATAAAACTTACATGGTCTAATGATGATGATAGTAGAAAACATCCCTTGAAATATTTCTGTCTGAAATGCCATATTTGATGAGAAATAAATAAACTGATTTTCCGATTGGAGTTTATCGCTCAGTGAGCGTTTTATTCATTTGTTGAATCTATATTATTTCATGCAAAGTGTAAATCGGTTTTTCACTATTTTCTCGTGACCCAGATGGCCGATCGATCTCAAACTCCTACAGGTTTGTCAGTTTATGTATATGGTGGATTACATAAAGTGCTTACACTGCCAGCAACTGTTTTGTTAGCAAAAAAAATTCTGTAATGTTCCTTTAAATAACATCGATAGCTTGGCCTTGGAAGAAAAAAGTCAAAGATAATGTAAATAATGGTTTTAATGAAAATTGTAATGCAGAAAAAAACAAAAACAAAAAAAAACAAAACAAACGTACAATGGAATAAACCGGATATTTCACTTCTATTAAAATTATATAGATCTGTACAAAATAACGGACTCTCCTTTTTAATCATTTTGTTTAATGGACAAGGTTTTAAAGCTAATACTGTTATCATATTGTTATATCAAATACAAAGTGATGAACATTCACAATACGCTCGTAATATTTTGGTGGGATCTTTATTTACAAATGGAAGAAGTATAAATAATAACAATAAAGGAGAAAGTAGAAGTAGCTGTTGCAAACTGCTTTCCAACCAAAAGAACCTATATGGTATAAATGCACATAAAATAGTCGATGGCCTGACGTTTCGACTCTTTATATAGACAACACGACACACGTAATTAAATTTAGGTATACTGGTGTAGTTAATTAAGCAGCCGTTTCTTTCCACTTGGCTGCTCCTGTTATACTTATAACCTGTTCATGAGTGTCGCGCTGTCATTTAGCTTTCGAGAGAGACTTTGCTGGGGTCGAAACGTCAGGCCAGCCACTATTTTTTGTAAGAGTAATTTTCCCCGCAGATATCCATTTTAGTCTGCCCTATTAACTAATTATTTACTTTTCTTCCAACCTTCCATTTTTGTCATTTTTTTGTGTTTCCAACTTCTTGTGGTCAAGCCATCCCCTTCCCTCCAACACCCCCCCCCCTTTGTCTTCATAATCCCTGCCT
Source organism: Pycnopodia helianthoides (assembly GCA_032158295.1). NCBI lineage: Eukaryota > Metazoa > Echinodermata > Asteroidea > Forcipulatida > Asteriidae > Pycnopodia > Pycnopodia helianthoides. The sequence goes on from CM063260.1 coordinate 13,073,943, forward strand.
ACCCCCTGCTCTTTCTGAATGATTCATGCTTTTCTCTCTCCACTCTCTCTATTCAAGTATTTCCACTTGACTGCTTTTGTCCCCCTTGTATGCATGTAATGTGTTGTCTTGTCATTTAGCCTTCGAGAAAGACTCTGCTAGGGTCGAAACGTCAGGCCAATAACTAATTTTTTGCATTTATACTTATACAGGTCCTTTTGGTTGGTAAGCAGTTTGCAACAGCTAATTCTATTTTCTCAGTAATAAAGAACAATAAAGAACAATAATTATTTTGTGCCTTATGCAAAACCTCCCTTATATTAAAAACAAACCCACAAAAAACCCCACACACAAACAAACGAAACAAACGTGCAATTAAGTTAACCTGATATTTTACTGCTTTCAAAATTATATAATCTGTAAAAAAATAACTGACTCTCCTTAGAATCATTTTGATTAATGGAAAAGGTTTTAAAGTTTATATTGTTATTATAGAAAATATAAATATACATGTTAAATCGTCTTTTATGTACACGGAAGCAGGTCTACGGGTCACAAGTTTGCTTTTGTTGTCTCTGGTCCTTGGTAGTTTAGCCTGATTTAAAAAAAAAATTGTTTACAGTCGAATTCATTTTTGTCATCACAAATTTTCCAACAGTTAAGAGTCCTAATGAAAATGGGGGCAAAAAATGACAAGTCCCCAAAACAATGTCTCTAAAAACGGTTTAAAATGCCATGTGTTTGATATCCTTCAAGTGCATTTTTTGTCGAAGTCTACAAACTGTTGCTCAACGCATTGAATTCCGTACACTCGTCCATGCCTACAATTCACTTAATCACAGTGCTCCTAAGTATATCCTCTCTCCTTACAATCCATGAATGCTCATGCTCCCTTCGTAGTTCTGATGCCATACCCCTTGTGGTTGACAAGTCTCGCAAAAAGTCAGGTGACAGGGCATTCTCTATTGCTGCCCCCCGCTTATGGAATGCTCTGCCTGTCTCCATCAGAAACACTAATTCTGTTCTATCCTTCAAGAAAGGACTTAAGACCCACCTCTTCCCCAAACAGTAGCTGGTTTGTCCTAATTCGTTCATATACCTCTATTGTTTCCTCAATCGCCTTGCATCCTTCGGTAATTTGGCACTATATAAAATCTAGTTATTATTATTATTATTAAACAATATGGAAGCCATGATACACTCCTTAGTGTCCATCATTATCTCAGAGGCTAACGCGGACCATGATGTTGGAAAATAAATCACAAAATCTTTATTTGGACCTTGGAGACGGATGAACAAATAATGATACCATTACAGACAGGGTGGCTATAGTGTCCTTTTGCTATACATTTACTCCTCAAGTTAATGACCGTCAAAACTTAAGCACTGGAGAGCTGCTGATATCATAAAACATTGTTAGAAACGACCCCCTTTGAAGTAGTGTAGTTTTAGAGAAAGAATTAACTTTTCACCTAAACATTCGAATCAGAGAAAGGCCTCATGCATGAAGCCTTTCTCAGGCATCTGAAAGCAAACAATTCTATGCAACAAAGGTGTTTTTTTATTTTTTTATTTACTTGAAACTTCGATGACCAACAGCGCCCAAATTTTCACAGGTTTGTTATTTCATGCATAATGTTGGGTTACACCAAGTGAGTATACTGGTCTTTGACAAACGCCGAAAGTAAACCCTGCCTTAAACTATAACATGTACTTTTGAATTTTTGTTCAAATTATGCCACCAAATGCAAAATGTTCCATGCGACCTGTGTAGTGTCTTGACTGCCAGAAAGGCACCGGATTGTACATGGTGACACTTTTTGTAAACAAAGGTAACATGGTCTAGTTTCACTGCTTGAAAAAAAACAAAAAAACAAGCTAAACCTAGTAGCTTGATAATAAAATGTAAAATGTGAATACAAAAAGTTACTTGAGGAAAGTGAAATTTATTTTTTAAAATAAATGCATTTTACTATTCAATTTCCTGTGAATAAATGGCAGTTACTTAAACAACTTGGACATGGTAAAGATACAAAATATTACTATAAAGGTTTTGTGTACTTTTTCCGGGTTGAAAATTGATCGGTTTGAATTTGTGTGTTCAAAATCTGAACGAGTTTGTTCAGAAACCACCTAGTTCATTTACTCAAAACACTGCAGCAATAACATAGCAACAAATAGTATTATCAATATATATTATACCAGTGCCCTGAAGAAATGCCCATCTGAAGTTACTGCTTCTTCACTGGTATCCGCGTCTGGGTTGCGTAGATGATGCTATCCCATGACTCCTCGATGGCTTTCCTGGCACCGCTCCAAGAATGTGGGCCACATAGGCGATATGTTGCTGGATAACAGGGCCCGAAGAGCACCTATATCAAAAGCAAGTTTAAAGCTGTTAAACTGTTCAATGCCCAGAAGTTCTCTCAAGCTAAATAAAAAGTGAATGAAGTTACCTTTATTAGAAGATGTTAAATAGCGCCCCCAAGCAGTTTTGGTACATACTTTTTATAACCATGAGAGCACTTTGAAAGAAAGCCTGAACATCTGACGTCATACAGGGGTACGTTTTTGCGGCCGTAACCAATAACTGTTTAGGTTGACTTGGCCATTGGTTAATCACTCGGCAATGACCGAAACAGTTATTGGTTGGGGCCGCGAAAACGCACCCAAGATACCAGCTTGACCGGATGTTGCCAGATGTACTCTTGACCTTGCATTCATTTCACGCGAAGATTCGCAGTCACTTCACACGTACATTACATGATGGACGTACAAAACATTATGCACACACTGCATGCAAACGTTCGAGTGTGCAAGCTGACAAATTACATCACCTCGGACCAATCATAGCACATGTATATGGAAAGCTTACGTCACTGCACGTCTATCCAATGAAATCATTGCAGATAAAGACAGGGGACCAGTCTATTTGAAAGGAAGTACTACTTTGGCCATATCGTCAGGAAAGGTAAACGGAGTCTGTAGTCTGACTTGCTTGGTACAGAAGCAAAATGCGTATTATAGGGAGGGCCACAGCAGCGCTCATTAGCGCCACCTGGCCAAAGAAGAAAACAGATAAATTGAACAGTAACCGAGACGTTCGTGGTGTGGTGGCTTCCTTTGAAGTTGATGAATTTAAGAAATTTGTGAGAGGGTTGAATACATTTTTAATGCGTCAGAAATTCTGAAAAAGGGAGATATAGTTTACCTGGAAAGCAAGCCTTGGGCTGGTCAGGAAGAGTGAAAGGAACTTTGGCTTGGCGCCAATCAGATCAGCCAGCTGGTCTTGATATGGTACAGGTGGAAACTGAATTAGAAGACAAGAAAAAAAATCGTAATCAGTTTGACGTCCTGGACGTTGGATAAAAATTGAAAAAATATTATATTTAACAAGTTGATTTAACGCTTGCATTATATTACACACCAAGCAATAAGCCACGAGGGAAACTAACTGCATGGTTTATTACTTTGTATTTGAAATAAAAAGTCGCATCCCCTCAAGGTGATCCCTCTGCTGTCGCTTCCCAGGTTGTATCGTAAACTTGGGTGTGATCCCTGGCTATTAAGGCAGTTAAAGGTTGTCTGGCTACTGACTGGCACCCCCGAACAAAGACATTGACAAAATAGGGAGACTGCCAACATTAGGGCTAGATAGCTCAGTTTGTAGAGCGCCGCATGTTAATCTGGAGGTCGCAGGTTCAAATCCCGCTCTAGTCAATTTTTTCTTTGTTCAACCCAAATTATATTGAACATGACACACTTCATAACCTGACGTTTAAAGTACATTTTATTGAAAAAAGTACACTTCGCTTCATGAAAAAAAGCCTGGAAATTCACAATGAGAAATTTTGTGGAAACCTTGGAAAACAGCTAACAATGTCGGAATTAGAATCTTAGTGAATGTTCATTGACAGTTACAAAGCTGTTAGTTTTTTGTTTTGTTTTAAGAGCAGAAGCAGAAGCATTCCGGCTGGTCAAAATTAATTGTAAAGGTCACGGTACGATAAGAGGAAATAATCGGCGAAATAGATACTTACAAAAAGTCTGTGTTTTCCAAAAGTTTGGAAGAGGGCGTCCCTCCTCCGTCTGACGTCAACCATCATCGTCTCTTTATCGGGCATGCGCACTTTCCCTTTGAATACCAGAGCAGCCAATCTGGTTTGGAGTTCAAAAACAGGGGGCTGTCCCCCAAGCGTTGTTACGCAACCGATCACAGCCAGGGTCTGGTGACGCAGTTTGGGCGGGAATACGTGCATGAACAAATCCAACTCTGCAAAGTTGTCTGTGGAGGTAGAAGGAACGGTTCAAACGTTAAAGGAACATTACAGAATTGGTAATTGTAAAATATACTTTTGATCACAGATTTACATAAAACTTACACGGTCTAATGATGATGATAGTAGAAAACATCCCTTGAAATATTTCTGTCTGAAATGCCATATTTGATGAGAAATGAATAAACTCATTTTCCGATTGGAGTTTATCGCTCAGTGAGCGTTTTATTCATTTGTTGAACCTATATGATTTCATGCAAATGTGTAATCGGTTTTTCACTATTTTCTTGTGACCCAGATGGCCGATCGATCTCAAACTTCTACAGGTTTGTCAGTTCATGTATATGGTGGATCACATAAAGTGCTTACACTTCCAGCAACTGTTTTGTTAGCAAAAACCAATTCTGTAATGTTCCTTTAAAGGCAGGATATACTTTTGGTAATTGTCAAAGACCAGTATCCTCACTTGGGGTATCCCAACATATGCATAAAATAACCATCCAGTAAAACTTTGGGCTCAATATTGGTAATCGAAGTTGCAAGAAAATAATGACAAAAAAAACACCCTTGTTGCATAAAGTTGTGTGCTTTCAAATGCCTGAGAAAGGCTTCATGCCTAAATATTTCAGTGAGAAATGACCTCTTTCTCAAAAACTACATTACTTCAGAGGGAGTAGTTTCTCACAATGTTTTATACTTTCAGCAGCTCTCGGGTGCTCCTCACCAAGTAATGACAATGTATTTCTCGAATAATTACCAACAGTATCCACATGCCTTTAAACGACTCATTTCCATGATTTTTAAACTGAAAGCTTGACTGAATTCATGCCTATTGTTTCAAGTGATGTTTTAGATGTTTCGGGTGAAACAGTGCATAGAAGCTACATGTAGTAGTACGCTTTTATCCTGGCCGTCTTAGAATGGATTGTTGTCCCTTCCTCTTCCTTCCTCCACATCCCGTACCTGTCCTGTACCCTTTTGTCTAATCCCGCTCCTCTAGTTACCCTGTATTTAAGTTACCCTTTCTTTTTTTTAAAGTCTTATTATCCTTTGTTCTACTTGTATGTATTTGTTTTTGACACTGGCCGAATAAATAAATAATAATAATAATAATAATAATAATAATAATAATAATAATAATGTCATTTTATAAGAACGTTTTTTTTAACAAAGGATAAAGTCAGAATAATTGTCCATGGCGGGGTCGATCTCAACTCTCACCTTGTATAATCGACCTATCTATGAAGTCATAGCCAAGCTCGTACCCAGTGGCGAACACAACGGCGTCCACGTTATCAATCTTGACTCCATCCACAAACTCCACCCCATTCTTTGTAAATCGTTTGACCCCCGGTCGGCACTGGATCGCACCGCACATAATCCGGTCTCCGATCTCATCGTTTACCATGACCTACATACGGAAAATCAGACATTATTGGTACACGAACTACTTGTTATACAAATACACCGGTTCAACCTGCAATAAAGTTTGGCGACCCACCTGTTTTTTTCCCGACCCACTTTTGGTCGAAATTTTCTTCGATCTGAGTGAAATGTTTTGTTTTTATTTTTTACATGTTATGCAAGTTCACCCCAAACAAGGCCAAAAGCCACAAATGGGGCTACAAGAAGAAAAACCTCAGTGGAGCTGAAGATAGGAATTGATATTCCTCTTAAAACAGTCTAGATTGTAGGATGGAGGGAAACATGCACCATAGGCAAGGAGTTCCAAAGAGATGCAGTACGTGGAATAAGGCTGTTGGAATAGCTTTTTGTTCTACATCTCAGCAAAGCAAGAGTGTATGGTCGAGAAGAAGCAGAAAGCCTGGTTTCACACTCAAACACCCTAATAGGAGAGGACACACTGGTGGCACATTCACCATGAAAATAGCTGTAGAAAAGACATCAGTGGCTGGCTAAAGACCTACGTTGGAAAAGAGGTTGTAGCGTTCCCAAACCTTTACCAACAAGATTTTTTTTTTTAATTTGTCATATCCCTCCAAAGAAACAACTATGTCAGCTTTTATTAATGCCGAAGTCAAGGGAGTGGTGTATAAACATCCCAGTGATCACCGTTTCCTGTTTTCGACAGGCATAAGCCCGACATGAAAGTGGAACAGCAACCTTGTGGTCGTTTGCACAACCGTGTCCATGAAACCTGAGTGGCTTTTACGGGTTGTTTTTTATAATGTCTGGAAATAGGCGAATAGAAGCTTGCAAATCTACTCCAGCTTTCCCGATCCCCCCCCCAAAAAAAAAACCCAAAACAAAACCAAACGATATATATACTCTCACTAAAGCAGGAAACTCAATGTGTTCTCATGCAACTATATTTTGAAATTCGATGGAGAAACAATGACGACTTTGTTTTTATACAGTCTTGAACTTCAAGTTCTTTCCCTTTCAGATTAGGCAAACTATTGACATCAGGAAGAAATAGGAATCATGCAATAACATAGCTCCAAGGTTTCAAGCCGTCATCAAAACCATTTAAATGCACTGGACACTATTGGTAATTACTCAACATAATTGTTAGCATACAAACTTACTTGGTAACGAGCAATGGAAAGCTGTTGATAGTATAAAACATTGTGATAAACGGCTCCCTCTGAAGTAAGGTAGTTTTTGAGAAAGAAGTATTTTCTCAGTAAAATATTTGAATTGATTTTGAGACCTCACGCGTAAGGTTTCGAAATCAAGCATCTGAAAGCACACAACTTCGTGTGACAAGGGTGTTTTTTCTTCCACTATTATCTCGCAACTTCGACGACCAATTGAGTTCAAATTTTCACAGGTTTGTTATTTTGTGCATATGTTGAGATACACCAAGTGAGAAGACTGGTCTTTGACAATTACCAAAGGTGTCCAGTGTCTTTAAGGGCTAGTGTCGTCAGAATCCTAGCAGGCGCTTGTGGAATGTACATGGAATTGTCATTTGTTTATGTAAATATGTCTCTATTTGGATGCAAGTGTCATAAGTGACAAGACAGAGTTGTTTAATGCTTCTATTCACTGCTGTCCCCAATTCAAGGCTGTACATGAACATGTCTGACCGTGCAAAGGGAGAATACGGAGGGAGGGCGCACGCGTGCAGTTAAGGCCCACCCCCCGTGTTTTGGAGTTAATTGAAACACAAGTTAGAATTTGACTTTGATATTAGGTAACTTTCAAAAGTATTTACCTCACTATTCAGCAGTCCGGCCTCTGCAGACAGGCCGAGTTTACTATGGTTGAAGTTAACATTGGCTTTGGACTCAGCAATCTTAGCTGCAAAAAAAAAATTTTTTAAAAATAAAAAAAAAATAATTAAAATAAATTAAAAATCAACCATTACATTTAATGTAGATGTTACGTATTGTGTTGTATTTAGGACACTTGACAAAGTATGTTGTCCGTCGCGACAGAAGTACGTTTGTCAATCGCATTATAAGTGCATGTTGTCCGTCGCGATGGAAGGCTAGGCACTACGCCCTCCGGTCGTTGAGCACCTGTGCTAACTCCGGAAAACACTTCTTATGTGACGGAGATCACTTCTTTTTGCGACGGAGCACACTTCTATTGCGACGGACACCATAGTTCCGGGCCAATTCCAATTCAATTGAATTTGCCATCCGGCTCGGCATTCAATTTTGTTTGAAAATGAAAGCTCCGTTGCATCAGCATTCAACAGTCAAAAGGGGGTAATTCAATTTCAACAGTTGCATTCACTTGTCAAATTAGATTACTCTATAATTCATCAGGTCGCAAAGATCATTCATTTTCGCAAAAAAACCACCAACCAACAGCGAGAGGCTGCTCAACCGTTCCAGTTCATCGGTGTTGTAAATAAGCTGTCGAAATTCAACTGACGAAAAGTGAAAAATGTAGTCTTGAATGTATAGAAATGTAATAGAATGACTGATGAAATGAACCTGGAAGAGTAGAGCGACATCATTGTTTGCACGATCGAAAACGAAATTAAACGCAACAGTCGGCCCCCCTAGCTACGAAAAAAAACTAATTTGAGTACATAATATTAGGAGACTAACTTTCGTAGATCAGCTGAAGAGGGACGCAACACACAAAAAAGAAGAAGCTGAGGACGCTGATGCTGGACCGGGATGCGTGGAAGACGACCAACAGAGTTTCCCGAGCAGGCGTCGGCTGAAGACAACCTCTCGCTCAACTACTACTACATGGGAACATGCGATGGCCCACTTTTTAAATTAAACTGTATTTATTTTTGCTAAAATTGGCCTGCTGGAAAACCTATAGTATAATCAACAAGAAGCTGAACGTGTATTTTTTTTAAGTGTCTTTAGTTTATAAAGGTGGTACTGCTGAAAACCACACTGTAGTACTTCACCCAAGTAGAAATAGAGCTTAAATCAAAACTGCGATTTAAAATAAAAATAAAAAATTTAGCCTATGACACATTGGTGGCGAAATCGGTAAATGTTTGTAGATCTAAACTGTTTGTGGTTTTAGATATTAAGTAGATAAGTCCAAAACATTTTCTTTTTTGATTATTACGAAATTTATTGAGAAATCACTCCATGAAATACCGTGAATATTGATTGTAAACTTACATCATGTTGGTTTGAGACTCTGTAGGTTTCAGTGGTAGGATTGTGTCATGTTTCTGTGTGCGTATTTACAAGAGGTGCGTATTAACTTTAGAACATAGAGAGTTTATCCGGCAAAAGTTTTACACCCACAAAAAAACCAAAAAAAAAACCATAAACCTCTTATTGACACATAAAACACGAAAAAAAGATAAAAATTTAATGCAAGTGTTTTCTTTCATGAATTGCCACACCTACCAACTAAGGAAGTCGGAGCATACTGAATTATGCGTTTATTGACTGTCATATCAATGGGTACGCCGTCGGCAGACATGCGTTTGACGACCCAGCAACCGTGCCGCATCGTCAGGTGGACCTGGCGGGCACATCGGCTCAAATCAACGGCGACATCACCGGCCGAGTTGGACGCACCTGCGAAAAAAAAATAATAATAATAAATACTAGTAATTAAAGGAACATTACAGAATTGGTAAGAAAAAAACTTGTAAAATATACTTTTGATCACAGATTTACATAAAACTTACACGGTCTAATGATAGAAAACATCCCTTGAAATATTTCTGTCTGAAATGCCATATTTGATGAGAAATTAATAAACAAATTTTCCGATTGGAGTTTATCGCTCAGTGAGCGTTTTATTCATTTGTTGAATCTATATGATTTCATGCAAATCGGTTTTTGATTATTTTCTCGTGACCCAGGTGGCCGATCGATCTTCAACTTCTACAGGTTTGTCAGTTTATGTATATGGGGGATTACATAAAGTGCTTACACTGCCAGCAACTGTTTTGTTAGTAAAAACCAATTCTGTAATGTTCCTTTAATAAATAACATTAGAAGACATGTCAGCTGAAGATTTCGACAGAAAATGGACTCTGTGAAGTTACTTGTATCTTCCAAGTTGAGAGTGGAAATGTACTTTTCATTGTGCATCCACCTTTGACCTCTATCTATTTTTAAAAATTAGGTTTTGAGTAAAAAATAGTGGTACCCATTTTCGTAAGATGACAAATGCGAAAAAATAATAATATAATAATGTATGTATTTATAAAGCGCACATTCTAAAATACATTTACTCATGGCGCTAAAGCACTTCATGAAAATAGATACAATGATTTAAACAGTGTGACAATTCAGAACTAAGAAACTAGACACAGTATGCTTGTGTAAAGAGCAGTGTCTTCAGTTCTGTTTTGAAAGTTTGCAGACAAATAATGTTCCGGATTGAATCAGGTAGTTTATTCCAGAGAATAAGTCCAATGTGTGAAAATGGGTGAATCATTTCAACATTTGTGATTATCTGTTTATTTTGCAACAAAAAAAGCAAAGCACTTCAATATTGTTTACCAAACTTACCCATGACAACCACTGTTTTACCGGCGAACGAATGGGCTTTTCTGAATTCATTTGTGTGCACTTTTTGTCCCACAAAGTCATCAAGTCCGGGATACTCTGGCATGAACGGCTTCTTGTACATTCCGGAGCAGACGAAAACCGCATCAAAAACGTCCGCCTTTTCTTCACAGCCGTCGGTGCGCGTGCGCACCCGCCACTGTCCGGTAGACTCAAAATCACCCGTCGGTTCGACCCGAAGGACGGACGTGCTGTACTGGATGTGCTTCGCGAGGTCGAAGTGGGCTGCGTAGTCTTGCATGTATTTGAGGATGTGGTGGGGACGAGGATACGGCGGTGTATTCTTGGAGAAGGGATAGTCGCTCAGAGCCATCATGACCTTGCTGGAATTCGTGATCAGTGAGTCATAGATAGCTGACCCTTGACCCGGACGGAGGCCCTCATTATACACCCAAACACCTCCTGGAATCGGAAAAAGAAACAAACAAACAAAACTGATAACTGATCCGGGGATCCGGGCTGTGGGGTCTCTAAAAGGAACATTACAGAATTGGTTTTTGCTAACAAAACAGTTGCTGGCAGTGTAAGCACTTTATGTAATCCACCATATACATAAACTGACAAACCTGTAGAAGTTTGAGATCGATCGGACATCTGGGTCACGAGAAAATAATGAAAAACCGATTATACATTTGCATGAAATCATATAGGTTCAACAAACGAATAAAACGCTCGCTGAGCGATAAACTCCAATGGGAAAATTAGTTTATTCATTTCTCATCAAATATGGCATTTCAGACAGAAATATTTCAAGGGATGTTTTCTACTATCATCATCATTAGACCATGTAAGTTTTATTTAAATCTGTGATCAAAAGTATATTTTACAATTACCAATTCTGTAATGTTCCTTTAAGTTTACGAATGACTATATTTCCTCCCTCCATTGTCATGTTTCACAGTGTAACCACTCATGTAGCCTTGTCCAAGGCTCTTTACGCAAGCACGGTACGAATACTAGTCTTGCATGTATTTGAGGATGTGGTGGGGACGAGGATTTGAATACTAAGCACGGTACTAGAAACTGCAGTACAATGTACATTTTACATACTGTACTTATGTACAATGTACATGTACAATATGGCGTGGGGTCGAAGCATGGTTTTCGAGGTTTTTCAACCTCGTACCAAAAACGAAGCCGAAACAGAGCCTTGTTCCCACTGTAAAAAGGTCAGATTGTGGGCGGAGTTACTTTATGCTAATATTCCCGAAGGTGTATGCTCATTGGTTAATGTTTAGTGACATGGCGAATACTACATAAACAATCTCACGTGCATGGCATGCATGGAGTCATGCAATGAATGCTCTTGAAATATTATGGAAGGAACAGAAAAGTCCAGCGGTCTACAAACGTCGCTGAAACGTGTCGTTGGCACAGTGTGAGTGTGAATGGTGCATTATTTACTATCGACTGTTGACGAGAATGTCAACATGGTTAAATTACCGACAGTGATCATGATGATATTACTTCTGCTATAACTGTAACTCTAAAAAGGGTATTGGTAAGCCCTGGATAAGTTGTTCAATGTTCTTTTCAACTATTATATGGAAAAGGGCCATGGTGATCGTACTGGCCCAACTGAGCATGCCATGCAGCTGAGTAACTCACTCAGTCACTGTATGTTGTGATGTTGATCCCATGGAGCTCCATGGTTTAACTTACCGAAGAAAATCAGTGAAAAACCACCGATTTTCCAAATCCTGTGGGCAGGTTAACGAACACGTTATGTCTTAAAAGAAAACAATGAAGTGCTTTCCGCTGTTCTGGGTTGAAATTATCAATTTCTAGCTTGTCTGCAGCAGAATTTAAACTTCCATTCAATGTTTCTTGAGAGTATTCGCGAGTGGAGGACGCCATCTTTTTCTCGTTGTTGATAAACACACATCATTGCGTCATAACGAGAGTTTATGATTGGACGATTATCCGTCAGTACAGGAAATGAATATTCAATACCCGATTCCAGCATACGTAATTTGCGCCCGAATCCGGGCGCAATTTTACAGTGGGAACAAGGCTCTGTTTCGGCTTCGTTTTTGGTACGAGGTTGAAAAACCTCGAAAACCATGCTTCGACCCCACGGCATATTGTACATGTACATTGTACATACATCAAGTACAGTATGTAAAATGTACATTGTACTGCAGTTTCTAGTACCGTGCTAGTATTCAAAGCGGGGTGCTTGCGAAAAGAGCCTTGGACAAGGCTACCTAGCTGTGAGTGTTTTACGTGATAGCCATAGATTTCAGTTTCTTTTTTTACTTTAAGTAGCCGCTCATGCTCATGGCAAACCCATGAGAAAAGTAGGCAAGTGTCCCTTGCATTTAGAGTTATATAAATGAGTTTACTATCACTGAAAAGAAAGTCCGAGGTTCACCCGAGTGTACATTGTGTTTGTACACCGCAGAGTGGTTAGTTCTCAGATTGCTCACAGGGCAATATCGAAAGAGCGAACCATTAAAGGCAGTGGACACTATTGGTAATTACTCAAAATAATTATTAGCATAAAACCTTACTTGGTAACGAGTAATGGGGAGAGGTTGACAGTATAAAACATTGTGAAAAACAGCTCCCTCTGAAGTGACATAGTTTTCGAGAAAGAAGTAATTTTCCACGAATTTGATTTCGAGACCTCAGAATTAGATTTTGAGGTCTCGAAATCAACCATCTGAAAGCACACAACTTCGTGTGACAAGGGTGTTTTTTCTTTCATACTGTTATCTCGCAACTTCGACGACCAATTGAGCTCAAGTTTTTACATGTTTGTTATTTTATCCATATGTTGAGATACACCAAGTGAGAAGACTGGTCTTTGACAATTACCAATAGTGTCCAGTGTCTTTATTCAAACATGCAACTTCATTATTGCAACAACAACAAAGAGTAGAAGAAAAAGAAGAACAAGAGGGAACAATGTCTAGTACATAAAACTTTGGTTTTCTATGGCACAACAATAATTGACGAGAGAGTATCATGCGTGTCTGAACATAGCGCTCAACATCCCTGCATGGCGTTAATTTTTTCTATCCGTCGTGTTGCGGGAGCACAAAAGGCCTGCAACAGAATCCACAACCCCGGCAAAGTAATTTGGCTAATCCACTGGAGCCGTCCTCCATTGGTTAACTTGACTCTGTTGTAACGTATAAACAACAATGACTTACCGAGTTGATCGTATCTTTCGAAGCAGTGAGGCTCAATTCCTTCCTCCAAGCATGCCTTGATGGACAGCAATCCACTGAAACCCCCTCCGATGATGGCGGCTTTCATTTTTTGAATATTTTCTGGGAATGAAGAAAAATAGTGTATTGTTGTAGATCAAGTTTTTTGACCGGATCGGCCACCACCAATCTTATTTCAGCAATGACGTAAATTGTATTAAAGGGACGAAATGATAAAATACTCGTCAAGTACATGGGGAGCTTTCGAAGGGGCACCAAAGCCAAGACCAGGGCAAAAGAAGCCACGGTCTCCGTGGCCTAATTGTAAATCAAGGCCAGCCTTTTTGCCTTCACTTAATTACCTTCTTTGTTAATACTTTGACGTCTCAACTGAACCAGCACGGAACGGACGGGCAGCTTTTTCAACCCACACGGCTTTTTCTGTCCTCTTGGCAATGCCTAGTGTAGACCTCGGAAAACATTGCTGCTGTTACCTATTTTCATACCCGCGATCGGTGACAAGGCCGGAGCTAGAGCAAGGAGGAGGACCCTCGGATTAGCCACGCCTACACTACGTCAACAAGGGGAAACACCGTGATGAACGTAAGCAGGGCGCCCGCAACCAGGACAGCTTCGCACGATACCGGATGCGCGCATACCGGACTTTGTCAGTGACGCCATTACGCCAAGATCTGACCATGGAGATAGCAGTCCGCATCCCTTAGAGACGGGACTTAACTATTTGAACAGCGAACATAGTTATGATCGAACAAACAGTGTCCGTTTGTTTGTTTGTTTGTTTGGAGAGATAAACTCGACACCTAGCCCCAAAGGGGGGGTTTACCGGCTGCAGGTCATTTTCTAAGTCACATGTTTGACCCCGCGTTATAACACATAAGCCGCCACGATCTGCCCACGTGCACTGACATTTCCAAATATGGCAAGAAATGCGGTGGGCGGGGTACAGCCTTCCTACAGCCTGAAGTACAAATAATGGCATTGTTATCTGTAACGCTTTTATCTCTTTGTGTTTTTGTAAATTTTACCCTAGAATAAACAACTTACGAAACACAGATTTAGCTGCAATGTGAAATATTAGGTGCGGCCAATTCATGGGAGTCAAAAAGAACTACATGGCTCGACAGAGACAAAAGCTAGTATCGAATAACAACACCACTACACCTGTGTACATTTCAAAACGTTCAATCTTGAAAAAAATGTCCTTACACCTCTCAGCAAATAGGACCATTTTCTCAGGGCCTTGGATCCAAAATACTTCAAGTTGGAAGAAGAAAAAAAAAGTCACAAATCGTCAGCAATTTCACGAAGTGCCAAAAACCTGAAAAATCGATTAAAAAAACCAGTCTGACATTCTTGGTGGTTTCACTCTCCCAAATCACATCAAGGATGCTCAGACTGTTAATATTTTCAAGAGACTGCTCAAATGTCATCTTTTTTCAACAAGTGTATTGTAATTAATTTCATGTAACTGTCTTTAGCGCCTTTGAACAATTTTTGTTGATTTTGGCGCTACATAAAGTTGATCAGTATCTAACAGTTCACAAAGTTGTAGAACTCAAAATCATCTAGTTTGTTAAAGGCCCTGTACACTATTGGTAAGATCGAAAAACACAATGTTCACAGATTCACACATAACTTACATGATTTAAAGTAAGTAATGGTAGAAAGGGTTTCTTAAAATATTTCTGCCTAAAATGCTATCGTTTCTGAGAAACGAGTAAAACAATAGTAATTATCGCGCGCGATAATTTGAAAAAACAGAAAACACATAAGATCTCTTTTCACTATTTTCTCGTGACCTCGATGACCAGTTGAGCTCAAACTTTCACAGGTTTGTTTGTTCATGCATTATGTTTAATCACACAAAATGTGGACACTGATTTTGAGGTGTTACCAAAAGTGTACAATACCTTTAATTATGCTAAGTTGATGAAAGGCTGGACTCGCGTTTTGAAAACCTTTTTGTCACTGCCAACAAACTTTTGGTCACTTTAGCGTAAACGTGACCGCGTTGTTTATGCAGCTGGCACAGTGCCAAACATGAGTGCTCCTGCTTTTGCGTTTTCACGAACAGCCAAAACGTTAAAGGCACTGGACACTATTGGTAATTACTCAAAATAATTGTTAGCATAAAAACTTACTTGGTAACGAGCAATGGAGAGCTGTTGATAGTATAAAACATTGTGAGAAACGGCTCCCTCTGAAGTAACGTAGTTTTTGAGAAAGAAGTAATTTCTCAGTAAAATTTTGAATTGATTTTGAGACCTCACGCGTGAGGTCTCGAAATCAAGCATCTGAAATCACACAACTTCGTGTGACAAGGGTGTTTTTTCTTCCATTACTATCTCCCAACTTCGACGACCAATTGAGTTCAAATTTTCACAGGTTTGTTATTTTGTGCACATGTTGAGATACACCAATATTGTCCAGTGCCTTTAAGCAAATCATTGTAGGGCAATCATTTATTGGGATAAGCAATGATACGTAAAGCCCTTTTCTGTGATGCGCTCGATATTTTGAGCCTGTGAACAAGTTAAGCCAGACGACCATAGGAGCTCCAAATTCAAGCAAAGGACGAATGTACATCTTGTAAATAGAAACGAGATCATCAGTTTTAACTCCATTTTTTCCTAAGTTCACTCAGGATGTACAAACGTCGAGAGGCACTACTCAAAATTAAGGTGTTTAACCTGTTGGCCCACTTTTAGGTCACTTTGAATAATAACCCCTAGTAATTTAATGGATGAGACAACCTCCAGTTCGATATCGTTAATCTTTAAATTAATGTCAGGTGGTGGATTGCGAGGAAAAGAAATTTGCATAGATTTACATTTTAATGGATTGGGTGTCATGTCATTCACATACACCAAGCAACAAACGAATCAATGACTGTAAATTCGAATTCGTCCATGTTTGGGTAGGATTTCAACAAAGCTCAGATCATCGACATACTTCCAGGGATTGTCAAGGGTGGCAGCTGCATCATTGACCATGGCTAAGAAAATGATTGGGCCCAAGTTTCGTACCTTGTGGAACACCACAAGTGAGGCTAAGTTGGGATGATGTTGCTCCTTGGTATCGAACAGTTTGTGATGAGCGCTCCGAGAGGAAACTGCAAATTGTGGGTAAAACAGCACGATCAACGCCAAGGTGTATCAACTTCTCAAACGCAGTAGTATGATTTATATGATCAAAAGCTTTGCTGAAATCTATAGACCATGTCACATTTGTTTTACAGAGTGGTGACCTCGTACATTATAATGCAATTCCTGACGGGCAAGATGCTACACAGGCTCAATGGGAAAATTTGTATTCATAATTTTCACATAAATTCAAAATTTACAAAAGCAACAGCTGTACCGCTTTTGAGATGTCCCCCTTTCTTCATATCAAAAGTTGAGGAAAATCAGACAGTGCGATCTCCATAAAACATAAGATTTGTTGTATTCTTTCATTGAATAATGTACAAATGTGCCCGCCGGAAGTCCAGGCTCTGTGGCTCTTTTGTAAACATCGTCACATCGTCTATATAGCACACACATAAGAAAAATGTCCAGCCACATCAACACCTCTTTGACTCGTGTCAAGCCATGCTGATAAGGTAATGTACGATTGAGCTGCCTTTAATAATGTTTTCATATTGCTGAGGGGCCAATGGCATGTTGAATGTTCATCATCACCCTGTCTGCTAGAAATCCTTCGGAAACACGAGCAAAGACAGAGGTTATGGATATTGGTCGAAGTTCATGATATCAAGGTGGCATTGGGAATAGGGTGGACTGAAGAGTTTTTCCAGATTTGAGGAAAACATCCCGATTTTAGACAAGAACTGAAAATGTGAGTAAGCGGTTCTGATAACCCAAATGCGAATTCCATCAGGAGCCTTGTTGGGCAGTCCGCTGGATGACTGGCTTTGAAAACATAAAACGCATACGTTTTAAGATCTGTACTTCCCAGGGTAACATTTTCAAAGATGAAATCGCGAATAGACTACTTATTTATTTATTTATTTATTTATTTCGTCTTGTTTAACCAGGGTATAGCCCCATCAGCTATCAAAGAACTGTTCTCCCTGGGGCCCTGGGGGTCACATGAAAAAGTACATAATTACAGAGTAAAATAGGCCTAAAACTAAACTTTAAAAAACGCAAGCCCAAAAAGGACATCAAAACCAAAACCAAAACCAACCAGTAATTTACTCAATTATAGCTTAACTTCAAACGCGGTTTTCTCCTAACATACATTTTTGGCGGGGGGGGGGGGGCTTTTGCTCCTTGCCTCTCAAATCCGTCAAGTTATATTTTGAGGGCCTACAAAATATCAATGAGGCCGTCGCCTCTGTTTTTCTCATCTAGGATGAGTCCCAAATGGATCTGGTTTTAGCGATCTACGAAGTGAACAGGTGGTTCAAGCCCTCAACTTAAAAGGAAGAAAAGAACTGCGGCGACTCACTGTCTCCTCCTGCGGCAGCCATAGACTTAACACATTCTATTCCTGTGTGGTTTGTTGTTCCCGGTGGTGCATTCCGCATAACCGCATTCACTGTTGGCTTGTAAATAGTTTATGATCTGTTTTCGGGAGTATGGAGGCACTCGTATTCCTTTATTTGTTATTCTCCTACTTTTTATGTGATTTGCTGTTTGGATGTTTTATTTCGTCCATTTGTCCTTTTTTGTAATTTTTTCTTTGATGCTCTCTTTCCGTTTCTATTATTATGTGAGGGCCCCACAAGATCAGCTGTGCTGGATGGGTCACCCTCGTTAAATATGGTTTAAATAAATAAATAAATAATAATACGTTCGACCTTTGAAGGATAAAGGAGAGACTGACAGCTAGTCTATGAATAGACGGAAGCGTGCGCGCAGTGATAATCTGTCACTGTACAACCACGTGTCAATCCCTCAAACGACGCTGCGTTGTACAATCTCGTTTTAAAGCTTACCAAAATGCCTACCGAAACACGCTTCAACAAAGTCTAAGCCGAGGCAGAAGTTTTTAAAGAAGTGCAGTGATGAATGGCTTTGCTGTTTAGTAAACAGTTGGATAATTTCGGCTTTAGTACGTCGTGCAATGTTGATTTTTGTGTGAATCACGCCGGTAGAAATAATTGCTAGAAGCAAGCAAGTTCTCGGGCGTCAGCAGAACATGTATTGCTACCAAAAACAGGCACCGGAAATTACCATCTTCAGCAGTTTATTTAATTCCACAATTTAATAAACAGCTGAAGATCAAAACAAACTTGGCTTTACTCCAACTAGGGCAAGTTCAAAAGCCGAGTAAAGAACAGCTGCATAGTGCGTTTCAGGCTTACGTAAGTTACGTAGATGCTGTAAAATGACAAAACAGCATTAAAGTGTCCTTAAAGGGGCACACCGGCTTCGTTGGGCTATTTGGGCTACAGCATATAGACTAAAACATGATTCCAAAGGTCTTCCTGGAATGGAGAAGAATGGTTCATAAAAAACACATCATGTTTTCCTTTGTGATAGAAACGTGGACCTAGTGTCCCTTTTGTTGTAAGTCCTTGGTTTGAATGTCACTACTTTGCTTGGAAAAAAAGAAGAAGAAAAAAACTTACATTATACAGTAAATAATCTTTCTGTCCATCCAGGGTATTCTAAATTGTGTAATTTTTGTAAAACGAAGCCTACACGTTGTACAGTTTTTCGTAAATTACAAGCTAAACAGTCAGTCCGCAGCGCCCGCGTTAATGAGGTCAAATCACGAATTTTCTTTGCACAGAGAAAACCGCAGCGAGCGCGCGAGAGTGTTTCGAGAAACAACGAGAGTTCGAGGAGCTTCTGTTTATTGCATCGGGACGCTTTGCATGAGTAATTGGTGTCAAAGATGGCGTAGTAAGTGTTTGAAGTGTGAAATTATCTTTCGAATGATGTAATTTTTTGCCATTTTCGATATAGTTTAGCTTACTTTATTCACTGTCAAACATAGGGTAATACCTCTAGGTAAATTTGAGGGGTATTTTACTCGTTGCGCCCTGACTGGGCTGCACAAAATTTTCAGGAAAAACTGACGATTCAGATAGATAAATGTTTAAGCTATCGTTTGGTATAATTTTTTCGATGTGGGAGCCACTGTGCATCGTGGCATAGCCTTTCTGGGCGAGTATTATCTGCCGTGTGATTTCGCTATTTAAAGGTTGTCCATGGACATATTCACGACGTCGTCGGGTTTTGTGTGCGTGTACACCACGAGAAATTACCGTTGGGCAAACCAATACTCACACATGTTTGAACTTGTTGTGATTGTACATCCGGGCCGGGTCTCACCGCGCGTCTCCACCAATCAGAGTGCAGGAATCACATGTTCAATCATGGCGGTTTTTTACGTTACGACGTTTTGGACTACCGTCAGCATTTGCTGCGCCCTGACTGGACTACACAAAATTAGGCCAGAAATCAACTATTTTGAGAAAGAATATGAAATTTCCTATCCATTACTGTAAATATTGGCGTGTGGGAGAATGTATTAGAGGGACATATTGTGGTGTAATTGTGTTGGTTTCGTTTCGTTTTGAAACAAAATTTGACGATCAAAATACACCACTACAATATCAGTAAAGTCAATTATTTTTCAAAGCAAACTCGATGATTTACTCCTAACCTTAGCAATTGGGGTGAATTTACGTCTAAAAACTAAGAAACTACACACATTTTACGAACGGTTCCAGCTCATTAAATATTCATAGAGAGATCACGCACGTCCGGCCAGCAATTTCTTTTTTCGTACCACACTTGAGACAGAGGGTCAACAGTGTATGCATTGGCTCTAGTGTGGTACGGAAAAAAAATCGCGTCCGGCCCATGCATACAGCGCAAAGAAAAGGAACGGATTCTGTGTGCGCTGCGGACTGACTGTAAAAATTTCAAAGAAACTGTGCTCCGCAGACCGTGTGCGTGCGGACCAGTGATGACAGTTTTTTTTGGGGGGGGGGGGCAGGCGGGCATAGAAGTAAAAAAGGGGGTGTGTGTATATTTTACAAAGAAAAATCATTTTCAATACGTGCATAGGCCTTACGTAATCACTATACTGTTAATCAATCGATGGACCTATTTTTATGACTTTTTCAGTTGTGCGGGGGATGGTGGGAGGTGGAAGGTGGGAGGGGTAAGGAGGCCCAGCCCCAGACCCTTGGGGTATGATACGTTTGTTAAAACATCACACACCAAGCTACAAACAATCTATTGATTTATAGAGGAGTGGGGGGGGGGGGACCACACACACATGATTAACAAAATAAAACTCTATCACAGGTCGTCTTTTCAGATTAACTTCATCAAAGTCGGTGGTCACGTGTTCTTTGAAACAACGGAAAGGGGTTTGTGCTCATTCATACTATACTCTTGCGGCAGTTGAAATAAGCAACAATGATTTATGCGTCTTTTTAAGAACTATTTCTCCGACTTTTTCTTCGTTTTTTTTGAAGGATCGGAACTTGAATGGATAAAGAGGGGCTCTAAGGTCAAGATTCAATTTTGCGAATTAGCCCCTCTCTAATATCAGTGGTTTTTTTCAGATTGAAACAAATCAATGTCATCTTCGATGGTAACCAATCCTGTAATAGGCCTATACTTGGTCTGTATAGACCTTATGCAATGACGTCATCACGCTGCCATCTTAGAGGTGAAACGATGATGCGACAATGGAAACTACGCACACATAATGCAGGTGCCGCGCACAAAACGGGCCACAGAGCGACCCAGCGGAGGGCGCCCTACTCAAATGACGTCATATGCAGGTCAATAGAAAAATTGTTTTCAGAAAGAGAAATGGTTGTGTACGTTTCGTCACAGATTTGGTGCACTTCCTCCGGGCTTGTTTCGATTGTTGAGGTACATTATTTAAACGGTTGGACGGAAATATTTCTTTGAAGGATACTTGTTTAAAGGAACATTACAGAATTGGTAAGAAAACAACTTGTAAAATATACTTTTTGATTACAGATTTACATAAAACTTACACGGTCTAATGATGATGATAGTAGAAAACATCCCTTGAAATATTTCTGTCTTAAATTCCATATTTGATGAGAAATGAATAAACTAATTTTCCGTTTGGAGTTTATCGCTCAGTGAGCGTTCTATTCATTTGTTGAATCTATATGATTTCATACACATGTGTAATCGGTTTTTCACTATTTTCTCGTGACCCAGATGGCCGATCGATCTCAAATTTCTACAGGTTTGTCAGTTTATGTACATATATGGTGGATTACATAAAGTGCTTACACGGCCAGCAACTGTTTTGTTAGCAAAAACCAATTCTGTAATGTTCCTTTAAACTTTAAAATCAGAGAGCTACCAGATTGAAAGGTACACATCCACATCGCTAATTAACAAACCAATATTCACTTCAAATTACCTACCCTGTTCGGAAGTATGACGTCATATCAAGGTAAGCCACGCCCCCAGAGGTTACCAGAAGCCCAGGTTGGTAAATTTTCTTTGGTGACTTTCTTCAAAGACTGAAGCCTTCCGAGAATTTAAAGTTTCTGTCATTAAAAAAATAATAAAATGGATGAAATTGGTGATTTTTTTTTGTAAAATTGCAAACACAAAAATGCCAGTTTTTGGAGAGCTAACGAAAACTTTGGATGTGCAGTACGACTAATGACTTACAACAGCATAAAGCGGCCAACACTTGTACGGGTTAGGGTCAACGAAAGCCCCACTATCGGCGCGGTGCCCTATTGGCCCCGTGACCCGCTTACAGACCCGCATGTAAATAAAGAAAACGAATAAAGCAAACCGCCAGACACTATCAGCACTTGGATAATTTAAAGCTTACTTACTAGGTAAGAGATTAGAAAATGCCGATTGAGAAATGATCAGAACCTGGGGAAATTGAAATTGGTTCAATCCTCCAGAGAAATTTTTGAAATCTGAAATACTGTCAAAGTTGTTGTTTTCTGTGTTTTTTCGTACTCTAGTATTTTATAATTTAGTAATGACCCATTGATTCCGAATCCCCAGTTAGAAAAAAACTTTTTATATAGGCCCTAGGGTAGTGTACAACAAAAATCGCGGTTTTGCAATGTAAAACATGAGAACTTAAAAAAAAAAATTATTTTCAAGCACGAAAAGGAGCTAATCACAACAAAATGATGCTTACCAAAATGAGGTTACCAGCTTAACTACCACGTCACATGTACAAATTGTGGCTGGTGTCCTGCCCATGTTTGCTTAGCAGACAATTTTTAAGCAATTTTTTTTAAATGCTTAAGCAGCTCTATGAAATTGGGCCCAGGTCAGTTGTGAGCAACGTGAGTTTTAACCCTGCGTATAGTATATATAGGCCTACCATCGCTCACTTATGGAGTGTTGGTTTTTAACATTTTAAAAATGTCCATGTTCAATAACTACACCTAGCCAAATAGCATGCCAATTGTCTTATTAGGTCTACCATCGTTTTTTTGTTGTTTCAAAAACAATTAATTGTCAATGACCAGCTTTCCCGGAATTCCCATAGAAGTTGTCAAACTGTGCCCAAGAGAGTTACGGTGCGCCTGTGAATGTTATTTCATTAGACCATAAAACCGGTTGTCATCGCTACCGTTCCATGAACACAGCAGATAGATACAAAACAATCGCGTTTAAAATCTGAGCTCGATTCCACAGAGCACTATAAGATTCATCTTAAGATGAGTTGTCAGTGTAGTTATTCGTATTGTGACGTCACACGTTGCTTAGCAGTTCAGTTTGATTCGCACTTAAAGGAACATTACAGAATTGGTAAGAAAAAAACTTGTAAAATATACTTTTTGGTCACAGATTCCCATAAAACTTACACGGTCTAAGGATGATGATAGTAGAAAACATCCCTTGAAATATTTCTGTCTGAAATGCCATATTTGATGAGAAATGAATAAACTAATTTTCCGATTGGAGTTTATCGCTCAGTGAGCGTTTTATTCATTTGTTGAATCTATATGATTTCATGCTAATGTGTAATCGGTTTTTCACTATTTTCTCGTGACCCAGATGGCCGATCGATCTCAAACTTCTACAGGCTTGTCGATCAGTTTATGTATATGGTGGATTACATAAAGTGCTTACACTGCCAGCAACTGTTAGCAAAAACCGATTCTGTAATGTTCCTTTAAGATTCAAGAAGACACATTGAAGACTAGAAGAAATTGTAGACAAACAGGTACACGATGAAATGAAGAAAACTACCAAGATAGAGACTATTAATGATGTCCAAACACGTCATGATCCACCTCAACGGTCGGCAACTCCCTTAATAGTAACACACAGTTGCGTTAACTACATCAACTCAAAGTAGTTACCAGCAAAACAACATGGTTGAAATGAAAGAGTTGTTTGGTCTTAGCACATCAGGCGATTCCAACGGCAACCGCATGTCTAAGCAGTAAGATAGCTCAAGTCGGAATGCCTACTGATTGCCAACAGACCCAATATAAACCCATAGTATTCCAACTTTCTAAGAACCAACCACAACCCACACAGGAAAACAATGACAAGGAAATATGAGATAGCCTTGGATGGAGAGATTACCCCTTTCTCAAAAACTACATTACTTCAGAGGAAGTCGTTTCTCACAATGTTTTAAACTATCAGCAGCTCTCAGGTGCTCCTTACCAAGTAATGGTAATTTATTTCTGGAATTTCAGAATAGTTACCCAATTGTTCTATTATTCTGATTTCTGATTTTGGGGGCCAAAAGGGACATTGAGAGAAGAGAAATGCAAAGTCATAACTATGACTAACATCTCCGTAGAAACGAAGATATGCCGAAAACATTACTCCATTTATAGACCATAAAGCATAATGTTAACCTAATCACTTTTTCACACACCACATATCAGTTTGTAAACACATCAAATCCGGGTTGTGGGGTCGATTCCCTTTCCTAAGAATTCTTCAAAAATAAACATAATTTTGTTTAGTCCATTGTGTAAAGGACCCCGCAGACACACCCGTTATTTAATCCAGTGGATTGGTACACCAAATACCCCCCAAAATCGTTTCTTTTCCACCGTCTATACAAAATGTCTAGCTACGCCACTGTATGCTTTAGGCATAAGCACCAGTTGTTGTTGTTGTATCATACATCTTCTTCATCATTTTTTTTTTATTTATTTTTTTTTTTTTTAATGAGATATCGCCAAACTTACAAGGCCGGACGGCCACTTCAAGGCTACACTTAGACTGATTTGGGCTGTCGACCCAAATCAACTGTCACCAGGGGCACGTTGCCACCTACACCCCTTTGGCTGAAACAGGGTTACCCCCTTTACAGTCCGTAAGGACGTAGGCATGGGTATATCATCCACTAAATGGCGGGTATAGAGCAGAATGCACTACCTTCCCAACTCGTTGTTAAGTGACCTTGCTCATGGGCACAAGTGTCAGGACCGGAATTCGACCCCACACTCTGCTGATGACAACACCAAATCTTGGATCCGGGGAACTAGACCGCTCGGCCGCTGCGCGCCACATGCCAGCCGCATTTGATGAATTAATTGATTGTGTAGATGGTTTTGGACATCACTTTGTGCTTCAAAACAAGTTTAAACTTCCCCAAACCGATCATAGAGCAAGGCTCTATGAAACTGACCGTCAAGGTTTCACCCAGCGAGTAATCCATCACTTTTTGGGGGAACCTTGAAGGCCACATTTACCCTGCTTCGATCGCGTGTGAAGGGAATGAAATATCGCAGATTTTTTGTTGTTAGACCGAAGTTCAGCGTTTTCAATTTTTGATCGACCAATACCCATTTGTCTTCTTCAGTTTGATATTGCCTTCCATTGTTATGGATACCTCCATGCTAGACGAAAGTTCTGCGTTTTCAATTTGATTGACCACTATACCCATTTGTCTTCTTTAGTTTTATATTGACTTCCATTCTTTTGGACACCTTAATCAACCGAAAATCAGACATGACCTCGAGGTGAACACCGAGAAACAATATCCCCCCAAAAGGGCCCCACATTTTTTAGATACTGTGAATATTCCAACCTGAGGAATGTTTAAATAAATATATATATATATGTGTTCTCGTACAGCATGGAGGAGGTATTGTCCAACCTTGTGCACATACCTCTCTTATCTAGTATTGGTTTAACGTCTTCGCAAGCCATTTTTTAAGACTTTGACAGTACTTAAAACAGGCGGTGTTTTGTCTGGCAGATTGATCCTGACAAGGTACTGTAGACTTAAAAAATAACTTCAAAGGGCAGTGCGCTTTAAATTAACACTGCAATTAATAACCGCCCGGTCTACGCTTTCAAGTTAATCTGTGATCATTTTGAGCAGTTTGGACTCGCAAATCGCAAAAATCTAGGCTGCAAACAAAAGAACATGTAGACTTAGGCCCACATCCTTGATCTCGCGAAGTATAAACCTCATCACGTCATCAAAATATTGGGGAAACCACCGTTTGGTGATCCGGTGTGCCGGACGCATGCGCCTTAATGCAAACAACCTTGGTATCAAGTTGTCACACAAGCAAATTAACTTCGCTCATTGGCCAGACCCACAATCGGTGTTAGGAGATCCGCTTTGATTGGCAGATTCTCATTTGCATATCCCGGCAATATAAGCAGCTGAAGTTGCAACCTCAGAATTAAAAGATTGCAAGACAAACAGAAGGTCGCTCATCAGGGGAGAGGATAGAGAAGAAGTCAGCATTCACGTAAGTGTTTATATATTGTTACTTTTTTGTTAATTTAAATACCAACAAAAATTATTGTTTTTGCAATTTAAAGACAGGATATACTTTCGGTAATTGTCTAGGACTAGTATCCTCACCTGCTGTATCCCATAAAATAACAAACCTGTGAAAATTTGGGCTCAATTGGTCATCAAAGTTGCAAGAAAATAATGAAAGAAAAAACACCCTTTTTGCATAGAATTGTGTTTTCAAATGCCTGAGAAAGGCTTCATGCCTGAAGCCCTTTTCCCAGATTCAAATATTTGAACGTGAAATTACCGCTTTCTCGAAAACTACATTACTTTAGAGGGAGTCGTTTCTCACAATGTTTCAAACTATCTGCAGCTCTCAGGTGCTCCTTACCAAGTAAGCTTTTATGGTAACGTTTTTCTTGAGTAGTTACCAAAAGTATCCACCGCCTTTAAAAACTGATGTGGGATTTACTTTCTGCAGCAATGGGTCAGAATAGTGTCCGTCTTCTTTGGCGTTTAGTCAATGTAAAATTTTAGGAACATTTTTGATGAATTTGTCAGCACTCTCCAAATTTCTAAACATTTAGGAGAATGACTGTTGCAGCTGATGCAGAGTTTATAACATCCCAGAGGTGGAACTTTTTTCTCCATAATATCTTAGAGATTTTTAATCTAAAATTGTAATAAGACATATTTTAGTTTAAAAAAAATTGACTTGTGTTCTTATTAGAACCAGTAGGAGAGGAGAGCCTCTGAACAGAAACTTTGTTTCTCTTATAGGTGCACAGCCACAATCATGGGTACACCTTTTGTTACAAAGACACCAAATGAACAACACATAAATATTCAGTAACTCTTTGCAGATCTTGTATTCGACAAACTCGAGTACTTTCTACTCTTCATTCACACAGCGCTGGTTAATTAATTTACAAACAACTTTGAAATAACTGTTACATCACTGGTGTTCCCAACTGTTGTTCATAACACTGACACGAAAAAATGTGTACCCATGATTGTGGCTGTGCCCTTAGGCAATCCATCTGGGCCTAATTTCATAGAGCTGCTTAAGCACGAAAAGTAGCTAAGCACAACCAAATTATGCTTACCAGAATAAGGTTACCAGCCAAACTACCATACCACTTGTACAATTTGTGACTGGTATCCTGCTAATTTCTGCTAAGCAGGACATTGTTAAGCAATATTTTGTGCTTAAGCAGTTCTATGAAATCGGGCCCTGGCTCCAGCTGGTTCACGTATAACCTCTTCGTCTGTATTATTGCTTGTGTAGTTTTCTGTTCGTTTTTTTTTTTTTTTTTTTTTTTGCTATTTTGACAGTGCATTTTTATAACTGCCCGATAAATAAAATAATCATAACAATTAGTATAATTTATCTCCATGGTTAATTCAGCAATACAATTTATCTAAAATCAAAATTGTGATTCTGAACGTGATTATCTTTAATTACGACTAAAATAATGATTATGCCAAATGTATAAAAAAAACATAGAAACAAACACACAATTGTCCCACCAGTGGTGTCACTAGTTACATGGGGCTACATGTCTATAAGCAACAAAGCGATGTAACATCTACTCTTGATGGGCGACGTTCGTTTTGTTAAGTTATCGGGAAGTAAATTCATATTCAGGGCCCAATTTCATAGAGCTGCTTAAGCACAAACTATTGCTTAACAATTGCCTGCTAAGCAGAAATCAGCAGGATATCAGTCACAAATTGTACATGTGCAGTATGGTAGTTTGGCTGGTAACCTTATTCTGGTAAGCATAGTTTTGTTGTTCACCTGTTTTGCATCGAGGTGGACAATAGAGGTCTCATCACCCGAAACAATCTCAACATAAATGTGCAGTTACTCCTTTTCTTGGTCCTTACACTGTGAAAAAAAAACCCGAAATAAATCATCACCAATTCCCTTCCAAAGAAAGTAATACAACTCACAATCCAACAGGAATTTCAATATATCAAAATCAATCTAAAGCCATGATTTATTTCACTAGTTTCAAATGACTACCAACCCCCTTAAAGAAAGAAAAAACAAACCACCAGCTTTTAACAAGACAATGAAACGAGAATCCAAAAAGCTTGTGAAGTTCCCCAGTCGCAGCGCCGTTTTAGCTTCTTACATCGTTTTTCATTCCAAGTATGATCAGGAGTGGTCAATTGAATGCATTTTCAAACCTTTGTTAAAGGAACATTACAGAATTGGTAATTGTAAAATATACTTTTGATCACAGATTTACATAAAACTTACACGGTCTAATGATGATGATAGTAGGAAACATCCCTTGAAATATTTCTGTCTGATATGCCATATTTGATGAGAAATGAATAAACTAATTTTCCGTTTGGAGTTTATCGCTCAGTGAGCGTTTTATTCATCTGTTGAACCTATATGATTTCTTGCAAATGTGTAGTCGGTTTTTCACTATTTTCTCGTGACCCAGAGGGGCGATCGATCTCAAACTTCTACAGGTTTGTCAGTTTATGTATATGGTGGATTACATAAAGTGCTTACACTGCCAGCAACTGTTTTGTTAGCAAAAACCAATTCTGTAATGTTCCTTTAATGTTCTTTTGTTTTGCTCTGATTTTCCTCTGCGTTGTCTGATGTCCTAAGTTTTAGTCCTGTGGAGTTACGGGAAGGGCTGGTTACAGGTTGGTTTTTACCCAACCCGTTCCCTTGTCTGGATTGCTCTTTTAAAAAGTGGTTGGTTATCGATGGTTTTGCAGAAATGTTTAATTACAAAAACTTGCTCAGGGTGCACCACACTAAACAGGGAGAAAACGGAGCGTCGGCCTCATTAATATTTTGTAGGCCCTCAAAATATTACATATTATTAGACAGATTTGAAAGCACAATGAAAGGGGTGCAGTGTGAAATGTTTGCCCAATTGTGACCTGGGAGTTGTTGACTTCCAGCTGGAGGTATTTTTGATGACATTGGCCCTGAATTAAATGGTCCTATTTCCCAAGAGGTGTAGGGACATTTTTCAAGATTGGTGCTCGGACATTTGGAAAATTACACTGGTGTAGGGGTGTTTTTATTTGGAGGGGGAATAACTCGACGGGCCCACAGGGACTCCCCATATCAAACTGAGCAGAGAATAACAGTTCAAGAGTCAATTGATAATTTTCCCTTCACTGTAAAAAGCTGTGAGACTTCGTTGTGTTTTTTTATATTAATTTTGTGTTGTTGTGTTCTTGAATATTTAGCATTTTGCACTGCATGCTATGAAAGTCCATTTAGTGGGGTGCAACTACAGTAAACTTTCCTTTACGGACGAAGTTTTCCCCATTTAAAACCCCTATAGTTGAGTCACCTTAGGTACGGCCAAAAAAGTAGGGGGAAAAAAAATCATGTTTACGGTCTACATGCTGATCCCGTTATCCTATCGTCCGAAATTAAAACATACCTGTACAATTACTATATAAGAATATGTACACAATTTTCTCATTGAAATTGAAATCTAAAGTCAGCAATCGATGCCATTGAAGTTGAAAGCTATTTCAACACTCTGTTCACTTTTTTCATTCTTCAATGTGCAATAAATGAATTACAATTAATCGCGGCATCAGCCCAACTGCAAGTAAATTTACCATAAAATCATATAACACATTCTACCTAACAAAGGGGACTAAATCTGCCACTGAACGCTATTTCTATAGAGTATACTCTATAAAACAACGATCCCTAATAGTGATTTACAGATTTTTCTGAAGGCTCGTACAATCGTGGAGTAGTACCTCATACCGAGGTACCGAGGTACAATTACGCAGTCTTTCTGGCCTTCCTTAGCACATGTATACCTCTTTTATCCCTCAAAATTGAACTATAGTTATAGAAAATAAAAGAAGAGAGGAAAATCACAGAACGAAAACCATACACTAAACCCAAAAGTCACCTCGAAATAAAAAAAACAAGAACTTTGTTAAAGACGAGTACCAGAAGGACACGACGCGCGTTCACACAATCTGACGATAAAAGTGATCATCAGGAAGTGATGGCATTCAATGACTGATAATTGGCAGAACAATAATTCGCAAACACTTAATAATTACTACGGTGATACATAGCTACTATATTATATGCATGACATCACTATTATATGAAACAGTTATGTTTATCTGGTTTTTGCTAAACATCAAACAGCCACCGACCCCCCCTCCCCTTTTCAGGCATGGATTTGGTTCTTGTACAAAAATGAAAAGTTTTATTGACTAAACTGATTTAATCACAGTTTTTCACCCAAAGGACAACAAAATCTGGAATCAAAACTATATCCGCCATGCAACCACAAAATCCTGCTGCGCCCGTGGCGCTTTCTCAGTTTTCAGTTAACAATTCGGAAAAAGGATGTTTACAAATTCGCAGAAAACGTGACGTTGCGATTGGCGCCAATACCAGGCTGCGATTTTTGTTGTAAGGGAGGGAACCTTATTGAGGTGTTCGTGCAACAGCGCGAACAACTCATTGTTTTTGTTCGGTTTTTTGTTTTTTTTCTTAGTTGAGGTGTTCGTGCAGCAGCGCGAACAACTCATTGTTTTTGTTCGTTTTTTTGTTGTTGAGGTGTTCGTGCAACAGCGCGAACAACTCATTGTTATTGTTCGTTTTTTTTTTTTTTCTTAGTTTTTATTCTTCTTCTCAGCTTCGTTTGTCCGCAAGCAAAATGCATAGTTGTTATTAAACTTACATGAACTTGAAACTTTACATGTAGGTAGACAATAACTTGTAGATGATTATAAAAGTTGTGCCGTCATGATGACGTCATCAGGTGTCAAATTACAAGCAAAATTTAGGTTAAAAAAGTGACGTCATGCCAATGCCTGTATGTCTCTGAATATCATAGCCACATTTTTTATATTTTGGCATATGATAGATCTAGACACGGGCAATCTTTAAAAAGTTAATACATAGCTACTATATTATATGCATGACATCACTATGAAACAAGTTATGTTTATCTGGTTTTTGCTAAACATCAAACAGCCACCGACCCCCCCCTCCCCTTTTCAGGCATGGTATTTGGTTCTTGTACAAAAATGAAAAGTTTTATTGACTAGAAGGGCTGACCTACATGCACATGTGGTGCAGACTTTAATAAAACTGATTTAATCACAGTTTTTTTCCCCCAAAGGACAACAAAATCTGGAATCAAACTAAAGTAAGAAGAATATCATTGCATGAATATTACAGGTAGAACATTATAATCATCTCTTTTTCGAGTCACCATTTCTTCAAGAAAGAGGTTAAAGTATGAAACTATATCCGCCATGCAACCACAAAAGCCTGCCGCGCCCGTGGCGCTTTCTCGCGTATCAGTTAACAATTCGGAAAAACGATGTTTACAAATTCGCAGAAAACGTGACGTTGCGATTCCAGTACCAGCTGCGATTTTTGTTGTAAGGGAGGGAACCTTATTAGTTTTGGATTACATTAGCTCACTCAAACCCACTGGCCTTTTTGTAAAGTAGCCCAACTGTGCATTTTACTTAGTAACCCAGGGGCTCGATTTCACAAAGAGCTAAGATTGATCTTAAAGGAACATTACAGAATTGGTTTTTGATAACAAAACAGTTGCTGGTAGTGTAAGCACTTTATGTAATCCACCATATACATAAACTGACAAACCTGTACTTGTAGAAGTTTGAGATCGATGGGCCATCTGGGTCACGAGAAAATAGTGAAAAACCGATTACACATTAGCATGAAATCATATAGATTCAACAAATGAATAAAATGCTCACTGAGCGATAAACTCCAATCGGAAAATTAGTTTATTCATTTCTCATCAAATATGGCATTTCAGACAGAAATATTTCAAGGGATGTTTTCTACTATCATCACCCTTAGACCGTGTAAGTTTTATGGGAATCTGTGACCAAAAAGTATATTTTACAAGTTTTTTTCTTACCAATTCTGTAATGTTCCTTTAAGTGCGAATCAAACTGAACTGCTAAGCAACGTGTGACGTCACAATACGAATAACTACACTGACAACTCATCTTCAGATGAATCTTGGTGCTTTGTGGAATCGAGCTCAGATTTTAAATGCGATTGTTTTGTATCTATCTGATGTGTTCATAGAACGGTAGCGATGACAACCGGTTTTATGGTCAAATAAAATTAAATTCAAACACTCGAAAATAAATTAACACATAACAAATGTGTTTTTGTTATTCACATCTGAAATTAAAGAAATGTGAGCATTTTAAACAGGGTTTTGCCCCGGATTTCTTAAGTGGCGGAAGAATGTTTCCCTAGAAACCATTGTGAGGTTGATCGGTTACTTAGTGGATCATAAAATAGACTCAAACCAAAGAAGTACTCAAAATGTATGACTTTGGATACCTCGTTGAAAACCTTTGAAAGGAAATTGCAAGTTGGATTTAACATTTTGGGAAAATATGTGGTGGTCGAATACGGAGAAAATTCTGCCAGTGGTGGTTGGGGAGTCCCGAGTGCCGGGCAGGATTTCCGGCACCCACCACTGTGGGCAGAACCCTGATTAAACAAGTAGGTGGGACAGTTTTTAGTAGCCCACAGGGCAAGTTGAGAAGTGGCGTTTACTAGCCCATAGCAATTTTTACTGGACAATGTACGCGCCGGGCTAGTGTTAAGGGTGAGCCCTGCCTAATTAAAAATGAATACAACACAAAGCCAACCCATGGTGACTCCGATGAGGTTATCCCATAACATGGGGGTGGGGGAGATCTCGTTTTCAGTTCATACTCTGTCAAAGGTCTTTATCATTCCAATTTGCAAAAATTTGCGTTTTCAAGTTGATAGACCAACACCCATCTTCTTCATTTTGTTATATTGACTTCCATTGAACTATGTATACCTTAAACCAAAGTACAGACATGATGTAATGGCAAACAAACATGATGTAATAACTTGGGTGTGTGAAGGTTGCCGACTGTCCAACATTCAGATACGGTGAAAATTCAAACCCGAGAAAAGTTTCTGTATTTTTATAAATGACGTGCATACCATGGAGGAAGTAGTGTCCGTGTTTGTACATACATCTACTATCTAGTATCGGTTAACGGTTCAGGGCAGGTTGGTAATTAAAAAAAAGACCAGTACCCTCACTTGGTGTATCCCAACATATGCATTTTATAACAAACCTGTGAAAATATTTTAGTGAGAAATTACCTCTTTCTCAAAAACTACATGACTTCACAGGGAGTCGTTTCTCACGATGTTGTATATACTATCAACAGCTCTCGGGTGCTTCTTACCATATAAGTTGTTATGGTAATGTATGTCTTGAGTAATTACCAAAAGTACCCACTGCCGTTAAAGGTACACGTTGCCTTGAATCGGCCGAGTTGGTATATAAAAAGCGTTTGTAAACCGTTTGTTATAAAATGCATATGGTTAGAAAGATGTTTTAAAAGTAGAATACAATGATCCACACAAATATGCCTCGAAATTGCGTGGTTTTCCTTTTACATCTAACTAACACAGTCGGCCATTTTATGGAGTCAAACTTTTGACTCCACAAAATGGCTGACCGTGTTAGTTCGCAAAGTTCAAGGAAAACCACAGTCGGCCATTTTGTGGAGTCAAACTTTTGACTCCACAAAATGGCCGATCATTGTATTCTACTTTTAAAACATCTTTCTAACCATTAGCATTTTATAACAAACGGCTACAAACGCTTTGTATAGATCAACTCGACCGATCCAAGACAACGTGTACCTTTAAAGTATTTGTTACCCACCGACTCCTATTTGGTGAACGTGCATGGCACAGTCGTGTATGCAAAATTAAGCTTTCGATTAAACCACTATCTATGGTGAATAACATCCGAAAGAAATTGGGAAAAACCAGCTTGTGACACCTGGAAATGCTTTTGTTTCCTCGTAACCATGCTCGTACAAGGCTGAATTGGAAAGTTGAATTCCAAAGTATAGACCATGTGAACTTTGTTTACAATAAGTGTGACCTTGTACATTCTGTGAGTATTCTGGCAGGCAAGATACTACACTGGTCCTATGGGAAAGTTGACATTTTGTGTCATAATTTCCACATAAAACCAAGAGTTATGAAAGTAAAAGCTGGACAAGTTTTGAGATGTGCCCCTTTCATCATATCAAAAATTGATAAGAATTAGACAGTGCAATCCCCATAAAATATAAGATTTTATGCCTTCTTCCATTGAGCTGCGTACAAATCGTGCCTGCAGGAAGTCCAGGCTTTGTAACTCTTTTGTAAACATGTGATGTCACAGGTCACATCGTCTATACCTTTGGTTTTGGGGACCGTTTGATTTTTTTCAATCCTGTGTAGATATATAGACGGTGTGACCTGTGACGTCACATGTCACTACAAAAGAGTCACAGAGCCTGGTCTTCCGGCGGGCACTTTTGTACACAGCTCAAGGGAAGAAAACAACAAATCTTATGTTTTATGGAGATCGCACTGTCTGATTTTCCTCAACTTTTGATATGAAGAAACGGGGTGTACATCTCAAAAGCTGTACAGCTGTTGCTTCTGTAAATTTTGAATTTATGTCAAAATTATGACACAAAATATAGATTTTCTCATTGAGCCTGTGTAGCATCTTGCCCGTCAGGAATAGCTTTATAATGTACGAGGTCACCACTCTGTGTAACATGGTCTATATACAATAAAACTAACCTGTGAAAATTTCATTTCAAAAGGTTGTCACGTTTTTGAAATATCGCCAAAATCTGCAGCGAATAATATGTCCACGCATAAAGAATAATCCCTAATAGGAATACACGATCTGCGAAATGTTTCTGACAGAAACGTTTCTCAGATTCAAATTTTGGGGGATAAAAACTAACAAATTTTTCCATATCCACATTATTTTGAACTGAAATGTTTCTCAAAATGCTTCATACTATCGACAGTTGCTGTACTTCTAACCTAGTCAGTTTGTTATTGCCATTATTTTTTTGAGTGATTATTAATCGGCGTGTATACCTTCCCCTTAAAACAACCACGGAAGAAGAAAACCATGAATCAACCTAAACCGGAAACGGTTGGAAAAGCGAAACAACCTTTCAAGTTAGCCTTATACGAGCATGGGAGGAAGGAACTACTTCACTTTCGCCATGGTACGAAGAAACAAAAGCATTTCCAGGTGTCACAAGATGGTTTTTCCCCTTTTCTGTCAGAAGTTATTCTAGGTGACGAAAACCAGTATATTAACCACAGGAATCTTGTTCGACTGTCAGTAAAAACAAATTCTGCCGAGCTCAGTGCTTCGTTCTTCGTTACCTCTCGGGACCAGTGTCGTGCTTGAGGTGTGTTTGGTTTGGCATGGGGCAAAAACACACGAGAAGTGGCAATAATTGTTTCAATTTTATTTTTAAGAGCAGGAGTTAGTCTTTTTATATTTCAAAAGTTCTAACAACCTGTTTTTTGTGGGTTTTTTTTTGCTGTTACAGAAACACTATTTATTTCACATGCCAATTATTGAGCAGTGCCGTCGTTGTCATCGTCATAGTAGCAGCACATCAAGATGAACAGCAAACAAGCGAAAACAGAACAGCCGTCTGGTGCAGCCAAGACCCCGATAGCAGTTGTTGGAATTGGTAAGAGAACTCTTAACTCTTTCATGTTCCTTATCCCCCCCTTATTGGAATTCGACGCGTACTATCAAGAAATGGTTCAGATTAAAAACGCTCGCATCGGGTACAAAATGGGCCACGCTATAAACCAAAAAATGCAGTTATCCGTGAAAAACCAATACATAATAAGTTGATTGTACTGATAAGTTTACAAGTCTTTGTTCCTTAAAGGAACATTACAGAATTGGTAAGAAAAAAACTTGTAAAATATACTTTTTTAATTGTCAAAGACTAGTATCCACACTAGACTAGTATCCACACTTGGTGTATCCTAACGTATGCATAAAACATCAAACCTATGAAAGTCCGGGCTCGATTGGTCATCGAAGTTGCAAGAAAATAATCACAGGAAAAACACCAACGTTGCATAGAACTGTGTGCTTTCAGATGCCCGAGAAAGGCTTTAGGCCTGAAGCCTTTCTCAAATTCTGGGGTGAAAAAAATTACCTCTTTCTCTAAAACTACATTACTTCAAAGGGGGTAGTTTCTAACATCGTTTGATACCAACAGCTCTTGAGTGCTCTTTACCAAGTTTTTGGAGTAATTACCAAAGGTATAACCTGCCTTTAGTTCTCATTAAACACACCATGCAAACAATCTGCAAAAAGTTATAACTAATACTCACTCTACCGCATCAACATTTGTGGTCCGTCATGTTGATCTCCTGTCCATGGCTGGTAGCATGGTTCCAGAGCACTTTTCCTTGCTGGATGGACCCAGTTGCTCGATCCAAGATGTTCTCGGCCTTCCTTTTGGTCTTGTCCATCCATGTCTTGACCACCCTCCCCCCAAGGATTTTGCCTTTTGCCCTCTTCGCTGCGGTGTTGTCAACAAGGCGGGCAGGGTGGACAAAACAGCGTCTCTGCGGTGACGTATACTAGGTGTCCAATAGCTTAATTCCTGGGTGACTCTCGTTAGACAGTCATTTGGGAAGGCCTCGGTCAAATTTGCTCAGGTCGGTCTGGAGGAGTGTCTAAGTGCAGACCCGTAGAGAATAACTGGGGGGTACATCTGAATTCTTGTAATTATGATAAAAAATGTACAATTTAACATTAATGACCAAAGTAGTACCTAATCAGGTCAAGCTTTTGTTTTGTGTATTGTAACCCACCGGGCCTAGTAAACTGTGCATTTTTATCTTGCTTATAGTCAAGATTTTAAACATATATTACCATAAATGTATCTTTCTGATGTAATAAAGGGACACACCGGCTTACTATTGACCTATTATAGTGATGTGGAATCACAGACAACAATTTTTGGATGGTTAATTGTTGTGCCAAAAAAATCATAAAATTATCACATAATTAACGAAAAATGTGAAGAAAAAAAAACGCGGTCAAAGGTCAGCAAATCACTTTTCCAGCCGTTGCAACTGTTAAGTTTACGTGACATTTTGTAAGCAGACTGGTGCTCTGTTTATTTATAAATTATAACAATGGAGAGGCATGGGGATCCAGACTTCATATCCATCAAGCACAAATTTGGTGTAATTAAAAACCGGCACAAACAACACATGTCAGTTTAGTCTGATCCACACCAACTTGTATTCTGTGTACATCGTGCAGCTACTACAAAGGTGTAGACCAGCTGTATTGGATAATAGCTAGGGGTACAGACCAAAACGCTCGTAAAACAAAACGTAATTAATGGTCTGGCTCCCCACCCCTCCAACAAGCTCCGAATTCATGCCCCCGGCCCGCGATTTTTTTTCTGCAGCACACGTCGGCTATGGAGTCAACAGTTAAGGGAATAGGCTGTTCTTCCCTTTCCCTTAACTGTTGACTCCGTGGCCAGCGTGTGCTGCAGAACATAAATTTTCCCCCGGCCCGGGGTTTGTCTCTCTGGCCCAACGAGACACGAGGTTTATGTTCCGCTAGCTCCCCACGCTGGTGTGCCGTAAAACACGCTTCCGTTGTAAGGACTCTCTGAATGCGAATCCTACGTTCGATTTTTCATCATTATTTACAACCAGTATCCATAATCTCAATACATAGTATTTGTTTTTTGAAAAATGATTCAAAAACGGCAAAATTTGATTGTTTCTTTTGAGAACCGTTCTTCTCCATTATGGGAAGACCTTTGGAGTCTATTTTTAGTCTATTTTGTAGCCCAACGAAGACGGTGTGTCCCTTTTATGGTAGCGATCACAACCAGTTTTATCAAATTATGTTTGACCCTTATAGAAAAAAATTAAGTAGGACAATTAGACTAGCATGGCTGACCTACATGTACATAATGGTATAGGCTTTGATAGACTTTTTATTAAGGCTATAAAAACAAGTTTGCTGAATTTTCTGACAGAAAAAAATAGAGAGAGAAAAAAAAACCACTCAAAAATAGATTAACACAATTAAAAAGTGTATTAGTCACATCCGACAAGGAGTAAATATGAGCATTATTATTATTGTTATTATTATTATTATTATTATTATTAACCAAGTAGGTTGCACAGTTTTTTCAGTAGCACACACGGCAAGTTGAGAAGCGGTGTTTACTAGCCCATGACAGTTTTTACCTGACATTGTACACCAGGCTATAGTGTTAAGGCTGAGCCATGGAATGCCCTGGACCATACAACCACTCTTTTTGTGTTACCAAGGTGACATGGTCTAAAGAGAGCAATCTTGTTCACGCCTTGATTAGTTCGAATAGGAGGGGGAAATGTTTGCTATAACGTCAGAGAGCCCTTTTCCGTTTTAAAGTATACCAATGTTGCATTTGTTTTCCCTTCAAAATATTTGAAATAAAATGTAGTTTTGATTTGCCTTATTTGTTACAGGCTGTCGTATGCCTGGTGGAGTGGACTCTCCGAAGGCTTTCTGGGATGCCATTGTTCAAGGTGAAGACAAGATCAGCGAGGTGCCTTCAGACAGATGGTCCCTAGAGTCATTCCACGATCCTGATCAAACCAACCACAGTAAGATGGTAACAAAACGCTGTGGTTTCGTCAAGGACATTGACAAGTTCGACAACACCTTCTTCAAGATATCACCTCGTGAGGCTAGCTCCATGGACCCACAACAACGCCATATACTCGAGGTCACCCATGAGGCATTCGAGGACGCTGGTATCATCCCAAGCACGCTTGGCGAATCCTGTGGCGTCTACATCGGGGTGGGAATGATGGACTACCCTATCATGATCATGGAAACGTCTCTCATCAACCCCTACACCCATACAGGCGTTGGACATTCTGCAGTGGCTAACCGTATCTCCTATGCCTTTGACCTTCGTGGACCCTCCTACGTAGTGGACACTGCCTGTGCCTCATCCATGACAGCCATGCATGTAGCCTGTAATGCCATCTGGGATGGTGAATGCACCTCAGCTGTTGCAGGAGGCTGCAACACACTCCTCCTCCCCGAGGTCACTGTGGGGTTCAGCGCTCTTGGTGTCCTCTCTCCAGAGGGAAAGTGTTGCCCATTCTCTGACACTGCTAAGGGGTACGTACGAAGTGAGGGGTTTGGGGCGTTCATTCTTAAACCACTAGATGCAGCTCTAGCTGCCAATGACCACGTGTACGCTGTCATCAGGGGGAGTGCCATTGCAGCAAATGGCTTCAGCAAGAGTCTTACCATGCCCTCCGCACCTGCCCAAGAGATGGTAATGAGAAATGCCTACAACCGTTGTGGTGTTCCATTGTCCTCCGTCCAGTATGTAGAGGCACATGGCACAGGAACTCCAGTTGGGGATCCAATTGAAGCCGGGGCCATCGGTCGCACATTTGGTCACCTAAAGGACAGCCCAGTTAAGATAGGATCTGTCAAGAGCAACTTTGGCCACAGCGAATGTGCTGCTGGTATCACAGCTGCCATAAAAGTAGCCCTTATGCTTGAGAAAAAGATGCTGGTCCCCACTATTAATTACAACGAACCAAACCCAAAGATTGACCTTCAAGAACTTAATCTGAAAGTTCAAACGACCCTGGAGCCAATGAAAAGCACCAATGATGAGACCAATATTGAAAAGTACACCATTGGACTGAACAGCTTTGGTTTTGCGGGAGCAGTCGCTCACATGATATTTCAGAATGCTCCAAAACCAGCCACAAATGCCATAACTGCAGAGACTGCTGACTGGAAGTTTGGAGACGACTCAAACGTTGGAAGACCAGTCATTCTGCCGTTGTCAGCCAAATCTGGTGATGCCCTGAGAGACCTTACGAAAAAGTGGCTGGACTTCAACTGTGACACTGATGCTCTTCATGTAGCCTCTTGGCAGGCAACACGAAGGGAACACCACCCATACCGTATGGCCATCATAGCTAATTCAGGCTCCTCTTGTAGACAGTCTCTGGAGGGATTTCTTGAAGGTAATGGATCTGAAGCTGTTGTGACTGGAACAGCCCCGCAAGGGAAACAAAAGGTCTGTTTCGTGTTTCCAGGGCAGGGGCAGCAGTGGGTAGATATGGGCCGCAAGTTGTACAGCTCCGAGATCGTATTCAAAGAGACCATTGATTGCTGCGACAAAATCTTCCAAGGAATGTCTGGTTGGTCTCTGCTGGAACACTGCGGCTTGTTCAAGGATGAAAACAATATCACAGAGACATCACCTTATACCTCTGTGGAAGATGCCTTGGGTCAAGTGGAGGTCATCCAGCCAGCCATAATGTTCATTCAGGTGGCACTCTTTCACCAGTGGCAGCACTGGGGAGTTCAACCCGATGTTGTTGTTGGACACAGTCTTGGTGAGATTTCTGCAGCATATGCAGTGGTGGTCTGACTCTTGAGGAAGCTGTGGCCGTTATTTATCACCGTAGCCACGCACAAGCCAAGCAGAAAGGTACAGGAAGAATGGCTGCTCTTCGAGCTACAAGAGAGCAAGCTGAGAAAATGTGCCTGGAGCATGACAATCTCTACATCGCTGCAGTCAACGCACCAGGTGCAATAACCCTTGCTGGCAATTGTGAAGTTGTAGCGA
Organism: Pycnopodia helianthoides; assembly: GCA_032158295.1. Classification (NCBI taxonomy): domain Eukaryota; kingdom Metazoa; phylum Echinodermata; class Asteroidea; order Forcipulatida; family Asteriidae; genus Pycnopodia; species Pycnopodia helianthoides. The sequence continues at coordinate 13,114,566 of CM063260.1, forward strand.
CCGTGGTGGAGCAAAACCCAGGAAAGGCTAAGCAACTTCGAGTAACTTGTGCCTTTCATACTCCTGAGATGGACCCAATCAAAGAGCCATTCACAACGGCCATGGAAGGTGTGGTTAAAAGTGCGATTGGAAAGAGAACTGTTCCATTCTACTCTACAGTGACAGGTGAATACTATGATGCAAGCTTCGGCACTGATTACTGGTGGAGCAACATCCGAAACGCCGTTCTTTTCCAGCCTGCTATCGAAGCCATTCTCCAAGAGACAAAAGCCGATGTATTTCTGGAGATTGCTGCATCCAACACACTTTTGTCGTCAGTCAAACAAATCGCCCGTGGCTTGGACCCGAAACATCCACCTGCCACCATCAACTCAAGCTTGCGAGACAAAGACGATCTTCACAGCATGCAGCGTGCCATTGGTACCCTCTACACTACCGGGGTTTCCCTCGACTGGTCCTGCTTAACTCATGAGACAGCAGAATGGGCACCAGTTCCTACATATCCATGGCAACACCAATCCTTCTGGCTAGAAACTGAAGAGAGGCAGAAACGTCGTCTTGGGTTAGATGACCGGACCTTCAAGGGACAAAGCGGTAACCTCACTTTGGAGATGTTCCCCTTCTTAGCTGACCATGTGGTTGGAAACCGGGTTGTATTTCCTGGAGCTGGCTACATTGAACACATGATTCAGATGACATTTTCTGAGACAGAGACACCAGCTTTGAAGAACATCAACTTCAAACGCGTTCTGCCATGGCCTGAAGATGCTGACTCCAAGAAGTGCACTCTTAAGCTTGGGTTGGAGAAAGACGGAGCAGTGGTGCAGGTTACCTGTGAAGGCAATGAGCACAGCAATGCTCAGACCAATACCTGCTCCAAAGAGAAGGACAATTGTCTACCACTTGAGAAAATCACAGAGCGATGCATGACTGAGGTCAACAGTGAGGTCTTTTATGAGCGCCTACAAGATGTCGGCCTCAGCTATGGACCAGGTTTCCAGATGGTAGAAAAGATGTTTCTGGGTGATGGTGAGGCACTTGCTATCCTCCAGCCAGTTCCAGACAACAAGCAGAGAATACAAGTAGCCCATCTTGATGCTACATTCCAACTTGTTCTTTCTGCAGTAGGTTCAAGCAGCGCTATGTACCTCCCGGTGCATATCGATTCTCTTGAGATGTCTGCAGAGTCCATTCCATCTGGTGAGAAAATTCTGGCCTACACTAGAATTATCGACTGCGACAGCATGCTCCTCACAGCAGACATTACTATTGCAACTGAGAAGGGTGTTTGTCTTGCCTCTGTAAAGGGATTTCAAGCACAAAACTTCAATGGCAATCAATCTGATGTTCCGATCGAGTCATGTATCTACACAACACAGTGGCAACCAGTCTCAGCTAACACCTTGCCGACTTCAGTTGTTACAAAAGTCTTCGAGGAGAGTAATCTTCATGAGGTATATGGTGATGAGTTGAATGCCATCAAACGAGCTGAGGAAGTACTTGATGATATTGAAGGTGTCTGTGTTTCCTATATCCGACATGCAATTGAGACAGTCCCTCTGGAAGAGCGTGCTCAGGGGAAGAGTTACGCCAAGTACATGAACCGGTTCCAGACCATTGCCGAGAGCGACTCCAGCAAATCCATCCCATACAACGACATTCCATCAGTCCTGGATAAGATTCTTGAACATGTTCCTGAGCTTGACTCTGAGGTCAGTCTGATAAAGAGTCTTGGAGATGTTCTCCCCAACACACTACGGGACCCACAAACTGCAGTTCCTATCATGTTCTGTGCAGAAGGTCTGGATAGGTACTTCTACGATTCACTGAGTACCAGGCTGTACTACAGAGCTGGGGCAGAGGCAGTTGTCAGAGCTATCAGGGAAGCTGCTAAACACAAGAAGGTTGTACGAGTTCTGGAACTTGGTGCTCGTATTGGAGGACTGACACGCTTCATCGCCGGCGCACTTAAAGACATGGGAGATGAGAAGAGAATGGAGTATGTTTTCACGGACGTAAGTGCAACTTTCTTCCAGCAGGCCCAGGAAAATTTGAAGGAATTTCCATTCATCCAGTACAAGCAGATAGATATTGAAAGTGACATTGACGAACAAGGGTTTGTACCTGGGAGCTTTGACGTGATAGTCTGTCTGGATACTTTGCATGCAGCAGTGAACGTGCAACGCAGTACGGCTTACATGAGTAACTTGGTAAGCCCAGATGGACTGATGTTTATCATCGAGGGTACCAACACACACTACCTCACCGAGCTGTGGTTTGGAGCTTTGGATGTCTGCTGGGTATTTGATGACTTCCGGAAGGAGCGTTGCTGGATGGATCGCCAGGGCTGGTTGGACACAATGACTCAAGTTGGCCTCAAAGATATTCAATCTGCATCTTCACCAAATGAGTTCTTCCACTGCATTTTTGCTGGACGGAAATCATCACTTACAGAACAGGAATGCCTCAGGGAAGTCATCAAGCAAGACAAGATGATTATTGTTCGAGATGAAAGCAACAGGTTCTCATCAGAGTTTCTTCCCTTTTATCATGGCGAGGTCCAGATTAGCCCTTTTTCCAAATCCAAGTCACTGGATCTTCTTTTCAGTGAACACTCTGACTCTCCAATGGAGGTGATGTACATCTACAGTGATGAGGATTCCAAGGCTCATGCACTCCTGAGACTCTTTCAGGCAGTGGAGCTATATCCAGAAGCTGTCAAACGAGTGTGGGTCCTGACGAAAGGTGCAAACATGGACTGTACTGAGCCAAGTGGTTCTCTGGCTGTTGGTTTGACTCGAGCCGTCAGTAACCAGATCCCAGGGATGTCAATTTGTGCTGTAGATTTCGACCCCGAGAACTCACTTACTGAAAATGTTCAAGAATTACTAAGACTGATGAATGACAGCAGCCTCGTCGAGCGTGAGATTGTCCTGCGGAAGGGGAGGTATGTCCCCCGCGTCATGCACCAAGATTTGAACAACATCAAAAACATTGAGTCCAAAGTGTGGCGTGTTGAGCAAGATCTGAAAGGTAAAGCAGGCAAAGGAGCATCCATTGATGACCTGGCATTCCACGACGTCCAGGACTTTGAAGTTCCTTCGGGTCATGTAAAGATCAAGGTGAAAGCTGCACCCCTCAATTTCAAAGATGTCATGATGGCGTTGGGGCTTCTTGAGGGATTGGAAAAAGACACACATCCCTCATTCGGTATTGAGTGTTCTGGTGTTGTGGTTGAGACTGGTTCAAGTGTATCTGGTCTACGGGTTGGTGATGAGGTGATAGCTTTTGGAAAAAGCTGCTTTGCTTCACATGTAATCTGTGATGCTAAACTCACTGTCCCCAAGCCAGAGAGTCTTGACTTTCTGGAAAGTTCTAGCATTGGAGTAGTTTTCGTGACAGCATACCTCAGCCTGATTGAACGAGCTAACTTGAAAAAAGATGAGACAGTTCTGATTCATTCTGCCTGTGGAGGAGTTGGTCTCGCAGCCATTCAGATTGCAAAGATGATCGGTGCAAAGATCATCTGCACTGCAGGAACAGCGGAGAAGAGGAGCTACTTGAGAAAACATGTTGGAGTTGAGATGGTCAGTGATTCACGTACTGCCCGTTTTCATGATGATGTCATGGAATGGACCAATGGTCGAGGAGTAGATGTCATTCTGAACTCACTCTCTGGAAAGCTACTTCAAACTGGTATCTCACTGCTGGGGCCAGGCGGACGGTTTTGTGAGATTGGTAAACGTGACATCTTGCAGAGCTCCAGCATCCCTATGGGTTTCTTCTTGGAGAACAAATCATTCAATTCCTGCCAAGTTGATGTCTTGATGCGGCAGCAACCAGCCAAGGTGCGTGGTATAATGCGAACAGTTGTTCAACTATTCGACAAGAACAAGCTGAAGCCGATCCCAACTACCGTGCAACCACTCGCCAACCTGAAGGAGACATTCCGTATGATGTCAAAGGGAGCTCACATTGGCAAAATCGTCTTTGAGTGCCAGAAGGTTTCCAGCCAGCTGAGATTCAACCTCCTCTTAGTCAGTTCAAATCAAACGGGACATACATAGTCACCGGTGGATTTGGTGGAATTGGTCAAGCTCTTTCGAGATGGCTATGCCAGAATGGGGCCAAGCATATCGTTCTTGTCTCCAGGAAAGGGGCAAAGACAGCTGCTGCCAAGAGGACTGTGAGCTACCTAAAACGCAACAAAGTCAACCTGAAGGAGTACTCACTAGATATCTCAAACAGACAGAGTGTGAACAAAATGTTAGAGAAGCTTCGTGACGATAAACGAATCCCTCCTATCAGAGGTATCTTTCATCTGGCAGGCGTCATTGAGGAGGAGAACCTTCCAGAAATTACGGCCGATCAGATGAGTAGAATCCTGGGTGCCAAAGCAACTGGAGCCAAAATCCTCCATGATTTGACTCAGCATGACCAACTTGATGTCTTCTTCATGCTATCCTCAATCTCTACCACTTGGGGACATCCGGCCCAGCCATGCTACTGTGCTGCAAATGCATACCTCGATGCTCTGGCTGAGAAAAGACACATGGATGGACTACCAGCTCTCTCTGTGCAACTGGCACCTGTCAAAGGGGCAGGGTATCTGGAGGACAAAGGTCAAACAGTCAAGGTTCTAGCTATGAAGGGAAACCACCAGCTGTATGTAGATGAGTTCCTTCAGGTACTTCGTCAGTGCTCTCAAGTGGAGATCTCCCGACAGTCTGCCTAGCCAATCAGGTTTGTCAATTGAAATACCTTTTAGATTCATGTGGACTAGCTCTATCAAAAAAGTCAATCAATCAATCACACCAAGCAACTACCATTACATGTGTATCTACATATAATAAAGCTCAATATGCAGTCTGGGAAAACTCTGAAGCATTTTGTTTTTTACAGTCTTCAAAACAATGTGTGAGGTCTACTTAGTGTAAAAAAAAAATGTGCAAAGCACTTTCTTTTTTGCACTTGTTCACTCTTATCATGTGAAAGAAAGAAGTGGAGTTTTTAATATTTTTTATTGCATAAAGGAAAAAAGGGACGTAACAATCATAAATGAAAGATGAATGTTCCATCGTTACTCTCGCCTTGGTTCCAAGATGCTCCTGTTGTCTTACTCAAGGAAATAAATCAATGCTGACAGATGATGCTTTTCTGTAGGATTGTAACGCCCTCTGTCGGCTGTGATTTTGTTCACAACTAACAACCTTGTAGGGGCATCTTGAAACCAAGACTACTACTGCTCTTGTTTATTCAACAACAAGATCTATAACATGCATTGTTTCTATTGTTGTTTACCTTCAGGAATGGGGAGCGACTCAGCAGTTCTGCTATAAATCTATGCTCAAGTTCCATCATTTGGCTGCCCTTGGCAACAAATCATCAGCCAGCGATGTTAACAGCATGGACATTGCAGACTTGGAAACCAGTGTCAAATCCAAGATGGCCGACCTCCTGTGTATGTCTGACGACGCAATTGACGTCAGCCAGCCTATGGTGAACTACGGTGTGGATTCATTGGTTGCCCTGGAGATGGTGAACTGGGCAACCAATCAGCTTGGAGTGACAATATCACAACTGGACATTTTGGGTGGAATTACAACGGCAGCTCTGTTGGAGAAGGCCACAGAGGCAAGATGAAACTAATTTCCAGAATTCAAATCATGAAGTTTATTTGAAAGGGCCGCAATTTGTATTTCTCTATTATTATTAATTTCTGAGCATTCAATACCATTGACATTATGGTTTTAAAAGAAAGATGCACATTGCAAGCCTGAAATAAGATAGTATGTAGTGAATGTGTTTTGCAGTCAGATGCACCTCGTTCTTTGCACAGCTTTTCTACCATACGCAACTCTTGAAGCCATTTCAAAAAATGCATTTGGGCCACTCACTGACATGACTGATGGTTAATGTTGTGAACAGCCAGTGTTAACTTGATTTTTTGAACCATCAAGTCAAACCCACAACTTCCAAAAAAACATGGACTACAAAATAAATGATATAAGTCTACATGTGAATACATCTTTAAAAGGTTTTAGCATGCATGATATTTGGTGCTTGGAAAAAGTAGGAACATCTTATTGAGTACAAGGGCTGAACTACTTGTACCCATGTTGTAGGCTACTTTTTAGTCTATTTATTCAAATTTTTCTGATTTTTACAAGTGCCAAAAGATCGAATCGACTCAACTAGAGAAGTATCATGCTGTTAGTGCTAATCTTTTTAATGGTTTTTACTTATTGATGTAATGACGCAGTTTGACCAGCTGGCCTCCTCTATTCGGTTCATTTTCTTTGTTGTTTATTTGTGAATTCTTTATGTAAATATAGATACATGTTTACTTCTGTATATTTTAAAATACTGTCTTTTTGCTCCTCTTAATTTACGTTTTTATTCTGCATGCTTCTTTTTCTTGACATTTTTATTATATGGGGCCCCGTTGTAAACCACATTGTTTGTGAACAGGGTACCCTGATAAAAGATAAGAAATAAATAAATAAATAAAACAAATTAATTTTGTTTTATGAAAAAACTCAGCAGCGAACAATATGCATGGTAATAAGCGAGATCTGCATTGTAAATGAAACTCGACCAAAATATGCACTTTGATATGGTGGCTTATATCCGGTTACGAGCAACGGACTCAAGCTCTGGTGTTTCTGTTCAGCAGGGTGTGGGTTGGAGTCCCGGTCGTGGCACTTGTGTCCTTGCGCAAGAAACTTTACCATATGAATTGCTGTGTCCTTCGGATGGGACATTAAGCCGTATGGTCCCGTGTACTAGGATTGGTAGTGCACGTAAAAGAACCCAGAGCACTTATTGTGGAAAAGTAGGGGTTAAACCCTGTGTTTCTGGTTCACACAGCAAGCACCCTTGTTTACAGGTTTCCTCAGGCTTGCGAGCTACAGTGATCATAAGTTCACTTACTGTATGAAGCATCTTTGGTGACCAGAAATATATAATAATAATAAACAACACAATAGTTAAAGTATAGAAAGGTTGCGTTCCCATCATAGTATAACTAAGGGAATTAAAAGTCAAATATGAATTTTCTTTAAAGTTAGGTAAATTTGGGTACTTTATAATGCCGAGTCAACTACTATTTTGTGTGAACTGGAATTTTATAGATTTACTCACCTGGTACGTCATGTGAGGAAATTACTGTGTATGCATTGCTTAAACAAAAAAACAAAAAAATATTTTGTGTATACTTGAATTATGTAAAGTGTTAAAAGGTTATCATCGCACAAAACAACCTAAATTGGGACTTTTTTTACCTAAAAAATTTAGGCCTGGATTTCATCTTTTTATTTTACAAAGGGCACTTCCATTGGAAGATCTTAAAGTCTATGGAAAACTTTTGAAGGGGGGACCAATTCAAGACCAAGACCAGGGGAAAACAGAGGTCATAGCCTCCATGTAATTCTAGGCCTGAAAACTATGTTGGTAGAAACACTTGCAAAATAACTTCTATCAGAAAGGTTGTACAGTATGCACAAACATAAACACATCTTGTTCAACAAAAATTTACCGACTGATACAATTTGATTGTGCATGGTATAATTTAATGGATGAAATGGTGAGAAAAAAATCAGAACTTTTAAACAGTTAAATATTTCTAAACTTATATTGTTATTTATGAATATTTTAGCACATATTTAAACAAATTCAATTCTGTGTATTCCTTAGAGTGAAACAGTATGTATTTTGTACTTTACAGTATTTTTTTTTAATGGATTGGAAATAATGGTCTTCCTTTAAGGAACATTACATAATTGGTTTTTGCTAACAAAACAGTTGCTGGCAGTGTAAGCACTTTATATAATCCACCATATACATAAACTGACAAACCTGTAAAAGTTTGAGATCGATCGGCCATCTGGGTCACGAGAAATGAGTGAAAAACCGATTACAAATTCGCATGTGTTATACAATGCATGAATAAAACGCTCAGGAGCTATATCTCCAATCGGAAATTAGTTTGATTTATTTCTCATAAAATATGGCATTTCAGACAGAAATATTTCCAGGGATGTTTTCTACTATCATCATCATTAGACCATTTAAATTTTATGTAAATCTGTGATCTTCAAAAAAAAGTATTTACCACTTCTGTAACGTTCCTTTAAACAGTATCATTCATACAGTATGTACATGGTTTTCACAGACAAATATAAAAATAACTTATTGTATTTTACCAAGATTAGACAATGATGTCCCTAAAAACTATGAGTGCACTATTTCATTAATACTATCCCATAAAACTACTCGATATATAAAATACTATAAATGTTTCTATCGCAATCACTGTGGAAAAAATTATGCAAAGGGCTGTGAATATCTTGTGCCACATTAGAAATAACTTGTGCCACATTAGAACTAGGTTTATTGATAAATTCACATTAAAAAATCTAAATTTAAACAACTCATGTTAGTAATCTTGTAGCAAAGAAATCGAAGTACTTCAAAATAATATGGAATTTTAATGCAAAGAGTAACCTTGGTCAATATACTTGGCCAATAATAAACTTCCTCCGAAATAATATTCATAATAAAAAATGTATTTACTAATTGCTACATGTATCAATGAGCAAAACTATATTCAACAAAGATACACAACTTTAAAATGTTGTCTCTTCTGGTCTAAAGCTTTACAGCACTAAACATAATGTTGACATCCCTGCCAAATAATTTTGTAGTTATGTGTTTAAAAATAGCTTTAAAAAAAGTTATAAAATAAAGTAGCTGAACTTTCTAAAGAGACATTAGTTGCATTCCTTTCTTGAATTATTTGTCAATCCATTAGAGTATTTAATACGAGTGCACAATTTATGTTGTTTTTATCGACACTGAGACTTACTGGAGATTTGTTTACCACGATAAACTTAAAGGTTATTAAAGGCAAAGTATACCTTTGGTTTTTGGAACCGTTCGATTGTTTGAACCCTATATAAATGTAGATATTTATACACAATAAAACTAACCTGTGAAAATTTTACTTCAAAGCTGGCAGAGTTTTTGAGATATCGCCAACAATCTGGAGCGGTTATGTCCACACAGGAAGACTAATCCATAATTGAAATACACAATCTGAGAAACACATCAAGCAGAATTGTTTCTCAGATTCTCAGTTTTCCTAATCCCTCTCTCTAAAACCACATTCCATTGAAGGGAATTGTTTATAAAAATGTTAAACATTATCAACAGCTGCAGTGCTTCTTACAAAGTAGGTTTTTATGGTCATTGATTTTTCTGGAGTAATTACCAAAGGTATACCCTCCCTTTAAATAACGACTGTGCTCAAAATTTTATGACTGTGAATTGCCATTGTTCAGTCACAGCGCCCTCTAAAAAGGCAAATAGTGAGACTGTCTCTTTAAGGGGGGCGGGGGGGGGGGGAGGATTGTTCGATCAAACCTCAGGGCTAAATGGACATTAAGAAGCCAGGGTAGTTGATGGACCTTATGCACATGACGTCATTTGAGTAGGGCGCCCATGCCTAGGGGTCAAAAAGAAGATGTTCATCAGCCAATCCTGTGCGCCGTGCGTACAAATCTGTGCGTTTCCATTGTTTCATCATCGGTTTACCTCTAAGATGGCCGCTTGATGACATCAATGCATAAGGTCTATTCAGCTGAATTTGACTTTTCAGTTATTATGCTCTACACTGATGTCATTAACTATCACATGACCACCATTATCCCTCATATTTTTGCATATTAATGAGTTTCCAGCAAATTTTAATTTGGACCCCCAAAAATCAATGTTTTCCCAAATTTATAGCTATTACCCTGGATGGGTCAAAAAGGCATCAGTACTAGTGGCTTCTGCATCATCGACCCAGCTTATATGCACCTAGCTTACACTGGTTACTGTCACCCTTATGTTGGTGGTGTGTGTGTGGTGGGAGGGGTGGGGGAGGTGGGGGTTGGAAGCCACAGAGCTGGCTCAGAGTTTCGGCAAAGCATCAAAGAGCAAAGCCTGTAGAATCTGGCTAGAACGGTTCCACTTTATCAGAGGGTTGGATATGCGTTGGCAGTGTGGGTGTAATATTTACCCTAACGCTAACACATAGCACATTTTGTACACAGTACATACATATGGCAGGTACTTTGTTCCCAGTCCATGAAAAAAACAACCCAAAATTATAAGATCTGACCCCCCCCCCCCCCCCCCATCATGGAATGGTCCAGTGTAGGATTATCAAGGATGTACAACTCGCTCTGGGCATTGCAAGTGGGAATTTTTTTTTTTTAATTACTGTACTGTGCCTTGAAGGACAAGAAGCGTGTCACCCTTAGAACCATACACACATAAAATCGCAGCTTAAAATCCGGCCTAAATTTGAAAAAAAATGCCAACTCCTTGAGTAAATTTTAAAAATATTTTGCAAAATTTGAGGTTTGCTTTTGGAGCTTAAATTGAAGCAGGCACCCTTACTGATGCCCAGTGTCATAGTCAAGTCCTTTTTTGGATAAGTTGTGATTTTTCTCTAAAATGATGCAGCATGATGCACTATACTGATGCCTTTTTATTTACAAACGTCCCACCTTATGCGTCACTCTTTGCAAAGTGGATTCCAGAATTTCTAAGAGATTCATCCATATATTTCTTCAGATGAGCAAAGTCTTCATCAGTATACTGCCCTCTTGCGGAGTTGATCTCACCTAGAAATAAACCACAAAAAGGGTACACCACACTATCAAAACAGGGTCCAGTATAGAGTGAACGATTTCCCTTGTAGTTTCATTAACTGAGGGACGAGATTTGCTGAATTTGAAAATTCCTGAAAATGGCTTTTAGGCCTGGGTTCCCCCTCACTTAAAAATTTTACAATTCAGGGGATTTTAGACTCTTTCTTAGCATTAGCAAGATCACAAAAAATACATAACGACAGGCTTGGACACAATGTGGACTATTTCTTTCTCCCTTTTATGACTTACTTTACTTCTTTCAAGAAAATTTGAAGGCTCAATGAGGTTTTGAAATGAGGTCACTACAGCACGTCTATCCACCCTCGGGCCTGGATTGACCAGCCAGAAGGGGGACCTGTTTTCGGCCTCGGGAAATAGGTCCCCCTTCTGGTCACTCACAGTCCCTTAGCTAGGGGAATAGACGTGCTCTAGTGACCTCATTGCCAGTCCATATAAGTAGTAATTAATGCTACTTTTCAACAACAGTAGGCCCTACAGTTTGTTGGGGTATGTTTATTTGTAATGCAAGGCAGTAAATAATTATTGTTTATTGTGACGCACCAGAATTAGCCGAACATGGGCTTACAGGCAGGAACAGGGGATGTACCGTAGTGTTAGTGTTACCACCAGTCAGGCGGACATGCCAGGGTCAAGAACAGATAAGAATTGGACTGCCGGACTTGAAAGTTGGATACAGCATAGAGGTAGAATTCTACCTCCATGGTCATGGATACCGTAGCCTCTATTGATACAGCATGCATACATGCAAGAGCAAGCAAGGGGTCAGCAAGTTTCGAGTCATACAATTGTTCTCAGTGCCAGTCTCCAGAGAAATATTTCCGTGTTAAACACTGATGATAGATTTATACTCAAAAAAAAAGAGATTTGAACCAACCTTTGTCTACCATATTCCCGAGTACTGCCCATTGAGTTTCATTTTGCTGCCTGCTCCTCATCCAACTTAGAGATGAACCTTCAACCACCTGCTGAAGTTTGTCTGGCGACAGAGGGCGCCCCAAAAAGTCCCCAATACATCTTGTTGTTTGTCCGAAATCCTAACAAAAATAAAGTGCCGCATAAATATATCTTACCATGCGACTCAAGGGATTATCAAACTGTCTTCACATCGTAACACTTTTGGGGAATGTGCAGTGTCAGTTTTGTTGTCAATGTTTTTGTTTTTTTAATCTGACGGACGAGAAAAATCACTGCCTTGCCCAACATTATACTTTACCACGTGTGAACAAAGACGTCTGTGGGTGCACCACACTTAATAGGCCAAAAATTCATGCGCCAGACTAATTATAATTTTGTGTGAACCCACAGTTACTTTTGAATAATAACGTTTTGGGGTCATGCAATGAACAGATTGTGTAAATATAACAATCTATCCTGTGCTTCAACTTTTGAGGAGACAGGATAAATTTAGGTTTCAAAAAGTTGGTCCTATTTTGCTTGGGAAGTGGATAAGTGCTTCATGAAAACTGGCAGCAAATCTTCAGCAAATTTTCAAAAGCCTGAGAGCCTTTAAATATTTGTTTAAAAGTATTTTTGAATATTTAGCATTGGTTGCTATGGGAGTTTATTTAGTGTGGTACACCCCCTGTGCGTGTGACTCAATAATTAATGAAGCGCCCTCTATTTAGGTAGACTTGGGTACGGGGGAGGCTGCGGAGAGGGGGTGGGGCTGGTTCTCAGAGTGCGTTGGGCGTGCCGCATTATTGCATAATCTCCCCAATAGCAGAATGTCCCCCCAAAAACAAAAAACACAAAAACATGCTGGCTAGATGCGCAGACCATACTGAGACTCAAATGATCTGTTTCTTGTTAATTCTGGCGGGGGGGGGGGGGTAATGTCCCCCCCCCCCGGGAAACCAGTCCCTCCAATAAGTCAGTTATGCTGCTCTCAGGAAAAAAAGTCACTCACCGTCTTCAGGTCCTCGTATGTGATTACAAGAGTGTTTTTATCTTCCCTTCGCTCCCACATTAACTTGATGTGATCAGCCCAATCCCCATACATAACTATGAAGACAAATCAAATACATAAAAATAACTAAATACAAAATGTAAGTTGCCAAAATCACTAAGGTAAAGAAGAGAAACAAATTGATCTTAAAGGAACATTACAGAATTGGTTTTTGCTAACAAAACAGTTGCTGGCAGTGTAAGCACTTTATGTAATCCACCATATACATAAACTGACAAACCTGTAGAAGTTTGAGATCGATCGGCCATCTGGGTCACGAGAAAATAGTTAAAAACCGATTACACATTTGCACGAAATCATATAGATTCAACAAATGAATAAAACGCTCACTGAGCGATAAACTCCAATCAGAAAACTAGTTTATTCATTTCTCATCAAATATGGCATTTCAGACAGAAACTTACACGGTCTAATGATGATGATTATCATCATCATTAGACAGTGTAAGTTTTATGTAAATCTGTGATCAAAAAGTATATTTTACAAGTTTTTTTCTTACCAATTCTGTAATGTTTCTTTAATCTTTGAGATCCACAAAATAATGTATTTTAGCAATATATCTTCCCCACATATTCGAGCTATGTAATACTATAGCTTTACCTGACCGCAGGGATCATGAAATCGTGTACAACCTCGTCCACACGTTTCACTGCGGTTTTCGTGTATCATTCAATGATCCCAACCTTCATCCCAACACTTATTGACCCCAACCGTCGAAAGTTATGCAAGTTGTATTGTTGCAGAAACAAAATCATCATCAATCTAATTTCAGATCAAATTAACCCTGAAGGGTCGGCTTCGGCTACGGCTACGACTGTTGCTAAGGGTGTTGCTGAGGACGTCGTCCTATACTTCAGCGCATGATGACACGGCGATCCAACCGTAGCCGTAGCCGCCAATTCGGACACGGCCTTAACTGAAGAGAATGAAAAATTAATAATAGGGTATCTGTTGTTAGATGGTTAGACCACCGCCTCACCTTTGCCGCTAGTAACAAACTTGACGAAATTGGAGAAATCTTGCAAATTGTCCGGAAGTATTTTCTTCACTAACTTGAACGCAGATGCTATCACGTCAAAGACATTCCGCATGATATAGATTATCTGGAAAGCAAATGGAATAATTTCAAACGTAAACCTGGAAGTTGTTAAATATTCAGGGTGTGGTAAACTTTTCTCTCAATTATCTTAGTGCGTTAAAAAGTGGACAACTACTTTTTCTCTTTCTGAATGATGAAACAAAATGAAGACCTCCATCGGGTCCAACAATAGAATGCGCGCGAGATCAGTCTTTATGAAGCTACTTTTTTTCTGGACCAAATTTCACAGAGCTTAAGAAGTGAACAACAATGGAAGCGCGACGGGGTAAATTGTAAATAATTTTGGGTTGAACATTTTGTGTGCGCGTTCCCGGCAATGTCTATACTCGCGCGGTAAATTATTGCTTATAGCTACGGTAGGCAGTGGTTACGTGGTTTGGAAACTCACGCCAAGGGAGAGTCCGTGAGCAGTAAAAGCCTGCTCACCAGCTCATGTAAAATGGTATGGCCCATGAGCGCCATTTTGTTATTTCCCAAGTGTTGTGACGTCATGCACGAAGTACTTGTTTATGGCCTCTCCTGTGTGACGTAATTCTACTGTAGGCCACGCCCACATCACACAAACTGGCCCCATAATGTCAGAAGCCCGCAGGAGTTGCCCTAATTATTGATCTAGTCCTGCTTTGGAGCAGGAGGTATAGCGAAAACTTTAGACGTGCAGCAGATTCGCATGCGTATGACGCAAACATGACGTACAAAACAGGAAAGCAAATCCCTTTTAACCAACATCTAAAAAGGTATGGTACCTTGACACCCTCCGTTTCCAAGAATGACTTTGGGAAGAGCGTGAATGGCAAATGGGTGAGTATAACCCTCGGTCTGTCTGTTCTCAGTTGTTGAATCTCTGTGTAGCCCGGTTCGACACGGTGAAGTAAACGGAGCTCAAGAATAGGCATCTGAGCGATGGGAGCCTCTGGATTCTCCATAATGATGTCTACGATTTGCCGAAGCCAGTGGGTTCCTGCGTGAAAAGATTCCAAGTGTAACTGTGAAAACATTAATACGAAGTGGCTAGATATGATTTGAACTGGCCGCCCCTCGTCACCGCGTAACACTCGGTGGTCAAGTGGTTGAAAGACACCTGCTCTAGAACGCAGGGATCTTAGCGGGTCACCGAGTCCCACTTGAGTATAGACTGTGTAAATTGAAGGAGCGGGGGGGGGGGGATAGGGGCGTGTCTACTCAACGGCACCGCGCGAGAGCTTGAACAAAATAGACGTGGGTGGTGTGACAGATGGACGTCTTTGGTTCAGGCTATAAAACCAATGGGAGAACGAAAATGTTCCTCGACAAAAATGACGGTAGCTTTGACTGACTATTATCACAATACCTATGATGACATACCGTAGTCACTGGGTGTATTGCATGGTGTGTTGACTGAAATCTAGATAGAAATGACTTTACTTTTCCAAGATCCAATGATATAACTAAAGCATTGTGTAGCTATACTGACCACTTCTTGGATACGAAGCGATAATGACGTCATTTGGTCGGGTCTGGAACCGCTCAATGTCTTCCCAGCTCTTCCTTGGGACCATCGCGTCATCAAAATGAATACCTTTATGAACGTATACGTTTTCATCCAAATACAACGTGGGGGCAGCCATTTTTAGTTATCCTAAATCTGCACGTAGGTAGGCTACTGTAGTGATTCCAGATCAAGTTAAAACCAGTCATCAGACAATACAACACCGCAGTATGCTCAGCAAACAGTTAACATGTTAAAAGTAAAAACGCTAAGCAAAATGTGTTCTCACTACTGCTAGCTGTGTAGTGGGTCTAAAGTTCAATGTATTCAAAGTTGTTAAAGATTGATTTACATTGACCTAATGTCAAGTCCAAGTGGACTTTTTCCCATTAATTGCGTATACCCAGCTAACAGTTTGACGTTTTCTCAACGTTGTAATGAAGTCAGACTTTGGTGTAAGTAACGTTATTAATATAACGTTGTAGCTACGGAACTTTGTCGACTCCCCTATACGTCTTCCGTACGTAATGACGCAACGTAACAACCACGTTGTTGGTACGTTTAAGACACGTTTCCAGTGACCTTATTACAACTTATTTTAACGTTGCAACAACGTTCTCAGAGCGTGTTTGTTTGGTTGTTATATAGTTATCTAAGTAACGTTGTAGCAACGAATCTTTGTCGACTCCCCTGTACGTCTTTAGAACGTAATGATGCAACGAAACAACGACGTTGTTGGCACGTATACACAACGTTGCAATGTTGTAAATAATCAATTAAAAAGAATGTTACAACAATGTATTTTTTTCAGTACCGTGAACGTTGTCACAACGTCAGCCCTATCTTATTTATTGATTGCTATATCGATTAATTATACAATAATTTCATGAATAATTTTGTTAAGTGATATGTCAACATGATCAATGAATTACTTTTACAAACTTACCATGGTAGGTCCCTACTACGCGTTGTCGTAACCGGACTTCACTGTACCTGTATACTATACATCGTACAGCATGTACTATATATACAGACCAATTTCCTGACTTTTGCAATCACGGGGGTATATATTTTTGTAATTGTTTCCATTTAATTAATATTTCTGAACTAAAATTACATGTTTAGTTACTGAATTATATTTATCCATATTTTCCTCTGTTAGTTTAGACAAGTACAGAAGAAACCAGTACACCTAGTTCAAAAATTTGGCAAATTTCGTGAAATTGTTTGTATGTATTGTACAACTTCTAAGCCCAATCTACAAATTTGCATATGTGATATTTACGTTGTCATGACGTTGTCAAATTAATTTTTACTAGACATGCAGCATTCCGCACGCTGGTCAATGCGGCAGGTTGAGCGGAAACGTATGTCTTTCTTTTTTCTTCAAAACTGAAACAAAACATACTTAGTGGTACACTAAAGTACTTCAAAATTTGAAAGTGTCTTTGAAATTTAGGAACAAATTTGGTTTTAGAGGAAGTTTTTAGCTGGGAACAAAACGGCCTAAGTGTGGATAGAAAACCCTATCAAGGGTAAATGTTTCTCTAGACGATTCTAAGTACGGCTTGGAATGCCGCTGTACAGGTGGTTGGGGGGGGGGTGCGAAGAATCGAATCTCTCCCCAGACCGGTGCACTGCTGCTTGACACAATAAGCTCAATTAAATGCAATTAATGATTAGTATTAACTGTTCAGATTGATCATTAAATGCCAATGTGATAGCAAGGCCGCTCCTCAAGTGCCTATTTTATTTATGACAACCGATATTCAAAACTAAATTTAGAACAAACATTGTTTGCGATGTCAAACATTAGGCCTACCAATAGTTGTTAGCTTATAAATGTCCTCCAAAACCATCCCAACGAGCTGCTTGAACTATTCAACACAATAGTTTTAGAAAAAGTTTTTAGCGGGTGAACAAACGGCCTAAGTAATATAGAAAATCCTATCAAGGGCAAATGTTTCTGTATAGAAGATTCTATCTACAGCTTGGAATGCCGCTGTACAGGTAGTGGGGGGGGGGGGGTAGACTCAAATCTCTCCCTAGACCGTCGCACTGCTGCTTGACATAATAAAGTCAATTAAATGCAATTAATGGTTTGTTCAGATTGATAATTAAATGCCTATTTGATAGGGAGGCCGCTCCTCAAGTGCCTATTCTATTGATGACAACCGATATAAAAAACTAAATTGAGAACAAACATTGTTCGTGATGACAAACATTAGGCCTACCAATGTTGTTAGCTAATAAATGTCCTCCGAAACCATCCCAACGATCTGCTTGAACTATTTAACACAATGGTTTTAGAGGAAGTTTTTAGTGGGGGACAAAACGGCCTAAGTGAGGATAGAAAATCCTATCAAGGGTAAATGTTTCTCTAGAAGATTCTATGTACGGCTTGGAATGCCGCTGTACAGGTGGTGGTGGTGGTGGTGGTGGGGAGAGGGGGTAGAATCGAATCTCACCCCTCACCAGCGCACTGCTGCTTGACACAATAAGCTCAATTAAATGCAATTAATGATTAGTATTAACTGTTCAGATTGATCATTAAATGCCAATGATAGCAAGGCCGCTCCTCAAGTGCCTATTTTATTTATGACAACCGATATTCAAAACTAAATTTAGAACAAACATTGTTTGCGATGTCAAACATTAGGCCTACCAATAGTTGTTAGCTAATAAATGTCCTCCAAAACCATCCCAACGAGCTGCTTGAAATATTCAACACAATAGTTTTAGAAAAAGTTTTTAGCGGGTGAACAAACGGCCTAAGTAAAATAGAAAATCCTATCAAGGGTAAATGTTTCTCTAGAAGATTCTATGTACGGCTTGGAATGCCGCTGTACAGGTGGTGGTGGTGGTGGTGGGGGGGGTAGACTCAAATCTCTCCCTAGACCGTCGCACTGCTGCTTGACATAATAAAGTCAATTAAATGCAATTAATGGTTTGTTCAGATTGATAATTAAATGCCTATTTGATAGGGAGGCCGCTCCTCAAGTGCCTATTCTATTGATGACAACCGATATAAAAAACTAAATTGCGAACAAACATTGTTCGTGATGACAAACATTAGGCCTACCAATGTTGTTAGCTAATAAATGTCCTCCGAAACCATCCCAACGATCTGCTTGAACTATTTAACACAATGGTTTTAGAGGAAGTTTTTAGTGGGGGACAAAACGGCCTAAGTGAGGATAGAAAATCCTATCAAGGGTAAATGTTTCTCTAGAAGATTCTATCTACAGCTTGGAATGCCGCTGTACAGGTGGTGGTGGTGGTGGTGGGGGGGGGGGGGGTAGAATCGAATCTCACCCCTTACCAGCGCACTGCTGCTTGACACAATAAGCTCAATTAAATGCAATTAATGATTAGTACTGTTCAGATTCATCATTAAATGAAAATCTGATAGAAATGCCGCTCCTCAAGTGCCTAATTTATGACAACCGATATTAATAAAAAACTAAATTGAGAACAAAAACATGTTTGCGATGTCAAACATTAGGCCTACCATGTCTAAACATCGCCAATACAAACTAAAATACAACGCCAAACGATATCATAGTCAAAACATAAATACTATTATTTGTACGTTGTAATTAAACTAAAATACAATATGTCACAGCGTGATGGTAAAAACAAAGATACTACGTTGTGATAAATCTACAAGATGATAGTTACAATATGCGTTTGAAGATTAAGACAACGGGCTGTCACAACAGTAGGCTACTTTTGTGTGCAAAACCAAAATACAACGACAAGACAACATACAGCCGAAACTTAAATATTACGTTTTAATGTTACCAAAATACATTGTGTAGACAACGTGACTGTCACAACTTAAATGCTACGTTTTATAACACCAAAATATAACGTCAAGACAACGTGACCGCCGCGATTTAAATATGACGTTTTGATAAAACCAAAATACAATGTGCAGACAACGTGCTCTTCACAACATAATTGCTACGTTTTAATGTTACCAAAAAACAACGTGTAAACAACGTTACTGCCACAACTTAAATGCTACGTTATAATAATACTAAAATACAACGTCAAGACAACGTGACCGCCGCGATTTAATTATAACGTTTTGATAAAACCAAAATGCAACGTGCAGACAACATGCTAGTCACAACATAATTGCTACATTTTAATGTTACCAAATTACAACGTGTAGACAACGTGACTGCCACAACTTAAATGCTACGTTATAATAATACCAAAATACAACGTCAAGACAACGTGACCGCCGCGAATTAATTGTGACGTTTTGATAAAACCACAATGCAACGTGCAGACAACGTGCTTGTCGCAACAAAATTGCTACGTTTTGTTGAGACCAAAATATGACTTATCGACAACGTTGTTGCCTTAACTTAAATACCACGTTGTAATAATACCAAAATACAATGTTGTGAACACGTTAGGTATAAAACCTTTCGGTAACGTTGCATAGATTACCAACATGCAACCAATGTACAACATTGGTTGTAGATCATGTTAAGTCTTGACGTTCTTGCAACGTAGTCAAAACGTTGTCATCCCATCGACCAAATTGCCACCTTATCACAACGTTGTGCAACGTTGTAACAACGTATTGTGTTAGCTGGGTAAGGTATTATACAGGACTTTGGTAGGGATGTTAAATTCTAGTACGAAACCTTACAGATTAGGAAGTTATAAATACCATATTATAAAGAGAACCTTATAAAGTGTACATTCTGAAGCCTAAATCTCATGTAATACTTTATGTTTCTTTGTTTTGTGTCCTCTTATAACAAGAGTTCCTTTTATAAAGAGGTAAGTTGGCCAATCAGTTCAAACACCCTAATTTGTTGCATATAATTGTGTGCTTTCAGATGCCGGAGAACTGAAGCCTTTCTCAGATTCATATTTTAGGTGAAAATTGTCTTCTTTCTCAAAAACTACATGACTTCAAAGGGGGTCGTTTCTGACAATGTTTTATACTATCAGCAGCTCTCCAGTGCTCCTCATCAAGTACGTTTTTAGGGTCATTAACCTGCAGAGTGTAGAGTAATTACAAAAGGTACACTCTGCCTTTATGAATAGACAGAAAATTCAATCAAACAAACTAAATAATAAAATGTAGAATTTGCTCAAAATTGTTCCTTAGGACTTCCTTATGTTTTGAGGATTTCCTCAAAATGAATTCCTTGGAAATTCCTTTGAAAGTTAAAATGTCCTTAGAATAAGGAGATTTCCGTCTAATATCTGTAGCTTTTCCACTTATACACAAGTGTATATATAATACAGCTCTGTGCATCGATTTTTAAAACATATTATACTCGACAATAACTCAGTCAAAATCAAAATCGCAGACACTAAACTGACTAAATATTACTCAATGCTGTGGGGAAAAAAGACACCACAAACTCTTTTATTGTTGTCATTCTAAATAACAAAAATGCATCTTAAGAATAGTGTATAAAATACTGACGATTTACAATGCAGTATAAACCGTGTAACCTGTGACATCACATGTTTACAAAAGAGCCACATAGCCCGGACTTCCTGCAGGCACAATGCGTACACAGCCCAATAGAGGAAACAACATTTTATTTTAGGGAGATTGCACTGTCTGTTTTTTAAATAAATTTTTGGTATTATGAAAGAGGTTCATCTCAACACTGGTATGCTGTTATTTTTTATAACTCTTGAACTGATGTGGAAATTATGATACAAAATGTAACATTTCCCATAATGGCCAGTGCAGTATCTTGCCTGCCAGGAAACGTCCTGGAATGTACAGGGTCACTCTTTTTGTAAACAAAGGTTACATGGTCCATACCATGGTCTGTACCACTAATGTTTCTCCTGTTAGTGCCCATACATCAGGGCCTTAGAGCAAACTTTTGATTTTGGCGCTTTATAAATTTCTTTTGATTGATTGATTGATTGATTGATTGATTGATTGATTGATTGATTGATTGATTGATTGTATAAAAAGTTAAATTAAAAGTTCATCAGAGGTTTCTTGGAGGATTAAAAATAATTCACACTCTACAGTTTTCAATAAACACTACACACAACCAACCCGAGTAAATTTCATCCAATTATTGTGGACCCGAGATCAAAAGAGGCAGGCCCACACAGAGTAAGGACCTCGACCTGAAACACTATGTGGACCTACACACATCCACACAGTGTTTTTTTTAATAATACTAAAGAATAGGATTTTCCTTAAGTGTACAGAACAAAGGAACGTCCACAGAATGGATGCAACACAGAGCTGTGTGTGTATGCTTGCTATTACAGCACTGAAATGGACTGCGCGAGTCTTCCAAAATCTATTTTCTCTGGAGGAACTTTATCATTATTGAGATTTTAGATTGAAACTACCCCCCCCTCCCAAATATTGCTGATTTGTGTTTTGTCTTTAAAGATTATAAATTACGACTGTACTTTTTATACAAATCGGTATATATGCTAAGTAGAACCTCGTCCTATTTATTGCAAACGTGAGACATGGGAGAGGGCTCTATAACAGTTCAATAAACAGTTCAATCAAAAGTTCCTCGAATGGTTCAATAGCACAAAAAGTTCAACAAATTACAGTTCAATTAATAACAGTTCACCACAACATCATCAGGCCTAGAATTTCATCTTGGAGAGGGCTGCAAAGTCATTCTTTACGAAGGTCACTTCCATAGGAAAGCCTTAAAATCTATAAGCCATTTTGAGATATGGCGGAACACAGTACTACGACACTATTAGGTTCGGGTAACTTTGTCCGTATACACCAAAACCAAACAGTGTACTCTTAATACTGTCCACCATATCTCAACAAGGGGAAACATTGCAAGGGCCACCAAAGCCAACACCAGGGCCCAATTTCATAGAGCTGCTTAAGCACAAAAATTAGCTATAAGCACAACAAAAAATATGCTTACCAGAATAAGGTTACCAGCCAAAGCACCAAGTCACACGCACAATCTTTGACTGGTATTCTGCTGAGTTTTGCTAAACAAAATTGTCTGCTTCATCAGCTCTATGAAATTGGGCCCGGGACCTAACTTTATAGAGCTGCTTTGTAGGCACTAACGGTTGCTAAGCACAAGACAATCATGGCAGAATAAGTTTACCAGCCAAAATACCCCATCAAACATACTGTCTTTGACTGGTTTCCTGCACCCCTATGTTTCGACAACCCAATGTTTGGACGACCCCCTTTTAATTTACACACCAGGGTTAGGGGATAGGGTTAGGACTAGGAAAATACACAAGGGGTGTCAGTCCAGGGGGGTCGAGACATCACGGGTGTCAGTCCAGGGATGTCTGGACATAGGGGTGTCGGGACATAGGGGTGTCGGGACATAGGGGTGTAACCAATCCTCGCCCTCAGTAAGAACAGGATCAGACTGTACAGTTGGACTTTAATGGATGGGGATGGTTAGGGTTTTAAGTGAACCCTTGGAACTTAATGTTAGGGTTTTATGAATCAGTCTACTGGCAGTTATTATTATTTACAATGATACAGATGAATGAAGGTTCCCTTATCATGGCAATGCAAAGCACTAGTACTGTAGATAAAGTATCAGACTAATATTTCCCTCCTGTCTCAGTCTGGTTACATTATCCCTCCTTTACACTGGTACCACAGACTACCACAAAGTCCCATACTAGCATTGGGTGTATGGGTTTGTTCTGTTTGTACAGCTGGTATTATCAGGAAGCCCCATGGCTTGTGTACTGTGAACTTGGCCTTCACAGTATTCTGTGGAATTTTGTGGCAAGGGCCAGTTGGGCAGTAGAGTATACCAAAAAGCATATATGTTAATATAAATGTCTTCACAAATACAAACCACAGAACCTGGCGAGTGTCTTAATAATATACTTGAAAAGAAAATATTTAAGCAAACAGATCTTAAAATGATCGTTTTCTGTCACCGACTGAAAAAATTACAAGTGGGTGGGCAGCCATGTTAGTCAAGAAAATTACAAGATAGGAAAGCACTTTAATGACTGATTTTTAGGTTACAAAATGTGCATTATAAGCTTTGCATCAAGTTTGCATCTGCTGCAGTTAGAGATGGTATAGATAAAGAGTCTCTTGAAAATGTTGAACAGCACTTTTAAAGGAACATTACAGAATTGGTAAGAGAACAACTTGTAAAATATACTTTTTGATCACAGATTTACATAAAACTTACACGGTCTAATGATGATGATAGTAGAAAACATCCCTTGAAACATTTCTGTCTGAAATGCCGTATTTGATGAGAAATGAACAAACTAATTTTCCGATTGGAGTTTATCGCTCAGTGAGCGTTTTATTCATTTGTTGAATCTATATGATTTCATGCAAATGTGTAATCGGTTTTTCACTATTTTCTTGTGACCGAGATGGCCGATCGATCTCAAACTTCTACAGGTTTGTCAGTTTATGTATACGGTTGATTACATAAAGTGCTTACACTGTCAGCAACTGTTTTGATAGCAAAAACCAATTCTGTAATGTTCCTTTAAGGAGTAATAGGTGGTAACATGATGGGGGTCTTGGCGGAGCAAGGTGAGTAATATGCTGTATTGGTGACCTGTTTACCGCTGGGCTTTGGACAATCCATGGGTTTAAACGTCTTGTCGACACACAGCCTTACCTCTGCTAGGTATTGCTGAAAATCACTTCCGTCCTGGTGAAACGAACAGAAGTACATACATAAATTTGGTTCTACCTACCGTTAATACACCGATGTATCAGCACTGTTTTTTTAACACTGTGCTTTCCAGGTCCTGCAACTCGGCTGGGATTTGAACCCACAACCCCCCGCATTCTAGAGAAGCTGTCTAAACTACTAGACCAGAAAATAGAATGAGCTGTTGCAAACTGCTTACCAACCAAAAGGACCTGTGGTATAAATGCAAAAAATAGTTGGTGGCCTGATGTTTCGACCGTAGCAAAGCCTTTCTCGAAGGCTAGGGTCAAAACAACAGGCCACAAACTACTTTTAGCATTAATAGCTACTAGACCACAGAGCATTCCTGGTGTTGGGAGGCCAGTTCAAAACCTGTAATCATTGTCATAATTGTATAAAAAATACAGAATACAAAGACTATATAAGTGCACTATACATTTGAACATAGTTTTTTTTTAAATTAGAGATATACTACACTGTGAATTGAAAAACACACAAGATTGCCCGATGCTAAAATCACTGGTCTCGGGCCTACTGTCCTGTGTAAATTTGGAGTCCTGACAAATACAGGTTTAGGAATTATTAGAAACAAGCTTTTATATTTTTTTTTGCAAATTATGGCAAGGGAAGATCTATGGCGAAGAAGTGTTTGTACGTCTGCCTAGTGCACAACTCATGGACGTTTGCCAAGTATACATGCTTGATTGTAATTAGCATAGGTAGACTTACGTGTAAGTTTTTCTGGTAGCAGGTAAGGTCTGGCATGCCACCTGCTCCCACCTTAATTGCATTTAGTATCCCATCACGAGTGTAGTTGTTGGTCTTGGATGGTACGATTTCTTCAGCACCAAGGATCCTAGGGATACAAAATTAAAACTCGTTGGTTTTTACCTTTTAAAGATGATCGAACTTTCTACAACGCGGGCCTGGAATTTCATGTTTGAGAGGCAGGGCATTGTACATAATTGCAAGGCACTTCCACTGGGAAAATCTTCAAGTTATGGGCATTTCGAAGAGACACCAAGGCAAGACAAAGAGCAACAGAGGCCAATGACCTCTAAGTAACACCATTCCGAGCACATATACCTTAACATATAACTACACATGCCTGACTACAAAACTACTACAGGGATGAGATCATTGTATGAAGAAAATAGATCCTGAAAATGGATAACAATTTCCTCCTGGTGTGGAAATGAAGCTCCCTGAATGTACAGAATGTTACATTTTCAGAGGTTTACAGACTCTCTGCATCATTTCAAATAAATATCTGAAGGTCTGGTCATAACAAAGGCCAATTCTTTTCATCTCTGTGATGGCAAGTTTGCCTCGATCAAGAAAATCTGAAGGCCCAGGGAGATCAGTGAAAAATCCTGAAATCTGGAAAAATCCTGACAAATAATACGCCTGCTTTTAGCAGTTCAACTGAATGCTACTCATGACAAAATGATAACAATAACAATTAAGAGCACATCAAAGAGTGATTTGCACACTAACAAAAACAAGTGGAGAAACACGATCATAAGCAATGCTGATTGAGTGTGTTTAAAGCATGCTTCTGAAAATGTCCAGAGATTCTGTAGCTTGAATATTTGATGGTGTAGAGTTCCAGAGTTTGGGAACTGACGGGGCAAGACCGCCATAGGAAGTGGTTGTTTTAGGGACAACTACAAACATTTTTTGCTTCAAAACAGCCACACAATTCCGACTTCCTGCAGTCCAAATTACAATGTAGAAAGCAACTCGACAGAAGAAAATATCAACTCTTACAATTGATTGAAATTTCTAATGTATGATTTTGAAAGCTGCTGTGTGATAAGCACTAACTTAGAGGTATTTATACAGGATTGGCAAGGATAGAAAACATCATTATTTAATTTTAGTCTGTGAAAGCTTACTGATCATGAAGTTCATACTAGAACCATTTTTTTCCTGTGAAGTCATATTGAAAAATAATTGAATTTGAAAACCTAAAAAAAAAAGCAACAGCTGATTTTGGTTGTAAAGAAGAAAAATCCACAGGCATCGCTGGGGGGGGGGATTCGAACCCAAGAGAAAGTAATACCAAGGGACCTACCTGTCCATGTTGAAATGAGAGTGCAGTTTAATCGTTGTTCCAAAATAGTTATGTTCTCCGTAAAGCGCTGGAAGAGAAGAAGCACAAGTGCCGTGCTTGTCCCATTCATGAGCCCTAAGACAATGAAGACACAAAGAGCTGTTATTTCGGTGGAATTAATAACTGCAGCACAATTGTAAGGACAAGTAAATGAGAAAGACCAGTTGTCAATTTTTATGAAAAGTTTTTGCAACTGCATAAGTCCCCTTACGCAACATTTGTCGCGTAAGTTGCACCCAAGAAGTCTTGCACAGGTGGACTTTATATGGAGTTGCGTAAAAGTTTTGTGAAATCAGCTGCCCTACTTGATTTACACACAAGCTCGGTTCATACTTCGTGCGACGTGCGAAAAAGAAGCGAATTTCCTTGCACCACAATTCCCAGTATTTTTGACCGCATGAGGGCATACATGTACGTGAACCGAATTCATGTGATGCAAAACAAGTACCGGTTAACAAACTGTTTTTTGTTGTTGTAGTTATTTTTATTTTTTTCGTCACTGAAGAAAACAACATACAGCATGTACACTGTACAGACAGTTGCAATACATGTAAGATTAAACTGTAATTGTGATGCAAGAAATTTCCCGTTGAAAGTGCCCTCATGCGTTCAAAAATATGGTCAATTCGAAAGCGGCATTTTCCAAAACTCACTTCGCTTTCGGTTCCGTGTAAAGTATGATTGAACCGAGCTCGAGTTTGGTGATTTCAAATATATGCACGATGACGTCTTTTTGAATTCCTTTCTGTTTCTCTGAAACCACATTTCTTAGAAGGGAATGGTTTCTCAGCATGTTAGATACATTATCAACAGCTGCAGTGCTTCTCACCAAGTAAGTTTTTATGGTCATTAATTTTGTCAGTAAAGGTTTACCCTCCCTTTAAATACAGGTTAAACATTGGGCCACAGAATTAAATTTGATTAAATTTTCAAAGGTTGATTGTATGGTGTGTTCATTGGAAACTAAAGAATTGTTACAAATCCACTCTTCCCCAAATCACTGACGTTATACATGTTATAGCAACTACACTTGCAAGTTTAACAGTAGCACACACACTTTTTCTAGAAAATTCAGAAGGCAACCCTGTACAGTGAAGACACATTAAACATAAGAATTTCAAAATAACCACAAAAGATCAAGGTTCAAGTTTCCAGAAGCTTATTTTGATAACAGTTTCCTGGATTATGGTTATCACACGCCCAATGCCATTCAGAGTAGTTGCTGCTTTTCTGTAGAGAAATTTTACAGGGATTTTCCACAGCATGTTTTTTATTGATCCAGAACACATTATTTCTTTCTATTCTGCCTTGCAAAGTCCCCCCCCCCCCACCCCCGCAAACTTCCTAAGAATTTTTGTTTTAACACCACAGCCTTGTGTCTTTCCCTCAATGTCCTCTAAAACTGCTCACTCAGGGCTCGAATTTGACACTGGACCGCAGGCCCGAGGCCAGTGATTTTAGTACTGGGCCAGTAAACTCATGACCGGACAAGTCCGGCGGTCTTGTGTTTTCAATTCAATAACAATTTATGTAACTCACTCTATAATATCTTGGGAACAGAAAGAAATTATGTTCAAATGTTGACTTTGAGTAATGATTAGAAATATAGTAAGGCCTAATACCCTAAAAGACAAATAGGTAAATCTTCTCTTATATGTCTTAGTGCTTGTTCAATTAAATGCAAGTTAAACTGTGCAAGGAAGTCTTTTCTCAGTTTAAATCTGGTCTTGTAAAATTATTTCTGGTCCAGTAAACATTTTGAGATACAAGTCCTGTGGTCTTGTGGATTTCCCCCCCAAATTCGAGCCCTGTGACACTGTACTAGAATGTGTCAATTTTCTAAAAAGAAAAGAAAAATCCCCCGACACATGTATTTTCCCCGTGAAAGATAACTCTACCCATGACAATCCCAAGCCGACACCAGGAAACAATCAAGCTTAATGTCATAAACACATGACAGAATACAGACAATAGGAGTAGTGTCGCAATGTTTCTCCAGAGACACCAGGAAGAATCCTAGTTGTGGAATTTAACCCTCTTATCAGTAATACCAGCATGTACTGTTGGCAAATTTATGTTCTGCAGTACACGTCGGCTACGGAGTCAACGGTTAAGGGATAGGGAAGAACAGCCTATCCCTTAACTGTTGACTCCATAGCCGACTTGTGCTGCAGAAAAAAAAATTGCGTACTGTTGCGGAATATATCTACCACTCCAACTCCAAGCCATAACAATTTTTATTGGTATAAACAGATAACACTTTTTAGAGTACATTCATGATTATCCTTTATTCATGTTATTCAGAGAAGGCGACAAGGTCTTAAAGGTACAGTCATAGATTGGTAAATACTCCAAAAATGAATGACCATCAAAACTTGCTTTGTGAGAAGCGCTGCAGCTGTTGAAAGTATATAAACTACTTTGAGAAACGATTTCCCTTTGGTGTAATTTGGTTTGGACAGTTTTTAACCACAAATCATTTGAATAATAATTTTTTCAGATTGATATCACAGCCACAACCCTGCAAGGTTTTCAACGGCCATTTAAGACCGAGTCACTACTCTTTTAATCCCATTTTTAAATACCCTGTTCGTTAAAAAGCGTAACAAAATAAAGGAGAAACCGTTATTGAACTTGTGATTTTGTAAAATTGTTCAATTCCTGTCCTCAGGCAGTTTCACCTTTCACAGTTGTGTGTGCATACTTTAGATTTTACATTGAGTACCGTACATGTATGTACTGACTGCGTTACACGTTATAAGCGCCCGCGTAAGGTTGCGCGCCAATACGCGAATGGCTATGAACGCCAAACACGCTTTAGCCAACCGGTCTTAAACAGCTTCTGCTATGTCTTCACCAGCTGTTTAAAGACACTGGACACCTTTTGGTAAATGCCAAAGACCAGTCTTCTCACTTGGTGTATCTCAACATATGCACAAAATAACAAACCTTTGAAAATTTGAACTCAATTGGTCGTCGAAGTTGCGAGATAATAATGGAAGAAAAAACACCCTTGTCACACGAAGTTGTGTGCTTTCAGATGCTTGATTTCGAGACCTCACGCGTGAGGTCTCAGAATCAATTCAAATATTTTACTGAGAAATTACTTCTTTCTCAAAAACTACGTTACTTCAGAGGGAGCCGTTTCTCACAATGTTTTATACTATCGACAGCTCTCCATTGCTCGTTACCAAGTAATTTTTTATGCTAACAATTATTTTGAGTAATTACCAATAGTGTCCAGTGCCTTTAATGCTGGGTGAACATGCTCGTGTGACCACCTTTTAACCAATAGGACAGCCTAAACTCTCTGGGGGTGTTTTGTTAATTTTTAACAAACATGACAAACAAGAAACCTGTAATGAGCTGAATAACCTCCCCTCCTGGTATCGCATTGTGTTGCACTACTAGCAGGGTTCAGGGCTACCGCATAATATGGACAAGTCAAGTTCCAAGCAAACATTAGTGAATATTGGAGCATTTGGCACAGTGCCAAGGCTGGTGTAAAACCACTTTACTTCACAATGCACAAGAGTCTTCTCATGCTTGTTGTGTTGGTTAAAAAAAAAAAAAAAAAAAACTCTAGACAACAAGTTTTCACAAAGTTAACATTCAAAACACTTAAAATGTTCCTACAAAAAGAATGCTTACCAAAAACTGTCAATGGTACCGCCTGAGAGCAAATCTGGCCACACTAGTTCCAACTGAGTTGCAAGATCCTAGTGAAAAAAAACAACAACAGACACAACATAAATATCAGAAAAGAAACAACAAACTTGACAATGATCCAAGGAGTGTGAAGGGAAAGTTTAGTTAATTGTTTTTGTTTACAGTGCAATTAGAATGTTGACAGGGTAACTTGTGGTGCCACCCCTTTCCCCTGCAAAATTATCAAAGACTTTTGTCAGTTGACAATTCCATACTGCTGCTTTTTTCTGTTGATAATTTCACAGAGGTGTGTTTTTGTCAGTTGACTATTTCACAGAGGAGTTGCTTGTCAGTTGACAATTTCACAGAGGAGCTTTTAGTCAGTTAACAATTTCACAGAGGAGCTTTTTGTCAGTTGAAAAATTCACAGAAGAGCATCTTGTCAGTTGACAATTTCACAGTGGTGTTTTTTGTCAGTTGACAATTTTACAGAGGTGTGTTTTGTCAGTTTACAATTTCACAGAGGAGCTTTTAGTCAGTTGATAATTTCACTTGGTGTGATTTGTCAGTTGACAATTTCACAGTGGTGTGTTTTGTCAGTTGACACTTTCACAGTGGTGTGTTTTGTCAGTTGACACTTTCACAGTGGTGTGTTTTGTCAGTTGACAATTTCACAAAGGTGCCTTTTGAGCCGAAACATTGGTCAACCACAAACAAGAAGTTGTTTTACAGGACGAGAAAATGGTAACCAGTCAACTCATTATGTAATGTGTGCCGACTTCGACTGGTCCCTCTGAAAACCTTTAGAGCAGAACTTCGCTATCCTGTGCTTACCTTAACTTGACTAAAATCAAATGGCCAGGTGTTGTTGCAGTTCACTGGTCCCTCAGTTCCAATCTTTGTCGGCCTACAAAATAAAAATAAATTGATGTGATAGTCTTGGTTAAAAATGTCTTATTATGTCAAATCCAGGCAATTATATTTATATATAAATTACATTTATTTCATTTCTCGGGAAGATAGAAAAAGAACAAAAAAGCACATTGGTAAAAACATGACAGGATACACCAAGAGCAATTCAAATACAGAAGAAGGAAAGAAAACCAGCTGGAGCCCGAAGTCTTGTCTCCTCTCTAACTGTCCTCAACAAAGAACAACAATAAAGTGAAAAACATACAAACTGCAGGTTATAAAAAAAAGAGTACATTTCCAGACAAAGCAAGACTTTGTATTGTTGCTTATTTTCCTAAAATTTTGTTTTATAAATACATAAATTTTCAACAGCACACCTGCGAAACAAAAACTGAGGAAAACCAGTTGATTAACTGGAATGTTGCATGGCTGTACACGTACACTGTATCTCTTCCCATAACATGCATTTAATGTGAAAGCAATGCTATACTCATGTTACACTGAACACAGGTTTCAGAAACGAGATTTTCTGAAAGATTGCCATGGCTTGACATGTGTGATTATACCAAACGTCAGTCAGGTACAGACTTTCGGTGGGTAGTGTATTACAAAAAAGAAGCACAAATCACAATAAAATAAGTGAACAATTCTTGTATATTCAGTTTGCGGTAACACCATGATCTACTACGCCCTGTAGATACTGTTCTTTGAGAACTTGTCTTTCTATTTAATTCTACTGCTGCAGAATAGATTTCAGAATTCAGGAGACTACTTAGTTCTGACAAGAACTGTCCTGCTCAACCCTCTTGCTGTCTGACCATTCAATACCATTCACTGCGGTTTTGAATGATAGATAAACTATGCCAGCCTGAGGGAATGCATGTACACAGTACACAGTACACAGTTAGTTCTGTGCACAGTTGTGCCACCGTACACAACCTTGGCAGTTGAATGGTTTCAAATGGTTGGTCAACTCACTGGAAAATTTTGCCAAGAGTCACTGAGAGTAGGAGGGTTAAAGTACTACCTGGGGAGGTAGGGAATCGGCCGAGACTGCTACTTTTGCTTCGTGGATCGAGGGGACCTCTCGTTATTAACTTCACGGCCGCTTCACGGAGTGAGTTCTTAATTGGTCTCAAACATTTCGACTAGCCTATTCTAGTCATCCTCAGGGGACTTAACAATTCTTACCATGTTCCATGAACAGTCCAGTTCTTAACCCCACTCGGTATGATGCACTTTTGATCACTATTAGTACTGCGGGATGCCTGATGAATCATGTTGAAAAAGATACAAGTTAATACGATTGGGTTAAAGGCAGTAGTTTGGGTAATTACTCAAGAAATACACTACCATAAAAACTTACTTGGTAAGGAGCACCTGAGAGCTGCTGATAGCATAAAACATTGTGAGAAATGACTCCCTCTGAAGTAATGTAGTTTTTTGAGAAAGAGGTACACATGTAATTTCTCACTAAACTATTTGAATCTGAGAAAGGCTTCAGGCATGACGTTTTTCTCATAAAATCAACTCCACAGGCACTGAGTGTATAATCACACGGGTACTTCCATCTAAACATTTTAGAGCCTAACCCAAAGGAATATTTAAACAGGGGCACCTCTGGGTAAAATCAAGGGGTAAAAGACCACAGCCATGGCCTCCACGTAAGTCCAGGCCATGACATTCTCAGGTACGTACATTATAGTAGAGGCAAAAGCTTTCCGGCCACTGGACCACAAACAGAAGGTAGTCCCAGTCTGGGATTGTCTTAACTCCTTTGCAGGTTTCACTGTAAAAACAAACGAATTAAGCATTTTTCATACACGACCAATCCATTATGTTCTACCAAACCCTTAAAATCTATCAATCATTCATAATGCCAAATAAAACAAAAACATGTAAGTGTCCCCGTCAACTTCATTTTTAGAGGGTCAATTTTTACGATCTCTGACAAAAAAAATCAATTATAAAATACATTGGTTTGTTTTTACTTGGGCACACCGAAAAAAACACACAGAAAAAAGTTGAAAATCATCTCAAAAAATATCCCAGCCGTTTGTCTAGAAAAATATGCCGGGCAGCCATTAAAAAAAATAATTATAAAAAAAAAGGCAGGATGCTAAACATGTTTTTTTTTATAGAAGGCACAAACCATGGAGGTAGAAAAACTTAGGCGGTGCTGGCATTATCATACATAGCCCACCTTGTTGGGCTATTATGGCTACTCTCTTTTAACATCGGTCTTATAACACTCACCATTACACCGATGTTAGACTAGAGAGCCATAACAGCCCAACAAGGTGGGCTAGCATATATCACTGAACTACAAAAAGGTAACAAACTTTTTCTAGTAAAAGACAAAGTACATGTAAACTAAAAAAAAATATACATATAAATATAATAATTTTCAATATATTAAATAATAATAAAAAAATAGTATGCTTACACTTACCCCACACATTTTCTTGGTTTGGAAAAACTGACGGCAACTATTGAAGACAAAACCAGAAGGAAAACAGTCCACTTCACTCGAGAAGTTGCAGCCATGCTGGTTTTAATGTTATTAACACTCCAACAAAACAGGAGCAAGTTGTTCCGTGTTTGTGTTGGTGTTGTTCGTCGTGTGATACAGACAGCACTGTGTAGTGTAAAGAGTAAGTCAGTGACAGTGTTTTCAAATTTTACAAATTGTACAACTTACAAGTTCAACTATTTCGAATTCTGCAAGCAACAAGTGTATCAAACCAGAGGTAGGGTCATAACAAAGGTCCTTGGGCAAGGACAACCTCCAGTCGATCAAATTCTAACAAAGCAAAGTCACACAATCGCTATTGTGAGTTTCTGTAGCGGTTTAACAATGTCAGTTTCTCTCTTCTTGCTTTGACATAATGTCAATGTTGGGCGCGATCGGTCAATCTGCGCGATCAACCGATCGCGCTACGCTATTGAAAGATCTATTGTTCGCACAGCAATCGGTCGATCGCGCAACAATCGGTCGATCGCGCAACAATCGGCCGATCGCGCAATGAAATTCTTTGCGCGATCGACCGATCGCGCTACAAGTATTTTTTGCGCGATCGGCCGATCGTGCAGGAATGACCGATCGTGCCCTAACCCTAACCCTAACCCAACCCTAACCCTAACACTTACCCTAACCCTTACCCTAACCCAACCCTTACCCTAACCCTAACCCTTACCCTAACCCTTACCCTAACCCTAACCCTTACCCTAACCCTAACCTAGCCCCATGAATAGGGCCAATCCACTCCGTATCCTTGGCCCCAGCACCACTGATTACCAATTCTTTCGCCCTATGATGTTTTTTTTCTGCAAAGATCTAGATCGTGAAACTTACCGATTGAATGCTTATGTACTTGCAGATAGCCGGACTGTTAAAATTTCTTTAAAAAACATCACACGTTTTGGGTGAAAATCAAATGATTTTCGAGAGTGAACTTTTAAAACGATCTCAACGATCTTGTTTATTTGCACTCGCGGCATTAGTCTTGGTGCAAGACGTTGTTGTTCATTATCACCCAACTATCGCGAATAGCGGGCGCTGTTGGGAAACTTCCAGATCACCACCACACTGATTGACGGTTTGCGGCTTAACGCCCTCTATCGGTGGAATAGTCGCGTCGTGTGTAGTGTTGAGCGACTCAAGAACGTTTTGCACCAAGACTATCGCAGCGTCTGCGAGTAAATTAGTCTGGTACCAACTCAATCGTAGCAATTGATTGTATCGTTTTTCTAATGCTGTTGAGGGAGCCAGACAATTCAAAATAATCAAGTTGTCAAGATCGTTGAGACAATTATAAATATTAACTCACGAAAATCATTTGATTAATTGATTTTCACCCAAAACGTGTGATGTTTTTTAAAGAAATTTTAACAGTCCGGCTATCTGCATGTACATAAGCATTCAATCGGTAAGTTTCACGATCTAGATCTTTGCAGAAAAAAAACTTCATAGGGCGAAAGAATTGGTAATCAGTGGTGCTGGGGCCAAGGATACGGAGTGGATTGGCCCTATTCATGGGGCTAACCCTAACCCTTACCCTAACCCTAACCATGCCCTAACCCAATCGGCCGATCGCGCAAAACCATTCCTGCACAATCGGTCGATCGCGCCAAACCAATCCTGCACAATCGGTCGATCGCGCGTGTTTGTTGCGCGATCGACCGATTGTTGCGCGATCGACCGATTGTTGCGCGATCGACCGATTGCTGCGCGATCGACCGATTGATGCGCGACCAATAGATCTTTCAATAGCGCAGCGCGATCGGTCGATAGCGCAGCGCGATCGGTTGATCGCGCAGATTGACCGATTGCGCCCAACATCAATATCCCACTCAGTGACTCAGAGACATGAGAGATGTCATGCGCTTCATTTCAGCAGTCAGTTTAGACAGCGCCCTCAATAGCCAACCTCCCAAACTTGATGAGAGAAAAATTGCATCAACGCTTCACCATGGAGGAGGAAGGAATGGCTTCACTCACACAGTCAGTATCCGAATTGGCGGCCACGGCTGCGGCTACAACAGTTGCTAAGGATGTTGCTAAGGACGTCTCATACTTCAACGCACAGTGATCCAGCCGTAGTCGCCATTTCGGACACAGCCGGCGGCCAAGTAGACTCGGCCGGCGGAGCACACCATCACCCAACTTTTTTGCTTTCTTTCTTTTGCCAAATAATATCGAAGACTCTCGTTTCTTTTCCCCTTTTCGTCGATGCTGCCTTGTTGTGGGTTTAAACTTTTAAGTACCGGTATTTGTAATTACTATACACTACAGCCTGGGGCCCAATTTCATAGAGCTAATTTAATTATATTATTATAAGCACAACAAGTAGCTTTTAGAATAGCAACATTATGCTTACCAGATTAAGGTTAACAGCCAAAATGCCATGTAACATGTGCAATTTTGTACTGGTATCCTGCACTTTTTGGGGGTCAAGAAGAAAACTCTGTGCAAATCCTGTACCTAAACATTACCATTGTCGCGTGTTACAAATGGGACACCGTAGTTCAAGCAAAACGCCCTCAGTTGACAAGACTATGAAAGTAAATATTTACACATTTTTGCACGTCTGCTTTTCTGCTGCTGCCGGTGTGGAAGCGAAACACAACTGTTTGAGGGAACAGAGACTAGAATTTAAGCAATTCCGATGGACAAGAGATATGCTCATTGTTTCCTATGATTATGAAAGACGAGTAAGTTCTGTAAATTTAGGTAAAAACAGGTCTCTGCTTTGTATTTGTAAATTAATTTGTGAAGAAAACTGCACAGCTCGGTGAACTTCGCTGGTCCCGGCAACTGTGGTTTGATTTTGTACACAAATCATGCATTATTTGTTACAACACTGTTTGAATGTGATCTGGATTACGGTAAGAATTTACCGCTTTTTAGCAACTTTAAATTTGTGGAGTGGATCCATGCAATGCTCAATGAGAGTACAAGGAACACGTAGAGCTAGCCTAATTTTTGCGAGATCCGGTTTCAAAAGAGATCTCCAGGTGCAGAAACGTGAATGGCAAAAAATTTTTGTATAGGATTTTGTACATGTAACTCTAGTAGTATGAGGTTCATGGAGACGATAGCGGATCGAACCTCATAATTCTAGGAGTAGGAGGTGTACCAATAATGCATGATATGTGTACAAAACCAACCCACAGTTGCCGAGACCAGAGTTGCTGCGCGAGGGGTACTACTACTAGTAAACGACATCAATAAACGAGCAACTTGGGTAGGCTTAATTGGGGCTGCGTCAAAAATTATAATTTTTCTATGCAGCCAAGAGGTTCAACAACCCTAAAAAGAGCAGTGATCTGCAAATCTTTGATTTATAAAAGTTGTTGTGGGGTTGCCCTTAACCTTTTCAATGACTGTCAAGCAGGATTCAGTTGGCTTGTAGTTTTATTATCAATTTATTTCTTCATTTTTTGACATGATTTTACTGGGCATTGAGGCACTACACATGTAGGTAACCACAACATGTCTGAGTAGAGAGAAATTGTGGATAATAATAATTATAGTGGCTTCTTATATAGCGTTCATATCCGTCACTCAGTGACGCTCAGTGACGCTCAAGGCGCTTCAACAGTCAGTATTGGATGAGGCGCCTCCAGACCGTTCTACCCTATGGTCTGAACATCCAAGAAGAAAATGACTAACATTTATAACAACATCTCTTTACCTTCTCCTTTTTCCACAGATATCCCCTTTTTACTTTGTCTCATTCACTAGTTACATGTAATTTCCCTTTCCCTCTACCCCCTTTGCTTCTTCTTTATTGTTTATCCCTTGCTTTTTAAGTGTTCCTTTTGCCTCTCCCTCCTGTATTTCCTTATTTCCACTTGACTCCTTCTGTCACACCAGTTTACATAGTTAGGTGTTTTCTGTTGTTAAGCCTTTGAGGAAGACTCTGCCAGGGTCGAAAATGTAAGACCATTTTTTGTTTGTTTGCACGTTTAGCACTAGTCAGTTTAAACGCTGTTCAATGTTTTGGCAAATCATCAAAAAGATGAAAATTTACCTTAATTTAGGCTTACCTATATACCTTAATTCAGGCTGATTAATGTTTTTCTCACTCTGCTGTTTTTCTCTCTTCTACTCTAGTCAACAGTTTGCAGTCTTCAGTGCCAAGTCTGGAAAAGCGAAATTCAAGTCATCCCCAGAATGTAGATTGGGTGAGTTTTAGTGTTAAATTTATTGCTTAATTTTTTTTGGATGTCATGCTCTGTTGCAACCTCTTGCAGGACTCATTAGCCAAGATCACCAAACAAAACTGTCGTGTGTGCCCATCCCACTCTTTGTAAAGTTCCAAAGCAAAATTACATGTCCACGTAAAATAAGAAAAAATAAAATAGAGATAACTTAGGGAATAACATGGTGAGGAGCTGGTTCAGTGGATCGCCGCTGTTAATGGATCGAGCCTAAGGCGAGGTCCATTAACAGCGGCCAGCCACCAACCAAGGTCATTACCACGCAGTGAACACTGGCTTTTCGCACTGTTATTTTCTAAGTAATACCTCTACAC
This sequence comes from Pycnopodia helianthoides, assembly GCA_032158295.1. Classification (NCBI taxonomy): domain Eukaryota; kingdom Metazoa; phylum Echinodermata; class Asteroidea; order Forcipulatida; family Asteriidae; genus Pycnopodia; species Pycnopodia helianthoides. The sequence continues at coordinate 13,152,193 of CM063260.1, forward strand.
TCTATTTTTTAATAAATATTTTACATGTACATGTACATGTAATTTCAAATGAAGCTTTACAAAGGGTAGGCCTATGCAAAGGCAATCGACAGCAAAATATGTTATCACACTATTAATATTCCCATCAATGAATGCCTTTAACAAAAAGGAAACCGGTAAAAATCATCAAAATTTGTTATTTTTCTTAAGATAAATTAACAGCACCATAAAAAGAAATACTTTGGTTGGTGTTCCACTTTATGCTCTCCATGACTGTTGGTTTTATGCCCGTGCCAGCCACCTTAATTGGATATGTATGTATTGTCTGCTTGTTCATGCGGCACCACTGTCCTTGCCAAAATAACAAAAAAACAATACGCATAAATAAAACAGTTGATTTGATAGTTCCCCCACAGCAGGCACACACTGCTTTGCTTACAGAACTTTCACACACCAATGCGCTTTTTTATTCGCCATTTATTCGCTAGTTCACAGAGCTCGTATTTATATCACGTGTTAATACATCCAAACGTGACCAGTATCTGACCAATCAGAGTGCATAAACTCTTAGTTAATTAAATATTAGTAAATGAAACAAAATAATAATAATTGAATTGTAGGCCCTTAAAATACTGTGTACTTGTAAGACAAATTTGAGAGCCAAACAAAAGGGGTAAAATGTAAACATGTTGCACAATTACGTGACCTGGGGGTTGTTGACTTCCAAATCTTGAAGCATTTTGGACAACCTAGGCACGGAACAAATTTTCATATTTGCTGAGAGGTGTAGAACCATTTTTTTTTTAAAGATTGATGCTCAGCCGTTTGGAAGTTAACACAAGTGTAGGGGGGTAATTGAAGAGAGAATAACTCGATGGGCCTTTGGACAACCTATGTCAAGTTTAGGAGTCAATGGATAACTTTCTCTTTTATTGTAAAAAGCTGTGAGACTTCTAGGTATTTTTAAAGTATTTTGTTAAATATTTAGCGCTGTGCACTGTATGCTACGGGGGCGGGGTTGCACCCCGAAGTTGTTATTATTTTTGTATAGCGACCTCTCGTGCTCGATGTTTACAAGTCAAAGAGTATTAAATAATGGCTACTCTACAAACATAATACTTGGATAACTTACCTAGTGTGACTTCCCCAATTTCGAAGCTTCACATGTGACATTGACATGGTGTGTCATATTAATCAAGTTAACACTACACAAAATGCAAAATCAAACCTAATGGTAACAGCTTGGAAATAGACTTTGGTGTGTTAGACTTTTGTCGGGTTTGAGGGCGTGATTATGATTGGTCATTTGTCGGGTTTGAGGGCGTGATTATGATTGGTCATTTGTCGGGTTTGAGGGCGTGATTATGATTGGTCATTTTGCATTTAAGACATTTAAGAGGCGCAGCTAATAAATCATTCTTGTTAGTGTCGAAAGTTCGTTTTACGCTCACGACTGCTCTTGTGACAAGACCAGTGATATCTTGGGTGAAGGGGGTATTTTCATTGTATTCGGCGTCCGTCCGTCCGTCTGTACGTCAGTCCGGCTTGGCACTTTCATTTCAGGACCGTAAACTTTTTTTGTAGTTAGAAGTGACATTTGGACTTACTTGTAACTTGGGGTGTACCTTTAGGGGAAGGAAAGTTGGTATTGATTTCGGGATGAGAAGGTCAAAGTTCAAGGTCACAGTGAGTTCAAGTAAACAGATCAAATGGTTACAGTGCTCAGGTGAAGGAACATGGTTTGGTGATGATACCTTTGGTTAGCTAGAATGTATTTTAACGGCTGAGGGGTTTCAAGAACATCGCTGTTATTTTTTTCTTTTTACTATAGTATTTTTATTTTATTTATTGTAAACTCTCAACATTTCATTCTAAATCTAATGGATGATGTATCCGTTTTTTGTATAGGCCCACTTCCTGATGAGCCATTCTCGTAACTAAAGATGTCTCACATGGCCGCAACACCGCCATCTTTGTCTAGCATCCCAACGGATCTGTTATTGTGGTGGGAAGAGGATTTTTATTCTGGTGAATTTATTTGTCTCCCTTGTAAAACTGTTGAGAGTGGAGAAACCTCACAGCAGCTCCACATTAGCGATGAGCTTGCTGGCTTCTCTTCTACCAGCTCAGATGACCGACTTGGAGGATTTGATTTGTCCAAGAAGGTTCCGTTATTGGTGAACTTATGCATTGATAGGATACTTGGACTACCCGGTGAGGTGGGAGGATGTGTGCAGGTACCTCCCGGGCTCATTCCTCGTTTGGAAAATCAGAGGAAGAGAAAACGCCTTGAGCGCGTAAAACTCGAATGGCTTCTGAATGAGCTACACCATCAGGAGGTTAGCCTTACCTCCAGGCTCCATTTCCAATCAAAATTACCGCAAGTGACTCAAGCAACCACAAACGTATTCCCTCGAAACTGCCGTTCAGCATGGGAAGCAGATCTCAAGGCATGTGATAATTTTAACGATGGCGAAATGTTTCAAGACTATGACGGGACGAGCTGGTGCTTTCTCCCAGTAGCTGTCGAAGGCAGGGACACAAGCAATTGGCCAATCGCTGCATTAGCTCACACAATTGAGCTTATGCTTCCACATAGATTTTTGATCCGAGAGGAGAACTTAGTACCTGGACGTGATAAAACAGTAGAGGGTGTGTTAAATATGGAACTGCAAGCAGCTGTGGCTCGAGTAAAGTCTGCTCTTGTCAAAATCTGCCCAAAGCTTGTCCACTTCTGCCTGGATCCTGCCTTAGCATACGTATGGTGGGGAAGAGGAGACGTTTATAAAGCTGAGGAAATGTTTCTAAGAGTTATTGACCGGATTCCTATTGACCTGTTTGCTCAGCCTGACACAATAGGTGGACCAAACATGGCTGGAGATGTTTCCTTATGGACCCGCCAGAAAGCATTGTACCTGAATGAAATCGGACGTCTACATTCATACTTCAACCAACCACAAGAAGCTGCAAATTTTTACAAAGGAGCTGTGGACTTGATCTCGGGCTTCTGCCAAGAAATATTTCCTGATTGCACAATGCAGGGCTTGACGCTTCAAGCCAACGCCTATGATCAAGGATTGATGGATTCCTTAAAAGCCACACGAGCTGCTGGTTTGTGGGATAAAGTAACTTCAGAGCCAGGGTGTAACCCCAATTTAGTCCAAATGGCTGCGGAATCATTCCTGCACTGCCATGCAGGTTACCCTGTGGATACCTCTGAGACAGAAGAAGATCAAAATACTGAATGGTTGCTGGAAGCTAGGCTTCGGTTACGGGTTCTGGCCACATCAGTCCCTAAGGTTAGCCTCCATCTATCGATGATCCTGGCGATACTTGGAGACGACAATGCAGCAGAAGATTCTTACATGACGTACGTCCAGGAATATGCATCTCTTCATCCAGCCTTTCAGCAGCAGATACCTGGAGCTGTGTCGATGTTTATTGGTGCAGAGATTAAAAACCATCCTTGGTGGGTATTTTCTCAATGGGCAGGCAAGAGATCTGGGAGAGTGACAGCCAACAAACATCTCACTGTACTACCTTTACATTGGCGAAGAGTGTTAAGGCATTGTAGCAGTGATATGGAGACATTTGATGGGAATCAATTCAACAGCAGCTGGGAACCCCCATGTCACGTAGCAGAGGTGCAAGGCATCTTTCCGTACCTCCGTCTTACCCAGGATGGACGCTTGACTGGATCCTTCTTTCAGAATCTCCCCCCACTGGTCTCAGTTTCTCTTGATCCCTTTACCGGGGCGTTGTCTTTACCTGGGCAGTTTCAAGAGGTCGACACTGTACCATACGTTGACTACCACGATATCGGTGGAAGAAGTCACGCCAGAAAATACCGTTTTAGTTTTGAAACTTTTATTCCAACCCCTGTTTTAATATTTGATGACTCCGAAGATGGGAGGTCAGTTTCTCTGCTGACATGGCAAAACAGAAACGCCGCAGTTGGTAGCCTCCCGGATGCTGACGAAAAACCATGCTCTATAAAAGCGAAGCTTGTGTATTCTGGCTGTGAGGGTGATTGTGAAATCAATATAGCAGAGGTGGTTATGAAGGCTAAGAGGGAAGTCATTCTGCAGCTTTTAAGAAACGATGGATACGATCAGAATCAAGAGATGATGAAAGATGCCTCAAATGTTCTTGATTTCTGTATCCTTATGTCACAAAACATGCAGTACGGTTTCTTGAAAGCTGCACTGGATGGAGAATCAAGGGAGAGGAATACCCTTCGAGATGTGAAAGTCAAACTGAGTAGCATGACATTACCTTCTGGTGTTGAACAATTGACTAAGAATCAGCTTCATGAGAATTTGCTTGAGCCAGAAGTCTTTGTTCTGAAAAGGGTCGTTTTGGTTGGACAGTCAACAGCTGTTTTAGCTTTTTCTACGGCCATGTGTCAAGATTCCCGTTCGCAAAGCATCGATTCATTGGTTTTCTTAGACTGCTCCAATATGGAATCGTTTAAGACACCAGTTATTCAGTACCCGCAAAGGCCCGATACAGTCTGGAACCTACCCGTTAGGGAAGGCTACGATAATAACGTTGGAAATATCGTGATTGTTTCAGAGGTTTCCGTTAACGGTCACGACAAAGAGAGGGTTTTTGTCTTCGATAATAAAGGAGAGGTTATACACATTCATGATGATCTAACGATTAAACAAGTATCTAGTGTTTCGAGTGTCTGTGTCAAAACGGATAAGGGGAATGAGTACAGTGATATGATGGTGGGTACCAACCGTAGCAGATCGAAGCTCATATTGACGGACACCAACGGAACCACGCGATTCCAAACAAAACCGCTTGGACTCGTTGAACATTTCCTCACTGTGTTCAATATGATTTTTGTCTCTCTTAGAGATCGGATTCTTGTTTTTGATTCAAGTACACTTGAGCTTGTCGAAATTGTACAAAATGCCACTCCAACCAATGAGGTTGATTCCCAACGTCATGTAAACCGAACAGTTGGTGTTCTCTTGACGGGAGAGAGGAGCTTCCTGAAGGTACTGTACAAGTATGAGGTTGCCTCGACATCCTCCCCCTCCTCAGCCCCCTCCTCCCTCCCCTCCTCATCCTCCAAAGATGCTCACTTTAGGGTTATCCTTGGAGTTGCCAACCATGTGTTTGTGCTTCAACGGGCGAAGCGACCCCTTAGGGCACTCGACGAATGCTCCCCACCCGGACCAGTAACTATTATAACGGAAGTGATCGTGCCTGGTGTCCCCACGGAGGCCTGCTCCATCAGTCCGATGGCTGGTTTCGTTGTGACAGCCTCCATATTTGAAAGCTCGAAACTACCAATGTATCGTGAAAACCTGTATTGGTTTGACCAAAGCGGAAACATACGAGGCATTCACCCCTTTCTTGGGCAAGGGCCACACGGCTTTTACGCTGTTCATCTCAATGAATCAAACAGAAGGGATGCAGTAAAAGTATCAGATGGGGATCGGAAAGTATGGTGCCTGTACTTCACTGATGGCCTCGGTGGAATATGCTGTATAAAACTTGACGAAAGTTTGTACTAAATAAGTTTCAATTGCAAGCATGTATTCTGTGTGAAGAACTTTGAATTTAATCTCTCGTGGAATGAGGTGTAAAGTTGTCCAGCAATATAGACGGTAAACCAGCGAGTGCAGACATAGTAGTATTTTTGCAACCATTCTTCAGATTCATGAGACGCATCTTTAGAAGCAGAGGATGGCCAACGGCTTCATGCCCAGTTCAAAGAACCGATTTGCTACCATTATACCTCTAGTCTAACTGTAACTGTATAGCTGTGTGCAATATAACTACAGGGATGGGGAAAGAAACATGTCGCTGTTCATGTATCACCATCATCTGTGTGAAGTAGAGGGCGCTTCAGGAATGAGATCCAGTGCAATAGGTAATACCATCGTTGCCAATTTGCATAACATTGACCCAAATCATTTGATGTCATCACCTGATCAATATTTTTAGCGCCATTTATTTTAGTTATTACTATTACGGTAATATATATATATACATATTTTGTGGTGGACAGAGTAGTTTGCATTGTAGACGCAAGCCATGATAATGTTGGCATGCAATTTGACTCTCAAATTGGCGAACCATCGGCAGACAGTAGCCGTGTGTGACGTCAGTGCGTGTGGTAAATAATTTTGATTGATTGATTGATTGATTGATTGATTTATTAATTCAGGCTCTATACAGATACAAGACCAAAAAACCCAAACACACACACAATCGAAAACAAATGGAAGCCAGTATATGGATTGCCAAAAAGCGAACCAAATCACTATCTAAAAAAACATCCCCAAATCTTCGTCACTTATAGGGGCACTGTCGTCGTGATCACAGCCAGTCTGTGGCCAGACGTTAAATTCTGAACTCTCACCCAGTTACTGTACACTCGCGCACGATAATAATGACGGCACCCTTTAAAGCTTTTGTTTGTGATGTGCCGGTGTTTGTGATGTGACGTGTGTGCGTTTAGTTTAATACTGGGTGAGAGTTCATGATTCCATGTCCAGCCACAAGCAGATTATGATCTCGACTACAGAACACCTGCCAATCCCTACATGTTATGTGTTCACTATGACCTATAAGTTTAAAGGGGAACTTCATCTTTTGACCTGGTAATTGTTGACACCGAGGAGTCCTGCACTGTATAGCCTGTCCGATATGGGGTAGAGGCCCCCCCCCCCAATGTTCCCATACTATAACACACTATTTTCCTCTTGTATAGAACCCCCCCCCCCTAAAATCATCAAAAGAATTCCTGAGATCCCAAGCACACAATGAAGACATAATAAAGACACAATAGGAGGAGGGGGGGGGTACCCTCTGCCCCATATCGAGCACCAATTGCTGCACTGACCCAGAAATGGTTTAGACTCGCTGAGACCCGGAACCGGGTCGATTCTGACCCGGAAGTTTTGTACTGTTGTAAATAATACAACATACCAAATTCTCCTTATCGAGGGGCTTTAAAGAGGAAGTATATGGTAAAGTAGAGACGACCAAGGGCATCTAGTGCGGATACATCTGGACAATGCATAACTATGAACACGCCAGTCAACGATTATGTGGATGGACTTGTAAGGAAGTACTCGACTGATTTGCGTTAAACAAAAGGAGGAAACTGGTTTGTCGTTTATAAAATATGACTCATTTTCCGGTTATGTTCCCAGTTTGAAAGACGGTGTTTTTATGTATTCAAAAAGGGTATATTTCTGCCCAAGCATAAAACTTAAAAGCCGGGCGGGGGGGGGGGGTGATCGGTAGGGGGATGGGATCCCCCAAATTTCCCTTTGGGAGAGGGCAATGGAAACGATTTGCAGTTGTTTTTAGAACCACGCAGTGGCCAACATTCGCTCGGCACCAGCGGCCTATCCAGGACCGCTGGGATGGGCTAATCAGCTTGCACAGATTCTTGTTCAGGAAGTACGTCATGCGTGCATTGCTTGCTGTGTGAGTGTTGATGCATGATGGGACTGAGCATTAACCAATGAGCGTGCTTGATACGTTTGCCCATCCCAGCGCCTTTGGTTTTAAGGCAAGGCGCTGGGGACGAGCGAATGGCCAACACCAATCTCACTGAGACCAGTTAGTTTTGAGCGTACATTGGCAACACCTTACTGTCATTACGATGCCGTTGCACACGCTGGCATGGGGCTCTTATGCCGGATATTTGCCATTTAATCTTCTACCCCACAATGTTTAATTTATACCTTCAGTCGTTCGCTCCTTTGTGCCGTGTGCTGGAAGAACCGTACAATTACACTGCAACAACTTGGGTGTTAAAATTGACACCATGGGTGTTGTCACATACTCAACAGAGAATCAAATTAACATCATATGATGTTAAAATAACACCAGTTGGCTGAAAGTAGTATTATTTTAACACCCTGTGATGTAAATTTTGTTTTTTCTTTGGGTATCTACAATGTATATGCGACACTGGTGTCAATTTTAAGCGGTGTAGAGAAGCATATTGGGCCCTTCTTTTGATTTTCAAAATCAAATTATAGAACTTGTAAAAAAAAAAACGGGACCACTTGCAATCGTTATTCAGAATAGAGATGAAATTTACTTTTAAAAACGAGGGCGTACCACCCCATAAAAGCTACTGCAAAAACTGGGGTGATAAAATTTACACCATGGGTGTTGTCGCATGTTTTATAGATACCAACAAAAGAATGAAAAAGTTTAATCATAGGGTGTAAAACAACTCTAATTTTTGCCCACTCAACTACAATGGTGTTATTTTAACACCTTATGATGTTAATCTTAGTTCTCTCTTGGATATCTATAATGTGACAACACCCGTGGTGTCAATTTTAACAACCCAGTTTTTGCAGTGGGTGCCGGTTGGAGAGTAAGTGCAGTGTAAAACTAGTAGCATGTTGTTGTTTTTATATTTGTACACAATGGATGCTTATTCCTCACGCGTGGAAATGAACACGATTGACTCAAAGGTTAAAGCAATGCAAACAAGGGTAACTCTCCTAAAAGCACCTTGCACAACGGTTTAATTTTTAAAGGAACATTACACAATTGGTATAAAAAAAAACTTGTAGAATATACTTTTTGATTACAGATTTACATAAAACTTACACGGTCTAATGATGATGATAGTAGAAAACATCCCTTGAAATATTTCTGTTTGAAATGCCATATTTGATGAGAAATGAATAAACTAATTTTCCAATTGGAGTTTATCGCTCAGTGAGCGTTTTATTCATTTTGTTAATCTGTATGATTTCATGCAAATGTGTAATCGGTTTTTCACTATTTTCTCGTGACCCAGATGGCCGATCGATCTCAAACTTCTACAGGTTTGTCAGTTTATGTATAATTATGGTGGATTACACAAAGTGCTTACACTGCCAGCAACTGTTTTGTTAGCAAAAACCAATTCTGTAATGTTCCTTTAACTTACACAGTCAACGCACGTACGTATTCATGCATCCGAACTATACCACTATGGACCGGTGATCTATATATATGAGTTTGCAAATTATACCACGGATTGCCGTGTTGGGGTAATTTTAATCAAGTGATTACATTAAAGATGATAAGTGCTTCCCATGGATTTCAATTTAATAATCACCAACAAGTAACAGCCAAATGGGCAAGTTCAAGCCACACCCAAACTCGACCACGAGTCAAGTGTTCATTTTTACGGAGAAGCCATGAATTGGCGTAAATTATTTTCTTTGCAAAAAGAAAACAAAAATCAACACCGCGGCTAATTCTTTAAATACATTTTCGAGCAGACTCTATTGTTTAACACTCCATAATATTATGACGTATGGATCCTGAACGGAAAGCGTTGTTAAAACAGCTTGTTTTGTTTGGGCCGGAAAGGGTAGAGTTCAGTTTGTTTAAGGCGCTGTCAACCAGTAGCACATCCTTTGGAAGCTTCACTTTAGCAAGGAAAGCAAAGACTATTAGGTTGATTTTCTGAGTATCGCAGTTCCAGTTGTAGAATGGTTATCCCAACAAGTTTATCTAGTATTAACTATTGTGTGGAAATCTACTCAAATTGACATTTTGAAATTTACTACTGTCAAGAAATTGTTCGTCATATTATTCGGTATGGAGATAATGTGGCAATGGCTGTGTTTTATGATTGGATTTGTGTACACCTCGGCCGTGGGAAATGTTTTCCTCGAAAACCCAATGTCCATAACGGTGACACTTGGTGGGGACGTACATTTCTGGTGCAAAACTGCAGAATCGTTTGCCTGTTACAACATGCACTGGGTGTTTTCAAACTCGAAGACGGAAGGTGACCCATTCGGCACCATCGGAACATGCAGGACCCCGTCCAAGACTTGGAACATTGCTGCAAGCGAACGCCTCACCCAGTCATTCCGCGACGGAAGATTTGGCTTGCATATTTCGAACGTTAGTTACAATGACAGTGGACGCTACGCCTGCTGGGTTGCAAAGTCCGTAGTAGGGGAGCCACTAATCAGTGAATACTCCGCTGGAGCATTTCTGACGGTTCTCTCGCCCGTGCCAACTCCACTTTGTAGATATACCCCGCAGGTTGCGTCCGTAGGCGACGAAGTGTTGTTAACTTGTGCAGTCCCGCTTGATGCTTATGTGGAAAAAGTCAAACTAACTTGGGTGTATGATTCCTTGAGCCAAGTACGAGGTGTGCAAGTCGAACGTGGGCGGACCTTCAGCAAACTTCACACGCTTTCAGACAGTGACAACTACAAGCCTTTTACTTGTGTTGCTGGTGCAGACAATACCAATGGACCAAACTGCACGCTTTCCCTACTGCAAATTCCTACGACCGTTGAAGTAATTCCCGTCTTCGGTGAAGATGAAACCACGTTTGTCTGTAATGCGAGTGCCGTGCCCCCTGTTACAAGTTACCACTGGAGTGTTCAGGAGATGGACAGTTCTACCAGAGAGTGGAAAGATGTTCAATTAGATAACAGTCAAGTAGAAAACCGGGGCACAACCCTCGTTTTGGCCGCTGGAAGTGACACTGGGCTAATTGGACGTCGGCTGTCGACTACCTGCACAGCTTCAAACAGCATTGGATTAACCAAGTCTAGTGCCCCGGTTACAACACTACAGTGCGGCAGTGGTGCAACAGTTACAGAGTTGACCCGGTGTGAAGATCTTTCCGAGACTACCCCGACTATGGTGACTGAAGAATCCACACGCTCTGTAGGAACAGGTGGTCCTCAAGGTACAGGCGATGGTATTGGTATTTATGTCTGGATCATAGTAGCTGCTGTGATATTTTTGGTTGTAGTCGCTATTGTTTGCTGTATCTTCTTGGTTAGGTACAGGCGAACTACTAAGAGCAAGAACACATCAACAAACAATGGTCACCTTGGTATGGGGGTAGCGTACAGTACCACAATGGGGTCGGTTGATGTACGCAGTCACACCGGTGCATCGGAGTCCAACGCGCGCATGATGGAAGCTGAAGTTGTTCTGACAGCATCCAACTCTTCTTTACACCAACTCGATACCCGTCTTGATGAGGTGAAAGCTGGGAACACTTCTTTTCGGGTTGGTGCACCCTCGATGAGTGACGGGCTTCGCGACGGAGAAACCTACGCATCGATCGGTGATAGTCACCAAACACAGGGAGATGGTCAATCAGAGCTTCGTCACTCAGCAGGGGACCGACGTTCAGGTCCGCACAAGTCGAGCCACGGTGATTACGACACGATTGGACCGGACGTGTTTCAACCGTCCGGAAGCTTTGATGGAACGGCAGGAAGAAACCCTTCAGAGGTAGACCCGTCTGATAGTACATATGCTTCAGTCGGCAGCGACCAGCAGCCGAATGATGAGGTTCGACTCCCGCCAGAGCTTGGCACTCGACCTTGTGAATATGAGTCTGTAGATCTTAACATCTCCCAAGTTCAAACTTCCGTTCGAGACTCCTCTTCGTTGAAGAAAGTGTGTGTCGTTTCGCCAACTTGCCACCTTAAGGATGGTGGTGATAATCAGGTTGTATACGCGATGCCAGATAAACAGCGGAAGCCGAACATGGCCAGTGGTGCCGTAACAAACAGCAAACCCGTTCAGGAACCCCCAGGCATTGTTTACGCCAAGCCAGATAAAAAACAGAAGAAGTCTGTTGAAAAGTACGGAAAGAAGTCCACTAATATTGACAATACATCGAAAATCAAGTCAAGTCCACAAAATATTCCCGAAGGCCTGTACGCGATGCCAGACAAGACACAAAACAGACAAGCAATAACATCCTTGGTGAACTCTCAAGATGCAAAAGACGATAACAAGACTGCCATCCCAGCAAGTGAGTTGCCATCGAACATCCATGAACTAGCTTTAACGAGGAGTAATTCCATAACACCAAAGAAACCACACCGCACTGCTAGTTCAAAAGTTGCTGGTTCGCAAATGTTGAGGGATTCTTTGAAAAGGCAAAACGATTCCGCAGGTGGCATGTATCGATCTTATTCAAGGAGCTCCTCAACTGAGATGGACAAGCTGGAAGCGAGCACGCCCTCTGCCGATCCTGCTGAATCAAACACCGCTCGGAATTTAGACACTTCTTCGACTATACCAATCTACGCGGTGCTTGAAAAGGAATCAAAGTAGAAAGAAACGATTGGAATTTTTTTTAAGCCAGTGTGACTCCTCCGTGTGCTTCAGGTACCCTATTTACGCAATATTTGCAGGTCGAATATGCGGTAGTATCTAAAACCTTTATTGTTGGGTTTGCCTTGCGATATGGAACAGTCCAACAGAACCCTCGTGATTATATTTTGCTATTATTGTACTCAGATGCATCCAATATTTTGTAACATTCCACGATTGCGTGTGTAATCATTTGAAGAGTCTGTTTCAAAAATGTAACGCGAGTAACGGTAACCCGCGGTATTTGGACACGGCGTATCATCGACACCCGCAGTGTCGTCCAATGAGCTGCCTCCATTTGTCTCAGTGAGGGCGCTGTTTGAGGGTGTGACGTTGTATGCAAGGGGTCTCTTTTTCAGCATGGCGAGTGATAAACAAGTGACGTCATCTGAGAAGTACGTTTACTTTTAATTTTTAATAAGAACTGTGCTGTTTAATTGTGGCTTTTTTTAAGCTTAAAAAAAACCCAGTTTGGCTTATGTATCCCTAAAAAAGGAATATTTGCAAGTCGAAAATATGCTGGCAAAACGATTCTTCATGTGGCATAATATCTCAACCAATCTTCATGCACCGAGTTTAGACACTGTCAGATCACACAGAAGTATTTCACCGTTGTCTATTTCGATTGTAGCAGTTGGGGTGATGATATTATTTAAAACTGCAGAAGCGATAAAATTGTCTATTTTTTATATACTTGAAAAAAACAATGGTTGACTTTTCCATTAAAACACAAAATTATAATTAATGTGAATAGGTGTAGTATGCAGGGAGGCTGCAAAATGTTTATTTAATAGAGGAATATTTGAAAATCTATAGCAGATAAATCAAACCCACTGTCACCGAGGTATTTTTTTACGGTCTTTTATCGAAATAGAAATTTTAATAATGTGCGTTTTGGGGGGTTTGTGCCATAATAAATCCAAGTTTATATTATAGTTTACATATATATTCGGTTTGCGGTAACACCATGTGTAAAAATATCTACTTGCTGTGTAGATTTGTTCTTTAGAGAACTTGTCTTGCTATTTATTCTACTACCGCGGAGTAGGTTTTTTTGGAATTCGGGAGACTTCTCAGTTCTGAAAAGAACTGTCCTGCTTATTAACTACTACCTGGGCGGAGGTAGGAAATCGGCCTGGACTACTACTTTAGCTTTGTGGATCGGGGGGACTTCTCGTAATTAAGTTCATTTCAGAACTGAGAAGTCTCCCGAATTCCGATATATATATATATATATATATATATATATATATATATATATATATATATATATATATATATATATATATATATATATATATATATATATATATATATATATATATATATATATATATATATATATATATATATATATATATATATATATATATATATATATATATATATATATATATATATATATATATATATATATATATATATATATATATATATATATCCTAATTAGAATTAGTCTGTGACATTTTGTGATAAAAGATCTCATCCGGAAGGCTCTGTATCATTACCCATGATTAGCCTAGTTCCGAATCGGGAATTACGCTTGGCTTTAAAGGGCAGAACGCTTCCCTCTTAAAGGAGCAGAACTGTATAGCTCAGTCACATGGTGTGATGACATGAAATGTATTATAATATTATCAACAGAACGTGGAGTTGTCCAGTTCACTGGTACCCGTACCCGTAAGAAGGATTATTCACAGCAAAATTCGTTGGTACAATTTGTCTGGAAAACACCGTTATGAACACAAAATGTATATAGGCCTAACTCTTTCGGAGTTTTTGAATTTTTCAGGCCAACCTTTCATTCTCCATGAATTTTTACATAACTTGTTAACAATCGGTTGCTCATAACGAGTACTCAATGAGTACTATACGACTTTTGCTGTGCGAAAATAATTTTGTTTAAAAAAAAAGAAAAATTAGCGGTTCTACGCAGTTTCGAGCTCGAGCCAGTGCAGTATACATGTACATTTTTCGCACGTTGCAAGTAAGGTTGTCGCCTAACCAACCGAAAGTCGTTTCGCCATTGCGTCAGACGTTACAACATGGGGTTTACACTACATTTTTATTAGTTTTCTCTGTAAACACACTTTTCAAATTGTTCTTGCTGTTCTTTGATTGCAATACTTGGGAGTTTGTGTGATGTGTAGATTTACAGTGTAACATAACGACTATGGTACGCAGAAGTGTGCCGGTTGGCTATATTTTACGGTACTTATAAACACTATTTTTATGTATAGACGATGTAAAGTAGGCCTATTTATAGTGTGTGCATGCGAGTGCATTTTCGAAGAAAATAAGCAGGAGGTGAAATCTGGACTTTTCAATTTCACGAGGCGAAATGGGAAAGCTACAGTGCACAAACGAAATGCATTCAATATATGTTTATATATTACTCACACATACATCCTTGTCGTTTGTAAGTGTCCGCCATGACCGTGACCTTGTTTCGATGGGATTAACGGGGAAAACGATTGTTTTGGAAATGAACTGCGAAGCTTTGCCGCGTAATGTCACAAGCGTCCTGAATTAATCAGAAAACTAAAATATCACGTGTCATTTTTTTTATTTGTAATGAATTTATCATATCAACCTTCATTTAAATAATCTAGTTTCTGCTACGGTCATCCTGTACTCTGTTTATTTTCGGTTATTGTATTATATTTTATGTGTTTTGTATTTTGTACTCTAGTTTTGTCTGTCCATTGTTCAAGGTTCTATAATGTGCAATAGGGAAAAACTCAAAAGCACCGAGCTTGTCTCTTTCCTTATACACGTCGACAGGATGTATACATTGATAAGATTCTTTTGTACAAGTCAACGTAATATCGTAATGTATACTGTATTAATTCTGAAAAGTTATCATGTATGTACATTGCACTTGTACAGGTATACTCTGTTAGTGTGAAAAATACAAAAATAGTTTACACTAATCAGTGTAGGACTCATAATAGGCCTATTGAATGTTGGAGCGTCACGCGTTGCGGCAGTAAATACATGGTAAAACGAAGTATGACACGTGACGCGTGTTCCACCAATCAAATGACAAGGATCTATGTGTATACGGCAATTATTATAGATGTATTATAGGTATTGTACACTTTTGGTAGCAGCTCAAAATCAGTGTCCACTTCTTGTGTGATTCAACATATGCATGAACAAACAAACCTGTGCAAGTTTGAGCTCAGTTGGTCATCGAGGTCACGAGAAAATAGTAAAAAGAGACCTTATGTGTTTTCTGTTTTTTCAAACATCAAGTTTTTATCACGCGTGATAAAAACTAATGTTTTACTCATTTCTCAGAAACGATAGCATTTTAGGCAGAAATATTTTAAGGAACCCTTTCTACCATTAGTTACTTTAAATCATGTAAGTTATGTGTGAATCTGTGAACATTTGTGTTTTTCGATCTTACCAATAGTGTACATGGCCTTTAAGATCAGTGCATAATGAAACAATACTATCCGTGGATCTTGACCAGAGCATTGCATTGCTTTAAAAACGCATACGCACCGCACTGCCAGGGTCCTCTCTATATACTCATTTGTATTATTTGTAGAACATGTATCAATAGCTATACGATGCCTTGAATCAAGACTAAACATACCGCTACTGTACACTCTTCTAAAAAACTTCTGGGTCAGAATCGACCCGGGCCCCTTGGGGCCTGACCCATTTCTGGGTTTGTATGACCCGGAATCTGTGTCTGGCGCAGAATCTGAGTTAACGATCTCATTTTCTAACCACATTCTGGGTAAGCCAGACCTACAAATGAGTCACCAAGGGACCCGGAATACGGGTCAATTCTGACCCGGGATTTTGTTTGTTTTCCAGAGTGCACTGTACCGGTACGACGAGTTCTTGGAACTCTACTGAACCCTTTTTGTACTGTAATTTTCAGTTGCTACATTATATCAAATAGAACATTAAAATAGTCAGTGATTACTAAATGTGTGTCTATAGAAATTGTAAACTGTTTTGACTGGTATTCGGATTGTTAAAAACGTTTTTTACATTCTGTTTTCCTAAAGATAGTTTCCTCAAATCAATCATTAACGCATAACTACGCGTTCTGCATCAACACCGCGTGCGGCACGCCGGAGTTTTAATCAATTTCCTCGCTTGATTGGTCGTTGAACCATTTGGCTGCGTTAAAAAAAACAAGAACTCTTGACGGAGCTCAAAGCCAAAATCCAAGTTGCCTGTAAAGACGGCGTCCCTTACATGTTGACCAATCATAACCTTGGCTATACGCCACCGAAAGTCCGACAAAAGTCCGACACGCTAAAATCCCATTAGAAAAGTAAACATGCGCGCGCGTATACTTAAAGCGCGCACGTTCATGTCGTGACTGTGGCATTGGTGAGATGCACATTGTGCTGCCCACGTGTGCAGTGGTGATGCAGCCAATGCTGTGATTGGTCAGCATGTTAAGGGGATTGGGCTTAATGGATCGATCTATGGTGAACTGTATCGAATGTGTACACGACTCTACACTTCTTAAAAACTGTCAGCTCATCGCTGAGTTAATTTCGCACATCTATGTCAATCGTTTGCCCAGTCGATAGACTTTCATTGGGTCAGTTTATTAACAGTGAACTGTTCGATGGATTCACTCACTAGAGTGCACCTTTAAAGAGTAATTGTCAATTATTATAGCTGAGTGTATTGACATTAATATATAGTGAACATATCCTCATAATTTTCAAAAGCCTGTTCTCTTGGACACTATACACACAAGTCTTATTAGTAGATTGATAGTTCCTGTTATCGACGAAACTGATTCTGTAATGCTTGATTTCTAGCCAGCGCTTTCAGCACAGTGCGCAATACTTCACTTTCATCGCAGTGCCCAATTTCATAGAGCTGCTTAATAAGCAGCTAACATTACTTAGAAATATTCTGCAATGTAGCAAAACTAAGCAGGATACCAGCCACAAATGGTACACGTGAAATGGTACTTTGGCTGGTAACCTTACGCATGAATTTCTCATTTGGTTTCGGTCTATACAAACACATTTACCCGAACCTAATAGTGTCTAGTGATGTCAACCATACCTCAAAATAGCTTATTGCTTGACATCTTGACCTCTGCGCCTGTTCATTTTTTTCATAATCGTTTCGCATATCTTTAAACAAACGTCATGTGTGATACCGTATACAAAATGTATATATTAGGGTCAATATATAACTGAGAATATAGTTTTGTATCTTATTAGTACTGATGGATATAGGAAAACGCGTGTACATTTTGTTTGTCGCATTTGTACTTCGTGCAGTGACTTAGCCTTGATTGCAAGGCTGTGTAATAGTTTGCTTACTGTAAAGCTAAAAATGTGCATAACCACAGCCGCACGAATGCGATGCCCGAATGCAATGCAACTCCTGTTCCGGTCCCCCGACTGTCTTTAAACAGCACACCACGCTCTCACCCAAGGAAGCACACAAACGCTCGTTTCCACAGTCCCATACACACCGCTATTCCACACACCGCTATCGCCCACAATCCTATCCCGTGAGCCATGAGGCTCACGGGTGATAGCGGTGTGTGTGTGGGGCTGCGTACATTACATCATAGAGGCGCTGTGTGTGTGTGCATGGTGAGAGTGCGGCGTGCTATTTTTTTTTTAGAGTCAGTCGGGGGGCTGGGGTTGTATCGCATTCGGGCGGCTGAGGTTTTAGTATCCTTGCGCTATGGTTTTAGCTAGATTACTTGTCTACACAGCTTTGTAATCAAGGCTAGCAGTGACTAAAAAAGGTTTCGTTTAGACGTGACCTCAGGTCGTTGTTTTCGTTTCCCGGAGTTTTAAACGTGATTGCTGTACGAGTTCCAAAGAAGAGGGCACTGTCCATATTTGAGTACGGTTTTGCTTATGGTAGCACATCTATTGCTTACGTAAATCCATGCAAAATATCTTTAGTGTGGTGCGACCATTTTGTTTTCTCATTGCAGATCAATATTCCCAAAACGAGGCCGTATAGAAATGGAAGCAACAGTGATGCAGATAACATTGAAAAAATAATAATAATAGTATAAACCTATATTATCCGTCTCTATTAGTATTATGTAAGGCTATTTTTTTAACATTCAGAATGTAGTTTGGAATTTTTTAAAAAAAAAAACAGCGAAAACATCAATGAGTTGTATTTCTACACTCCAAAATAATATGAATAGGCCTACCATTCGGTATTAGCTTGGATGACTCAAGCAATGAAACAAAAACCGAAATCCAATTTTGAAGTTTTGCTTGCTGGGTGGGCACTTTAGCTTTCGGTCATTCCACAGTCACGTGAGCATCCATGCCTACTGCTTTTAAAATACAAGTCTCCAATTTTTGGTTATTTTTTATTTATTTTTTGCTTTTGCAAATTAATTCTTTTGTTCATAGAACGTTGTGAATACGCTTTACGCGTTCTCAATTGTAACATTTGAAAAAGGCAGGACGCTAAAAATGTTTGGTTTTTTTCTTTTGCATAAACTCAAGAAACACACTTTGTACATACTAGCCTCTGGAAATGTCCCCATTCTGAATTCTGAAACTGAAAGAAAATGGTCTTAACAAAGATATCATCATCGCCATAAAAGCAAGAAACAGGGAATCTTAGGGCGCTTCATTCTACGCATGGCTTTGAAGTAGTGAGCATTCCTGTAATTTTCGAACAGTGGTTGTGCTCATTCGTGACAATTTTTTTCTCAAAATTGTTTCCCTTGGTCACAATATTTGCAAGTGCACAACATCTTCAGTTCGTCAGTATCATCAACTGGTCATAAGACACGCATTGGAAAGTCATGGCTCCCATTCGGTTAATACTGTTGTGCTTAATGGTTGGAGTTATGTATGCATCGGGTCAGAGCAGTAACCAATCTGATACGTCGACCGGTTTGATTCCAACCCCTGAATGCAGCGTTAAAACAAAGCCGGTCTTCGTAAACACCGCGGCTCAAGTAGTATGCACAATAAAGGATTTTGAAGGGAATGAAAGCATAACATTAAAGTGGATTTTCACCGCGAGGAGCATTAACGTGGAGAAGAATTCACCATCATTTTCTGCAACCCACATTTTGACTGAAAAAGACAACTACCGGAAGTTTGCATGCGTTGCTGGTCCAAATAACAATGGGCCAAACTGCACGTTGGTGCCGTTGCAAATTCCAACAAACGTAACCATTCGTATTCGGGATGACGGGACAGGTGAAGACACCATCACTTTTAGATGTGACGCAGAAGCCGTACCTCACATTACTACCTACGTGTGGAGCGTGCTAGAAGCTGAAAGCTCGTCAAATAACTGGACGGAACTTCAAGACGACGACAAACGAATGGTGGACAATGGCAGGGATCTTGTCATCTCAGTTGGGAAATTTGAATCTACAAGGAATATTTCAGTAACCTGTACAGCGTCAAATGATCTTGGGTTGACTGAGTCAGATACCCTTGTTCATATTTTTTATCCGAATGCAATGGTATCGCCCACAGATGGCGACGTCGACATGAATGACGCAGGCCAAATTGTCACGATCGGCGTTGCATCGATTTTGATTATCACCACAGTGACTATTGCTTCGTGCATCTTGATTTTGAGGTACAAGACATTGCAGAGAAATAAGACATCCGAAGGCAAAACTGTAGCATTCAGCGGTAGGCAAGGCGTGTCTTTAAGGACGGAACAACGCCGAAGGCTCTGTGTCGACGATATCCACGTCTTGACTGGAAGTCCAGAGGAAATTGCCGTTATAATAATGAATGTTGGAAGTGGGAATTTGCCGGGTGACGTAACTTCACAGGGAGATCCGTCCTCGCCAGGCTCCCTCCCTCTGCGTCCAAGCAGTCAGGGGGATGCAGACAGGCGCGACAGTCCCGGACAAGGAGGCGCGGAGGACGAAGAGCATCTGGGTCGCGAGTGTTGCGCACTAGCTGGAAGTACTTTGCCGATGAACGCACGTGTTGCTTCAAACACAGCCCGTAAGGGATCAGGTCCAAGGGATCAGAAACAAATCAGTACACACCAAGAGGATGTTGATCTTCCCGAGATAAGTAAACTTTCTCAATCAGACCCTCCTTTTGATGACAAGTGGGGTGTTTGGGATTCAGGTCACATTGCAGGAGAGCTGGGGGACCCTACGAAGGGTCCTCGCTCTGAACCTCAGCACTACGCTTGTTGTCTGATTAATCCAGGTTTATCATCTGACACCGCAAACAAGTCCCATCCAACGAGTGGAATAACTCCCCGGTTTCCAGATAATTGTGGCTATGCTTCCATTAGCATCGATGACATCGTAGACGTGGATCTTGACACCACCGTGAAGCAGACCTTTTCGGGTAGTCTTTCTCGCGCAGATAATCACCCCGACAAGAAAGTGTGTGTTGTGTCGCCATTTAGCCAATCACCCCAAAAGCAAAACCAAACGAATCAAAAGTACAGCACATTGCCATCCACATCTTCGACAGCAGCACCTTCGAGCCAGGACGTTTTGTACGCCACCCCACAGAAGCTGCGAAGCAAATCCAAAGTGCCTGCATCCGGAAACGATTCCTCGAACCCAAAGACGGGACATCGTACCCCCATAGTGGCAGGACCTCGGACTTTAAAGAACACGAGGAAGGAGGAGGAGAGTGACACGCCCCCAGGAGATTCAACCTCTGGACATTCTAAAACAGATGCTATTTATGCTATGCCTGACAAATCTGGAAAACCAAGAGCTCCCTGCCCGTCGATTTCTAATCGCCAGCAGCAGCAACCAGATTCGGGTCCACCTGAACCAGTCTACGCAGTTCTCGATGATTACAACGAGGAGTAACGGATGACGATCTGTCCAATCTACTCAGGTTTTTCTTATGATCCACATCATGACAAGCTTCAAACATCACTTGAACTCTCCGAATCCGGGTTCACAACGAATTCAAACAGTAAAAACATCGGCCGTTTTTTCGAAACCGCGGCTGAAGTATCGACTCGATCCGGCTCGGGCACCGCGCGCCTGTTTGATTGTATAGCTGCGGGAGAAAAGATTACGGAGTCCGTAACACTTTAGACTTTGCTTTATCGTCCTTTTTTTAAAGACTTGGTCTTTGGCTCCTTGATCCTCTGCCATAGAAACATTATCAATACTGAATCGTACCAAATATTAGTGGACTTAACTCTTTTCGCCCAAATTGGACATGGGCGGGTCTGGTTCACTGTATATATCCTCTCACTGACTGAATCCAGGTGAATCCACGTTCTCAACACATTTGTATTTCTACTGTATTATGGTTGATCTCAAGACTCGACTTTTTAGGATAGAATTCTTGTGGACCATGCTTGCTGTTTTGTGTTTGATGTCTTTCCTGCGCATGGCAACTGCTATTAATTACGTTGTCAACATTTCCTTTTGTGTTGTTATGTTATGTCATTTTCGTGTCTTTCCCCCGCAGCGCCTGGATAGTTTAATTAGATTTGCGCATTGCTAAACAATTTGTATTTTTATTAGAGCTTATTATAAAAGGGATATCATATATATCTCATTGTTTTTTGGAATGGACTTGCTTTTTGAAATTTAGTGGACACTTTAGGGATGCACTCTTTGGTTTGGGTATACAGTGTATACAAACACTTGTAACCAAACCTAATAGTGTCCAGGGTATGTCAACCATACCTCAAAATAGCTTATTGCTTACATCTTGACCTGTGCGCCTGTTCACTTTTTTCATCATCATTTTAAATCTCCTTAAACGAAACGTCATGTATGATACTGTTGTATTTTTCAGCCTATAAATATACTTATAGTTACCTACGCCTAGCTCGTAGGTGGGAGTCCGCCGAAGCTCACTGCTCCAAAGAGACCGTACAGCTAGGACACGTCTAATGTTGCAGTTGACTGGATTCGGACTGCCGCATGGCCTGGGGTGCATGGTGCAACCCAGCCACCGGTCACGCCCGACTGGTTTTTTGCATAACTCTATTCACCGTATAGTGACCATTACTTTACTACAATACCGTATACAAATTCTATAACTGAGAATATAGTTTTGTATCTTATTAGTACTGATGGACACAGGAAAAAGCGTTTACATATGTTTGTCGCATTACATTGTTGTACTTCGTGCAGTGACTAAAGAGGTTTTCGTTTAGACGTGACCTCGGGTCGTTGTTTTCGTTTCCCGGAGTTTTAAACGTGAACGCTAAACGAATTCCAAAGAAGAGGGCACTGTTCATGTTTGAGTATGGTTTTGTTTATGGTAGCACATCTATTGCTTACGTAAATCCATGCGGAATATCTTTAGCATGGTGCGACCATTTTGTTTTTCCATTGCAGATCAATATTCCCAAAACGAGGCTGCATAGAAATGGAAGCAACAGTGATGCAGATAAAATAAAACAAATAATAACAACAAAATCATCTAAACCTATATAGTATCCGTCTCTATTAGTATTATGTAAGGCTGTTTATTTTGGGAAGCTTACAAAACACAGCGCAAACATCAATGAGTTGTGTATTTCTACACTCCATTATAAGAATACCTTTCGGTAAGCTTGGATGACTCAAGCAATGAAACCCAAAACGAAATGCAATCTTGAAGTTTTGCTTCCTAGGTGGGCACTTTAGTTTTCGGTTGCGTTATCCAATCACACCACCACAGTCTCGTGATCATCCCTGCCTGCTTTTAAAATACAAGTTTCCAAATGTTTTTTTTTTGTTTTGCTTTTGCAAATGATTTTTTTTTGTTCAACAAGACGCTTTACAAGTTCTCATTTGTAACATTTGACCCCATAACAAATTATGGCAATGAGTGACGTAATGTCATCCTAATGTACATGCTAACTTTAATACAGCAGTCCCACTGTAAGGCCAAACAATAATTTTAAAATAGTTTAGCGTCCCCGCTTCCTTTTGAAAAGCCGCCTCTTTTTTCTTCTTTTTTTCTTCTTTTTTTTAAGGATAAAATTTAACGATCTCTGACGAAACAAATTTTTTTTTTAATAAATAAGATCGTATTTTTAGACTTTAGCACACCGAAAAAACACACCAAAATGGCTTGCAACCTTGAAAAATAACCCGACCGGATGTCTTAAAAATGTGTCGGGCGGCCATTAAAAGAAAAAGAAAAAAGGCCCTCTTCCTTCCTTTTTCAAAAAGGCAGTACGCTAAACATGTTTAAAAAAAAAAACACTTTACACTAGCTTCTGGAAATGTTCCTATTCTGAATTGTTAAGGCAATTTTTTCGAAACCACTGCTGAAACATCGGCTCGATCTGGCTCGGGCACCGCGCGCCTGAAAAATAAGGTTTACGTCTTCAAAAGCCGGAGCTTCCAATTCGTGGTTTTGAAAAGGGCCGTGATCTCTTTGGAGGCATATACAGTCAACTTGGGAGGGAATCGAACCTGTGAAATTCTGCGCTCCAGAACAGAGGCATATTCCCCGGACATTCTGTTATCGTTACTTTCTGGTGATGAAACCAATAATGCCTCAGTGTGAACTAATTCACTGTAACTCGGAAGCCTTTAGGGAACCTGTAGACAAAGTTGCTAACAATAACCAATGGTTGTGAGGAGGATGCTGGAAACCAGTCAAACAGTGCACACAATGTGAGGAGGGTGCGGGAAACCAGTCAAACAGTGCACATAATGTGAGGAGGGTGCGGGAAACCAGTCAAACAGTGCACATAATGTGAGGAGGGTGCGGGAAACCAGTCAAACAGTGCACATAATGTGAGGAGGGTGCTGGAAACCAGTCAAACAGTGCACACAATGTGAGGAGGGTGCGGGAAACCAGTCAAACAGTGCACATAATGTGAGGAGGGTGCGGGAAACCAGTCAAACAGTGCACATAACTAGTATACACACAGCAATTTATCTAGTTCTACCATGGAGCTATAAACTACCATGGAGCTATAAAAAGCTCCATGGTTCTACTAAGCAAAACCGGCACACGCTTAGCTGCTTCAGGAATTGTTTGAACTATTTAATAGCTCGACCACTATACTTTCCTTATGACAACTCGAAAGCAAAATTTCTTTAAGAAAAAACAGCTCTTTATGTTCCATGTTTGTTTTGGCTCCCTCTGCATTTTTGTAGGGGTTCTATTTTGTTTGACTTACTTCTGGTCGCTGTTTCATTGTTTGCAGAGTTCTGCCATCGAATGCAAAACCAATCTGTCCATACGACAGAATACTTCAAGGAACCTTTGGTCTTCCAAGTCGGTTGTGCTTGCTGCTTGCCGTACCCATATGCACATCTCAGGCAAAACTTGCTCTGCTGTTGCTTTTGTGACATTTGGACTCATTTGGAAATTATGACACAAAATGTTAAACTTCACACATGACCAGCAAAGTATATTGCCTGCCAGAAAGACCCTGGAATGTACAAAGCCACTCCTTTTGTAAACAAAGATTACATGCAGTGGTGTAACTAAGGGGGACATGTGCCCAACCTCCCCCCCGACCCCCGTTTGAAATCTGGACTTTTGAGATTAAAAATTACGGGAGTAAAATGTTACATTTTAAAAGCTTTAATATGATAATTTCAGTGTTTTTAAAAATACTTTTTGTTTACACGCAGACATTTGTTTGTATTTACACTCACATCAAATTATCTTATAAAAAATAATGTAAAAAGCATAAGAAGAGCACTGAAAAAAGGCTTGTTTAAGAGAAATGCAAACAGAAAAAGTGGTGCACCCCCTGTGCCCCCCCCCCTAAAATTGTGTTTAGTGTAATAGTTATCAAATTCGGTGCAGTTTTTAAACGTGCATATTATCGTGTTTTATTTTTCAACATCAAATTTCCTTGTTCTAGTTCCTGAGATGTGCCCCTTTCATATAAAAAGTTGATAAAAAATCAAACAATGCAATTCCCATAACATAAGATTGATTGTTTTCTTCCATTGGACTGTGTATAAATCTTGCCTGCTGGAAGTCCAGGCTGTGAAGCTCTTTTGTAAAGTATGTGATGTCACAGGGTCTATATAGTGCATGCTATTATTGCTTCATATTTAATCATAGGTTTATTTCAATTTGGTAAATCAAATTAAAAACCTAGCACTTTGGGAAAAAATGCTCCAGATAAAGATCTCAGAACAAATGCCTGGTCCTGGTATAAATAACTGTAAAACAAAGTCAGATTTAATGTAATTGTTCATTTAATTTCAGATGTTCAAAGGACTGAAAGAAGTCAACACGTAACCCAAGAGTACCTTGACTTTTGTAAATATTTGCTGTTAGCTCTTAACTTTCAATTAACACGTAATGTAATAGCTTGTATGCTTTAGTGTGCACTTATATTCATATTAATATTTCTGATATTGAGCATAATGATTTAATAGATGCATTTGTCTTATTAAAACAGAGTAATGTAAACCAAGAAGGGGTGGGGCGCAAAAATGTTGTTCCAATAAGTCACATATTTTCCATTAGAAAAGGCAGGGAGGAATTTGGACGAATGTAAAAATTCCTTAAAGACACTGGACACCTTTGGTAATTGTCAAAGACCAGTCTTCTCACTTGGTTTATCTCAATATATACACAAAATAACAAACCTGTGAAAATTTAAACTCAATTGGTCGTCGAAGTTGCGAGATAATAATGGAAGAAAAAACACCCTTGTCACACGAAGATGTGTGCTTTCACGCGTGAGGTCTCAAAATGAATTCAAATATTTTACTGAGAAATTACTTCTTTCTCAAAAACTCTGTTACTTCAGAGGGAGCCGTTTCTTACAATGTTTTATACAATCAACAGCTCTCCATTGCTTGTTACCAAGTAAGTTTTTATGCTAACAACTATTTTGAGTAATTACCAATAGTGTCCAGTGCCTTTAAAAATGGGTTTCTGGTCTGGGTTCCCCCTTATTCTAGACCTGGAACCTCCCAGATGTTACCATTCAGGAGGTTCACAGACTCTGTACATCACCAGTAATACAAAACTACAGGTGGACTTAATGTGGACTATTTAAATGTATCTCCCTTTGGTGATTGCTTTACTTCTTTTGTGACAATGGGAGACTTTTGGGACGCTAGAGGGCAGCAGACGTACCAGGTAAAAGTCCATTGTTTACGTAGTTCTAAGCGTGCACACATTGCCGAGAACAATGGGTTTACCTAGTAAGTCTGCTGCCAGACAGCGTCCCAAAAGTCCCCCATTTGAAGGCTCGTAAAAGAAGGTGCGAGAAAATCTTGAAGGCAGGAACCAATCCATAGCAATCACGTGCCTTAAGATGTTTAGGCCCGAACTAAATCTTTTTAATAGTTAGAATGATCATGGATGTAGCAACAAGGTTAGGGAGCATCTCAAAAGTTGGATCATTAGGAATGTTCTAATTGCACATGGACCGTCCCGTTGGACTGCCGGAATTTTCTATTGGAGCTTTCAAAGTACCAATGCGCGTGTTCACTCGTGTAGGAGTGCTCCTGTACTTTGGCACAATGATGCGGTCCAGTGGATTGCGGGCAGCGGCCCACGGGAACGTTTTTTTGCGCCCAGAAAGTGACCGACTTTTGAGACGCTCTCTAAAGCCCAACTTTGAGAAATCACACTATTTTTCATGAATAAAGTGTCGGAAGTTTAACTCTGTAATGAGTCGGATAACTTTTATTTATTTTTTTTAGTAAGCAAAGTAGTTATTGTTCAAGGCTCTGGGATAAGGAGACGCTTTCAGGATGCCACCGAATCGGACAATCTCAGCTCGTCCGACACACAGCGACGGGAACAAGGCTTCGGGGGCATACCCGTATTTCATCTCGCTGTGTGGATGGCCAGGATTAATCGAGGCACGCTTCGCATTCTGATCAGGTGTGTCCAGCCAAGCAACTTGAAGGTCACAAATCGCTGCACTCACGTCTAATACGTACTGCTGTTCGCCGTGTGGAACTCTTGAGTACAGCGGGGGATGCAGTCCCAACTTGGACGGCGATGTGCAGCACCCGTATTTTTCACTGAAAGTGCAGATCGAGTTCGACACCGGAGTTTTACATTGGCAAGTCGGTGAGCACGGACAGCCGACCGGGGTCAGGTCGTCTGTGGAAGTGTGGTGGCTTTCACCGGGCGACGAGTTACAAGAGGGTGTTGTGACGCTGTGATTTCTACTGTCCGACTTGTCACTGGATTGACTGCGTAGACGTTTGGCATTGCTGTGGAGGTCGCTCAGGGACCCCCTCTCCACGCCCCCTTGTGGGCGGGGTGGGTAGTGAGACTGCGTTCGGCTGTTTGGCTGTGGTCGTTGTGGGGCACGCATTGCCGGGGCTGATCTGTGAGAGTTGAGGGCTAAGCTTAGGCTGTTTCGGAGTTTACTAAAAAACACGATGCTGTCGCCAATCTAAATCAAAGAATGAGTAAAATATTAATTTGTCAAAATCTTTCACAAGGTTGAAATATTTGGGCTGGTCACCCATCTCTGCTAAGCATGATTTTGTCTATGCTCGTCAAATGTTTGTGCTGATCAGCTTCATGAATTGGACCCAGGTTTTTTCGTACAGACGATCTCTTAGTCAGAAATTTGTTTTGGTCTCAGGAACTCTTCATGAATATTCTGAAGGAAATGCTCTCCAGAAGTCGGCTAGAGCTCACCAGTTGAACACAAGCAACCAGGTATTTTTAGAGCCAAGACCTCTTTCATGAGAGTTTGTTACGGAGCGGACCTACCTGGTGGAGTGCAGTAAATACCAATCTCCACCATGCAAAGGCTCAACTCCTACAGAAACCTCCTATTTGATCAGAATTGTTCCGATATTTGAGTAGTCTTGGCTCAAGATGCTCCTGCTAACCAATCCCATAGAACACCACCTATCACAGCAAGAGGGCGCTATCATCCATGAGCTGCTCTCAACCGCAAACCACACCTGTGAAAGCAGTCAGGGAGGGAGAGAGTGGTGTGTAGATGCTGGATGATAGCGCCCTCTTGCAGCGATCTGAGGTCCATTGTGGGATATAAATAAATGGAGCATCTTGAGCCAAGACTAAGATTTGAGATGCCCCTTTTACCTTGCAAGAAGAATGGCTGAATATTTGCGGGGCAGCGTATTCTTGGTGCGCGATGTTAATCTCTCTCCATTTCCAAGGTACTTCACTGATATCAAGCATCCAAACGTCATTTAATACCTGTTGGATGAAACAATAAATACTGTTATTTCAAGTGGTCCGTTGATGGAGCATCATATTGAAGTTCTGATAGAATGTGGGTTCGAACCCCAGCCTGGCCATTTTGCTGGCATCCTTGACCTTAACACTTCACCATGTAGGTTTGTCTTTTGGGTGGCTAGAGCAAAAAGCTTAAGCTTGGTTTGAAACAAAAAAACAAAAATTTTTGGTTGAGGACAATTAAACGGTCGGTACACTGGTCCGGTCGGCAAGCGAAACATTTTTTTTGAAGGGAAACTCCTGCAGGGGTTGTCATGGTTTCTGATGGTGCTTTCTTTTCAAAGAGAACCTACCTTTTCATAATTGCCAAGACCCCCAATTATTAAGATATGTCCATCATCCAGAACAACCTGAGAATAAAAACAAAACAAACATTCAATACTTGAAGGGAACAAACAAAAGTAACCAGGCATGGTTTTTTTTTCTGATGGTCTTGACCTATGTATACCATGCCCTATATGTGGCCAATGGTGTTCCCCCTAAATGTTCCCATACTTAAAGGAACATTACAGAATTGGTAAGAAACAAACTTGTAAAATATACTTTTTGACCACAGATTTACATAAAACTTACACGGTCTAACGATGATGATAGTAGAAAACATCCCTTGAAATATTTCTGTCTGAAATGCCATGTTTGATGAGAAATGAATAAACTAATTTTCCGATTGGAGTTTATCGCTCAGTGAGCGTTTTATTCATTTTTTTGAATCTATATGATTTCATGCAAATGTGTAATTGGTTTTTCACTATTTTCTTGTGACCCAGATGGCCGATCGATCTCAAACTTCTACAGGTTTGTCAGTTTATGTATATGGTGGATTACATAAAGTGATTACACTGCCAGCAACTGTTTTGTTAGCAAAAACCAATTCTGTAATGTTCCTTTAAACACACTCTTTTTCTCTTGTACAGAGGTTTCCCCTAAAATCCTCTAAAGAATTCCTGAGATTCCTAGAGCACAATGAAGACACAATAGAAGGGGGAACACTATGGGAAGCGGCAGGTTGTATCCTAAACTTGGGTGCGATCCCTGGCTACACGGCAGTTAACAGTTGTATGGCTTCTGACTGGCACCCTGGAGTGGAACAAAGATATTGACAAAATGGGGGGACTGCCACCATAGGGCTAGATAGCTCAGTTGGTAGAGCGCCGGCACGTTAATCCGGAGGTGGTGGGTTCAGATCTTGTTCTAGTCAACTTTTCTATATTCAACCCCATACTAAAAGCAAATAATTAGTGTCGTTCTTTGCCTTGAACTAAAAAATACCAATCACTTTAGGACTTTGGTTTCAAAAGATCGTTTACGTTTAAATCCAAACCATGGAGCCTCCATGCTATGTCATATCACGTGTCTACACACTTCATCCTGAACAACAACTTGTTCAAGCTCTGCCCATCACAGCGGTCTTCCATGAGACCGGTGGGGCCGAGCGAATACAATGTCGCGGTCCAGCGGATCGTTCTGGTTGTCCACTGGATTGCGGGCACATGGCTATGAGACCGTTCTTTCGTGCCTGGAACGAGCCCGACTTTTGAGACGCTTCCCTTACCTGTACGTGTTTTTCTCTGGCTGGTGGCCTCTTTCCCTCCATCTTCATACAACTCCATGTCATGCTCTGGAGTGACAGCACCCATACACCATCGTACCTAAGAATTCAAAGATTAAAAAAATGAAATCATTGCCGGTTTTGTGGTGTGTCGCTGCCGAGCGGTCAAGTGCACAGAACTCGAGCTCTGCTGTTTCTGATCAGCAGAGTGTTGTGGCACTTGTGTCCTTGAGTAAGATACTTTACCATAGTTGCTTTACCAACATTGTAAAAAAAAAAAATTCTGGTCCAGTATAACTTTTGGGCTACAAGCCTTTGTGGATTCCCCTCCCCCCTAAGTTTCGAGCTTTGTGAAAACTAAAGGACACAAAAAAAAGATTGTTCCAAAAAACAACAGCAAAACAATGGAGGATTTTTATGACCAAAGTAAGGCAAAATAAAAATAAAAACATGTTTAGCGTCCTGCCTTTTTGAAAAAAGGAAGGAGGGTCTTTTTTTTCTTTAAAAATTGCGGTCTGACACATTTTTCAAGACAATCGGCAGGGCTATATTTCAAGATGGTTGCCAGTTTTTTTCTGTGTGTTTTTTCAGTGTATTTTAGAATTTCCACAAAGGAACAAAAAAAAGGAGGTGGCCTTTCAAAAGGAAGCAGGTGGGGACGCTAAACATGTTTTGTTTTTTATTTGGCCTAAATAAAAACCAATTCCTACTTTGCTTGGTTTCCACAACTGCCACCAAATATCACCATCAGGTCATTGACCATGCTTGCCCTGTGGCTGGCCATTGGTGGTGGACAGAGGCTCGTGACGACAGCCCGCCATCTGTTCTTCGGAATATCATAGATGTGAAGGTCATCGGAGATGTGGGGCGGCTGGTGAGGGGGGTTTGGGACCGGGGGCGCCCATCCACCGAAGAGAATGAGGGAGCCGTTGTGGTGGACCATAGACGCTGCTGCTTTGGGGGACGGGTATTCCCCTGGAGGAAAAAAGAAAACAATCATTCTATTATAAGTATTATGAACCATCACACACAGGTAGCACACAGATTTGAGCATTTCTTGTTTTGAGCAGCCATCTTGTCTTTCTCCCATTCAAATCAACGTAACCAAACTGAGGCTAAATGGGTCAAATAGTCTGGTACCTATTTGGTGTGATGAAAGACAATTGCCATCATTGCTCTACAGCACATGAGAGAACTTGACAAAGATGGTGGCAGTGCTGAAACTATAGATCATGTAAAACTTGCTGTGGGATTTTGATGGATTATTTTCCCCTTTTTTTAGGTACCTGGGATGAATTCAGACAGTGAGGTCTTTTAACCAAGAACACACATGATGTATATATTTTACCGGTTGCCATAAGCCTTTTCCACGTCCTTGTACCGACGTCCATCTTCTGCAGGTCACAGTAACAGGTCCCACTAGCCGATCTCACTTCAGAGGGTACAGTGCCCCCAAACATGTACATAGTCCCCTCGACGTAGCACACACTGTGCATGGAACGGCCAATCAGTGAGTTGCTGTGGCACTCATGATATGACCATTTGAGAAGGCCAGATCGGGCGGCGAGGCAGAAGGCTTGTTCTCGCTGTTTTATGACACCTGTCAATCGAAGACAAAAGTACAGGATGGGTACATTGTGTTTATTCATAAAAGTTGTACTAAGAACTGTGTACCGATTTTCCAGAGAAAAATATATCCACCTGGGGCTGTCGGGTCGGCCTAAAGGCCCTGTAAACTATATTTTGGTAAGATCGAAAAACACAAATGTTCACAGATTCACACATAACTTATACATGATTTAAAGTAAGTAATGGTAGAAAGGGTTCCTAAAAATATTTCTGCCTAAAATGCTATCATTTTTTGAGAAATTAGTAAAACAATAGTTTTTATCACGCGCAATACAAACTTGATGTTTGAAAAAACAGAAAACACATAAGGTCTCATTTCACTATTTTCTTGTGACTTCGATGAGCAATAATATGAGCTCAAACTTTCACAGGTTTGTTTAAGTTCATGCATATGTTGAATCACACAAAATGTGGACACTGATTTTGAGCTGTTACCAAAAGTGTACAATACATTTAAATGGTTCTCACTACTTCTGGCTCCAATCCAAAACTGGCGTGTGTGTAGTAATTTCATACCAAAACTCACCCATTACATACTAATACTATAATTCAAAAGTATTTCCTTCTGAGAAAACTTTTAGTCTTTGAAGAACATACGTAAGCCAAGTCCAGTTATTCAACTTTTCTTTCATAAATCGTCAAAGAAAAACTAGCTCAATGCAGTTCCTATCTTATTCTTAGTATCTACTACGGGCCTTTGCCTTCTGGTAATCAATCGTTGGAGCTAGTTTGTGTCAAGTGGGTGTGGCCTTTTAGTTTTAGTGGAATTATAATAATTAATAATAATATAAGTCACATTATGAACAGAATAACAATACATGGATAAGGAACTGTACAAATGCATTTTGAGAAAGATATTTGATTACAGATTAGACCACACCCCAAGCAACTTAACAAGGCAAGGGGAAGCCCCCCTTCTTTTCCCCACTTATAAAACTGGAATATACAATGACAATTGACTTGACCATGACTTGACAATGACATCCACACAATGACAATGACCATGATGACAGTGTAGTAAAAACATGGTAAAGAAACACCAAAGTTTACAGAGAAAAATTGCAGCCGGAATTTGGCTTCCCTTAATTCATCGCGAATTGCCAGACTTTTGGGACTTTTGTTATAGTGTTCACAATCACTCAAGAGTCACAGCATGTATAGACTAGACCAAGGATCACCACCAGTTACTCCTAGAATTATGAGGTTCCATGAACCTCATAGAGGTCCATGTACAAACTACAATACAAAACTTTTTTTCATTTACGTTTCTGCACCTGGAGTTCTCATTTGAAATCGGATCTCGCCAAAATTAGGCTCTACGTGTTCCTTGGAATCTCATTGAGCGTTGCATGGGTCAAGAAAATCCACTCCGCAAATTTAAAATTGTTAAAAAGCAATAAATTCTTCCGGTCATTCCCAGTCCTCTTCAAACAGTGTGAGTGTTATAACAAATATGGCGCTTGCTGCGCTCGCAAAGGTCTACCGAACAAACTGGTACTCTGCGCGCAGCAACGCTGGTCCCGGCAACTGTAGGTTGGTTTTGCACACACATCATGTGACTCCAGCGCCATATTTGTTATAACACTCACACTGTTTGAAGAGGACTGGGAATGACCGGAAGAATTTATTGCTTTTTAACAATTTTAAATTTGCGGAGTGGATTTTCTTGACCCATGCAACGCTCAATGAGATTCCAAGGAACACGTAGAGCCTAATTTTGGCGAGATCCGATTTCAAATGGGAACTCCAGGTGCAGAAACGTAAATGAAAAAAAGTTTTGTATTGTAGTTTGTACATGGACCTCTATGAGGTTCATGGAACCTCATAATTCTAGGAGTAACCACCAGTGACAAACAGTCACCGCGTAATATTTTCAATTCATCAAGATTCAACATGTTCAATGTAATGTGTCATCTCTGGTCATTTATTTGGCATTGTCAATTGACAATGACTTTGCTTACCTCGCATTAATCGATGCCACTTTCTCGACACAAGAGATGCGTTTTTGCAGTCACTGTAAGGTGACAAATACGACATAATTCTCTCTAAAATCTCCTCGGGCAAGTTTTCTACTTGCAAACAGTGACAAGTTTCACCGCGGATGCTCGCCATTTCGTTTTTGCACCGGACTCGATGACGAGCTGGGTACGTCCCCCAACACACACACACAAAATGGAGTGCACAACTGTAAGACTCCTGGATAGTTTGGTGTTTTGATCAGAAAAGCAAATAAAACAGCCGTCTGCTTTTAAAGACGGTAATTATAAACAAATTGGTAAACATTAGTTTCACATGTTGGATGTTTTTATAAAACAAATAATACCAAAGTTATATTAGGCAATTTCTTTTTAATTTTTTTGAATACTGAACTGTTAAATTATTCTAAAAGAAATATACATAACCTGTTTGAAATGTGCGAACCATTTTGAACGAGCCTGTCATGTCAGCGCCCCTTTGCTTTATTTTTTAATAAGATCATACTCACTAACTGTTGTCAGTTTGATCGTAGAGAAAGGACTCACTTTCTCTACGGTTTGATTGAGCTGAGTGCGAGTGCGATGTCTCTAAATACAACATTCCAACCGTACGGCCAACAGATAGACACAAACTGGCCGAAAACACCCAGAGGAAAAGAGTACTTTTCAAGTATTGTGAGGAAGGGGAAAAGAAGAATTTATGGTGAGAATTTATTTAAATTTACAGTAATTCTAGTTTTACTATGATGAGTATGAATTGAGTATTGTATTATTCATTAGTATTTTACTATTTAGTTAGTTAGACTCCAAACTAACTGGGTTACGGACTGGATGGGACTGGGAGGATGTATCTTTGATTGTTGACTGAGCAAGGACACTAACAACAGTAACATTCAGTCATCCTTATCTGTAGGTAGGCTTTGTAATGTTGGTTTAATATTAGGAACAATTTCAATTGTGAATCTTGCTTCTCTTTTTAAGGGTTTCTGGAGAGACCATCGCTTCCGCCAAATTTGATTCCTGATGTGATTTCTTACAAAGTGATTTTGCGTGGAAAGGCTGGAGTTGGAAAGACAAGTACGGTTGCAAAGCTCGTAGGGTTGCCAGTTCCTACGTCACACAGTGAAACACCAGGTTAGTTTAGTTTAAGTCCTCAATATTTTGACGACTTCAATCATTGTTCGTTGCTTTTCTTTAAAACAGGACCACCTACAATTAATTATATCATTCAGGTTGGTTGGATGATATTGTTATTAAAAACAAGGGAATGGGAAAAGTTACTCTTCCAAAAGACGGTGGTACAATGTTTTTGTAACTTTATTGTTTTCTTTCTTTAGGAATTGTATCATCTATAGTATATTGGCCAGCTAAGCTGCTACACTCCGATAAAGTGCTGCTCTTCCGTCTTCAGTTTTGGGATGCAGGGGAAAATGCCATCAAGAAGTTTGACCACATTCTGCCTGTATGTATACTTTAGTCATGTCAGTACCACAAACTACATTTAACCCAAATCATCATTACAGACAACTACATTTGTAAACAAGCAAACAGTTGTGATTTGGGAAGTTTTCTAAAGTTAATTTCTTGATTTTTACAGTATTTCAGAAGTAAATAATTTTTGTGGAGGATTGGTATTGATATAAACTTAATTTTTATAATCAGTGAGGGTTCAGATTGAAAGTAATCAAGTTTTTCTCCAATGACTACCAATTTTGTACCTTTTCCATTATTGTTGTTTCTCTTCCAGGCATGCAAAGCTGGTGCAGACGCAACTCTAAACCTCTTCTCTTTCACGGATCGACAAAGTTTTGAAGATCTAAGAACACAGATGTCGCAGTCGGCTCAATCTGGGGACCGAGTTATACGCATCGTCGTTGGAACCAAGTACGATCTCTACAGCAACAGTGAAATCACGTCACGCGAGCTCCAAGATTTCCAGGATCAGTGGACAGTCCCGATCCTAAAGATTAAGAACGTCAGCAAACCTGCTGGGAATGATCTCCTTTACTCTGTGGACACGATGCAAGAAATCAACGAGGTATCAACAGTCATGAACAGTCTCGTGGATTACATATGGACGCAGAAGAAAATTGCGTCCGGTGAACTGAAACCCGAGGATCTGAGAAGGACAGGTGTAGATGGAGGAAGTGAGGAGCTGCAATCAGATGAAGCGTCGTATGTTTGAGGTTTTGAAAACATTGACTGCCTATCTTTCCTCTCTTGTGGGAGCACTTCTGAATCCTGAATGCCTCGCCATAAAACATCAGATCTCCTAAAATAGCACTTATTGGAGTTTGAATTTGTGAAACTTATCCAGAAGACGATCAGAGCATACTGATCGAAACGTCGAGTTAACCAACGGTTCTTTCAGAACACCCAACTAAATAAGAGACAGTATTACATGGTTGTCACCGCAAACCTTTTCCATATCGTATTTCCACATTGCAAAGTTTCAAATCTACGAAACTTATCGAGGTACAACATTTTTGCAGTGACACCGGACGAAGTAAAAACTCATGAAGTTTAACAGTAAAGAAATGTTTACCTTTGACACTTGAGAGTATGCAAGCATCAAAAAAGGGTAGAAGCTGAATGCTTGTGTGAACAATTAATTGTTGATGGCTGGCGGGGGTGGGGGGAAATGATGGGCTCTGAAGCGGAGGTATAGATAGGTTGCAGTATGACGTCAATCGGCCATCTTTACGGGCAGTTTAGAACAAACAGTCGTGCGTTTCGTGTGAGAACGGCGTGCAACACGCGCGCATTTCACGAAACTCATTGCAGGATTGGTCAGTGAACAACGCGGCTGCGTTAACAAGTTGAGCGTTTGACGCACCTGCAAGCCAAAATGCAATTTGCCGGGAAAGAGTACATCTGCTAAGCACCTCTTTTACCTTTGATTTCATATTCAATAATCAACTCCATGGGCACTTTCATTTCTGGACTGTAACTTGAGTTAGAAGTGACATTTGGACTTGTTAATTGGATATGGGTTTCCCGTTGGAGAACAGAAGTGAGGATTATTTGGGGGGTAAAAAGGTCAAAGGTGTAGGTCAATGTGGTGAGTTAAAGTCAACAGATCAGATGTCAAGGTTTATAGTGCTCAGATGTAGGAACTTGTTTTGGTGATATCTTTGGTTAGCTATAATGTGTTGATGGCTGAAGGCTTCAACAACAATGCTGTTATTTTTCTTCTCATGTGACATGGAATAAAAATTGTAAAAAAATGTACATTTCAATCTTATTGTTGTTTTTTCCATACAGCAAGGTTTTCCTATAGGAAAAAAATAAGGATCTTTGCGAAATTTAGATTTTCAGGGACAGTGAATGACTTGAAGGTCTGTATTTCCAGTGCTCCTTTTCTCCAAATACTCATGTTTTCCCTTTGGGGGAAAAGGGATCTTTGTGAAACCTAGGTTTTCAGGCTCGGAAAACAACCGGAAGCTCAGTAATTCCAGTACGCCGTTTCGAAAACGCCTAGGTTTTTCCTTTGGGAAAAAAAATAAAATAAGGAACTTTGTAGACTTGGCTGCAAGTCTGTGATCCTGGTTTTTCGTCTTCTACCTGATACCTTACAGTAGCGCCTGAATAGCGCCCTCTAGTGGGGCGTTTGGCGTGGCTGATGCAGAGAAATAACCGTAATCTCAGACTTGAAATTAAGTCTACGAAAGCAAACAAGTGATGGCAAGTTGGGTTTCTCGCTTATTTCCATGGTGTGGGATTACATAATACCAATAGTCGGATCCCAATGATACAATGATAACGTGCTTGTCACTGGTGGAGTAGACCGTCGACCGTGGACCTTTCTTGAGGTAAAGTACGAGTAAAAACGTCAAGTAGTGAAAAATAATGTGAATACGAATAAAATAGCAGCCTGGACAAGACGTAGGACAAGGTCGCCTATTTATTACTTAAATGCATGTGATGTAGCATGCAAAGTGATAGTTAAAATGTAATGGCATTACTAATGCTAAACATCTTTTTATGGTAGTGCCAAGTGGTGGTAGTGCCGCTGAATTTGGGTCAGCTCGTACCCCGAAGACCAAGTCAACTCGTACCCAAGTCAATTTTTACCCAAGTCAACTCGTATCAATATATATAAGTTCTATTTTTCGTTCATTTAATGATTTATAAGAATTATCTATCCTTTGTTGTAAAAATTTTACTGTTATTTTTGTGTGTTGCACTCAGTTGCAGGTAATGAACAAGACTAAGCGAATGACGGTTTTTTTTTGAAGAAAATGTTGTTTGAATTAATTTGTATTTTTCTTTTGGAAAAATAATCAGAACTTACGCAAAATGTTTATTTTGGTGGGAAAAAAGGTAATGCAGGAAATGTTGAAATAATTCGAATTTTTCTTAAAAAATTAATGAAGAAGATGTTTGTGTAAAAATACCATGACAGTTCTTTGCTGTTTGTTCTGCAAGGGACTTCTAGTGTATCTTTCTTTATACACTAATTTTGACTTTACATCAGCATTACATTGACAAAAACAAATCTATGACCTGACCTAAAAAAAAAAAGAAGAAAACAAATTTTTCCAGTTGACATTTACAATGTCATGCTGTCTGTGTTTGTGTACAGGTTGAGGTAAAGAGTTCGAACACAAGTCAATAGTCTGATATGGAGAAAGGATGGCCTCAAAAGTACTACAGAATCCGTCTCTCAAAGGCCTTCATCAAAAACTGGCTCTGCTGAGAACCTCAACTCCAACTCCTTAGCGGTTAGACTGCACGTACAGCCGTACCACCACGAGTCATGTACAACGAGAACAACCGCTGGAATCGCACGGAGGTCTTTTCCCACCGATTCAAGAAGCTTCCTTTTGTCAAGTACTTCCAGCCTCCGCTACCGTGGTAGCACGCAGTGGCAAGAAAATGGATCAAACCTGATATGTAGACAGTTTTCCATGACCTCCTCTTCTCCTCAGTCATCGAGGGAGGTTCCGCTGACCTCAACAGTGTACCCGAAGTTGGTACGAGGTACTTATTCGACGATAACCCCGGATGATGTGACCTTCTTCAAGGAACTTCTACCCCAGAGGGTCGTTACAGATGAGGAGGACTTAGTCGCCCACAATACTGACTGGCTAGGGTCGCTGAGAGGTAACACAAAAATGATTGTTGGGCAGAATGGGGACATATTTCGGGGTATTGCTTGTTATTCTACCTATATTTTTTCAAAGGATAAATCTGCGATGGCCCTATACAGCCAAACATCTTTTTTATGAGACTCAAGCACGGAATTTGGAACACACCCAGAGTATGTCATATCATCAAAGATACAATCCCATCACCTTACCCTGCTGTACTATCAGGCTCATGGTAGCAGAGAATCTTGTGTTGCTGTGTGAAGGTGTGTCGTGGCTGAACTTCAAAGGTCATGTATTTATTACTTTTTATTTATACACAGCCAACTGCACAGTTACCGCCAACAACAACAAGAAACAAGAAGACATTCATAAAAAATGTCTGAAGCTTTGCATGATGTGGATCATAAGATAAACTACAGTAGTAAACTCGCGGGTACAACCATGTGTAAAAGTCCCAGAACCCAGAACACGTAGCACCTCACTTTTTATCATTGATGCGACAAGATGAAGCAAATAGAGATGTTTTTATGTACGGTACACTTTCAGGTTCTAGCCAAGTCCTTCTGAAGCCGAAGACCACTCAGGAAGTCTCGAGGATCATGGCCTACTGCAACAGTCGAAACCTGGCCGTCGTACCACAGGGGGGAAACACTGGACTTGTAGGGGGTAGCGTGCCGGTGTTTGATGAGATCATCCTATCAACAGCGCTGATGAACCAGATCATAGATTTTGATTCACTGTCAGGTTGGTTTGACTGCAATGCTTTCCTTACCATGGGTGACAATACTCAACTGCACTCGTACCTTTTCCATACCATAGGTGACTTTAGTCGACTGTACTCGTACCTCCTCTTCCTTACCATAGGTGACTTTAGTCAACTGCACTCATACCCCTCTTCCTTACCATAGGTGCCTTTAGTCGACTGTACTCATACCCCCTCTTCCTTACCATAGGTGACTTTAGTCAACTGCACTCATACCCCCTCTTCCTTACCATAGGTGCCTTTAGTCGACTGTACTCATACCCCCTCTTCCTTACCATAGGTGACTTTAGTCCACTGCACTCATACCCCCTCTTCCTTACCATAGGTGACTTTAGTCAACTGCACTCATACCCCCTCTTCCTTACCATAGGTGACTTTAGTCAACTGCACTCATACCCCCTCTTCCTTACCATAGGTGCCTTTAGTCAACTGCACTCATACCCCCTCTTCCTTACCATAGGTGACTTTAGTCACTGCACTCATACCCCTCTTCCATACCATAGGTGACCTTATTAGTCGACTGCACTCATATCCCTTCTTCCTTACCATGGGTCATTAATTTGTTCGACTGCACTTATACCCCCTCTTCCATTTTGTTGCCCAAGCTTTAAACACAAAAAGCACTCAAGCCTGAACACAACTGTCACTTTTTATAGAGCTGTAGTTTTGTCCATGTTCACCCTCTGTACCCAAGCTTATAATGATTGGAAAGAGAAAGATCAGATCTTCCCATGGTTGGTAAAATAAAAAACGGGTTGCTATTATGCAATCCTCTCAAAAATGGAGTGGATGAAATGTCAAACACAATTCAACCTGTAAACTGCCGATAGCCAGAGATCACTCCTGCAAGTTCATGACACAACCTGAGAAGCGCAGCAGAGGGATCACCTTTTGTTTTTACTAACATGTGGCGTCAAATTTGATGAAACTCTGAGAACACGGTTAGTTGCCTGGTGTGTTTATCAAAAACTTGAGGATGGAAATGAGTTGACTCTTCCAGAGACAATTTATAAACTTTGAGACCTTTCCCTTTTGTTTCATTTTAGGAACACTTGTGTGTCAAGCAGGCTGCATCCTGGAAAAGTTGGACATGTATCTAGCGGACCATGATTACACGATGCCCTTAGACCTTGGTGCCAAAGGAAGTTGTCATATAGGTGGGAATGTGTCCACCAATGCTGGTGGGCTCAGGCTTCTACGCTACGGAAGTTTACGAGGAACGGTACTAGGAATTGAAGCGGTGAGGTTCAGGAATGTGTCTTTTCATGCATAATGCTGTAGTTATTTCAAATTCTGAAGGTTTACGTTATAAACCTCATTTCCCAGGCCAACTTGCCCACAAGTGACCTCAACCCTCCACTATCCTCCACTCTTATGTCACTTCACACCAACATGTTGGATAAGGTCGGTTTGCCTGGCCCAGTGATTAAAGCAATTTATTGGCTCAGGACTAAAATGTCGTTAGTGTAGTTTGCGTGGATTTCATAAAATTGGTTTTGCATATTTTGGAGCTCTTGGAAAATGGAGTTTATCGATCAAGAGTGGTCTCCAAAGTAATTGTTTGGCAAAAAAACACAATAACTTTCAAAATATTTATTTGCACACGTTCATTAATGCTGTGTAATTTTGTTCTTTAGAGAACTTGTCTTGCTATTTGTTCTACTACCGTGGAGTAGATTTTCGGAATTCGGGAGACTTCTCAGTTCTGAAAAGAACTGTCCTGCTTATTAACTGCTACCTGAAAATATGTCATAACACGTTTCTGTATTAACAGCTTTGTGGACAAATTGATTGCAGGTGCTGGCAGATGGACGGATTATTGACTGCTTGTCGAGCTTACGTAAAGACAACACAGGGTATGATCTTAAACAGATGTTCATTGGGTCTGAAGGGACCCTCGGTATTGTCACCGGAGTGTCCATTCTGTGTCCACCACGCCCACAATCCGTCAATCTGGCTTTCTTCGGTAAGTAAACAAAATTCTGTATCATGCTAAGTTTAGTTATAGACTGTGCAAGTCTAGCGAATATTCAAACTTCCGGGACCGTAGTTGGTCCCAGCCATCTTCAAATACTTTAGTTCAACATAGTTTATGGCTATACAAGTTTTATCATATTGTTGGGAAAAAGATCTCAGATTTTATCCCCCAAAATTGAATCTGAGAAATGTTTCTGTCAGAAACGTTTCTCAGATCGTGTATTCCTATTAAGGATTATTCTTTATGCGTGGACATATTCGCTGCGGATTTTGGCATATTTCAAAAACGTGACCACCTTTTAAAGTGAAATTTTCACAGGTTAGTTTTATTGTATACATCTACATTTAAATAGGATTAAAACAATCAACATGTCTCAAAAACCAAAGGTATACTTTGCCTTTAGGAACTTATCAAGTTTGTTTTTCAATGACTACCAATCCTATATGATTAATGTAATTGTTCATGACAAATGTTTTTACACCTAAAAGGTTGTGACAGTTTTGAGAAAGTACTGGATACGTATAAGGAAAGCAAAGCCACTTGGTGGAGATCTTGTCTGCATTTGAGTGTATGGATAAAGAGTCTATGATGGTAAGATAAAATTCAACACTGTGACCCGCATTAATACACTGGTTTTCTGAATTTTCTTAGTTCCAGGTTTCTAGTTTTCTTGAATTGATATGGTTGACAGTCGTTCAAAGGCACACAGTACAGTCATAGAACCGTATTTGTGAAAGCTGTGATCAGCATAAAGCGAGTCACATTGGACTGGCCATATTGATGACTAACATGGTCAATGTCTCGTCAAGGGCGTCATTTCACAATAACACTAAGATTCATCTTTGTCAATATCGCCATAGCGGTTTGTATTGTTATGTCACACTTTGATTGGCAATTAAGATTGATTACACATCTGAAGAACAATCTTAGCTCTTTGTAAAATCTGGCCAAAAGAGCTCTTAGGGACCAATGAAAAATCGTTGTGCTTCATTTAGGCACTCTAAACTATGCTGAAACTATAATCTGTTGGGTTCTATGTATTTCTGCTTTGAACGTGGAGAACAACGCCAGTTGAAGATCATCTTTTGATCTTTTGAACACCCTGCAAGAAAGTATCAGTCTAAGAGCTAACTTCCCCCCAATCCCCTCCACCAAACAAAATGCCTTGTTGTGTCTCCGAACCTAGCCCCCACCCACATTACCTTCTTGGCCTACAACTCTTGATCAAGGCCCCCATCTACTTTCTAATAACAATTCCAAGTGTCTGATCATATTTTGTACTTCTATATTTGTAATTATAAACCACACACACAGATCCTTGTCATTTGTTTGGTGGAACCATGCACCTTTCAAATCCCACACGATAACCGATCTTGTTTACAGTAATATGGATTATTTAATTCATTCTCTTCCACAGTACGTCACTAAGTACTTGAAGTTGAAGAACCCCCTGGGCCGGGAGTATCCGTTTTACATTCTGATCGAAACCTCAGGATCCAACGCCACCCATGACGAAGAAAAGTTGAACAACTTCCTGCAGCACATCATGGAAACTGAGCTGGTGTCGGACGGAACAGTGGCAACGGACTCCAGCAAAATCAAGGTAAAACAACAGTTTCTTGTTTTCAGTTCCTCCAAAAGTTTAAATATCTCTTGAGTCACTAAGCAGTTTGGTCTGTGGTTCTGGGTTGTTTAGGTTGAGTTTGATTGTTGTGTTGAAATGGCGCAGCAACAAACAGCGTTGAGCTTCACTCTGACCGTTCAATATCATCCACTGTGGTGTTTATGATATGATAAGGATTAAACTATTGCTGCAACGTCGACTGCAATGATGGTGTATCACATTGTGAATTCATCTACACAGTACACAGTCAACCCTCCTACTGTCTGACCTTTCAATTCATCCACTGTGGTTTTCAATGATGGCTGCACTATGCCAGCCTACAATATGGTATCACATGGTAAATTCATCCACACAGTACACAGTCAACCCTCTACTGTCTGACCTTTCAATGTCATCCACTGGTTTTCAATGATGGCTGCACTATGCCAGCCTACAATATGGTATCACATAGTGAAATTCATCTACACAGTACAAAGTCAACCCTCCTACTGTCTGACCATTCAATCCCATCCACTGTGGTTTTTAATGATGATGCCATCCATGAAACCAAGGAACCTCTCTAAGAAAAAAAAAAAAAAATGCAACTGCAACCCTGCAGGCATCTGTGAAGAGGAATATAGAAGACAAATTCAATTTTTGATGTGGGAGGAAAATCCCAACTAAGGGAAACCATGTCATATTTAAAAATCACATTTCTCTTGCTTTACCCAAGCAAGAGAACTAAGATCAGGGCCCATATTCAGAGAGCTACCTAAGCATAAAGAGTAAGCCAAGCACATCATGCTTACTACCAGAATAAGACTACCAGCAAAAACAAAATGTTCCATCTGTGACTGGTATCCTGCCCATTTCTGCTTTAAAGCAGGACATTGTTAGGCAATATTTTGTGCTTAAGCAGCTCTATGATATTGGGTCCAGACTAAAGAATCAAATATTTCATTTTTAAAAGAGTAGTTTACTTCCGGACAATTGGTACCAGTAGCTGCTCGATACCAATTTAGTCCCTAGCTCAATTAAAAACTGACAATAATTTTGTCCTTTAATTAGGAAAAACCATTCAAAGGTTAACAAATAAATATCTACTTATTGTAGATGATATGGTACATGCGAGAGGGCGTTAACGAAGCTATCCAACGAACCAAGGTTCAGTACAAATACGACCTCACGCTGCCCCACAAGGCGTATTATGACGTCATCCGTGAAGTTCGCTCCCACCTCCGGGATAACCACCCAGACTTACCCATTTGTGACGTAATCGGCTACGGCCACGTGGGTGACGGGAACCTACACATGAACGTTATAGTCGACGAGTATTCGAGCGAGGTCAAACGGGCCCTCGAGCCGTTTGTGTTCGCTTT
This sequence comes from Pycnopodia helianthoides, assembly GCA_032158295.1. Lineage (NCBI taxonomy): Eukaryota > Metazoa > Echinodermata > Asteroidea > Forcipulatida > Asteriidae > Pycnopodia > Pycnopodia helianthoides. The sequence continues at coordinate 13,196,386 of CM063260.1, forward strand.
GACGTCGGAGAAGAAGGGAAGTATTAGCGCCGAGCATGGGCTCGGCTTCAACAAGAGGAAGTTCATAGGGTACAGCAAGTCGGACGAAGCTGTTCGGGTCATGCAAGACATGAAGCGGCTGTTTGATCCGAAAGGGATTTTGAATCCGTATAAAACGATCCCGTCTCCGGAAGGTCGGAACTGACGGTGGTCATCATGAGTTTGCCATACTTTAGGTCATGTCCCCTGTATTGAGAGGGCTTTGTAGGCATGCATCGCTCGGTATGGTAACCAGACTGTTTGTGGCTGTCTGTGTAGGGGCAAAGATCGCTTTTTTTTTCATTTTGGTGAATGAAAAGAATGAGCGATATCCAAAATATTAATCTTGATGTCAAGAATGAAGTGATGTTTTAAGATTTAGGGTTCTTTTCAGTGATGCATGCAGCGTGTAAAAGGTGTAAGCTACGGGAAGTTTTCTATTTTCAAATCAGTTGTGAAAAAGACAAAATGGCTGACACATTTGTTAAATTGGCTGAACAGCATTGGTTGCTTCTGTTTTATAGTAGAGCCAATGGCTTCATTATACACAAGGTGCAAAATAGTTTCAAATTTTTGTTCAGGGTTAAAATCCAATTGTTCAAACTTTTCTAATGAGCTTTTCGATACTTATTTTTTCTTTTTAAATTAAGTTATTTTAAAATAGCAAATCAAGACAAAACATCAAAACTAATTTATATATCACCGATCATCGAGGCCCGTACTCTTCAGGGTTTTTATTTTCTACAAGAAAACAAAACAATTAAAGAATAAATGAAAGTTGGCATAGAGATTGTTATTAAATTAATTTTACAGTTTATGTAAATGAAGGTGTACAACTCGTATTTTTTGTAACAAAGAAGAAAATAAATATTCAATTGACAAGATCATTTTTTTGATTCCACCCCAAAAATTAAGCTGTCTTTTTTTATTGATTTATGTCATATACGTATCACCAACGAGAAAGGATTGCAAATTGCTTGCGCTGTACCTGTAACTTGGGATTCTAGTGGATAAAAGAAAAGAAAACAAAACCCAAACAAACCCCAAAACTTAAGCATAAACAAGAGTAAAATCATTTTAACAAGACAGAAAATAACCGAAACATTTCACTTTTCTTATCAGAGTTTTACTTTAATAAAAAAAGAACGACAGTTTCCCTACAGTCACAATAATTGTTGGAGCAGATTCTAGCTTGATTGTCAGGTTTGAGCGCTTGATGGATAAGTTCTTATGTCGGCACTGTTACGCGTAATTTGCAAAGGTGTGACATTACCGATTTCCTGCCTAATCAACCACTTGCACTGTCGTCACACGCGGCGAGGCATATCACGCGGCGCTACTGTCTTCCCCGCCTTGATCATCAAGCCGCCATCTTAGAGGTAATCCGATGATGAAACAATGGAAATGCACAGTTTGTAAGCGCAGCGCACAAGATTGGCCAATGAACATCTTCCTTTTGACCTCTAGGCAAGGGTGCCCTACTCAAATGATGTCATGTACATAAAGGTATATTGCATGTAAAGATATGGTGTGCGCCTATTTCGCGCCTGCTTTGCCAAAAACTGCGCACTGCAAACTGCACACAAAAGAAAATGGGAGACCGACTCCCAAATTGGCGCAACCAAGAGTTATCGTTGATAATGACGTCATGTGAATAAGCCATGTGCGAGTTTGATTTGAATAATGTCTGGTACAATGACTTGCTTACTCACAATTACCGTCTAAATTTAAAGTCCTCAGACTATAGAAACAGTTTTGTCAGATGGTTCGGGCAAGATTTTGTATTGCAACCTCCAGATGAGAAAACCCTGGTACCATTGTGCCGTACACATCCATTCAGAATTGTGTATGGGTGTTCGCCGTCTCTTACGTAACCATGCAAAAGCTTGCCCCTAATCATGTGGCATAGAAACTGTCCCATTAGCCTGAGGAATTCAAATGTAAGTGGTACAGACATTATTTTAAGTCTAATTCGCAAATGGCTTGTTGAGTCAAAGAGCCCCATGAGCTGTGTCTACATTTAGAATTGGCTGTGGCTAGACTTATCGAGCCATAGCCTTATCCTAAATCATCTATAGCCATGCTTCAGTTTGGTCACACGGAGCTGCATGCAAACAGAAACAAAATGGCGGCACTTTTAAAATACTCGATACTATAGGTATCTGTAGAAGTACATACTGCGGGCCTTGCACATTGTTTGCTTCATCAATTTAACCGATATGGTGCCTCCGTTTTAATCTATTTTAAGGATTAAATATTTTACGTAATACGAGCTAAACAGATTAATGTTACGTAATATATAGAATTATAATTTATTTAATACTGACAGTGATGTGATGATGTTTATGGCTAGCCAAAATAAATATAGCCTTATCAAGAAAAAGTAAGCTACATATTCTTTAGGGAACGGGTGCTACATGTATAATATTTGATTACAAGCAATAATAAGATTTAAATTATAGTTATCGTTTAATATGTACAGTTTTTTTAATGAATATTTACATTGAATCTCTCTGCTGCCGCTTCCCAGGTTGTATCGCAAACGTGGGTGTGATCCCTGGCTACACGGCATTTACAGGTTGGATGGCTTCTAAATGGCACCCCGAACAAAGATATTGACAAAATAGGGAGACCGCCAATATTTTAGGGCTAGATAGCTCAGTTGGCAGGATCCGGAGGTCGCGGGTACAAGTCCCGATCTTAGTCAATTTTGTTTTCAACTGAAAATTACTAAAACTTGCCAATTTAGTTTCCCTTGTGGTTTATTGCTTAATTTTTCAGACTTAAATACATATGTTGAAATTACTCCTCAAAGAAAACTATTTTGAGAGACACAATCATTGATAACTATTCCAAAATATGTCTGACAGGTCAATACATTTTGTTGTGTTTTCTTCTTCATAACCCCGTCCCAAACTGCTCCCATGTGTCCGAAATGTGAAACCCCTTCTTTGTAAACTGGAAAATTACCACTACAATTAAAACCAGTGAACGCTGCGGACAGCAGCATTCCAGTGCAACTCTTCGTTGCATATTTTCCTTCGCACATCCCACCTTTAGTCTTTGTGACATTATTGTCATTGGTAGATTTAGCACAGTTTACCGGACGTATATATCACATTTTTATTGATATTGTTTTGATCTCCATTACTAACATCGTACATGGTGATGTACACAGCAGACACTGAAGTTGATCTAGCACAGCGTTCTGCTCGAATCGAATCTCTGTAATAAACGAGGGCGAAAGGAACACACGGTTTGGGTGCGAGTCTGTAGAGCGCCCTCATCTGTCCAGATGAATTTACAGATTGATGAAGCCGTCGAAACCGCTGGAGATTGTACCGGTACAACTCTGGCATTCGCATTCTTGCACCAACTCCACTAATTTGTCCACCTTTTGGGAAACGCCGTCTATGACGCAATCCAGCGGCATCTGGGGAATTTAAAAGAGGTGGATTTAAATGACAACATTCTTTCCAGTCCGTACCAGACGCAGTGGGTGAACTTATCGGTTATTGTATTAGGCTACACTGTGCCAGGGTCTGGGCATAGAGGGAAGCTTGAGACCGGTGTGCCAGGAGATTCTGTTCCCCCCATACGACGGCGAACTGTGTACAAAATTCGTCTGATAGCGCCCTCTTTTGAATCGACCCCCTTCAGCCCATGTTAACTTCCCCAAATAGCGTGGAACGCACTCCTTTTTTTTTTTTTTTTTTTTTTTTTTGGAGTCTGGGTTCATTCCTGCATTTGCGGTTAAGACGAGAGGTAGACTGTTAGGGAACAGTTGTGTTTCGTTTAGTTCGTTAAGTTCAGTCAAATTTAGTTGTTTTATGTTGTGACTTATGGGGGACTAAGTTATCAAATTAAAGATTATACTGTGGCAATAGTATGGCGTACGGGCCATGAATCGGTGAGTTGAAAACGTAGAAACTGTTGGTACATTAATTCGGAAGAGGAATTTAACGACAAATTACCAGAGAACAGGCGTACTCAATGAATTTGCAATAATTATTTGGTTTCAAGAAAATTGAGCGTGGAATGTTTTTTTCTTCTCTTTCTTTCTGCCATTCATAAGTCATAATAGGAAGGTTAAATTCTGCGTGGGAATGGGTGAGCTAGTCTTTGGAGTAATTTTAGCAACTCAAATGTAACATTAATGCCGTATTTTGTTTTGTCAGGATCCGTTTTATTGCTTAAAATATGGCCTTTTGGTACTGAAAAAAATACTTTGTGTGCCGTGGAAAAGAGCGTTGAGCCTTATACGACCTTCTTCCGGGCACACGACGAATTATCTGTTTGGGTGTAATGCAATGCATCTCTCGTCCAAAAGATTCTTGATTTGGCGGTTCGCATGAGAAGATCGATTAATTCGCTGAACTGGTTGCAGTTGAGGATTCGATTAATTGGTATATAATGTTGTTTCTCTTTATTCGTATGTTTTGAAGACGGCACCGATTATCTGGTAGCCTTAACGATTGGGTTTATATGTTTGACTAATGTGGAGATTGCTCGTTAAGTTTCAGAAGATATAACACTTGGTCAGACCTGCTTATTGAAGTGTTCCAAGGTTGTCCTTAAAACTCTCCCTGATTACACATGCATGTCCAATCACCACGTTGAAACACTTTTGGGGCTTCAAATACTTAACTAAAAGTACAACCATTGGAAAAACTGTTAACGTGAGGGATGCAAAGTGTCACCCTTCATTGTTATGAAAGTGTTATTTGCGGTGACACCATGTAAATTAAATCTCTAAGTGGTGGCTATAAGAAAAGAGCTGTTTGTTACGCGACGTTTCGACCAGTATACTCTGACTGTCTTCATGTGAATGAACAAGAAGGCTGTATTGTGTTTCGCGTCAATTGCAAATATTGTACTTTGTGCTGAAATGCATATTACAGAGTAATTACACAGTAGTCTCTTCTGTTCCTTTGTTTTTCGTTTATTTATTTATTATTATTTTGCTTTAAATAGTTTTAATTGATCAGGATAAGAGGTTGTTTGTCCATTACCTTCTGCCATGTGGCTCTGGAAGGTTTGCAACAACTGCAGTAATGAAGCTGTGAATTTGGCTCGACTGGCATCGTGCGGGGCACACTGTAGCTATAACACTGACCTAGACACACCTGAAACACAGTCATGAGTTGAAATAATACATTAATGCTAAACAATTGTACGAGATGTTGAGATACGAGATGTTTTTGGTTTTTTTTGCGAGAGCGTACGGACAAGCCGTATAAATATGAATTTAGTTTCACTATCACGTTAATTTGGATATCGCATACAGGGTCGAGTGTCGCTCCAGTCAATTTTTGTTTGTTCAACCCCAAAATAATATTTAGTTAAATTTAATCACATTTATTAATCGTTATGACTTTTTGCATTAGCCATGTAGAATTGGTTTGTTTACTTTGTGTATAAATCTTCAAAAAGATAGAGATATAGAGATAGAGAAGAAAAACCAAAAAATGGCACAATATCTTTTATCTTAGAAACAATAAGTAAATTGGGAACCTTGTTAGAAATTTTCTTGGACGTGCACCCATCATGGCTGATTACTTGCTGTATGCCCTGAGCCTCACACCAAGCCGACTTGTCCGGGAACAGGGGCAACCTGTCCACGGGTTGCCCCCCGGCGGTGTGGCCGCCCCTACCACCGGGTCGGGCCCACGCTGTAGTTGAAAGTGCCAAGACCGCTATCCAAACTGCTGTGGTCAGCACATGTGTGAGGGCGCTGTTCGATGCCATGGTGTATTTCAAAAATGTGTACCTGGTGAGGGAATAATTGTTTGTTTTTAGAGATAAAGTTCGAATTATTATACGAGAGAAATATTGCCGTATCAAACAGTCAAAGTCGCCCCAAAACAATTACCATTGGCAAAATTTAAGGTGTGGAAAGTTATCATTATATGATTAATCATTATATGATTTTGCCGTTAACTTGAGTGTTACAGCTCGAATTGCCACCAAGAAATACGACTTTTTAGTAATTTTCTCCCGCGTCTGCCATTTTGAATCACATAAAGTGCGGCAAGCTATTTTACCAAATTCGACGTTTGTCACCGATTCGTTTCAATTGCCGCACTCTTGCCCTGCGAAAACCATTTGAGTTCAAAGCGGCAAAAGGTGCGACGTTTAGCGCATGCCTTATGTTCAGTAGCTGAAAACCATACCGTGAGACAAGCCGTATAACTACCTCTAATTTGTCACGGGTGGGCTTGGGTGTGACGGTCCGGTAAACCTCATCGCCCGATGTTTCCCCCACATTAAACCCGCAAAAGCAAAAATATTTGCGGCAGCAGTGAATCAGTATACACCGTAGGCTTGCCTCGAGGCGTTACATTCAACAATTTGTTTTCAATTCAAGTGTTATTTTAAGCGACGGTGTATAATTTGTTTAAATTGTAAGCATGTTAATTTCAAGCACCAACCGATATTAGCGCCACCTGTCCGTGTGAAGGTGTTCGGCAAGAGCAATTTCATTCCCATTGCGTTAATTTCAAACCTACATGAATGTGTATGGATACATTGATTTTATGATTTGTTATTTTTATTTTGAGAAAGATACAGGGCTGCAAGTTGGTACCGGTTCGTAAAATAAGCCATTTGGTAGTTAGATTTGAACAAAGTCTGGTACAATGACTTGCTTAGTCACAAGTTACCGCTTAAATTTGAATTCCTCAGACTATAGAGACAGCTGCCATGTCAGATGGTTCGGGGCAAGCATATATAAACCTCCAGATGAGCAAACCCTTGTACCATTGTGCCATACACATCCATTCAGAATTGTGTATGGGTGTTCACTGTCCCTTATGTAACTACGCAAAAGCTTGCCCGAACCATGTGACATAAGAGCTGTCTCTATAGTCTGAGGAGTTCAAAGTTAAGCGGTAACTTGTGACTAAACAAGTCATTGTACCAGACATTATTCAAATCTAACTCGCAAATGGCTTATTCACAGAACTGTATTTAATTTTGGGTTGAACAAAGACAAATTGACTAGAGCGGGATTTGAACCAACGACCTCCGGATTAACGTGCAGGCGCTCTACCAACTGTGAGCTATCTATAGGGGAGACCACCAACATAAGGCTAGATAGCTCAGTTGGTGGATCGCCGGCACGTTAATCAGGAGTTCGTTGGTTCAAATCCCGATCTAGCATTTTGTCTTTGTTCAACCCAAAAGTCTTGAAAATCTACCCAGTCTTTTTCCCTTGTGGTTTATTACTAGAACTAGATTTACGTAAATGACAAGCTCGTGTAAAGTACAGTCACTTCATGAGGGGCTTACCAGTCAACAACAACAAGTAGAGAAGAAGCAAATAACTTGAGAAAAATGTATTTACAAATTTCACCAGTGTTTGTACCGCAACTCTTATAATGACAACTAAATAAGCGTGTTGAGTCACATCTATCATGCGTCCCAACGCACTTGACCCCCGGGGTCAACTTAACTTGTACAAGTCTAGACGGAACTATTGCCCCAGGCGCGTTTTTACATCTGTTACACTTTGTAAAGTACCGAAGGAGGAAGGTGCATGCACACACACGTTAAGGGTAAACATGTATAAACAGCGTTGCTTCTTGAGCTGTAATATTTTAAGGTATGTTTAATTTTGTTCATAGGTTTTGTGAATGTGCGTTCGTGCTTAGCATTCAAAATAGGCCCCAGTGGTTCGGAAGTCCTTCAAATGAGCATTTTTTGTCGATGTCTGTCAGCATTCCCGTGTGTATTTTGTAAGCGGCCGCTGTTTTGTAATAAAAACACACGAAGAAATAAGAAAAAGAAACAAGAAAGTATCGTCGGTCACATATTTTCACAAGATTAACTGACTTTCGCTAATTTGTTCTTCGCCAAATTGTTATGTTCTAAATGGTTATAATCTCAACATCCACAGCCCGAGTATAAGCAACCCTTTGTCAAAAAAAGAAATTTACTTGTACCCAGATGAAAAATATGATCGAACGACTTAAAAAATAACAAACACAAGTCCAGGCTTTTCATGTTATGTTTTTGATTGTTCATGTTATTACCATTGTTAAATGTTTAATAAAGAGTTTGTTTTTCTTGACATTCATGTTGTAGTCGCCAAGTCTCAGTATTTTAGGATTTGTCCATTTATAACAGCCCCAGATACCTTTACATAACACTTTGCTAGTATTCAACCCAAGCATTGTGTAAACTATTACCTGTTTTAAAGGTAGACAGCTTACATTGTAAAGAGGTAAAGTCTTTACTTCGAAATTAAGTAATATTTTACATGAGTGGGTTTACCTAACAATTCAGTAAATGAAACTACCCAATATTGAAGTAAAGTTTTACACAACTATTTAGCAAGATTTAACCCAACGCTTGTTGGGTAAACTTTTACCTAATACTTATGAGGTTCACCTGCTACATCTAAAACAGGGTAATATTTTACACAAGCTGTGTAATCTTTTCTCTGTGTGTAATAAATAAAAACAATTCGTCTGTAGCAAAACAGAGATATTTGTGTAAAGCTTACACACCGCGATAGTTCGCAGTTACTTTGATCTAACCACAACTCTCTCAATTGTTTGAAACTAAAAAGAGAGATTTTGCATAATCAAAGTCATAATTTTTTTTCAGCAGCCAGCTAGACTAGCTAATTGTTTCAGCTTTTTCACTGGAGAATATCTGTAAATGGATGGGACGTACAGGCCTAAATTATACAAAATATCCCTTTTTTTGTTAACATGAAAAGACTATTCCCCAAACAACCTGTGAAAATTCCATCAAATTCGGTGGTCCTACTTCGGTGAAAACAGAGAAAAAATGGTGAATGTTTTGTCAAGGATTTTGCACACGTTCCGTAGTGGTCATGTTTCCATTGCGGTAAATGGAAACTGCCGGGTCTTCAACTTGATGCTCATTTTTCTTGACGTTGTTTGTTCCGTATTGAATTTGGTTTCTCATCGGTAACCGATGCTCTATGATAGCTAGACGAAACGTGGCCCAGGATCAGTAGCTGCTCCTGCCTCGGACAATAAATATCACAGCGGGAAGATAAATCTTGGTGAATGCGTTTCTAACCTCTGTTTAAACCTCCTCGACTCATCAACTAGCCGAGATATTATTGCAGATGAAGAAGAGTTGCAACGAATTGCGCAGATCGTAAAATGTCGTGATCGTAAATGTCGTTGATCGTAAATCATGATAGGATTTGTTCATACAATACAAATGGCTGACTATTTATGACGTATTAAAGGGGAGTATGTCACAATTGTAAACCCAAGCTCTGCTTTTGCTCACGTCATAATGAAACTAGAAAAAAAAGAAGTGATTTTAGTACCTGGAATGTACTGTCATCAGATGATGCAACCACCTTGTTTTTTGTTGTTATTGTTGTTGATGTTGTTTTTCGACATGCAAATTAATGTAAACAAATCGAGCAAAGAAGCGCGAATAAGTCTGGGCACCGTGTAATCGCACCATTCCGAAAGACTGAGAGACTTTGCACTTGGTGGCAGCAGATGTACCGAGGAACTTTCCGTTGATTACGTAGCCGATGAGCTTACCTATATATCTGAAAATAATGCCTGGTATTCTGGGTCAGAATTAACCCGGATTCCGGGTCCCAGACCCATTGCTGGGTCAGGCTGACCCAGAAAGTGGTTAAAATGGGATGTTAACTCAGGTTCTGCGTAATTTTTTACCATTTTCTGGGCCATTTTGACACAGATTCCGGGTCATATTGTCCCAGAAATGGTCAGGCCACACGGGACCCGGTTCAATTCTGAACTGGAATTTTTTAGAGTGTGCTGCCATCACCGTCCGAAAAAAAATCCCATTTACCCTCTTGAAGCAAGAGTTGTTCGCACCATTGATTTTGCCCTCTAGCGACGAACAGCAAGTATCTTTTCAGGCAAGTCCGAGATTGGTCGAGGAGCAACGCAATAGCACCTTTAAGGTGGTTTTCCTTACGTTGGAAAACCATTAACATTGGGGTGTGGCAAAAACGTGTAATAATTCTTCAGAAATTGCCATAATTAGGTGTTAAACACAATAGTTATATTTCACAAGTGTTTGATGTGGTCGTACTTTTTTTGTTCAGAGCCTTTTTACCGCTTCCTAAGAAGCCTTAAATCAGTCATTATCGTCGTATTTATGACATGCTGTCTGTGGTCAGGGCAAACGCTTGACAGTCGATCTTAAATCTCCCAACAGTGTTCCCACCTTTTTCGGGGTAGTTAGCTGCACCTTGAAAAAACATCACGTACGTCATAAAATAATAGCCCCTCACAAGTGCGCTCGTTGTTTCCAGATCTTGGCAAGTGGTATTTGGTGCGGGCATTTACAAACAAAGTGTGGACCCGAGAACAAAAGGATGTCGAGCCTTTGCAATCGGGCTGTTCTTGAGACACTCTGTGGACTTGTCCACACACTTTTATTCTCACACTGCTTTTTTATTTTTTTATTTTTTAAGAAAGTCATCATTGGTCATTAACACAAAATCACAAATCGCCCTCAATTTGTGTATTTTGTTTGCGTAGACAACCTCACTGTCTTCCTGAACACGAAATAGCTCAATTTCTTTTCTTTGATATTGAATTGTTTTCGTTTGTGTGGTTGTTCGACTCAAAATGCTGTGGCATATTTTAAAGAGGGCCTTCAAAGTCAAATTGAGTTTTGTGATGCACTCATTTTCCATAGCTAAGTCTCATGAAGAAAGTGTGGGGAAAATACAAGTCTCTAACCTCATGTTAAAATGGTGTAAAATATCATTATTAATGATACTCGTTCAGAGCGAAACGTATACTATGAACCATGTGACCTGTGACGTCACAGGTTTACAGACAGCCCAACTGGACTTCCTGCATGCAGGCATGATTAGTGCACAGCCCAATGGAAAAAACGTTAACCTGAAATGTTGAAAGAGATCGCTCTGTTTGCATTTTGTCGGCTTTCAAATTCTGGGCGCATCTCAAAACTTGTTTACTTTTTCTAACTCTTGAATTTATGTGGGAATTATGACACAAAATGTAAAATTTCCCATTAGACCAGTGTAGTATCTTGCCTGTCAGAAAGGTAATGTAATGTACGAGGTCCTCCAAAGGTTACATGGTCTTTACTTTTAGAAAATAATTTCTCGTCACTAGAAGGATTGGAATGAATGAACTCTTCTAAAAAAAAAAAGTTACCATTCGTTTGGGGAAAACTGGAAGATTGGAGTGAATTTACTCATTCAAATGCCAATGGAAAATACAATTTCCCTCGAAATGCTGGATGGAAGACTCAAATTGGCTAGCTCGTTGAAAAAAAACACTTTGCTGCACTATCCCTATCCCATCAGGAATTGGAATAAGAGAGTACAGTTCACAAACCTTTTCCTTACGTTTATGTCAAACTCTAAAACTATAAAAAGCAAATTGTAAGACCATCAAAACGTCATAATTATCGTTGCCTCAGTAGTGTTCTGTCTTCTCCACGTCAACCATGACGACATAGTTCCATTCAATCAGGTCCCTGGTATTCCGTGGTTATTGGGAGGGTTGGTTGGCAAGAAATGGTTCGTGGCGATACGTTTGGCTGGGAACGAGTATTTCATGAGTTCTTTAGAAACGCACAGTCGGTGTCAAAAAACTATAATATATTTGTGGCATTGTCAAAACCAAACAAACAAACAATAAAATAAAGACAAAATAAAAAAGCCTTATAATAGCAATACCATTTTCGTGTGTTTTTAATTATGTAAGTCTGCCTGCTATTAGGCCTATGTTGTATAGGACATGCTGTCCCCCGAGAGCTGCTAAGCACAGACAAAAAGTTGCTGAGCACAAAACTTTCTTGCTCACCAGAATAAGGTTACCAGCCAAAATTCCCCCCCCCCCCAGTCACACGTGTCGTATTTGACTTGTCCCCAGTCAATTACGATGCACTCATTTTTGCTCGGCAGAAAATTGCAGAGCAAAATTTTATTATGAAGCATTTATGAAATGGGGTCCTGGTCTTTACTTTGTCTGTAATCATGACTAACAGCAGTATAACCATGGAGGGCCTTCCTCCATGGTATAACCGGGGGAGTGGGGGAAGCCCCCTGTCCTCTCACCCCCCCCCCCATCCCCACTATGAGATCGAAAACATGCTCAAATGAATGGTTCGATATTAAAGGCCACATTTCTGTCCTTTTCCCGCTCGCCCCCTCCCACTCCCAAAATGTAGTTACGCTATACTGATCAATGGTAAACACAATGATGATACTTTCAAAGATGGCTTCCTTTCTGCGTGTAAACAACAAATAAAAAATACCACCAACCTTTACCGTTGTGCTAAACGTGTTCCGCACTACTCTAAAAAACCTCCTTCCCACCTCAACCAGAACGTCCGAATTCCAACTCAGAAAGTCTCTTACTTCTCCACCTCCAGCTTCCCAGCTCGGATTTATTCCACCTGGGAAAAGCCAAAAAGGTGCGTATATTATTGCCCTAATTCCTGACATCGGGGCGGCACATATTTTCTTTAACGAAGCAAGCTCGCTGAAAGAGCGCTCTCCCGCCATAAATAATGGTACCGGTCGCTTCAGATAAAAGCAACGCCTCGCACCGGGAATATTTATCATTTTGATTTACGAGCGGTCCCTCCTGTTCCTTTTAAGCGCGTTTGGGTGACCCGCGGTCCGCGCCTGCGATTTGTCAAGAGTGAGAAAGAACCAATACAAACGACATTGTGTCATGTATAAGGTAAATTAATGGCACAAAATGGAAATGTTGTCAACTTTTATCGACGATATTATAGCATAGTAGTTTTGAACTGTTCTCTGCATTTTTCTCTGTACCGCTCGCTTGTTGGTCCACTTTGTGCTTAAACTTTTTGCCAGTGTGTTCATAAATGTCCACATTCAAACAAAATTCATCTCCTAATTTCTTATATCACTTGGTTATTTGGTCAATCGATCGATCAAACGATCCATCGACCAATCAATCGATCTATCAACAGATAAATGATAAGATACAAATGAACAAACAATTTGTACAAACAAACAGTGAAAAATACAAATAAACTAAACTAATACTCAATTTGAAAGTTTTTTTTTTACAACCTATGCTTTTGCTTGACACCACCCAAAAATGTTTCTTGAAACATGGACGGTTTTAAATCGAAATTGCTTTTAAGAAAATCCAATGTGCAACGCTCTCGATAACTGCTGAAAATTTGACTGTTTGAAATGAAGTCCATTTACCATAAAAAAAAGAAAGAAGAAGCACCAAACAACACAATGGCTTTCCAACCCCTTTAATCCGCCCATAAAACTCATAACTCCGTGGGTGTTATGATGGTGTATAAATCAACAACCAACTCGTTCTGCTGCTGAACCCATAAAATGATTGTGATGGATCGGAGGCAGCCTCGAGAAGTGTCCCCGGCCTCGTGAATTACAAGTGATGATGTTTTACACGCTTTCTTTTTAATGGATTGTAGTTCGTGAAACAATTCCAGGCACGCTTTTTATTTAATCTGTTTGATATACTGAGGGGGGCACTTTGCCAAACTATACATTTGAACGGTATCAGTTACTCATAAACACTTTTGTGTTTGTCTTCAAGTTTCACCGTGGGGAGTTACAAAGCTCTCGCTTCAAATACCCTTTGTCAGAATTGCATTCCATGTTGGGGGAAGAAGTAGTAGAGGTCTTTTTTAAATTAAAGAATGCATTTTAATTCAATCATGGAAGATGCTCATAGTCATACAATGGTACTTTGCGTAACCCAAATAAAATAAGAATCCAGGCTGCAGCAGTTTTAACAAAATTACAAACGCTTGTTCAGAGAGAGAGAGAGAGAGAGAGAGAGAGAGAGAGAGAGAGGAGAGAGAGTACCTTATCTTGATGCAAAGAGAGTATAAACTTACCAGCAGCACCATTTTTGTCACATTACCATTGTCTTTGTGATATTGACGCATAGAAAGTAGCAACACTTACCAGTGCTGTGCCTTATCTTGATATTTGGGTTACAGTGATATACCTTATCTTGATGCGAGTACAGTTTTAACTTACAGTAGTTACACTTATACCAGTGATATACCTTATCTTGATGCAAGTACAGTTTTAACTTACAGTAGTTACACTTATACCAGTGATATACCTTATCTTGATGCGAGTACAGTTTTAACTTACAGTAGTTACACTTATACCAGTGATATACCTTATCTTGATGCAAGTAAAACAAACATACGGTAGCTACACCTGTATCAGTGTTACTTTTACCTTATCTTGATGCAAAAAGAATAAACTTACAGTAGCGACATCTATACCAGTGATGTACCTTATATTGATGCAAATAGAATAAACGTCCACTATCAGTGTTACTTGTACCTCGGTACAGATATAATAAAAGTACACTTACACCGGTGCTGTACCTTATCTTGATGCAAAGATGGTACATTTGCAGCAGCAACACTTATACCAGTGTTGTACCTTATACTGATGCCAAGAGAGTAAGCGTGCAGTGAGGTTTAACCTTTTTGCCATACTGCAGATGTTGTAGCTTAATTATGATATCAAAGCGTACTAGTTTGTGGCAGTCTTACCAACACCACCAATGCGTTAATCGTTAATGCAAAGAACTACACATAGTTCATCGACGTGTCGTGAAGTGGAAGAACGAACTGTGAATTTGACAAGTTCATCTTGTTTGCCCGTGCTCTGTCGTTGGAACTAGAGTTTGGAGTGTTTGAAGTGGAAGCATGGGTAATTGCAAGCAGCATCCCATAAATCAATTGTCATGTAAACTGTGTACAGTGTTAGCCATCAATCATTCGGAGAAATGAACCATTTCCAACGAGATTTCCTATAAATATGAAAGTGCTCATAATAGCTGGTTGTTGTTACACTTTATGACACTCTATCTACTTGAATGGGTTATTTTAAAAAGCTTGTCTCGAATTTGTAATTTGCAAACCGTAATGTCATGATTTTATTAATAACAAATCAACTGATGGGTCTTGTCGCTTAATATCTAACATGAAATTATGTGGTATGGTATGTTTTTATTTGGTTTCATTAGACTTTCAAAGACGATGAACATAAACATTAAGATAAAATAATTAATAAGAGGACAGTTTTCGAAATGTCCCCTCAGCAGGTTCTTCTCGATCCACCACTTCTATCAAAGAGAGAGATTGCTAATCGGTCGACTACATCACCAGGGTTTAATTATTACAAACTTTCTACACCGTGTCAAGGTTCAAACCGTTCACCTCAACAAAAATTGATTATAGATTTCCTTTGAAAAAAGAACAATAGTCGTAAAGTTAAAGAAATCACACAAGTGTTAATCTGCCAGGGGAATTTTTCCGCCTGAAATGGCGAAGTTGTAAAAAGTACTGCACGAAACCGAAGAAAACAAATTGCACTTGGTCGCCAAACTATTAAAGGCCGATTTAAAATGTAAGTAAATTGCCATTTCATTTATTACCAAACCCCATCTTTAAGCTACATAAAAGTCACAATGAGCGAGCAATAACACAAAGTACACCTACAACTTCTTTTTATCAAATTGTCTGCCTTTGATGAACGCCCAGTAATTTGATCCGAATGTAATAAAGCTATATCGCCCGAAGGTCCATGCCACCCCCCCCCCCCGTATCACAAGCGAATGTGATGAGTGCGTTGCGAGGCCGTGAGGCCCCCACTCGTGGCCCCCCTTCAAGCACCCTGACGAACGACTCAAAAAGAATAGCCGACAAGGTTTTCCTGCGCTCTTGGGGGCCGTCTTAATTCTCCCGGACAACCCAATCATCAAAATTTAATTAGTTCCATGGATTTTTTTAATAAATTCTTAATGCGCCCGGAAAAACCATGAATGTGAATCCAATGAGGCGTTATCGACGGACCTGCTCTCAAGCAAAAAAATGTCCCTACATTTTTTGTTTTCCTTCATTTCTATAATGCATTTATGATCTTAAAAGCATTACAGACAAAGCACAGAACAGACTATAATGACTATTCTGGCTTCTCAGAGATTTGAATTGAAGGATTTTTGCCTAGAGGTTTATAGTTATACATTAATTACAATGATTTAACAAAATTGGATTTTGTTTCTGAATTTTTCACTTAAAGGAACATTACAGAATTGGTAAGAAAAAAACTAAAATATACTTTTTTATCACAGATTTACATAAAACTATCACGGTCTAATGATGATGATAGTAGAAAACATCCCTTGAAATATTTCTGTCTGAAATGCCATACTTGATGAGAAATGAATAAACTAATTTTCCGATTGGAGTTTATCGCTCAGTGAGCGTTTTATTCATTTGTTGAATCTATGATTTCATGCAAATGTGTAATCGGTTTTTCACTATTTTCTCGTGACCCAGATGGCCGATCGATCTCAAACTTCTACAGGTTTGTCAGTTTATGTATATGGTGGATTACATAAAGTGCTTACACTGCCAGCAACTGTTTAGTTAGCAAAAACCAATTCTGTAATGTTCCTTTAAAGGGAAGGTCATACTTTGGTAGCCTATGACCCCGAAAATACTCTCTATCCGAAAGCCTCCTTGATGGTAATGGTAGTAAGCATCTTGTGAAATTATTTCGTCTAAAGTGCCGCTCGTTGATTAAAAGTATATCGCACAAATTGAATCTCCACTCTCGCCTGGTGATTCCAATTTTCGTGGTGTCCGTTTGTGAATGCTGCGGCCAGGGATGCGGTTGGTACCCGCTGTCACCACAGTAAAACGTGGATGAACTCGACGTTCTTGATGAAAAAAACCGATAGCTTTTGCTGTTTTCTCAACAAGTAGGCACTGTATTCAGCTGAAACTTTCGCAGGTGACTTTTATTGTATCTTTCTTGATAATTTGCCTGTAAATCAGCATTACGTTGACAAAAATCAAACGATGACCCTACCTCTAAAAGTACAACTATAAGATTTTTGTGACTTTCAAGGAACATTCACTGACTAACTGTTTTCAGCTGAAACTTTCACATGTGACTTTGATTGTATATTTCTTGAAAATGTTGCCTCTACATCAGCATTACATTTACAAAAACCAAACGATGACCCTGTACCTTTAAAAGCACAACTATCAGTGTTCTTGTCAAGGAACGTTCACTAACTAACTGTTTTCACAGGTGACTTTTATTGTATCTTTCTTGATAATTTTGCCGATAAATTAACATACGTCGGCAAAAACCAGTCTATGCCCCTACCTTTAAAGACAGACCCGATATCAGTAGAAAATTCCCCGTGAAATATTCCTGTTTGAAACGCTGGGGGGAGGGGGGGGAAGTGTATAACCCGAAAAGACTCAGTTTTTATATCGATCTGCCAAAGTGAAAATGAGCAGGTGTGTGTGAGCGCACCAAGGAGGGCGACACATAAACCGTTCGCCACCGCTCTCAAAAACGTGGCGCTACAGTTTGATAGTTTCTTCAGATTGGCCGTTGATGTGTTTATTGAAAACTAGAGAATGGGAATACAAAAACTGAGAATGGTTCATACCTTTAAAGGTATTATACAGGATTAGTAAGGATAAGGAAAAGTCGTTCTTTAATTTTAGTCTGAAAGCCTTACTGATTATGAAGGTCACATCAGAACCATGTTTTCTGTGAAATATTTTCGCCAGAAAGGAAGTCATATTCAAGAAAAATGTATCTGGAAATCTATAACAAAAAACGTTACAGCTGATTTCGGTTGTTAAAACCCCCAAACAAGGACAATGTGTTTGCATGCTGAGAATTGTGCCGCATGGTTCCACACTATTTTCTCCTGACTCATCACAACAGATTCAGCCCAAATTTTGAACACTGTCTACTGGTGACTATTTTGTCAGCTCTCTCTACCAATCCTGTCTGATACCTTTAAAGACAACCTTGGATTGTGGGCGCTACTTCCTGTACTATATTTTATTGACCTATGAAATTAATGACCTATTTTCATCGTGAGGCAACCTTGTGCTAAATCTCCATGGACATGACCACACTTTTTGGGAAAATAACAAAATTCATGTACTTTATTTTTTATTCAAAAGGATGAAAATCCCAGTATATCGACTTTTCCAACATGACCGATGATGTACCTTATCTTGATTCAAAGATGCTGCTTTTCAATTCAACCATCGCCAATGATGAACATCTCTCTCGGATAATGGTAAGCCAAACAACATCTAAACTCTACAAACCTTCCGGGTCAGAATTGACCCGGATTTCGGGGCCTGACCCGTTTCTTGGTCAGTATAACCCATAATCTGTGTCAAAATGACTCCGATACTGGTCAAACTGACGCAGAATCCAAGTTAAAAATCCCATTTTTAAAACCGCTTTCTGGGTCAGCCTGACCCAGAAATGGGTCAGCCCCTGGGACCTGGAATCGGGGTCAATTCTGACCCATCATTGTATAGTACCTTATCATATCCTTAGGTTCACGTCACTGTTTACGATGGGGGAATACTGGCATAGGATTCTCGATACCATTGTCAAACCACTGGACCATAATGTAAACTTTCTATCATTTTTGTGATAAGCAAAACCTGCTAACGATTTCGTAACTCCGTAAATGTAAACAGGGGACACTGTTCGTTTACACAAAATGAAACCGTTATCAATTCAGTGTCATTTCATACATTTACCAATATTGTACACATTAAACAAACTGACGAATAAACTGACAGAATTGGAAGGACAGTAACCAGAAAAACTCACCTGTAACTTCACAACTTGTTCCCTTGCCGATAAGAACGCTGGAAAAAATGGTGGGAGGCTAGCAGTTTTTTGGCCCTAAACCGCGATCGATACCACCGTTATTGTAGTTTAAGTAATCTTCCAGCCACGAACAACCCCTCCAACAAAAAACAACTCTGCCAGCCGCAAGCCCTTCAACCACTGTTCCCCCCTTTTGTCACCAAGCTTTCAACTTGAATAACAGCGAACTATTAGTACGGTATACGTTCTGAAAACCCCTAACACTGAGCCCCCCCTTATGAGCGTAACTGACGGTACTTGAAAAATGATGGTTGTTTAAACCGGGGGACACTCATGGCCTTTTTGGTCGGGGGGGCCCACTCCAGACCTTTCTGTTGGCATGATTTAGAAACAATTCGCGCTAATCCGGTAATTGGCCTGTCAATCAAGCGGAATTCACTACAAATAAAACATCCGCTCCCTGGTGGACAAAACTGGAAGGCCTCAATTTACAATTTGGTTATATTAAAGGGTTCTGACTGCGCCGTTCTTGCTAAACATAGAACAGTTGTAAATTCTGATAGTGACAAAGCTTTCACCAATTTGCAGCTCACAGACTTTGGAATAAACTGCCATCACAAGTTAAATTGTTAGCCACTAATCAATCAGTTAGGAAGCACTTAAAGACAGACTCATTTTCAACTTTGTAGTATTCTTGTTCTTTGATGTTAGATCATCCTTTGTTTGGAATGTACTATCTATCTGGTGAGGTTTGATGCTTGTCACATCGGTGTGATCTGTATGAAATAGCGCTTTATAAGAACTTGTTATTGTTTTACTAAGGTACATTATTGGGCTTAGGAAGAGCACATTCAATCAAATCCTCTAGTTATCAATAAACATCATAAAAGGATGGTCCATCATTGGTTATTGGAAGAGTACTTTCATTCCACTCTTCTAGTTATCAAGAAACATGTCATAAAGGGATGGTACAGTATACAATTGTTGGCTGCTGTGACATGGTCCATGGTGTTTTGTACACCCGAGGGGGGAAATGGCACCTGAGGCGAAGCCGAGGGTGCCATTTACCCCCGAGGGCATTTTTCTGGGTCATAGCCAGGTGCCCTTTGACCTGGATCTGGGTCAGTTCTGACTCCAGAGTTTTTTAGAGTGTGTAGAATCTAAACTGGTGCTGGTCAAATCAACAAGGTGATATTTTAGTACATCATTGATGCAGGAGTTGTGGTATTTATAGTGGTGACCTCATTATTAGATACTTACGAATTCATCAACTTGAACGACCACCACGAAATTCCTAAGAGAGCAGCAATTGGGAAAGTACAATATCCTACAAAAATAGCCCGGTTGCCTTTGTCGGTTGCAAAAAACATTGATCTTTTGAAATGTTGCTGTCTTTGAAGTAACAATCTTTTGCCAAACTTCAAAACGACAGAAGCCTTCTCGTAAAATTCTTCACAACCTTGATCATCTTTCCGACTGAAGGCCGAGAGCTGCTGCTAGTTTATGGGAAACCGAAGATTATGGGAGTTCTCGTTTGCGTTTCGAAGCAGATGTGACAATACCGACCTCTAAGAAAAACAAATAGAATATTGTTCAGGATCGTTGCTTGGCAAATTTTCGCATCATCAGAAAACAGTGTGAATTGGTTTAGCATAAATACAGGTTTAACTCCAGTTCCTTGGCAAAGCGTCTCCAGCTGTCGCTTCGATGCAACTCGCCTCTTTCCTCAAAATAACTTCCAAACAAAGTTTGTCGCTCCCCCGAGAAGTTTCACACTCACGGGCTGTCGTCATGGGATGCTGCCGTGAGTCGGCTGTTTTTGTACTTACATGGACTTAGTTTAATTTGTTCCAAAACTGTTTTTAGTTTTACCACATTTACCGAAAAAAACACTCCCCAGTGCCAACAACCTTTTTTCCCAACATGCAGAACACACACACACACACACACTGATCTTGTCTACTCATTTCCCACGTCCTGTATAAAAAAATGAAGGGTTGCTGTTGGAAGGATCCGGAATTCCCTCAGGGTACGATTTTGTGACCTCTTGACCTAAGGGACTTCAAATAAAACCACAACCTGCCGACTGTTTGACCTACATAGTACACCATGATTGGAACTCCTTGTGCTCTTGGTTGTCTCGTTTGTTTCGCAGCTGTAACTTAAAATGTTGACTTAGGTATACAAAAAAACACCTTTATATTAATATTACTACTTATACAATTTTGTATTCAACATGTTTGGAGAAAAAAGGGAAACGTAGGCGAACTCTAAATGCAGAGAAAGTAACTTTTATTTGTTTCTAATCTTGTTGTTTGTACACTTGCCGTGCCTTTTGTCCATTAAATATTGATATAAAAAATAGACTAATTTATCTCCAAAGGGTAAAGGTCACACGGTTTGTAACGATTTCAAGTGAAACTAACACAAGAGTAACTGACTGGGTGAATGTTTAATTATTTTGGGTTGAACAAAGAAAAAATGACTAAAGCGGGGTTTGAACCTGCGACCTCAATTTTTCTTTGTTCAACCTAAAATTATTTAGGATTTACCTAGTTAGTTTCTCTTGTGGTTTATTATTTGATATTTGAAATAAAAAGACGCATCCCCTTAACCCCTTAAAGGCCTGTA